>JAPTOF010000003.1:4797500-6072500 GCA_028554755.1 Cordia subcordata | reverse complement strand
ATAGATATTACAAGTGCACATTTATCTGTACTCTGTACGGATTTATTTTTTGATAGAAAATCTTAAATTAGGTTGAATTTATTTATTTTTAATAGCATATAAAGAATTTAGTCATGAATATTCTATGCTCTGCATTGATATTTTTACTTAGGTTTAATCTTTATGATTTACAAATGAAAATACTTTAAAACTTTTAAGCATTAATTAATTAATAATTAAAATTTTAAATTAAAACTAATTATATATATATCTATAATAAGAAATGAATCTTTTGAAATTCATGAATAGAATTTAAATTTCTAAGTTAAAATTAAGAATATATATCTATAATAGATAATAAGTAAACTATTTGGAATTCATAAATGAATTATATTTTAAGCATTAATTGATTGATTATTTTATTTTTAGTTAAAACTAATAAGTTAGTTATATCCAGAATGATAAAAATAATAAAAATAGAATAAATAATAAATAATAGATTATTATATATGCTAATAACAAAATATCCATTGCTATATAAACGCTGATATGACACTCTCATAATACTCAAAAAATATTTTTTAATATAAAACATTAAATTTGCTCGTACTTAATCTTTTGAAACTCACAAATGAATATTATTTTAAGAATTAATTGATTAGAAATTAAATTTCTCATGCTAATGATATATCTAGATACTAGATAAGAAATAATTTTTTTAGAATTTACAAATAAATTTAATCTTAAACATTAATTGATTATCCATTTAATATTTCAATTAAAACTAATATTATATATTCATAAAGATAAGAAATAATGGAAAGTAAATAGACCATGCAATATAAATATTGACAAGGCACTCTAACAATGCTTAAACAAGGTACTCTCACAATACTAAAAAAAGTATAACTTTTATATATAGTATAGGTAGATAGTATATATATAGATATACATTATATATGTGCATTTGGTATTGCAAAATCTAATTCTTCTTTTTTCCCCTTTCTCCAAGTCAAGTAAACATGGACGAGAATAAATTCAATTTTTTGAAGAATACCACCTAGGGTTGTGCACTTCCCAATGAAACTCAATCACCAACTCAGAAAAATTGAGTATGGGAAAATTATTTTCAGGGAATTGGGAAGTGGAGGAAAAGTATTGACGATGGGAAGAAAATTTTAGGGAAACATGTTGGGGATCGAAATACAATTTTCTTTTCAGGAAAAACCCAAAACCTGATTTTTTTTTTAAATTGTTCATATATGTTATAATATATTAATATAATATTTCTTAAGTTTTTTTTAATCCTTTTTCTTTTATGAATACATATTCTAAATTAGAACTTCAGAGTTCAGACAACTTCATCTTCACGTATCATATCTCTTTCTATTTCTTTTGCTCAGCCTTAAAGTTACCTGACTTGAAAATATAAAAAGTTGGCATAGTAGTATGTTAGTAATAGAATTAGTTTTGAGCATTTTCTTAAAGAATTCGGAAATCCTCCAATCTTTGATAGTTTTTTCCAATTATCCATTTCCTTAAATTGCGTTCCCCATTGGTGAATTGGGGCAAATAATGAAACAAAATCCCTTCTTCAAAATTTATTTCAGAAAAACAAAATTTATTGATTGGGGCAGAAATTTTCCAGTCAACACCCCTAATACCACCACGTTGACAGCATCGTTGCAATCAATACACCGAACCTTTAATTGATCAAATAAAATAAATTCGATTCTTTTCTGAATTTCACACAACCGAAAATTTGATCAGTGGGATCGTTGCTTAAGAACTTGTTTAGATTAATTTTTGTTTTTTCATAAAAATATTTTTTTAAAAAACATCACACACACACAGACACAGACACACACATATATATATATATATGTAAAATAAGTATTTAATTTGACATTCAAAAAATGTTCGAACTAAATAAATTTTAAATTGAACTTTTCTCATAAGCTAAATTTAACTTAAATTTTCTTAAAAAAAAAATTATAAAAAATATATTTTTTAAAAAAGTCAATTTAAACGAGTCTTAAACAATATATGTGAGGAAAGATTGGATGGAATGTTCACACTGGGGGATGCTTCGGACTTGGACCCACTCCTGCTTTTAATTCTCTTTAATATAAGAGGTTAACCCTTTGTATAAGATTAATTTAATATGAACTCTTTATTTTAAAACCTAAATTATTTATCAGTTTCTTTCTTTTTCTCAATTTTGTTTTGAAATAAAAATTTAAACTAAATTATTTTTATATAAATGACTAAAATTATTCCCCTTATATATTAAAGAGAATTAAAAATAAGAGAGAATTTAAGTGCAGCCGAAGGAAAACCCCTACGTGAGGTAAAGGGAGTACTTGTGAACTTCTAAAAATAATGTATGGATTATAAAGTGTCTTAACAGTTGAATGTAATATCAATCATGGTCCTTTATGTTGCGCATAATTAATGCGCCAGCTAGAATCTGATAGCTTTTTCTTGGGTGCTTTAGATGAGAACCGCTAGGCTATTACATCATGGACTTTCATCCTAAGTAAACTTATATATATATATATATATATATAATTTAAAATAAGGGTATGTTATAACAGCATTTAAATAAATTTGATTTTAAAAAATTGACATTAAGGTGAGTAAACAAATATTGAACTGCATGAGTAAACAAGAGCATAAATTAAAAACATTAATATGGGAATGTACTAAATCCAGTCTTATAAATCTCATAACATAAAAAAGTTGTGGGGTGCATAAGCCCCTTTAGAGATAAGGGCGACTTTCTTGTGATAGTAATTGCGAATGAACAAGTAGGGGGCGGCAACTAAAAGATGTATAAGCTTACTTTGCTGCTATTCTGCTAGCCATTTAATAGTATTTCCTCTTCTGCTTTTGTTTTTGGTTTTTTCTTGTGATGTGTATTTATGTCTTGCCTAATGGCATGATCAAAGCCGATGATCATAAGCTATGTCCTCTATCGCAAGGTCGAATGAAAATATTTATGGAACTGTGCGCCGTTTGAAACGTAGGTCATCAAAAGCAAGAAAGGTAAGCATGTCGCGTCGACGCAAGCTAGAGGCTATCAATGTACAAGTCCACTTCGATAGCCAAGCAATGAGGGAGTCTGAAGAAGTCCTTTAGATGAGGACTGTTAGGGTATTACATCATGGACTCTCATCCTAAGTAAAATATTATATATATATATATATATATTAATTTAAAATAAGTGTAAGTTATAACAGCGTTTAAATAAATTTGATTTTAAAAAATTGACATTAAGGTGAGTAAACAGATATTGAACTGCTTGCGTGAACAAGAACATAAATTAAAAACATTAATTGGGATTGCATTAATGAGTCTCACGTGAATATGTGATAGTTACAAGTAGATCAAAAGTTTAATTTTGATATAATATAAGAATCTTGAAGTTTCATTCCACCGGTGATACGCGTGGGTGTTCATATAAATATTATAGTATCAAGTTATATATAAAATGTTAACAAATAGAGAGAGAGAGAAATTAGAGAGAATCATTTTCTATCATTGATAAAATGAGTTGATACATGTATTTATAGCTGTGCTCAAGAACATTTCAGATATGATTAATAAGATCCAAACAAACACAACATAACTATTGAGCACTTATAACTATCTTGACAACTGAGCATTAGCTCATAAGTTGCTACTCCATTAGCTCGAATATGCAATGCCACATGCTCAGATGCACTATGCTAACATCCCCCCTCAAGCTGAACTTTGGAAAGGGCTAATGGAAGCTTGTTTATGAGATAATGAAACTGGGCAGAAGATAAGAGCCTTTGTGGATAAGTCTGCGACTTGTTCTGCTGAGGGAATGTATGTGATTTCAAGCTTCTTGGATACAACTTGCTCATGAATGTAATGCTAATCAATTTCAATATGCTTGGTGCCGCCATGGTACACTGAACTTGTAGCCAGGGCAAGTGTAGATACATTATCACAAGCTAACAGTGGAACAGGAATCCAAACAAAGAGAGGTTGAAGCAGGTAGGTTGTCCAAGCTATTTCAGCTGTCGTTTGTGCCATTGCCCCGTATTTTGCTTCTGTAGAGCTGCATGAGACAGTGGCCTACTTCTTGGAACTCCATGATATAAGATTTTATCCAAGAAACGAACAGAATCCAGTGGTAGATCTCCTATCAACAACACTGCTAGCCCAATCTCTATCAGAGTAGGCATGTAATTGCAATGGTCCTGGAGTGAAAAACAGCCATTGTGAAAGTATTCCTTTAATAAACCCGAGAACTCTTTTGAGAGCTACAAAGTCTGCATTTGTTGGACAATGCATTTTCTGGCATAATGCACTCGCAACAAATTGAAGATCTGGTCTATTTATAATGATGTATTGGAGACCTACCAAGCTTCTATACTTTGTGGGGTTGGAATATGTTTCAGAATCTGCAGATGAAGAGGACTTGCAGATTATAGGTGTAGAGACTGGCTTACACTCTGTCATGCCAGCTTTATGCAATAGATCTTTTGTATACTTTGTTTGATGATGCACAAGCCCTTGAGAAACTTCAGTGACTTCAATGCCCAGGAAGTAAGATAATTTCCCAAGATATTTCATAGCAAAGTGATATATTATGAATGAAGCACTGAATTGATGCAGGATTACTTCCTGTAAGCACAATGTCATTTACATATACTAGGAGCACAAAAACATAAGTAGATGTTCTTTTGACAAATAGAGAAGAATTAGCAGAATTTGCAGTAAATTGTTTTTGAATGAGAAAGGTATAAAGTTTGGAAAACCATGCTCTTGGTGCCTGCTTAAGGCCATATAAGCTTTCGTTGAGTTTGCAAACATATTCTGTGTGGTAGGATCAACAAATCCCTGTGGCTGCTCTCTATACACTATTTGTTCTAGATCTCCATGTAAGAAGGCATTAAAACGTCTAATTGATGCAATGCCCAGCCATAGTGTAAAACTATAGAGAGAACAGTCCTGATTGTTTGTTGTTTCACTACAGGGCTGAAGGTTTCAGAGAAATCTAGCCCTTGTTCTTAATGAAAACCTTTGCCTACTAGCCTTGCTTTATTCCTTGCTATAGTACCATCTACCTTTCTTTTCATCCTGTATACCTACTTACATCCAATAGGAATTGTATCTGTAGGCTTGGGAACTAAAGTCTAGGTGTTTTGATGAATTAAAGTAGCATATTCTTCATTCATTGCCTGTCTCTGGCAAGCAAACTGAGATGCCTCCTTAAATGTGCCAGGTTCTAACTCTGTAGGTGCAAGAACTGTATTATGTGATTGATATGTAACTGGAGGTGGAGGTAATAGACCTGATTTTGACCTTGTAACCATAGGATGATTGTTTACAATCCCTGTAGAAGAGGACTCTTGTAGAGGAGTATGATGAAATTGTGTTAATAGAGGAGAATTAGAATTGTGAAAGGTAGAGGGACTGTCACTGCCATGATCAGGAAATGAAAATGTAGGAGTTTGAGGTACGGTTGATGGGGTATATGATGGCCGAGGCACACTAGGTTGAGAGGCAGCAGGTTTGTGACTTTGAAAAATAGGCGGGAACTGATGAACTTAAATTGGTGAATAGGCAACATTATGGCATGGAAAAACATCTTCTACAAATCTAACATGCTTGGATATGACTACTTTTCAGTCTCTAGGTCTAAACATCTATACCCCTTGGTGAAAGAAGCATATCCAAGAAATACACAAGGCCTGGACTTGTTTTCTAGCTTGTTTGCAGTGTAAGGTTTGAGCCAAGGGAAACACAGGTTTCCAAAAACTTTGGATTCCTTTTAATTTGGTTGATCATTATATAGAAGTTGATATGGTGACTTATTTATCGATAGAGGAGTAGGCAACCTATTTGTGAGGAAATTTGCAGTTGCCAAAGCCTCAAGCCAGAATTTTGCAGGTAATTGGCTATGGTTAAGAAGAGCTAAGGTAGTCTCAATTAAATGTAAATGTTTTCTCTCCACCTTACCATTCTGTTGTGGGGTGTGAGGGCATGTTGTTTGATGTATAGTGCCAAGATTTTGCAGAAACAAAGCAAACTATTTACTCTTGAATTCACATCTTTATCAGTCCTAAACACTTTAATTTCAGTATTGAATTGAGTTTTAATCATGGCAGTAAAACTTTGAAAGGCAAGAAAAGCATTAGACTTACATTTAAGAGATATATCCAGGAGAACCTAAAATAGTCATCTAAAAAGATTATGTAATATCTATAGTGCATACAGGAATCAACAGGGGCAAGGCCTCAGACATCTAAATGAACAAGCTGAAAAGGATAAGAAGATTGAGAATTTGACAAGGAAATGAAAGCCTATGTGATTTAGCTATAGAACAATCTAAACACTGTATAGGTTGATGACTGATAGGAGTATCTAGCATAGAAGACACTACACTTGTAGTTTGGCTTGATGGATGCCCACGTCTCAGCTGCTAGAGTCTGCTCCTATTGTGTGGAACTTGAGAAATGATACCGTGAAAAGCTGTCTGTCCTGAGTGTAATGGAAATAAATTGGAGGAAGAATGATGAATTTAGAGGGCATAGGATATAGACCATTCTCACAAGGGCCCTGGAACATCACCAAATTTGATGTATTGTCCCCGATTGTTACTTCCTTGGCATTGAAAATGGCAGAACAATTATTATCTCTTGTTAGTTGATAAACCGACAAGAGATTAGAGGACATAGATGGCACAAATAACACATATAGACAAATGAAAGGAAGAATACAGAGTGAGGAGATTACCAGTGCTAGTGTGTTGGATAGGAAGATTAGCTCTATTACCTACTGAGACAGAGTTTGTGCCCAGGTAAGGTTGAGCATTCCGCAGCTGGTTCATGTCATTTGTTATATGACCTGCCACCCGTGTCAAGATACCATTGAGCGGTAGATGCCTGGGCTGGAGAGACTTTGCAGTTTTGGCATTTGTTTCGGACTTGTAATAGTAGTTTTGAGTATCCAATTTATACCAGCATTGCAAGGCATTATGGTTTGACTTAACATAGATTTGACAAACAACAGTAGGAGATGTTTCTGAGTACATGTCAAAGAAGTAGATGGAGATTGCCTGCCAGTACCAGGTTGACCTCTGCCTTGACCTCTTTGTCCTCTGCCGCCTCTATAAGAGAGATCTTGACTTCTTTCTGTCCCTCTTTGAGCAGTTTGATTAGTGTAGAAGGCAGTATGAACACCATTTGTGGTGGTAGGAGGTGGTGAATCACTAAGAGCGACTTTAGTTGAGAAGGAGAAATTCAACTCTTCAGCTGACAAAAGAATGCAAAAAGCTAGCAAGGTGATAGGTGTTTCTGTACACCTGACTGAGCTAACTATGGAATTATAAGCTGGAGGTAATCCTTTTAGTATGTAGAACACAAGATCAACTTCTTTCAATCCTTCATTTGCAGCACTAAGACTATCAGCAATCATCTTTGCTTCATCTAAATACTATTGAATTGTCTTAAATCCTTTATTTAGATTCTGCAGTTTATTCATCAACTGATACGCGTGAGACTGACTTGTGGATTTATACCTTAGTTCGATTGCATTCCAAATCTCAGCTACTGCGATGAGATGATACCCTTGAGATAAAACTTCAGGTGCCAAGGATGCATAGAAACAGTAGATAAGATGTTGGTCTATGGCTAGCCACTTCAAATATTCTGGATTTGTGACAAATTACTAGCAGCATTCGATGATTGTGAAGGAGGACAAGGTAATTTGCCCAGCACATGATCCAGCAATCCACTGGCCCGGAGAACTCCATGAAACTGTGTCTTCCACAGCAAGAAGTTGTGATTATCAAGTTTGATATTCACATATGAAGGAAAGTGTTGAAGCGATAGCTTCAAACCAGTCAGTAATGGAACTTCTGAATTTGATTCCATTGTGAAGCCTTAGTTGAAGAAGATAATGAGATTTAAGCTGCCGAGTTAAAGATCAATGGAGAAACTATTCCGATGCAGAGATTTACGAACGCAAGCTTGCAAAGATCGAGATCGCAATCCCAAGGCAAGAGAACACTTGCGAAGCAAGAAAATTCAATTGCGAAGTTGAGAAAAACTCAGATTCTGAGATATTAAAGCTAAAGAAGCATAGGAAGTATGAAGTTGAAGCTCGCCATTGACAAAGCTTCGAAAAAAATCTCCCTTAGAGAGAGAGAGAGCAATTGAAGAGAGAATCATTTTCTATCATTGATAAAATGAGTTGATACATGTATTTATAGCTGTGCTCAAGAACATTCCAGATATGGAAACTTAACTAACTATTGAGCACTTATAACTAACTACCCTGACAGCTCAGCATTATCTCATAAGTTGCCACTCCACTTGCTTGAATATGCTATGCCACACGCTCAGGTGCACTATGCTAACATAAAATTGCAATATATAGGCATCCAAAATTTGTATTTCTGATAATAAATATGTAAAGCAATGTAGTACACATATATTTATAAGTAACGAATAAAACAACCAATATTTACATTAAATGATGATGACCCCATGGTTACAACAAAAAACCTTGTATGATGATCGTATTAAGTTCGGCTTGACTTTTGTTGGTGCTTATAAGCATCTAGAGAAAACCTTTCATTATTTAATACTTATAAGCCACAAATAAATAAAGCCAAATAGCTTCTAAGCAAATAATTTCATATAACCTTTTTCTCTTTTGGATGCAATAGTGAGATGCATAGCAAGACATGTGTCAGTGCAAATGGAAGGTGGAGATTGGGGCTATGCGTTGGCTGTTTCTTTTATATATCGTTTTGATGGATAGATAGATTGGACAAAGTGGTGCAAAATTTTATATCATGATCTTAAAGTTGATTAATATATTTTTTTTAATTGGACTTGTTTATATTACAAAAGTACACTTTCATGGTGGCAAGGGAATTGCTCTGCCATTGTCATTTTTGGCACTAGAAAAAGTCCAAGCTCATGCCATCCATGTTGCTATTAATAATCCATGTAATATGAAACAATTAACCAGCAAAAGCACGGGTATAAATGGTTTGTACAACTTAAAGCAAAGGCAAAAATGTGATAAGAAGCTTTCTTATTGAAGACCATAGATAAGTAATGCAGCAACACCACCAACACCAACTATAAGCCCAATGATAACACCAATCGGAGGCAGTCCTCCGCCTATAGCTTTTCCGGTGTTAACATCGTATCTTGCGAATCTCTTCTTTGGTGCTCTGCACTGCGGGCATGCATAATCGTCCGGCTGCATCGAAAAAGTTTTAGTTCATTATGAGGACAACTGAAATAGTACAAGTAACAACTACTTGTATTGATCTCGAGGTTATTTCAGCTAGACATGATCTACTTGTATTGATCTCGAGGTTATTTCAGCTAGACATGATTAGAGTGTGATATATAAGTTATTGTGCCGTGGATTTAAATAATAGCTTGAGCTACACTTAGAGCAACGAATTTGAGGCTCAAACACTTATTCTTAAGCTTATAGTATCAGTCTTGTTTGCATATTTAAAGTTGGGGAATTGAGGTGTGATGATCATATGACTGTTAGCACTTGGTCAGAAATATTATTAACTTTTACTTGGGCAAGATAGAAAGCTGAGAAGGGTATATATTTATTGGTGAACATTTGAGCAATGAAGTTCAGTATAAACACAAGAAGAAAGCTTACTTGCTCTTCAAAGGGTTTCTGCAAGGTGTATATGAACCCGCAGTCGAGGCAAATATGAGTTGCTCGTGCCTAAAAGAAATGCAGCATCAGTTTATGTAAGAAATACTAAAACAAGACAATAAAGATACTGTCACGAAAACAAAAGTAATAGTCCATCTGTCCTTGCCTTTTGAGCCTCAGTTAACTTCCGCCCAAAGCGTGGAGGAGCTGGACGTTTTGGTAGTCTCTTCACGTCCACCTCTGCACCTCTGCATTAAGAAGAGAGATTTCTAACAATCTGATGTACCTGTCCTTTGAATTTTTGAACAGACATTATATTTCCCCCAGCACTAAATTGGACATAAATGTCAAGGAAACAATCAGGTTCCAAAACTCGGTTGTCTATGTGCTATCTTACCTACTTTCCAAAAGTATAGTATTATAGCTCGTTCGGAATACTGCATAGCAGATTAGCAGGCAGATTTATTGTCCTCATTTAAGCAGCATCAATGGTCAGATGCGAAGAATTATAAGGCCTGCAGATGAGATTTTCTTGCCATAAGAAACCAAAGATTATCCAATGTTGAGCTCTGTAGCCTAGGGCACTTAATTCGTCTAGAACTTCAAGGGCAGCAGTGGCAATCTTCATATTCCTGAAGTTGGTTTCAAGGCTCCATCCCCCAGTGACTTATCGAGAAACTCTCCCGTATGCTTGTCAAATTTAATAAAGGATTGTACTTCTCCCAAGAAACTGACTTCTTTCGTACAAACTTGAAGCTTAAGAGAATTTCCATCCTTCCACTCTCTATTTTTTGTATTACTGGTGAAGCTCGTTTGAGAGAACTCAATCTCAATGAAAAATATATAAAATCAGTAATCTAGCTTACCCAAAACCAACCTGTTATTTTCCGTAAATTGTCAAATTACAGTATTGTTAAGAGTGATTAATTGTGTACCATAAATCAGTGTGCTTTCCTCAAGCGGGAACTATTTGTTTGTGTCATATTATCATAATCCTCATCAAATAAGGTTCCATTTGGCATTACACAAACATTAAGTGACGATTAAATTTCAAAGCAAAGAAGAACTATAGAAGCAAACCAGTGAAAACTAACCTGCTCACGACGAAGTAGACAGAGTCTGGCTTCGCCTGAATTGCAGTTTTTGTGAACCCGAGCTTATCGGCTGGCCAGAGTTCATCCCCAAAGAAACTGCTGGTGTAGAGTACCTGGTCACCTGCCTTGAGCCCTGCTTTTGCAGCATTCCCACCATTTTCCACTGCCTGCATCAGCAATTTGTTATCGTGTCAACACCATTATGATCAGTAATGCCGCCTATACAAAGAGGCTCGTTGTTATCATCACCATAAACGGACCTGTTTCACTTAATCTGAATCGTGCCCTTGCACGAAAAATATCACATGTAAAACGAAACTGTTTCACTTAATTGGATTTGCGTTCTTACACAAAAAGTGTCACATGTAAAAGGAAACTTTTTGTTTCAGAAAGAATATATGTTATAACATTTGACTTATAATGTCAAGTATGGGTGAATCTAATGATTTTTCACCTTGGGAATCCCCTTCCCCTGTAAGTATAGATGGTTCTCCCCTCTAATAGACTAATTTTATAGATTAAGCTCTTCATACGAGGTAAGATACAATATTGCTTCATCATTTATGATATATAAAGAATAGTTTTCTGATGAACTTACAGTGATGACAACTCCACCACCTGACTTTTGCCCCAAGGTCAAACCCAATGGCTTGTCAACTTCAACCTCAATGCTTTTCGAAGCACCTGCAGTTCTTGCTGTGATCTCAAGGCCTCTCCTCACCGTGCTGAAATTGCTAGCACTGCTACCAGCTAAGAAAGAATCTGCAACGACCCTCTTGGCATCTTGTAGCGATAGCCCCTGGAAACTTGTTTTCTGGCAGCAGAAAGATCATGAAGGATGGTCGAATCAAAATGCTTACTGGGTAAAACATTAAATATAATATCTCAAATAGGAATTTATGTAATATTTGGAACCTAACATCCATACTTGAATCCATTTCGAGTCTTCATGTATACAAAGTGATCATCTCTTTTGAATTGAGAAATGAAATAATTTCTGCTTACTTAGTTAAGTCTCTAAAAAGTGCTGCATGTTGGGTCTAATCAACTAGTTCAAAACATTTAAGACGAGTAAAAGCCAAACATTACATTTAGATAAATTAAAACATGTCTTTACCAAAACAATATGATTTAGATAAATTAAAACATGTCTTTACCAAAACAATATGGGATGAGATGTTACACAACAATTGTAATAACCTGGCAATAGGGAGTGAACGGCTTGGGATGTGTGTTGTTTGAGTTAGTCTTGATGGCTAGATTCCTGGAGTAGGCAGCAGTGCAAGAGGAGGAAGCTCCTGCAACCACAGCTGATGACATGTTTGATTGATTTCACAGAGAGAATAGCAGTGTGTGTTGTGTGTATGCGTGTGGTGGTTGTGTGTGAAGTATGTGAGTGTGTGTGCGTGGTCGTGGTCTGGTGTCATGTGTCAGGTGGCTTACGTTGTTAGAGACTAGTGCTTGACAATTTTTGTGGGTAGGATTGCACTGCTAGATAGCGCTGTGGTGAAAGAATGTATGGATGTAGTGAGATAGCCAGAGGCCGCCCCCCCCGCCACGCCACATCACAACAGCAACACGCACACACATCAAGTTAGTGCAAATAGACTTTACGTGGGAGCATAAGAGCGACAAATTTCCACCGTAGTCTTAGAAAGCGTTTCACTAAGCTTATTTTTAAGTACTTATAAATACTTCGTGATTATAAGCAAAAAATTGTTTGTAAGCACGTTATAAATAAGTATAGATATGTTTGGATAATATGTGTTTATAAACTTCTGATATATTTGGTAAATAAGTACATATAAGTAGCAATACTAGGTAAAATAACTAAAAGAACATGCCATTAATTAATGTGGTGCTTTACAGAATAAATTGATCTTTTCATTGGTCATGAGCTTATAAGCCTTTTAGAAAAATGGAAAATTGGGTAGTTTTTTTCCCCAGTTTATAAGCCTTGCAAAAGTACTTATAAATTGTATTGCCAAACACATAAATTCAAATTTTTTTTTTGTTTATAAGCTGGTTTGACTAGCATACAAACTTAGCAATTCTCTTTTTCTTTTTTTGGTTTATAAGCTGGTTTGACTAGCATAAAAACTTAGCCAAACAGGCTCTTACATGAGAAACAATTTGCTTGCTTATAGATTGTTGGTGGCGGGATATACGTTTGGTGTTTTCAGTGAAATATTTTGATATTTTTATTTTATTATATTACTAGTGAAAAAATCAAATGTGTGAAGTATGCTTTTCATTATATTTGTGTAGTGAGTTACAACCAAATATATTGGTAAAAGTACATAGGCCAAAAGACTTCAAAGTAAACATAACAAAATTAACTACATACACTTGGATTATACAAGAGTTTTACACAACCAGGAAATGTTTCACCTTGTCACCCTTTTAAGCGAAGCAGGCAAGTAGACAGCAAGCTTGGGGTTGTAGATAACGAAATATAGTTGTAGACAAGCCTTTAGTCATGATGTCTACCAGTTGATCAAGAGAAGAGATGAAACGAATTTGTTATACACCACTTGTGATTTTTCCCTAACAAAGTGAACATCAATTCCAACATGTTTTGTGCTAACATAAAAAACAGGATTGGTGAATAAATATGTAGCTTGTTTGTTGTTACACCAAATGTAATGGGCATTTATGGGAGAGCTTTAGTTCAATTAGCAATGTTTTTAACCAACACAATTTAGTTGTAGTTGCCTCTGTACTCGACGTGCAACAGTAATCTGTTTTTTCATTGACCAAGATGTGAGATTAGACCCTAAAAAGACACATTAACCATGATTGCTTTTACACTCATCAGGGCAACTGACCCAATTACAGTTGATGTATGCATAAAGAGAGTAATCAGATGAATGCCTAATATACAAACTAGGAGAAATTGTGCCTTTAAGATAGCGAAGTATGTGTTTTACAAGAGACAAATGTGCCTCAATAGCAGAATACATAAATTGACAAGCTTTATTGACTGCATAACAAATATCTGATCAGGTAACAGTCAAGTACTACAAAGCATCAACGGTACTCTGATGCAAAGTAGGGTCATGAAAAGCGTCACCTATGGTAATAGACGACTGATAACCTGTAATAGTCAGACAAGGCATTGGTTTTCCATCAACTGAGCCTATTTAAGAATGCCATATATACATATATATACATACATATATATATACACATATATATACATACATATATATATATATACAAATATATATACATACATATATATATACATATATACACACACACACATACCCATATATATATATATATATATATATATATATATATGGGTATGTGTGTGTGTGTATTTCTCCTGTGTCAAGACTATACCACTTTTCATTTGGTGAATCTAAATGCCTAGAAAATAACTTACCAGCCTTAAATCTTTTAAATTGAACTAATGTTGCAAAAAAGTTGTCAAGGAATGATAGTAGGATTTTCACTAGTAATTAATATATTGTTAACATAGACCAAAACAAATATGGAATGCAAACCAGAATATTCAACAAAGAGTGAAGTATCTTCCTTGGAAGCTTGAAAACCCAAACTAGTGAGAGATGAACTCAATTGTGAAAATCATGCATGTGGTGCTTACTCAAGGCCATAGATAGTCTTTTGCAGTTTACACATGTAATTATCATATAATGGATGTTTGAACCCTTGTGACTATGTCATATACACTTTCTCTATCAACAAGACATAAAGAAACACATTATTGACATTCACTTGCCAAACTTGTCATCCTTAGATATTGTTGTTAATGATAAAATAACTAGAACTATTGGTTTAGTTACTGGGCTGAATGTCTTTGTATAGTCAGTTCCTTCTTCTTGGTTGTAAGATTTTGCTACTGGCCTTGCTTTATAGCACTTACAGAACCATTATGCATTTTCTTAACTCTATACACTCATTTTGATTTAACAACATTTGTAGATTATGGTCGTGGTACAAACAACCATGTGTTGTTTTAGAGTGGTGTATGTTACTCATTTGACAAAGCTTTCCTTTAATGAGGAAAATGAGAGGCCTGAGAATAGATGGATGGGTTAAAGTGTGACCAATCTGTAAAAGACAATTTAATCTCTATCAATATCTATACTATATTTATAAAATTATACCTCAAGAAAATGTGTGACCTCTAGAGATTGCCACATAACCTCTTTAGGTGATGACACGTCATCACTTTTTTTTTTAATTTTTAAAATTTTTGAGGCATTAAAATAATTAAAAAACACAATTGACATAAGCTAATCAAAACATTTAATAAACCATTTCTTGAAAAACAAAAAGTCTACTAACCCTAAATTTTCCAAATTAAACTAGAGTTCAAATAAATATAAAAGTTCCACCAGTATCAGCTAATTAAAACATCTAATAAAATGTTTCCAACTGATCCAAAAACTCTACTAATCATATGTTTCATAAATTAAATTAGGTCTTTAAATTAGACATATATATTTCTCTCAATCTATCCAAATTCATTGATCTTTTGCATGATTGGTTTTTAGTTATTACTAAGAAAAAATGTTTTTGCTTCAAGATGAGTTTCAAGATTTGCTCAATGTTTTTAGCAAATGAATGCATGAGAACTCAGATATGTAGCACGCCAAACAAGTACGTACACTCATGGTTTTCTTTTCATTTTTATTTACTTTTATTGGTTGAACATTTAATTCGATTGAATCAAAAGTTTATAGAATGTTGCAATAGATAAATTTTGATTTGATATATTTGATTATTAAAATTGATTAATTAATTCGAGTAGAATTTTTTCGTAAGTGTGTGTGAATATTATGGTGGGAGATCTAGAAAATGAAAATTATGATGGAGTGTGAAGTATGGAGGTACATGTTCGGGTAGAGGGATTGTTATGAAAATAAGATAGGTTGGCGATGAAGAAAATCATTCTAGAACTTTTTTGATTTTCATTGATAGAAAGTCCTAAACCTAGGATGACTTTCAAGTTTTAAGTTTTACATGCGACTTTTTTGAGATTCAAAATTACATTGATAAGCTAAAAATGAAAGGTCCAAAGAGGGCTTCAAAGATTAGGAAGCTCTTTAACATTTCCAAGGAAAGATGATATGGAGAAGTATGTCAACACATATCATAGGACTTTGACAACCAAATTTGGTAAGCCCATATATAATATGCTTTTCAAATTTGATGGTTTCATAGTCTTAGTATCTGTTCATGCAATGACATTCGCATGTTGTAAATGTCAATCTAGACATCAGTCTTTAACTAAATAATTTTGAGACTCTATTATCATGAACTAAATAATTTGATACTCTGATTGCTCATATTGCTATTTCTTATACTAATTTATATGTGTGCTTTACTCTTTAAGGTAGATGTTGAAGAAGTATGTACATCACAAAGGAGTTGTAACATGGATGAAGTGCTAGAAATCAAACCAGTAAGATGTCGGTCATGCAATGTGGTGTTCTATTAAAGAGTTAATACTTGTGAGGTATTAAAAAAGTTCTTACTCAAATAGTTCAGAATGTCCTGGAAGTAATAATATCTTAGAGCCTTGTAGCGTTTTGCAATGTTATTGCTATAGTAATTTAATTTTAGTGTGTTTCCCAAAATAAACATCTTTCATTTCAAGAGGCTTAGATGAGCTAATTCAAGCCTTTATAGTCATCTAGGCCATCCTATTTCCAAAGATTATATATAAAAATTGTTATAGAGAGCTAAGAACATTAAGGTGTCACTCTGAACATGCCCTAAACAAAATGTATGACTAATCTATATTATATAATAAAGTAGGACCCGTTTCACCAGATTGTTACCACGTGTTGCGCTTTAGAGTTTTTGTTTCGTTGCACCAATAATACCCTAATATAAATTGAAACGTTAATTGTGAAAACCTTTTATGTTAACATATTTTTCTTCATTACAAATTCAATTCAATTTTTTATTTAATTTTCCTATATTTTGCCACAATGTCATATTTAAATCTTTTCTTTTTTTTCAAAATTACAAGTTTGGTTTATACATAGGCACCACGGTTATGTTGCCAAAGTTAAGGAATACTCTAAATCATTTATGCACTATTCAAAATCTTCAAATTTGAATTATCTCCGAGATCATTGGTGATGGTTTGCTTTCCTTTTATGATTCTTTTTTCTGTATACTTATATGCATGTTTATGCCGCTTTTTGTATATAATTGTTTTCCTTTATTTGTTCCATTACTATCAATAAACATATTAGCTTGCACGAGAGGTATGTCAATTATTCGTTTATTAGTTTTCGTATGTTTCATCTTATCTTTTTATAATCGTTATTCATTATGTTATTACTTCAAAGTATTAATCCTTTCTTGGATTTGGGTTAGTCTAAAAGTTTCATGAATATGGTTGTGCTTTTCTCTATGTTGATTCTGATAAAGGTGGCAGCTTTTAGCAAAAATTTTCAAAAAATTTGTGGAAAAGTTTAGCGATTACAGCATTTGGGTGAATACTGAGTAATTCGTATTTTCCTACTTTATAGTAAAGCAATGTCAGTTGATTTGTATTAGTGGTTGTACAATAAAGAATGTTTAATGTCCTTTTATCCTTGTTTCTTTTAAATATAAAACATTTATGGAATTAAAATAGTGAGACCTTTTTTTTACACCGAAGTAATTGAAATAGTTGATTTTGTTAACTCTGGTAAAATGAAATAACGATTTTTTTCCTCAAAATATCCCATGTTTCATAGAATTTACACACTTAATCTCATCAAAAGTGGAGAAAAGAGAAAATATCCTTTTTTTCCCTTGATATTATTGCCCCTCCTTTTTGAGGCTTTGAGTCATAAATAAAGAGTGCAAAGATTTAAGCGCAACGGTTGGGGTTCTGGTTTGGGTTTGAGTAATGAACAACAAAGAAATAAGAGTTTTTTTGGGCACTTTAGTCCCTAAAGTTTGTTCCTATTGCCAAGCCACCTTTACCAGTGTCAATCTATTCATATGCATCAACCCATTCACATGTACCTGTGGATAGATAATAAGATGCAAAATAGATTTTTTTTTTTTTTTTTTGGTATGGGTATTATAAATTTATTGGTGTTAATAAGGAAGAAGATTAAGTAAAGAATAGAGCCCAAATCAATTCACTTATCAAGACTAAGCCCTGTGAGTGCCAACTGCCAGAGTGCATAGAAATTTTTCTTCATTTTACCAATCACAAAACCTTTTGTTGCGATGTAAAGAGCAACAATTACCCGTCATATTTTTGTCAAAATGTACTCCGTCAGGAACGACGCCACCCTCGCCAGTAGAGTCCCTAAACCCCTTTTTATTCCTTTAGACGACGTTTTCCCTATGAAATAAGAAAATAAGCATGAAAATTTTAAGACAAAATAATTTTCTTAGGCTTGTGACAATTTCATCGTGAGATTCATAAAAGAAAAATTCATGGAAATAAGACACTTATAACCAGAATAATTTTATACCTGTGGTGAACTCAAGCACCACCACCTTAGTTAAGATAGCCACCATGGCATGCTGGTCGAGATTTCGAACAATGGTTCCATTATATACATGAAGGAATCTAATACGAATGCTATACCAACTTTGAACGCGTGTATAGCCTTTCTTGGATCCTCTCAACAAGCCTCCTAGAAACTTGGTTGCCTTCCCACCCATTGTAACAAAACATTCCAAATCTTCCATTATTCCAACATCTTTGTGGATATACACCATAATCACTTGTGGAGAACCATGATGAAAGCTTAATTCAGGCGAGGAAGCAACAACACTCCTTTTCCCTTCCATTAGAACTACAATGCACTAAGTTCAGAAAAATTTGGAACAAACTAGGATGTTATGAACAGTTCTTCTCCCTCGGCCTGAAATCATAAGTCATAACAAAGAAAAGGTATGAATTATGCGTTAATGGTCAAAGAAGTAGAGAACAATATTGCATTACAAAAATGGAAATGTTAAAATCAAATATGATTTTTCTTTAGTGTATGTAATGTTTGTGCACGGTGTGTGCACATTAGTGCGTGTAATGTGCATGCATGATATGTGTGCACAATGTGTATAGTGTGTGTAGTATGTTCAATTCTCTTAAATTCAATTCTCTTTAATGCACAATTCAATTCAATACTATATTTTTCCTATATGAAAGATTGCATTACAAAACTTATCTTAAATTGATCTAGTCCAATTTGGGAATATGAAGCTTATTAGGAGGTTGATACCATAACCGAGGACAATGGTGAGGCACTGCTTTTTGTCCACATTTAGTACATCATCCATGCGATAGCCTAATACAGTTGTCAACATGAAAGCCAGTAGGAATGCTGAAATAGCCTCGTCATAATTCTTCATCAAGTGAGGAATAAATCTCAAAGTTGTCACTGTAGCTCCCGTAAAATTGGAAAAATATGTTAATATTAATAATAAAATTTTTACAATAACAAAAGTTTTTAAAAAGAAAAATATTAGTATATTGAACAAACTATAGCAACGAGACTTTTAGGTTCATTATTAGCTATATCAAATGTAGTCTTATTTCAAATCAAAGAAAAGAAAAACAATTACTAGGGCGACATTTAGTGGATAGAAATGCAAATGATTTTGTCACGCCTTCAAAATCTGCCTAGGTGAACTCGGGGCCATGACTGTCGCGTGCCTAAGAAGACTGCTTTCCCTCAGCCAATGAGGCTCTAAAATGCAGTTTCATTGAATTTATACAAGTGCTTTATCATATCCTTACCTAACACACTTAACAAAATGTCTAAAACACACATATACAGTTGCAACCCCTTAATTCACATATTATATACTACTTCATAATCCCAAGTCTCTATGACACCTGTCATCCTTATAGTACAAACAAACCCATCAAGGCATCATCTTTAATCTTAATCTTTATAGTGAAATTCAAGTGTTATCATGCTCCAATTACCAACATATAAAGTTAGATACACACACACACACATATATTATAATTCAACCCAAAAAGAAAGTAATTTGTGCGCGCATACACACACATACATATACACCGGACAGCCAATTCATATTCATCTAAATTCCATTTCAATTCTCTTAACCTAGAACATATAATCATCAAATTGTTTCATAATTTCATCAAAAACTCATGAAAACAGGAGGTTTAATCATCATTCATGCAATAATCATACAACTTTTACCAATATATATAAATATACACACTTAAGCATATTAACAACATCTACTTGGTCACTTACTTGTAAAGTCAAAGCAAACAAAGTAATTTGCTTCAATTTTGGGTCACGAATAAGGAGCATAAAGGTTTGAGAACAAGAGTTGGGGTTCAAGTTCGAGTTTGAGCAACAAAGAGCATAGAAAGAAGAGCTTTTTTTTTTTCTCTATTTTGTTTTAATCGATGGTGCTTAAGAGTTACAAGTGTCAATACCTACACATGCATCAATACACTCACATTAACATGTGGACAGATTGTAAGATGCAAAATAGATTTATCTTGTTTTTGTTTTTTTTTTTATAGGTATTACAGATTTATTGGTGTTGATAAGGACAAAGATCAAGTAAAAAACAAAGCTCATATCAGTTTACTCATCAAGATATTTTCGTCATCTTACCAATCACAAAAGCTGTTGCTGCAATGTAAAAAGCAGCAGTTGCCGGTCCTGCTTTTGTTGAAATGTACTTCATCAGGAATGATGCCACCCCCACCAGTAGGGTCCTGAAACCTCTGTTTATTTCTTTAGTCAATGTTTTTCCTATGAAACAAGAAAATAACCATGAAAATTTAAATGAATATTTTTGTTATGCTTGTGAAAGGACAAATTTATGGAAACAAGACACTTATAACTAGAATACTTTTATACATGTGGTGAACTCAAGCACCGTTACCACGGTCAAGATGGCCAACATTGCATTCTGGCCAAAGATTTCAGAAAATGGTTCCATTGTATACATGAAGGAAACTAATGTGAATGCTATGCCAACCTTGAACGTGTATATAACCTTTCTTGGATCCTCTCGACAAGCCTCCTAGAAACCTAGTTGTCTTTCCACCTATTGCAACAAAACATCTCAAATCTTCTCTTCATCCATACGAAATTATACGAGTAGGGGCAAGTTTAGCAACATATAATATATAATGTAATTCTAGAATGACATGATTTCATTTAGTTTGAAAAAGGAGGCGATAGTGTGTTATAACCATGGAAGAAGCATCATTGGCACCAGAAGCGGCATAACTTATTGAATTATGAATAAATTTGGAGATTATAACTATAGACCCTTAAATCTACAATTAAGATCTTGCGACAATAAGAGTCTCAAAACCCCTTTTAGGTAGCTATCTACAATACCAATTGGAAGAATGGGTTTCATTTGGGGGTGCTTTTTCTCTCTTGTCCATGCTTTAAATCCTTCAAAACTATTATTACTCCATCATTTATGCTCTTTACTGGTTGGTTAAATCACTTTCCTTGACTTACCATAGAAGATTGCTCAATCTTTGTATCTTTCCTATGAGTCCTTAAGAAGTAACATGAGCCCTTGTCTTTTGCTAATGTCCAAAAATAACCCAATATAGTTAGTCCCCTATCCCTAATGTCTTAAAGCTTTTTTAAGACATGAGGAGTAATGTGCTAATTTTCACATAAGGTACTAGTAATAACTATATTTTTAGAGACAAGATGTCATTTTTACAAGTTATCTCAAAGGATGAGGAAAAGAAACAAAATTAGATTAAATAAATGTGTGCAACTGCACAAACAAATAGAAGCTTCATACTCTTCTTTTGCTCTGAAGAAATCAATAGGCATTGAGTTAGAAAATAATCAGACTACCAGTACAAATTTATTGACTTCAAAATTATCCTCTTCTACATCAATTAAAATTTCTGTATTTAAAATACATCAAATTTTGTTATATGATCACACTTAATAAACTTTTGTGAATTATGCTTTTTTCTCCAATTAAGAAAGAAAATTAAAAGATTGATCCGTGCGAAGTACGAGCTTTGAGATAACTAGTATTGTGTAAAAGAAGGTACATGCTTTTTAAGCACGTTCCACATGTAATCATTATAAATAGGCTATTCTATCTAACAAAATCATTTACTCTATTGTTCCACACATATACAATTATTATCAAATGTAGATCTATTTAATCACTAACTAATAATACTATTTTTCATTCAAAAATAAATTAAAAAATATTTTATGATTTTTTTCATATCAGGTTATTTTCTGATTTTATTTTTTATTTTAAAGATTTTATTAAATTATTGAAGATTTCCCATAAATAATTTAAACATGTTATTCAATTATTTTAAAACCTCTCATAAAAACATTATTAGTATTAAAAACTTACCAAGGAATAAATTTAAAATATATATTTATGTTTCATCCTCACATAGGATGTAAAAGTTGACCTCACACATTTCTCTTGTGCATTACTTGGGATACACTTTAGTTGTTTTAAAAGTGACCTAATCGCTATCTTGCGGCATAAGCCTAAATAGCCTGTAAGTGCACGGGTCGTGTGTATGGTGTGTGCGAGTGCGGGATCAAATTCACGGGAAGGCCAAACTTGTGTGGTGTTCTAAGCTAAGCGTGTCCTAAAAGCTGCATGTCCAGACCTAACCTACAATGTTTTTGGGGGTTTTGGTTCAAAGGGATCTCGGGAAAAGTAAATCTAATTCAAGTACAAGAAAATAAAAGGTGTTGTATGTGTGAAATCTTCCTAAGTTAACTAAGGTCAACCAAACCTATTTGGACACCTATTGGCTGGATTTAAATCCAAAAGGGACTCGACCTAGGCTAGTTACTAGTTATACATCGTCGATCACATCATAATAGTGGAAATCAACGTTTGAGAGCAAAGCATACACATATAGGGCATACATATCTAGAGTACGACATTCGAGAATATTCTGGTATATTCTACTATTAAGCACATAGGCATACTTGAATTACACCAATTTAAGCTATAGCACCTGACATGTAAGCAGTAGAAGCTATTTATATTATTAAGTACATATATACAAATATAGACACATATACAAGCATACCGACTTCATGTAATCGCCACACAAACACATAGACATGTATGTAAAATAGCCTTCAAAACCCTAAGTATAAGCATATATACATACATACATACATATATATCCATCAAGTACCCATAACAATAATGTAATAATCATCCATAATACAAGATTAAATCATCTTATATAGCTCTAATCATACATAATGGAACTTAGGATAAAAGAGAGATACCCTGTTATCCATAGCTATGCTTTACAATCCAAGAGCTATGCTCAATCCTTGTGTTTGATCCTTTTAGATGCTTGATTTTAAAGTGTTTTTGTGTTTACAAATGTGTGTATGGGGTAGGTGAGAGTTAGGGTTTCGTGTGTGAGAAGTGAATGTGAAGTGTGCATGAATGGATGATAAAAGGTTCCCCCAATGCTGAACTATTGGGCCCTATTTTAGCTAACAGTGGTGTTGTCGGTTGACCTCACCAACTAGTTAGTAACAAGGGGGTCGGCCGGTATTTTTATCTATTCTTTGGAATAACTGGCTAACCCTTACACTCGACCGGTACAACTATTCTTCTTTGGATTTACCATTTGACCTTACCGATCAGCCGGTTCTTTAAGGGGGTCGACTGATTCTTCCTATTGCTTCAAAACTCCATTTCTTTGCTTCTGGCCTTTATCCCGCAACCCGTACACCTTCTATCGTCATCGTCCATTGTCTTGAAAGCTCAGGTTTCACCCTATAACTCACCTATGGCACAAAATTAAGCTTTTAGTGTAGCATTTAACCTTGAAACTCACTATATATATTTACAATCTTATATGCACAAACAGTGGCAGAGGCAGGTTACCTCCTTGAATTTAAAAAAAAAAAATTCTATTAGCTTCTATGGCTGAATGTGTATTAACCCCCCTTGACACCAAAGCTGCACCCCTCTTGGCCTCTGACACCATTGAAACAACTATTGACTTTTTGGTTTTGTTTTCATTTTTTTTTTTTTTTGCACATGATGTTGCAAACACCAAGCAAATGTGACAATTGATAGGAAATATGGAGAGAAGTGATCTTCCGCCGAAAGGAAAATTTTAGGCTCTGTATTGATTTTTTTAAAAATCTCAATTATATATCAATTTTAACTTTTAAGCCCAACTTTTCTTTTTTACAAGTCTCTTACACTTTAGTAATTCATCTCTCCAACACAAAAGAATATTGAGCAAAAGCACAACACACACAACTCTTATTTTTTTCCAGACTTCATAGCAGATTTCAAGTAATATTTTTTAATGTTTTTATTTATTTTATTAAGTGATATATGTTAAATTAATTTTTACTTAATTTATTTATGATTTATAAATAATGATTAAAGTTAACATATAGAGCTAAATTTTATTTTTTATAATTGTTATTTACTAGAGTTAATTAGATGTAACAGTTCTTTACTGTTATAAATTAATCTTTGAGAAAATTTTATTGCTAAATCTTAGTTTAAAAATTAAAAAAAATCTAGAATTCTCATAATCTATCAATGTGGAAAAAAAAAACTATACTTATATACTAGAACGCTTGTTGCCATGCCATAAATTAGAAAATTTAATTAAGCTAACTAGAAATTAAAGATTCTATGAATGAAATTTTATGTAAAATTTTCAAATATAATGACTAAAGTTAATTATAGGGAACTAATTTGTATTTGTTCTTTAGAAGTTAATTGTATTATAATTTGTTAAATAAGATTTGGATGATGGACAAATTTCTCAAAAGAGTTCTAATTTCTAGGCATTCTGCTTCTACACCTAATTAGATGAATGTTCGAGATAATGTACAAAGCTCTTCAAAGCAACCTCGAACTGAGATCATCAACTTTGAAGATCTACTAGCTGATCTTGGCCTACGTCCTAAAATGACATATTATCATCCTAATGACCGTGATAAAATAAGAAGATATTACTTACAAAAAGGACATTGTCAACCTCGTAATCATGATTTTCCTAAGAGAAAATTTGGAGATAAGTCTAGAAAATTTTGTCCATCTTGGTTTAATGAATTTGGCAATTGGTTGTAGTATAACATATCAGAAGATGCTCATATTGTTTATATTGTTATCTTTTTAAGCCAAATTTTGGTGAGCAGTCAGGCGGAAACATTTTTGTTACTACTGGTTTTGTCAATTGGAATAAGAAAGATAAATTTATTGGACATGTTGGAAGGCTAAATAGTGCACACAATAATGCTTATAAAAAGTGTCAAGATCTAATAAAGCAAAGCCAGCACATTGAAACTGCTATGTTTAAACAGTTAGATCAAGTTCGTGACACATATCGAAGGCGATTAACTGCATCAAGACTATATCAATCCCGAAAGGCTGGCCGACTAGATCGAACAAATCATGGCGCCTAGGGTTATATACTACTTCTCCTATGAGTATATCCCTGCCAATAGGACAACCCACACACACCCGCTTTCCTCTCTCGCAGCAAGAGCTTGTTTGCCAAGTCTAAACTCCCACTATATCGTAGATTGCATTAGATTTCTTTTGAAGCAAGGTTTAGTATTCCATGGTCATAATGAATCAAAAAATTCTGCTAATCAAGGTAACTTTCTTGAGCTTTTCAAGTTCCATGCTGATCATAGTGAATCCATAAATAATGTTGTTATGCAAAATACTCTTGAGAACAATTGGTTAACTACTCTTGAGATTCAAAAAGATATTTTTAATGGTGCTGCAATTGAAACTATAGATGCTATTATAAATTATCTTGGAGATGAACATTTTGCCATTATTGTTGATGAGTCACGTGATATCTCAAACAAAAAAGAAAGGGTTGTTGTTTTGCGTTATGTGAATAAAAAAGAAGATATTGTTGTGCATTTTCTTGGTATAGTGCATGTGAGTGATACTAGTGCATTATTATTAAAGTGGGGAATTGTGTCATTATTTAGTAGATGTGGATTGAGTTTATCAAGAATTCATGGACAAGGTTATAATGGTGCTAGTAATATGCAAGGTGAATTTAATGGTCTCAAAAGTTTTATTTTGAAAGAAAATCCATCTGCTTTTTACATTCACTGTTTTGCTCATCAATGCAACTCACACTTGGTATAGCCAAGAATCACATTCAAGTTGCTTTTTTTTTTTTTTAATCTAGTTGCTACTTTATTGAATGTTGTTGGAGGTTCTTGCAAATGACATGACATGCATCGTCAAATGCAAGTTGAAAAGGTTAAAGAAGCATTCAAAAAAAAGGAGAAATTATTAGTGGATATGGCATGAATCAAGAAATTGGTCTCAAACAATATGGTGATACTCGTTGGGGTTCACATTATGATGCTCTAATAAATTTGATTCTATTATATTCCTGGTACTTGATATGCTTGGAATTATCATGGAAAATGGATTAACTCCAGATCAAAGAGCTGAAGCTAATGGCTTGTTAGACATGTTACAAACATTTGAGTTTGCATGCAATTTGCATCTAATGAAAAATGTGTTGGGGATCACTAATGAATTATTAATTGCACTACAAAAAAAAGATCAAAATATCATCAATGCTATGAAATTAGTTACCATATCAAGGCAGCAGTTGCAAATTTGAAGAGACAGTGGATGGGAGTTTTTGTTGAAGGGAGCCTTTTTGTTTTGTGCAATTCATGAGATTGACATTCCAAATATGGAAGAGAAATTTTTATCCAAAGGGAGATCACGATATAGAGTTCAAGATATTACAAATTTACACCACCGCATTGATTTATTTTACATTGTTGTGGATATGCAACTTTAAGAGCTTAATGACAGCGAGATAAACACTGAGTTGCTTTTTTGTTTGGCATGCTTGACACCAGATAACTCATTTTCTGCATTTGATAAGGAAAAGTTGATTCAATTTGTTAAGTTTTAACTTTATGATTTTTCTCCCACTGATTTGATGATACTTGACAATCAACTAGAGACATATATTTTGATATGCGAAGTAGTGATGAGTTCTCAAATTTAATTAGGATTGGCAGCCTTGCAGAAAAGTTAGTTGAGAAAACATGTTGTCTATCTATTGGTGTATTTACTTGTGAAGTTAGCATTGACTTTACCTGTTGCTACAACCACAGTAGACAGAGCATTTTCTGCAATGAAAATTGTGAAAAATTGCTTACTCAATTGCATAGAGATGCTTGGATGAATGATTGCTTGGTGATCGTGTTCTCGATGGTATGTGAAAATGAAACACAAATACAACCAAGTTTTACACCCGCAAGCGTACGGATCGTGTCTAGTGTAGTGCGTGCGTACGGGTATCATCTCCACAGGGAGGCTATTTTAGTTTGATCTTTACGTGTTCGGTGCCTAAAACTAGCTACGTGCGTGTATGTACTTTCTTTAGGATCAAAGGGAGCTCGAGGAAAGGGAAAATAAACCTAAGCTAACCTACTCTAATGGAGGAACCTAGGGTGCCAAGCTAAGGAAATAGAGCTCTACAAGGTTGAAAGGGATCTTGGGCGATTGCATTGCAACTAGACTTGGGCTACTATAACGATTCGATATATCTATGGCTCGGTTGCTCTCAAGAGTTCTTAACTAATTAACCTCGAGTTTAATTAACTAAGTTCTCTTTGGTGTTGATCAATGTCCTACTCGAGAGACTAACCTATTAGTATTGTTTTAGACTAGAGATTAGACTCATTGAGCATTAATTAGTGCTAACGGGTACCCTTCTAGTTTTGTTTCAGACTAGAGGTATACTCCTATCACACGAGTCATTAATTAAGCATATTAATCAACACACTTAGTTGCAAATAGGGTTCATGCCATTAGCATGGATTGAGGCTAAGGTGACACCACTATTGATAGCGTTTAAGCACAAAATAACACATGCAACTTGACTTAGGCATTTTAACAAACACATAAACATGTTTGATTATCAACACATAGACATATTGATTCATGCCATTAATCAATGTAAAGAAGCATGTATTAAGAGCCAAAGATATTCACAAATCAATATTCATAACCCTAATCTAATGTACAACAACAATCACCCAAAGATCTAGTCTAATCAAACAGCATAATTACAAGAAACATAAAGAGAACAAGAAGAACTCCCCTAAATCTTGCTTCCAAAACTGTACAAATCCTTCAAATTCTTGTTAGATTCTTCAATCCTAGCTTGGTATGGGTTTTAGATGGTGGTTTAAGGTGTTTGGTGAAGTGGGTAGAGGGTTAGGGTTTATTAGGATTTTAGAAAAATAAAGTTCCTCGCCTAAAAATGAGTTGAAACGAGCAATTTATAAACAGCTTCAGCACACCGGCTCCTTGATAAGCTCGACCGACTTACTAATAGGGCTTTCTGACTTGGCCGGTCGACCGGCTCTGGAGGGCAACTCGACCGGCTTAATTTTTATGTTCTTTGGGGCTGCCGATCGACCGCAATTCTTCTGGGTTGACCGCCTAGGTTAGAATGCTCCCTTCTTCATTCCTTTTCTTCTGGTCTTTATCCGTTAGCTCATTTCTTCCTCGTGTAAGCTCAAACCCATCCAAAACACTCCTAAAACATGGAATATAACACGTAGTGTAACATTTATACATCTAAATACATTATGTACAAATATTAACAAATATGCATAAACTTTATACTAAGTGCACTCAATTATACTCTAGACACCTCTTAACATGCATGCAAAAACTACATACAAACATGCACAATTGACACACATCACTTGGTTACTTTCTTTGAGAAAGATGTATTGATAGCATTGACAAAGTTAATCATTCAAGGGTTTCAAAATATGAAATCACGTCAAGGACAATTGTAGAAGGTACTCTTTTATTAAAATAAATATTATTACTTTTTGTGTCTTTTTTGTAAGTTAAAATGTCATTATTGTATTGATATTATTTATTTTATAATTTTTTATTTTTTTAAAAAAAATTATAGCAAACGTGCACCCCCTGACCCCCGGGTCTTGGCTCTGCCATTGTGTACATATATAGTATAAACAATACAATAAAGCTATCTAATAAGCTCAGAAACACCTCTAAATAGACATATAAATACAATGCAAATACACACACAAAACCAACACATCATGACCTATTTGGTCATCAATGTTTGTAGAAGATATCAATTTTATCTCCATTAATTGGTCATGTGTTTGTCACAAGACCATTTCTAGAGGCCAAAATAGGAATCAAATTGAAACAAAATAAATTAAATTTGGTACTTTTTTAAAACAATAAGGACCAAATAAATCACTTTTGAAATAATAAGGACCAAAATGATACTTTCAGGTTAAGATGCACCAAATCCCTCTGTAGTCTACTATAAGTGCATAATATCCTCTGTGATCCCAAAAATCCCTCATCAAACCCTTGTGGTGTGTGAAAATTAGAACACATACCCCCTAATATCTAAAACAATGTTATTTCTAATGGAAAGTGTAGAATATGCGCTGAGTTTGCAACTGTTTAGTTAACTAGGAAATTTTTTGTGGATATTTTAACCCTTGAAATACCATTAAATCGCTATCTTATTACCTAACCTTATCAGAAAGATATAAGGTTTTGAGCTTTGAGGCAAGCAACTACTAAGTTAAATTTCAGTCGAGGTAGGTCTTCTCTAATGATTGGAGTTACTTCGATATGAATCATAATCATCAGGGTTAGTCCCATTACCTTCATTAATACGAGGCACATCTTCAAAAGTAATATAATCCACGTTGGAGACTAAGTTTTGACGGTTACGTTATGAGGAAGAAGCCTTCACTTTTCACTCTGGCGAACTAATGAATCTCCTATCCAAACATTCTCCTCTTGTTAAATTTTGTTAACTAATGACCATTTTCTCCTCAATAAGATTATTGGTGAAGGAACACAAGGATTGGATTTGTAGAACAAAGTTTAGTTTCTACATCATGAAGTTGGTTGAAACTTCACCAACTAAATTCTTCTTGTAAACAGTCTCTTCAAACTTTCTGTTTCTTCAGTCCTTTGCCTTTTATGTGGTCTAAATGTTCCCTTTCCAAGTGTGTCAGCAGAAGTACTCAACAGATCTTCAAGATCAAAACTCGGATTTGAACCCTCAAAGAACACAAGCCAGATATTCCCATTTTTTTCCCTGCAAAATGGGGTGGACCCTGGAATTTTATTATCAACCAAAAACAAAATATTACAATAGTGTCAATTTCAATACCACATTGAAGACTAAGTTCTGATGGTTTTGTTATGAGTGTGTCAATGCTGATCCAACCAGGAATATCAGTCTCTCTTGGAGTGTTTATGATACCTCCTAGCGTATAGGGGTCACCAACATAGGTGAGCTAAGTCCACCCTGAGACATGGGATTAATAATATCTAAGTGAAAGTACTTATCTCACGGGACTATAGTATTTTCGGAGACATGATACGGCATTGTCCAGGATATGCAAATTTTTATCAAATATTTCATCTACCAGAAATAGACCAAATCTTGGAACCATACTGGCTTACTTGCGCCATGCATGTAGGCCACCGTAATCATATAAACCTAGTACATTTAAAATAAATGGCCCTCGAGCCTAAGCCAATTTTGGCTACTACACACCCCTATCTTTTCTCCTACCTCATTCATTCTCTTTATTTATATATAAGGGTACGTATAGAGTTTTGCATTCGTTAAAAGTGATTATGCTTATTCTACCACTCGTCCAACTCTTACATGTGAAAATAAGAGAGCATATATATATATATATATATATATATTGTCAGAAATTGCAGAAAGTACTTTTATTCATTACCAGCAATAGTAGTTAATTCCATAACATCATTTGAAAGCAGGGACACGAAATGGAGTAGACGATTAACCACCCATTCCTGAGGTAATAATCCTAAACGACACTGTAGGACTACATAATCTGCAGCGCAATTAGCATGATGCCATAGTAGTGACAGCTTACAATCTGCAAAAGTCTGCAACACAAAGTGGATGTCTTGAATACTGGACAACATACTCCAATCTGGCGAAGCTAAAGAATTTGCCAAACTATTGAAGACTTTGGATGAATCTGTCTCAATGATCAACCAATCAAGGCCCAATTCCGACAAATGGTGCAATGCAAATAACACAGCTAAAGCTTCTGCATGACCAGCATCCTCCACAAAAGTTTGCCCAGCTCCCCCCATCAATCAAACATCTATTATTATCCTTAGAATCAATGCCAGACCAGCACCATGGGTTTCTTTGGAAAAGCATGCATCAGTATTGCATTGAATTCTCCAAACACCAATCAAGTAGGACAAGTAACCAAAGAAATATGACAAATGTTCCACAGTTGGAACAGACGCAGATGTATACTCAGTAAGTATTCGCATGGCCCGTGTAGCAATCTGTTGAGGAACAGGAAGCTTCCCTTCAAAGATGTAAGTGTTCCATGCCCTGTAGATACACCAGCAAAACACCATAACCATACATTCAATTTAATGTTGCCATGTTCAACAGCAACACTAGCATCAACCACGGCCATAAACCAATCCAGAAAAGGCAAAGGCACATCACCACCCAAACGTAGTTATAGAAGAGACAAAAGGACCAAACCAAGTGGCTATGTTGACAGCCTAAAAGCAAATGATCTACGCTCTCAGAACGTTCACCACTAGGGGTGGAAATTCCGAACCCGAACCCGAACCCGAACCGATCGGGTGGAAAAAATGCAAAATTTTCGGATTCGGATATTATCAGAATCCGATATCCGAAAAAATATCTGATATCGGGTAGTAGATCGGTTAGTTTTTTTTTTTCCCCCGTACCCGAACCCGATCCGAAAAACCTGAAAAAAAATACACATACTATTCCATAGTAAATTATTCATCATAATATTCTAATATAACACATATATAAACACACATTTTATATAATGCATTAATATTAAAATGTACAATTAAAAAAAGAGAAAAAAAAGTATTCTACAAAAGTGATGAGAAGTCAAATAACATAATTAAGCTATTTGTAAATAAATTAGACAACTGAATTGAGTAATATAATTAGAATTAACAAAATGTAACATTAATTTAGCATAAATATTTATTATGTTTAAGTTAGATAAATGTGGAAATATATTTGTATAGTTAATATTTATTAATTTTTCTTTTTTGTTTGGTTCGTAGTTATGATGGAAATATCTTTATATTTTAAAAAGAGTTGATTTGTCTATCGTCATTTTGAACAATCTCTTTTCTTTTATTGGAGCCGATGCGTAGTTTTGAGCATCGTGTTATTTGTGTACATGGATGTAATTAGTTTGACTATCAATGAATGTATTTGCTAACTTACCGCAAAAATATATATATAGTAAACAATTTTGTATTTTTTAGCTTCATAGAAATGTCGGGTATCCGAACATCTGAATCCGAAAAACCTGGCATCCGAAAAATCTGATATCCGGCCGGATAGTTACTATTTAACTACCCGATCTGGTATTTTTTTTCCCACCCAAAATCCGAAAAACTCGAACTCGAAAAAACCGATTATCCGAAAATCCGATCCGATTTCCAGCCTTATTCACCACAAAGCTGACAGTTGCAAGAGCATTATTCACGGGTCTCCACATCAAATGTTTGACACGAGGAGGCACCTGAACACGCCAAAGCCTCGACCAAAAAGAAGGATGTTGGTGTTGTTGAGTATAGCATAAGGTGGACATGTAAGAGCATACTGCCGCCTCATAAAGAATGCCCCATTTTTTCCGATCACACGGCCAACAATGAAAGCACTCTATGTATCTAAAATTAGATCATCCCTGAAAACAGATAACCCAGCAGTAGGTATCTCTGAAACAACTTTATAGATAACATTAGCAAACGCAATGGGCCGAAAATGAGCAACCTGAGATGGACATGGAACTTTTGGCACTAATGAAATAAGAGCGTGATTAATAAATTGAATTGAAATGAAAATCAAATTTTAATAATTAAATTTTTAAAAATTAATAATTGAAACCAAAACGATCTATATTAATAACTGAATTATTGGGTCATGTTTCGGTTATTAACCGAAATAATCAAATCTTTGAAAAGGATAATCAAACATTATTCAAGCTTAACCAAAAGTAACCAAACTTTTTGGTAAATATAATAACTGAATACCAAAGTCCGTTATCATAATTCACATTATGTATATAAAAGCAATATAAACTGGTAAATATATATGGTTACAAACTTTAAAAATAGTAACTAAATAAAAAAACTTTTAAAAGAATTAGTTATTTGGTTATTAACTAAATTTTCTGGTAGATAATCCAAACCAAGCAAAAATTAAATTTTTCTATATTTGATAATAACCAAAAGCAAACTAAATATAAAAATGATTGAATCAAATTTGATATTTCAGTTAAGTTAGATTCGACTATCTTATTACACTCAGATAATAGTCACCTATATGGAAAAATAGAAGTGTTACACTAACCTCCCCTTCATATCTTGTTTCCCACTTCAATACTCCTATAGGGGCGGGTGCTTGCGAAAAACTTACCTCTGTTGCTATCTTTACAGTTGTAGTCACAAAAATAATTATTGTAAAGTCAAATATTGCTAACAAATTTAGGATTGTTTGGTATTTGGTTTTGAAAATAGTTTTTATTTTTTAAAATAGAAAAAAAAAAAGAGAGCTCCAATAAAAGCAGTTTTTAGTTTTTAAAAAACGGACAAACAGAAAATTTTATTTGGAAAGACTGTTTTTATTTTTAGTTTTTAGAAATCGTTATTCGAATAATTATTTTAAAAACAAAAAAATAGAGAATAACAAAAAGATGTTTTCAATTATAGCACCCCTCACTTGGAATTTGTGCATCTCGAGTTCGAGTCATCAATAGGGTTAAGTGAAGAACCATTATTAACCCTCTTTCTTTAAAAAAAGAAAAAAAATGTTTTAATATCTTATTCTCAAAAAACTCCATAAAACTGTTTTAACCTACTTCATTAATAGTAATTTTGTTATTAAGATGCTATTATAAATTTATAATGACAAATACTTTTCTCTTTAATCTCTCTCCATTTTTTATCTATTTTACCATAAAAGTTACCAAATAAGTTTTTAAGACTTTTATTCTCAAAAATTATTTAAAAAATATATTTTAAAGAATTATTTTTAAAAACAAAAACAAAAACCGAACAGACCCTTATTCTCGTTGTTGACTATTCTTCTCTTGTCACTATCATAGAGGGACTTGTTAGCTATAATAGAATGGGCCTTTTCTGTTCTTTGGGAATGCCCAAATACAAGTCCACAAATGCAGATCGCAGGTGGTCCAGCCCGGCCCGAAAAGTCATGCCGCTTTGTGGCTCAAATTGTCACGGGCCATGCCTCTTTGCTACTAATAAATGCATTCCCGAATCTAAGATGTAATCCGCAATTCAATTGACCGATATTTTTCCTCATTCTTGTAGCGTTGTCCTCATTAAATTAGCTTTGATATGTGATTTCCCTGGTGATTGAAGTTCTTGATGTATCTCTTTGTCCATGATAATATTTGATTACGAGCTGAATGCGACCTGCATGATTCACCCACCTTCCTATATATTTCATTTCTCTGTTTTTATTAACGTCACGAGAATCCTATAAATACCCCACAGTATATGTTAAATGAGGCGATATTTGCGATAAAAAACTCTCTCTAATTTGATCGTCACAGAGTCTTTAGCCAACGCTAGACCAACTTATAAGTTTTGTTTGTTTGCAGGGACTGTTGAGGATGCAGCTCATTAATTAGCTTAACGTAACTGATTCCGGACGGTATCAATATTACTAAAAAAAAAAATGGTTTTAGATTGTAACACATTGACCAATCAATAATTAATTTAAATTAAATACGAGCATTATTTGGCATGCAAAGCATATTTGATTTGATAACGAGGCTGTAACTGATGAAAATGTAGGCACTTCTCCTCTTTGATATAAAAATAATCGCCCATCACTTTAGATCAACCCCAAATCAAAATTAAAAACTTCGCATCACCATCACGTTTGACTTGCCCAGCTCAAACCGCGTCTTTGGCGTGTTTACTACAGAAGGAAGCAACAATTGTGACAATCCTTTTCCTCTCCTTTTTCTTTTTCTTTTTCTTTTTTTGGGGTCAAGTGTGTGGGGCAGAATTTTTATTTCATCAAACAAGAAATTTACTTTAGACGAAATCACATTAAATAATTTCTGCAGAATATATGGCAGTGTACTAGCATATGCCTCTAAGGACTTATTTGGCTAAATTGTAAATTGAGTTGGTATTTATGACTTTTTTGATATTGGGGTGAAATATTATCCTTAATTTTATAATACTTATCTTTTGCTTAGTGAATTTAATATTCTAAGTCTATATTTTCTTTGTTTTGGACTGTCTTTCTCATTTGATGTTCGTCTAAATTCTTTTAGCAATTATGCCACTTTTAAATTACCTCTTTCTCATCCTATTTTACAAAAGAGATAACATTAGAATTAGTATGAGTGCTGATGTTAGATTTTGAAAGTTCGTTATGACTTTTGAAATATTTAGTATGTAAAAATACGAATAAATATTAAGAACAATAACAGTCAAGATAGAATTATGAACCTATTGCCCATTTCATCCAGTCTCATGTGCTTTCTATGACCAAGAAATAAATATCCCAAAAACTGAGAATTGACGCCGTCAAGAGATCCCAACCGACTTTCCAATAAGGTATGCAGCAGAAGCAGAGTACATAGCACGTTAACGCCAATTCCAATTGCTTCTTTGTTATGTTGCCTGTATGTAATAATTTTGGAATCATTTTTTTATACGCAGGGGCCTCATAGTCTAATTTTACTCCAACAATTTCTCGACTCTTTACTCTATGTCATTATTTAGTTATAGATATATTATTTAATTTTTTATTTGTATTAATTGATTATATGAAAAATATTATGTTATCAATTACAATTTATTTTTAATTTTAAATATAATATTATTTTGAAATTTAATAATAATATTTTTTTATAGATTATTTTGTATTAAAAATTATGCAGCAACAAGATGTTGAACAATAATTCTTCTTTTTAATATTTTTTTATCAATTATTGAATTTTTAATTTAATATTTTATAATATCATATCTCAATTTAATAAATTATTTATCGTACTTAATTTTAAATTAAAAATTATGTAATTAAATTTATATGACGATATTGTATTTTTAATTAGCATTAAAAAAGATCTAGGGATGGAGTAGGGAATTGCTTTTCTTCCTTTACATACAAGGACAATCTTTCCAATCCCTGAAATAACTCTATGTGTGGGGATTTATCTAGGAAGCTATTGGAGCACATTTACTTCAAGATTATTGCTATATATAGAGTAAAACCACATATAAGAATGTTGTTGAAGATGGTCTTAGAGTCGAGACAAGAAGTGCATAAGCAGCTTCACTTCAATAAAAAGGAAAACGTAAGTTCAAATCGCCGGTATACTTGTGAGAGGATTTTTTCCTTCACCACTTTTATCGCCTTCACCACTTTTGATTCGATGAGTATTAATTTCAAGTGTAATGTGATTTAGAGATACCTTATCGGATGTAAACCTGTGACTTAACTTCAACTGTTTGAGCTATCTTTTAATTTTCACATTTTTACTTATTTATCATTTCTTTATACATATTAAAAGTTATTTATAAGCATCAATTCAAAAGAAACAAAAGCAAACGGACTCTAAAAGTGCAGATTCCGTTAAAAAACGGCAGTGGCACAACTTACGTACGTACTGGGGTAGGTGCAGACAAGAGAAGATAAGATGAGAGACCAAAATATGACTCATCAGTTATTAAAAAAAGAAAAAGGAGAAAAAAGAAAGAATATGTACTTATTTTGTACCCAACTGGCAACAACCCCACTATATAAACTCAACGAGGGGGTGACCACATCAGATCATAAAATCGTGTGTTTTCCAACTGATCTCTAAAAGCGCTTGTAGCATAAGCATAAGCATAAGCATAAGCTAAGCTACGCTGCCAATCTTAGTATCATCGGAAAGTGTAACTTGCATGGCAGCTTATCTGCAAAGCCGTGGACTGGCCAGCGTTTTCGGGAAACGTTTCGTCAGCCAGATCGCCTCTCGCGATTCCTCTCCCTCTTCTTCCCTTTTCAGGTAAATTCTTTGTATTCTCGTACTCATGGATTTGGATTCTCTCCTTTAAATTATACGAAAAAAGATCGATAGTGGTGAAATGATAATACGAATTATTATTACGATACTGAAAACATTTTTCAAGACTATATTGATTTGTTTTAAGTATATTAATTTGGACATGCCCTCATCGGTTCATTTTTTTTCTTTGTCTCTTCATTGGCTTAATTTTGGAAAATATTTTCTTTTTCTTTTTTTGAATTGTTGTTGATTTTGGAGTTTGATCATGCAAAATGGTCCGAGATTTTGCATACACTAAGAAAGGGAAAGAATGGAAAAGAAACAAAAGATATATGGGATAATATAACACATATGGTTTCTTTTGGGGGGGGGGGGGGGGGAGTAAGAGAAAATACGTAGGGTTTCAAAGAATTAATTATTTCCACACCATGTGCGCAACCGTGGTTTAGTGAAAACATGGATATGATTTTTTGTCTGCATCATTATTTGTAAAATTTTAAAGGGTGTTTGGTGTGCTTATTCGGGCGTTTATAAATCTTTAAACTAAAAATATTTTTTTATTAAATTTTATTTTAAATACTTATAAATATTCAATTAAGTACAGTTAAACACCCTCCAAGGCTACTAATCTGTACTGGGAATGATGAATACTCCCCACCAACAGGTCAACCCACTAGAATTTATGGATAGTAGTTGGCTACTTTTGACAATCTACCTGCCCAACCTAAAACAAAAAAATCCAGAGCTCCAAATGCCATAGAGTAGGTGAGGAACTATTATTGAGATTTGGAATTTTAAGATTTTTGAATTAAAAATTATTGGAATAATAGAAGAAGCACTATTATCTTTTTTTTTTTTAAAAAAAACAATTGGTAGGAATAGTTCCAAGATTTTCCTTTTCTTTTCTGTTTGGTACTAGTTTGTTTTCGCTTTTTTCTGTTTGGTACAAGTTAGGTCCTTGGGTCAGTTCAGATTAGTTTTTTAAAGGAAAAAAGTATACTTTTTTCTCTTTGGAAAAAAAAAACGTTGGAGCTATGAAAAAAACTTCCGGTCAGAATTTTTTGCTTCCTGAAAAGTATTTTCTTAAAAATTTGTTAGACATTTTTAAAAGAACTAATCCAAACGAACCCTTTAACATTGCTGTCCGGGCTTTTTTTTTTTTTGGCTGGTATTAACGATACTAAACTCAATAACAAAAAGGGCAAGGGATTGTATGAAAGATACCAAACATGTACATGTGGGGATTTAATTTGATTTGGTTTGATTACTATCTATATCTTTTTCTCTTTTTTTTTTTTGTGTTAAGATTTGAAGTCTTTTTTGTTGTGTTGATTTATCAAGTGTACTCGGCCCCAAAATGTGTGGATAATTTCAACACTTCCACTTGGAGGGGGTAAGTTTTTGATAGCGACAAGTCTGACTGATCCCAATCCCCAATTTGTTGGAGGGCAACATGGTAAATTTACGTGAAAGATATTATTCATTGGGAATGTCACCCATGGAGCAGTCCTTGTCTCTTGGTTCTTCCACCGTCTTGTGTAATTCTTTCTTTTTTCTCCTTTTATCAGGAATAATAGAATATTTTATATAAATATCTACTTAAGGGTAAGGTGATCAAAGTTTTTACAAATAACAAAGTTTAGCCCTGTTTTAGAGTATGAGTCATAACAAAAGGAAAAAACTATCATAATCCACAGTGAGTAAAGAAAAATATGAGAATTTCGAGATAGTGCAAAAATGTGAGAGATTAACTATGGTTAGGTTACTACGTTTTTTTTTTTTTTTTTCTTTTTCCTTTTTGTGTGTGAAGTAGGTTGGGTGAGGTTTCTTTGGGGAACTGGGTGGAGTTTTTGGCCCACATCTTTAAAAGAAAAACGTGATATATACTGATAACAGACATAGGGGCCCATGGTTCTTGGATCATTTTCAGCTTTTGAAGCACCCTTCTTGCTCACGGTTGGTCTAGCCTTCCACAATAACGGTAAAAATAATACAAATTAGTTAAATCAGATTAAATTTTGTTCTAATAGTGATTAAGTAAATTTAGGAAATTTTACGTAAATGATTGCGTAAGTTGCAGTGGTAAGTACTCCGATAACAATTGGATGCTTGTAGAATTTAATTTTTAGGCGGTTTGATTTTTTCCCCCAAACTTATCTCGTACGGTCAAATTTTATCTCATCAAACAGAGTCGGGTTCGTGAAAAATGGCTTCAAGCATTAACTTCAAATTAAAGGTTGGTGGGTAGCAGTTCATATCTGATTAGGTAACCAAACTGTCAAATGCCCATAGGAGCTATAAGCAATGCACATCAAGTTGCGTGGCGTCATATTCTTGCATATGGTATGAACTTGTTATTAGTGTCTTTGGTTTGAAGTATCCTATATTAATTAGCTAGAATACAGTAAGGTAGGATTTGTTAGGCTTAATCGTGTTTTATGGGACAATAAACGTTCAAAATTCGAGTTATATTTGGGTTATGCCACGCTTTTTCTTTATTTGGTCATGACTTTTGGCTCGGATTATTTAGTTTCTTGCATATAACACCTACACTAATGGCATTTAACTTAAAATGATCTTATGGTACTGTATGCAGGAGGGCTGTGCACGTCTCCGTTTACGACAAGAACCCGGAGGAGCACGTTCGTGCGACGGTGGTCCCTGACAATGTGATCCAGGTGGACTCAGAGAAATACTGGGCTCCTCATCCTCAAACTGGGGTGTTTGGCCCTGCCACCGATCAGAACCAGGCTGCCGCCGTGGAGCGCGGTTTCCCCACCTCACCGGCGGTTGCAAACGGAGAGTCTGTGCTGGAGCAGAAAGCCTTCTTCCGTCCTCTCGAGGATTTGGAGAAGCCACCAAGTGCTTGAGGGTGCATAGGGGAAAGCTGAGAACTGTCCTCACATATTATAAGTATTGTTACACAGAAACTTGAGAGGATAGTTTTGAAAATTTGGTGTGGTATTAAGAAGTGTAGGCTGGTCCATAGTTGTATCATATAGTATGTGAAATATTTTGCTTAAGGCTGTTATCAAACTTTGCGCTGTTTGAGGACTTGCGATGTACTCATTTACCTTGGACTCTATGGTACTATGTTTACTTGCCAAAAATTTTTTATACGTTATTGTGTCCGGATGCAATATTATGTATCACCAATTTGTTAGTTGATATGGTAGTGATATCAATTCATAAAGAGTAGAACACAAATTTAATTATCGATGAGTACATTCATTGGTGTCTTAACACAAATTCAAATATCAACGAGTACATTCATTGGTTTCTTTGTAGCTACCAGCCAAAGATATCATGCATCAATATGGTCCAAGGAGCACTTGCATCCAGGTGCAACTCAAAGGGTGTTTAACTTTGCTAATTTTGGGTGTTTATAAGTACATAGAAAAAAGTACCTTCTCACATGTTTTTTACTCTTTAAGTACTTATAAGCACCAAATAAGCAAAGTCAAACACTCTTTCAGTCCTTTTCTTGATCGTTAATATTAATTTTTTTGTGTAAAGAAAAAGAAAAAGGAAAGAAAATTTTAAATTACTTTGCCTAATTATTTGTGTTTGGGCCATGAATCGTTGGACTTGCGAAGGTCCATGATTGTGTTCAAATCAAGGCCCAGTTTGTTGGGCCTTATGCTTTAAATCAGGATCAAAGTTGAAAGCCCACGGGGATGTGACCGAGCAATTAACCTGGACAATGAATACAATAAGCGATAAGCACAATCTCACAAGATAAAGTTCAACGCGTTGGCTAGCGAAGATGGATGGAGATACGTGGATAGAAAGCAAAAAGGACTCTTCCGTCAGATAGCTATAAAAGCACGTTTCACCGAGAGAGAAAAGCAAGACATGTACACTGAAAACCTTTACCTGGTTTGCCCTGAAAGCCCCATAACTACTCCAAATACATTTTTCCTCAAACGTTTCAATACTGACTTGAGCGTCGGAACATCTCTGGCCGGTACCACACCGGTGTCAAAGGTTTCCGTGTTCATTACGCTTTCTGGTCTTGTAGGTTATCGAGCCCAATACTATTGTAAGAGAAACGCCCTTTACAATTTGGTGCCCACCGTGAGGCCTCGATAATCGACTTCATAGCTAGAAACGATACACTCACACCAAACCAACGACTCAATGATGACTGACCCCAGTTCTAGCAATTACACCGATGTGCAGTCCATCTTGACAAAGATGGCGTCCTATGAAAATAAAATTGCAATGTATGAGGGTAGGTTCAAGGATGTAGAAGCCGAAAACAATGCCATACGATAAGAAAACCTGGATCTGTTAGAAAAGATCAATACCTTCCTGGCAACCACAGCATCCTAGGGTAAAGGAAAGGCTGTGCTAATTGAACAAGTAGACCTGATGTAGTCATTGGATTTTACACCTCGCTAGACCCCTAGGAGTAGTGTCCTGCCAGCTGCAGCCACTACGTACATACCAGCAACCACTATGGTAACAAGCGTCAACGCAGCCGGCCCATCGAATCAGCAGAAAGCGATAGGGGAACACGGGATACCCGCACAAGATGGATCACACCCTGACTTGTTCAAACGATTTGCTGAATTGAAATCCTTGATCTAGAGAATCCCAGGGGTACCCGTACCTATAAAAAGGAGTGACGCAGATAGTTATGCAGAATCTCTCTTCGTAGATGCCATTGCAATGGTAGATCTGCAGCCCAAATTCACTTTTCAGAACATGAAACCGTTCAATGGTACATCGAACCCCAACGACCATATAATGCAGTACAAGTGGAAGATGTATACTGTAGCTATTCCCCGTGACAAGAGAGAAGCTTGCATGTGTAAGAGCTTTGGTTCGAGTCTGGCAGGCCTTGCGCTTACCAATCTCCCAAATGGATGCATCTCTTCCTTCGCTCAGTTAACCGATATGTTTGTTAAATAGTATGTGAGCAGTAGGAAGTTGGAAAAACAGTCAAATGATCTATATCTGATTGTACAGAGAAGGGGAGAATCTCTTAAGGATTACGTAGAAAGATTTAACAGAGAGAAAGTAGCCATCCCCTAATGTAACATGGCTACAGTAGTTTCCGCCTTTAGAAGAGGGATTTTACCAGACTCAAACCTGTATAAAGAGCTTACGACATACCCGTCCAAGACTATGGAGGATGCTCTCGCCAAGGCTTGGGCACAGATCAAATGGGAGGACGATCGCGCCAATCTTCGCCGCACTTCCCCAATTAGAAGGCAAGAGGACATACACTTGGGTCGTCACTCAAGAAGGCATGAGCCTTATCCTCTCAGAAGCAAGAATGAAAACAGGATGGTTGATGGGAGACCACGCGACAGAAGGTGACCCCTCGACCATGACTCGAAGAGGAAGGCAAGAGCTCCGGAGTATAACTTCTCAGTGACCCTCTCCGAGCTCGTTCATACCCTTAGAACCATGGGGAATGTAGTTAAATGGCTGGTAAAGTTAAGATCCCCTGCACAAATGAGGGACATGACAAAGTGGTGTGAATTCCACGTGGATTATGGCCACGCCACAGAAGAGTGCAATGGTCTCAAGTGGGAGGTAGCTGAACTGCTGAAGAAAGGATATTTAACTGAGCTCCTTTCTGACAAGGGGAACCAAACCCTTCGGCAAAAAGGAAAGTGGAAAGCTGAAGATTCAGTCCTTCCAAACCCACCAAGCCCTCCGCGTCACAAGTGAACAGTGAACTATATTATAGGGGGATCGCATATTAGCGGGATCACTGTCACAGCAGCAAGATGACATGCTCGCCAAACAGGGGGACAGGATCGTCATTCCCCGTGACCAATTGATTTAGGTCCAGAAATGATGGTATTGTTCTTTAATTACGAGACCACCCACCTAAACAACCTACATGATGACGCATTAGTCATCACGCTGATGGTAGCTAATTGCTATGTTCAAAGGATCCTGGTAGATAATGGCAGCTCCGCAAACGTCCTGATGCTCGACACTCTCAAGGAGATGGGAATCGACAAACATCAGCTCATAAGGCAGTCCACTCCCTTGATAGGATTCAACGGTGAACAAAAGCACACCATTGGAGAAATACACTTGCCAGTTTTTGTAGAGGGCGTCAACTTGGACGTGAGGTTTTTGGTGATAGACTGCCTGTCCCCGTACAACATCATACTGGGCAGACCCTAGATTCATGAAATGAAAGCAGTCCTATCCACGTACCATCAGGTTATTAAATTTCCAACTAGGTGGGGAATTCGAGAGATAAGGGGACAGCAATCGGATTCCCGCAGATGTTGTTGCACCGCAATGAGGGGAGCTCGACATGACACTTTATACCACGTGGAGATGGCTCCCTCACCGGCATCATTTGAGCAGTCACAGCCGGAGGCACTGGACGAAGTTCAGGTTGATCCAGATGAACCAAGTCATACTGTTCAGATTGGGTCGGGGTTGGAGCCAGAATTAAGAAATTAGGTGGTAGATTTTCTTAGTAAAAATAAGGATTGCTTCGCATGGTCATATGCTGATATGGTGGGAATAGAACCTGAGATAATTGTTCATGAGTTGAAAGTTGACCTAGAATTTGCCCCCGTTAGGCAAAAGCGCAGAAAATTTGCCCCTGAAAGAAATTGCGTCATCAGTGAAGAGGTTCAAAAACTAATGGATGTGGGGTTTGTTAAAGAGGTGCATTACCCGGACTGGTTAGCGAATGTCGTCATGGCAAAGAAAAAGAATGGAAAGTGAAGGGTTTGTATTGATTTCACGGATCTAAACAAAGCATGCCCCAAGGATTCCTTTCCCATACTGCATATCGATATGATAGTGGATGCAACAGCCGGACATGAATTCCTTAGTTTCATGGATGCATTTTCTGGATATAACTAGATATTCATGCACTTGGCTGATCAAGAGAAGACATCGTTCATCACTGAACGTGGCCTTTATTGTTACAAGGTCATGCCTTTTGGCTTGAAGAACACAAGAGCAACCTATCAGCGCCTTGTTAACAAGATGTTCGCTGACCAGCTAAGGCGCGCCATAGATGTGTATATTGATAACATGCTGGTGAAATCTTTGGCAGTAGAGCAGCATGTCAGACATCTAGAGCAGGCTTTTGAAGTTTTGAGAAAGTACAGTATGAAGCTTAATCCTACCAAATGTTCATTTGAAGTCAAGTCTGGAAAGTTCCTCGGATACCTTGTTACCCAGCGAGGAATCGAGGCACACCTAGATCAAATAAGAGCCGTGCTTAATATCCCGTCTCCAAGGAACATGCAAAAGTTATGAAACTTACAGGTAGAATCGCAGCCCTCAGTAGATTCATCTCAAAGTCGTCAGATAGATGTCATTTATTTTTTGATGTACTACGCAAGAACAAGGATTTCATGTGGATGGCCGAGTGCGAAATGGCATTAAAAGAGTTGAAGACGTATCTTGTCAGCCCGTCGTTGCTGTCCAAACCAAAAGATAGAGAGACCTTGTTCGTCTATTTGGCAGTTTCAGGAGCCGCGATCAGTACTGTGTTGGTCCGAGAAGAAGGCAAACGGCAGTTCCCCGTGTATTACACCAGCAAAGTCTTACTTGACGCAGAAACCAGATACAGCCAATTGGAGAAGCTAGCTCTGGCTCTCGTAACCGCTGCCCACAAGTTAAGGCCATATTTCCAAGGCCACCCTATCGTAGTATTGACCACTTTTCCCTTGAAAGCGGTCTTGCATAAGCCTGAATTGTCCGGCCATCTTGCTAAATGGCTTATCGAGCTGAGCGAATATGACATCGAGTTCCAACCAAGGTCTGCGATGAAGTCTCAAATCTTGGCTGACTTTGTAGCAGAATTTACACCGGACAATCAATCAAAGGCAAAAAAGTAAGTAGCGTGTCTCACTGAAAGCCTTGAACTCGGGCAATGGGAGCTTTTTGTGGACAGATCAAGTAACGTGAAGGGTAGTGGACTTGGTATGGTACTATAGTCACCTGAAGGAAACATAATCAAGCAATCAGTAAGGTGTGGCTTCAAGGCCACAAACAATGAGGCCGAATATGAAGCCTTGATAGCAGGCTTAATGCTAGCGAAGGGAATAGGCATTAAGCGCATTACGGTAAATAGCGATTCCCAATTAGTTGTAAATCAAAATTTGGGGATCTACCAGGCGAAAGGTGAGAAAATGATGGCCTATCTTACTACGGTTAAGGAGTTATTACCGTCGTTCAAAGAATTTGTGATAAAACAGATAAGTCGAGATAATAACCGCCATGCAGAAGCATTAGCAAGCTTTAGAGGAACAACGCAGTCCTCTGTCTCAAAGACTATCCCAGTGGTATATCTTCAATGGCTAGCCATTGCAAAGGAATGAGAGGTTGAGGTCGTGTGCGTAGATAACGAGTCAAATTGGATGGCCCTGATCATCCAATACCTCAAGGATGATGTTGTCCCTAAAGATCGTGCAGAAGCCAGGAAGCTTAAAACAAAAGCCGCTCGCTTTTGCATTATTGGCGAAAGCTTATACAGAAGGTCTTATTTGGGGCCCTACCTATGATATGTAGGCCCAAGCGAGGCCAATTACGTCTTGGCGGAGTAGTATGAAGGACAATGAGGGAACCATGCGGGGGCGAGAAGTTTGGCCAACCGGGCACATTTTGCGGGATATTATTGGCCAACTATTCGTTTTGACACTCGCAACTACGTGAGAAAATGCGACAGTTGCCAGAGATTTGCACAAATCCCACGGCAACCAGCTGAGCTGCTGACTTCGATCACTTCACTGTGGCCATTTATGAAGTAGAGAATGGATACTGTCAGGAAGCTACCCACTACACCGAGACAAAAGGTGTTTATGTTGGCTGCTACAGATTATTTTTCCAAGTGGGTAGAAGCTGAGTCATACCATCAGGTTCGAGACAGGGAGGTCAAGAACTTTGTGTGGAAAAACATAATATGCAGATTTAGAGTGCCTCAGGAGATTGTCACGGATAACGATTCTCAATTTATTAGCCATAATTTCAAGGATTTCTGCAAGGAATGGAAAATCAAGCTCACGTTTTCTACACCAAGGCACCCGCAAGCCAACAGGTTCGCGGAATCATCCAACAAGACCATAATTTCCACGCTAAAGAAAAGATTAGAAAGTGCTAAAGGACGATGGGCAGAGGAACTCCCTTGTGTGTTGTGGTCTTACCGAACCACGGCTAGGACCTCCACTGGAGAAATGCTGTTTTCACTAGTATATGGTGTTGAAGCAATTATTCCAGCAAAAGTCAGTCTTCCAACCCTTCGAGTCACCCAGGCAATTGAAGAACAAAATGACAAGGGAATGCGCTACGAACTTGATGCCACTAACGAAAGGAGGGAACAAGCCCTCATTCGTATGTCAACATATCAACAAAATATTGCCAAGTATTACAATAAGAATTTAAGGGTGAGGATGTTCAAACAAGGAGACTGGGTACTCAGGAGGGTCTTCGAAAATACCAAGGAGGTAAATGCGGGAAAGTTGGGCCCTAACTGGGAAGGACCTTACCAAATAACTAAAGTGGTCGAATGGCGGCTGTACAAACTTTGCGCAAAGGACGCCAAGGAATTACCAAATAGCTGGAATGCGATTCATCTGAAGAAATATCATTTTTAGTAAGTTTTCTTTTTTTTCTTTTCCTTTTATGGTGGAAGTAGATTACTGTTAAAGGGCTAGGTTCAAACGAGTGCCATTAGAAGAGCCTCGTCAAAAAGTTTCTTTCTGTTTCTTTCCCTTTCCCTTTGTTGGAGGTTAGGCTTTAGTCGCAAAGAAAAAGGTAAAAGTATCGCAAATAAGTATATTTTTCTTTCGAGAAAATACTCTTGTCAGTCATGGTCAAAACGACTAACAACAGTCTTATCTCTGACAAAATTAGCAGTGATTACGGTCACGTACAAGGCTAATAATAGCCTCTACACCTCCCATTGGTTGACGACAACCAACGTTTTCACAGACTAACAAATTAGTTTCCACTTCTTACAAGTTTGCAAAACAAATTGCCTTTCTCAGGCCAATGGTAGCTCTTGATCATTCAATATTCTGCTGCAAATTAATATCAAATTCCCCCATAAAGAGGGACAGCCTGCCTCATCACATTCAAGTCAACTCGCTGAAAGCCTTGACAAGCTCGGCAAGTCTCCTATCCGAAAAGCGGGTCAAGTAGTCTTCCAGTACCTATTTATATGTATGTATATATACACGTGTGTAGCCAAGTATATGCACAAAAAAGATAGAATTTAAAGTTGGCTTCGATAAAAATAAGTGTCTGCAGTTTAAAAAAAAAAAAAGAGCATAGAACAAAAAGCAAGTAGCTAGAGCGATTCTTACATCCCGGCAAAGTTAGGGCGGGGTAGCATCTCCTGTGTTAGGTAGACCTGACACAGACGAAGGGTCAGTACTTAATTAAGCTCGATCGATGCGAGGAGTTGGGAGAGTAATAATAGCTTTAAAATGGCTGATGTCAACGTTTGAATACATTTGCTGAACTTTACGTAAGCAATTTTTGACAATTTGCTCAGTAGGCTTTTCTGAGCTGAGCCTTGATATGCTGGCAACATATTTACCAAATTTCTTGCTCTTCTTGTATTCACTCACGGCATTCCTCCTGGCTTCTCTAATTTGGGAATTGAATTTAGATTCAAGCTCCTCTTTAGCAGCCCCGACAGCTGTGAGATTCTCTTCTGCTTTGATTCGGGACGATCGCTCCATCTCAAGTTCCTTCGCTAGCCTAAGACGACATGCCTGCTCATCTGCAAGCCCCTTTTCAGCCTTAGCACGTGCTTCTCGTTCATTGGTAAGAAGGCATTGAAGATCTTGGCATTTGGCCGACATATCGGGAACCATTGCCACAAAGGAAGAAATCTCCGATACGAGCTGCGTCCAATAAGATAGAAAATAAAAGAAAAAAATGATGAGAAGGCTATACACAACATAAGGGTATACGCGCACGTACCGCTGCACCTCTCTTAGTAAAACACGTAAATACATCCTCCTCAATTGCCACAGGGACTGGGGTTACAATTGAGGAAGTATTCAAATATTGGAGTCTGCTGCCAGACGCTCTTTCCACATTAGAGGGCCGGGATAAAGAGCTTCCTTTCCTTTTTTGGCTATGTGTGAGTCTCTCAACTACTACCATAGCGGTCTTCTGCCTTTCTCTTGCATCTATGTTGATAATATATATATATATATATATATAATAAATAAATATATATATATACATATATATATTATAATAATAATAATAATAAATATAAAAATGATGGAAATAAAATAGTAGGAGGCAACGGGAAAGGGAAAGAAGTAAAGTAGCAAAGTGCATATGACCATACCTGAGTCATCTGAAGAGGAAGAACCAATGGTCTCCAAGTTAGGTGGGATGCTAGGAAGATCGCTGTCTGAAGAATCACTCATATCCTAGTTCCCTTATAGAGTGGGGATGCCCCTGTCTTACTCATCGTCATGATCACTTTCTGTTTCACCAGAACCTCTCGAGACTGGTGAAGAGTCTGACTCAGCGGGACAAGAAGGAGCAGCTACGCTAGAAGAAAGTGCACCACTAATAACAGAGCTGTAGGCTCGACGTCACGTGTTTTTCATTACGCGAGTGGGCCGATCTACCCCAAGGCCAATTGCAGTGCTCAGACACACCCTAAACTCTAGTTGCACGGCAAAGCCTTCTGCAACAAGATTATCGCGGGTAATTAAATCTTTCACATAGAATAATTGACTCCTGCATTACATAGCTAAAGAAAGTAGAGCTCTACGTGTGTCCTCACTTAACCTCGGAAGTTCGTTCTGTGCAGTAGTAACCCATATCTAACGGACATCCTAAACGCCATGTATACGAGCAAGAAACAGATACTTTCCTCTTCATGAGCCATCATCATCAGACCGAAAAGAATCGAGAAGCTTGTAACTCCCGCGAGCGGAGAGGCCGAACAATCGGGCTTTTTAGCATACCGAACAAAGGTGAACAATGTCTTAAAGATAGGAATTGAGAAATGAATTCCTTTTTGCTGTAGTAAGATGAGCGTTGCCAACATGATTTTCCATCCGCATAGGTGTAGTTGTCCGGGACTAATTCCATAGGTGTTGAAAATGGCACACAGGTAAGGACGAAATGGAATCCAGATTCCTAAGTCGAGAACATCCTGAAACATGGTTATTTCTCCTTTAACATAGGAGCTAGACCAATCTCCAAGTCTAGGCTGAACCACCACAACATCCTCGCTTAACTGGCTAGATTCACTGTAGTACTTGAATTCTTATTCTGTAGTGGTGTATCGGATTCCTTCTGCAAAAAACTCCCCAGACAGTTCTCGACGTCTCATGCCAAGGCGAGGAAGGATGCACAACTTAGGGTTGGTTTCGGCTTGTTCAACTTGCTTACATCGTGGCATCTCAATTTTGTATCCTGTAACCCTCGCTCGCTGTTTGTAATGAAGCTTTAATTTACGTAACCTCAAGAGCTTTTACTAAAAATCTTTAGAGTTATGACTGAGTCTTGTTTCAAGAGCTCTATCGAGTGCTTACGTTGAATTATGGTAACTGAGAAACCAATCGGGACGGTGACTATGTTGAATAAAAAAGGAGAGCAATGGGGCTATCCGTTATTACTGCGAAGGGTGGTGATGCACCTCGGTGGCTTGTAGGACGGAAACTGCATAAGACGCCCAAGGTGATACCTGTCAAAAGTAGTAGAGCACGTTAGTATGCTGTGAGAAATTTGAAATATTTGGACCATTATGATTTATTAGGCACGTCGTACAAGGAGGCGCACACATGCACGCGGACAAAGTCATACTTGTCAAGTGTAACTAAGCACTTTAATAGAAATAGTAACAGAGCATCGAGCTGAGGTGGCGGGTTTTCTATGGTGCAAATGAATATCTTTGATCGTTGCCCGTTTAGGTTTGCATTATAGACTTACCAAGTAGCGGGCTTCCATGGCTTTGTGTATTTGTTGGAGGTTCTTGTGTATTGACGTTGAGAAGCTTTGTCGTAGCCTTGGTGGTTAATAGTGAGCATTCAAGTTAGAATGTTTCATCAAGCACTTGGAGGCTACCGACCTTGGGTGCTATCTTCCTATGTAAGCTTTCTTTGGCATTATGACAAACACTTGAAGGTTGCCAACCTTGGATGTCACCTTTCTATGTTAACTTTCTTTGGCATTATGACAAACACTTGGAGGTTTCCAACCTTGGGTGTTACCTTCCTGTGTTAACTTACCTTGGCATTGTGACAAACACTTGGCGTGCAAGAATTGGGAGTCAAGCAAGCTTCGGCCGAACAAGGGAAAATGTTACTAGCACGAAGTATGAATCTAAGTGTCCGTCATTTGTACAAACATTTTGAAACAAGTGTTTCCATTAATCAACATACTATTTAACTCGATTATCAGTACAAAGAAGTTGTGTTTTGTGCGATAGACGAGAGCATTGAGCTAAGGACCGTGACACGACTTGGTGGTGGTGTATGACGTGGTACGACTTCGAGGTTATTCTTGTTGAAGTTCCTTGTTTTGGGATTGGGTCTTGATCTGCCGCTGAGCAAAGTTACGAGTAGGACAAAAATAGTAATGCTAGTGCTGGAGAAGTAAGGAAGCGGTGCAAGAATTGAAGCTTATGGACAGACGCAACATGACACACTAGTGGGAAAGGGTGTTCATGCTCTTTACATTGAAGGTGCAAGTGATATGTGATATGTAGAAGTTATCTCATGATATATGTTGCAGTTTGGGAGTTGCAATGTCGATAGGACAATCAGTAGCATAGGCCCGCGTGATAGGTCGTCCTTGCTAAGAGTAGTCTGTAGGCAGTGTGTACTCTACAACGTCAGAGCATAGCTTAAAGATGTGACAAGGCTATGAACGAAATAGGTAGGACCGAGCTCGGTATGAAGACATCCATTAAGAGGTGTGCTTGTACGCGCGAGAAGCAGGTAGTATTGGAAAGTTGCATGGCGATTGTATGGTAATTGGTTTGACGTTGCGAAGCCTCATGTGAAAGTGCAACTCTCTCAATTGAAGAACTTCAATTTAGAGAGTGGGGGACAATTGTTTGGGCCATGAATCGTTGGACTTGCGAAGGTCCATGATTGCATTCAAATTAAGGCCCAGTTTGTTGGGCCTTATGCTTTAAATCAGGATCAAAGTTGAAAGCCCACGGGGATGTGGCCGAGTAATCAACCTGGACGATGAATATAATAAGCGATAAGCACAATCTCACAAGATGAAGTTCAACGCGTTGGCTAGCGAAGATGGATGGAGATACGTGGATAGAAAGCAAAAAGGACTCTTCTGTCAAATAGCTATAAAAGCACGTTTCACCGGGAGAGAAAGGCAAAACATATACACTAAAACCCTTTACCTGGTTTGCCCTGAAAACCCCATAACTACTCCAAATACATTTTTCCTCAAATGTTTCAATACTGACTTGAGCATCGGAGTGTCTTTGGCCGGCACCACACCGGTGTCAAAGGTTTCCGTGCTCATTACGCTTTCTGGTCTTGCAGGTTATCGAGCCCAATCAACTATTGTAAGAGAAACACCCTCTACAATTTGTTAGACTTAAAATTGGAGTGATAAAAATAAAATAATATTTGATGTTACTCTCTTTTTTAAGAGTTGAATCATTAATCCAAAGTATTTGGCCAACCAAAGTATTTTTCTATAATTTTTGCTTTTTAAATGAAAAAGGCGATAACTGTGTTTAATATTGTCATATATATATATATATATGCCATAGAACAGTAATTATATTTAATTAATGTTCTCGCACATTATAAAATGATTATCATTTTAAATGTAGTTATCTATGACAAAGCGATATTATTTTCAAGCTATAGAAATAAATTGACGTTTACATAGAGTAAAAGAAATTTTAGTTAGTCTATTTAAAAGAATAAAATTTTATTTAATTTTGGAATATATCTCTCTATTACTATTAGATTTATCATTGTTATTACGAAATGAATCTCGAGACTAATTTTTAGATGATTATAATCAGTTAATAATATATGCATTTGTTGGTTCAATGGGAGGCGGCCGAACAGTGGGCGGTACACGGCAATCGGTGCTTGACACATAGAAGTTCTCATCACATGGAGCTCTCTTTCCAATTTTTCTACTTTGACAAGTGAACTTCTCCACGTGAACATTGTGTTTTGAGTATGAGTATGATACATAAATTTAACTAAATTTTTTTCATAAATTTGAATTTTTGGAAACAGTGATCACTTATGCAATTTATACCATATTACTTCATCATCATACTCTTTTGTGTTTCTTTACCTTTGTTTACAATTTTTTTTACTACTTGTTTAAAATATCAATACTGTTTATTCACAATATTAATATTATGCAGGTCTGAGTGTATGAATGTGTTTTTATATGTATGTGTGTAAGAGTGGTGAATAAATATATATGTTAAGTGGTGAAATGATAAATTATGAACAAATAATAAAAAAGTTGTGAATAATTTAATTAATGTGTTTTTGTTCATAATTTTTATGTTATTTGTTCATAAATTTTATAGTCTTTGTTCACTGAAGGTACACAGTCCTTAAAGTGTATGGTATAATTTCTCGATAACTTAATACATTGTACGCTAATAACATGAAAATAGAGGAACTTTCAATATATTGTACACTAATAACTTGGAAAAGAGGAACTTTTTCTCCTTTGATAAAAGAAGTGCTAGTTTTTTTCCCCAAAAAAGAAAATGAAAATGTAAGGATATGATACTAAAATCTAATTAATATATATATGGTATACAATATGATTATTATGGTTGATAAATTGTTTCGAATATTATTATAATTAAACTTTTGCCTCTCAAGGCAAAAGTGAATCACCATAGTCTCGGGTTTTTTATTTTTTGACCCAATTTTTAATACACTGCAAAAAAATGACCTGTTTTTAGATGGGTTTTCAAAAATGACCTAATCTCATTCCGGGAACGCATCGGGCACGTTCCCAGAACGAGAGCCGCGTTCCAGGCACGCGGTAGCATTCCCAAAACGCTGCTGGTGTTTTTGCAACTTTATTTTATTTTATTTTTTTAACATACCTTATTTTTTCATTATGTATTTATGTGATGGTATTACACTTTTCCCTTATGTAATTATTTATGATCCGTAGATGCTTTTATTTCAGCATTATGGATACTACATTATCAATTGGACATTATACATTTAATTCTTTCTGTTCAAGTGAATATTATGTTGTAATTGTAAACAAAATATTATAAAATTACAACTAAGTAAACAAAACAAGATTACAACTACATAGGATTACTTAGATTACAATTAATATATATTACATGACAACATTCAAGATTACAATTAATACACATTACATAACAACATTACAAGATTACAACTATACGCTACGCATTTTGATTATTGGGGCAAGTTGGAGCAGTGTGGCCTTGTTGACCACATGCTGTACACCTTCGTCGTCTACTTTGGTTTTAGCGATCCATCTAGTTTTGAATGCACCGGCCTCCAGCTTGAAATAATGTCTATAATGCTTAAATAAAAGCATTTACGGATCATAAATAACTGCATAAGGGAAAAGCATAATACCGTCCTATAAATATATAATGAAAAAATAAGGTATGTTAAAAAAAAAAGTTGCAAAAACACCAGCCGCATTCCCGGAACGCGGGTCTCGTTTTAGGGACGCGCCCGACGCGTTCCCAGAATGAGATTGGGTCATTTTTTAAAACCAATCTAAAAACAGATCATTTTTACAAAGAATATTAAAAATTAGGTCAAAAAAATAAAAATCTCCCATAGTCTCCCCATTGTTGTCAACATTGGGAGAAGACAAGATGCGATAGCACTACGCCCTGCTTTTGTACGATCAAGCATCTTCCTTGGGATTGTAAGGGAGTTCTAAATATAAAAGGTAATTAATGCTTGAGGCACATGTACGATAAGTAAACAAATGAATTGATTAGTTGATTAATATGGGTCTAAACAAATTTTTGGAACTTGGGTTGTTAACCAAATACCCATTCTTTTCATTGGGCTTTTGGAGCAAGATAGAAAGGGCGTGACGTCACGTGAAAGGATTTTCACGTAACTGATTTCAGCCTCAACGATAAGATAGGATAAGATGGGATAGCGAAATAGAAAAAAGAAGAAAAGATGGGATAGGACCAATGTTCACGTATAGACTGACAAATTTGTCAGCAAGTTGAATAGATGGATAATGTGTTCCACTTCGGTCGCTCTGTTATGATCATCAAATGTGGTGAATTAGGCAAACCTCATTGTCAGGAATATGAGGATGTCTGGATTAATTTTTTTAAGAAAAAATAATTTTTTAAAAAAATATATTATTTTTTAATAATTATTTGATTTAATTTTTAAAAATTAAAAGTTTGAAAAAAAATTAAAATATAATTTTTCTCAAAAATTAGAATTTTTAATTTTTTTAAAAAAATATTTTGTTTTAAAATTATTAAAAAATATTTTTTTAAAAGCCAATTCAAACAAGCAATAGGGTACGTACCGGGCAGCATTCCAGATTCTTATGCGCCGTGTATGTTGTTTGATGTATGCAAACATGGTCCAATCCTACAGGGACAGGAGGGCTGAAGATGTCTCAGAGAATCTCCGTATCAACGGGTGCCAATTTAGAATTTTGAGTTAAGAGGTAAAATTATAATAGTTATAAAAATAAATTTATTTGTAATAAAATATTTTAAATAAATGAGTAATTTACTTAAAATAATTGTTATAAGTAGCAATAACATATTTACTATGTGCAAACTTAAAAAAAAAAAAAGTTATAATCACTTTCTACGAGTATTCTTATTTTAATAGCATCTTTTTGTCTCTCCGTTCAAGCAAAAAGACTACATTGCTCTAAAACACTACACATGCAAGAAAGTAAATAGAAGGGGCAACAAATATGTAATAAGGAAAAAAAAATTTATTTTCTATTTTTAAGCTCCCCCCCTGTACATAAAAACTGGAAATAATTTTCATTTGTGTTATCATGAATATAAATCTATAGTTGGTTACCTCCTCTCTAAAAGAGATTGTCCTTCCAAAAGTTTAAAGATTACAAAGTAAAAATATAATCCATTAACGTTTTATAAGAATTTATCTCATTACTCTTGTGTCTTTAATATCTCCAAGAGATTTTCAGTTAACTTCTTATGAATCATACGTACTAATTAAAGAGTTTTATGGTAATCCAAAACCAAATATCAAATTCTAAAAGAAATAAAGTTTGACGTTTGGTTTTCTTTTTTTTTTTTTTCCAAAAAAACAAGTTTTTAATCTAATTCTAGAAAAAACACAGTCTGACGTTCGATTTTCTTTTTTCTTTTTTGCCAAAAAAAACAAGTTTTTAATCTCGGCAATCTTGTTCATCCATTGTGATGAAATGTCTCTTTCTGTCAATCCTTGTATGCATCAAATTGTTTTTGTAACAAAGAAAATTTAACTAATGCAATCCTATCACCAGAACAACCAGTGGAGCTCCCATCAACTGGCAACTTCGAGTGTGCAATACGTCTCCTGTACTGAATACTAGTTAAGTTAAAGACACTCACTTAAAGCATCAAATTAAATCCAAATTCAAATCATGAGTCACTTTTATTTTCAACTAAAGCGTCCTTGGAGACTATATTCGTATAAGATCAATCGCTGAAGTAGCACAATCAGGCCGTACATCACCATGTAAACTAGGCAATGATAGATGAGTGTGGACCCGTTAACGATAAGAGTTGTAGATTCCGCATGAGACAGGCCATATGTCTACGTATCGTGTTCTTGACAAGCCAACAAAATATAAACTTTTTTCTTTTTGTCAAATGATTCCATGAAGATAAAATGCAGATCAAAAGCTCCCGTTAAATCAATCAGAAAACAAAAGCTTATTTAACTGAGATAGAGATAGGCGGTTACTAAGCTAAGTGTTATAGAAAATTCTTGTACACGATAAGATCGAGCAACAACCTAGTAAAAGAAAGAATTCGTAGGTTCAATTATTATTGGATAAGCTTGAAACATTTCATTCATTTGTTGTTCACGAATTTTACGTACTTGCTTCATCATTATAGTTTAAGGGACACTTCACTTCCTGAATACTTATTCAACACATCCGTTCGTTCTTTATTCACTAAAAAAAGAAAAAAGATAGATGACTAAAAAAGTTAGTAGCTCGATTTGTTGATATTCAAAACAAATTAAATCTCTAAACGTAAAATATCCTGTGTGATGGGGTAAATTTGTTGTTGAAAAGACAACGCAAGAGATGTATCCTGTTCAATATAGATCACGTGGTCCCAAGGAAATTCATCAAGTCGCTAATCGCGTTAAGATGGTCTTTGGCTTTAATTATAAGTAGGTCAAATTTATTTATAAGTAAAAAAAGAAAAAATAAACGTTTGATAAAATCTACTTGAAGAAAGTTTAACTTGCTTATACACGAAAAAAATAAAATAAAATAAAAAAGAATTAACACTCCCTATTTTTTTCTTTACCAATTTATAAATAAAGCAGTTTAACCAAATGAAAAAACAACTCTACCTTCAAAAATAAGAGCAATGCCATTCTACTTTAATAAAAGATTCTTTTTAATCATTTTAACAAATATTATGGCATATAAAAATATATTTACAAAATATATTGACAATTTATAAACACATTTTATATAAACACTTCTTTGTTTATTTGTCATTCACTTATAAACCTCAAACACTACTTATAAACATCAATTGCTTATAAGCAACTTAGGAAAAGCAAAACCACACAAGCTCTAAAAGATTGTTGAGGCAATACTCAATCCAACAATCTTAATATATGCAATAGACAATTCTCACAAATGAACAAAATACGTATATTGCTTACTCAAAATTCATTTTGTTCAGAGTCAATTTCTCTTCAACATGTTTGTTTACTGTATGACTTAACGATGCATGCCATTGCTCATTGTTCTCTTGAAGGTCAGATAGATGATAAACTTTCTTGCCTCTGCATTCCATTTGGTCGCTTTTCTTCACCGGAGAGAGTACTTCTTTCCATGGTTCACTTGGCTAAAGCTGCAGATGCTATGTTGTTAATGCTGTAATATCCTTGCAGAACTTCAATCCTTCAGGCTAAGAACATTAACGTTCTATGAGCATCGAAGGTGAAGTTTCTCGGAAGAATTTCGATTGCCTTGAATCCAACTAAATGTAATTCACAACTCTTGTACATTTACTTCTGCAACTTGATCTTTTCCGCTAGTAGAAAGCTTTCGACCTGTTTGAAGACACTGTGGATCTCACAAAGGGCAAGTACAACAGCTTCCGAAATACTTCCAGTTCCACAATAGTGTCCAACTGCAAAGTTTCAGAAAAAGCAAGCCCTTATTCAGCCTGCATTAAGTGGACACAGAGCAAAAGACTTATAATTTACAAATATTTATAGAGTCAGAGACCGATACAATAATGCAACTTGAAGCAACTCGGTAATTACAAAAGATGTTTACCGCCTAGTTCTAATGACCTATGGAGGACAATGACTAAATCCAACTTGGGATGTGTGTACTTAATTAGTAAACCAATTCAACAAGTACATCTAGCTTAAATTTAGGAGGAGGTGCATACCCCATTGATGGGTCGAAGAAACCAGACTAATTACGAGAACATCACAATAACATGGACAAGGGAGGAAACCTCAGAACTGATGGTGCTTTCGAAGCATCATCAACTAATTGATACTGTATGAGAGGCAGAAATAGTTTTAGAAAGAAAAATGAAAGGGTAAATGAAGAGAGCTTACCTTTGCATCAATATTAGCATCAGCCCTAACTTCCACAGCAATCTTATACATTGAAAAGTAAGACAGCTCCCAGGACCTGATTATGGCTAGTGTGTAATCCTAATAATGTCTTTGTTGGATGACCATCAATGCAGTTTGGAGCAAATCTCTGGCTTTTCTATCTGGTGAACACCCAGCAGATTCCATTTCACTATATATTTTGGGGACCTGCAAGAGGAAGTAGTAATTGAAGTTTTACAAAAGATGAAGTTGAATAAAAGGATAATACCGTGTAAAAATGGTTCTCTGATTGGCAGATCAAATTTAAATAAAAAAAACTGTGTTTTAGTGGAACTTTTTTGGACGGAAAAATTCAAAATTCTCATCACAAACTCAAGCAACTCTGGTGTTTTCAAATACATAGTGAAGGAGGTTAAACAACCCCATTGGAGGGACATGCACCCAATCTTGGGGAAGCATTTCTAATCTAACATTTTTTGCCAACCAATCCGCCACCTCATTCGTATTCCTATAAACATTATTGACACTAATATCTTGAAGCCCTGAAAAAGATCCCCAGCATCCATCACAAGGTGGTCTATGGTCCAGCCCAGTGTAGACTGCGCATGGAAGCCTTTAACAATTTGAAGGCTATCAGTTTTTGTAACCACTCTCGATAAGTTCTCTATTTTAGTTAATTGGCAAGCTTCTCATAATGCAATTACTTCTGCCTGCAGAGGGGATTCACAAGTTGTCTTCCTAGCCCTTCCATGCATTCCAAATTCATCTTGACACACAGCAGCAACCAGCCTGATTAGTTTGGTAACAATATGCATCATAGTTTATCTTCATACTCCTAGCTACTGGATGTTTCCATTGATTAGTCACCACTCTTTCCTGCTTGCCAGATCCTTCTCACTGTGAGGAAGATTGCCAACCACCACATGGAAACAATTCTTGAATAAGGCTTGCAGCTTCCCCTTTTACCTGAACAGGACGGAACTTAGCTCCTTCATATTTAACTTTGTTTCTAGCTCACAAGATCTTCCAACAACTTACCGGTATATATGCCTCAACAAACCTTCAATTGTAGCCCACCTTCACGGCATTCTCAATAGTATTTAGGAAACAGATTTCAATCTTTTCAAGGATGTTCACCTTAGTTCTTAGCTGAAATTGTGAACCAAACCAGCATTTTGTACTATCATGACATTCCAGAATTTGATGTTCAACTGTTTTAGTGGAAATCTAAAAGTGCATTCAAGTACTCTATTTAACATATATATACATACATACATACATATACATATATACATATATATATAGATATATACTCAAAGAAGAAAATTTTAGTAATCATCATTTTGTCAAGTCAAAATGCTTAAGTAAATAGAAACAACATAAATTTTATCTCAATTACAGCATCGTGCATTTTGAAGATTTCGTGAAGTGACTACCAGATCCAAAATAAGAAACAGCGCACCTGATCAAACTTCTTTGCCCTTACAAATGCCTTCATTAACGAACTGTAGGTCACAACATCAGGACTAAGACCCTACATAGAATTTTCACACTACAATTAGTAGAAATAGCCATATGACTATTTTTCAAGTAATGGAAACTTAACAGAGCATAAAATCTTACACACTCTTTTATGTGGTCGTAAACTGATAATGCCTCCAGATGCCTTCCAGCATTGCCAAAAGCATTTATCAACACGTTCAACATAATAAGGTTTACTTCTATTCCATCTGCTTCCATGAGCTGCAGAACCTTGACTGTCTGCTCACACAATCCCTTCAAAATGTACCAAAATCACAGACTAGATATCTCTTCAAGGTGTAGATGAAATTGAAAAGATTGGCCAGATTACATATAAATAAAAGTTGCTCAAGGACTTTGGCAATATCTCAAACATAAAGAGAGAAGAAAAAAAACAGAAATAAAATATAGAAGGGTGCCACAGAAAAGAAGACAGAATTATTTCAAAGCTCAAGCAGAATCTGGTTACTTAATAGGCATTAGAGTATATACGCTAGATCAAAATGAGAAGAAACAAACAAAGTGAAAACAGACCACTGTAAACTAAACAATTCCTTTCTGTGACGTAAAAGTTGAACTTTCAAAGAATTCCTTACTGCCCTTAAATTTTATGGCAATTCCAGGACCAAGAAAGTATAAGGACATAATCTTCTGCCTAACCTTAACTGCAAGCGGCAGCAGTTTTAGGATGTTTACCTTTTACTTCTTCATGAATGTTGGAGAAAGTAGAAAGCAATAAGTATTATAATCTCCATAATGAGAGATTAAAGTTTATTTCATAGGAAAGGAGCAGGCATTGAACTTTTACTTTCTCACACAGAGCACATAATATGCTAAATCACTAGTAGTCTAAAGGATACTAGCATGTCTTGTTTGTACATTTGAATTCAAGGTGCCTAATAATAAATAGTAACATGCTATGTCCAAGTAAATTATCAAACTCCATTCTCATAAGATGCAAAAGTGATACACATCCCAAACTAACCAACCAATTCATGTTTCCAGAGTGCTTTAACAAAATGAACATTGATAAGACGAACTTTTGAAAAATTGTACGAAGCACTCACCTGTTGAGCATAAGCATTTGCTAGAACACAGAACAAGTTTGCCGACAGATTTACACCTTCCAATCTCAAAGCATTTGTGCAATCATCTGCATTCTGAAATTTCCCATACTGCCCATAAATGTCAACAAGAACAGCATATATGGCCCCACTGCTTTGATTGCCTGTGCTTTTCATAATATCAAAAGCCTCCTTAATGGTCTCCCACTTCCCTTCCTCTCCTAAACGAGCTATGATATTGATGAAAATCTTTGGATCAGGATACAGGCCTTGTTCTTGCATCTTAATAAACAACTGAAGGGCACAATCTATATCTCCAAACTTGCAGTGGCATCTGATTAGAGCATTCCATGTTGAGATATCAGGCTCTATTCCTTCTTGTTGCATTTTGTGGAATGCTTCTAAGGCTTCCTCTACCTCACCATGCTGCCCGAATGTATCAATTATGCTACTATATAACCGCTTATCTAGCGATAATCCCATTTCCCTTATCTCTTCTATAATTCCCATTGCTTTCCTCCACATGCCATTGTCTCTGTATAGTTTAATAATCCTACCATACACAAAAGAATTCGGCCGATACCCATCTCCCCTCATCCTGGCAATAATTGACCAAGAATCTCCCAATCGACCAGCATGCACATAATAGTCAAGAAGGATCTCATATGTCTGCAGGTTCCTCCTCACTCCCTGGTCATCTAGTGCTGCTAGAACCTTATTAGCAAGACTCAAAAGGCCTTTCCTCAAAAGACTTCGGAGCAATACATTGTACACCTTTACACTTGGCCTACAGCCAAAACTTATCATTTCCTGAAAGATTGCTTCTGCTTCTAGAGTCCTGCCAAAACTCCCAAGAGCTGTTATCAACGACACGTGAGACAATGAACTCGGATGATAACCCAAAGCCTCCATTCGAGAAAGCAATCCCATGGCCTTATCAATTTCCCTCATCTTACATAACTCACATATAAACTCATTGTACGAATCACGAGAAATCTCTTCCCCATTTTCAGAAACACACAGATTACTAGTCCTATCTACTGCATCTCGTAACATCAGATAACATGATGCTTCCACCAGCTTCCCTCTGACCGGATTGTTTAAACATTTCGCACCAACAGGGAAGGAATTACACATGCCATAAAATATCGCAACCGAAGGTGATTTTATCGGCAAAACTAGCTGCATATTTGTGCTCTTGTATGTAAATCCTACTTTATGACATGAAGGCAACACTTGCTGCATATTTATGCTCTTAACATCGAAGTTGCTCCATAACAACCAGAATGCCTAAAGGGCATTTTCAACCACTTTAAGGGCCTAAATTTTCAAATTGAATAGTCTGACAAAAACATATACAAACTTTTCTCTTCAACCACTTCTCTTAAATTTTTTTTTTTAAAAAAAAAAAACTCTCTAAAAATTAGTAAAAAAGAATTTGCCTAAATTTTCAAATTGAATTGGACCCTTTAATCTAGGCAACAGGTAATCATCAAAGAAGCATCAACAAGAGAAAGCTGTAAAGTATTAGCCCGGAAAATATATGACAAACTTACTGCTTATAAGCCAATTAATTTCCACCTAAAGATTGCATCTTTTCACTCACAATGCAATTGTTAAACACACCCTTCACTCCCAAAGTAGAATCACGAAGAGGGCCTGTTTGTTTGTGCGTTTTCTGAGCACAAAAATCCGCAGCTAGAACAGCGGTGACTTGCCAGAGAAAGTATAACCGCTGTTTGAAAAGTTTTTCTTTCTTTCTTTTTTTTTTTCTTTTTCTCTTTTGTTTTTGTTTTTCTGCCGGGACATCGCCAATAGAGAGTTATATTATATTTCGAGGCCCCAGGATACAGATATTTTAGAGTTAAGAGTGACCTGTTTTTACGTGTTAGTTCACAAAATCTTATAAATTTTTTAAGAAAATAAGATGATTATTAGATTTCCGTATTTAGTTCATTAAATGAAAGTATTTTTGGGCCAACATTTTTATAAATTATTAAAATTTTATTTTCACATGAGGAGGTGAAAATCTTATTTAGTTCATTAAATGAAAGTATTTTTGGGCCAATATTTTTATAAATTATTAAATTTTTATTTTCACATGAGGAGGTGAAAATCTAAGGGTGTGTCTGGTTTGCCTGTTTTCTGTTTTCATTTTGATAGAAAATGAAAATCAAGAGAGAAAACTCATTTGGTTAACTATTTTTATTTTTATTTTTAAAAAATAAAAAATAATTTTTCAAAAAAATAAAAAATATAAAAAAAGTGTTTTCTTTAAAGATAAGGTGGTAATTTTATAAATAACTCTAAAAGATTTAGAAAACAAGATGGCAGTTTTGTAAATAATTCTAAAAATTTTAAAAATAAAGTGCCAATTTGTAAATAATGCTAAAAATTTTAGAAAACAAGTGACAGTTTTGTAAATATCTCCAAAACAATTAGAAAATAAGGTAACAATTTTGTAAATATTTTCAAAAGATTTAGAAAATAAGGTGGTAATTTTGTAAATAAACATCAAAAAGAAAAACACTTTTATTAACTAAACACATTTTCTAAATTTTAGAAAGCAAAAAATAAAAATTATTTTTAGAAAATGAAAATAAATAAATAAAAACAGAAAACAGGCAAACCAAATGCTACCTAACTTTTTTGAGTAAGTAAAAATGTTTTAAATATAATAAAAAGCTAGAACAAAAATTATTTTGCTTTCCTTAATCTATTCTCTTTCATGTGCACATATATAATGACAACACACGTGCACTCAATCAATATACACTTACAATCAACAGACACGTATGCACTAGGATAAGGAATCCTTGCCTGACTCATCGACCCAACACGTATACAGGCCCGGTATTAGCTAAACCATGGCCTATGTGGATCGAGCAAACATGTTTGGACTAGTCCACCTTATGTAGACCCAGGCGAGGGATCTTGATTTACTGGCCAAGCCCACATAAGGGATCATGGCAACCCAAATCATAGCTCATGTGGGCTAAGTCAATAGGCTCTATTGTGTGGGTGAATGCAAAAGATTCGACCATCAAAACCACTCGTATATGGGCCTGACACGAGTCAAGCCATCGTTTACATGGGTTAGTATAATAGGCTTGGACTAGTCCATTTTATGTATAACGGCATGGATCTTGACCCACCGACCTAATCTATATATGGGGTCCAATGTGACCCAAATCATGGATCCTGTAAGCCGAGCCAATGGGCTTGGATTGCCCCACTCTTTATATAGGTTTGGGTAGGAGATCTTAGCCCACCAACTTGACCCAACCATGCTAATGCAGGTGAGACCAAGGGGCTTGGATTGCCACTTTATATGTGGGTTAGAAGGGGAGCCTGACCCATCGCCGTAGCTTATATATGGGCCTAGTATGACCATATCATGGCCCATGTGATGAGCATATAGGCTCAAATTAACACAATCTTTATGTGGTTCAATACAAAAGATCTTGGGCTACCAACCCATCCCATATACGAGCCTAAACTTTGGCCTATGCGCATTAAGGGCTCTTTGTGGGATTAAAGGGTCTCTTAATCCCTTTGCATTTGATAAATCATATTATTATTTTGTAATGTAGGAAGCATTTGGTTCATGGAATCCTATAGGGTTCCTAAGAATATAAGGTTAAGAACACTAGATACTCATTTTTGGTTCACATAATGAAAAAACATTCTTGAGAATATCACATTCCCAAAAATCCAATATTCCCATGAATTGACCAATTTTCATTTCCATGTCAGGGGATGGAAATCTTACATTCTTGAGTTGTAAGAATGTGTAGAGTAAAATTAAAAGACCAAAAAGCCATATTTAAGATGCTCTAATATACGATAAGAAATTGACAATAAAAAATAATAATAAATTAATTATTTAAGAATAATGTAAATAATAAAATAAAATAACTATAAATTAATTAATGATAATGTAAATAAATAAATTAATTAAAATTAGTAATTAATTAATGATGAAATAAGTAAATAAATAAATAAATATAAAAATTAATTAATTAAAAATTAAAATTAAAAAACATTAATTATATAATCCAAAAATTAGAAAAATAATAAAATTCAATAATAAAATTAAAAAATTAATTTAAAACTAAAAATTACACATAAAAATTAGAATTAATGATAAAATATATAAATTTGATTAATCAATTGAACATTAACTAATTAATTAAAATGTTTTAATAATTAATTTATAAATTAATTAATAAATTAATTAGTTAATTAATTAATTTAAAAGTTAATAAATTTAAAAATTAAATAATTTAAAAATTAAATAAAAATGATGAATGAATGAATGAAATAAAAATTATAATAACTAATTAATTGATTAAAAATAATAAATTAAAAATTAATAATAATTAAATTAGTTGAATAATAATTAATTAAATTTTAAAATAAAAATAAGGAAATAAGTTATTTTTACATTTTCTTATAATATTTTTTGAATTAGGAAAATTTATGAGAAATAGCTCAAGATTTCCAAGAAACATAACACGTTAGAATTTTTGAAATGCTCCAAAATATTTGTAGGAATACTTTTGATATACCAGACAGTTTTCATATCATTCCGAGAATCACATCCCCATTCCTGGAAATGATTTTCATTCTTTGAACCAAACACCCCCTTAGTTTGATTTATATATATGACCTACATTAAACTTATTGACTACCCCAAACACTCCTTATTAGTTCACTAATATTGAAGAGCTTTCTTTTTTTTTCTAAATTCTTTTCTTTTTCTTTAGTTTGGTCAAAGGGAGAAGTTAATATCGGCATGAAACAACACATCTTATCTCAAGAATAAGAAGACTACAAGCCCCACAATAGACAAATTAAAAATAAAAGAAATATGGGCTAAACACACGACCCAACAAACTTTAAAACAAACCCTAGCATCTAAATTATGACTAATTCATCCTTCATGATTGAAAGGCAGCAACTAACCTACCACTATGAATCGCTCATTAGGAAGACAACAACTATGGCCAACTAATACTAACATAAGCTAACACAAGGCATGATATAAAGGTCGAATAAGGCCAAAAGAGGATCTAAACAAGGGCAAAGGTGTAATATATCAAGGGTCTTCACCAAACAACGTGGAAATAAGCAACAAAATGAATAGTAGCAACAACCAGAAAAGGAAGAAAAGAAGACTCCATCCTATTAAAATCAACCAACAATCCACAAAAATGAAGGAAAATGAAACAAGCAAAATAGCAACAATAGTTAACCAATTGAACCAAATAACAAATACTAATGAACAAAAGAAGACCCTACAAAAACTTTTCGATTTAAATAAAAAAAATTATCTCAAACATAAGAAATTCTGTCTCAAAAACCCTTGTCGTTACTATTTTCATTTCAAATTTTCGCCTCTGAAATTGAGACAAAATTTTCTATCTTTATTTCGTCTTAAAGGATGATTTCATCAAATTTTGCTAATGACGGAATATTGTAACAGAAAATTATGCCTCAAGTTTATGTCTTTAAATTTAAGATAGAATTTTCCATCTCTATCTCCCCTCAAAGAATTTCATCAAAGTTTATCAATGATGAAATATTCTGACGAAAAGTTTTATCTAAAAATTTCCCTCTCAACTTAAAGACAGAAAGATGTCTCTATTCCGTCTCGATGTTTTTGTCACTCCAAATTTTCAATTGAAACCCATTTCAACACCATTCTGTCTCTATTTCATCCCAAAATTTGTTTTGTCACTTACAATTTTTGTTTTAGATTCATCCCTAAATTTGTTCGATCAAGAATTTCTATCTCAATTTTGTCTCAAATTTGAGATACACATCTAATCTCCATCTTTATTCTAACTCTAATATTTTTAATAATTTTTCTATTTTTGTTTATACTCATACCTATTAATTACTAAATTAATTCCAAAAATTCATTATCCAACCAATTAACCAGATCAACCAATACCTCATTCCATCAAATGCATCATATTCAACCATACGTTTTGTTAAATAATATCTATTCCGTCAATAGATTTTAATCAACCAAACATTTTTTTCCCTTCATGTGAAGAATTCCTAAGGTTCCATCATAAAAACCAATTGGTTAATATGAGGAGTGACCCAGGACCTTATATGGTGGTCTTGAATCTTGTGATTTTCCATGTGGGACTTGTACATATTTTAACACCCCTCTCAAGTGTGATCCGAAATAGTGCCTGCACCACTTGACAAATGGACGTGTGATCCTAGCTGGATGGCCGTGTAACCCGGAACGGGGATGGGTTACCATAGCCCAGAAGGCTTATGCATTTAATGGCTTACAACTTGGAGGGATGGATCACCACGACCCAGACCGGAACTCGAATAGTCGTGTGGCCCGAAATAAGGATGGACAACCACGACTCAAAACATATGCAACTCAGCTGCTTGCAAAGATAGGTTACCATGTGGAGAAATGTGCACAATTGAACAGCTCGACAGGTCACATGTGGACATATACACAGTGCGAGAACTAAACCAAAATCCCAGTTCTGACAACATGTGAAGAATCACTGAGGTTCCGTTATAAAAACCAATTGGTTAATTTGAAGAGTAACCTAGAACCTTATATAATAGATCCCTTGGAATCCTTGGAGTTACCACCTCTTCTAAAAGCTTAAGCTTGTAGAGAGGATATTGTTTTTATTAATTTATTGTATCAATACACCCCCTCACGTGCATCGTAATTTGTTTAGAGTTTGCATGTGAATAATTTAATATTTTTAAATGAGTGGCAGTGAGACTCGAGCCCTTGACCTGGGCTCTGATACCATCTTGAAGTTACCATCTTATCTAAAAACTTAAACTTGTAGAGATGATATCAGTTTATTACTTTATTGTATCAACACACCCCATCACGTGCAATGTAATTTGTTTAGAGTTTGCACATGGATAATTTAACATTTTTAAATAGGTGGCTATAAGACTTGAGCCCTTGAATTAGGCTCTGATATCATGTGAAGAATTCTTGAGGTTCTATTATAAAAACCAATTGGTTAATATATGAGTGGTCTAGGACCTTATATGGTGGTATCTTGTGATTTTTCCATGTGGGACTTGTACATATTTTAGCACTTCCACAGAAGGCCTAAGCTAGTTGAAAACCAATCCTTCTCGGGTGGGTGATCCCTCTTCTATTGGTATCCAAAAACACCTAAAGTTGCCTAGGCACATTTGAAATAGTTCAAAAACCAACAAGCTTACTGACCTTGTGGTTTGCAAGCAAGTTTGCACAAAAATTTACTTCCCTATAAATATGTCTGATTTGAAAACCTCTTCTATAGTTGATAATCTTACAACAATCTTTCGTAAAGGGTCTCAGTGGGCTAGTCGTCAGAATAGGTCATTTACCAAATTGAAATCATTATCAAGTCTGTCTCAATAATGAGAAAATCCAAATCTACCATACGCATACCTTCCCATAAGACAATGACCTCTATTTTACAATTAGATGTCACTCCCAAATTAACTGTAGATCCCCTTTCCATATCCCCTACTCATCCCTAAAGAGGCCTCTAGCTCCTGCCATCCCTGGATTCCCTTTAAAGCAACCATCAACATTCAATTTTCACCTCATATCCAACTTAGACCACCCAATCTCTAACTCCCACCCCAAGTGGTGGCCCTTCAAAGACTCATTTCCCAAACTTTCGCAAAGATTAAGATTATCATCAACAAAGATTTGATTAACAATTATCATAAACAAAGATTAAAATTAAACAAGAATTCATAATAAAGTATTTACATACATGAGTAACCATCCAACGAAACTGTTCAACAAACAATATAAAATTCATGATTAGCATAAACTACTCAATTTTTTAGTAGTGGAAGGATAAATTTATTTAAGGATGGAACTTTTACTCAAGATTGTCAAAGAAAAAAAACGGTTGTTACCCTAGGAGAGTTAAAAAGATATCTCAGGTCATTTGACATGATGTCAACCTTTTTTTCTTAATTTTTTTGTTCCATGTCATTTCAAAAGGTGACCACTTTTTTCTTTCCTTGAGCTCAATGCATATTTTTTTCTTGACGCACATTCTTTTTCCTATGCCATCTCAAATGGTGTGTTGAATGCACTTTTTTCCTTACCCATTTCAAATGGCATGTATGACATATGTTTTTCATCCTACGGCATATTAAATGGCGTGCTATTTGCACATTTTTATGCCTTTACGCCTTTTTAGATGGCATTGTAACTTATTTATCCACTTATATAAACTTTTCTCCCTCCCTCTTCTCATGTCTCCCATCAAAAAACCAAAAACCGTTCATTCTTATTTCACATATCAGAAAGACAAAAATAATTCTCCCATTCGAAAAATAAATAGTTCCCTAAACCCTTTGTTCTACATATGATGGTAAATTGAATTTAGTTGATATTTTAGATTTAGTTAGTCTTCTTTATTATATTGCATTCTTAATTTGACACTCATTTATTTCTTAAGGTGTTTAATTTTATATATAATATATAAACATGCACACTTAATTATGTAACACATGCAATATACTTATTTTGTTACATTCATTTATTATTATCATTATGCATATTTTTTAATGTCTTTTCCAAGAGGGTTATGTAAGAAAGAGTAGGTGAACAATAACATTGAGCTATGTGCATATTAGACATTTGTAATTTATATTTATTTACTTTCTTCACGAGTAAATAAGGTATTTGCAATCAATTCACAATTTAGTATTTATACAATAATGTGATTATACAACTAATCCATGATACTGGCCTTGTTTGGATTGGCTTTTCTCAAGAAAAAAAAGGTATTTTTTCTGGAAAAAGTAAATTCTTTTTGCAATAATTATTTGCCTTGACTTTGAAAAAAGTTGAAACTCTAAAAAAAAAAACTCAAATATAGTATTTTGTGAAAGTTAGAATTTTTAGCTTCCCAAAAGTACCTTTTTCAAAAGTTATTGAAAAAGTACTTTTAGAAAAAGCCAATCCAAATGGGCCCATTTTCAACGAATTGAAAGTTTAGTATTATTTATTTAGGTTTAGTCCTTATACAACTTAGTATACGGAATTATATCTATTGTTAATTATGTTGTTTGATTAAATCTATTTGTTTAATTGTTGGTTTAATATTTCGCATATGGTACAAAATAAATGTTTTAAATTAATAAATTTAATTAAGAAGCATTGTTTACAAGTGTTTGAACCTAAAAACGCATGTACAACTTAAAAATCTTACGTACTAGTTAGCAGACAATACAATTGTTGTCTCACATCCTCTCGAAGTTATAGATCATATAGGACGATGGCAGATACTGGAATGGATTGATGACAACGAGCAACATGGAATGTTTCAATGAGGTAATTATAGGTTCAACATAGATTGTAATCTATGCGTAGGCAATCAAGTCATAACCCTAACAACTATCCTCAGGCTATCTAGATGTATATTTTCTTCCTTTTTTCACTTTATTATGTTTGTAAAGTTAAATGTAGTGTAAGACATGAAAATAATTTATAGAGTAGTAAATCTTCGCATACTTAATATTTGCATGATCTATGCCTCTTAACTAACCTTGAATTGCTTCCAAATTCCTTTGATAGCTAGCTTTCCATAAGCATCTTATTGGATTGGATTACTATTATCTAGGTCCAATGATTTTCATATTCTAAAATTAATTAAAATAATAAATAACCAAGGTAATGGAATATAGTAATAAAACATCTATTACACATATGACCACCACGAAAAAAATACAGTATAACGAGAAAAAGATAAAGAGTGTTACCCTTGTAACGTGATACCATTAGTGTACATAATAATATATAAATATAATCTACCTCTTTCCATTAGTAACAACAATAGTAGCAATGGGTGCCAAATAATTTGATCCTTTAGGGCCACTATATCGGCATCCAATAGGATATCTATCAATCCCTCGCCTTCATTTCTTACAAATGGGTGCTACTAATGATGTGGTTGAAAACAATGATACTGAAGATTACACCAAGGATGCCGACAATCATACAAAAGCTTGTGAATGGAACGAAGTTGGGACTAATTTTGGCGTAGGGACTGAAGCTGACAATGACAAGACTAGTGATGACATATGTGTAACTATAGAAGCAGTAAGACCCCCTCCTTCCGACCAACATGACCTTTATGTAGTACAAGAACTTCAAACAATCCACAGCCATAACAATGAATTGGATCCAAATTCGATAAAAGGACAAGGAGTTGGATTGAAGGTGAAAGTATAAAAAAAATGTTTGGCATTTGTTAATTGTTAATTATTTTTAATATTATGAGATGTAAAGGAAAGAAAGTACGCATAGGAGTCTCTTGCTTATGGAGAAAAGAAGGAAAGGGATAGGAGCAGTGTGTGGAAAAGTAACAGTACAAATTATATCTTGGACCTGCATTAAGGTGGACCCGTGGAGCAACATACTTCTACATGTACATGAAAATCATGCGCCTATTTTTTTTTTAAAAAAAACAAAATTGAAGTGTTCATAGCACGACTTTCTGTTAGCTAAATATTCATTATTGATTTTGATGATGAAAATATATGCATTATTTTACTAAATAGCTTCTTGTGAAAATGAGATAATATCTAGTTTAAGCTTATGAAAGATTGGAGAAAATGTGCAAAAAAGAATTACTTGAAGGAAGAGAAGGAGAGAAGGCATGAGGAGGAGAAGAGAAGTCATAAGGGGTACCGGACATTATTTTACTTCTTGCTCTCTTTGTGAAATGCCTATATACATTGTGTGGACTTGGCTCAAAATCTTTTTCTTATTCATATAAAAAATTTTCAAGTCTTGCACATTTGAAATAACATGTGCACAAATGTATTTGAATGCACACATAGAGATAAAATGAGTTTTTGGGGTGTTTCAATTCACAATATGTGTTTACAAAATTATTCAAAATGATTTGGAGTTGTGAAAATTGCACTTAAAATGATCTTTGCAAAAATCTGGCTTTACTTCACATTCTGAAGTGGCAGGACCCCCCAGCCGGCCGACCGGCTGACCGTGGTGGGTCGCCCGGCCAAAACAGAGAGGTGAAGAAAAAAGCCGGACCCCCTAGCCGGTCGACTGGCTAAGGCGTCCGGCCTAGTCAGAGAAGGAAAAGGGTTAGCCGGACGACCCAGCCGATCAACCTGCTGAAGGGGTGCTGTAATAAATGCACTAGCCATTTATTACTGTTTTGCTGAGAAAATCACTCCTTCTTCACCTACCATAAACCCTAACCCCCAAATTTCTTTAAATACTTATTTAATACACTTTCTAAACATCAAATTGAAGTGTGCTAAAGTGTTTATCATCATACAATCCATCTTTGAGCCTTTCTTGCAATATATTTGAACTTTCAAGAGCTTATTTATCTTCTTCTTGAAGAAAATTTCAGATTCAATTTTCTCTTAATTATTGAGAATATACACACTTTGAGAGCTATAAACTTTGTAAGATTTACTCTTTAGAGCTTGTAAATTGTGGGGAAATCCTAAAAAGTGAATCTCTTGGGTTCTTTGTAGTTGGGCTTCAAAGAGATTGTAAGAACTTGGTTTATGCTTCACTAAGATTTGAAGAAGCATCTTAGTGGAGTTTTTGAAGTCCTAAGAGGAGCATCCTTGGGCAGTGGACGTAGGCTTGGCTGAACCACCTTAAATCATTTATTTTTCCTCTCCTTATACTTCCTTTTTTATACTTGCTTATTTTGATTACATTGTGTTTGATATATTGATTGTTAGAAATTGCAAATTTTTTGTGAATTTTTAAAAACAAAAATTAGTACTTATATCTTAATTCACCCCCACTCTTAAGATATTCGCACCCACAATTGGTATCAGAGCTAGGGTTCTACATATAGTTTAACAACTAGTAGAATCTCTAGCAAATATGGAGGGAATTTCTATTAAACAAGCACCTCCTTTTGATGGAACTAATTATGCATTTTGGAAAATGAGGATGAAAGTGTTTATACAATCACATGATTATAAAGTTTGGAAAATTATAGAAAATGGGCCTACCTCACCTACAAAATTAGAGGGTGATAGAAGAATATCCAAACCAAAAAATGAACGGAATGATGAATATATTAAATTATTTGAATTAAATCAAAAAGCATTATATTATTTATTCAATGCTATGAATGCCACCGAGTTTGCTAGAGTAATGGGGTGCACTTTGGCTAAGGAACTTTGGGATCAACTTGAAGTAACTTATGAAGGAACTAGCCAAGTGAAAGAATCTAGGATTGCTATGCTTGTACATAGATATGAATTATTCAAGATGCTTCCAAATGAAAATGTTGAGCAAATGTTTTCTAGATTTGTTGAAATTACTAATGGTTTGAAAGCTCTTGGCAAGGATTATTCTAATGTAGAGAAGGTAAGAAAAGTGCTAAGGAGCTTGCCATCATCATGGCAACCTAAAGTCACGGCAATAAAGGAAGCAAAGGACTTAAATTCATTGGAGCTCAATGAGCTCATTGGGTCACTCATGACTCATGAGCTTGAGATAAAGGATCATGAAGAAGAAGAGAAGAAAGCAAAGAAGTCCATTGCCCTCGTTGCATCAAAATACCCATCAAGTGACGATGAGGAAGATGATGAGGACCCGAAAGATGAAGAGATTGCACTTCTTGCCCAAAATTTCAAAAGATTTATGAAATTTAGAAAGATGAGAAAAGGGGCTTCTTCAAGCAACACAAATTAGAAGAAGAAAGGAAAAGAAGGCAAAGAGTTCAAAAAGATAAAAGATGCAAAAGATGAATTGAAGTGCTTTAATTACGACAAACTGGGACATATAAAAGCAAATTGTCCTAAGCTTTCAAAGAAGAAGGAAGGAAAGGCACTCAAGGCCACGTAGGACTTCTCTGAAACCGAAGAAGATGAGGAAGAGCATCATGAGGTAGCCAATTTTTGCCTCATGGCCAATGAGGATGAGGTACTATCTTCACCATCTTCATCTATTTATTATTCATCTAGTGAAGAAGAAGAAGAGGAGTATAGTTTTGATAAACTAAAAGATGCATTTGCTAAATTACATGATGACTTATCCTTAGCTTTGGCAAAAAACAAGCAAATGCATAAAAGTTTGAAACTTGTTCTTAATGAAAAAGAAATTTTGGAAAAGAAAAATGCTTCTCTTATTGAAAAAATAGACATCTTTGAAAAAGAAAATGATTCATATGCCGAAGATTTTGTAAAGATTGAAAAAGAGGTTAAAGATTTAAAAAAGAAAAATGAGGATTTGAATGGAATTATTCAAAAGTTTACAAATGGGAAAGAAAATTTTGAAAAGCTTCTTGGAAGTCAAAAAATGTCTTTTGATAAGAGTGGTATTGGATACAAACCTAGTATTAATCAAAAGTATTTCAAAACCTATTTTGTCAAGGCTTCTACCTCTACATCTTTCTCTTCACCGAAGTCAAATGTTATTTGTACCTATTGTGAATGGAAAGGACATGTATCTACTCATTGTTATTACAAGAAAATTCGTGGTAGAGGATCACATGTTCCATATTGGCAAAGACCAAAATGGGTGGTCAAAAACAAAAATTAAACTAACGCTAAGGACCCAAAGTGTTGAGGACCCCAAAATAAAGAATTGCATTTGAATTTCATGTGTGTATGTATGCAATAAAAGCAATTCAAGCAAACTAAAATGGATCTTGGATAGTGGATATTCCAAGCACATGACGAGGAACTCTTCGCTTTTCTACAAATTAAAAAGGACAAAAGGAGGAGACGTTACCTTTGGAGACAATGGCAAAGGAAAAATTATTGGAAAAGGAAGCATTGGTAACGAAAACTCTCTTGCTATACACAATGTCCTACTAGTAGAGGGTCTAAAATTTAATCTACTTAGCATTAGCCAATTATGTGACAAACGTGATAAAGTTGTTTTTCAATCTTCTAAATGCCTTGTGTATGAATGTGGAAATGATAATATATTATTTGTAGCTCAGAGAAATGAAAATGTTTACACTATTGAAATTGATCAACTTATATGTCAACGTGTTAAATGTTTATCCGTTGTGCATGATAATGCTTGGTTATGGCATAGAAGATTAGGACATACTAGCATGAGCTTATTGAATGATTTGTCAAAGCATGATCTAGTTAGAGACATACCAAAGCTAAACTTTGAAAAAGATAAAATTTGTGATGCTTGCCAATTGGGAAAACAACAGAAGACTTCCTTCAAATCCTTAAATAAAGTTTCAACAAATAGAGCATTACAACTATTACATATGGATTTGTTTGGACCTATTGATGTGGCAAGCTTAGGAGGATCTAGGTATACATTTGTTGTAGTTGATGATTACACTAGATTTACATGAGTCATGTTTCTTGCACATAAAAATGATGCCTTCAATGAATTTGCAAGATTGTGTAGAAAAGTACAAAATGAGAAAGGCTATTTTATAACTTGCATCTGTAGTGATAATGGCACCGAATATGTGAATACCCCTTTCATGAACTTTTGTGATGAACATGGCATTGAGCATAACTTTTTAGCCCCTCGTACTCCTCAACAAAATGGGGTAGTAGAGAGAAAGAATTGTACATTACAAGAAATGGCAAGAACTATGCTAAAAGAACACAACTTGCCAACATATTTTTGGAGTGAAGCCATAAATACTGCATGCTATGTGCAAAATAGAGTATTGATTAGACCTATCATAAACAAAACTCTATATGAACTATGGCATCGTAAAACACCTAAAATATCATACTTCAAGGTATTTGGTTGTAAATGCTTTATCCTAAATACTAAGGACCACTTAAGAAAATTTGATGCTAAATCTGATGAAGGAATATTCTTAGGTTATTCCACAAAGAGCAAAGCATATAGGGTATATAATAAAAGAACTCTTGTTGTGGAAGAGTCAATACATGTTACATTTGATGAGACTAATCCATTTGAGCCGAGAAAGAAAATTGATGATGTAGGTTATCTCTTGGAAAAGATAACGCTTGAAGATTCAACTCCTAAACACAAAGAAAAACCAACAAAGCAAGAAGAAGAAGAAAAGAGGTCTCAAGCAAATGAGGATATCAAACAATGCTCAAACAAAGATGCAGAAACAAAAAAACCTCATGAAGACCTACCAAAAAGTTGGAAGTTCGTAAGAAACCATCCTCAAGATCTCGTTCTCGGTGATCCAAATGAAGGTGTAAGAACTAGGCGTAATATTAGTACTTTTTGTGAGCATCATGCATTTATCTCTCATATAGAACCCAAAAATGTAAAAGAAGCTCTACTTGATGAAAATTGGATAATTGCCATGCAAAAAGAACTTAATCAATTTGAGAGAAATAAAGTATGGAAGCTAGTTGAAAGGCCTAAAGATAGACCGATAATATGAACTAAATGGGTATTCAGAAACAAACTAGATGAAGCTAGAATAGTGACTGGGAATAAGGCTAGACTAGTTGCACAAGGATACAATCAAAAAGAAGGAATTGATTATGATGAAACCTATGCTTCTGTAGCTAGATTTGAATCCATTCGTATGTTACTTGCATTTGCATATCACATGGACTTTAAGCTTTATCAAATGGATGTGAAAAGTGTATTTTTAAATGAATTTATTGAAGAAGAAGTTTATGTTGAACAACCCCCCGGTTTTGAAGATTCTTGTTTTCCTAATCATGTTTTTAAACTAGAAAAGGCGTTATATGGTTTAAAGCAAGCTCCTAGAGCTTGGTATGAAAGACTTAGTGGATTTCTGATAGAAAACAATTTTGAAAGAAGAAAACTTGATTCAACCCTATTTATCAAAAGAAAAGACAATGACATTCTACTTGTCCAAATCTATGTGGATGATATAATTTTTGGTGCTACTAATATTTCTTTATGTGAGAATTTTTCAAAGTGTATGCACAAGGAGTTCGAGATGAGCATGATGGGATAATTAACCCTCTTCCTTGGACTACAAATCAAACAAGCAAAAGAAGGGATCTTCATAAATCAAGCCAAATACACCAAGGAAATTATCAAGAAATTTGGACTTGAAGATGCAAAGGAGATTGGAACTCCCATGAGCCCTTCAACAAAACTAGACAAGAATGAGAAGGGTAAATCAGTAGACGAGAAGAAATATAAAGGTATGATCAGTAGCCTATTATATTTAACTACCTCTAGACCTGATATCATGTTTGCAGTGTGCTTATGTGCTAGATTTCAATCTAATCCTAAGGAAACTCACTTAACAGCTTTAAAAAGAATCATTAGATATCTTAAAGGAATAATTAATCTAAGACTTTGGTATGCAAAAGGAACGTCATTTGATCTATATGGTTTTTCTGATGCTGACTATGTTGGTTGCAAAATAGATCGTAAGAGCACTAGTGGAAAATGCCAATTCCTAGGACATTCCTTAGCATCTTGGTCTTGTAGGAAACAAAATAGTGTTTCTATTTCTACTACCGAAGCTGAATATATTGCAACTGGTAGTTGTGTGGCTTAAATTTTGTGGATAAAACAAAATTTACTTGATTATAGATTGAAGTATAATCATGTTCCTATATATTGTGATAATACTAGTGCAATTAATCTCACTAAAAACCCAATTCAACATTCAAGAACTAAGCATATCGAGATTAGGCACCATTTCATTAGAGATCATGTACAAAAAGATGATATAATACTTGAATTTGTTGATACTTTGCATCAAGTTGCTGATATTTTCACCAAACCTTTGCATGAGGATCAATTTTGCAAGATTATGAGAGAAAATAAAATGATAAAATGTGGTTAAATGGCATATATCTGTGTTTATGTGGCTTGGGTATGAAAACTAAGAAATGTATGCAACTTCTAACCCAGCCGGCCGACCAAGCCGGTCGACCGACTAGGGCCTTAGGTGTCCAGCTAAAACATAACTTTTTAATATGCTCTCTGATCCGGCCGATCGACCTAGTCGGTCAACCCCCCGCGACCAACCGGTCAACCAACTGAACGCGGACAGGGTTAAAATTTGGGGATTTTCACCCCAAATTCACTACATTCATTCAAATTCTCTAAACCCTAGTAAAATTTCTTTAAAACCCATCTCAAATTCTTCAATCTTCAACCGTTTTCTTCCAAAATTCTTCCTATAATTTGCTTACCCACTTCAAAAAACTAAGTTTTTACCGATTAGTTTTGCAAAAACAACACGAAATTATGGTGAATCCGAAAGGAAAAAGTCAAGCTCGTGGAAAAAAAGGGAAAAGGCAAAGAACACAATCTCCACCACCACCACCACCTCCGGTATCCAAGATTCAAGGCAAGTACTCAATATTATACAGTAAATATATTGTGGACTCTGACTTTGCTGGCACCAATATGTTGCCGTTATTTGATAGATGGTCTACGTTCATACATCTCCATTGTGATGTGCAAGATAAGTTAGTTATTGAATTTTATGAAAATCTTGTAGTACATCGTAGAAGTCCAAATCTTGAATTATCATCTACCGTCTGTGGGGTAAATTTTGTACTTAAGGAGGAAACCTTACATGAAATATTTAATATACCTGTTGGTGGGGACGGCCACTACAATAGTCAAGGATGGCTAGAAGGAATTAAGGGAATTGACACCCCGGGCGAAGTCATAAAATATATGTGGGAGAAAGTAGGACTTAAGGATCCAAATTCAATTCTTTCATTGTTGAAAGATGTTGATGTTAATACAAGACTTGCTCTTAAAATCATGAGTGAAGTTATTCTCTCTAGAAATATCAATGATGGAAAAATTCCAGTCATGGATGCTTATATATATTATAGCCTTAGGGAGAAAAAGGAGATAGCTCTACCTTTCTTAATCCTTCAACATCTGTTACATATTAGTGGAAAGGGTGGAGGAAAAATGACTACTCTTGGTTATGGTATGGCCTTAATGCATATTTTCTCTCATTTCAACATATCTTTAGATGCTCCGTATAAAGAGTTTGTTTGGAATTTTGATATGTTGTATGATGTGTGTCATTTGTGCATGTTTGCATCTAGTTTTTGCATGCACATTTAAGGGTGTTTAGAGTATAATTGAGTGCGCTTAGTATAAAGTTTGTGCATATTTGTTAATATTTGTACATAATGTATTTAGGTGCATAAATACTATACTAAGTGTTATATTCCATGTTTTAGGAGTGTTTTGGAAGGGTTCAAGCTTATGCGAGGAAGAAATGAGCTAACGGATGAAGACCGAAAGAAAAGAAATAAAGAAGAGATCATTTTGATCCAGCCGGTCGACTTAGAAGAAGAGCCTAGGTCGACCGGCCGCTCCAGAGAATAAAAGATTGAAGCCGGTCGACCGACTAGGTCGACCGGCCAGTCCAGAGAGCATCATGATTGAAGCCGGTCGAAAGAGGAGCCGGTCGACCGGCTACATCGACCGGCTGTGCGCCGAAGAAATCCATAAAACGCTCGTTTCAGCTCATTTTCAAGAGAAGAACTTTTATTTCTTAAATCCTAATAAACCCTAACCCTTTGCCCACTTCACAAAACACCCTAAACCACCATCTAAACCCCACACCAAGCTAGGATTGAAGCATTAAACAAAGATTTGAAGTATTTGTACGGATTTAGAAGCAAGAATTTAGGGAAGTTCTTCTTGTTCTTTCTCTATTTCTTGTAAATATGTTGCTAGATCAGGCTAGATTTAGGGTTGATTGTTGTTGTATATTAGATTAGGGCTTTGAATAATGGATTTGTGTAGATCTTTGGCTCTTAATACATGTTTATTTACATAAATTTATGGCATGATTCAATATGTCTATGTATTGGAAATCAAACATGTCTATGTGTTTGTTAAAATGCCTAAGTGAATATGCATGTGTTATTTATGCTTCAAATGCTCTTATCTACTTATATGGGTGATGTGATTGTGCTTAATCTCGTGGCTTTGCTTAGTAGAGTAGGCTTTAGCTTTAAATCCAGCTAATAGGTTACATGCTATGCTTAGTCGAGTTTAGGTACTAGTCCTTGGCTTTAAATCCAGCCAAGTGGATAAGTTAACCTAGACTAGAGTATCCCTCACCCACGTTAGTGTTGGTTAATTGAGCTTTAATGTCACGTAGTGTTTAGGTGCTAGTCCTTGGCTTTAAATCCAGCCAAGAGGATAAGTTCTAAGCACGGATTGCGTAGGCTAGGAGGGATTGGCCCTTAGCTTTAAATCCAGCTAACGGGTTGAACCACTAGTATTGGTTAAGAGAGCCCCCGATCAACACAGCGACAATAGAAATCCCGAGCCCTAGATAGACCTCATCTGTTATCATAGCCCAAGTCTTGTTGCAATGCAATCGCCCTAGGTCCCCTTCTTCTTTATTAGTGTTTCCTTCCTTAATTTGGCTCCTTTAAGTTCCTCCATATATTAGTTTTTATTTTCCTTTTTCCGAGCTCCCTTCCATCCTAAAGTAAGTACACACACACGTGGCTAGTTTAAGGCACCCGAGCACATAGAGACTAAACTAAGGTAGCCTCCCTGTGGATTCGACCCCGCACTTGCACGCATTGTACTACACATGTCCCGTGCGCTTGCGGGCTATTAAGGCTTGTGCTTAAATAGCGGTATCATTGTATATGAACTTCATGGGCATTTACTGGTACAATATGGAGCCCATAAATAGAGAGACCCTCAAAAGTTTGGTCCAAAGCACTCAAGCTGCAATTAAGAATAGGACTAAGAAGGGCACTATTTTCACCGACCCTGTATTTGGCACCACTGCACAAAACCTTGAAGATATACTTGGCGGGGTAGACATCACCTTTGAAGAAGATGAAGGGCCGAAAATTGAGGGTAATCCCGACATAGGCATACCAGGAACAACACCCATGGTTGTTAGTACCTCTGAAGAAGAGGAAAATACTAAGGAAGCAACTCTTAGGCGAGTAATGAGAGAATCTAGGGAACAAGTACACATTGATGAGCAACGCCAAAGAGAACTTCGTCGTGGTACTGGTTCTAGTTCGATGGGTCAATAGGAAGACCCTTCTATGATGGCTCAGATTCTGTCCCAGTTGCAGGCGTTAAACATTGGTATGGGTGAAATAAGGGCTACCATGACAAGCCAATGGGACAAGCTCACTGCTTGGAAGGAACATATTGATTCAGAAGTGGCTTCTATGAGATCAGACATGAGGGAATACTTCGGGGATCACCATGGTCGCGCGCCTTAATTTTCTTCTTTTAGAAAAATATTTTTCATTTCACTTGAAAACAATTTTTAGCTTTAGTTGACTTTTACATTTTTGACTTTGGTTAACAAGTTATTTCTTTTATACATTTCTTTTCTTGCCTTTATATTGATTTTGATGATGCCAAAGGGGGAGAAGTATGGTAAGTATGGTGTAGTATTTATGCTTTGGTGATATATGCTTTGGTGAAAGGTATACTTATGAAACTATGGTATGGTATTTATGCTTTGGTGATATATGTTTTGGTGAATGGTATACTTATGCCTTGTTGGCTGTTGATATGTTTACTTGTTTGAATATGGCTATTTGCACTATGGCTATTTGCACATCTTTGCAAATGAGTTTAAATTTGCATTTTCCTAAAAATTCACTTTTTAAAGGAATATATATATTAAGGGGGAGTACTTTTGTCTCATATCTTAAAATTTTGTCATCATCAAAAAGGGGGAGATTGTTAGCTAAATATTCATTATTGATTTTGATGATGAAAATATATACATTATTTTACTAAATAGCTTCTTGTGAAAATGAAATAATATCTAGTTTAAGATTATGAAAGATTGGAGAAAATGTGCAAAAAAGAATTACTTGAAGGAAGAGAAGGAGAGAAGGCATAAGGAGGAGAAGAGAAGTCATAAGGGGTACTGGATATTATTTTACTTCTTGCTCTCTTTGTGAAATGCCTATATACATTGTGTGGACTTGGCTCAAAATCTTTTTCTTATTCATATAAACAATTTTCAAGTCTTGCACATTTGAAATAACATGTGCACAAATGTATTTGAATGCACACATAGAGATAAAATGAGTTTTTGGGGTGTTTCAATTCACAATATGTGTTTACAAAATTATTCAAAATGATTTGGAGTTGTGAAAATTGCACTTAAAATGATCTTTGCAAAAATCTGGCTTTACTTCACATTCTGAAGTGGCTGGACCTCTCAGCCGGCTGACCGGCTGACCGTGGTGGGTCGCCCGGCCAAAACAGAGAGGTGAAGAAAAAAGCCGGACCTCCTAGCCGGTCGACCAGCTAAGGCGTCCGGCCTAGTCAGAGAAGGAAAAGGGTTAGCCGGACGACCCGCCGCCGATCGGTGAACGGTCAGAATAAATGCACTAGCCGTTTATTACCGTTCTGCTGAGAAAATCACTCCTTCTTCACCTACCATAAATCCTAATCCCCAAATCTCTTTAAATACTCATTTAATACACTTTCTAAACATCAAATTAAAGTGTGCTAAAGTGTTTATTATCATACAATCCATCTTTGAGCCATTCTTGCAATATATTTGAGCTTCAAGAGCTTATTCATCTTCTTCTTGAAGAAAATTTCAGATTCAATTTTCTCTTAATTATTGAGAATACACACACTTTGAGAGCTATAAACTTTGTAAGATTTATTCTTTAGAGCTTGTAAAGTGTGGGGAAATCCTAAAGAGTAAATCTCTTGGGTTCTTTGAAGTTGGGCTTCAAAGAGATTGTAAGAACTTGGTTTGTGCTTCACTAAGATTTGAAGAAACATGTTAGTGGAGTTTTTGAAATCCTAAGAGGAGCATCCTTAGGCGGTGGACGTAGGCTTGGCCGAACCACCTTAAATCGTTTGTTTCTCCTCTCCTTATACTTCCTTTTTTATAATTGCTTATTTTGATTACATTGTGTTTGATATATTGATTGTTAGAAATTGCAAATTTTCTGTGAATTTTTAAAAACGAAAATTAATACTTATATCTTAATTCACCCCCCCTCTTAAGATATTCGCACCCACACTTTCTCTTTTCTCTCCTTTCTCTCTCTTCTCTCTCCTCTCCTTTATCTTTTTTTCTCTTCCTTACTCCACCAATGACACCACTCATATCACGACGGACAAACACAACCATAAAATTCGTCTTAGTCAGCCGATTGTAAGGATGTGCACCATGTCCAAGAAAACCTCCTAGGTGCCGATCCACCATTAACACCATTATCATCTTATTCCTCATGCCAACAAAGATTCCGACATCCTCTCACAGCACTACAACTATCACTATATTTCTCTTCTTGTTACGATTCTAATCAAACCTCTCACTTGACATTTGGATGCTCCAAGCTCCATCCGCCATTAAAGCCCACCTTCACCTTCAAATGTGTGAGTATGCAGGTGTCTTTGTGTGTGTTTAGTGAAAAAATAAGTGGATTAGTGAACAAGCATACGTGTCTGTGTTTGTGTGTGTGAGAGTAGTGAATAAATATATGAGGAGTAGTGAACAAATAACGTTTGTATTTTTCTATGTTTCATTGTGTGTGAGTGTAGTGATTAAATATATGTGAAATGATAAACAAATATATGCGGAGTAGTGAACAAATAATCGTGTTTGTATTTGTGTGTATCTGTGTGTGTCAGAGTGGTGAACAAATAAACATGTTCGTATTTATGTATTTTTGTGTATATGAGTGGTAAACAAATATATATTGAGTGATGAATAAATATTTGGTGTATGAAAATCAGTTAACAAACAAATGTGAAGTGGTGAACAAATATATGCGAGGTAAGTATAATGAATTTTTTTAATTTTATTGTGCGTAAATAGTAGCGTATATTGTTCAATAAATGCATGTTGCTCTGCAAGAGCATGTTGATATAAGACCATGATATAATTTCCTAAATAAGGATCCTCAAAATATAAGGTAAGGTGTGAAGTAAGAATTTTGCTGGAGACAATGGTAATCACTATTGGAACTCCATACTCAACCATAACAACGTGCGCAACTTCACTAGCCCAAATGAATAATAACATAAGGCCCAAGCTAAGCTCAACCCACCTCGTGGTAGATCCGGATCCTCTCCGAGTAGAGTTGCCTCTGAGTGACTAGGAGGTAAATTCTAGTCCCTTAGATTTAAATAGGAAAATCTTGGCCATTTAATTAAAAATATAATAAATACATTTAAAAAAAGATAATTATGTTTCCATTTTTATATTTTTTTTAATCATAATCTAACCAAAATCTCTACTTTTCCTTTTTTGTTCTTTTCCTAATTACAATCTAATCAAAATATATCAATTTTTTTTTCATCATGAATGATGGTGAATTTTTTTTTAAAAAAAAAGTGATTAATACGAGTGAAATGCAGAATTGTTGGTACATTGACTTGTATCTCTTTAGAATTTTTTCCCAATATTTTTGTTTTTGTTGATGCAAATTGTGAGAAGAGCAAGAAAGATTAAACGTGAATGAGTGCGTTCTCTTTCTTCACGTAAGATATATGTACAGAACAAGGTCATTCGCATTATCAACAATAATTCTGGCCATGAGGGCAACAGTTAACACAGGTGAATTTTTTGTAAATTTTGCTCATTCTACTGAGACATTGTCAAGTCTAACGCAAATAAAGTGTCGAAGTTCTTAAAATTAATTTGTTTATATATCCAAACTCATGGAACAAAAGTTATATGTCATCTTTTTTATATAACCTTGTAGGTTTTAATTTTTTAATTATTTTTTTAAACCCAACCCCACATTCCCGTAGGATTTAAACTTAAGACTTTACTCCTAGCAAAGATAATCTCAAAAACTTGAGTTACTTCCTAATTCCAATTCTATTTGAAAAATTAGTTTTTACTAAATTATTTTGAAAATCATTAAATTATTTAATTAATCTTATTTTGACCATCGAATGATTTTTAACTTCAACAAAGACTATTAACTTTTTCAGACGGTGGTATTTCAGTTACTCTGTTAAATTTCATTAAAAAACTTCAAACACAAAAGGGTGGCAGACAAAACTAAAGGACATAGATAAGGCTACCAATAACAATTCTAGTGAGAAGTACACTAGTTTAATTTTTTTTTTTTTTTGGTCAAACGTTCGAGCACTAACTAATTTGATGCTCAAGTGCTCATGGAGAATCACTTGCGGTTGAATCAATTGATATACCGATAAAAGAAATTGACTTTAATATAGAGAGACATAGACATAATAGTGTTTTATTAATAAAAGACGATATAGACAAAAAAAAAAATATTCTGCTGAATCACTTGTATTAATTTATTGCCGTTCATATAGTGAGAGACTCTGAAATGTTAAAAATAATTCTGCATCTTCACTCATATTAATCACTTGTTTTTAAAAAAAAAAAATTCACCATCATTCATGATGGGAAAAAGAAAAAGATGCTATAATTTGATTAAATTATAATTAGGAAAAGAACAAAAAGGGAAAAATAAAGAATTTGGTTAGATTACAATTAGAAAATATAAAGAAAGAAACGGAATTACTTTTTTTAAATACATTAATTATATTTTTAATGAAATGACCAAAATTTTTTTATTTAAATCTAAAAAACTAAAATACATTTCCTAGAGGATCCAGTTCCCGGGTAGTGTCCAAAAACTAGATAAGAAAACAACCCGCTAAAAGAAAATATCAGCACCAAGAATATCAGCAATTATGCATTACTTGGATTAAAATCCTCCATTTTTTTTTTCTTTTTTAATCAGTTGCAACTATTAATGGCATCAATGAATTGAATAATTTTGGTACAATTAATAGCCTTGAAAAGCATCAGAAGCTGCTGCAAATGGCATACACTGGGTTGCTAAGTATCACACCTCAACCACCATTATTTTGTTCAAATAGAAAATCCAAGGTACGAGCACACACCTCTTCTTCTTTAGATTGCCCAACTTCTTTTTCATCTTCTACTACTGAAAATGGTGAACATGAAACTGCAAAGAAATTTAGCTATAGCAGGGCCTCACCTGCAGTGAGATGGCCCCATTTGAAATTTGCGGAAACCAAAGAAAGGTCACACCTTTTTGCTCCAACGCCGCCGACCCATGTCACAGATGATGCTATTTGTGATGAATATGTGAAGAATGAGCAAGAAAACGGGGCATCTTTAGTGGCTGAGGAGGGTTTTGTGAATGTGGGTGATGAAGGATTAGAGGTGTTGGGTAGGCCTAGTAGGACTAAGGTAAAGAAAATGACCAAATTGGCGTTGAAGAGGGCGAAAGATTGGCGGAATAGGGTTCAGTTTTTGACTGATAGGATTTTGCAGTTGAAGCCTGAAGAATTTGTGGCTGATGTGTTGGATGATAGGCAGGTGCAAATGACACCGAATGATTTTTGTTTTGTGGTTAAATGGGTTGGTCAGTCTAGTTGGCAGCGCGCTTTGGAGGTTTATGAGTGGTTGAACCTTAGGCATTGGTATTCTCCTAATGTGCGGATGCTGGCGACAATGCTGGCTGTCTTAGGCAAGGCCAATCAGGAAGCCTTGGCTGCTGAGATTTTTGCCCGGGCCGAGTCTAGTGTTGGGAATACTGTCCAAGTGTATAATGCGATGATGGGTGTTTATGCTCGGAATGGTAGGTTTGGTAAGGTTCAAGAATTGCTTCATTTGATGAAGGAGCGTGGGTGTACGCCTGACCTTGTGAGTTTGAATACACTGATAAATGCACGACTCCGATCAGGCCCTATGGAACAGGACTTGGGAATTGAACTTTTGGATGAAGTGAGAAGTTCAGGGGTTCGGCCTGATATAATTACTTACAACACTCTTATTAGTGCTTGTTCACGGGAGTCCAATTTGGAGGAGGCCATGAAGGTTTATGCTGATATGGAAGCAAACAAATGTCAACCTGATTTGTGGACGTATAATGCCATGATTTCAGTATATGGGAGATGTGGACTTGCTGATAAGGCGGAGTGGCTCTTTAAGGAGCTCCAGTCAAAGGGATTCTTTCCAGATGCAGTGACATATAATTCTCTACTCTATGCCTTTGCAAGGGAAGGAAATGTTAACAAGGTGAAGGATATTTGTGAAGAAATGGTAAAGATGGGATTCGCAAAGGATGAGATGACTCATAACACCATCATCCACATGCATGGAAAACAGGGTCAGCATGACCTCGCATTGCAAATGTACAAAGACATGAAATCGTCTGGCCGTAGTCCCGATGTTGTCACGTATACTGTACTTATTGACGCATTTGGGAAAGCAAATAAGATGACAGAGGCCGCAAACGTGATGTCAGAGATGCTAAATGAAGGTGTTAAACCCACTTTGCGAACATATAGTGCTTTGATTTGCGGCTATGCAAAGGCTGGGAAGCGAATGCAAGCTGAAGAGATGTTTAAATGCATGCTGCGGTCTGGAATTAGACCAGATCACCTGGCATACTCTGTCATGTTGGATATTTATTTGAGGTCTAATGACGTCCAGAAGGCAGTGATGTTATATCGTGACATGGTTCATGATGAATTTGCTCCAGATTTTTCTCTCTATGAGTCTATGTTCCGATTGCTTGGAAGAGAAGGTGAGGAAGAATATATCAAGGAACTGGTAAAGGACATGGAAGAATTATGCGATTTGAGTCCACAAGTTATTTCATGTATACTTACTAAGGCAGAATGCTATGATATTGCAGCTAGAAGTTTGAGATTAGCAATTAGCAAAGGTTATGAACTGGACCACAATAACTTGATGTCCATTTTGAGTTCATATAGTTCATCTGGAAAGCACTTGGAAGCAATAGAATTGCTTTACTTTCTGAAAGAACACTCACCCAGTTCGCAGCATTTTATAACTGAAGCCTTGGTTGTTATTCTTTGCAAAGCTCATAAAGTGGATGCTGCTTTGAATGAATACCGTAATAATTACAGCTTCAGTTTGTCTAGTACAAACTATGCTATGTACGAGTCCCTCATCAAATGCTGTGAAGAAACGGAGCAATTTGCTGATGCTTCTCAAATATACTGTGATATGAGATTCCACGGTTTGGAACCTTCTCAGGATATATGCCAAATAATGTCTGTAGTATATTGTAGGATGGGTTTTCCAGAGACAGCTCATCGCCTTGTTCATCAAGCTAAGAAAAATGGTTCTCTTGTACATGACGTATCAGTCTATGTTGGCCTTATTGAGGCTTATGGTAAGTTGAAACTACTGGAAAAGGCAGAGCGTGTCGTAGGGAGCCTTAGACAGAGTTGTGCAGCTTTGGATCGGAAGGTTTGGAATGCACTAATACAAGCTTACGCTGCAAACGGTTGCTATGAGAAAGCAAGGGCTGCTTTTAATACAATGACGAAAGATGGTCCTTCCCCAACCGTAGACACTATTAATGGTCTCATCCAAGCATTGATTGTGGATGAAAGATTAACTGAGATCTATGTTTTGATTGAGGAACTACAAGATATGGGTTTCACTATAAGCAAGAGTTCTATTCTTTTGATGCTTGAGGCATTTGCAAAAGCACGAAACATTTTTGAAGTAAAGAAAATATATAATGGAATGAGAGCTGCAGGGTATTTTCCTACCATGCACCTCTATAGAGTTATGATTGGGTTGCTGTCCAGGGGAAATCAAGTAAGGGATGTTGAAGCCATGTTCTCTGAGATGCAGGAAGCAGGGTTGCAACCTGATATTTCTATATGGAACTGTATGCTTAAGTTATATACGAAGATTGAAGATTTTAAGAAGACAGTTCAAGTATACCAGCAGATGCAAGGAGCTGGAGTGAAGCCAGATGAGGAAACGTACAGTACATTGATAGTAATGTATTGTAGGGACCGTAGGCCAGAAGAAGCTCTTTTGATATTACACGAGATGAGGCGCCAAGATCTAAAGCCTCAGTTGGACACCTACAAGAGCCTGATTGCAGCATTTGCTAAACAGCTGACAGTGGAACAAGCTGAGGAACTCTTTGAATGGCTGAGGTCAGAAGGGCAGAAGCTTGATCGCTCTTTTTATCACTTAATGATGAAAATGTACAGAAGCTCCGGAAATCATTCTAAAGCTGAAAAGTTACTGGTCATGATGAAGGATTCTGGAGTAGAGCCCACTATTGCTACGATGCATTTGCTTATGACTTCTTATAGCAGCTCAGGCTGTCCCAGTGAAGCCGAAAAAGTGCTGGATAACATAAAATCAATGGGTGCAAATCTAACTACATTACCATATAGCTCAGTTATTGATGCTTATCTTAATAGTGGAGAATATAATACTGGCATCCAGAAGCTCTTGCAGATGAAAGAAGAAGGTCTAGAGCCAGACCAGAGGATATGGACTTGCTTTGTCCGGGCTGCAAGTTTATGCCATAACACCAAAGAAGCCATGATTCTTCTAAATGCTATTAGTGATGCTGGTTTTGATCTACCGATCAGGTAGTGTCAACATCTATTTTCGCTATCCTTTTCCTTACATTTTCTCTCCAAATTATTTCTTCCGCAAATGACATTGAATACCTTTCGTTAGGCTGATGTCAAAGAATTCAGAGTCACTGGTGACAGAATTAGACCACTACCTCGAGAAACTGCAACCTCTGGAAGATAATGCAGCTTTTAACTTTGTCAATGCCTTGGAAGACCTGCTGTGGGCTTTTGAACAACGGGCCACTGCATCATGGATTTTCCAACTGGCAATAAAAAGAAATATCTATCACCACGACGTGTACAGGTAACAACTGAATGTGCCTAATAGTTTTATATTATTCCTTATTGGTAGTGTCATGCTCAAAATACAAAGAGCTTGTTGATATTGTATTGCTTCCCATGGACTGGCAACTTTGAATATTGAAAGATGTTCGGCTGGAAAATTCTAATCTAACATGGATATTGCATGTAAATTTCAAGCCAAAAAAATTTGGTATTGTGCAGTGTTTGCTGCCTAAGAAGGACCACTAGAATGAGCTAAGAAATCCATTATACTCAGAAATGTGGTTTTGTCATCAAGGGATGCCTAGTTGTAATATTTGATCCAGTGCTATTGTCTGCAATTTTGCCTTGTAAGGTTTGAAGTAAGATCTCAATGAGGCCATATTGATTTCCTATGCCCAGCATGCAGGGAGAGGGAATTTCGCAAAACTGTTGTTGATATGTGAATTTCTTTTTTCTAAATTATCATGTGTAGGGCATTACATGTCAATGTAGAATAGTATAGCTGCATGCCCTTTAATTCATTTTTCAAACCCATTCTTGCTTCTTTATCTTCGTCCGCTATTTCTACCATGTTTATTTTGTAAATAGGGTGGCTGACAAGGACTGGGGAGCTGACTTCAGGAAATTGTCTGCTGGTGCTGCTCTTGTTGGCTTAACTTTATGGCTTGACCACATGCAGGCAAAGTTTTTCTCCTTAAAAATTTTTCCATATCAATGTCTTGAGTTGTCTCGTTGCCTTAATGATTCTCCATTTTCAATCTCTGGAGTAGCTCTTCTATTTTTAAATATACATGCGAACTTTAAAGCTAGCTAGTTACCATCATTTTGATGATTCCTTATGATGTATTATAGTGTTTAAAGATGCCTAGCACATTCAATGGCTTTCTACATTTCACAATGTTTTTGGTCAGGTAAATAGTAGTTTCCCATATTTTTGACCCCCATTCAATATTGAATGTCCACATTTTCCATTTGAGGCTTACTTGCCAACTTTCATACATATATATAAAATATATTTTTTAAGAGTTATTCTAACTATAAGTTGTTACTACTTTCAAGGTATAAGTACTGCCACAGCTACATATCCTTTTTTCTTTAACTAACATATACTAGTTGTGACTCTTGTCTAAAACATAGTGGAAAATCAAGAGCAAGCATTCTTTGAGATAGAATGGGCTGTAATCTGAGATCCATATATTTGATTACTGTTGATTTTGGTTGATGTCCCTATATCTAGTAGTATCAAAATTCTCGACCCTTTTCACTATTTTAACTAGTTCCATGATTAACCATTGAATGTGATTTCAAAGGAAGCCTCTCATGTAAGCTTTTCTGTCAAGAATCTTTTGCATTGGCATTTGACAGAATCTAATATGTACAGGATGCATCTTTGGAGGGTTTCCCTGAATCTCCAAAGTCTGTGGTACTCATTACTGGCACATCCAGTTACAATAATGTTTCTTTAAACAGCACTGTGAAGATCTACCTTTGGGAGATGGGGTCTCCTTTTTTACCTTGTAAAACCCGAAGTGGGCTTCTTGTCGCCAAAGCTCATTCATTGCGTATGTGGTTGAAGGATTCCCCATTCTGCTATGATCTTGAGTTAAGAAATAACCCTACCCTTCCTGAGACAAACTCAATGCAGCTAATTGATGGGTGTTATATTAGACGTGGCCTTGTTCCTGCTTTCAAGGATATGACTGAGAGGCTTGGGCAAGTAGGGCCAAAGAAATTCTCAAGACTTGCTCTGCTATCGAATGAGAAAAGAGATATAGTCATTCACGCTGACATTGAGGGACGGGAGGAGAGGTTGGCCAAGTTGAAGAGCAAAGGGATGCCACTGAAGAGCGTAAGAAAGTTCAGGAAGAAAAAATTTGTCAGGATGGCTAATCAATGAAAGCTATAGCAAACACTTGGATGGCGTTGCTTAGCCAAACCAATGTTCTATTTGCAGACATTGGTGGCTTGTAGGTTCTCTGACTTCTGAAAGAGAAGTTGTGGCGAAATTTCTTGGGAATGTCTGTAGGATGTCATTGTAATGTCAGCATTTTTGTTAGCATTGGCATCATTTAATGTGGGTGTTGAGATTAGAAGATCCTTAAAATTTTGAAGGTTGACGCAAAATTACAAATGGTTAGCTGCGTTATTGAAGCATTGTCAACACCCTCCTGCTACTATTTATATCAATGTTGCTGAGAGGCTCTGACCACTTCCGTGTTGCATCAAGTTGACCAATACATTGCTTCAGCGGATATGTTAACTCAAGGCACTGTTTCTAAGATGCTGACCAAAGGCTGCTGTTGAAGGTGAGATCTCTAATTTTATCCAAGTAATTTCTCGAATTATAGTCATAGAAATGCAGGAGTTGTTTCTTCTAACATGAATGTTGGTGGCTCACAATATGCTTACTTGGGTCACATCTGGGAAGAACTATATAATGTTGAATTTAGAATGCTACCAGGCCTTCTTTTCATTCTGGGATTATGTGCTAATCTGAGACATATGAGGTGCCTGGAGTAAGGATGTTTAACTAGATAAGGGGTTCGTCTTCCATCCGGCACCTTGGTATCTTCTAAGACCATTACTGTGCATGGCCATCGTAAACACGGATGACATGTTTTTTATTTACTATATATTTTAATTCCTATATCAGCCCTTGAGCAGAACATGCAAATATCTATTATAACCTTTTTCCTACCACATCTCTCCCCACTTCGGCTCTGTTACTATCCACATCTCATTGCCTCTCTTTCAAATATGGTGTTTCTTGAAATTAAAAAAAAAAAAACCCAATTTATGTTTGTCAAATTCGTAATTTGAGTTAATAATTTCATTTCTTATCTTTGTTTTGTTATGATACTCATTTAATTTGTTGAAAATTATTTGTTTGTGATGAAGGTAGAGAAGCAGCTTGAACTCAAGAGTTTTCACTGCTTCAGCTTCATCAATCGACATCCCCGTCACAGTCGAAATGCATCTGAGTGGTAAGATCATCCTGAATAACCATTCCACTACTTGTACAAGGGAATTGTGCATGAAATAAGTATGATCCCTACAAATTCACACCATTTTGCATGTAAATATTTTGAATCCATATACAAGAAGATATCGAAAAATAGAAAGCCTGATCCTGGAAAACCAGTGGTAGCTAGTTTATTTGAACGATTCCCCACTTTGAAGGAGGTATACTAGATGTTTAGAAGTTATATTTTCTCTAATAAAGAGGATCATATGTGTACCTATATTATAAACTAATGTTTTTGTCTTTTTTATTCAACGTGTCACACTATTGTGACTTTTTTCTCTTCAAGACCACCTTTGTCATTTGCTTTTTTGGGAATATAAATATCTCGTTGTCAAATTTGCTTTTATGGCAAACTATACATACAGTTATATATATATATATATATATATATATATATATATATAGTTGCAAATCAATTTTCGATGAAACTATACATAATAATATAAATTATACACAACTCATAATTATTTAGAGGACAGTTCATGATTTTCTTTCAATGGCATATTTCAGAATTTTATGAATGAGAAAAATGAGTTAAATTCTAAGAAATGTATTATTTACCTTTTATTGTTTTCCTTTTCCCAACTCATCTTTTTTTTAAACTTTTTTAATTTAAGTTTCAATCATTACAAAACTTTCGTTAAAAACATGATTAGTATCAAAAGCTTATAAATGATTAAATTTTGTGAAATATATTTATATTCTATATTCACACAGACCGTGAAAATTCGCCCGCAGTAGTAAACAAAGATATTAAAAGTGCTCTATTCGTGGTGATCCGCATTTTGGGGTTACCTAATGACATTGAATGTTCTTTCTATGGACAGTCAAAATGTTAATTACCATGTGGTTTTTCTAAATTGAATAGAAATAGAACTTCTTTGGAAAATTGAATTCAGCTAGTTTGGTTTTTTATTTTAGAAAGTTAAATTGATTTTTAGAGCCTAAAAGTTTATTAAAAGAAATTGTATTTGATTTTTCATCTTGAAACTTGGTTTGAGATCATAATTGATGGAACTTTGAACCAAAGCGGAGAAGTTAAATTTTTTTTATTATATGGAGGACAACAAAGATATGGTCCACCTACAAAAGTATAGTAAAATAAATATTAAAGAAATATTGTCACAATATTGTCACAATGGTATTGAATAAAACATGAAATGATTAAAATAACTTTTTAACAACGCAATATAATACAACACTTTGATTTTTGCGAGAAGAAGAGCCATTGTTTCAATTTTTCTGTGATTGGCTTTGACGGACAGGAAATTTCGCGAATAAATTGGTGTGGCGTAGTTGAAAATAATAACACAACTTTTTTTTTTTTAATCTTACATTGTTAAATAGAAAATCCTTCACTCAAATAGTGGATAAGTCATTTGATTAGTTACACATTTAAATTCTTTTAGTTAGATCCTTCGTGTAATTTGGAGTCATGATTTGAGAAATAATAACAATCTTTCTTGAAAAATACAAGATAAATTTATTTATAATAAACCTCTAATAGGTTTGACTATTCTCCAATTTCTCACATAATGGGATGTTGAGGACTGAAAAGACTGACTTGACCTTTTCAATTTAGTAATTAGCGATCCATGAAAATCCAAATCAACGACGTTTATAAGAGTTGTGGACCTAAAATTTTTAATTAACCCAACTCCATCCTTAGTAATTAATGATTCTTGAAATCTAAATCAATGACGTCCATAAGAGTTATGGACCTTAACATTTTTATCAACCCAACTCTATCCTTAAGTGGACTACGAACAGCCCACTAAGCCCAAGAAGCAGTGTTACCAAAGCGAGGCCTAGGGTTTTACATGGTTTCTACTTGCTATATAAAACGAGGTCTAGAGTTATAATTCTTGGATCTTATATCATGGTTTCTCAAAAGGTGTTCCTTCATTAAGTATTGTGTTCTTTTTATGTCTAAATAGTATGCTTTACTATTTATGCATAGTATATTTTCGTTTATTATCTCACAACTATTTGTTTACTATCTCACGACTATTTGTTTACTGACTATTTATTTATTATCCTACAACTATTTGTTCACTGACTATTTATTCACTACCCTACAATTATTTATTCACTAACTATTTGTTTATTACTCCACAATTATTTGTTCACTAACTTTCATATATGTGTTTAACACTCTCTTATACACATAAACATATACAAATACATCAAATACTTGTTCACTATTCTATGACTATTTGTTCATTGACTTTTATATATACATTGAATATTTGTTTATTACCCCCACAACTATTTGTTCACTCCATATGTATGCATACTTGTAGGTGAAGATGGGCTTTAATGGCGAATTGATCTTAGAGCATCCAAATACCACATGGGAGCTATGAACGAGGAGAGGAAAAGATTGATAGTTGTAGCGTGGCGAGATGATGCCGAAATTTTCATCGGCATGAGGAAGAAGACGAAGGGCTTTAATGGTGAATCGATACTTAGAAGGTTTTCTTGGACATGATGCATATTGTTACGATCAGTGAAAAAAGACAAATTTTATGATGGTCTTTATCTGGCGTAGGATGACCGATGGTGTCACCAGTGAAGCAAAGAAGATAAGAAGAGAGAGGTGAGGAGAGAGAAGAACGACAAGAGAGAAATGAGAGAAGAGAGGGAGAAATGCAGAGAGCTTTTCTTTTTTTTTTTTTTTTAAGGTGACGGAGTATGATGTTTAATGAATAAGCACCTTGTAAGGAACATTGCACAATTTGCGCTATGATTCTCATTGTTTTAAAATATTTAAGTTAATCCCTAGTATTTTATAAATATAGTCTAACTAGTACTTATTGTCTAAAAACATTCATATTAGTTATTAATGGTTTATAAATTTATTAAATTACCCCCTATTTTAAGAAAAAACTGGATTTACACCCATGTGATACACACATGGGATAATTGTTTTAAAATGTAGAACTAATTTTAGAAAAAAGTAGAAAAATTTTAAAAAATAAAATAGTAAACACTAAAATACAAATATATCTATAAATAGTAAGATATATTAGATGAAAGTATAAGAAGTCTTAAAAATAATTTATTATAAAAAATAACAGGTCTTTAAAATAATTGTTTAATAAAAATAAGTGAATTATTGATCTATTTTTTTATTATTAAACAAATTAACAAATAAGTAATTTTAGATTAGACAAGTTTTGAAGGATAAGATTTTATATATGGACTAAAAAAAGATAGAATAATCTAAATGCAAATTGACATATAGACTTAAGTACATTAAAATTTAATAAAAATATTAACTATTTTTTCTATTGAAAATGTCAGTTAAAAGTACTACAATATATATTTAAAAATTATTGTATAACAAATATATATGTGTGTGTGTGTGTAGAAAGTTGTTTATTCTATTTTTGAAAGTAATTTTATTTTTACTCCAATGTATGTAGACGTATATTTATATTAGAAATACAAAATCTATTACTCTAATGATGCTTAAAAGAATTAACCTCAATACTGAATCTGAACAAAGGCTAAATTTTCTCAATAATAAATCTAAATAAAATAGTTTGAAAAAATTATCTAATAATTAATAGATTATTTGTAATTCAATCATATTTTAAAATGTCACATAAAATTTAAAAATTCAAACAATTTCTACTTTTTTTAGCTAAGTAGAAAATAAGATATAATATGTAACAAAAAGTATGTTACATTACAATTGTGCAATATACAAATAAATGAGTAAAAAGAAATAGATTAATTTTTTTTGGGGGAAAACAAGGTATAATATGATGGCACGTGGCATAAATTAAAAAAGAAAAAAATACTACTTATATATATATACATATATATATATATATATATATATATATATAGAGAGAGAGAGAGAGAGAGAGAGAGAGAGAGAGAGACAGATGAATGGAAAATTGGGACTAATCTGGGTAAATTTATTAAATATTAAAGACTAATATGAATTTTTTTTCCAATTAATTTAGATTAGTTTGATTATCTTTATGAAACTATAAGGCGTAATACAACTATCTCTAAGTGATAGGGATTAGTTTGATATATTTATAAAATATTATGGATTAATTTAAATATTTGTATGAAATATTAAGGATTAATTTGAGCATTTTGAGATAATAAAGATCAATTTAAAAAAATTAAAAAAAAATCGAGGACTAATTATAATTTTCCCATATTTTTATTAACCCACCCCCTTATGAGTGGCCACTAAGCCCAAGAAGCATCTTATCCAAAGAGGCATAGCCCACTAAGCCCAAAAAGCATTTTACCAAACCATGCCTAGGGTTTTGGGTTTTCCACTCGCTATATAAAAACGAGTGAGACGCCCTATCACTAAAAGGTTCGCAGCAGAAGCAGAAGAAAGAAGCTGCTGGTGGTTGTTCAGAATCTCGTCGCCACCACCACCGTCGCCGCCTGCGTAAGCTCCTCCTCCTGAGCCTTACATCCTTTGTATTTGTTTTATGACAAATCTGCTGGAAAAAAAGAGGGGAAATATATCAAATAATCGTTTAGATTTTACCTCGAAAAACTTGAAATGCAATATATAGTTTTGTCTTTCATTACTTATATATCTAGACATGTGTTATATATCCTTATATGTGCATATATATACGTATGTGTGTATTGGTCACAAAATGAACAAGATTTTGATATTTATGTGATTAATGAATGTGTTAATAATTTTATTTGAAAAGATATGCTAAAGAGAACAAATGTGTAAAAGTTTTTTGGCGAAATTTTTTGAAATATGATGAGAATTAACGTGTGAAATTGCAGCTGAAGGAATAGTTAAGTTTTCCAAGTATGTGAGGCTCACCATTTTATTAATCTCAACTGACATTTTACAATTTCACTCAAGGGTGTGAACATTTTGCTCTTTATTTGTACATAAAGATAGTAACCTTCTTTGCCTTTTCGATTTTGAATCTAATCATGGTTGATGGGTTACTTCATCCATCTAGTGTTTTTGATTTTTCTGTTAGGTAGGTCTTGGTTACTGTTATTGTGCATGATAAGACTATGGACGGTATATTCGTGTTAACGTCTTACTTGAAACAGATTAAGTTATATAGTTGGTTCTTTGTTAGTCTTTGAGAAGAATCTGGTTGTCTCGGTGTCTCAATCTTAACACCTGCTTTTGGTGTAGGTGAGTCATGAAGCATAACAATGTCATCCCTAACGGGCACTTCAGGAAGCACTGGCAGAACTATGTCAAGACATGGTTCAACCAACCTGCTCGGAAGACCAGGAGAAGGATTGGTGTGTAACGTTTTTGTGCTTTTTCTGATCTTGCTTCGTTCTCGGATTAGGGTTATCTTCTACTTTCCTGAATATTAAGAAAGTGGTTATACTATAATTTGCCTCCGTCTTCTTATGTTGAATTTATAAGAGGATGGTTTCGGAAATCTGACTCTTGTGAAGCTGTTTCTCAGCAAGGCAAAAGAAGGCAGTGAAGATTTTCCCAAGGCCTACTGCTGGACCTCTTCGCCCAATTGTTCATGGGCAGACACTGAAGTACAACATGAAAGTTAGAGCTGGTAGGGGATTTACTCTTGAAGAGCTCAAGGTGAGTTGCTTCAATTTATTCTGAGCATATCTCAAAATAGTTGATTGTCTTGTTTTGCCCACATTTATCATTTTAACTTGTTGAAAATTCGATTGCATTATTGAACTTGAAGAAGAAGTACTATCAAGTTGTTATTCATCTGCTACAAGTAATTCAGATTTTTCTGAAACTAGATACGTATTTGGTTGGATGTCTGTTGGCTTTTATCTGAGTATTAGCACTGTACTACAGAGACTGGGAAGCTAAACTGATTAAATGTTCAAAGGTAGACCAGATGATAGATTAGGTGCGGAACTCTGATACACCAACAAAGTTGGTATTTATGTCTGACCTGAGGAAATATCCTAAGGGTAGTAGTAGATAAGTGCAAAACTAATTTATTAGTAGATGACGTTTGATGATTTCTGAACGGTAAATGTTTTTGAATGTGGAAGCAGCAGATTTTAATCTGTTTCTCTGGTTTGCCTATGGATTTAGATATGACTTATCCGTGTCTCACTTTCGGGCTTGTCTTGTGAAGATTTGAAGTAATACAGCTCCCCCTATAACGTGTAACGTTTATCATCTTCATTTGGATCAGGCTGCAGGTATTCCAAAGAAACTAGCCCCAACTATTGGAGTTTCTGTTGATCATCGTCGTAAGAACCGTTCCTTGGAGGGTTTCCAAACTAATGTTCAGAGGCTGAAGACTTACAAGGCCAAACTAGTTGTCTTCCCAAGACGTGCTCGTAAATTTAAGGTGACTATTGCAGATTGCTGAAGTCCTTTTCCTGCAAATACCTGATTACTGTAATCTAATCTTTTTCCTTCTGCTGTGCAGGCTGGTGATTCTGCTCCTGAGGAATTGGCAACAGCCACCCAAGTCCAAGGTCCTTACATGCCTATTGTACGTGAGAAGCCATCTGTGGAGCTTGTCAAGGTCACAGAAGAGATGAAGTCATTCAAGGCTTATGACAAGCTGCGCGTGGAGAAGATGAACGAGAGGCATGTCGGTGCCAGAGCAAAGAAGGCCGCAGAGGCTGAAAAGGAAGAGAAGAAGTAGAGCGTTCCGTCTGTTGTTGATGTCCAATTCAGTTTGGCTTTTTTGGTATTGTCGGATTTCGTTTGAACTAGTCCTAGCTATTACATTGTCAGTTAAGAATTTTAATTTTCAGACTAATTTACTTGTTTCATGTGGATTTAGCCTTTCCCATCGAATTTATTCATGTCTGATGCTTACAGATTTAGGAATTGCCCCATTTTAGCCGAATTGTTTTGAGCGTAGTCTTCTGTTTTCTGAATACGTTAAAAGTAAAGAATTTTACTATTATGCATTAAAAGTACAAGAATTTTATTAATATGCATCAATGGGTGGAAAATAGCAACCGAAGAATGTGTACATTAATAATTCTGAGTTATTTATATATTCTTGGATATTATTTACATAAATGGTCAATAAATAAATTCGGGTACCATATGAAATTTCAAACTGGGCACTCTTCGTTCAAAAAAGCACTTTTTGGATGTCTTTAATATCATATCAAGTTGTCTATCTGTTAGCAGCAGGACTCCAAGCAACCAATTGAGTTCTGTACCATTAAAAGCAATTTTATTGTTCTTTTTGCGCTAAATAAGCAACTACTTTATATTAATTTGAATGTCAACGAACATTTACATCAATCCTAGCAAACTTGCCTAATCAAACCAAACAAGAAATACTTGAGTCTATATTCATCTGTTTACGGAGGTTTCTATGCCTCAAGTTAGCTCTAAATCACTTGCCAATCAACAATTTACAGATCATCCATTTACAAACATTTTCCTCGGAAAAGAGATCGTATGGTCCTGAAATGAGCTTCATACCTCTAGTCCAAATTTGCCGTGAGTAATTGCAATCAAAAGAGAGGTGATCATGGCTCTCAATAGTCTCATTATACGAAACCAATTGATTGAACTGTATTGAACAGACAAAACGAGTTGAGAATTGCTTGTTGACCCATTTAATTCATCAAAAAAAGATATTAGGGTTGAGGGTTTGATAACTTGTAAGGTAAACAGGTTAACCTAGCTCAACTCAACAAACATGCAAATCGAGTTGTGTCGACCCGCAAGTAACTTGCCAAAATGACTCGCCTAACTTGTCTAACGCGCTTTTACGTCTAAAAAACTATGGATAACTACTCATGTCATTTAAGAGCTTATGTTTTGATTTCATAATTATTTTGTTAAAAATACATAATTTTAATTTTTTTCTTAAAAAAAGTACTAAATGTTAACCCATCTAACATGCAAGCCGACTCGTGAACCCTCTAACCCACTAAGGGTTGGGTGGGAGTTGGCACTCTAAAGGAAGCCAAAAAACCCTAATCCGCCAATTTGCGTCCCTCGTACTAAGGCCCAATTTGGATTGACTTTTTTGTCGACAGATAAGTATTTTCCTTGACTTTTTAGGCGTTTGGATGGATTTTTTTTGTATAAAAGTTGAAGCACCAAAAAAAAAGCTGAGAAGGAACTTTTTTCTTAAGCAAATTTTTTGAGCTTCTCCAGAAAGCTGGTGTGCTAGATGAGAGAGAAAACTGAGATGCGCTATTTTCTTTTTCACTTTACCAATCTATCCTCTCTCTCTCTTCAGTCATATCTCTCCTCTCATCACTCGTTTCCCTCATCTTCTCCTTCTTTGTAGACTTGAGTTTTCTTCCTCAGACCGACAAGTAAAATCTCTTTTCTCTCTCTCTTTTTTTTACAATATTCTCTTTCATCGTACAAAATCTATGTATTGCATTGTTTTTTATTTTTTTAGTTTTTTTCTTTTATTTTTTGGAAATCTCGGTATTTTTGCTTTGCCTTGTTCATGGTTGATATTTTTTAGCTTTTCTTTTGGATCAACAAATTTGATAATTAATGAGTGATTATTTTCTTGTTAAATGGTTGTGAAAATGGGAGTTAACTATTCTTGTGAGATTTTGGGTATATCCACACTGATCCTAATTTTAGAGAACACAAAGCGATTAAAGTTTCTCTTACTGGTTGTGTTGTTCTTCTCCTTATTGTAGAATGTGAAGGCGATTTTTGATGCAGCCATTAAAGTAGTACTACAACCACCGAAGCAGAAAAAGAAAAAGAAGAAGGGCCAGAGATGATGCTACGTTTTGTGATCTAGGAAAAAGGTTTTAACCTTTCATGGAACAGCTAATCTTGATGTATAGTCAGGGCTGATTAACAGGGATCATCATTGAAACATAAGGTTTGTTTTGTGTGTCACTGTACTTATCTCATGATTTGTAGATGTCGATGGCGCGTATCTAATCTTAACATGCACCAAAATTTGCTTTGAGCTATCCGGTCAGTTTTATGTATTGTAAGGAGATAGAGAAACAGTTTTTTGGATTTGTGTAGCTTCAATAATCTGTGGTACATCATGAAGTGATTGCCGCCTGGTGTTGTTGTTTAGTATAGTTCTTAGTTGCTCTGCCTTTCGTGTATATTCAAGCTTTTATGCAACTATTATATGCATATATTATGTTTATATAGTCACTTAATTGTATGAAGATTGAATGTTTCTGTTATTTCTTGGTTTGTTTTTTAGTTCTCTTTGCTTTTTGAGGGTTTTGGTGAAATGAGTTTGGAGGGTTTTGAAATTTTTTAAGAATGAAGAAGAAGAAACTCTATATTTTCCTTGAAAAGAGTTGCACTTGTCTTTGTTAAATCTCCAAGAAACTCTTAGTTATTAACCAAGAATTTGTGTTTGATCCACAACCAATTAGATAATTATCTTGGGGTGTGAAAGCCTTGGAATACCATATAAAATAGAAAACCATGAAGAAAATCTAGTGTATAGTCATATTATCTATGAATGAATCTTATATGATTCTTGAAAATGAAAAGGGAAAAAACGAAAATGGCTAGCCATCGTGACTATCTTTTTTCATCTTCAATTTTTGTGTTTCTTCCCTAGATTTTTTCTATCAATTATATAAGATATTATCAATCTTTTGAGTTCCCATATTTACAATAATAGAATATCAAATTTACATTTTCTTACATCCTTCAATGTGATGTGCCACTATTTGTGCTAACCCCATGTGATATTTCCATTCTCTATTACATAAAAGGGGTGCATTCTTTAGGTTTGTTGTAAACAAATGACATCTTTGTCTGCTTTTGTGTATATTCAAGCTTTTATGCAGCAACTATATGCGTATATTATATTTATATGGTCGCTTAACTATATAAAGATTGAATATTTCTGTTATTTTTTAGTTTATTTTTGAGTTCTTGTGTTTTCCTAATCAAATATTTCCTATTCTAAAATCTCATATGAGAACTGATCAACAGAAAAAGAAAGCAAGTGGATTTTGATGTCAGATTGTATAGTTATCTTTGCGATGTCCTTTATGTGGACTTTAGTTGTAGTGATCTGATGTGAATTTGTTATGCGGCAGTGTAAATTATATGGGCATTGATATGATTGGACAAATCATAGAAGAAGGTAGTAAATTGTGAGAGATTTGAATTTAGTGTTATGATGTTAATTTTGAAATCTATCTTGTTCTTTCGCAATGATTTATTCTAATTTTTGTGTTTGAATAGAGTGATTTCAAAATATGCTCCTAAAAGAGCTACAAAAGAAAATTTTATTGATGACCCAAACTTAAGTAAAGGTGAGGGTGAGGGACTAGAGAAGGCAAGATGGAATGACAACAATATTGAAGAATTCTTGAAGGCATGTGTTGAGGAGATACATGCTGGTAATAGGCCTGATGCGCATTTTACAAAAGAGGGCTGGAAGAACTTGATAAAGAAATTTAATAAGAGAACAAGTCATTCTTATGTGTACAAACAACTAAAAAATAGGTGGGATGCTTTGAAAAGGGAGTTCTCTTTGTGGGCAAAACTTGTATAAGATGAAATTGGCCTTGGTTGGGATCCAGTAAAGAAAACTACAGAAGGTCCTGAGAAGTTTTGGATTGCTAAGGGAAAAGTAAGTTTTCTAATTTGTGTTGTTTAAATTAATTGTATATTTTTATAAGTATTTGGTCTATTAACTTTCTTATCTTAATTATAGGAGAATGTAGAATGCCTAAAGTGGAAAAATGAAGGGCCAAAATTTTTGGACATGCTAGAAACATGATTCAAGGATGTTGTGGCCACTGGTTATGCTGCGTTTCTACCATATCAAGATCCAGTTGTGAATGATGGTAATGATGGTGGCCCGATGTTAGAGGGTGATGGAGATACTGATGAAACAACTGAAAACCCTCAACAACAATTTGATGCCTATAATGTCCATAACTCAAGTGCTCGAAACAAAAGGAAAAGAGTGAGGAAAGGAGAGAAAAGGGGAATGATGGTAGAAAAACTTCAAGATTCTCTTGATTGGCTCCTTGTTGGGATAGATCAAATGTCTCCAACCATGGTGAGTGGACCTGTTTCTAATGATCGTTATGGCATAGATAGATGCTGAAGGATGCTGAATGAAGTCCCTAGGTTACAAAAAGGTAGTTCTTGTTACTTCTTGGCTGCTAGAATCTTGGCTAGGAAACAACAAAGGGAGGCATTTGTCTACTTTACGGAAAATGATCCTCAGCTAGCATTTGGGTGGTTGAACACATTTAAGGATGAAGATGCAGGTCGAAGTTGATTTACTTTTATCTAGTTGGACAATGTTCTTATATTTTATATTTTCGTTTGTTTTATCTATTGAACATGAGTTGCATGACATGTTACTTTGATGTGACTATGGAGATGTTTGTCTTTTATCATATGTCTTATTGAGTTTTTATAATTAAAGTATTTGTTTATAATTGAAGCATTTGTTTACGTTTATTTACAAAGGATAAATGATACTGCAGACTCGGATTCTGAAAGTTCGGAAAATTTAAACTAAGTTGCAGGTGTGAACAAAGTTTGAATTGGAGTAGCAAATATAGTAACTACTGTAGCAGTTACAAATTATTATTTGAATTATGTATTGAAGCAGTAAAAGAGAACATCAACTCTTACCGGACAAAGATGGGTAGAAGAATTGAAGAAAGGGCATGGGATGCGTTTCTTTGAATAGTTTCAAATGAGAAAACATGTGTTTGAAAAATTAGTAGATGATTTAAATAAAAAAAATATGGGTTAGTTTTGATAAGATGAGTTGGGTTAAATGAGGCAGTAGTTATGTTCTTATACATGATTGGTCATGGGCTTCATATAGGAATGTTGAAGAGAGATTTCAACGGTCTGGAGAGACTGTGTATAGGCAAGTTCATAGGCTGGTGTTAAAAGTTGTAAGGAGGTTAGGAAATAAATATATTAGACCAGTTGATCGTATGTTTAGAGATGCTCAACCATTACTTGAAGTTGATTCAAGATATATTGACCATGGTTTAAGGATTGCATAGGAGTTATTGATGGCACTCATATTGCTGTCCATGTTTTAGATGACAAAAAGATACCGTTCACTTGTAGGAAGGGATTTACAAGTACAAATATTTTGGTTGCATGTGACTTTAACATATGTTTCACATTTTCGTTAATAGTTGGAAAGGTGCGGCACATGATACAAGAAGTTTTTTAGATACTCTTTGCAAGCCAGAATTATAGTTTCCTTATCCACCTGAAGGTTAGTAATATTCAAAATTATTTTTATTTAATTTATTAATATTAATATACATTATTAATTTTTATTTGTAACATTTTATTTATAGGTAAATATTATCTTGTTGATTTTGGGTATCCAACTTTTAAGGGATATCTAGGGCCATATAAAAGTACAAAATATCACCTTCCATAATTTAGATTAGCCTCAGCTGTCAGATCACAAAATGAATTGTTTAATTATCATCATTCAAGCTTAAGGAGTGTTATTGAAAGAACTTTTGGAGTTTGCAAAGGAAGCTGGAGAATCTTGCAAAATTTGACTAACTTTGAACTTCAAACTCAATTTACTATTATATGGGCATGTTTTGCATTTCACAATTATGTAAGACGAGAGAATTTACCTAATTTGAGCATTCTTCAAATGTTAGAAAATTTATTTGAATTGGAGGCCAAAGAATAAGCATTTAATGACAATGAAGAAGTCTCAAATCAAGAATGGGAAAAACCAACTTTAGCAAATACTAAAGTGATAGAGAAAACAAGATATACTATTAGAAATCAACTACCAGGATGAGTGCGTCATTAAAATTGTAGAAACTATGTTAAATAGACGTTGTCATATGTTGTAACAAGTAATCAAATTATATTTTCCTTTTTCTTTTGGAGTTTCAAAACTAGATATGTGTTTCAAATTATATAACAAAAAAATATTATATAATCTCTTTATCATGGAAAAAAAATACAAAAATAGACATAATTTTTGTTTTTTTAGGGTTCTTTTTCCTATTTAAGTTCATTTTGTTTAAGCAAAATATTTAAATTTATTAAAATATATTATTTAAAAAATTAAATATCAAATGTATGTGAAAAAATAAAAAATATTTTTTTTTCGCTAAGTAAGTAAGATTTTCATTAAGAAGATATGTACAAGTACAAGAATCAAAAAGCAAAAGTGGAAAGCCCTATACAAGGATTTCGTCTAATTTCCACAATTTACATAAGGCAATATTCGAACCATTTGAAGTGAACTTTCTACCAAAAATAATACGAGTTCTAACTTCATTATAAATAGTAAGTGAGATGTATTCCTCGGTCTTTGCTTCATGCTTGAAAATGCACCGATTTCTCTCAAGCCAAATGTGATATATGGATGCTCCAAGAAGATTCTTCAAAATAATAGCTTTCAAGTGTTATTTTAAGGGCTAAAGGTGTGAGATAGGTGATGATTTCATCCCAACAAATCAAATTTTCTGGCACAAGAGAAAGTGCAAGACTGTGCCTCCAAATTCTACGAGTGAAGCTACATTCGAAAAAGAGGTGATCTCTTGTTTCACATCCCATGTGACAAAAGAGACAAAGTGGATTAATATTTAGCCCCTAACTCAATAATCTTTGTTGTGTAGAAAGCCGATCATGAAAAGCAAGCCAACAAAGAAAGCTATGTCTAGGGTTAAACCCTTTATGCCAAACCAAATGATGCCAACTAATGGTGTGACCTTTCTTGCGTAAGTGATCACAAGTAAGCTTAAAAGAAAAGTCTCCATTATATGATGGCAGCCAAAGAATAGAGTCTTGGGCATTATCATCAAGATTAACTTGTGGAATTTGAACATGGAGAAGATTTAAAGGCCAATTCCAATGTCCATTATGATGGACATCACTAACCTTAGCAAGCAATGGAGGTGTAGGAAAGGTAGAACTCCAATGAATGAGGAGAGGACCTTCCATATGCCAATTGTCCAGCCAAAAAAATGTATTTGATCCATTTCCTAATTTGTGTTGGATGAGTTTCCTTGCTTCCTCACGGCTTTGCATAAGAGACTTAAAGATCCAACTTGCATCATGAGGAGTTTGCATTGCCCAAATGGAGTTATTCTTGATGTAATTTGAATGGATCCATTTGCTCCAAAGTGTGTCTTTAGTGGTGTACATTCTCCAAAAGATTTTCAGCAAGAAGGTTTCATTGATCTCTCCAATCCTCCGAATACCAAGACCCTTTTCAAAGAATGGTAAACAAACATCCTTCCAAGCAATTTTAGGCCCGGTTCCTCTCCAAAGAAAAGATTTGAATTTTGATTCAATTGCTGCCATAGTACCTTTTGGGAGGAGAATAGTGCTTGTCCAACAAGAACAAATTTGTGCAAGGGTGGATTTAATAAGAACAAGTCTTCCCGCAAAGGAGAGCCATTTGTTTGCCTAATTGTTAATTGATCTTTTCAAGCAGGGGAGTGCAATTCGATTTCCTAAGTTTCCTTGAGACAAGAGGAATGCCCAAGTAACTAATGGGAAGATCACCTTCTTTGAATTCCACATGTTCAAGGATAGCTTGCTTAATGTCATCCGGGACTCCACCAAAGAAAATATTACTTTTAGCATGATTGATTTTGAGCCCTGAGTAGGTGGAGAAGAGATCCAAGACTTCCTTGATGCTTGCAATAGATTGAAGATTTCCTTTGCAAAAAATGAAGAGATCATCCGCAAAACAAAGGTGATTGAGCTTTAAGGAAGAGCATTTTGGATGGTGATTAAAATCCGAGCTGCAATCAAGCTTATTAAGCATCCAAGTGAGGACCTCCATATAAATGACAAATATATAGGGTGATAAAATAAAAAATATTAAAAAAAACTAACAATTCATGCAATACTTTTTCAATGATAACAACTTTTTTTATGATAACTTCCTTTTTTTATCTAAATGCCAGTCAATAAAAGTGCTTCAGCATGTCCTTTCTGGTAATTTGCCTGGAAGAAAAGTGCTTTGATTTATGGTCAGGTCAGTCTGGAGACTCAGGGTATGGTACCAGGAAACCCACTTGAGCCATTGTCCAACCCAACGTCGAACAACGGTCCTTTCGAGGATTTCCCTTTCACCATCAAACACCATCTGTTCAGGGAACAGACGTATCTCTCTAGGTTTGAATTCCTTAAAGAGATAAGCGACCATTCTTCCCTTCAGATAGGGATTGACAGGAAAACCTCGTCCAATCCACCATTCTAAAGGTAGCCGCTGCCCAGGGCTTACAAGCAGCAGCCTTCAACCGTTCCCATCTACGAGATTGGGTCGACATCAGGCGCGATCTAACTCTGTCTTAATCGCTTCTAGTTAGTTAGTATTCGATCTACCCTGGCAACGAGATTTATCTTGGTAGATAGGGGCACCTTGGAGTACTTGTTCTGTTCTACTTTCAATGAGTGTGCCTCAGAAATAGCTTTTTTCTTTCGAGAGTTGGTTTTCTAAAGTTGAGAGTCATACGGGGTATCATTGCGCTAACCCCTCTTCTAGTCAATACTTGTCACCTCAGAGTCTTGCTTGATAAGGGAAAGAGAAGACGTCCCTCAACTCAAAACCCCATTAACGCAAAAAAAAAGTGCTTCTGACTGGATGAATCCTAACACAAAACAGCTTTTATTACTGCTTAAAGCTCTCTGAAAAAAGCACTGCAAACAAGGTACTTCTAAAAAAATCAATCCGAACGAGCTCTAAATAGACTGGGTCACCCCAACCCCCACCCAACCTTTGCCACTCTAGAATTGCATAATGTTTGTATTGGACAACTTTTGATATATTTATAAATGGGCTTACCCAAGTTAGGGCCTCAAAGTGAGGTTGCATCATTGACCATATTCCATATATCTATTCAGTAAGACTTGCAAAAAAGAAGTAATATGCTTCTTCTATCTTGGCCTTTGTCAACATGAGTCAAGGGAGGAAATCAAGGAACAATAGGAGATCAAGCTCCTTAAACAGATCAAGAAACACTAGAGTAGGGAGAGAATAGCATGCACTACTTTTGTACATTGTTCTCAAATTATCATAAAGGTATAATCGATATCACTCTAATAAAAGAGATTGTCAACTTCTTCAAAAGAGAGTAATTTTAATTATTATAAACATTCCTGGGTTCTATGAAGTTAAAAGCCATTCCCAACCAATTGAGAGGGTGTTAGTCTTTGCTTTTTTTAAGTTGCTTATAAGCAATTATTATTTATAAGTAGTTTTTTATGCTTATAAGTAAATGAGAAATAAGTAAAGAAGTGTTTGAATAAAATGTCTTTATAAGTTATTGACATATGCCAATATGTGCTTATAAGAAGCAGTGTTTGTTAAAATGACTAAACGGACCTTTCATTAATAATTTTCTTGGGTTTTTTAAGAAATATAAATGTCATTGTATTTAGCCAACTCTTAGTACTTATAAGTAATGAAAAAAAGTTAGGGGTATTTTTTTTTTTTTGATTGTTTATAAGCCGATTTTACCTACTTATAAACAGAATTTACCAAATGCGTAAACTTTATTTTTCTTCTTAGAAGCAAGTTTGACCAATTTAAAAGTACCTTCAAACGCTCTCTGAATTGTAAAATATTAAAAGTCATTTCCTATGGATAAGCTCAAACGCATTTAAGAAAAATATTTTTCAATATTTCTATATTATCTTTAGATGGAAAACATTTATTAATAATGACTTGTCCTCGTCTTTTTGGACTATCTATCTTAATATTATCTCCCTAGCCACGTTCCAAACAAAGCAGGTAGCTTTATTTGAGGCAAGCAATCCCGAAATATATTTCCATGGGAACTTAACATCAACTTGACATCAATTGCCTTCTGCATAACGATTGTACCATGAAAGTGCTAGTTCGAACCAAACTCCATTTATCTATCATTGTAGTCAAGCTTGTCCAAGTGGTACTAATGGCTCATTTGGATTTTTTTCGAATGCTGCTCTTTTTTATATATAACTTTTTGGAAAAAAAATATTTTTTTAAAAATTGAGCTTTTTGAAATCTAAAAAAGTTGAATTTGAGTTTTCTTTTTCATAGTTTTAGTAAAAAAAAAAAAAAATCCAAAGAGACTCTAATTTGTTTTGTCCCGGGTGTTTTCTTCTTGATTTATAAGAATACATATTTTGTTGAAGTTATACCATCAATTTGTTGGGAAGTCTAAAATTAAGGAATGAAGCCTGAAACTAAGAGGTTATGAAGTCTAAATATGTGGATGAGCAAGCCCTTTAGAGCTGCTTCTGGACTTTGTTCACAAAGTCATCTAATTGCATTACAAGATCACTGAGATAAGTAGTGCCTCATACTTGCATCACGAGTCCATGTTCGTGAATGAATGTAGAATTTCTGCTTGTGGATTGTCTCAAGGATAGTGTAATGAATGTAGAATTTCTGCTTCTGGATTGTCTCAAGGATACTGTATTTCTTTTTTCTTAGTTGCTTTTTCCCCCCTTTTTTGCCTCATGGGAGCCTAAGCTAATTATCTAAAATTTAATTTAAGAGACATAATATCCTTTTATCATTCTCAAATAAAAGATCCAACTGATATTATGCATGCTCAATACTTTGCAATGTTGGAAAAATTTACATTCGCATTGTTTCATGAATAGACATACCTCTTCCACAAGCATTGTACCTATCCTTCTAAATGGTGTTTTATCTCAATAGTTATTTCTTTTTGGGTTAAAAAGACATAACTCTGCATCTTTTCTTGTCTATATGAACCCCGAAAGGCTCCATTTGCATTCATCAATTATATTCTCCATATTCACTTTATATAAAGGAGAGAATATAATTGCAAAAGACGTATTGTGTGAATTAATTGACAGTCTCTAATAGTCTATCATTAGAAGATAAGAGGAAGATACGGTAAGCTTATAACCAAGTATACTCGGCGGAACTTGATTACCAGTACATTCAATCGAGCTCGACCACCAACTAACAAATTTCGGATATACAGCATGTCCCCTATACTGCACAACACTTAAGTCCAGGGCAGAGCCTGACTATCAGTACGCCCGGCTGAACCTGACTACTAACTAACAAATCTCGGGTGCACAACATGTTTCCTATATTGTGCATCAATTAAGTAGAGGGCGCTTAACCCATATAGGAAACTGGATTCAAATTCGAGCTATAAATTGTGTTTGTCTCTAATTCTCACCATTGAGGCATTTTTGGAAGACAATACACTCTTTATTGTTCTCAACTAAAAGATCCAAATGTCAAATGGTATCGTGCGTGCTCAATATTTGCAACTTCAAAGAGGGAGCGCGCTTACAAGTGCAGCCCAACCGATGACATATTCAACGTGCGATGCTGATCTTGAGCGTTATCTAAAAGTAATGGAAGAATACCTTATGCCAATTGCCGGCAGCAGAAAGATGATTGTGATAGTTATTTCAGAATAATTTTCTTTTGGTAACTAGTTATTTTAAAATTGGCTCAATTAAGTTGAATGGAATTATCGAGCAACTGTTGTAATTAGATATTTATCCTTACATCATGATTATTATTTGATTTGCGATTGTTTCACAACACCTGCATCTTAAATAAATGTATAATTTTAAAATGAACCTATAATTCTTTACCTTTTCAGAAATAAAAGGGAAAAAAGTGTTTAGAACATTATTTATTTATTTATTTATTTTGTGGCAAGGAAACTTTGTAGGCAGAACTCGAGTACTGAAATAAAAGGTAGAGCTCGACTATCAATTGACAAACTTTCGGTGTACAATATATTTCCTATATTAAGTATCAATTAAGTTGAGGATTGATAACTGAAAGTTTGCCTGTTAATAGTTGGACATCCTATATTAAGCACCAATTAAGTTAAGAATTGATAACCGATTTCAACTTTTTTGGTTGAACATCGCAGGGAGACGTGACTAGAACATTATAGCAAAATGCAAACGAAACAAAATGATATTATTCCAATAAGGCCAAATTATAAAGGTCTACACATGCATCGCATCTGATTCTTACACGTGGTTCTGAGTCGTTTGCACGTCTGAAAAAAGCAGAGCAACTTGAGCCTGATGGCCAACGACCCCTCCAACCAATTTTGATTTTAAAAAGTAAAGTTTTATATTAGCAATGTGAATTTCGTTCTAACAAAATGATTTTATTATTACTAATCAAATTGAGCTGCATGTGCTTCCACAGCTAATGAAAACAAATTTGCATTTCATTACCAATGAATAGAATAAAAATCAAAACCAATATCATCCCCTGTAATATATTAATAAATGGACATGTTTTTTTTAACAAAACCTCGAACCACATAGGTCTAATTAGACTTTTTTCATCTCGTAATAGTTATAATTTTATTTCTTTATATACTCACTCTTAGCATAGTATTAGAATTAGATGTTTTCCAATTTGTTCATTATGTCATCGCGCATCTATTCACGTGTCTTATTGTCACGTACTATTATTGTCTATGTATCTAAACCATCGTTTAAACTCATATTTTTTTACTATCCTTAGGTCATGTGTGATATTGCAATGTGTATTTCTCTAACGTAGTAAAATTTTAACTTCAAGATTTATTATATAAAATTTTGGACTTGTTTACGCCATAACATTTTCCAATGTCGCATTAATTGCAAGAAAGACTGAAAATGGTGGCATGAACCGCCAAGTTTCAACCTTGTGAACCCCTGCACTATAAATTCTCCGTTGTCAGCACAACAGCAGACGTAATTTCATATACTCCATGGCCATTTAACATACTAATACTCTTCAACCTTTTTGAATCTGAAGATCCAGTTTTGACAAAATAGAAAAACAACAGAGAAGTTGGCCTTTCAAATCCTCAAATAGTTTATTCCACTCAGATCATACAAAAAAGTTGGCCTCTCAATCACCCCATATATATATATATATATATATATATATATGTACACACACACATATACAAGAAAACACATACGTGATACAATCTTGCCAAAAGAAAACTCTTTTTCCATTACAATCAATCTCAGAGCAGAGGAGGTCCCATTTTTTCCCTTCTTTTTTTTTTTTTTGGTTTTTTTGGCAAAAAAATGGCAGCAGCCAATATGGGATCACTAAAGCAAAGCTTTTTAGAGAAAAACAAAGAAAGAATGGTATCAAGAAAAGGGTATTCAGAACTGGGATTTGGAGGGCCTTTACAATCATACATCAGCACAATGGATGATGATGGAAGTGGTGGCAGTAGACTTAGTTTCAAACAGAGAATTTCAAGATTTGTTAACCATGTTAAAGAGGCTGCAATTAAGGCTTATCAAATGGGCCAAAAAGATCCCAGAAAAGTTATTTTTGCAGCCAAGATGGGATTAGCTCTTTCCCTTGTCTCGATTCTCATATTTTTTAAAGAACCCCTCAGCTATATTGGTCAACATTCTATCTGGGCCATCCTTACTGTTGTTGTTGTTTTTGAATTTAGCATAGGTATGCTCATTTCTTTGGTGCATTCTCTATCTTTAATTCGAGTTTGATTTCTTTTTCTGATAAATGATTATATTGCTTCTGGCTTTATGCTTATGTCTTCTGTTTATATGTTTATTAGATACTGTTAATTAAAGAACATGTACTTGTGTTGAATTTTTGGGCTTATTTGATTTTGGATATGTGCTTACGTGTTTCGTTTGTGATTATTAATGTATAGGAGCTACATTTAGTAAAGGGTTCAATCGCGCTTTGGGGACATTTTCAGCTGGAGCTCTGTCTCTCGGTATAGCTGAATTATCTGTGTTGGCTGGAGAATGGCAAGAAGTTGTGGTTGTTGTCAGCATCTTCATTGCAGGTTTGACTTTTCTAGGATCTACTTCATTGAGGTTGATCCGATTGATTATGTTATCCTTTATTACTGCAGAGTATTGATTTGAATATTGTAATTTGTTTATTGAGAAGCGTTGTTGGATTTTGATGTATTGTTTCTCTTGTTTTGGTGGGTTTTAGGATTTTGCGCGAGTTATTTAAAATTATATCCGGCAATGCAGCGGTACGAATATGGATTTCGGGTTTTCTTGTTGACATATTGTATTGTGTTGGTATCTGGGACTTCAAAATTTATAGAAACAGCTATTTCTCGCTTGTTGCTAATTGCGGTTGGCGCTGGTGTTTGTTTGCTCATTAATTTATGTGTTTATCCCATTTGGGCCGGTGAGGATTTGCATAAATTGGTCGTGAAGAATTTTAAGGGTGTTGCTACTTCTTTGGAAGGTAGGCTGTTCTCCCATCCTCGCCCACTCCTTCTCCTGCTCTGTTTCTTTACTTATAAATGCTTCCTTGAATGCACTAGTAATGCCTGCAAGCTTTTTGTCTAGGCTGTGTGAATTCTTATTTGCAGAGTGTTGAATATGAAAGGATACCTTCAAAAATTCTTGTCTATCAGGCTTCTGATGATCCTGTGTATAGTGGATATAGAGCTGCTGTGGAGTCCACGAGCAAAGAGGAATCTTTGGTATATCCTTGGTCCTGCTTTTGTCTTTATCAACTACTATTTGAGTAGGATCTTCAAGTCATCATGATGCTCCTTGTAACATGTTGTCCTTCTGTAGTTAGGTTTTGCTGTATGGGAGCCACCCCATGGCCGTTACAAGAAATTGAATTATCCTTGGAGTGAGTATGTCAAAGTTAGTGGTGCACTGAGGCATTGTGCATTCATGGTCATGGCAATGCATGGGTGCATACTATCCGAGATACAGGTAATCCTTTTTTTGTTCTTTCAGGCAATGCATTGAGCTTGTCAGTTTTGTATGGCATCCCCTATTGTATGCATGTGGTCAGCTTTCTACTTATGTAATGTTAAGTAGAGTCAAATAAATTCATCATATGTGCATATGAATTTCTGTAATTTGACATTCCTGTTGTACATTTTCTTCCTTCGTTTTCTCTTTTAATTTTTTGGCGAGAAGTAAAAAATTTTATTGTTAAGGAATAAGGGGGTGCAAGGAGCAACCCCAAAAATATATACATTAGCAATACAAGTTATTTATACATTCTCGTAAATTATCTATGTCAACTGTACAAGAAACCTCGTCCGAAAACAAATGTTATGTAGCAAATGGGATTTCAGAACACAGAGAGAAGATCCATTGCCTTCAAAAGCTTTTAGATTCATTTCTCTCCATTGATTCCAAACATAGTAGGAGGGATCGTGCAACTCATTTCTGCTATAATTTGGACTATTACACTCTAAAATTGTATCTGTTCCTATCATTAGAGGAACTTTTTAGCTTTCTGGCCTTGAAAAGTTGGTAATAGTTGCACAATTGGAATTGCTGGCTTATTGGACTGATGGGCATGCTTCTGCAATTTGCATTTGGGGTGGCTTCCCAGATCTTGCTGGTGTTGCCCTTAGTCCTGTGATAGTAATTAAGATGATTTTATGCTTGCACCCCATTCCTTGACATTTCAATAATTAGAACTTAGATAACTTATATTAGTATTGTAGGAAAATACGTAAACCAGAGATCACAAGGGTGAATCTACTTTTTGCTAGTTCATCTATTAGTGATAGTAGGCATGGCATTCTTTACAACTGAACTAGAAATTTGGGCTTATATTTTGCCCACTTTATTTAACCTTGATGAGATATATCTTAGACTATCACGTTGTGCATGTATTCAGTCATTTGTCATTGTCCAACAGACAGATAGGTGTAGCAAATGTATCATTTAGTTAGTTAAGCCTAACTGCCTAAGTATTGCCAGCTGTACAATAACTGTTAAGAGCACTTTATAAATACTTGTACAAGCACATTCAGTTAATGACAATGAGCTATTTTCCTCTCAAATTCTCTCAAGTTTCTCTCTCTTTAAACCACAATGTGGTCCTCAACAAGAAATAGAGAACTCTTCCAAGAAGGATAAAATTTCTATTGGACTAATTGCTTGTGGGTTTAATTTTATTCATCTTCCCCCTACTGGTTTGCTCAAGCATGATAGGACGTTCTATAATATTCTTTATTTTTTTTTATGCCAGAGAATGATGCATTAATCATGTCAGCTGAAAATATATATATATATATATATATATATATATATATTAAAATTTTTTGGACTTAGTTGAAAGTACAAATTGCTGCAAAGAATGTTCTGAATTTATGTTTAGATACCAAATCTAAGCTCCAGACTGCATCACAAATGTGCTGAAATTGGATTGATTTTTATATAGCTTTCTTCAGAAGGTGAGATTCTATAAAATTAGCTTCCCTTAAAAGTTTAAACTGAAGTTGGTGTTACTGTATCTCTGTTTTTGAATTTTTCGCCATTTCTGAGCATACAAGCTGTCACTATCCATTTCTGAGTCATATAAGATATCAATAGCATGAAGGGGTTGTGCATCCCACGACATGATTTATTCAACATGTACCTGTCTCACTCAGGAATCAAATGTTTAAGCTGTAATCCTTTCAGCCTGTTTGGCTAAGCTTATTTAGGGCTTATAAGCTGCAAATAGTAAAAAGCATGTGAGGAGGTGCTTTTTTCTAGGAACTTATAAGCTGCAAAATAAGCAGAGCCAAACAGGCTCTTTATCCAATTTGATTATAAGCTTAATGGGAGAAGACAGAAACAGAAAGAAGAAAGAAAAAGGATTTAGTGTATTCTAAGGTGGACAAACTGTTGTCTTAATTCCAATTAATATGTGCATGCAGGCACGTTGCATCATGCAGAAAGTTAATTCCCCTCAAGAAGATCTCTTCTGAGCTAACTGCATCCAATTGAATGAATTTATGACAAAGTTGTATAAGCAAATATAATTTCATGGTTTCTATATTACTCATTTTCTTGCCAGAGAAGACATTTAATGGTGGTACCACTATAGTTGTAACTGCCTTTCTGCCTCGTAGTTTTTGTGATACCCTTTGTGCAGTGTTGAATATGGTAGAATGTTTGCATGCTCGTTAGCTCATCAAGGGAAAAAATGAATTTAAATAATATCTCAGTGAATTTAGACATGACTGACCCAGTGTTCTCTTCTGGAAAGTTCTCTCATCCCACCCTTCTTCCTCTTTGTAAGAGAAATGACATTTTTGGAACCTATGACAAATTTTGCTCTTCTATTGTCAAGTTACATTGTTGAGTTATAAGTTTTCTTTTTTGTAGGCAGCATCTGAATTGAGGCAGGTCTTCAAGAATGAAATCCAGAAAGTTGGGACTGAAGGTGCTAAAATATTGCAATTGCTCGGAGACAAGGTGGAAAAAATGGAAAAGCTAAGTCCTGGAGACCTGCTCGAGGAAGTTCATGAGGCTGCCGAGGAGCTGCAGATGCTAATTGACCAAAAATCTTATCTTTTGGTCAATGCTCAAAACTGGGAAAGTGGAAAAAGACCTAAAAATTTCAAAGATACTGAAGACATTCTAGATCTAAAGGAAAATGAACAGAAACCAATGGTGATAAGTTCTCTTAGCTCCTTCCATCTAAAATCTGCTCAGACATTAAGGAATTTTGATCCGCACAATCCAAACACAAGCATCACTTTCTCTGTTTCACATTTGGGTTCCTCAGAAGATATGCTGAAGCAGCAGACGATGTGGCCTTCACGGCTTTCAGTTCTTGGGGATACAATCCTTAATGAACGTGAAGTACGGACATATGAAAGTGCAACTGCATTGTCATTGTCAACATTTACTTCTTTGTTGATTGAGTTTGTTGCTAGGCTTCAAAATCTTGTAAATGCTTATACTGAGCTCAGTGAAAAGGCAAACTTCAGCGAGCCTGTGGTTTACACTGAAACAAACGAGGCAGATAGTTTCTGGGCAAGGCTGCTTAAGATCATCCTCTTCAAGAACTAAACCTAGTCCTTCTTCCTTCTCCCGGTACATGCTTTTTGTCCCCATTTGTCTGAGAACCAATCATAAAATTACTATGAAGTGGTTATGCAAGTACAATTTACTCTTAAACTTCAGATTTTTGTGGCCTAACGGCAACCTTTTTCTGTAATCGATGCTCTAGGGAAGGAGCATCCCTTGCCGAGGGAGAGAGATGTTACTATAGGAAAAGGAAGTATTTCGGATGTTGTTGTGGAATTTAAACCTTTGTTTGCAAGAGCTCCCATCGTACCAGCTTAATGTTTTCTTTTGCCCTTTCTTCTGTCCTGCAACAAGTAATTTTCAGTGCAGAAAATATGGAACTAGTGCAAGGCCATTCAGAACTCCAGTTTTCTCTCTCTTTTTCTTCTTTTTCTGCTTAAACTCCATTACCCCTGTTTGATTTGCTAAATGACCTTTTGTTCATAGCCAACAAAAGCTTGCCAAGTTTCTGAAACTAACATGCTCCAGATAACATTCCATTGGTGAAATAGGTTGCATAAGAATATGGTTGCTCCCCAGAAGTTTCCATAAACCCCAACGGTAATCAACTATGTGTAGTGCTTGAGCAGAAGTATTATGAGCAATAGCATAGCTACCATTTTCAGAAGTGAACTAGCAGCAAAGGTATTGGGATCAGATTTAGATTGGCTCAGGCTTTCTTTGTCCTCGGCATGAAATTTTACCCTGTTAGGCAGTAGAGCTTTGGATAAGAGTGGTGTTGAACTAAAAACATTGACTATTTACCCTTAGAAGTATTGAGCTTTTCATTGTTTTAGAGGTAATATTAAACCTTTAAAACTATAGAATGTTATTTTTAGGAAAAAAACAAACAAAACTTCTAACATAACGTAGAACAATTCATCAAAAGTCTTCTCTGGAAAACTCTTTCATAGCTTTCATTTTTAGTTAAAAAGGTTTCTAAAAATGGGCCAAATAAGTTAGATTTGTTATGAAAAATAACTATAAGATATAAAAGAGATATATGAATAAGAGAAATAAAGAGAAAAAAGAAAAAACATGAGATTAGGGGAGTATATTATTGCTTCTATTAATCCTTGGTACAACTTTTATAATGTAGAGATTCCTATTTATAGGTATAATTCAAGAGTAGATACAAATTAATGGATTAGAATACATAAGTTGATCCAATTTAATTATATGAGAGTTCAGATAATCACGAACCATATCTAGACTTTAGATAATAATAAACTACCCCAAAGATTAATATTCACAATAAATAAATAATTTCATAATACTTTCCCTTAGATATTCATTTCTTAAGAAAATGTGAACCTTACTAGAAAAAACCCCATTGAATAAAATTCCTAGTGAAGTAAAAAGAGTCTAATATTCTTATAATACGCTTTGTGCTGCTTAATAGAAAACCTTACCAAAAAAGCCCAATGAGACAAAACCTAGGCTAAAAGAAAAAGAGTACATCTTGGGAAAGAGTCTAAGCTGTCTGCCCATTCCTTCTTCAATATGACAAAGAAAATTTGAGTGGTTTCAGCCCCTTCTCCTATAATGTTAAGCGAGGTACCTTTTGCTCTATTTGATTTAGCAAGCAACTGAGTGTGAGAACAAGAAGGGGTCGTCGTCTGAGAGCTAGTAGCTCTACTAAGTGAAGAATAGCTCGCTACCTTTTCTTCACAAATAACATGTGTAGGTAGCCTAGGAGAAGAGAAGCAAGCTACCATAAAATATTCAACGCGTATTTATCTCTCCTCATGTCGGCATATACGGAAATCTCTGAGTATGATTGTCAATCTTATAGTTTCTCAAGTATTATATAGATCAATTCAAATGAATATACTAAGTTCTCACTTGAGAAAATTGATGAGCCACTATTTCTCGGAGAGTTTATGCATGGATTTCAGCATAATTGGTTATGCTCAAACTCTTTCAATATAATCTTCTTTTACTCAAACAATACAATGTCGTTCACTTGTTGAGTAATATATTGGCATACTTTGAGGAAGTAACAATAATAATAAACCTTGACAAGCATCAATATATAATACTTTTAGCATATATGAAAAAAAACATGTTGCTCGTATTGAGTCAGACAAATATTCAATCAGCTATGATTATGAGTGTCTTGATATAGTGATCTCATATCACTTGTCTATGATAACAAAATTTAAGTGTAATACCTTCAATGCATTTTTATTGGTACAAAATCAAGACTTGCTAATAATAAAAGATAATGGTGCTCACACATATAATATAGCAAGATATATTAATATATTTAAGTGCATTTAGGTGTGACACTTTAGGACCAATAACTTTTCGTCATGTTCATGAATCAAGATGGTCCATTAAGAATCAAACTATTCAGACACTATATTTTTGCACATTTCATGATCCTATTCCTACACTTCTTCCTTCCCAAAAAACAACGAAGAACAGCAGAAAAGAATTAAGTTGGACATATTTTTTCTTTAAGGGTATTCTCAAGGTAACCCATAACTATATAGTTTATTATGAAATTTTAGGATTGAACAGTAACTAGTTTTCTTTTTGAAATAACAATGGAAAATCTTTTTATGCACATAGGGTGTTTTAATTGGTAGATTCAAGAGATTCCAAAATTTAGGATTTCAGATAAATAGGGTCAATTCGTATTCCAAATTCTCTCATCAATTCTATATTAATTATGGCTATTGGCCATGTTTTTCATATTTAAAGAAATAATACTAGTAATAAGAATATAGGTGGGTTGCGTTCACAGGTTGTACAAATAAAATACGTTTTTTTAAAGTTTCAATTTAATTATAATAATGGTCTTCTTGTCCCTTTTGATTTGTTTCTTTTAATTTTTTTTTGAAGTCTTTACTTAATTAATTAATTTATTTATTCTTCTTTTCTTTTTGTTCTTGTGTTACTGCCACTTTTGTCTTTGCCAAACTTTTTACAAAAAGCTTTACCACATTTGATGCAAAAGAAAAAAAAAAAACAAAAGGCTATTAAAACCAATTAGCTAACGTTTTGGCATATGAGAGACTTGCAAAAGTCTATTTATTTTTTATTTTTTGCATCTAAATGTCCATTTTTATTTTACTTACAGTCTTAGTTATTTTTCTCTAATTTTAGAAGATCAAATTTAATTTTGTAAGGAGAAAAAAAAAACTAGTAACAGTTTGCCAAAATTCTATAGGAAACTTAATCACCTTTGATAAAGACACACTCACACACATATATAATATTTACATCATCATCCTAAGCCATGTTTTCTCTTTCTTTTTTACTTTATTTTATTACTATCATTATTCTTTTTTTTTCTTTTCTTATCTTCTCTTGAAACCCCATGGTTTAAATTTATCATCATCAACATCATCATTATTATTACTATTACTACTACTGCTGTTGCTACTGCTACTACTACTATTACTATTGTTGTTGCTATTATGGCTAATTACCTATTTTTACAGTTATTTTTTTAAATTACTTATCCTCAGTTTTCAGCTTATATTGTTTAGCACCCCTATATTATATTGCCCACTTTTGGAAACAAAATTCTTGCTCACCTCACTCATCATATATATCATGTGTTTCATAAATCAAAACTTTTGTTAGTATTGTGGCTATCCTTAACAATGTAACAGTTACTTTGTTGCCTTTCTAGTACTCAATTCTACCACAAGGTGTTGGAAAATCAAATCCATTGTCAGTATTCTCTCTAATACTCAATTTTCACCTGTGATCTCTTTGGTTTTCTTTTTATGACAAAGATATTATATATTAACAATGTGTATGAGAATCATTTTGTCTCTATTTTTAAAATAAGATAATGAATCTTCAACAGCAGTCTTACTGAGATAAGTTGGAGCAACCCCTACTAGAGTTAATGTACCACAAAGAGGAAATTGGAGCACATATGCTGCAACTTTGAAGGAATTCTTGGGGCTGAACCCAATTTATTTCAATGGAGAGGATAAAGCACATGATGCATATGATAGATTGACAGCTACAAGGAACACCTTTCACACATTGAATTCAGTGAAATTTAACAAGTTCGATTTGTAGCTCATTTGCTTACAGGCAGAGCCCTTGAGTGGTGGATTAACATTGTGGGTGAGTTACCAAGATCCTATACCTGGGCTAGATTTCATAAGCTTATGATCACCAAATTCTTTCCAAAGGCGTTTAAGGATCATAAAGTGCTGGAATTTATGAATTCCTAACAAAAGGATCTAACTATGGAATAATACTACGACAAGTTTCAGAGCTTGGCTTGGTATGTGCCAGATATGCTCGTGAATGACTAAATAAAGTCCACGAAGTTTGAATCTGGATTAAGATATGATATCTTTGATTGGACCAAGATGCATCAATATCGCGGTTTCAAGAAAGTGTATAAGATAGCATTAGTGGCAAAATCTTGCATACTTGATGGACAATACTGTCACCAAAGCAAGGATAACAAGAAAAAGGGCATTTTAAGAAGTTTCAACACCAAGGTAAGCCTAATGGAAGTGCACCAAAGAAGCAGATCACTAGACCAATGGGTCAATATATGTCATGAGTTCAATGTGATTATTGTGGTAACTCACATGTAACAGAAATGTGTTGGCGTGCCAAAAGAGCTCATTTGAGATATGGTTTGACCAACCATCACATCGACGATTGTTCTCTCATGCATAAGAATCAACCACCAGGAGTTAGACTTAATGCTCTTCAACTAGCTAGACCAGCCCACAGACCACTTAACCGTGCCACAATTTTTGCCTTGACCTGAGGCGATGCCTGTGCTTATGATGCCATTGTGGTAGGTATTCTCCCTATGTTTCATGAGTAAGCTCATCTGTTATTTGATACTAGATCAAACTTTTCTTTTGTGTCTCTTAGCTTTGCATCTCTATTACTTGTAAAACTTGAGTGTTAGATACTAATTTATATGTAAAGACATCAATTAGGGAATTTGCCCTGGCTAAACTATATACCATGATTGTATTATTACTTTAGCCAGTAGGGGAGTTACTTGCATATTTAGTAAATGTAACAATGAAAGACTTTGATGTAATCCTCGCATGGATTGGCTATCTTGATATCATAGGCATGTGGACTGTTTTCGAAAAAAACTGGTTCTTTCATTAAGTGATAAGCCTAAATCATCTTCGAAGGAAGAAAAATCTTTACTCCATGCATCATATCAATGCTAAAGGCTTGAAAACTATTGGAAAAGGTTGTGAAGGACTCTTGGCTTGTATAGTAAATTCAGAAGCCATAGAGAAGAGAATTGAAGATATTGATGTTGTGCAAGAGTTTCCTAATGTTTTTCCTGAGGAAATTTCAAGACTCCCTTAATATAGTGAGATAGAATTTGGGATTAAGGTTTTTCATGGATCTGTACCAATCTCCAAAGCTCCATACCATATGGCCCCAGCTGAATTAAAGAAGCTGAAAGTGCAGTTGCAAGAATTGATAGATAAAGGTCAAATCTGACCGAGTGTGTCTTTGTGGGGTGCTCTTGTTCTATTCGTCAAAAAGAATGATGGACTATGTGATTGTGTATTAACCAAGAGTTAAATAAGATCACTATAAAGAACAAATACCCATTTTTAAGAATTGATGATTTATTTGATCAGCTAAAGCGAGCTCAAATATTCTTGAAAATTAATATATGGCTTCTATCAGTTGAGGATTAAGGCCGAGAACATTCCAAAGACTATATTCAGAACTAGATATGGGCATTATGAGTTTGTGTTGATCCCTTTTGGATTGACTAATGCATCAACAGCTTTTATGAATCTCATGAATCAGATATGTAAGCCATTTTTGGACCAATTTTTTGTGGCTTTCATTAATGACATACTTATGTATCCAAGAAGCTTATCTGATCATGAGCAACGTTTAAGGCTTGTGCTACAGACTGTGAGGGAAAAATAGACTATATGCCAAATTTAAGAAGTAGAATTTGGCTATTGGATGTTGTGCTTTTTAGGCATGTGATTTCTAAGGGTAATATATCAGTAGATCCTTAAAAAAGTGGAAGCTATGATAAGTTAGCCTAAACCTACCACAATTATTGAGATATGTAGTTTCTTGGATATGGCAGGTTATTACCGCAAGTCTGTGAAGGACTTTTCTTACATTGTCACACCTTTTACTAGTATGATAAAGATAAGAGTTAAGTTTGAACATACGGATAAATGTGAGAAAAGTTTCCAAGAGCTTAAATAACAATTTGTAATAGCCACAAGTATTAACTATGCTTGATCGAACTAAAAGTTTCATAATATATAGCAATTCATCTCGAATTGGCTTAGGTTATGTATTAACAGAACATGGCAAGGTGATTGCATATGCATCAATGCAACTAAAGGATCATAAGAAGAACTATCCTACCTATGACTTGGATTTGGTAGCAGTGGTATTTGCTCTCAAGATTTAGAGGCACTATTTATATGGCATATCGTTTGTGATTTACACCAATCATTAGAGTCTTTAGTATTTTTCACTCAAAAAGAGTTGAACCTTAGGCAGCAATGGTAGTTGGAGTTTCTAAAGGATCATGACTTTATCATTCCCACCTAGGAAAGGTCAACAAGGTAGCTGATGCATTAAGTAGAAAACCATATGGGACTATAGCAGCCTTGATATCCTCTAAAAAAGAATTAGTCCATCAATTTGAGAAGTTACAAATTGAAGTGGTACCTGAGTCAAGTAAATGTGTTTTGGCTTGCATGGCCATGCAATTTACTTTATTTGATAGAATCCGAGTAGTATAGAGAAAAGATTCATTTTTAAAGGCCATGAGAACTAAATAGAGAAGGGAGAAGAATCATACCTTCGAGTTCATGATGATGGCAGAATAAGGTTTACAGAGAGATTTTGTGTACTAGATGATCCTGAGTTAAAGAAGGAGATTTTGGGAAATGCTCACAATAGCCTATTCTCTATTCACCCTAGAGGGATGAAAATATATTGAGACTTGTGAGACATGTTTTGATGGATTAATATGAAGAAGGATATTGCTGAGTTTGTAGAGAAATGTTTGACATGTCAAAAGTTAAGGTCGAGCATAATAAACCTTTAAGACTACTATAGCTATTGGAGATTCACAAATGTAAATGGGATAGCATATCAATGGACTTCATTATGGGCCTTTCAAGGGCTAAAGAGAAAAATGATTTGATTTAGGTAATAGTGGATCATCAGTAAGTTAGCTTATTCCTTGCCTATTAGAATATATTTTACTACTTATAGCTTGGCACGATTATATATTGCAAATATTGTTTGGTTATATGGGATGCCAGAGGATGTTGTATCTAACAGAGATTCAAAATTTACATCTATATTTTGGCGGAGTTTATTACGGGCGTTAGGGATTGAGTTGAAGTTAAGACTACATTTCACCTTTTCACAGATGGTCAATCTAAGAGAACAATCCAAACATTGGAAGATATGTTAAGGCTTGTGTGCTTGATTTGGGTAATGATTGATGATTCTATATTGAGTCAGATAAAGCATTGGATCTTCAAGATCCGACTCTGACATAGATGGCTTTAGTGATAAGAGACTTGTAAGGGAAGGCTACTTGTTGGTGGGGGTCCAGTGTTAGCCCCTTAGGCGGTTAAGTTAGTAAGTATTTACTGAGAGTGTAGATTAAAGAGTGAAAGAGAAAGAAAAAGAGAGGAGAGGAGAGAGCTCCTACATTTTAGCCTCTTCTTCAGATGGAATAGCTTACCCTTTTATTTGTACTCTTGGGGCTATTTATAGGACATTCCTTGGGACATGTTGCCTTATAGAAGATGTTATTATACCTGGTGTATAAAGAGAATACATTGGGTGCTAGTTGTAGGGGTACACTTGCCCTTTTGGTCGGAAAATCACCTTTGGGTCAGGATGGACCCTTAAGGTCGGGATATCACCCTAGGGTCAAAACGTCACCCTAGGGTCGAGACATCACCCAAGAGTTGGGAGGTCACCCTGGGGTCGGGATAGGTCCTTAGGGTTAGGACGTCACCCTAGGGTCAGGATGTGACATCCTCCAGAATGATCAGGATATGACGCTTCTTGATCAAAATGACTGGGAGATCAAGATGACATCTGGGGCCAAGCTGACTTCACAGGCGATTATATTTGGGTAATTTTGGTCGACCCGGATCGGGTTGGTAGAGGTCGTAGCCCACTTCTCTATCAGTAGCCTCTTTAGTCACAAGCGTACGTGAGATTTAACCAAGTCGAGTGTGACTAAACTACTTTGTTCGATTTGCCTAATCTCTCGCATGGTTATCCTCCTTAGCTTTTCTCTTAATAGTAGGTGTCCGGTTCGTCTTCTAGTATTGATTACTAGTAGGGACCTTGTTCGAATCTTCTTTGTCTCATAAATTTTGAGCCTTTGTTCCTTTAGATTTTGTAAATTATAAGCGATTTTGGAAATTGGATCAGGATTAAAATATTTGATATGATTCAATTAGGAGCTCTTGGTTTATTCAGACTTGTATCCGTAGCGTGATGCACTTATATTTGAACTCTTAAATTCGATTCAAGCAGGAGTTATTCTTTTTGGCCAACTACAAATCTTGAGTTTAATGTCGACTATCCTGAGCTATGCAGTTAAGACTCTGTGACATGATCTGGTTGATGCTTTTTTCGGGTGAAACATTCTCAGTAAAATATAAGTAGTTTCAGGCTTACCAAGTCAATAGCCTTTTTAGTTTTAGTTGAACCATGTAGTGGGTCTAGTGAAACCAACTAATGATTCTAAAACCTTGAGCCAATGATAGCATGAAATTATCTCTTTCACCAAGAGCCAGATGATCCTTACCTTGTCTTAACCTTTTATGTGCTTTTAGGGACCAAGCCCTTTTCTTTCTTTGCTTGTAGCTACATTTTTTTGTTTATCAAGTTTGGGTTTACGCCTGCGGCCTAACCCTTTGGCTTGATTCATTGTTTCTGGAAGTTGATAGTCATTGGAGAATGTTGAATCATAACTTTGCTTTCTTCTTTCTCTCCATTATTTCTCTATGTCTTAATTTGTCATGACTTTGACTTGATAACATTTATTCACTTTGGCTTGATCATGCTAGAGTATAATAAGATTGTCGATCTGCAACTTTTCGAGGTTTGTAGCTTTCAAATGATTGGAACTATAGTTCATCGAGGCTCGTGGCCTTCAAATGATTTTAGTTGTAGCTTGTTGAGACTTGTAGACTTAGATAAGTTCGAGTTGTAACTTTCTTCGAGGCTTGTGGTCTTTGATGTGTTTGGGGTTTAGCTCTTTGGAGGCTCATCGCATTTCGATATTTTTGAGCTTTTAACTCTTTGGAGGCTCTTGGCCTTTTAATATGTTTGAGCTTTTAACTCTTTAGAGGCTTGTCGCTTTTTAATATGTTTGAGCTTTTAGCTTTTTTGAGACTTATCGCCTTTTGATATTTTTGAGCTTTTAGCTCTTTGGTGGCTCGTTGCCTTTTGATATGTATGAGCTTTTAGCTCTTTGGTGGCTCGTCGCCTTTTGATATGTATGGCCTTTGACATATTGCCTCGTTGAGGTTCATGTCGAGTCTGTGGTCGTAGGGTAAGATGGCCTGACCCAGTTGTTGTCGTCGAGTTATCTTCTGGGATGTTTAGCATGTTTGTCTCCACTTTGCATTGTTAATTTTCATAAGCTTTATTTGCTTAATCATGTATATCTTATGAAGAGATGGCTAAATATAATACAATAGTAGGTGACCCTCATGTAGCTTTGGACCTTGCTGAACTCCTCTTATGATGTGCAGCTTGTATACCATAAAATTTTAGTTGAATTCCACAGTAAAACACCACATTCACTAGGCATATCATATTACCTCGCATTTAAAGCAGCAAGGGAAAATGTTACAATAGCCAATGTTGAGTTAGTATTAGATCACTAAAATGCTCCTAGTAATGCCCAGGTCATATTAACATAAAATGATGCATGCTTTAAATATTTTAGTCGTCAACTTACTTGCATGGTAATCACTTATCATAATGTGGCTTACAATTGTGTCCTGTCACATGATGGGATTTATTATGTTGTATTACTGTTGGTATATTAAACCTCATAAAGTAGCATAATACAAGTAAATGCCTATAACATGTTGCGGGTGATACATGACAATTCGACTTGATAAAAATAAGATAGTTTAACTTGGCTACTAGGGAATTGCTACTTCTATCACGTACTTGGGCTTGATCATGTCGATGCATTACAAGTTGAAAATTTGTGTCAAGGACGACCTTACAAATCTCTTGATAAGCCAACATTACTACTACATCCTCTAATCGTGGTGGTACTCCAATCAAGGGTACAACGTGTATCTAAAAGCTAGGCATGGTGAAATTTTAAGTTACATGAGCTGTAGATAGAATAATGATAGAGTTGATAGGCCTACTTGAATATCTCAATCCTTTCAAAGCTAACAAGGCTCTTGATTGATGCTTTATGGGCCTTGTTTCGTTACTTATATGGCTTGTCTCATGCTAGAAAACCCATGAGAGTTTGACATGTCTATAGAATCCATAGGTCAACTTGAGCTCCCTTTTGGTATATGCTTGTTGAGATAAGCTAGGTAACATTTCATAGCATTGCTTCTCCCCTATCAGTATATGTATATGTAATCGTTTTCATTCAAATTTCAGAGCAAAGGCTTGTAGAGCCAAACTAGAGACACCCAGAATATACCATAATGGCAAACGTTATTAGCAACCTAAAGAAATATATATATATATATATATATATATATATATATATAAATATATATATACATATACTAGTCCAACACCCGCACCATGCACGAGTTGTGAAATGTATGATTGGTTTTTTTAAAAAAGTATTTTATATTACTAAATATTGCAATTAATTGTATTTTACCATATATAGCACTAATTTTTTTTAATAGTAAAAGAAATCTATTAAAATAGGTCAAGATTTGATAGGAACTAAATTAGTGAGTTACCATAGATATATACAATCAATCCAGATTATGTGTCATGATTTTTTGTTGTAATATGTAAATATTAAAATAAATTAGTAAATCAATATAAACTCACTAAATAAGGCAATTTTGAATAAATTTGAATATAAATCTTGACAGTCGGATGAGGTGCAATTGGAGTTTCGATACTTGAATAGACATAGATTGAGACTTGAAAATAGGAGTATATAACAGAGTGTAATATTTGTGCGACACTTGTCATTATATTTGTGCAACACTTGTCAGTATTATATTGAATTAGATTTTTCTATATAATATAGTATAGATGCGTGTGTATGTGTGTGTGTGTGTGTATACCATAACTCAAATTACGATAAATAGCATTATACGATAATGATATATTAAGTAAATTGCAATAATTTTTTATTATAGTAATAGAAAATAATTAAAATAGGTAATGATTTGATAACAACCAAATTGAAGAGTTACCATATATATCTGCAATCAATCCAAATTGCATGTCATAATTCTCGAATGTAATATGTAAATATTAAAATAAATTTACTAAATCAATGTAAATCTCACTTAAATAAAACAAAATCATTTACTCACTAAATATAGCAGTTGATATCATTGTAATGTAAGAGAACCACATGGCAAAAGGATTTTAGGAATGCTATTTGTGCGACACTTGTCATTTACATATATATATATATATATATATATATATATATATATATATATATATATACAAACACCAGTGTGACACTCGTGCGATACCTGAGAAGCGATATATGTGATTGTATATATTAAAACTATAGAGTTTTTACATCTTACTAAATAGTTACTGAAACAATTATATACTACGGAATTAATAAAACAATGATTGATATATATAGAAAAAGACATAATATTAGTTAAATCAAAATGTTTAAAACAGAAATGGAATTGAAATAAATGATGGAAATAAAAAAATGACCTAAAAATGGGCATATTTAATTGATAAATAATTATGGATTACTTGTCATACAGAGCGCTACTTGGCAGTACGAAATTATAACTTATTTTGCTTTTTTATATAGTATAGATACACACACACACACAACATACATACCAAGATAATTGCTTTCCCATGTATTAAATTAATTCAATAAAAGAGTTCAGAGAAATTAAAGAATTCAAGTGACTTCTTACAACTTGAGTTTGTATATGCATAATCTGTATATCAGACAAGCAACCGATGCACCATTCCGGTGGTGCTTAGCTTTTTTTTGGAAACACCGTGTCCTTCTTCCCGTTGTTAGTGATGCGTTCTGCATGTACAGTTTGTGTAGAGAACACATTCATTTAATTCAAGAAAGGAGTTTAACTTATATAGGTGACGGTAGATGCCCGATAAGAACCCAAATCTTCTTCACTGCCCAAATCGAGCAGCGTAGCTTAGATTTCTTAAGAACTCTATACAATTTATATATGTAAGCTCAATGGCAAAGGAAGATGAAAATTCATTGTGAGGATTATTGAATCTAATATGTATACATATGCATATTGAAACCAAGTAGATAAATGTTACTGTCTAGCTACCGAAACCTCTCAAGCCACCAATTTTGCCGCTGATGCTGCTTGAAATTGCTTACCGAAGGGCTTGAGTGTATATTAGGGCCTGTTTGGATTGACTTTTTTTAAGGAAAAAAAATACTTTTTTTTTTCTTCTGAAAAAGTTATAGTAAATTTGCAATAACTATTTGTTTGACTTAAAAAAAAGTTGAGATTCTGAAAAAAAAAAAAAAAACTCAAATATAGCTTTTTTTAGAAGCCAGAATTTTGAACTTATAAAAAATTTTTTTTTCAAAAGTTATTGAAAAAAGTACTTTTCAAAAAAGCCAATCCAAATGAGCCCTTAGTGAAGCCACGTGATAGCAGATGTTACTCTCAATGCCATTGCTTCATGATGTCCAATTTCAGGATGAGAGAATCAAATCATTGGAGCTTTGACCATATTGATGCATTACCATGTTAGACGCGTATGTCGGAGACGATTTTATGCTCTCGATAATAAGCCAACGTCGCTATTAATGGTGTCCATCATGCTTCGTCACTTCAAGTCCATCATCAGAGGTCCATGACGCTTTTTTGGGCTTTGAAGCCCTCTTTGAAGATTTATTTGGTTAAACATTATATACGAGTAATGCGAATCATAGTGAGAACGAAAGGTACGAGAGCTTTAATGAGTGGGTTGCTGGTTCCATTCCATGATCTTCAGTTCTCTTTGAAAATGACAAGGCCCTTGATCGGTGTATTGTCCTTCCTTTGTTTTGCTTGACAACCACCATATGTTTATTGAGTCAGGGAAAAAGTCCTACCCTATCGGATATGCATATTTTTCTTTTTCGGTATGGCACATAGGTGGCATCAGGTTGGCAATCCTTAGGGTTATCGAGAGATGCGAATTGATGCCTTATATATATATATATATACATACACACACACATATATATATTCCCAGCAAGAACTTTTCATTGATGGATAGGCTCAAGTCTAAGCCTGAGGCATGAACGAGGTAGCCTGAGTGCGTCCACCATTATTACATTTATGCTTTATCTCTTCTTCATATTAGTGCTTTATATTCTGCCCTATAAAATCTTATATAAAAAGATATAAAGTGCACCTAACAATGTAAATGTTTAAAAACCTTTGTGACTCCCAGCATTTTTCTTCTTTGCATTCAGACCTTTGAGCATAATAAAGCTATTCATAGTTTCTCATCAAAATTGACCAAAGGATGGTGAGAAGAGAGTCACTTCTGTACTGCCAAAGAAAAGTTGTCTTTTGGGAGAAAATAATGTAGATTATACATTTTAAAGATTTACATAGATGCAAAGCTAGCATACAGGGAGTTTAAAACCATATTATATTCTATTTGTGCACAACCTGCTTGTATTGGAGGCCAATTCATGCATAAGTATAATAAAAACAAGACCAGATGAATCGGTCATAGATATATCCTCTGGAATCAAGATGAATCGGTCATGGATATATCCTCTGGAATCAATGCGTGCACATGCAGAATGAAAACAAGGAGATAAATATCGTTACATGTCAATATATTCTCGAAGGTCCATACGCGAAAGCCTATTGGCTCTACTCGAGAAAAAGAACACGTGTTCCAAAGGGGTATTGTGCTGCTCTTATCATATCTTCATTATTTTCCTTTGTTGGGGAGGGGGGATCTTGTCCATCACATCCAGCGACTTCAGGTTTTACTGTTCGAGCCCAATGATTCCTTTAAATTTGGCCATCTAAAAAGTACCCCCGAGATTGGTTTGGTCGTTCCAAACTTAATCCTTTATTGCCATAATCTGTGAAGCTCTTGCTACCATTATATTACTTTGGTGTTTGAAAAATATTGGGCTAGAAATTTAGTTGGTAATTTTTGGAATATAGAGAAGACAGTAGTACTAAATATTTTGCTTAGAGAATAGTTGGAGAAGAATTAAAAATGTGAAAATATAGGAGAAGGATTTTTCATTCATAAGATGATGGCTTTTTTCATTGATAATTTGAAACATCATTACAACAACCCTAAGTGCTAATTTATAGGTGATACATCCATCTTATGGTGGTAACTATGATACAACTAAGCAAAAGCTATGTAATTTTCTAGATTTAGTCTAAATAGTCAATTGCTTATCCTAATTGAATAAGTAAGCTAGTTTCTACATAATTCTAGGTAGTCAAATACTCAATTGTCTAGTATTACCAAGATCACACAACTAGCTAATTACTTAGCCAATTAAGCTAAGTAATCTAATTTCTACATAATTCTAGATTTTCAAGCCTTATCAAAATTAGTCAAGAAAATGCAATCCAAGTTGCATGTATTGGAAATAATGAAGATTAATCTAGAAATTGAGCATCAATTTCTAACACTCCCCTTTGATGCTCAATTGTTTAATTCCAAGCATCTCTCGTAACATCTTGAACTTTGATCTAAGAAGTGCCTTTGTGAATATATCTGCAAGTTGATCTTCTGTATTGATGTACTTGAGCTCAATTTCACCTTCATTAGTTGCTTCTCGTAGGAAGTGATATTTGATAGCAATGTGTTTAGTTTTGTTGTGTTGAATAAGATTTTTAGCCATTGCTATTGCTGATTTGTTGTCACAGTAGATGTCGGTAGGCTGTTTCTGTTGTTCTCCCATATCTTCGAGTATACGCCTAAACCAAATAGCTTGACTTGTTGCCGATGCTGCTGTGACGTATTCTGCTTCTGCTAATGATGATTGAGCTGCACAATCTTGCTTTTTCAACGACCAAGAGAATACGCCTTAGCTGAGTGAGAATGTATATCAAGATGTACTTTTCATATCATCAACTGATCCAGCCCAGTTACTATCAATGTTGCCTATAAGTTTTGAGTCTTTTATTGATTCATAGTAGATGCCATAGTCCTTAATACCTTGTAAATATCTTAATATTCTCTATGCAGCTCAGAAATGGACTCGGCTCGGTCGTTGCGTGAACCTTGATAGCATACTTGTTGCAAACATAATATTTGGCCTTGTGGCTGTCAGATACAATAACCTGCCAATGAGACTTCTGTAAAGTGATGCATTTGCATCTAGTGAGCCATCTTCTTTGCATAGCTTCTCATTTGGGACTAGAGGAGTAGCAACAGACTTACAACCATACATTTTGAACTTCTTTAGCAAAGTATCTGTGCATTTCTTCTGTGAGATGAATATTTTTTTCTCTTCTTGATTCATCTCGATGCCAAGAAAATAGTGCATCAACCCAAGATCCGTCATCTCAAGCGTTTTCATCATATCATCTTTGAACTCCTTAATCATATTTTCATTGTTTCTTGTATATAAAAGATTATCGACGTATAGAGAAACAATGAGTCTTTTATTGTTACCTTGGGTCTTGATATGAAGTGTAGGCTCACTCTGACTTCTTCAAAAACCTCTATTGATGAAGGAGTTGTCGATTCGGCTATACCAGGCTCATGGAGCTTGGTTTAAACCGTACAGTGCCTTTTTCAACTTTAGAACCTTACTTTCTTGTCCCAATACCACTAACCTTTGAGATTGTTCAACGTATATTTTTTCTTCTAGATAGCCATTGAGAAAAGTTGACTTGACATCCAACTGATAGATTTTCTATTGTTTTTAGGTGGCCAGTGCGATAAGAGCCCTTATAATGTCCAAACATGCAACTGGTGCAAATGTTTCATTGTAATCAATTTTGGCAGTTGAGAATAACCTTTAGTGACCAACCATGCTTTGTGTTTCTGAATTAAGCCATCCGAGTTGAGCTTTGTTTTATAGACCCATTTTACTCCGATGACTTCTTTATCTATTGGTCGGTCTATCAACTCCCATGTCTCGTTCTTTTCGATCATTTTGATCTCTTCCTTCATGGCTTTTGTCCATTGAACTTGTTTGACTGCAACCTTAAAGCTTTTTGGCTCTAAAGTCACGAAATTTCATGTTGTATATATCTCACTCAGTGCTTTAGTTCTCCTTAGCAGTGTCTCTGGAGAGGATTCTTCTGCACTTAAGATGATGATGATGCTTTTACTGTTGGGTTTAAAGGTGTGCATTGTTCGGGGAGTCTGTGATCCTTCTGCCACTTCTTCTGTGTGGTTTCCATTCGAGCTTTGTAATCTTGGAACCATAATATTTTGTTTCTTAATCTTCTCCTTTTCCCAGTTCCATGTCTCATTTTCATCGAATTCGACATCGTGATTGACAATCAGCTTCTTAGTTTTAAGGCTATAAATCTGATAGCCTTTTGATTGAGTGTTATAGCCGAGGAATATGCCTTTCTCGGTCTTTTCCTCTAGCTTGTGCCTTTTTTCTTTTGGAATATGCACGTAGCAAACGCTGCCAAAAACTCGTAAATGTTGTTCTAACGGCTTTCAACCATTCCAGGCCTCTATTGGAGTTTTACTTTGTAGTGCCTTTGTAGGACATCTGTTAAGTAGATAGACTACTGTGTACACCGCTTCTGCCTAGAATTCCTTTGGCATGTCTTTTTCTGTTAACATCGTCCGTGCCTTCTCCATCACGATCTTATTCTTTCTTTCTGATATGCCGTTCTATTCTAGAGCGTATCTGACTGTTAGTTGACGCTCAACTCCTTCATCTTCGCAGAACTTGTTAAAATCTTTGGAGGTGTACTCTGTTTCTCTATCGCTTCTTAAAACCTTAATCCGTTGGCTGCTTTGATTTTTGACCAAGTTCTTGAATTTCTTGAATATGTTGAAGACTTCTGATCTTTCATACATAAAATAGACCTAAGTCATTCTTGTATAATCATCAATAAAGAGGATGAAGTATCTATTTCGTTCAAAGGTTGGAGTTCTCATTGGGCCACAGATATAAGTGTGCACTAACACCAAAATCTGTTTGGCTCTCCATGAATTACCTGAAGGGAATGATTGTCTGTGTTGTTTACCTTTTAGGCAACTCTGGCATACATCATCTTTTAGACTGATGGCTGGTAGGTCTTTCGTCATATTTTTCTGATAGAGAATTTTCAACCTGTGGAAGTTGAAGTGCTTGAACCTTCGATGCTATAACTAGGATTGATCCTCCTGAGCTTTTAAGGCTGCTTCTCATTTGAGCTCTGCTTAAAAGATTGGTGTTGAGTTTAGGGACTATCAGCACATCTTTGATGAGGTGCGTGCCTTTTCTGGTGTTTACTACAATCGTTCATTTCCCTTCGACGTCCACCTGTTCTCCATTTCCAAGCTTGACTTGAGATTTTACTAATTTGTTAATATCTTGGAAGATTTTTTCATTACCGGATATATGATTGCTGTAATCGTTGTCAAGATACCACATATCATCTTTAATTTCTATTGCAGCGTGACATGTATAGAACAAGTTATCTCCATTCTCCTTTTCTTCAGAGAAGTTTGCTTATTGCTTTTGTTTAGATCGGCACTCCTTCTCAAGATGACCGAATCTACCACAACTTTTGCATTTGGTTTTCCACAGTACCAACAGTCATTTTCATAATGGTTGGTCTTCTTGCAAATACCGCATGGTGGATATTTGCCTCTCTTTTGCTCCTGATTGGATCCACTATTTCCTTTATTTTTAAAATTTCCTCCGAAGTTTCTCCCCCCATTTCCAGAATTCTGAGACCTTATATTGAGTTTAGCCTGAAATGCATTTTCTGTTGATTCATTATGATGCATACTCAGTCTTTTTTCACATGCTTCTAAAGAGCCTTCCAACTCTGTTATTGTTAGAGTTGTTATATCTTTTGTTTCCTCAGTAGTAGTTACTATCGCCTCATATTTAGCATGTAGGGTGATTAATAATTTTTCTACCACCCTTTTATGGGGAATATTTTCCTTGTTGGCTTGTAATTGATTGATTACTTCTCTAAGTTTAGAACAGTAATCTTTTATGGTCTCAGATTCTTTCATCCTCACATTTTCTAATTCTCTACGTATAGTTTGGAGTTTTATATTGCATACCTTGATGCTGCCAAGAAATTCTTTCTTCAACGTGTCCCACGCCTATTTAGCTGTTGTGGCTCCGCTAATTCTTGGAAATAGTGAATCTGCCATCACCATCTGTATGCTATATAGAACCAAATTATCCTTCTCCATATCCTTGTTTAATTTTTCCTTCTCCGCTTCAGTCAAGCTGGTCATGTCTTCGGGGATTGTATATCCCATTTTAACTATCTCCCACAAACTTTGGAACATGAAGTATGTCCTCATTTTTGTTGCCCAATATTCATACTTTCCTCGGAGAAAACATGGATTGGAATTTGAGTATTATTTATGAAAGGAGCCATTTTTTAAGGGTTAGAAAATATAGGAGAGGGTTAGTGGAAGGTAGTATTACCCAGTTAATAACCTCACTGGGCTCGGATACCATTGTTGGTATTTGAAAAATATTGGGCTCTAAATTTAGTTGGTAATTTTTGGAATATAGAGAAGATAATAGTACTAAATATTTTGCTTAGAGAATAGTTGGAGAAGGATTAAAAATGAGAAAACATGGGAGAAGGATTTTTCATTTATAAGATGATGGCTTTTTTCATTGATAATTTGATACATAATTACAACAACCCTAAGTGCTAATTTATAGGTGATACATCCATCTTATGATGGTAACTATGATACAACTGAGCAAAAGCTATGTAATTATCTAGATTTAGTCTAAATAGTCAACTGCTTATTCTAATTGAATAAGTAAGCTAGTTTCTACATAATTCTAGGTAGTCAAATAGTCAATTGTCTAATATTACCAAGATCACGCAACTAGCTAATTACTTAACCAATTAAGCTAAGTAATCTAATTTCTACGTAATTCTAGATTTTCAAGCCTTATCAAGATTAGTCAAAAAAATGCAATCCAAGTTGCATGTATTGGAAATAACGAAGATTAATCTAGAAATTGAGCATCAATTTTTAACAATTATTTTCATAAAGCTTGCCGATGCAATCTCCCTTCTCTCATCATAAAGAAGACAAGGCATGAGACGAGCAAAGCTGTGATGAGATATGCTCACTGGGATGCCTATCTGGACACGTTGATTTGCATTTGCCTTGTTGCAAAAATTCTTTGGCGTTCATTCAATGCCTCACCATAAGCGATATTCTTATTGACTCTGAGTCAAAAGCAAAAAGCCTACATATTCCAGAAATCAACATGTAAGCAAGCACAACGAAGACAAGAAGATTAAAAGCTTTTTCATCTTTAATGTCAAGTTATTGCCCTCGGGTACTATAGAGTTTTAGTAGCCCGTGGTCGCCGAGCAGTGTGCCAATAAGAGCAAGCATTTAGCATTAAGAAAACAAATACTGATTGGTCACCCCACGAATCACAAATGCTTACCGGAAGAGTTCATGAATACGTAGCATTATGGATTTTTAACCGAATCGTTAGCGCTTATCACTCAATGATCTTTGCTAGAAGCTTAATATAAAAGTAAAAAGATTCTCCAATTAACTTATGACATAAGGACGTAGTTATTAAATAAATACGATAATATGAACATTATAGATATATCCTGGGAGATAATTTGGTTTTGAAGAATCAGTGATGTCATCAGGAGACACCCAATGATATCCACACCCTATTGCAATGAAATATTTCCAGATGCCTTCAGATCATTTCCTCAGGGATGGATATGCTCCCGATGTCATCCATAAGATGTGGTGTGTAAAGGCGTGTAGAGATGTGTTAACATTATAGTAATCAAAGGTTTTCCAGAGCCAAACACATTATAATACTAGCTGGAGTAGTCTTTGCAACAAGTGCTATGATATTGCATTTTACATGCACCATAAAGCCAATGTGATATAATGATTTTGCATGTCTTTATTAGGTTGGTATCAACATGTTATTCAAGTGACGATGAAGATTGATGATAAGCATATGATGCAAACATAAGAACTACTTTATGCACGCCATAGTATTGCAAAGAGGATGGATTAACTAATCAAACCCCAATATTGTGTATTGTAACATGTGGTTCTCAATGGAAATATTGTACGTTCCTACAGACAGCACCAATCTGATTCCACACTAAATCAGATAAAGTGTTGGATGTTTAAGCTTTGACTTCGATATGGATGACTCTAGTGATTAAAGACTTGCAAGGAAAGGCTACATGCTAGTAAGGGTTTGGTGTAGCCCCTTCGACTGTCAAGTCAGTAATTATTACTAAGAGTGTATATTAAAGAGTGAAAGAGAAAGAGAAAGAGAGAATATATGAGAGAGCTCCTATATTTTAGCCTCTTCTTTAGATAGAATAGCTTACCTTTTTGTTTATGCTTTTATGACTATTTATAGGAAATTCCTTGAGACATGTGGCCTTATAAAAGATGTTGTTGTACTTGGTGTGTGGAGAGAATACATCGGGTGCTGATCGTAGGGTGCACTTGCCCTTTTGGTCGGGAAATCACCTTTGGGTCAGGATAGACCCTTAGGTTCGGGGCATCACCCAAGGGTCAGGACGTCACCTTAGGGTCGATACATCTCCCATGGATCCTTAGGGTCGGGACGTCACCCTGAGGTTAGGATGGAGCCTTAGGGTCGAGATGTCACCCAAGGGTCAGGACCTCACCTCAAGGTCAGGATTGACCCCTAGGGTCGGGACGTCTCATGATGCAACGTCCTTTAGAATGATTAGGATGCGACGCTTCTTAATCCAGATGACTAGGAGATTAAGGTGACATCTGGGGCCAGGATGACTTCACAGGCAACCGTATTTGGGTAATTCTAGTTGAGCCGCATTGGGTTCGTAAGGGGCGTAGCCCACTTCTCTATCAATTAGAGTATGTATTTGCCACTTGTAGAATTTGCTTACAATAATAACTTTCAAGCTAGTATTCATATGCCACTATATGAAGCTTTATATGGAAGGAAGTGTAGAACACCTTTGTACTGGAACATGGGAGAACAAAAGATGTTGGATTTTGAATTATTAGAAGAAATCGAAATTAAAGTGAAATTGATATGAGCTAGATTAAAACAAGCTCAAGATCATTAACAAAATTGGGCAAATAAGCATCAGAAATAACTGGAATTCCAGTTAGTGATCATGTGTTCCTAAAATTGTCTCTAATATAAGGTGTGGCTCGCGTTGGGAAACATGGAAAACTCAAGCCTCGTTTTATCGGACCATATGAGATTTGAAATTGTAGACCATAAGGATTAAGTTTTGATGCGAAGAATAATTCCTTACATGAAAGTTTGGTGGCTCGATCAATAAGAAAGAGAAGATCAATAAGAAAGGGAAGCTTTATGGACGCCAAAAAAGGAAGCCTGCACTGAGTACCCTACCCTATTCGAGAGTCAAGATGAGTAAGTTTCATGAACCAAACTTCTTTATGGGGGTAAGATGTGAGGATCGGGTAGTTTTAGGTAGTTTCTACCCACTTAACCACTCTAAGTACATCCTTAAAGTGGTATTATCAGGTGGAATTATTTTATTAGTAGGACTCTATCTATAAACAAAATATATATTTGACCAGATAATTACTTCTTGACTTGGAGTCTTTATACTTCTACATGTTTCACGATCCTATTCCTACACTTCTTTAATAGCGAAGAACAGTAGAAGAGAAATTAAGTTGGACATATTTTTTCTTTAAGGGTATTGTCAATGTAACCCATAACTATATAGTTTGTTATGAAATTTTAGGATTGAATAGTAACTAGTTTTCTTTTTGGAATAACAATGGAAAATTTTTTTATGCACATAGGGTGTTTTCAAAGGTAGATCTAAGACATTCCAGAATTTAGGATTTCAAGTAAGTGAGATCAATTCGTATTCTAAATTCCCCCATCAATTCTGCATTGTGAATGAATTCTAATGGATTTATTTATTTCACGATGATCCTGTCTTACTTCTTATATCGTGACCATATTAACTCCATCTTGCTGAATTAATTTCTTGTTATCTGGCTCATCATACGCCTGTTAAATTCTGTCATACGCATATGCACACGAGATTATGACTTCTGGCCATGTTTGTCATACTTAAAGAAATAATACTAGTAACAAGAATATTGGTTGGTCGCGTTTACAGGTTGCACAAATCAAACATGTCGTGTTCAAGTTTCCATTTAATTATAATAATTTTGGTCTTCTTGTCCCTTTTGATCTGTTTCTTTTAGTTTTTTTCTTGAAGTCTTTGTTTTCTTTCTTTCTTTCTTTGTTTATTTTTCTTCTTGGATTACTGTCACTTTTGTCTTTGCAAAATTTTTTACAAAAAGCTTGACCACATTTGATGTGAAAAAGGAAACAAAAGGTTGTTAAAACCAATTAGCTAAAGTTTTAGCATATGAGAGATTTGCAAAAGTTTGTTTATTTATTTATTTTTGCATCTAATTGTCCAGTTTTATTTTACGTACAATTTTAGTTATTGTTCTCTAATTTTAGTAGATCAGATTTAATTTCGTAAGAAGAAAAAATTGAAAATAGTTTGTCAAAAAAAGTAAGCTGAAAATAGTTTGCCAAAATTTTATATAAATAATATAAAAAACACAATCAAGTTGCACATGTATTATTGCTACCTAAACATTACCAACTAGTTTTAAGCCCGTGCTTCACACAAGTCTTCCATTTGAATTTATGTTAATAATTACAATTGTATAAGTGTGTATATATATATATATATATATATATTATATTACAATCAAAGCATATGAGATAAAAAAATTCTTGAAAATGAATCAACGAAAAAGAGATGCCATTGAATATATATGGGAATGAAAAAGCTCTAAACTGATCTGGTAATTTTAGCATCAAAATAATGAATGTTATTAATCACTATAATAGGGATATTATGTGGCTTGTTATCTTAATTAATTTATAATTTGTTGGTGTTACAATTTATCTCAACGATTTTTGAAAATATAAAAATTAAACCTTTGAAACATCAATAATTTAGGATCCTCAAATACATATATCAAAACATGACATTTAGACTCTTCAAATACATAAGTCCAAATATCTTTAGAAAATAGGACTCTTCAAATACATATATCCAAATATGTTTAGAAAATAGGCTTAAGTAATCAACTCTGACAAATTGTGTTTCTCCGGGTGAATAATCTTAGAGTCCAAGTCAATGGGCAGCAATGGGTTCTTGCCCACCTTAACTGTGGAGAATTAACACACATATCTCACATTAATTTGTAAATTTGTACAAATTTCACACAGTTTGATACTCAATAATGACCCTTCAAATATATGCTTATGTTTTTACAGAATGATTACGAAAATCTAGTTGCATATTCCTATCTTTCTACTTGCATTAATCATGTTATTGTTCGCCATTATATGTAATTCGAAGACAATAAATCATTGGCTAAAGAAAATGTTAATGAAATATAGAATAGATTTACGTGAAGCTTACCGATTACCGTCCATTCTACTGATAGCCAACTTAACCCAAAATTTGTTGAGATCATAAAATATGATTTTGTAATACCATTACTTAATTATCCAACGGGAATGATATTAGGATCAAATTATGCCTTGTGAAAGGGGTGAACAAATTCATTTTCCAATCCGAAGGTACTCAAAACCAACAGTTCCATCTTATTAACAACATTGCCCTTAATGTTATACTCATTCACATGGTATTTAGATAATGTTGGTACTTTGCACTGCACTCTTCCATTTTCGTAGCCAAAGATAAACATGCAACTGATATTAATTTGATAGCCTACAATTTCCCATACCATCAACGTTCACAATATTTCCCTAATCATATTCAACTCATCTATATTTAGTTCAGACTACATCTATATCTATATTATATAATAAATCAAAATAAGCTGTAATTTCGTGCTGCCAAATAACGCTTTATATGACAAGCTTTCTATAATTACTTATCAATTAAATATGCCTATTCTTAGGTTATTTTTTGTTTTCCATAATTTATTCAGTTCCATTTTTGTATGAAATATTTTCATTTAATTAATATTATACTCTTTCTTTATATATATCATCATTGTTTTATTAATTCTATAGTATATAATTATTTCAATAATTATTTAATAAGATACACAAACTTTTTAGTTTTAATATATTCAAACATATATGTCGCTTTTTGTATTTTATACAGATGTCACACTAGTATAATTATATTCAAACATTTGTTTTAGAAGTTTGTTATTTTTATATAAAATTTATAAAATGATCATTTGGTCTATGTTGCACAATTTCAACATGGTACAAATGTCTTAAACCCTTGATGCCCCCTCACCCCCATTAACGGCAGCTACCCTCCTCTAAAACCCTTCTCTTTAAACCCCCAACGACAACCAAACCCAACGCCCCCCCCCCCTCCCCGAACCGCCTGGATTGAGCAAATAATCAGCAAATTGAGATGGGTATTCCAGCATTCTATCGCTGGCTGGTTGAGAAATATCCCCGCACCGTTGTCGACGCTGTGGAGGAGTCGCCGGCGATTGTTGACGGCGTTGCTGTTCCCTTCGATGCTAGCAGACCGAACCCTAATGGCGTCGAATATGATAACCTCTACCTCGACATGAATGGCATCATTCATCCGTGTTTTCACCCTGAAGGCTTGGTATATTTGCAATAGACCCTGTTCATAGTCTAACATAGTCAATTAGCTTAAAAGGGTGATCTGGGCTACGAAGCTCACACTGTGCCTGAGGTTCGCGAAACAGTCAGACCCACTTTGCGTTTGTTGTAGGAAGTTTTAAGCACCTTTCGGGGACGAGTAGGACTCACTTTGATCAATTTGATGAATTGTATTATTGTATCCACCCTTGAGTACCTCCTGTATAGGTTGAGGTTGGGGAAAGAGTCGGACCCCTTTGCATACTGTTATGCACACCTTTAAGCATCCCTGTTATGATGAGGTTGAAGGCAGAGTTGGACCCTCTTTGGGTCTGTTATATGGACCCTTAAGCACCCCACTGTTCATTAGGTTTTGTAAAGAATAAAGAGTTGGACTCACTTTTGTTTATAGTATGCAATCTTCGCTAGTATTTTCGTAAGAGGTGGTTATTATAGCTCGAACTTGCTTGCTCCAAGGCTCCCCTTTCCCTTTAATGCAACAAATGAGCTTGTTTTTGTTGATGTTTTTCTTGACTCATTATTTACTATAAATAATTTGTACCTCTTGCACAGCCTTCTCCGAAGACCTATGATGAAGTGTTTCATGCTGTGTTCAAGTACATTGATCGAATCTTTTCGATAATTAGGCCTCGGAAGCTTCTGTTTTTGGCAATTGGTTAGTGAATTATTCTCTTAGTCAGTAGCTAGCATCTATTCATATGGTTTTGGGGTTCACAGATAAATTGTGGCCATAAATGTAATACAAAGTTCTGGGATACTGAAAAGAATATGTTCTGCATTGTTGAAATTTTTGGTACGGTTGCTTTCACCATAGAGAGAGTGTAAAATACAACTTACTGTTGCCGGGAGTTTCTGAGATTTTTGTTGAAGTGTATTCAGTACTCATGATAGAAGGAGATAGGGACATATAATAACAGTTGCAAGTCATACCAATTAAGATATGTTGATGGGATTACCTCTGAAAAAAAAAAATATATTGATGGCTTCTGAAAACCCTGCATATCTCATAAAAAGTTGGATTTATTCACGTTTCATCAAATGGATTAACCATATGATTCTTCAAAGCCTTTTGATACTTTCTCCTTGTCCTGCTGTTGTCTTTATAAGGGGATTGCAAGAAATATTAATTCTTCAATTTTCTATATCTTTTTTGGTTTTGGAAAAGAATATGAATTGTGTAATCAAAGCCATACATGTTAAAGATAAAACGGAATTAGTTGTCTATATGTATACCGAATTATGCATTAAAGTCGACATGCATTTGATATAGCAAACAAGATGCTAGGTTGACTAGGGAGCTTTAATGCCTAAACTATAATTTTATACCAGTTCCTTGTGGTAGTAACTTGTTGCCTGGTCTGATCGTAATTTCTCACAGATGGTGTTGCCCCACGTGCCAAGATGAATCAACAGCGTGCGAGACGTTTCAGAGCTGCTAAAGAGGTGGCTGATGGAGTGAGTTATTTAGTTTGGATATATCAAAACAAAGATCTGCTGCAATCAACTTTCTTCCTGTTCAAGGATTTTCTCTATTGCTATATTTCCAGCTACACAAAGAAAAGTAGAAAACAACTGAAATGTGATTAATTTTAGGTCTGTGCAAGAGAGAGTTTGCAAGGTGTTTATGAATCAGAACCTGAAGAATTAAGTGAGAAGAAGCTGGATTCCAATGTAATTACACCTGGAACAGAATTCATGGAAATGTTGTCATCTGCACTACGATACTATATTCATCTGAGAATGAACAAGAATCCTGGTTGGCAGGGAATTAAGGTAAAGTTTTGACCTTTTCTTGAGGGTTTTGGTCTTGTATGATCTGTTAGGATTGCTATAACAGAACAACCCTCTCTTTCCTTCCTCAAGAGAAAAAAAGAACAAGGGTGAATTCTTTTACTGTCCACTGTGCTGATGCTATCACATGATGACTCTTTCAGGTTATTCTTTCTGATGCTAGCGTGCCAGGTGAAGGTGAACATAAGATAGTTTCCTACATCCGGTTGCAGAGAAATCTTCCTGGATATGATCCAAACACACGTCATTGTTTGTATGGATTGGTGATGCCTGCACCTTTGCTTCTTCATCATTAGTGTTGTTGATGTTTAGTTTGCAGAAGAGTGTCATTGCAGATTTATTAGTTTCATGTGCTGTGTGTTTACACATTTAGTGGTTTTCTTCAGGATGCTGACTTGATTATGCTTGCACTGGCCACTCACGAAGTCCACTTTACAATATTAAGAGAGGTGTGTTTGCTTCCAAGCTGCTCAAAAAGCACACTAGCACTAGTTTGACCACAAATGATGGGCACAGAATGATGATTTGTACATATACAGGATGTACGCAAAGCGGTGGCCAAAGATGGGGATCCAAAGCAGCGGATAAATGGAAGTGCCGAGTCAAAGCAAGGGGAAAGCTTTGTCAGTGTTTTCGACAGCTTCTTATCTGGACTGAAATTTCAGGTTAATAAGCTAATATGTCTTCCACAAGTTATATATGTGCAAACAGTCTGATGACAAAGAATATCCTATTGCATACTGATGTGGTGTTGGACAACTGTTTAAGCTTATTTCAAGAATCGTGTTGGTGTTTTACGATGTAAAATTCATGTTAAATCCTCTGGTTGTTGGTGGAGCAGAAGGCAATGGCACTGAAGTTTTGGGGTTCATATTTTGTGTCTTTTTGGTGCTTGAAATTAAACAGTTATATCAAAATCAGAAATTTGGTTTTAGTTTAAAAGGTGATATGAACTTAGAAGTACAGTTGATGCTGCTTAATGCATACGGGAAGGTATACTTTTAGTGCAACTTGTTGTAAAAGCTTTATTCGTCCAGAGAAAACGATAGATTTTGGCCAGCCTTAAAAAGCCCAAGGCTTCACCACTCTATAGAAACTAATTTTGGCCTTGGCCCAATGCTGACTTGGAAAGTATGAATTTCAGTGGTTCAGTTTACCAAATTATGATGTAATCAAACTTTCAGCTTTGATTGGAAGATTGCTAGCCTTAGTTAAAGATGGCCAAAAAATTAGAAGGAGCTTCGCTAGTGCGATTACAGTTGTTATATAAACCTGGTTCTGAGAGTATTATTTCGTAAAAAATTATGACATTTAAGAGGATAGCTGGGCTCTTGTACGAAATGAGCAATCATTCTCACTTACCTTACTGGTATATGACGATCAAGTGGTACTCTCATTTGCTTTGATTAGCTAGACATAGGCATTTTGTTTTTGGTTTCACACACTCAGACCTTGCTCATGTCATATCAGTGGCTTTGTAACAAGTAGCATGTCTATAGCTTTGCTAGTTGTGATTGATTTTTTTTTTTCTGTATTCAATTATGTTCTTTCTCCCTTTGACTAAGATGTAGATGTATTCCTTTGAACCTTCTATTGAGTGTTGGAATGACAGATGCACAATTTTGACTTGATTTTCTCCGCTTCTCTTTTCAAATTCTACTTGTGTTTTTGTTCTTTGTGGAAGGCCACATTATATTTCATGTATTTCACATTCAATAATGTTGACTTCAAGATGTTCTAGAATTTTCTTTTGAATCTTATACTAATCAAGTTGGTAACGAGCACAAAGATTGATGTAGTTTAATGCAGAGAGAAATTTATTTATGTAATAAATTTTCTGCCCTGTGTTTTTGTTTCAGATTTTGCGTATTTGGATACTGAGGGAATATCTAGCACATGAGTTGCAAATACGAGGTCCAACAGTGCAAGTAGACTGGGAGCGGTTAATTGATGACTTTGTTTTCATGTGTTTATTTGTTGGGAATGATTTCCTGCCCCATGTGCCATCACTAGAGATACGAGAGGTTGGCATGCTTGGATATTGGATTCCATATCATGGACCTTAACAATTTTCTTTGTACTGAAAAGCTTGAACAGATTGGATTCGTGACATCTTATGGTGCTCCATTCCTTCTTTCTTCTATGCTTTTTAGATTAAATTTTCTATCTTGTAGGGGGCGATTGATTTACTTATGGTTGTTTACAAGAAGGAGTTTGTACGAATGGGCGGTTATCTAACCAAGTCCTTTGAGGTACAAATCAGTTTTTTCCATCTACGCATTCATGTGTTGCTTATCTGTCGCGGATATTTCAACCAGTGGTAGTAAGTTAATTATTCTGTACGCCTTTCTTGTTTTGTACTGGAGTTGAGTCAACTGTCATACTACTAGGATGACCTGGTGAGTCCACTGGTAAAATTTCAATATGCCAACCCTTTAATTTATCAATATTTCCCTCTAAAATTTTCTATTAGTTGCTCGAACAGTAAGACTAGAGAAGTTCAACTCAGTGTAATTGATAATTATTAATCATTCGCAGAGTATGCAATAGTTTCTATGGTTTTAAATTGCAATTTGCTTTGTTAGTATCATATTTTAGCTTAAGGTAGAGAACGTTCTACAAGAGACTAGTGTAGAAAGTAGGAACTAAGATTGGTTGACTTTATCATCAAAAGAAAATGTATATCATAAATTCTTAGCTAGAAAAAGGAAAAAATTGTCAAAAGAAAGAAAAAAAAAATTGTATGTTATAATTTGCATTTAACAAGGCAACAATTGGAACAACTACTATTTTCTGTTACCAAAATGGATTACAAATGTCATGCACATACTAGTGCTTTGATTATGAAAGAGAAGAGTGTTTGGGTACCTAGTTTTTGGGAAATTTGACAACTCAAGATGATTTCATTTGACCCAATTGTTTCTACTCCATGAACAAACTCCATGATGAGAATAAAGTTGATGAGCAATGTGATCGGAGCTCTTGTGGATATATGCACCAAATAGGTGTTTCCTCCTTTTAATCTTTGGTTGTCTGTTATGTAGGTTAATTTGGAACGAGTGGAACAATTCATCAAAGCTGTTGGTTCACACGAGACAGCCATCTTTAGAAGACGTAGCCAGGTATGTAATAAGCTTTGACTGCTTTAGCTAGTCCTTCTGCGATATTTGTTTCGGAGAAATCTATTTTTCGTTTGTTTACTTACTATTCATTTATCCGGTTTCAAAAGGAAGGGAAGACACGTAAGCGTCATTCTTCAGCTAAAGTGAGTGCTTTGAATTAGTGCTTGGATTCCTAATATTACAATTATGATGTGAAATGAATCTGACTGATTCTTCAATTGGGTTATGTGGTTATCTTTCTGACAGTCCAGTCGTAGGAAGGCCCAAGCAATAAGTAACCATGCGGAGGTCAATTCTGCTGTTGACCAGGTCGCTAAGCCTGAATTGGTGTTTCTAACTTCATTGGAAATAAATTGTTAGCTATATTATCCTTCACAGTGCTGAGTTCAAGCCTTGTTTTGTCAGGTTAAACTGGATGAGAAGGGATGGAAAGAGAGATACTATGCAGAGAAGTTTGAGGTTCAAACTGATGATGAGCGTGATAGAATTCGAAAGCAAGTGGTAAGAATTTTGAAGTATTAAAGTTTCCTATTGAACTTAAGATGTTTGAAGCACACAAATATCACTTCATCTTCTGACCAATGACATTATTCAGATTGCTACATAGTGATCCTTCCTTTCATGCTTGCTCACGTGGTTCCATATTATAAAGGCAACGGTTGGATCATTTAGTTGTCTTTTATTGTTGGCTATTCCTTGCCGATTAAAGATCATTTTCTCTTACACTCTTTCCTTCTCTCTCATTTCCTCATGATAAGGCACATGCTCGGATATAGTTCAGTTGCACAAAACAGTTTAGGCCACAGCTGTTGTATTCTAGCATTTGTACTTGGGCTAACAGGCGGTTAGTGACAGTTTTATAACTGAAGTGGTTAAAACATGCAATTCAAGCGTCAGAACCTGTATAAATATATCCGTGTATCTACTATCAGTAATAGACTTTCAGATATTTTCTCCCAAACTGTCTTCTCTTTATGGTATCCAGAGCTTGGTTCTCTGTGGCCGAGATATTTTTTTTGAAACCCTAGGCTTTCTTCTAACCCCTTAAGGGTTTTCTTCTTCAAATCTCCACCGGAGATCCTTTTTCACTGAAGGCTTTAGCACCTCGCAAACTCCAGTCTTTAGCTTCACAAGAGGTCTCTCATCCTCCGTAGCTGTTCTCTCTTTGTTGCCAATGCTTCTTCGAAGTCATATATGGCTTCCTCATTAACAGATCTTCCTTCTGGATTAAAATTCTTGATCCGGAATCTGAGTTTCCTTGTGCATATCATGCTTGAGAGCTTGAATTATATTGTTTGGAAAGGTCAACTTCAGAGAATTCATAAGGCTAATCAGTTGTTCGATCATGCCATTGGCAAATCTGTGGATGCTACTGGTAAGCCTGTTGTCAATCCAGCTTATGAGGCATGGATCAGTCTGCATCAACACTTGCAAAATTGTCATTTTGCGTCCATCTCTCATCTGTCCTTCCCTTGATACTCTATATCATGATATCAATACTTCACCTTCCATTTGGCAAGCCCTATAACAAAGATATAACTCACTCAGTTGATCACATATTCATGAGATGAAGAATGGGCTACCCAATAATTTCAAAGGTAGTAGATCCAAGCAGACCAATTTAGAAGAAATAAAGACATTGTTTGATCATCTTGCTGCTGTGCATGAACCAATCAAGGATGAAGACGTAGTATTTTTCTCAGCCTTCCTCAGGTATATGTCTTTTAAATATAAGGCTCAGACCAGCTCCCATCACTATCTCAGAATTGAAAACCCTCCCTTCTCACGAAGAATTTAATTTTCAGTTTGCTAAGCAAGTCACCATTACTGATTCTTCTTCTGATGTTCATACCCTGCTCTTTACTAACATAGCTCCCTTCAGAAGGCCAACAAATAGGGGCAGGAGTAGAGGGAGGAATTAGAATTCTAGAGGAGGGGAAAAGGGACGATGCAATGGTTTTGGAGGTGGTCTTGCTCAATTTGGTTTCAGTTCATCTCCGATGCCTAGCCAACATCAAGGCATTCTTCCCAATCCCCCACAGGCTCTAGTTGGTTCTCACTCAGCCCCATCCACCTAGATTTATTGCTAAATATGTGAGAGGCCAAATCACCTTGCCAGCTTTACCCAAAAAAATAAAAAACCACAGTGCCAGGGACTGCTGGCACAGGCGTGATACTACAAATCATGGGAGTACTCTATTAGAGAAGCAAGTTTTTGCAGCTCAAACTAATCCGTCTGCCACTGAATGTTGGATACAGGGGCCAAGACATATGTTACCAATGATTTGGCAAACCTGACTGCTTAGTCTCCTTATCAGGGCCTTGAGACAGTGACTGTTGGCCATGCTCATCAGCTTCCTGTCAATAGCTTTGGGTCTGGTAGGCTTCAAAAATCTCCTTCTATTTTCAATTTGTCCAATGTCCTTTATATCCCTCAAATCTCCTCCAATTTGTTCTGTCTCTAAACTCACTCAAGAGAATAACTATACCTTGGATTTTAACTCCAAGGAGGTGCTTATTGTGGACAACTCTTCTCATGAAATTCAGTACAAGGGCCCCTGTGACAAAGGGGTGTATGCTCCCCCTTCCAGCACTGCTGCCAATAGTCAGTCTGTTCCTACTTTACTCAGCTGCACCTGCAGTTTTAGCTTTTTTTCTTCTGCAACACTGTGGCATCAGAGATTGGGAACCTTGCTTATAAGCTCTCAGCTACTTTGTTAGCTCTACAGAATGTACATTCAGATACAAATAGTCCTGCTTGTAATTCCTGTGCTGTAGCTAAGTCACATAAGACTCCTTTCCAGTTGTCTACTAGTGCTTCTAGACCATTTGAACTTGTTCACTCTGATATATGGGGGCCTTCCCCTCTTGTCAAAACTTTAGATGTTACATATTGGTCTTGGATGGTTGTGGTTTTACCCCTTTAGGCAAAAATCTAATGCTTATTCTGCAACTTTAATGTTTAGTCCTTTGGTGCAAACTCAAATTGGCAAAAAAATAAAATATTCAGGACATATAATGGACTAAATATGCTAACTCTAGGTTCAACTCTTTTTTGCAATCCGTGGGTACTATTTGCCACACGACTTTCCCTTAGTCCTTGACAAAAATGACAAAGTGGAAAGTAAGCATAGGTACCTAGTGGAGACTGCTTTAGCCCTCATGCACCAAGCTAGTCTTCCTTTTACCTTGTTTTACTAATTAACTCATCAAGAGGCTCCCTGCACTTGTTTTCTCTAGTGTGCACATAGTTTAGGTTGGTTTGGTTTTAGATCTATCTCAAAACAAACCAAATTAGTTGGTTTTCATTTGAAACTAACAATTAGTTTGTAAGCATGTACAATAATGAAACCACACCAAACCAAACCAACATTTCTAGAGTTGGTTTTGTTTGGTTTCGGTAAATAGAAAAATATTTGAATTTCAATGACAAGAAAGTTTAAGTGTAAAAAAAATAGAACTCTTTGGAGTAAAAGTATATTTGTTTGTGATTGTAAAACATATGTAGAGTTATAGCTTGATGGTTGACGCTAAGAGATACTAGTATTGACAGAATATCGTGAGAGAAAAGTTATTCATTTTCACTTAATGTTTGTTACAATTATCAGGTATATATAAGCACCTGACCTCAAGAGTTAGTTAGCTAAAACTAACTATCAGTACAATTTGAGCTGTCAACTCATTTAATGAGTTAACTTTGACTCTACAAACGATAACTGCTCTACAGTATATAAACAACAACAATGACAATTTCTTATACTCTAACAGCCCCCTTCAAGCTTATCTTTGATGAGTAATCAAGGGCAGCTTGCTTCTCAAGTACTCAAATTATTGTGTTGTGAGAGACTTGGTGAAGATGTCAGCTACTTGATCTTCAGAAGGAACATATGAAATAGATAGCTTTTTAGCAACAACTTGCTCCCTGATGTAATGATAGTCTAATTCAATGTGCTTAGTTCTTGCATGAAACACAGGATTAGTGGCAAGAGCTAAGGCAGAGACATTATCACAAGCTAGAGTAGGAATAGAAACTGAGATATGTAAAGCTTGTAGAATATAAGTCAACCAAGTTATCTCTGCAACAGTAGTAGCCATTGACCTATACTCTGCTTCTGTACTGGATCTAGCTACTGTAGGTTGTTTCTTACTGCACCATGATATTAGATTAAGACCTAAAAAGATACAAAAACCAGTAGTTGACTTTCTATCAGATGGGTCACTTGCCCAGTCACTGTCTGAGTATGCTGCAAGATTTATTGGACCTGGAGTGAAATACAAGCCCATAGATAAAGTCCCTTTAACATATTTGAGAACTCTTTTCAAAGCAGCAAAGTCTACATTTGTAGGTTTATGCATCTTCTCGCACAGAGTATTAACAACAAATTATATCAGGTCTTGTTATAGTGAGATATCGTAAGGCACCTATCAGACTTCTGAATAAGGTAGGGTTACTGAAAGGCTCACTAGCATCTACAGACTGCTTGACATACTTAGAAACAGTAGGAGTAGAAGCAGATTTGCATCCAGACATGCCTGCTTTTTGTAGTAGATCCACTGTATACTTCCTTTGATGTAACAAGAGCCCTGAAGTTGTTTCCTGGACTTCAAGAGCTAGGAAATATGATATCCTTCCAAGATACTTCATTGCAAAATTATTATTCATGACTGAAATCAGTTGAACAATGGCTTCGGGTGATGAGCCAGTGACAAGTATATCATCTACATACACAAGAAGAATGATAGTGTGTGTAGATGTCTGAAGAGTAAACAATGTTGTGTTAGCTGATGTTGTAACAAACCCTTATTGTAGAAGAAAAGAAGATAGCTTAGCATACCAAGCCCTAGGAGCTTGTTTAAGGCCATATAGTGACCTTTGAATTCTGCAGACAAAATATGGCCTAGTAGGATCTTGAAATCCCTGAGGCTGTTCCATGTATACTGTCTCCTCTAAGTCCCCATGCAAAAAGGCATTAGATATATCTAGCTGATGAATCTGCCAACCATGATGTAAAGCAAGAGACAAAACAGTCCTAATTGTGGGAGCCTTAACCACTAGACTGAATGTTTTAGAGTAGTCCAGTCCATGTTCCTGATGAAAACCCTTTGCTACCAACCTGGCCTTATATCTAGCAAATGAACCATCAGGTTTTCTTTTGATTTTGAACATCCACTTATACCCTATAGGTTGTCTATCAGTGGGAAGAGGTACTAGACTCCAGGTTTATTGATTCATGAGAGCAACATATTCCTCCTTTATTGCATCTTGCCAACATGGCAATTTAGAAGCCTGTCTATAAGTTTCAGGCTCAGATTTAGTAGAAATTAGCTTTAAAGAGTGTAAAGGATACAATGGTGGTGAAAGAGATCCAGTTTTGGATCTGGTCATCATGGGATGTCTATTGTGAGGAGGTGTTATGGCAGTAGAAGACTGAGAAACTGAATCAGGGGATGAATTATTAGAGGAGTCAAGAGATTCAGAGGAAGATGTATCAAGATGATGAACATCTGTGTTTGGATAGTGGGTGGTGAGAATGTGAGTAGAAGTGATAGACTGACTTGGACTATTGGCCTGATGTGATTGGAGATTTGAAAATGATTGAGTGGAAGATGCATGATGGACATAAGTAGGAAAACTTGGCAAAGAATGCATCACAGAAGTCTCTGAAGTTGACTCAGAGAGTGAGACTCTAAATGGGAAATGTGCCATTGTAAGATTTGGTAATGACTGAGATGAGTTGGCAAAAGGAAAAGTTTCTTCAACAAATTTAACATGTCTAGACAGATAAACTCTATTAGTGTCTAAGTCCAGACATTTATAGCCCTTAGTAGTGGAAGAGTACTCTAAGAAGACATATGGCTTAGACTTATTTTCCAATTTGTGTGCAGAATATGGCCTAAGCCAGGGAAAACATAAGCAGCCAAACACTTTTAAACCACTGTAATTAGGTAATTCTGCATATAAGCACTCAAAAGGTGATTTATTTGATAAGGTAGGTGTTGGAAGCCTGTTAATCAGGTAGTTAGCTGTGGCTAAGGCTTCCAACCAATATTTGGAAGGCATGCAACTATGATTAAGCAAGGCCAAAGTGGTCTCAATCAGGTGTAGGTGTTTTCTTTCCACTTTGCCATTTTGTTCTGGGGTATGAGGACAAGTTGTGTGATGAATAGTCCCTAAAGACTGAAGATAGGAATGAAACTGGTGATTAATGTATTCACCACCATTGTCAGTCCTGAACACTTTGATATCTGTATCAAATTGTGTTTTGACCATGGAGTGAAAACTTAAAAAAGCAGTGTAAGCCTCACTTTTTGCTTTCAGAGGATAAATCCAAGAGAACTTAGTAAAATCATCAGAAAAATGATATAGTATTTATATTTCATACAAGATTCAACAGGAGATGGTCCCTATACATCAGAATGAACTAAAGCAAATGGCTTAGAAGTCTTTGTAGTAGACTTAGGAAAAGGTAGCTTGTGAGCTTTGGTTACATAACAATCATTACAATGTTCAAAAAAGTAGCCTAGCTGCTTATTTATGATAGAAGAAACAATAGTAGGCACTTGTTTAGCAAGATGCTCCAACCTCAGGTGCTAGTTTCTATCAACAGTTGCTTCTGAGTTGGTGCAAACACAATGAAAAGCAGTAGAGTTGGATGAAGAAGTGATGAATGACTGTTTTATAGTAGAAGGATGCAACTGGAATGGAACAGGATAGAGACCTCCTCCCTTGGAAGAGTACCAAATTGGAGTGATTGTCCAAAATGATCACCTCCTTGGAAGTAAACACAATGGTACAATTGTTATCCTTGGTTAATTGATAGACAGATAAAAGATTTGATGATAAAGTAGGCACATATAATAGATTAGAAATAACAAGATTAACAGAGGATGTCTTAAGAATACTAGAACCAGTATTTTGGATAGGAAGTTGAGCACCATTTCCTACTGCCACTGAGGAAGAACCTGTATAGACTTGAGGCCGATGAAGTTGTGTGTAATCAGAGGTAACATGACTTGTGGCTCCTGTATCAAGATACCAGGGCTTTGGAGTTGAATTAGTGACCTGTTCAGTGGTAGAAACCTGTGCAGTCAGTGCAGTTTGTGTTGGCTTCTCATAGTAGTAATTGTCTGTGTCAAGTCTATGCCAACACTGTAAGGCATGATGATTAGGCTTGCCACAGATTTGACAATATAGTCTAGATCCTGGAGGAGCTTGATGTAAGGGATTAGAAGTAGAAATGTTCCTAGTCCTGCCCTGACTCCTCTGTCCCCTGCCTCTATTATTGAATGATCTGCCCCTGCTTCTGCCTCTCTGAGAGCTAGTGTTTGCATACAGGGCAGTTTGAAGATCTGAGGAAGAGGAGTGTGACAGCTGCATCTTACTATTGAAAGTCAGATTGATTTCTTCATTAAGAAGAAGACTAGTGAGTTCAGGAACTCCAATAGGCTCTGGCCTTACTCGAATAGTGTTTCTAACAAAATCAAAAACTGAAGGCAGACCTTGAAGTATATAGTAAACTAGATCTTCCTCCTTAAGTGGTTCACTGGCTGCAGCAAGATGATCAGCTATGGCCCTCGCCTCATCAACATAAACTTGAATTGTTTTGGATCCTTTGGAAATGTTCATCAATTTATGCCTGAGATGATAGACCTGAGATCTGTTGCTAATTTGAAACCTCTTTTCAATGACACTCCAAATTTCAAAAGAGGTAGGAAGATGATAAATGTGTGAATATAGAGATGAGGTCACAGAAGCATACAAACAAGATTTCAGATACTCATCAGTGGTTTGCCACGCAGCATAATCAGGATTAGGAGAAATAGATCCATCTGGATTAGTGATGGTAGGAGGAGGACATCGTACCAGTCCAGTCATATGATTGAAAAGCTTACAAGCCTTCAAAAAACCTTGGAATTGTGTTCCAGAATAGTTGATTAGTAGTGTCCAGTTTAATTGTTAAATAAACTGGAAAATGCTGAAGAAGAAGCTTCACAGCTGGAGCAAGCGCCTCATCAGATGGTAGAGCCATGAATTAGGGTTTGTCGCAGAGTGAGATTTGAGCAAAAAAGAAAATATGAAGTGAGAATCAAAAAAGTAAACTAGTAGATTGATTTGCACTAAAAAGATGAGTAAATTGATGTAATTTGAGATTTGGATGTAGAGATATGAAGAAGATATGAGAAATCAATGATGTAAAAAACCCTAATTATGAAGGCTGAAGGAAAATTTTGAGAATTTTGTGTTTTTGGATGATGGAAAGCACAGCTTATTGATTGTTTGTGCATCGCTTGATTGAGACAGAACCAAGCATAAGTAGAGATTAGAGTTTAGCAGCCATGGAAGCCATGGTTATGGAGATTCAAGCTTCAAGAAGAGAGAGAAAACTCGATCGCTGCTCTGGATACCATGACAGAATATCTTGAGTCAAAAGTTATTCATTTTCACTTAATGTTTGTTACAATTATCAGGTATATATAAGCACCTGACTTCAAGAGTTAGTTAGCTGAAACTAACTATTAGTACAATCTGAGCTGTCAACTCATTTAATGAGTTGACTTTGACTCTACAAACAATAACTGCTCTACATTATATAAACAACAACAATAACAATTTCCTATACTCTAACAAGTATAAGGTCTTGTGTTTGTGTCTACTAACTTGTACTTATATATATAAAAGAATACTACATATATATAATACATAGGTTTGGTTTTGTTTCGATTTAATTGAATAGCGTATGTAGGCCTAAACTGAACCAATTGGTTGGGTGTGATAAAGAAAACGACTCGAAAATTAATTTTTCTAAAAAAGAAACTAGACGAATTTTGGGATTGGTTAGGATTTGTTTTATTGGTTTAACCAAACCACGTCCACTCCTAGTTTTGTCTTACAAATCTCTTTCTGAGTCTTGGTATTCTAAGTCTCCAGATTACTGAATGCCTAAGGTTCTAGTTTGCTTATGCTCTCTTTGGCTCAGGCCTTATACTTGGTATAAACTGCAACCTAGAACCCTTCCTTATGTCTTTATTGGTTATTATCTCATAACAAAAGGCTACAATTGCCGAAATTCTTGCACAAATAGGGTTTACTTATTGGACATGGGCAGCTTGTTGAGCATGTCTTCTTTTTTACTTCCTTGCACTCTCCTTCTTCTATACAATCTGTGAAATCTGCTGCTTGGTTTCCTTCAACATGCTCAAGTTCTCAGGACTTCATTTCCTTCCTCTCTAGTCTCTTATTCATCTTAGCCAAGCTTATTTTCTCCTATTCACTCCAGCCATGCCAGGTTACTCTTGTGTTCTCTACCCCTCAGACTAGGTCTCCTCTCATGAAGCCTCCAATAGTCCTTCGTCTAGTCCTGCACCTCCAACTTCCACTCACTAGATAAAAAAATGGTAGTCTTAACCCACCCCTCTATAGTTCCTGTATTTTAATCTCCATTCCCCCTGTAACTGAACCTACTAGTTACAAACTATTGTCTGTATCCACCTGTTGGATCCAGGCTATAAAAGAGGAGTATGAGGCCTTTCTTAAACGAGACACCTAGACCTTGGTTCTCTTACCCTCAACTAGAATCCCTATTGGGTGTAAATGGGTATACAAGATTAAGCACAATCCTGATGGCACTAAGGATTCCATTAACAAAAGGGTATTGATTACACTGAGACATTCAGTCTAGTAACTAGACCTCAAATAATCAGAATTGTTGTTACTTTGGCTTTTATCTTTCAGTCTACATGGGTGTAGCCTTAATGGTTTGAAGACCCTTAACACCCCAATGTTGTGTGCAGACTATACAAGTCCTTGTATGAGCTGAAACAAGCCCCAAGTACTTGGTATCAAATGCTCCTCCTTCCTTAAAAGTTGAGGGTTCCTATGTAGTGTCTGTGGTACCTCTTTGTTCATTCTTGGAATTGTGATTACTCTCACTATCATTTTTGTGTATGTGGATGATTTCATTATCAATTGGTTTTTTCCCAAGCCAATCTCATAGCTGCAATGAGTGATAAGTTTGCAGTGAAAGTTTTGGATAGACTATCCTACTTTCTAGGGATAGAGGTGTGTCAATTCTTTATTGGTATGCTTTTGTGTTTATTAAGAGGGAAAAATACGAAAAGGCTTCGTACTCTATGTAATACTAGTTTGCTCTATTTATAATATTATGAAAGACAAAGATATTATGTCTCTTCTAATGTGGGAGAGAGATTTAATACAATAATAGCATGCTACTCTACATTTTCCCTCAAGTTGGAGCATAAATATCATAATTGCCCAACTTGTTACAAATATATTTAATTTGAGAACCACTAAGAGACTTTGGAAAAAAATTAGTTGATTGATCATTAGAGCTAACAAAAGAAGCAACAATGACCTTAGACAACAGCTTTTCTTTCACAAAGTGGCTATCTATCTCAATGTGCTTGGTTTGTTCGTGAAACATTGGATTTATAGCAATGTAAATGGCAGCTTGATTATCGCAAACAAGTTTGATCGAGCCAGAACAAGGTAACAAGCGATACCAATCTCCTTGAGCAAATTCTTCACCTGTATAAGCTCACAAGTAGCCACTCCTATAGCTCAATATTCTAATTTAGCACTCGAACAGCCAACCACATCTTGTTTCTTATTTTTCCATGAAATAAGACTTCCTCCACCAAACACTCAGTACCAAGAGGTGGACCTTCTATCAATTGGACTACCTATCCAATCTGCGTCTAAGTACCCGACAAGCTCTATATGCCCTCAAACACTATAAAGTAGGCCTTTTCCAAAGAAACCTTTGATATATCTTAAAATTCGAATGACTATTTCCCAATGTCTTTCTTATGAAGAGTTCAACAACTGACTAACAACACTTATTGCAAAAAGAAATAGTCGGCTATGTGACAGTAAAGTAATTGGGTTTCCCAACTAACCTCCTATATCTCTCTGGATCTGATATCAACTCCTCTTATCTGATAGGAGCTTCATATTTGGGTCTGTAGGTGAGTCACAAGGCCGTGGACCAAGTAAACCTGCCTCACTTAATGTATCTAATGCATATTTGAGCTAAGAAATAAATAGCCCTTGTTTTCGCTTTGAAACCTCAATGCCCAGAAAATAGTGGAGGTGTCCTAAGTCTTTGGTCTGAAATTGTTGGTGAATAAAAGACTTCAGATCATCAATGCGTGAACTATTGTTAACCATATCCCTGAGACTGAAGCCTTTAGTTAGCTTAGTGACAGTTGTATAACTGAAGTTGTTAAAGCTTGAGATTCAAGCATCACAACATGTAAAAACACATCTGTTTAACTACTATCAATGATAGATTTTTAGATATTTTCTCCAAGCTATCTTCTCTTTACCTCGACTTTGCTTATGCTGAGAGAATAGCTTCTCATAAATCTATCTTGTTTGTTCTGCCTGTTTTACTTGGTTAACTTTTGTTGTGCTGTCTTTGATGTAGGTCTCTGAATATGTTGAAGGAATTTGTTGGGTTATGCATTATTACTACCAAGGAATATGCTCCTGGCAATGGTTTGTGCTGCATTTACCATGCTGACGCATACTATTTGTGATGAACATGACTAATAATTGATTTGTTCCGGAATTCCATGAAATGATAACCAAGTTATGCTGATGATTGCTGCTTGCTTACTTTATTTTATAGACATCTATAGACAGCATTCTTAATCGACATTAATTTTAAAAAATAGATGGAAATATGGTGCTTATTCAAGGAGCGGGGTATAATGTGGTGGATTGAACAACTTTCTTGTTGGTGATATCCCCATCATTTGCTAATGACTCTTTTGCAAATTTTAAACCAGCTGAAAGGCATATATGATACATAAAACTAGTGAGAAGGTCGTCTTACATCTGGTTTAGACTCCCTTCTTGCTCTACACAAATTTTCTCCCCTTGCTTCCTCTCACCTAATCTTTTTACAATTGCTTTATATGCATTTTTCCGTTGTGCATATATATACCCCTTAAAGTTGCATGCTGAATGGCTAAGTGGAGTTAACCTTAGTTACTCATTTTTCAAATTTTCTTTTAGGGGTGGTGAGTTTGGGGTGGCTAGGGTTTGTTTTTCTTGATTCTGGAGTTGAAGTTTCCCAATTACTTCACTTCAATATATGAGAGGACATTGGGGGCAGTCATGCACACAAAAAATTCTTTTATCGCTTTTGATATTGATAATTAATCTTCTTCAATATATGAGAGGACATTGGGGGCAGTCATGCACACAAAAAATTCTTTATTGCTTTTGATATTGATAATTAATCTTCTTCATATCAGCACGTGCATATTGTGAAATTTTAATTTATAATTTCTTTTATTTTCCCGTATAAACTTATCATAGTTGTGGAATACTACAGTCCCCCCCCCCCCCCCACACACACATATATTCCCAAGAATTAAGTGGACTTTAAAATACATCAATAAGTATATATTTGTCAAATATTCTGAAACTATAAACTTTGTAATCTGATCTAATTTTTATCATAAGACCCTAGAGATAGATACTTTGCATAAAATGCTAGGCATACTGAAAAAGGGAAAACATAAGGTCTAAGAGCGCCTCTTTTTATTCAAGAGTCTCTTTCTATATTGTATAAGTAACATTGCAAAGATAATGATTTCTATCTCTGCTGTTTTCCATTTATGATTATATTCCATCTGCTTTTCCTGGTTGGTTTCTTTATATCTCTTGACATGCAGTTACTTCCTATATTTGTCCTTAGTTTCCTTTATTCGAGGAGGCGAAAGTTTAACAGAAGTTCCAAATTAAGAGGCATGTACAAGAAACTTTTGAGTTGGTATTATTGCAAAGTCTCACATACATATAGCTCTGCCTAATGGGCAGAGGAACCGATACCAGTTTTATTGTCTTTGTCCCAGCAGAATCTTTTATTGTTATCACTTCTGAAAGTATTAAATAAATGGAATTTCTTGGTGGAGGCTGGGTGACGCATGGTCCCTATTAAGTATAATAAATAAACATAACCATATCCTCTCTACAAGTTTAAGCTTTTAGATAAGGTGGTAATTTAATATGGTATCAGAGTTGGGCTTTTGGTCCAATTCTTGCGTTGTGCTCATGTCTGCGCACAAGTCCACATGTGACCCGGAATACTAAGAAGTGAGCTGGGGTTGCATTTGGAAATGTGTGTATTATTTAAGGTACTTGTAGGCTGGAAATTAATTTTTCTGCACTGGAAAAAGTTATCCATGTATGATTGCTAAATGTGTGCTTTTAGCCCCCCACCATACAGAAGCCTACGATCTGCCTTTGGTTCATAGCCTACAACAAGTTCGTGTAAATTAAAGAATGCTCAGATGATATTTTGTTGCATATTTTCTTTTCCATGGTGTGGTATGTTAGAAGAATTAAGAATCTAATGCTGCAGGTATTATCCCTATCACTATGCTCCATTTGCGTCTGATTTTCAAGGTCTTGACCAGCTGGAAATTAGCTTCACACTAGGCAAGCCCTTCAAGCCTTTTGATCAGTTAATGGGGGTCCTCCCTGCTGCAAGGTTTGTGCAAGAGTTGCCCTCTTAACTTTTTTGTACTGCTATCTCCACAGAGAAGAGTTAACCAGATTGGTTCACATGCAGTGCACAAGCTCTCCCTTTCTATTACAGAAAATTGATGACAGATCCATCCTCACCTATTTTTGACTTCTATCCTACAGGTAAAGTGTCTTCTAGTAATAAGTCTGATTTGTTGTTTCTTTGTCAAATTGCCTTTAATGAAACATAGTTTCTATCTGTGGCAGATTTTGAGGTGGATTTGAATGGAAAAAAGCATGTTTGGCAGGTATTGTTGATCTTTATGGTATATTATATTTGTAGAGATGACCTTTTTTGATTAAATATTTTGTTTTGGGATTGCCAAGTGGTGCACTATTATCATTTTTAGGTCAATGATGTTAGCTTAACAGGGATTTTCTGGTTTGCATATTGCTACTTACAGCTGCAGTCAAAGGGTCTATTTTTGCATGTATAGGAGCTTTAAACTATTATTATTTTCATTCTAACCTGGTTTAGAAACGCATCTCTTCTTGATCTTTTCCTCTGCATTGGGTGTACTCCAGATTCAATGAAAGGATTTTTGAATGAATGAAGCCAAGTCAGTAGCCGGTTTGAGAGATGCAATACGGTTCTAGTAGACAGCTGTAAATAATGTTGTAGAATTTCTTTTGACTTCAAAACGTTTTGGAAACCATGGTCGTCCTGCTTACAACTGCCATTTAAATAGCAGGAAGTATACTGTTTCATAATTACAGTGCACAAGACATCCTACTATGTGCTAGGCAGAAAATGATTTACATTACAGCACTTCCTGGATAAAAATGTGAACCTTGCCACATATGGTTGTGTCAATTGTTGACGATCCTGTGGGTTGTTCAGTGGTTAAAGGCAAAAAATAGAATCAGAAGTCTCTAAATTGACTTCCAATTTTCCTCGTGCTTCAGCATATAATTGTTGTCATCTTAAATAAGAAAAAATGAGGCTGATCGAGTTCAGATTATAAAGCTTTAACTAATCTTTCTCTGCTTATGCGAGACCTTGTTCTTTGTGAATTACTTGTTAAGGCAACTCTTCTTTTGTTTCTTATATTGGTTGTAGGGTGTTTGTAAATTACCATTTATTGAGGAGGGCCGCCTTCTTGCAGAAATTACAAAAGTGGAGCACACATTGACGGTAATGCTTGGTACCATCCACACTAAATCACATCTCTTTTTATGTATATTCTTCTTGACAGTCATATTATGACTCAGGATGGAGAGAAGCAAAGAAACCGTTTGGGACTTGATGTCTTGTTTGTTTACAAATCTCACCCTTTAGCATCGAGGATTCACTACTTCTACAAACGGAACAAAGATAATCCAAAGTTGCTTCAAGCTAAAATAAAGAGGAAAATCAAACCTGAGTTCAGGTGTGACCCATCATGCTACAGAGTTTTTTCTACTAAGATAGTTCTGTTTCCTAACTTTCTTTTCATGTTTCGAAGGATGCATGCAATGGCTTTTTCTTTGTTATTGTTTTTGAGGTTTGGGGTATGGGGGTGGTGGTTTTCAGTAGAGGGTGGAATTCACCGAATTTCATGGCTATCTTATTTGCTGCTAAGAAGTTTAATTTGTGTTTGGTAGTTCTGGATATGAGATGAACTCTACCTAAATGCGAAATATAAATCATAGCATCTTTTCTTGTTCATTTGGTTTCTCTTTTATTCCTTAGACAGCATAATATTTGAATTCAACTAAAAGTGCATAATTATGTTAGTTTTATGTGAATTATACAGCATTGGAATTACTGAGGAAATTTCAGCAAAGTATCAACTTGAATTCTTTTGTTGACTGTATATGGACTTGGAATAACGGTCGGATGCCTTGTAAAGATTATCTAATCAGGCTAAAATAAATTGTGATTCCTTATGAAGGACCAAGTAAAGTTAGGTATTCAAGTAGCTATAACTGCTATGAGTTATGGAGGGCTGAAAAATAACATGCATATATTAGTTCCATGCTCACTGTTTCTCACTTCCCACCTTGTGTCTCGTGGATTCTGTGTTAAAGCAAGGGCAAAGGACAATTGCTGGGAATCACTGCCTAATCGACCATCATCATATTCCTATCAAATCAATCAATTACTCTTTCCTACAATACTGTAGTACAAAAAAGACGCATCTAGAGGTAGAGGTTGTAGCTTGGAGAGTTTAAATAAATGAAGAAAGTATCTGATGTTTGGTAGCTGAAAACCTTGGTTGACATGTGCTGTTATTGTGGAGATAGTATCGATCAGCATATAGCCATTCTCAAAAATATTTTGCTCTATTATTTATTCATGCGGGGAAAATCTTGTATATGTCGTGGAAAGTGCTCCCATTGCTGGATTTGGAGATGGGAAAATTGCACTACAAATGTGTGCTTTGGGGTGTTGAAAGGTGTTTACGAGGGAGTATCCATACAGGGGTTACTTCTCTCTGTGTGTGCATATTGCATCAAAATCTCCTGATCTTCTTGCAATCCCATTTGCCAGGGCATGACACGCAGACTACCTTGTGACTATTTGCAATCTAAAACAATCCTTGCCTTCTTTTCTCTAGTTTCGACATATCTAACCACCTACAGAAGAGTATAAGCAATCCAATGCTCTAGTGCCCTTGTAATTTTTGGACCTGTGTGCAAGCAACTTATGTCCATACTTCTTAAAAAGAAAAATTAATAGTGGGGGATGTGGGGGAGGGGATTAACTGAAGGGAAAATGTTAATTACCACGATCAGCTATCAGATTTTATATCACAAGATATGGATGCCCTGTAACCCTTAATTTCGTGATGTCTAGTTAATAAGATTTTATAGTTTCACAAGGTTATGGATGCTTCGTAACCCTTGATATCCATCGTCATGTACCAATTAAGTTCTAGTACAGCTGTGCTAGGATTCTGATGATCATTTTTTCTTGAATTTTGCATACCTGTGTGATTAAGATTGTTTTCACTATTTTGCTAATTGACATCCTGGTGCAGTGGAGGAATGAATGGATATATGTACATTTCCGGTGAGCCTGTCTGTCCTCCAGAGATCTGTTCTCCTATTGATGAGACGGATACAATGATGAAGAACAAAGTAATGTATGTACTCTTGTTTATGGTTATTTTGCTTTCAGAACAGGCCGTCCACTTACAGGCTACCCTTTGTTTGTTTCTTTTACAAGTGATCATCTTCATCTTGCTTTCCTTGCAGATCTGTGTTCTATAAAGTACCTTCGTTTCATCCTCATATTCCTAAACTGCTTGAGGGAGTAATAATGCCTGAAAAGGTATATGACAGCCACTCATTTTTTTCTTAAACTTCAATTTGGAAAATTTCTTCTGCTTTTTCTTTCAACTAGGAGTCGCTCTCTTTCAAAGTTAATGTCTTTGACTGTACACTGAATTAAGTTGGAAGACTTGGACATAATGTTTTTGTGGGCAAAAGAATTTTTGGATTTGGAAATAATATAGACACATATTGGAAGGTCCAAGGAGGTTCTGGAGAAGGTAGATACACCATAATAGGGGCAGAGTAAGACCTCTTCCTTGCATGGAGCTCACAGAAGAGACAGTTCTGGGTAGGATTGAGTGGCATTATTAGATCAATGTAGCCAGCCCCACTTAGTGGGTTTTGGTTTCATTTATGTGGAAAAAACATGGTCACCCTGGGTTTCTAATTTGTTTCCCCATCAATCCCAAATTGAATGCCATAAATTTGACTCATGGAGTTTCAGTATGAAGTTTGAATTACAATATATACTTAAGTTATAGGAGTTAAATCTTGGGACCTACATGGACTTTTCTGAATTCTTTTGAACATTTGAAACTTCTAATGTTGGGGAAAAATCTGCCCAACAAAAGGCTGTTTAATACTTCCTCTGCCCCATCTGTTATCCCCTTTAAATCACACTAACCTTATTGTATGTTTCTGCTACAACACCATTACTGCATACACTGGTTTACAATTTTGCCTTATATTTTTAAAAATATTTTCCTAATCCAAAATACTAAAAAGTGGCTAACAATTGGTAAAACCATGGGCAAATTATGCAATTAGTCCTTATTACTCAGTTTGGTCCCTATAATTCAAAGTTAGCAATTTAGTCAGCATTGTTCTAAAAAATTAGTCAAATTAGACGTTACTAAAAAAATTTCATTAAAATTAATGGCAAACCTGTAAAATTCTTTCTTACAGTGTCTTTGGACAATTTAAGTTAATCCCTATTGTTTAAGTTAGAACTAATCCTTAATGTTGTATAAGAGTAAATTGGTCGTTTTATGCATTTTTTGTTAAACTTAACCAAGTTTTTAATGGTGAAGACTAAATTCACAACATCACATACAATGAGCACTAAGTTGGTCATTTTAAAATAATAGGGACTAAATTGTTTATCAATGGTAATAATAGGGACCGGTTGTATAGTTAACCCTAAAACCATTTATGATATATTATTTCAATGCTTGATTGGTAAAAATACTGGCGATGATTTGTTGTTTTCTTAATGTTTTTTCACATTTTCGATAAACCCTTCTTGTACAAGTATTTTACAATACATTCGGCAATAGTTAATTGAACCACTTTTTCTACCCATATCAGCATTTCCTACAAATTTTCAAGTACTGAAGATTCAGTTTATAGGGAATCCTTATTTAATAATAAGTACTGAAGATTCAGTTTATAGGGAATCCTTATTTAATAATATTTCATTAATTATAATATCTTATATTTTGTTTGGCGTGGGTATGGGAATATTTTGGTAATCTAATCTTAAAATAAAATAATGAGATAATAAGGATAATTTTGCCAATTTAAAAGTTTTTCATGGGTAATTTAATAAAAAGTCAGAAAATAAAATGATGAAAGGTAATAAGGATAATTTTGCCAATTTAAGAGTTTTTCATGGTCAGTTTGATAAAAAGTCAGAAAAGAAAAGAATGAAAGGCAATAAGGATAATTTTCCATTTATTGCTATATTCATGTATCCTTCACACCTTTGTGTATGTTATATATGGACGTGAGCTCTTATCTTACTTTTGATTTTTGTTTAATATTAGACTAACATGTAAGATGTGCTTCCTTTATCAGTGTATCAGCCATCATGATATCTGCCCTACAGTTATTCCATGGCATGAGAAGACAGCCATTAATAGAAACAGATATTCAGCGAGGTTGGAGTTTCCATATCTTCTTTATTTTTGTCCCCCTCTCTTTTGAGAATTGAGCATGTATATCTGTGTTTGTTCATTTGTTATTGTTATGGGCACTGAACGTATTCTTTATACCTTGCTCTGCTGATATTTGGTATATTTGGCTACAGTTAACCTGATTTTAGCTGCTGAGAAATTCCAGTCTCATGTATATGTGAAAGTTTTCATTAGTTTGCACTCCATTCCTCCCATTGCATCATACCTTATTTTCTTAGTGAGTCAAAATGTAGACTCAATTCACAATGGCATGGTTTCTGGAACTGTGTTTCATGCTGTCCTTGGTGAAGGGTAGTTGATCCACTGAATGTTTTTCCTTTTTGTGGCTAGATAGGTCCATTGGATGTTTCATTTCAGTAGAAAATGGAAAAGTTTTGACCAAACATAGAGCTTGCTGAACTAAGGATTGTAGGTCGATCTTTCACCTTGCGAAAGCGAGGTTTCTATGCATTTTGTATAGAGATCTGGACCATAATAGTGTAACCTTATTTTGTGTTTTTCTGTTCTGTTTGAATTTGTCTACTTTTCGGGTAGCAGCCAGCCTGATTTTGTCATCGGGGTATCTGTTCGAAATCTTTGTTTTCTGATTGTTCTTTGATATCTTGTGAAATCCTATTCAGGCCCATTCCCGGGAAGGCTGTGTCAGGACCTTGCCTGGCAAAATTGGCTCATAAGCTTGTTTCACAAACTTGTGTTGCTAAGTCCCCGACCTCTCGAATTCAATTTGGAAATGGAGAAAGAAAGCTTGATGGTGCAGCTGAGAAAACCAAGAAGAAGAAACGACGAAACAAAAGGAGAAAATTGAACGTGGCAATGACTGAGGTAACAAGTGAGGCCATGGATGAGGCAACGAAAGAGGCTGTGAACAAGGGTACAAATGAGGCCACAACAGGTGAAAATCAATGTGAAAATGAAATGAAAAAGAGTGATGGTTCAGAGGAGAAAACAAAGAAGAAGCGACGAAACAAGAAAAGAAAACTGAATGAGGCAATGAATGAGGTAGCCATGAATGAGGCTATTAATAAGGGCCCGAATGAGACCTTGATCGAGGCTACTAGTGAGGCGCCAAATGAAGCCACCAATGCCACGAACAGTGAAAATCAGTGTGAAAAAGGAAATGGAAAGAAAGATGGTGCAGAGGAGACAACAAAGAAGAAGAAACGACGAAACAAGAAGAGAAAACTGAACGAGGCAATGAATGAGGTAAGAAGCGAGGCCATGGATGATGCAGCGGAAGATGCTGCAAACAAGGGTACAAATGAGGCAACAAATGACACCACGAACGAGGGAAAAATGAATGAGGCAACAAACAAGGCCACGGATGAGGCAAGGGACAAGGCCATGAACGAGGGAACGGGCAAGGCCACAAACGAGGCAACGGACAGGGTGATGGATGAGTTAGCCAAGAACGAGGCTATGAATAAGGGCCCGAATGAGGCCCTGATTGAGGCTACTAGTGTGGCTGAAGCTACCAGTGCCGCGAACAGTGAAAATCAACGTGAAAACGGAAATGGAAAGAGAGATGGTGCAGAGGAGACAACAAAGAAGAAACGACGAAACAAGAAGAGAAAAATGAACAACGCAATGAATGGGGTAACAAGTGAGGGCATGGATGATGCAGCAAAAGAGGCTGCAAACAAGGGGACAAATGAGGCAGCAAATGACACCAAGGATGAGGGAAAAATGAATGGGCCAACTGACAAGGCCTCAAACGAGGCAATGGACAAAGTCATGAGCGAGGGAACAGGCAAGGCCACAAATGAGGCAATGGACGAGGTAGCCAAGAATGAGGCTATGAATAAGGTCCTGAATGAGTCCCTGATTGAGACTACTAGCGTGGCCCCAAATGAAGCTACCCATGCCATGAACAGTGAAAATCAACGTGAAAATGGAAATGGGAAGAGAAATGGTGCAGATGAGATAACAAAGAAGAAGAAACAACGAAACAAGAAGAGAAAAATGAGCGAGGCAGTGAATGAGGTAAGTGAGGCCATGTATGATGCAAAGAAAGAGGTTTCAAACAAGGGTACAGATGAGGCAACAAATGACACCACGAATGAGGGAAAAACGAATGAGGCAACAGACAAGCCCATGGTTGAGGTAACGGGCGTGACCAGGAACGACGCAATGGGCATGCCCAGGAACGACGCAACGGGCAAGGCCACCAACGATGCAATGGTCAAGGCTACGAGTGAGGCAACAAATGGTGCCACGAACGAGGGAAAAATGAATGAAGCAACTGGCAAGGCCGCAAATGAGGCAACAAATGACGCGATGAGCGAGAGAAAAATGAACAAAGCAACAGAGAAGGCCACAGAGCAGGCAACGGTCAAGGTCTTGTACAAAGCAAGAGAGAAGGCCATGAATGAGGCAACAATCAGGGTCTTGTACAAGGCCACGGACGACGCAATAGGCAAGGCCACGAGCGAGGTAACAAATGACGCCATGAACGAGGGGAAATTGAACAAAGCAACTGACGAGGCCACAAATGTGGCAACAAATGACGCCATGAACGAGGGAAAAATGAACGAAGCAACAGAGAAGGCCACAAGTGAGGCAACGGTCAAGGTCTTGTACAAGGCGACGTATGAGGCCATGAAGGAGGCTAGGAGTGACGCCACAAACAAGTCTTAGTCGTTTTTGTTGCACTTGAGCCAGTATTCTTTCACCGTACATCAATATCTTAAGTAAGATTCTGGTGCTCAGCAACAGCCACCCAAATTTTACTTGGTTGAGTGCCTTTCACTTGAAAAAGCTTGGGGAAGTATCACAATCAATTGCGTCACAGGAAGGCCTGGAGAGGACATAGCAGGGTGTTTTTATGACGCCATAATTTTGTAACCAGATGAATCTGCAGCTCGATAGGACGTGCTGCTCGTTTCCTATTCGTTTATTCATTTCTTTACAATTTGTAACACAATTAATCCATTCATTGTACTTGAAATTTTGAGTTTTGTTCGGATAAAGCTTCTCCTGTATGGTCTGACACTAATGTATTGCAGTGGAGTAGAGAAATGAATTCTATGCTGCATTATCTTTCTTTGCATGCATTCAGGGCATCATGGAGGCAGATTTAAATTCTTTTATAATGTTATAATGTTATTGAATATGAACGTTATAAGTGAGAATTAGTGTTAATAAATTGATTATTATGTTATTATGAAATGAGCTGAATATTTCATATAATTTATCGTCATATGCAAGTACGCTCGAGAAAGTGTCAATAGCATCATCTCTTGTGCAGAGAAAAGCTTACATACATGCAATTGGTGTCCGCTCAAAAAATTATCGGAATCTGAGGTGAATATACATGAAAATATTAAGTGCAAATACTTATGGTATGGTTCGACTTAATATAGATCTGATCCCAACCAGAACAATTGAAAATTTTAGTTAGGAAAGCAAGATGCAACAAGATGATGTCTTTTCTCACTAGGCGAGAATGTGACGGTGTCACTTATTCTTGTCCCTTTTTCTGTAAAGTTCTCATGACTTGAACATAAAACATCAAATTTTCAATCATTTATCAGATTAAATTGAACTGGTAGCATGAACAAGATTTAAGATTGCGTTTGGAAAGGGTAAAGTCGAGGAACATGCAATAAAAGGTATACAACATGAACTAGACATGACAAAATCCAGTAAGTGGGAAGTACAAAGAAACTTGTAAAACTAAGCTACATTCTCCGAAAGACACTCACTAGGCGCATAACTAAATCAAGTCTTAGCTCACTAGATGAAACTACCACATACAAGTACAAGAAATGCTAGATGAAAGAATTCCAGCTCCGAAGATAGATTTCGGAGAATTGGCAATGGCCTTTTTCCGTCTTCACTTTCCCCACCTTGAAAGGATGAGCAATCCAGCAACTGTCAAACATGTTCCAGCAACTATGGATACCACAAGTGCAAATGCATATACAAGACTAGGGAAGTTGAAATATTTCTGGATTTTTCGAAGACCTTTGTCGATAACAGGTGCCAAAGCAGCTGCTCCTGCCACCCTAAACGGTCTTGTGACATTGTTCCCAGTCCACATCAAAATTACAATCTAGAGTATATCAAAAAAGGCATAATGTCAAATCCATACTCTTTAATTTCTTTCCAGCAAATTTAGATTCCACAATTAAACACAGTGGATATCATTTACTCAAATCCAAGTGTAGTATGTAACTGCAGTAGAATAAAGAAAAAGAAATTGACATCTCTTTCTCTTTATTGAATACTAGATCAAGATCAAGCAAAGTACTTCTATAATGCCTTGTCTTACAATAGTTTAAGCATTTTAGACAGTCGATTAGTCTCAACGATTTAGTAGTCTACTAGTTGGAATTTGTATCTCCAAAAAAAGTAAAAAAATTTTGTTGACTTTGTAACACCAGTGTGGTTTATAAGTTAGTAGGATCCTGAGGACTGAAACAAACTCTTCTTTGTTTCTGTTCTTTTTGTTTTTTTAAAACCCCTCACCGCAACCCTACTTCCCTACGTCACACCTGAAGACAGGACAGATAATTTCGACCACTTGAACTATCTTCTGATTTTGCCACTTGAATTACCCTTATTTCTGAGGCCTGAAACAAGCTTCAAGTTAGGGATGGTACAGAAAAGATCTCATCTCTTACCCCTATTAGAGCTTTAAGATTGGCAGCAGGGTTCTTGCCAGTGCTCTTCTCATACCCAAGAAATGCAAGCACAAAGAAACTAGTATATGTCACTCCATCGAACAACCCATACGCCAGTACAGCCGCTAGCCCCAGTTTCGCAAGCTTTGCACTCATTTCTGCTGAATTCTCCTGATAAACAGAAAAGACCCCCCACATCAAAATCGATAACCCTTCTACGGGTTTGTTCAGTGCACGAAACTACCGTTATGCTCGAACGTAGATGACTAAAAAAAGAACACTTACCTTCCACTTTTTCCAAAACCCTTCACTCCCCTGGTTCTTGAAAACACCAAAAAGCAAAAAAAACAAGGGAAAAATTGTGAGAAGTTCCTCAAAAAAGAAGAACATGTACATTAATGGAAGAACAGAAACTGACATTAAAATGGTGAGTTTTCTGTTCAGAATCATCTTCACTTGCTGAAGCTCCTTGGCTAGCTGGAGAACACCTTATAATATAAGAAGTTAATGAGGGAGTACTAAAATGCTGGATTTTCTGGTCAAACAGTTGATGAGAAGCAAAAGCAAACTTATTATTACTAGTAATATTGGAGATGCTGCTTTGGGTGGAGAAGGTTTGGTTGGGTGGAGCATGAGGTAGGGGACAGATTGCTGTCCACATCTGTACCAATCTCAGCTTGCTTAACTCGCTTTTTCGCTTCTACTTTGATCTTTTACTTGTACATAGTACTAATGCCTGGGTTAGGCATTTTAATTATGGATTCTAAGAGAGCGTTTGGCTTTGTTTATTTGGGGTACTTATAAAGCACGTAAAAAAATTCCACTTCATAAAATTTTTACTATTTAATTGTTTATAAGTACCAAACAAGCAAAACCAAACACCCTCTAAATCTTATCTTGTTTTGTTTCATTTATAAGTAATAATAAAAGTAAATTGATAAAGTAAAGTTATTTTAGTAAACTGATGATTAAAAAATACTGATAATGTTTATTAATTAATATTTTATTAATAAATCATAAATGCTAACTATCTTAGAATTGAAAAATAAGTAATGATTCTACCGATAAATTCAATTTGAATTTGACAATATGTCTCACTAGTATTGCAGTGAGGTGATGAACAGAAAATCTTTCTTATAGAATATTATGCTAAAGTATAAACTATAATACACATCATAAAAATGTCTCATTAATAGTCTTTTTTATTTTATATTGATAATATATTTCTTGTACTTGTTTTATCTCATAAAATTTTTTGTATGTATTTCAGATATGAATAAAATGAGTCCGTACCCAAAAAGAGAATGTCAATTATTGAATATTGCATATTAAATTATAATGTGTGACATGACGCTGCATAAATTTATATATTATCTTATTATCTTTTTGGTAAATAAATAATTAATTTAAGTTTTTTTATATGTATAAATTATGATATACTTAATTAATATTAAACTTGGTTTGAATTAATTTTACAAACGGCTTAACTTATACTTATAAATAAAGACTATATAAATTAATCGATAGAAAAACATATGTTACAAGAATTAACTTTTTCATATATTATTAGTACATAATAAATACTGACATTTTCTATTACATAGGAGCCAAGTACAGATGGAGAACCAATTGCTAGTGATTATTATTTTTTAAAAAAATTAAAAAAAGAGAGAAAAATATATAGGTTCCTCAAGTATATGCTTAATTTAAAACAGGTCATCTAACTTTTTATAATTCCTTGTGAGATCTTTCTAATTAATATGTTTATTAATAAAATTTAAGGGTCAATTCATTGAGTTTGTTGAAAAACCAACAATACACTCATATTGATAGTTAGATTTGCACTTAGCATATAACCAATATATTTGGCACTTTGCTAGAAACCTTTTCGCCTATTTGTTCCTATTTTTTGGCCAAAATTTTTACACCAATTTATTTTTCATTGCTTCCTTGTATCCAACTTCATCCAAACATCATTTATTGTCATATCTAATACACAAAATCACCAATTAATAGCAACATTTAAAAATAAGTCTACAACATTATCACCATTTATGCATATAGCACATTTCACATGACATGTCAAAGCATAACTACAAGTTGTTACCAGTCCCCAAAAATTCTTTAATAGCATGTGATAGCCATAACAAATATGTACAAGTAGGGATGGAACCAGAAAAAATTTTCACTGAAGTCAATGTAAGAGCAATTGCAACATATAAAAGTTTTATTATTATTATTATTTTTTTTTGCAAAAACAAATATTACAATTGTTTTTTTATGAAGTCTTTTATTTTAAAATTGTTGTATAATTATTTCATTGTCAATACTGTCACATAGATCCTTTTCAGTAAGACTAACTAAATAATTGTTTATTATATCTCATTCAATCGATTTTTCACAATACTCATAATAAAACAATTACTTTTTTAACATTTGCAGTTGCTACCCTCACAAATAAAGTAAAAGATGCACAATATTTTTCTTTATTTCAAACCAATTTGTTGCAAGATATTATTGAATTCATTACTTCAATGCATATCAATAATACAATATCAGACTAATTTTCAAGGGTCAAAAGATTTGGTGAAGAAAATTCCAAGTGGTAAAAAGTAAAAACAGGCTAGACAAATTAACTTCTTTTTATCAAAAGCAAAAATTGTACCATTGAGGTTCAAAAGAAAAAGAATTTCCTTTTTTGCTCCGTTCAAGCATTGTCACAGTGGGTTCATTTTAATTTCTTTAGTGGTGTCAAACATATATAATTATGTACATGTACAAGTTCCACAAAAGTTTCAGTGGGTTCAACTCACCTACCTGATTTCACTAGAATAACATGGCGTGGTCCCTGTGTATAAGCCTTTAACATGCAGATGAGATGCTCATGCGGACAAACTACTCCGCCCTTCACTCTCAGTGCAACACTTTTTCAGAATCTTAACGGTGCAAACGATAAAGCCGTACATTGTCCTGTTTGCACCCCGCATTGGGCTCGTGAATTTTTTAGATACCAGAGAATAGTATGCAGATTGGGCATTACTGAAATGACCCCTTTGGATAATACCCTACCATTCAACAACCTCTCAGTGGTGGGCAATTAGGGTCGTCGGGAGAAGGATCCAACGCGATTTCTCTGAATCTCTCTCTTTTCAGCAATGGCGAAAGATCAATTCTGCAACACGAGGCTGCGTTTGGTCTTGAGGGCAAACTGATGTTTCAAACGGGGACGACCGAGGTGTTTAGTTTCGAACGGACATTCAGTCGCGTATAATTGGTGCAGATACTGAAGCAGCCAGGCCATTGATTTCTGACATGCTGATAGTAGTAAACTACATTTTTCTGCCTTAAATGACACTTTTGTTCCTGCAAAGATTATATGATGAATAACTTTTTGCACTGGATGGAGCCTTTTTAATCAATCAATGTCAACGATGAATGTCCGTATTTTGTAGAGAGGATATTGACTTATTTATTTATTGTGTTCGACAAAAACCAACGAAGTGATAGTGTTGCTATAATTTGTTTCAAACTAAAACAGTGAACAATTTATGTAAATTACTTACTTATAAGACCATTATTAACATAGAAGAAAAAAAATGATATAGCAAATGGAAAGAATATACTTGCTCATGCCCCAAAGTGGTTTCATTGCTAGAATTCATCCTTCTCCTTGATCTAGAAGGTTGTCCTTCTCTATGTTCACATATGGCCCTATTCAGGGGCGACGCTAGGGGGACCAGGGGGGCCAAGCTCCAAAATAAATATTTTACATCTATATATGCTATATTTAAAGAGTAAAAGAAAAAGTATTTTGCGCCCCCCCAAAAAAAAACCTTTTTAATTTGTTAGTATGATTTTGTGTTTCAAATTTAAGACATTAATGATCATAGATAAAATTTTATTATGTCCAATCTATTTACTTTTGGTTATATAATTTTATTTAGAAATTTTTTTCTTAGTATTCTTTGTTGTTAACGAGTGACCATTTTAAGACATGACATATTTTTGGTTTGAAACTTTAGGTTCTTGCTTAGTGAGATTTTTGGAGATTTAAAATAATATTCAAGTGTTAGATTTTTGTAATGGATATGTAATTTTGGTGGATAAAATCTTAGAAGTGCTTAATTTTTTTATCTTTTTGTTAGGCCATAGGCGATTTTAGATTTTCTATAAAGGATAATCTATTTTGGATATCGAATTATTAATTAATGATGGATTTTTTAATATAAAAATGTACTTTTTTTATGAAGTATGCTCTTTTTGTAATAAGTTTTTGGAGTCATTTTTGTAAAAAGATAAAACTATTAAAAAAAGCTTTTTTTTAAGCATTATAAAACCTACTCTTTTACAAGCCAAACCGAACGAGTATTTAAAACCTTTAATAAAATTTTCGAGGGTTAAAAATATATTATGTGCCTAATCAACCTAACTTTCTAAAAGTAACTTGGTTTTCTATATAAAAAAGAAATTATATATTATTATTTTGATGTGATTAAGATAATCAAAATTTTCTATTTAGTTGAATCCAACATCATTAACTAAATTAGTTAACTTTTATTACATAGTCTTACTCTCTTTTTTCTGCTAAATAAAATTTTGTATATTCTTTCTTTTACTGAAGACGTTTGCATTCCACATTTTCACCAGAGTTAATCTTTTCAATTAGACATGGCCCTTCCAAGCTTAAAGTTCTAGCTCCACCCCTAGCCCTATTGTGTCCCATCTCCTTACATAAAGTACATTTGATGTTGTAGTCTCTCCCACATCTCTTGTTCAATTCTATTCATCTTTTCCCCTTTTCTTAAGCTTAAACGAAGAGCGCTATGGTGAGGAATCATGTGGAGGCCACATTCATTTATCGAGTACTGGGTGTACGATTCCTTCATATGTCCTACCATAAACATCAATAGTCAAATATAGACAGGAATGACCAAAAACCTAGTAGTCAAGTGGTATATTTCTCATTAATAGTGTGAGTAGGTCTAGGGATTAATTTCTAGTAGTTACATGTTGTAATCAGCATTTGACCTCTCTTTAAGTGAAAGATATAAATAGGAATGAAGGCATATAAAGCTTAATGGTGTCACTTGACACCACTTAAGTTAAAATGAAAGTATGTATATGTTGCATGTATTTAACATCACAAAAATAAAAAATGAACCCATATACAACAATCATTCTTTAGTTATTTTCATTGAAAAATGATGTATCTAATAATACCAAAAATGAAAATATTATACAAAATTTTTGAAATAGGAAAAGGTTACTTTTGGGGCCTAAAATTATTGCAATATGAAATTAGGATCTGAATTTCAAAACTTTCAATGGAACGACTCAAACATATAAAAAGAGATGTTATGTTGTATATGTACACCGTTAACTATCAGTATTAATTTTTGTTTATGTGCTATTTTAATTTCAAATACTAACTGTCTTTTTTATTCTATCTCCTATGTGGCATTTTTTGTAAACACCAAATGAAAAATTACTAAATATCTTAATGGAACAACATAATAAATTTTATATATTTTTTGACTTAAAAGAAAGACATAACATATATACATGCATATACAAATTAAACATATATATATATATATATATGTCACATAACAGCTAGAAATAAGGGTGGCTCAAGGTTAAGACAACTAAAGCAAATGCTTTAGGGCCCCAAATATTGTCGGCCTATTATAGTTTATATAATAATTATATAAAAAATATTGTCATATTTAGTTTTATTTTTAACCAAAAAATCATAAATAAAAAGGTCTTATAGTTATTAATGAATATCAGTCTCTACTAGTTAGTCAATACAACAACACTATTGTTTGTTTTTCACAATCCCTTTTTTTTCTCTAATTCTCTCAAGTAAAATTGTCATTAATAGTAACCTTTATCAAATCCCTATTTTCTCTCTAATTCTCTCCCCATCAAAATTGTGATTGATGGTTACTAATACTAATTGAAATAAGTGTTTTTAAATATTATAATTTATTTTTTTCCCATAACCTCCATTTTCTTCTTGATGTCTTGTTGAGCATTATTGTTTTGTTGAAGGACTCTTAAAAAATAATTTGTTTTTGCTATGAAACTTTCAATATCAGGTTTTATTGTTTTAACCTTTAAATACCTTTTATTATTATTAGTTTTAATATGTATATTTTTGTTAGGTGTATTTTATTTTATGTGTAAGTATATTCATTTTTATAATTTATAAGAATTTAAATATATCAACTAAAAATATGATGCTCATTATTCAAAAATTAAAAATAAGCAAAAGATTCATGTTTTAATATAACCTTAAAAAAAGATATCTTGGTAATTTTTAACAAGTAAAAGTACAAGTAAATTTGAAGTAAAATTTAAAAAATGCCTTAAAAAGGAACTTTTAATAAATAGATTTGTGATAATGTCAATTGAGAAAAATGTAAGGAAAAACTGATTATAAGAATTTAAATAGTAAGTTTACATCCCAAGAAATTAGAAAAATGAATTTTAATTATAATTTATTAAAGGCCTTCTATTGCATTTTTGCTTTAGGCCTTCAAATTTGTTGAGCCGCCCCTGATCATCATCGTCCTCGTCATCTCTGGCTTTCTCTGTATGCCTTGCTAATCAATTGAATGATATGTTAGTGTTGGGAAAATCGAGGACACACGTACACACATCAATATACAACAAAAAACTCACATAAAGAACACACGATATTTTTTAACATGGTTTGACCCTTTGTAATAATTTTCACTATTCATCAATAATGGTTTACAAATGGTAATAACTTTTTGCACGAATAAAAAAGTCTAAACCCTTTCTCGCATAGTTCTTACAATGGCTCTATTCTCAACAGGACCAGAACGAATATAAAACTTTCAGAATGCTCTTTGGTTCTCTCAACCATACTCCCTTATGGAGTGTGGCCTTAAGACTCACTCCTAAGGCAAACCAAATACAAGCTATAAGAATCTCTATTTATAGGAGAGAAATTCTTGTTCTCCAAGATTTCTCCTACAATGTTTAAGGAACTTATAATTTGGTAACAGAATTAATCATATTGCCTCTTCTACGAATTTCCTAATTTGTATGGGCTTGGACTTTGAGCCATAATTCAACAAATTCTTCCCTTGGCGAAAAGTCTGAAGATTCTTTGTTGTAACTAGAACCTTTTCATAGTGTTCATGCTGGACCCCTCACTTGGCTACCAATACATGCTAGCAGGTTGACGAAATCATTCTAACATCCCTCTCCATGCCATCTAACCTCGACCTCTCAACGTTGTTCGTGTCTTCCCTTGACACTGAGCATCTCAGACATGGTCTTCTTTCCGGCAGTAGCTCTCCCCATCATTCGCTTGGCTAAGACTTTGATTGTTCAGCTATGTGGACTCTCCTCACAAGACTTCTCTCTCGAATCAAACCTTCTTCAACTAGTCTACTTCTCTAAACGTCTCTCATCTAGAAGTTTGTTCACTAGTCGGCTGAACGTGTTTATTCGCACGATGCTTCAAAACTTTCTCACAATTCCATCACGACTTTTTCGTTTTATCCAAATTCAAGGCTCACCCATAATACATCAAGAATTTGGTAAAACGGACCTCAAAATCAAACTCAAGATGTCAAAAATAGGTAGAAACACCCTCGGCCAACACAATTAACCCTTAGTCAAAGTCAAAATCGTGTCTTCTACCTGCCTCTTTTTAGACAACCCTTTTCTTTTAGCTGCGACAACTCTATCAACAATATCAGCAGCACTTCCTCCCTTGATCTTGGATGCCCTTTAGAATAGCAGGTTTCCTGGTATATCTTCCTCATGTCATTGTCACGCCCCGTTTACCAACCAAGCTCTGATACGATTTGTTGGGAACATCCAGGACACACGCACACACATCAATGCATAGTGGAAAACTCATACAAAGAACACGTGATATTTTAACATGGTTCGCTCCTCTGCTTACGTCTACGATCCTCTATTGGGATAATTTTCACTATTCAACAATAATGGTTTACACACGGTAACAACTTTTTGCGTAAATAGAAAAGTCTAAGCCCTCTTTCACAAAGTTCTTACAATAACTCTATCCTCAATAAGAATAGAATGAATGTAAGACACTACAGATGCTTTCAGGCTCTCCCATCCATAGGCCTGCCCCTCATCAATGGGGGGTGTGGCCTTAAGGCTCACTTCTAAGGTACACGAAATACAAGCTACAAGACCCTGTATTTATAGGAGAGAAATCTTTGCTTCTTAAGATTTCTCCTACACTATTTAGGCAGCTTAAAATTTGGTAATTCAATCAATTATATTGCTTCTTCTATAAGTTCCCTAATTTGTATAAGTTTAGACTTTGAGCCTTAACCCAACAATTAGCAAAATATTGGCAAATAAAAGAAAAAACATGGACCTTTTCATGAGGAAATTTAGGACTTATATTCTTCTTTGTCCTCATCCTTCTCTTCTTTCTTCTCTTCCTTACCAAAAATCTTCATATCAAACAATTTGGATCTATCAAAATGGATCACTATAAAGTCTTCTGCTTCCAAAGTGTAATCTACTACAAGGTTCACCTAACCCTTTTGCAAAAACCACTCATTCCTTGACTTGAATAACTCCATAGGCCACAAATTTCCATGTTTGTTCCTAAGTAACACCTTGTCTAGTAGATCAAGATGTTCCTTTATGTAAGCCAAGGGCAGTTGATATCCCAAGATTCTTTTATGTAAGCCAAGGGTAGTTTATTTCCCAAGATTCAACATCCACTTAATTAATACTTATCTTCACCAAGCTTAAGTACAACATAAACACAAAAAAGAGCATGAAACTATGGAACTACCATTTTTTGAGAGTTGGAATAAGGCAGATAGACCTTGAAGAAGGATGATGTTTCCTTGCACTTCCAGACCATTTTGGCAAAGCTTAACAAGAAATACATTAGGTTGAGAACATGTAAGCTTCCAAGTTCCAATTCTTATTTTTTTGCAATTGTATGATGGCATAAGTATAATGAATACTACTTTCTTGACTTTAAACTTGAATGCATGGTGGTCTATCACTAATAAGAGAAAAAAAAATCTAGAATTTGCAAAAATTTACAAAAGGGTGTTTGATGTTTATGATGTTTTAAAAACCCACAAGCACATGGATCAAAAGTAGTGCAGCGTGTGTAAGAGTACGGGACTCATCTCCTTAGCGAGGCCTCTAACTATGGTCCTAGATGTTATGCGCTCTAAACCAGCTACGTGCCAAAAGGAAAATCTTTTTGTGTTTTTTTTTTTGGAATTGAAGGGAACTCTAAATTAAAGACACTAAATTAAACTACCTAAACGAACGTATGGAAAGACAAACAAACTAGAGAAGGAGTGGATAAATCAATTTAAGAAGGACAAGGGTGATTACTACTCCATTAAGGGGTCGGGATTTATTCTTGCTTTGGGTATTTTTATGGCTTTGATGGCTACTTTTAGAGGTCTAAACTCACTAATCATATTATCCCTAATTCCTAGTGCAATTCTATCCTTAAATGGATCCTACTTAGAGTATAACCTTGTGCTTATAAACTAGGTTTTAGGACTTAGTTGATTGAGACTTCTAGATTGATTTTGATTAATACACCAACCAACGGTCTAAATCATTAATTGTGTTTCAAGCTAAAGCCTAATCCACCTAAGTTCAACTAAGTGTAATGGATGACCTATTAGTTTTATTTCATCCTAAAGACTGCACTTAAACCTACAAATAAAGTCAAGCACAATTAATCAACGTAAGCGGATATGAGAAATTAAGAACATAAGAATATATATTTCTCCATTGAGGCAATTAATCAAAGACATAGACATGCTCAACAATCTCCATTAAAACAACAAAAAACCAAACATGCATTTAAACTATCAAAATATCCCAAAACAAGTTTTACAATCCTTAACCCATAATAGAATTAATAATTAATGCTAAAAAGATTTAGTTCATCATGTCAAAATAGAGTGAAAAAGTGAAATTTAATCTTAAAAATATCAATTCCATGTCTAGAAAATTAAATTCCAAGTTTAGAACCTCTTCTCCTTCTAATTTCGCTTAAATGTGAATTTCAGCAAAGAATCCAAAGTGGACAGCACTTTTTTGCAGAATTTTGCACCACCTTAGCTTATTTTTTAGCCCCAAACAGCCCAAAAACTTGAAAAAAATAAGCACCCAATTAGTGTTTTCAAGTAAAACAAAACTAAGGGAAGTAAAACTAGGTTAAGAACAAGAAAATCCTCCTCGTTTGCTGATGAATTTGTGCTTCTTTGGTGGAATTCTTGCAGAGAAACACTTGCTGAAAAGTGCTTTTTAAACCCCCTAAACAACCCCTAAAATTTCCCTCTTTATGTATGTGAGTGTGTGAGAGTGTAGGTGAGACTACGTGAGCGTGTAGGTGAGGTTATGTGTGTAGTTGGTGCTGAATAGAAGGACAAAAAAGAGGAAAATAAAGGTTGTTCAGCACTGCTTTTCCCTGCTAAACTTGTTCCAGCCTTCTACCCTGGTTCCCCCTTTGAAGCTTATTTTGGCCTCTTTATAAAGAGAGTATGTGTGTGTGTGTGTGTGTATTGTGTTAAGAGAAAGGAAAAGAAAAGGAATGGTGGGAGGTGCACGAGTTTCGGGGTTGGTTTTTGGTAAGTGTAAGTAAGATTTCAATTATATATTAATATATATATATATATATATATATGTTGCATGTGTTTATGCTGTAAGCTGGTGAAGGTTGATTAGGTCTTAGCAAGTTGGCATGGTAAGTTGGTGGGGGTCGATTAGGTCTTAGCAAGTTGGCATGGGTTTGCATAAGGTGTATGAGTATTAGCAAAATGGGTAGGGGTCTTATGGGTAGTATATGTTTAGTTTATAATATATAATATAATATATAATATTCTAACTATGTTCTAAAACCCTAGAGCCTAATTAAATTAATATCCTAAAACTAATCTAGTAACCCTAATTCTAACAAATATATCCTAATGACCTAAATTCCTAATATCGTAATTCCTAATTAAATTAATTAAACTAATTCAAATTCCTAATAATTAAAATTACTATCTAAAAATAATTTTAAAAAATAAAAAAAATAAGAAATGGTACACCACGCATGAACACTCAATGAGACTCAAGAAGCACTCAAAAGCTCAAAAATAGACAAAATTAGTACCAAAACATGCACGCAAACACACTCTAAATCATGCAATTTACGCTCCAAATACTTACACATCAACACCCCCAAACCTTTTCCTTGCTTGTCCCCAAGCAAGACCACTCCGAAGTTTATCTTATGATGATGCTCAAAGAGTTGCCAAAAATATTTACTTGCTATCTTGACAAATCTAAGGAGTATAAGGGGTCATTCTTATTGTAAAAAGGGATCTTCAAGCCTTTTTCGGATCTTTCTCTCAATCATAAGTGTTCTCGCACCTCCCGATAACTTACCAATTAGCTAAAACCACCACAAACCTAGGATTCCAACTCATGCACCCATAATGTTGATATTTCATGCCCTATCAACTAACATGGCCTCTTAACATGCATTTAGCCCAAAGATACAAAGAAAAGAGAGAATTACATCACAATGGCTCGCAATTGGTGTAACTGTCTTATTCACAATACAATGAAATGATGTTCTCGATGATTGGGGCCCTCATGTAGCGAGCTTTCAACTAGCACATCCCAGCCACTTAAGGCTTAGGGTATTAGGGGAAGAAACGCCCCTCTGGCATACTAACTCGGGTTTCGCCAACCACTTCAAATGGAAGATCAAAGGAAAAGAACTAACATATGCCAAATCAACATTGTGTCTTTTGTTACTTATTCAACATATTTCATTTTTTCTTGCCATTTGGCTTTTTTCTCATTTTCCATTTTTTTTCATATTTGTAATTTTTTTCATTTTTTTTCTCTGTTTTGCATTTTTTTCATTTTTTTCTCAATACACAATGTAAAACAAAAAAGAAGACAAAAAGAAGGGCTAAAGCACACTAAAAGAACCAAGCAAAGAAAAGGGCACCCACATCAATAGCCCTAAAAAAACTTTTTCCAACCACGTTGTAGGGCAACAATAAGGTGCATTCTTAGAAGTGCTCACTCCCCACAGTTTTCAAAAAGATTCTCTTTAAAATCTTGGTTCTTCCTCTATTCCATTCACTATCCAGAATACAACCTCATCTTCGTCAATCAATAAGAGCCAACACTCCAATTAACAAAGAGATAAACAACTCTACATGCACAAAAAATCGAAAAAAATTTCACCATTTTGAGCAAAACCATGCAAATCTGCCCTTTATGTCAAATGTGAATAATTCATAGAATTCTCACACCCCTAAACCTAAATTTTGCTTGTCCTCAAACAAATGACAACTAACCATGCAAGTTTGCATTAGCATTAACAAATAAAAACAAGGATGTATGCAAAAATGAAGAAGGGGAATGCAAGGAATAGGAACAATGCTCTAACTATTAAAAGAAAAAGAAAAGAAAAAAGAAAAAAAGTAAATGCATAAAAAACAAAAAGAAAAGAACAAAATTGCCAAACTCTAGGTTGCCTCCTAGTAGCGCTAACCATCATGCCGTCAACTAGGCAATCTTCAAGTGTTATAAGAAGGCTTCTGAAGCTCAATGGACTCCGCTCGAGCCGTGCTCAGGTCAAATGAATGCTTCAGACGCTGTCTATTCACAGTTAATACTCGTCCATCCTTCACATCCTAGATCTGGATATCTCGAGAAAGGTAGGCTTCAATGAACTCGTATGGACCATCCCATCAACTTCTTAATTTACCTAGAAAGAGTTACATTATAGAATTAAACAATCAAACTTTGTCAGTAGGAGAGAAAATTTCCTAAGGATATGCCTATCATGCATTGTCTTTATTCTCTCTTTATAAAGCTTGGTGTTCTCGTATGCCTAATATCTTAACTTCTCCAGCTCAACGAAGTCAAGCTTTTTTTTTTTCTGACCTGCAGCAGACAAGTCAAAATTTTAAAGCCTTAATAGTCGAATATGCTATATGCTCTAACTCCACAAGTAGATGGCAAGCTTTCCCATACACCAACCTACATAGAGACATGCCATGGGGGTTTTATATGCAGTATGGTAGGCCCGCAATATATCACTCAATCTATAAACCAATCTTTCCTATTAGACCTAACTATTTTCTCTAGAATGGACTTGACCTCCCTATTTGAAACTTCGACCTGTCCACTCGTCTGACGGTGATACAGGGTAGAAATCTTATAAGTGACTGAATATTTTCTAAGTAAAGCCTCAAGTGTCCAATGGTAGAAATGCCATCCTTCATCACTAATAAAGACTTATGGTATCCTAAACATTGAAAAGATGTGCTCTGGAATAAACTTAACCACAACCTTGTAGTTATTGGTTTGGGTAGGAATCGCCTCAACCTACTTGGACATATAGTCAATAGCTAATAAGATGTATTACTACCCAAAAGAAGGAGGAAACGCACCCATGAAATCTTAAAAGTTCACACACAAGAAAATAAGAAAGAGACATCATATTTCTCTTAGAAATTGATCCAGATTGCTGACATCTATCATACTTTTTACAAAAGTCCTAGGCATCTCAAAAGAGTGTGGGCCAAAAGAATCTACTTCGCAAGACTTTAGCTATAGTTTTCTTATCTCCAAAGTGATCTCCACATGCTTCACCATGACACATATTCAAAATACTCTCAAACTCACTCTCTAGAACACACCTACAAATCACCTGATCCACACAGACCTTAAAGAGATAAGGATCTTCCCAAAAGAAATGCTTAACCTATGAATAAAACCTATCCATTTCTCTTTTCTCCCAATAGGGTGTCAACTAACTTGTAACAAGATAGTTCGTTACATATGTATACCATGGTATGTGATGTGAGACAACAAACAATTGTTCATTTGGAAAAGACTCACGAAAGGGGATGGAATCACTAAGCGACTCTTGAATAAGATGGGACAAATGATTAGCAACAGAATCTCACTACCCTTCTTATCTCTAATCTCTATGTCAAATTCCTACAAAAGGAGCATCCATCTAATCAAGCAGGGCTTAGATTCATGCTTAGACAAAAGATACCTCAAAGTCGTATGATTAGTGTAAAGTATGACCTTAACCCAAGAATGTTTGATCGAAACTTATCAAAGGAGAACACTACTACTAGAAGCTCTTTCTTGGTGGTGGTGTAATTCTTCTAAGCCTTATGTAAAGTCTTACTAACATAGTAGATCACGTAGGGCAACCTATCCTTACGCTGTCCTAATACAGCTTCTATGGCAAAATTTGATGCATCACACATAATCTCAAAAAGAAGACTGTAATCAGGCAGTTGAATGATAGAGGAAGAGAAAAGCAAAGATTTAAGCCTATCAAAAGCTTTAATGCACTCTTTACCAAACATAAATGGAACATCTTGCACGAAAAGCCTAAATAATAGACAGGCAAACTGGCTAAAATCCTTAATGAACCTATGATAGAAACCTAAATGGCCAAGGAAGGATCTTACATCCTTAACAGATTTAGGAACAGGCAATTTCTCTATAAGCTTTACCTTGGCCGAGTCAACTTGATTACCATAAGAAGGCATTGCATGTCCCAAAACTATTCCTTTTTGTACCATGAAATGTTATTTCTCCCAACTCAGCATGAGATTCATCTTAATGCAACGGTCCAGCACTAAAGACAAGTGACTAAGGCATGAATAAAAATTCACACCAAAGACTAAGAAATCATCCATGAAAATCTCTAAGTGTCTCTCAATCATATCACTACAGATAACCACCATATACCTTTGAAAAATGGCAGGTGCATTGCAAAGACCGAACAACATTCTCCTATAAGCAAAGGTATCATAAGGGCGCGCGAAAGTGGTCTTCTCCTGATCCTGGAAAAAACTGAGGATTTGATTATATCTCGAATACTGGTCTAAAAAGTAGTAATAACTATGACCAACTACTCTACCCAAAATCTGGTCAAGGAAGGGTAACGGGAAGTGATCTTTTCTAGTTTTAGAGTTGAGCTTCCTATAGTCTATGCACATTCTCCAACCCATGGGGATTCAAGTAAGAACTAGCTCGCCCATATTATTCTCTACCACAGTAATCCCAAACTTTTTCAGTACTACCTGAATAGGAGTAACCCACTCACTATCAGAGATAGGATAAATGATTCTTGCATTTAAGAGCTTAATGACCTCATTTCTCACAACTTCATTCATATGTGGGTTAAGTCGTCTCTGCATCTCTCAAAAAGGTACTGCATATTCTTTTAGATGAATTCAATGCATACAAACTGAAAGGTCTACTTATGACTTCTAAGGACTCCTAAAACAGATTCTTCATTCTCACTAGACAAATCAGAATCTATAATCATAGGAAGGGTCTCATCAGGTCCTAAAAATGCATACTTCAATTGCTCAGGTAGGGGTTTGAGCTCCAAAGATAGGGGAGACTCGACCATAGGGGGATCACTAGAAACTTCTAAAAATTGAGACTCGGACTAACTAACCTTTATCAATAGATCAGGCCTACAGTCAACAGATATAGACGTGGAAGCTATATACTTGCTAACAAATGACTCAGAATCAAATTAGTCTAAAATGGCCTTGAGCTTAGCTAACTTATTCTCATCAAGCAACATCTCGTGGGCATACTCCCTTACACACAAATCAATAACATTAATAGCCAAAAAATCCTTCTCATTATCCATACCTACACTCCCTCTAGTCGTTGCCTCTACAACTCTTATAGTGACCTTTAAATTCCCAAATTTAATCTCTAGTAACCCCAACTTACAATGGATGACTACATCAGTTGTAGCTAAGAAGGGGTGTCCTAAGAGAACAAATGTAGAATACCTATTGTCATGGCCAGAATCCATATCTAAGACAATGAAATCAACTGGATAAGCAAACTCTCCAACCTAAACCATGACATTCTCTACTATACCTCGCGATTTTCGCTCAGATCTATCAGCCAACTACAGAGTAATGTACGTAGGAGATAACTCACCCAAGACCTAGACACTGGTAGATTGAGTAAGGAATCAGATATACATTAGACCCTAAATCTAGAATAGCATGATCAATCAGGGTCTTCTTAATGCAACACGAAATAGTGAAAGCTACTGGGTCTTTTAACTTAGGTAGGATGCCCGAAGTGCAAATGTTACTCACCTTTTTCGTAAGCTTCACTGTTTTTGACATATAGGAAATGTTTCTCTTTCGTGTGCAGAAATCTTTGAAGAATTTCACATAAGCAAGAATGGACACAATGGCATCAATTAGAGGAAGGTTCACCTTAGGGCTCTTAAGTGCTCTAAGATCTTACTCATCCTAGTGTCATCAATAAGTCTGGGCTTATCTAATGCAACCAAGAATGGTGCTCTGGGGACGAAATCACTAGATTTTACGGACTATTTCCCCTCCTTATGTGGAAGGTACGACTCTTATCTCTCTCTCTCTCTCTCTCTCTCTCTCTCTAATGGTGTCCTCTCTCTCATTGTCCCTCACTAGACTCTATATGAACACTAAGTGCAAACTTAACTGAAATTTCTTTCTCTCATACCCATTGTTAATGACTCTATCACTCTTAAGTCTAATAACTGCTTTTGCCTTTGCATGAGTGGTGTAAAAGGGATCGGAGGAAGAACTGGATTGATCTCTAGGGTTCATCTTAGGCTGGGTAGGCAACTTGCCTGGTGATGTGTTGGTTTTATGTGTATATTTGCACTGTATTTCTATACTTATTTACAGGTGATTTGTGCTTATTAGATAGCCTTAGTGTAGTATTTATACTATAGCTATACATACTCGAATGTAAATCATAGGTAAGTTTAGAGAGAAAACACTACACTAAGTGCTCATTTTATGTTGTATGTGAGTTTTGGGATGGGACAAGCATAAATAAGAAAGAAATGAACTCAATGTTGAAGACTGCATATGAAAAGACAAAAAAATGAGCAAGATATGAAGTTTCAAAGTTAAGTTGTCAAGTAGGACGGGCCTGCCCAGTAGGGTGCCCCGATAAATCCAAAAAGCTCATTTTTTGTACCAGTCAACCTCCCAAAGTATCGGCTGACCAAGGTAATGATGCTGGAAGCTATAAATAGGGCCTGATTTTAGCATTTGAGGGGAATTTTTCACTCTATCTCTCGCACCCACTTTACACTTATTTCCTAAAACCCTAAATCCACTTAAGCCTACCTCACACACTCACTTCTAAACACATTTAACACTAGGAATCAAGCCTCTAAAAGGATCAAACACAAGGATTTATGCATAAGCTCTTGGATTGTAAAGCATGGCTATGGATAAAAAGGTATCTTTCTTTTATCCTAAGTTGATCTATGTATGATTAGAGCTATGTAGGGTGATTTACTCTTGTATTATGAATGATTATTACATGATTGTTTTAGGAACTTGATGCATATATATATATATATATATATATATATATATATACATATATGATTGTACTTAGGGTTTTGAAGGCCATTTTATAAACATGTCTATGTGTTTGTTGAAATGCCTCAATAGAGGTGCATATGTATATTGAAGTATATTATGCTATTAACCATTTATAAATCATTATGCTAGCATGTCTATGTGTTCGTGTGGTTATTACATGAAGTGGGTATGCTTATATACGTGTCTATATGTGTGTTTGCATACTTAATAGCATAAATAGCTTCTATTACTTGCATGTTGGGTACTATTACTTAAATTGGTGTAATCTAAGCATGTCTATGTGTTTAGTCGTAGGATAGGTCAATTTATGCTCGATACCATGCCTTGATGTGTATGCACACGCTTAATTGATAATTCCCACTATTGTGATGACGATCGGTGATGCACAACTAATGGCTAGCCTAGGTCGAGTCTTTCTTAGCTTTAAATCCAACTAACGAGTTTTAGAGTAGGTTAGTCAATATTAGATGGCCTAGTTCTGGGCTTTAAATCTAGCCAATGGTTTAGATGCTAGGGTTAGATAGATCTAAATCACATAGAATCCTAACTAGCTAGCACTATGGCCCTAAGTCATAAAGACCACGCCATAGCTCTGGGTTAGTTGATGCCTAGAGACGAACCCGCACTGAGGCTTAGGGTGTAATTAAGAGATTAATTAGGAGTTTAGATGAAAGCAACCAAGTATAATCCATCACGCAACCTTGACAAAATGTAGTAATCAGCCAGTTATAAGACGTAATCACCCTAGTTCCCCATTTCCACATGTTAGATTCCCCTTAGATTGCTTAATTCCCTCATTTTAGACACACTCTATTTTATTTCCTTATCCATAGGGTAGATTTATTTTTCCTGTACTCCATCTTATCCCAAAAATCAAAAAATATTGTAGTTTAGGAACCTTGTTAGCTAAATACTGGTTATTAATTTTGATGATGAAAATTTGATATGCATTTATAATTATTTTACTAAAAAGTATCTTGTGAAGATAAGTGCTAAGATGAGTAGATAGATGCTTGGAAGATGGAAGAAGATGAACAAATAAGCACAATTTGAAGAAGAAGAAGATGATGATGATGAGAAGGCATAAGGAGGAGAAGAGGCGTCATAAAGGGTACCAGACGTTCTTGCTCTTCTTGTGAAATGCCTAAGTATTGCAAGTGCTTGGCTTAAATCTTTATTTTTATAACTTAAACAATTTAAATCTCATGCACATTAGATTTCATAAAAGCATAAATAATTTTAAATGCACGCTTAGTGTAAATATGTGTTGTGAAGTGTTTCTAGTCATAAAAGGTATTTACAAAATGCATTAAGATGATTTGGAGTTATGAAAAGTTGATAAAATTGTGCTTAAAATGTTTTCAGGCAAAGTTTGGCTTTACTTCTTTCTCTGAAGTGGCCGGGCCCCAAAGTCAATCGACCGACTGACCAGGAAGGGTCAACCAACCAAAACAAACAAGGGAAGAAAAAGCCAAACCCCTAGCCAGTCGACTGGCTAAGGCCTCTGGCTTAGTCAGAGAAGGCCAAGAGGAGACCAGACGACCTAGCCGGTCGACCAGCTGAGCAAGATGCTGTAATAAATGCACTAGCCATTTATTACCGTTCTGGACATTTTCTCCTCTTTTCTTCCACCTATCAAATCCTTAACTCTCAAATATCTTTAAATACATCTTTAAAACTCATTCAAATCATCAACTCAAGCTTGCAAAATCATATATCATCTTCCAATTGAGCTTTGAGCTATTCTTGCAATATCGTTGAGCTTTCAAGAGCATCATTCATTGCTATATTCTCTTTTAAGAAGAAATTACAAATTCTTGATCATTTCTATTCTTCTTGATTGTATACATACTTTATGAGCTAAGAAATCTTAAGAAAGACATCCATTAGAGCTTGAAAAAGTCTGAGGAAATCCTAAAAAGTGGGACTCTTGGGTTTTTTGAAGTTTGGCTTCAAAGAGTTGTAAAAATTGGTCTTTGCTTCACCAAGATTTGAAGAAGTACTTAGTGCAAATTGTTGAAGTCCTAAGGAGAGCTTCCTTGGGTGGTAGATATAGGCTTGGTCAAATCACCTTAAATCGTTTGTCTTCCTTCTCTCTACACTTTATTTATCTCTATTTACTTATATTAATTACGTTGTGTTTGATATATTGCTTAATTGAAATAGTTGAATTTCTGCGGATTTTATAAACGAAAATTAGTATATATATCTTAATTCACCCCCTTAAGATATTTGCACCCACAAACCCAACACGTAGCTTTTTAGGACGCACATAGCTTAGGACACACTCACACCCTATATTATAGGTGACCCGTACGCTTGCGGACTATTTAGGCTTGTGCTCACAAAGAGTAATCACTTGGCTCCCTAGTACTCAACTGACTAGCTAACTATCCTAACTGGGAGCCATCTTAGTCATATGCTACTGCTGTGACTAAAACATCTACAATAGAAGATCAAACTTATCGTAACAACTAGGCTGGCTAGAGGATAGTGCAACTAGTAAGGGTATAGACTGACTGATAAGAGCGAGAACAGATAGGCACTGGCCCTGTAAGGCACTAGGAAGTTTAGATGGATTTACATGATAAACACATGGTAGATTCGACTAAGCAAGACGAGGTCACTATTGGAATGGGACCTAGTCAAAGTGATTGTTACGCCAAGAAAACTTAGGGTTATCCCTTCAACCTGAATTATATGTGTTAGAGTAGGGATTATACTCTCGTAAGTACCTCTGTGCAGCATAAACTTGCTCCTGAATGAATTCTGGAAACTATGGTGCTAATAGGCAAACTATAGTCTCGTGGGACAACTCGAAACACAAGGCACACACCTCAATGACAGAAGGAGAAGACGACGATACTAATGGATTGGCTTGACGACCAGGAATAGGTGCTAGACCTAAAGAAATCAACTAGTCAAGCTTATAGGCCAATGTTTCTACCTTAGTAGGAAGATCATGGGATGTGCCTACTTCACTCCTCTTCTAGGATTACTTTTACTCGACCTATCCAACACCATATTCTGAAAAGAATCCTCAGCAACATGCTCTAAAATCCCTCAAGCGTCACTATGTCTCAGATTATAGGATCCTCCACCTGACATAACATTCACTATCATGCGCTAGGACTCGGTAAGACCCCTAAAGAAGTACTATTGAATATCGTGGGTACCGTACCCATGATGTGGACACTAACATAACAAATCATTAAACCTGTTCCATGTCTCATGGAAAGATTCAAAAGCTCAAATGGTCTTAGCCGTGGGGTAAAACCTCTGATAGAATTAGGACTGAAGCTCGTCCCAAGATGTAATGGCTACAATGGGCAAAGTCTGAAGCCATTGTTTAGCTTTATCCTTGAGGGAGAAAGGGAAAAGTCTGAGCCTAATGTTCTCTTGAGACACATTTGGAAAATTGAAGATAGAACAAATCTCCACAAAATCAATGATATGTGCCAGGGGATTCTCATTACTCCTACCATAGAAAGACGAGAGCATAGCTAATATCCCATGCTTAATCTCAAAACTCACCTCCCTCAAACCCAGTGAATGGATGGCCATATTCGGCTCAAAGGCATGAGAAAAGAAATACTATCTATTGGTCATGTTATTGACTGCTTGGCATGGATTCGAAAGCCTAGGAAGCTCAACATTCTTATTACGAGGAACAACAGGAGGAGGAAGAGGAGAAGGGGGATTATCATTCCCATTATGAGGAACAAAAAGAGGGAGATCATTCCTATTTTTTGCCATTTCACCTAGATTGTCTTCTAAGTTCCTAAAATGACAGTGAATTCTCCATGGTTTAGGATTAAAAGGAACTAAATCAGGTCTAAGTCAACATCGACCAAGCATGCACAAAAAGAAACAAAATCTCCTTCCAACTCTTCAACCCTCAAAACTACAATTTCAGCGTAAATCTATAGCAGAGAAACCACAAGTCCCTAAAAACTACAAAAAAAAAAAAAATAGAAACGCGAAATAAAAAAAAAACACAATGCAAATATAAAATAGTAACTCTCATGAAAATAAAAGAGAACAACGAAAACTAAGACTACTACTAAAACAATAATAGAAATAACAAAGTACATAACCAAGTAGAACACACAAATAAAAGAAACCAATCGTGCTTCCACGACAACGGCACCAAAAACTTGATGTTGTTTTAAGAACCGCAAGTGTACAGATCGGAAGTAGTCAAATGTATGTAAGAGTACAGGAATCGTCTCCTCAGGGAGGCCTCTAACTGTGGTCCTAGATGTTATGCGCCTTAAACTAGAAACGTACGAAAAGGAAAATCTTTTGTGTTTTTTTGGAATTGAAGGGAACTCAAAATTAAAATTAAAAATACTAAATTAAACTAACTAAATGAACATATGTAAAGACAAACAAACTAGAGAGAGAGTGGATAAATCAATAAGGAAGGACTAGGGTGATTACTACTCCATTATAGGGTCAAGATTTTATCCTTGCATTGGGTATTTTGACGACTTTGATTGTTTCTTGTAGAGGTCTAAACTCACTAATCATATCATCCTATTTCTCAGTGCAATTCTATCCCCAAGTGGATTCTACTTAGAGTATAGCCTTGTCCTTATTAACTAGGGTATTAGGACTTAATTGATTAAGACTTCTAGATTGATATTGATACATACACCAACCTAAAGTCTAAACCGTTAACTCTGTTTCAAGCTAAAGCCTAATCCACCTAAGTTGAACTAAGTGTAATGGGTGACCTATTAGTTTTATTTCATCCTAAGACTGCAGGCTAAACCTAGTTATAAAGTCAAGCACAATTAATCAACATAAGTGGATATGAGAAATTAAGAATATAATAATACATGTTTCGTCATTAAGGCAATTAATCAAACACATAGATATGCTCAACAATCACAGTAAAACAATAAAAACCAAACATGTACTTAAACCATCAAAATATCCCAAAACAAGTTTTACAATCTTTAACCCATAATGGAAATAATAATCAACCCTAAAAAGATTTAGTGCATTATGTCAAAAGAGAGCGCAAAATTGAAATTTAATCTCAAAAATATCAATTCCATGTCTAGAAAATTAAATTCCAGGTTTAGAACCCCTTCTTCTTTTAATTTTGCTCAAATTCAATTCCAAAACACGAATTTCAGTAAAGAATCCCAAGTGGACAACACTTTTCTACAAAATTCTGCACCAATTTAGCTCACTTTTTAGCTCCAAAATAACCCGAAAACTTGCAAAATAAGCACCCAAATAGTGTATTAAAGCAAAGCAAAATTAGGGGAAGTAAAACCAGGTTAAGAACAAGAAAATCCACTTTGTTTTCTGCTAAATTTCTACTGCTTTGGTAGAATTCCTGCAGAAAAATACTTGCTAAAAGTGCCTTTTAAACCCCCTAAACAACCCCTAAAATTTCCCTCTTTATGTATGTTAGTGTGTGAGACTGTAAGTGAGATTATGTGTGCTTGGTGCTAAATAGAAGGACGAAAAAGAGGAAAATAAAGGCTATTCGGCCTTGTTCTTCCCTGCTAAATCGTTCCAGCCCTCCTCCCTGGTTCTCCCTTTGAAGCTTTTTTCGGCCTTTTTAGAGAGAGAGAGAGAGAGAGAGAATGTGTGTGTGTGTGTGTGATGTGTCAGTTAAGAGAAAGGAAAAGAAAAGGAATGGTAGGGGTGATGCATTTGGGGGGTTGGTTTTTGGTAAACGTGAGTGAGGTTTTAATTATATATTATAATTTAATATATATGTTCCATATGTTTATGCTATAAGCTGGTAGGGGCTAATTGCGTCTTGGCATGGGTTTGCATATGGTGTATAAGTATTAGCTAAATGGGCTGAGGGGTCTTACAGGTAGTATAGGTTTAGTTTATATAATACAATATAATATATAATATTATAACCATGTCTTAAAACCTCAGAGCCTAATTAAATTAATATCCTAAAACTAATCTAGAAATCCTAATTCTAACAAATATGTCCTAATGACCTAATTTCCTAATATCTTAATTCTAATCTAACCTAATTAAATTCATTAAACTAATTCAAATTCCTAATTAATTAAAATTACTATCTAAAAATAATTAAAAGAACATAAAAAGATAAGAAATGGCACACCATGCACAAACACTTAATGAGACTCAATAAGCACTCAACTACTCAAAAATGAACAAATCAACTTCAAAACACGCACTCAAACACACTTCAAATTATGCAATTTATGCTCCAAATACACAAATTAGTTTGGGTTGGGCAATGCATGTATTGTATTATATTGTACATTACATTTGTATTGTACTATATTCGCCTACTTGTCAATGGCACTTAAACCTATTTAGTTATCCAACTACTTCAACTGCTTAGCACACATAAGAATTCAGAGTGTTCTATCTTTCTGGCTTACTTCTTTACTGAAAACTACTTTCACAACTAACCATTAATAGAATTACTTAAATTTAAAAGAATAATAATCAATTGTAACACACTTTTCACATAAAGATTACTTACAAACTATTATTTAACAACTTCATTACGAACTTTTGAACAAAATTATGGTGTTTGCACATTTGAAAGGAAAAGGATTGCTAATTGATTAATTGTAAAAACTTATAATTGCTCAAGGTCTCATCTCCTTAAGCTTGGGAAGAGCAACCCTTAGCAACAAAATAAAAGAGAAACCAGGAAACAAAGATGGCTGTTTATGCAAATATTAGCATTAAGAATGACAACAAACAAGATCTTTGTCATTTTTGCAGTTAATGGTGCAAGATAATCGAACTGGATATCGAATTCCCATGCACCATCTTCTTTTTCAGTTTCCACAGGTATCTTTCACGGGCATCTTGCTATTTTTCTCTTCCTAACCTCAATTGTTCCTTTAAAGCTAAAAATTCAACATATCACACAAAAAAGAAACTGTGAATATTCATATTCTGGAAGATAAGTCTTTTCATTAGGCTATTTTCGTGATGGATGAATTACTTCTCAGTTAAAAAGAGTTAAAACACCACAAAAAAAACTAAGAATAGGCGGCAGTTTTACTACAAAATGATGAAGAATAGGCAGCAGTTTTATGATATAGGCAGGGATTTGGGTAATACGTAGATATATTGTTATGCAAGATAACTAATGAATGTATTTTAGTTTGATTGGTGAATGGTATGATTATAGAGTACTACAATAAGAAAAGTTTCAGGTTTGAACAGTAGATAAAACATAGTGTAATCTTTTTCTTTTTGGAATTCTATATAGGTGGCATTTTAAATAGCCGGCGCCTATACTAATGGCAATTTTAAAATAGGCGGCGGAAAAACCGTAGCCTATTACTCACTTTTTTTGTAATGAAACCAAACCACAACACCCTCCAAGTAGTCGATAATCATGATATGAATTAAGCCCAAAAAAATTAAAGAAAAAGGGCTGAAGCACTTTATTTTCCACTTTGAAGAATCACTAAGTTTTCATCATAAAAACCAATTGGTTGATATGAGAAGTAGCCCAAGACCTTATATGGTAATCTTAATTTTTTAGATTTTTTCATGTGGGACTTCTTTATATGTTGTAACCCCCTTGTCCCATGAGTGACCTAGAACAATACCTATACCATTTGTAGATGAACTTCGACTTAGCTTGTAACTGGACTTGGACTTGGATGGTAACTGGAAACTGGAATTGAATTTAAATGATCGTATGGCCTAGAATAAGGATGGTTGGATGAACAACCAACGACCCAGAGCAAATGCAGCTTGACTACTTGTAGGGATGGGCCATCACGTGAATGGATATGCCTGATGAACAAATTTGACAATTCATATGTGGACATATGTGCAACATAGAGACTAGACCAAAAGTTTATCTCTGATACCATACGAAGAATCATGAGGTTCCAACATAAAAGAAATCGATTGGGCCCAAGACCTTATATAGTAATCTTAATTTTTGAGATGTTCCTTGTGTAACTTCTTTATATATTGTAACACCCACAACTAGCTCAGGAAGATCAGTGTTAAAAGGTAGAAATATTTCATTTTCCAAACTAGCTAAGGAAAATCATGGTGCTATTACTTGAGCTTGGAGTAGTTAATTCTAACTTAAAAACCTGAAAGCAGAGTGATTAAGCACAAATCAAGTTTTGCAGAGGATTCTGGTGTTTGTCAACTCATTAACTGATAGAACTCACCATACAATATAAACACAATAGTTGTTGACTAATATATAGCATTAGCAAGGGTTTATGGTAGAAATGGTGAAATAACATCCAACTATGGGTACATACTTGTAGGGCAAACACAACCAACCACATTCACAACTGTAATAAGAAAAAGGTGATTTAGGTCCATACGCTATACCAATAAGCATGAAGTTGTTGAGACAAAGTGTGGCACTGGTTATTGGTTGTTCATTTTTTGTTAAAACAAAAAACTTTGCTAGATAACATAAAGGAATAAGGCAAAAAGTTCATCTACAAAGTAAAATCTCATGCTCAAAAGCAAAAATACATTGATTCTACTAACTTCAATATGTTTGCAGACTTTGGTTTAGGAGTTATCATTTATCAAACATAATTTTTTTAGCCCTAGCCCACTTAAAGGGCTTAGGCAAATTCAAGGGATGAGTAGAACTATCTATTTTTCTCTGGAAGTGACTCTAGCATGAACAATTGTGTTTTGTAAGAAGAATCAGTCCTCTCGACCCTTCCCTTTCATGAATTCACAAATGCACCTATCCCCTACCTTAACATGGTTCCATTCGCATAGATGTTTCCATCCATCGAAGTACCATAAGCGACCATCTTTCCAAGGACGTTTAATCGTTTCTCTCAGGGAGCTCAAGATTATAGTGTTTAACCATTTCAACTGCAATGTATTGTAACATGTACAAACGATTCTATATTAGTAGTGTTTAATGCAAGAAAATGAAAAAAATTAGCCCAACTAAATTGAGGGAACCTATGATAGTAGAATATTTTCTACCCTAGTTACCAAATAACATATAAAATATTGTCATTTACACACTCAATTAATAAGGAAAATACAAGGCTTACCAGCTCATTCCACAATCTTTTTCTTATTCTTGGTACAAAGTAAGGATTTTTAGGGTGGGGGGTATAGCCCTGACTCAAAAACGTCAGCACCATAACTATCATGAACATGTTTCACTTTGTGGCTAGATTCAGCATTGCCATTTGCTGTCCCTGTAGACCTAGCTAATCAATCAAAAAAGATATCTTAGCAAAAATATTGGCAAACAAAATGAGAAACATAGACTTTTTCATGGATAAATTTAGAATTTACATTTAGGTTCCTTGCTGGACTTAGATCTTGATACTTTTATGTTTGCAAATTTAATGTGTCTTTACTCTTCTTCCTCTTTCTCTTCTTCTTCCATTAGTGCATTCTTCTCATTCTCAGGGCTATAATTATCATTAATTGGAATAAGAAAAACATGTCATGTAAGAGTTAAAGAGAGAAGAAAGAAATATTAAGTATGATGTGGAAAAAAATCACATAAGTAATATTGTTAGCTAACTATGTGTAAAACACCTATTTTTCTTTAGCTTGAACAATTCTATTACAAGTTTTGAGATTTATTTTTTTATGTTATATATGCAAATTACTTGTATATCAACCCCAGTAAAATAATTTTCTGGCTCCGTCCCTGAATATAGATGAACATGCCTAGCAACATCATTTCTTATACATATTATGCATATCGTTAGATGCTTGCATAGAGTTCCACTCGCTTGCCATTCTCTACATTAGCATTGTCAGTCAATTGGGTTTTTAACCCAGCTATTTCTTGCAAATCAATTAACTTGGTTAAAACCAACCATTGAGTAGCAAATGGAAATTTGATGTTAAAGGAATAAATTAATAGGCCAATGATAATTATGGAACTAAATTAAAATGGGTTTAATTTAATTCTTTCTTGGATTAAATAGAGAGGTGAATCCAAGTTTGAATTGGGTTTTATATTTATATCTGTTTTAATTGATTTTAATTTAATACAATAGACATATCTTCCTCAAGAGTTGCATCTTCTCTAGGAGTTGCATCCTTTGTCAAAAAGTGTGGGATGTTTTTTTAACAGGCACCAACTTTTCTATAAATATTGTGCAGTTCAAGATTTCTAACATAATTTTTTGTATTCATATTTTCTCACTTCAAGATTAGAGTTCTTTAAAAATTGATAAAGAGTTCAACATTTTTTCTAGGTCATCCATTTATGTAGTTTGAAGTGCTACTACTACTACAAGAATGCCACTTTTGTATCCTGGGAGATAGTCATCAATATCCACAAGCACCATAGCGAGGTGATAAGATCTTAAGGAAACTGAATAAATTCAGGCCTTGGTCTATTTACTGCAATTTATTTTATTTGTTTTGCAGAACTTATGAATTTATTTATTATTCCTATTTTTCAATTTCCTTAAATCTTTAGAATTTGGTTATATTTGCATTACACAAGCCTTATGAGCTTCTAACAATCTTAAGCCCATAATTTATTTTATTAACTAAATGACTTGTGATTTTTAATCCTATATAGTGTTTTGATAGTCTGAGCAATGGCTATTGAAATCGCTTTTGTCTTTTTCTTTAATTTGCATATAGTTTGGCTAGATGCCTTCCTACTATATATCTTGATACCTACATATGTGCATATGTGATCTAAATGCCAATGAAGTGCATTAATAAAATGATAAAAGTTGCATATCTTATAAGTTTGAATTGCATGTGAAGTTTTGGCATAGAAAAACATTATTGATACATTTGAAGCAGAAAACATTGGAGACATACTGACTTTGTTTTAGTTTTGCCTTGAAGCCAAATTTTGTAAATTATATTTGGCTGTAAGGCATTAGAATTTTAGAGTTTATTTCCTTTATGTTCATTTTAGATTCCTGTTACATGTAGAACTTTTGCATTTGTTGTTTGATGATAAGAACATATATGCACATGTGATCTAAATATGTTTAGTGATTTTTAAAATTCAAAACTATTGAGTATATTTGCATTTTTGTTCAAGAATCTTTTGTTTTCTGCTTTACACTAGAAATAATGAAATATTTGTTCTTTGTGAATAAAATATATAGTTTAATATTCTTTAAACGAAATCTAGCTGCTTAGAGTTTTTTGGGTAATTATTCTTTTGTTCTCTTACAAAGTGGGTTAATTATTTTTAAAAAGAGGGAAAAAGTGTAGCACTTTTTTTTAATGTCATAGAACTGTAAGCCCATAAGTGAATTTGTGTTTGACATGCATGTAAAGTTTTAAAATTGTGAGCTGCTTAGGTTTCTAAGGCATATGTCCATATATTGGATTGCATTTGTTAGTCAAAAGAAATTGGTTAAACTGGTTATACCTCAGACATTTTGGTTATTTGGGATAAAGTGACATCGGTGACTGTTATTAATTTTCTTTATACCATACTATTTATCTTGAATTTTAATTCATATTATCTTCGGACTCTGTTGGAGTATTTCTTTTAATTCTTTGTTGGCTTTTTCCCTTTACTTAAAGAATAAATAAAGAAAGTGCTTATTTCTAACTAAATCATTTGAATTATGGTATAAATCATTTGAATTATGGTAGAAATCATGTCAACTAGAGGAGAAATGTTCTTGTAACCAAACAATCTACAACAAAAAATGATGCACCCCAAGCAATACCTATAGGCTTTTAGGCCTGTTTGGATTGGCTTTTTTCCCAGGAAAAAGCACTTATTTTCCTGAAAAAGTTACATTAAATTTGCAATAACTATTAGATTTGGCTTCCAAAAAAGCTTAAACTCTGACAAAAAGCTGTTTTACAAAAGTTATTAAAAAAACGCTTTTGAAAAAAGCCAATCCAAACAAGCCCTTAATAGTGACAAACCCCTAGCCCTATTAGACCTAGTGAAAATTAAAAAACAATTCAATGGGGAATGTTTTTAAAAGGTGGCAATAGATATTGCTTTTATATTTAACCAGCTTGAGTTTAGCAAAGTTGCCTTCTATATAGAAAGACTTCAAAAATTACTTGAATCATTAGCACAAGGAAATAACATTGGAAGGCTTGATAGTCCGATTAAGGATCAAAGACCTAATAGTCCTATTGGGGATCGAAGAAGATAATTAAATATCTAAAATGAAGGTCGATATCCATTATATGGAACCAAAAGCAAATGAGTAGAGCATACTCCTAACAGTAAGAAGAGCAAACATTCCGACCAAGGTCACAATGGTGGAAATAAAAAGAAGTTCATTAGGAAATGTTTTGAATGTGACAAACCTAGACACCGAACCAAAGATTGTTGCAATCGCAAGGGTTGAGACACTGCTAAGAAAAGGAAGCATGCTTAAGCCAATGTGACAGAAGTTGATTATCTTACCAATGACATCTCTATTCTGAACCTGGCAACGGTAGTGTTAGAGGTAAAGTTGGTTAGAAACTCAAAGCAATGGTGGATGGACACCAGTGCCACTTGACATATGTGCTCTAACATGAATATGTTTACAACATACTATCCTATAACTGCTGCAATGGTAATGTACATGGGGAACTCTTCCACATAAAAGGTGCAAGGAACAAAAAAAGTGGTCCTGAAGATGACATCCGAAAAAGTAGTGACTCTTAACAATGTGCTACATCTGCCTTATATTAGAAATAACTTAATGTCCGGGTCATTATTGAATATGAATTGTCTTGAACTTGTTTATGAGTTTGATAAGTATGTTCATACTAAGAATGGTACATATGTCGGGAAAGGGTACCTTTTGTGATAGTCTATTTAACTTGATGCAATAACCATCGTACCCAAAAATCTTTACCAATTGTTAACTCTATTAATAATAATGCTTTTTCTGATTATGTGTTGGAATCTCCTAATTTATGGCACGACAAATTAGAGATGTGAATTTTGATTCAATACATAAACTTGTGACATTAGTTTTGTTACCAGATCTTGACTTTACCTCACACGTTAAATGTGAAGTGTGTATAGAATCGAAATTGACAAGAACTTCTTTTAAGTCTGTAGAAAGAAATTCTAAACCTTTAGAGTTAACTCACAGTAATAATTGTGACTTGATATTTATGCAAATAGAGGTGGTAAAAAGTATTCCACAACTTCTATCGATGATTACACATAGTATTATTATGTTTACTTACCCTGAAGCAAATATTAGGCTTTAGAAGTACTTAAATAATACAAGAATGAGGTTGAAAATCAACTATACCAAAAAAAAACCAAAATTTTAAGAAGTGATAAAGGAGGAGAGTATGTATTTCCTTTCCAGGAATACTGCGCGAAACATGAAATTGTTCATCTAATTACAACTCCTTATTCACCTCAACAAAATGATGTTACCACACGTCAAAATCGAACGTTAGAAGAGATAATGAATGCTTTGTTGATAAATTCAGGATTACCTCGTAACTTGGGAAGATGACTATTCTAATTGTGAAAACATTCATAATTAGTTACTTTACAAAAGATTAAGTATGACTCCATATGAACTATGGAAGAATTGACCCCCTTCTTTCCATCACTTCAAAGTATGGGGTTGTCTTGCCAAGATAGGAGCTCCATCTACTAAAATGGTCGACATTGGACAAAAGACTATGAATGGAATTTTCATTGGATATGCAAACAATAGTTCTACATATCGGTTTCTTGTGTATAAATCAAATATTCCTATCATTCATATGGATACCATTACAGAGTCAAGGAATGTACAACTTTTGTGGAAATATTTTCTTAAAAGAATGTACAAGAACAAACTTCTTTATAAAGATCTCATAATGCTATAAGTGTTGGAATATACATTCCTCCCACATACAAAAATAATAAAATCTTAGAACACCCTCTAAGGTCTTGGGCCATTCCTCATATTAACTAATTTATTTTTATGATAAAATCTCAGCAATTCTTCACATGATACCAGAGTTGGGTAGATCTTGGCCCAATTCCTCGCATTATGCACGTATGACGCATCTTTGTTTATTTAGCTCATATGAGGTCTTGATTCTTGGTTCTTGGTTTACGGTTTTCTTGCTTATTCTTGGTATTCTTAATTCTTGTTCTGGGTCACACATAAGAGGAGTGTTAAAACATACATTTTTCCAACAACGAAAATAATAAAATCTAATACCACTTTATAAGGGTCTTGCCCGCTTCTCATATTAACCAATTAGTTTTTATTATGCAACATCAATGATTGTTAACATAGTATTAAAGTTGGGTCGATCTTGACCCAATTTCTCGCGCCGTGCGCTTGTGCCACGTCTTTGCTCTTTGGCTTGTTTTAGCACCTGTCCTTGGTTCTTGAGTCATTTGATCACCTGTCCTTGATTCTTGGCTCATTTGAGCACCTATTCTTGGTTTGTGGCATTTCTGGCTATTCTTATTTCTTGGTTCTCATTTTAGGTTACACATGAAGGGGGTGTTGGAATATACATTACTTCTACTTGGAAAAGTAATAAAATCTTAGACCACGTTATAAGGTTTTGGACTACTCCTCATATTAACCAATTAATTTTTATGCTAGAATCTCAGTGATTCTTCATAATTATGAATCATGAAGATGAAAAAGATCAAGGATCTATGGAGAATGACAATGAACCAAGACATAGCAAGGCACTCAGACTTGGGAACTAGGGGTAAGCATAATTTCACAAAAACCAAAAAAACTATTTAGGCCTAATTGAATCAACCGTAAATTGATGGTTTCTAGAGTGATTCGGTCGATTATGGTTTCAATTTTTAAAACCAAAACGAATGATTTGGTTTTTGGTTTTAAGAGTAAAAAATCGTGGCCAAACAAAATCGCCCGCTACACGCACACACACACATATATGTAAATATATGTATGTATATATGTATGTATATATGTATATGTATATGTATATACATATATACATGCATTTGTATATATGTATATATATAGATATATAGATATATAATATATGTATATATTTATATATGTATATATGTATATATATTATATACATAGATATATACATATATAGGTTTCTTACTTTTGATCATACTCGCATAGTGTTACTTTTTTAGTATCTTATGGCCTTTTCTTTAAACTTGAGCCTTCAAGATTGTGTACTAAACAAATAATAAATAAACAAAAGAAGAAAGAGCTCTTGATAGTTAAAAAAATATTGCAGGATTGGACTATTGAGCTCGTAATTGTTGTTGGAATTTAAGAAATTAGAACTAATTTAATATGATTATATTACATAATGAAGTATGCGATAAACAAATTTAAACCGCCCAAATTGCCCAAAATCATTCAAAAATTGCTCTAACCGAAACTGTCAATTTTCTATTATTTTGGGTGATTTCAATGTATAAAATTAGAAATTGCCAAATTCAATTCAGCTAAAAAATTAGTAGTAAAACTCCCCAAATCGCCTATATACACCCCTATTGGCAACTAGTCGATCTTCCTCAGAGAAATAAACCTCTAGGATGCAAAGGAATTTTTAATAGGAAGAGGAAAGATGCCAATTCGCAAATACAAGGCAAGACTTGTGGTTAAATGCATAGGCAAAAGGAAGGCCTTAACTATTTTGACACCTATTCATCAGTAACTAAAATAACATCCATTAAAATGCTAGCAGCTGTTGTCATTGTAAACAACCTAGAGATACATCAAATGAATGTGAAGACAACTTTCTTAAATTGCGACTTAGATGAAGAAATCTATAAGGGGCAACTTGAAGGGTTTGTGATTCTGGGGCATGAAAAAAATATGTGTAAGCTTGTAAAATCATTGTATGGATTAAAACAAATTCTGAAACAATGGCATGAAATTTGATGGAACCACAATTTGAAATGATTTTAGAACTAACGAATGTGACAAATGTGTGTATACAGATAGTCATAAAAAGTGATATGTTATTGTTTGTCTTTACGTGAACGACGTGCTCATTATTAGGAGCAATATTGGTAGTTGGAACTCAAAAAATTGTGTTTTCAAAATTAGCGAAATCATAGTCTACTAATTTTAATTTTACCACTAAATTAGTCCAAACCAAACCATGTCCACCCCTACCCCGAGTTTTATGGCATGTTCTATTCTCGTACCATATTTAATTGGTTGGCCTTACTCAAGTAGACTTGCCAAGGTGCATTCAAATTTTAATACGAACTACATCATTGATGGTAACTTTGAGGAAGATGCGTTTAACACAATGCTATAGAATAAAGAATAATAATACAATCAACAAGTCGATTACTGAGGAAGTGTACCTCGTCATATTTTCCTTTCAAGAGTTCCAAATACTAAACACTTCAGTGTCCAGACATCCAAATTTTCAAAGTTTATTGGGAAAATTATTCATCAATTTCAAGACCTAATATTTTAGTATTTAGGCCAAAGGGTTAAAAGGAAAAAAAGAACTGACAAAATTAGCATTCAGGCCAAGGGTTAAAAAAATCTCTCAAGTTTCTCTGTGAACCTAAATTCCAAAAAAATTAGAGACAATGTAGATTTCTATTACACCTACAACAAGCACTAACCGAATATACAGCAAATTGGGAGAGGTACACCAGAAAAAACATAATATCACTCAGTGTATAAGTTGGAACCTATTCCTTTCCTTTAGTTTATCTGTCCTCTTCATTTTTCTTTTTCCATTTTTATTTTTCCTGCTGGTCTAATATCATGCCCTGATATATATTCACTTGGAGGCCACTTAACGTGTCTTCTATTTCTCCTCAAACTCAACATCAATTATATCTGGGCCCGACTTTGAAGACGGAGTAGTACCTCGGCCACCTCCTGAAAAGAAGTCGCCTTTTGGCTGCCACACGATATTTCCACAGCTTGCACAACGAACTGTTTGGTTCTTGTATCCAACAAATTGCCTCCTACAAGCTGGGCACGATCCCTGCTCAGGTAAATAAGATGAGCTTCAGGAAATATTCGAACACCAACCATAATAACCTTGAATAGAAGCATCCATAGTATAATTGAGACTCAGCAAGACAACCCTATCCATCGCTAATTCAAGCAGTGAAGTATAACTTTCCACTATCACTAGATATATAAGAGAACATCCATTAACCTTGTTTATTTTTCTGATATTTTCCTTAAAAAAGGCAACACTTTGTTAATCGACAATGATAGAAACTAGAACTAGGAAGAAGCAATGGATTGTCTAGCACTCTCTTGTTGACCAGCTATCAAGAATGTAATCACAAAAATATAAGGTCAAGAACATGATGTGAAGTTCAAACACTTAGAAATGCAAAAGGAAATCAAAGGGAAAATAACTAGCAAGTAATTGAGCAAATACAAATCTCCTAACTGATGTCAAGTCACACTTTGATATCATCAATAATACAAGACAGTGCAACACAGAATACAGAGAAAAACCATTTTGATTGGGTACTACCACCACCCATATGTCCTACTGCCATTTCTGACAAGAGCATACCCTTTCTTAAACTCTCACACAACATTTGCAAACTAGGTTTAGAAGAAAAGGAAGTCTACATAAGATAACTAACAAACAAAATGATCAACCCCATGTTCACTCAATTGCTAAAAGACAAAGCAGTGTATAAGATTGACGAGGGAAATATCATGAGGAGCACAAGCCATCAACAGGGCAAGCACTTCCGAGGCACCTCATGAATACATTGCAGCACACAAACCATAAATAGTCATGCAAAATGCTAGCATCTTCATTTCATTTAGAGACTGCATGTGAAATTTGAATTAAAATAATCACAGATAGAAACTTTTAATCAAATTGCTAAAATTTTATAGCAGTTCCACAAGGTTAAAGACAGTACCTTAATGACAAGATTGTTGGCAACTGCTCCAATTAGAAGAGGACCAGCAAATGGGAGAACCCATGTTGCAAAGATCAGAAACCGAAATAGCCATCCAGATAGAGCAAACCATAAGAAGAAGACTGTCTGCAAATAGAATATTTACATTTCAGATATTAAATTCTTTCCCAAATATTCTTATCTAGACTTAGTTACAAGATCAAGATAACAGAATTCGACATCTAGGATACCATGACTTCCAGTCACCAATAGCAGAATCAATGATTCTTGAAACAGCATCATTGAAGGTTTAGTTAACCAGTGAAGTTTTCATGATTCATAGACACAAGCAGAACATAAGGTAACAATGCTTCTGTGAGTAAGTGAGTCCAATCTTCAAAAGCGATGGAACAGATTAGTCGAAGAAAACAAACATAACTTTGGGTAATAGAGGGAGAAGGAAAAAGTTACAGACAAGAAAAGCATCAAATTGCTATAGGTTACTGGTTATTTGCTACTACAAGGTGTTCAGCCCAGTAGTCTAGAAGATATGAGCTGGTATCATTAAGATCCTCTTTAAATCTATAGTTCCAAGTCCTTCAAAGGAAGCCTGGAGTTGAGAACATGATCCTAGTAAAGGGGAAGCCTAGTGCAACTAGACTTGCAGAGCTTTCTTTGGTTTTAGGCCATTTAACAAGAAAACGTTTTAGATCAAGAAAGTATTCCTCAATACTTGGAGTATTAGAATGTTCTGGAGTTTAAAGAAGATGTATGGAGATTTCACTTGGTCCTCCAGCTAAACTTAGGCAGGTAGTTAGAGAATTTCTAATATGCCTCACACTTAATACACACACCTATCCAAGGTTCAAAGGAAATTGCCAAACCCGGGTCTCCATATTTCCAGCCCATGAACTTGAGATCAACCTAATCCTACTATGCAGCATCACATCCTCCCCTGAAGAAATCTGCCAGGCTCTTCCTTATCTTAGAGCTGCAGCCTTTTCCTTAGTCAAATCTTTCCAAAGCATTAACTGCCCTCAAGGTGGTTTACAGGTTTATCACAAACAGGCTCTTGCTTGGCTGGGCTTGCATCTCATGTGGTTGCTGGTGACACATGGATTCATTATGATTTTCCACGCTTTGTGTCATGTTAAAGGCTTCCTCTATCATATAATAATAGAACAGAAATAGGATATTGTGGAATTTGCTCGCGCACAGGGCGTTCAGAATCTGATGTTGTTAGTGCAATAACCTTAGACTTAAATGCTTATAATGTACAGTAGCTAACTCTAACCCATGGGGTCAAGCATAGTTTCACCGTTGGTCAGAAGGAAAAACATTCAGCTGCTAATGGGATTGAGAAAAACAAACAACTTCATAGTTGACATACAGGATACAAGATGTCATTGACAAGGTGGCCTGTGCTGTACATAAGCAACTACACATATTACAGTCGAAAAATCAATTGATTCAAACATAAAAAATGATTGGACAAACTCTGCCAATTCCCTAACATGAAAAATTGAAAAAGTCAAAAAACTTCATATATTTTCTGAACATAAACTTACCAGACCTTAATCAAGTCACATAGTTAAACACAATATTTACAATACATAAATTCCAAAAAGATACTTACAGCAAAACTCCGACCCAATGAAGTATCCAGAAAATCATTGAACTGCTTCCGATACTGCAAAAGTATCACATAGCAGAAGAGATAGAATTAAAAAATCCGCACCTCCTATATTAAATTAAAGCTCAAACTCATACTTCACCACATAGTCATTTTATATAAAACACTTCTTCCATTTTATCAAGTTTGCCCCAAAAAAAAACATATACATTATCTATCTTAGACAGTCTGTAGAAAAGGGATACAAAATGCAGCCCATGCACACGAAGTCCCACTATGCATGAATGCAAAGAAGAGTAAAACCTATTTGAGGTCCATTAACTAGGCAACCAAGTCCTCCTGGCTCCTGCTAACTACCAGTGCTCCATGTTCTCAAAACTCCATATTCTTATAATCAAAATGTTTATTTCGATATAATCGTCTTCAATGTTGCAACTTTTCGGAAAAAATACAGAGGCTTTTTCGGTTTCTATCCACGAAACACAACCCCAGAAAAGTAATAATAATAAAAGTATCATATTTCTATACTTAATTTTGCGTTATAATGCAGGCTCCTAGTATATGAACTAATTAAACTCGACAATTTACTTCAAGAAGCTTCCATTATGCCCTAAAATTTCATTTTTAATGTTGTAGGCAACCTTAAATTGAAGAGCACTGTGTTAAATTACGAAAGAACAATAATAATAAATTAATAATAATGATGCATGTACAATTAGCAGATAAAGAGGAACAAACCCTGGGCCAATTTCTACTGAAATCGAGACTGTAAGTCCGCCATCGCTGAGTTATCTCGAACTCGCGGTCGAGCTCACGGGCGCGGTAGGCGGCTGAGTCAGCCACGGCGGCGAGCCGCCGGGAGACGGAGTATTCCCGATCAATACGCTCAGCTGCCTTCCTGGTCTCGTACAGCAGCTGCTCAAAGCCGTTGTTGGCGCTCCGCCACGCGTCCCTCCACACCTCGCCGGAGGTCACGCGCCTCGCGAACCCATCGAAGTCGCTGCGCCTGAAGGCCTTCACCGGCACTGCCACGTGGCGGATAGGGATAAACTGTTGCTTGTAGTGGGCCCGGTAATGGGTTCTAGAAGGTGCCAAAGCGTGCCATGACAAGCTCGTCGCCATTACCACAAAATGGTCTCCAGATTTTTCTTTTCTTTTTTTTTTTTCTTTTTTGGGTGTTTGCTTATGAGTAGAAGGTTGGAAAAGGTAAGAGATTTACTATTGGCCTACTAAAGTTGGATCTAATTCAACTTTGGCCCCCATTACTACTTGCTTAAGGTTTCGTTGTTATTCTCTTTCTTTTGCAATAAGAGAAATTCAATCGGTAAAACTCGATGATAAGTTCAATTACTAATTGACAAAATTTGGGTACACAGTATATCCTCTATACTATACACTAGTTTCGTAGTTATTCTATTTATGCGGTGAAAGTTGGTGGAATAAAAATAATAACTAATTTGTGTTCTATGTGATGTATAAAATTAAATATTGGTATTAACTTGGTTTACTTAACACATAGATATACATATATAAAACTTTTCAATTTATATGTGAGGATAATTCATAAATATATTTTTATGAAACTTAGCTTTTGATAAATTTTCAATATTAATTATATTTTTAATAAAATAGTTATAATAATTGAACAAAATATTTAAATTAAAAATTAGATAAAAAAAGTATGTATTAATAATAATAATAATAATAATAATAAAAGAACATAGAGGAAATATTTCACAAAATAATGATATGTGATATTAATTTTTAAAAAAAAGTTATACACTCTACTTTATATAACTATAGATTCAAACTCTTCTCATTCTCAATAGAATCTCATTCTAGCTTTTTTAAAAAATAATAATACTAAATAAAGTATCTCATTCTAGCTTATTTTTGAATGATTGACTACACTTCTATTGATAAATTTGAAGTTGTGTTCTTTTATTTTGGAGTTATTAGTCATTCAAAATAAAAATGAACAAATCATACTTCTTTCATGTCATAATTATTCAAATTTGAATAAAAAATAATAAAAAATAGCATGTTATCATTAGGGGTGTATCTGGTTTTGGTCTGATATGATTTTGAACCTATTTTAAACTAAACCAAACTAGGCAGTCTTTATTAAAAACTAATCAATTGATTTCTAGTTTTATATATATATATATATATATATATATATAAACAAACGAAACCAACATCTCTAAAGTTAGTTTTATTTAGTTTCGTTTTTTATAGAAAGAATTTAAATTTTATAAAAAAAATTCAAAAAGCAAAAAAAATTTTATCCAGTAATTTCAATGAAAAACATTAACTAATAGATCAACTTTGATATACTATCCATATTACAAGTTTAACTAATATACACATAAAATTATGGGTGATATAAAAATTTAATTAATAGACACATAAAATTAAGACGAATGTAATTCAGTTCAATTTGGTTTGGTTTGTGGACCTATATCAGACTAACTAAATTAGATGGTTTTCATTTAAAGCTAACAAGTTGGTTTTTAACCATATAAAATAACCAAATCAACCTAAATTTTTTTATTATTTTGAGTTAATTAGGGCAGTTTTGCTAACCCATGTTCACCCTTAATTATTATTGATAGGATTGTGAATATAAATTGAGTTCATGTATCCATTTTACTATTTTATCATTTTGATTGTAGGAATGAGTGAATTTGAAAATTTTATTAACAAATATACTATATAGTCTACAATTGAAAGGCATTTCCTCCATACTCGTTTGTGCTAATCAATTCACAATAATTTATGCAACTTGTTAATTGCTAAGCAATTAGTATATCCATTATTTTATGTTTTCCCATAGTTAATCACCAAATTCAAGCTACTTCATACCTTAAAAGAATATATTATAGCAAGTATAATATTACACCTGTTAAAGTTAATTAAATAATTATATATATATAATTATTATTTTTAATCATTCTCACATTACTCAAACTTTTGAAAGAATAAGTCCTTAAAAATGGTAAATTTAATGCTTGGATAATTAAAAATAATAATTTCATATCAACAAAAATATTAATCTAACACGTAACCAACGCAATGTTGCATAAATAAAAAGCAAATTAGTTAAAAACGTGTGTCACTCTCAAGGAAAATTTGACATCATTATATGGAATCAGGGGGATATGTGGACCCAACATTCAACTAGTATGCTCATTTAAGGAAATTTATACCTCCAAGTAGATTTTATATTTTCCATTTTGGTATTTAATAAACGATTTTTTTAACGAGTACATTAACATATAAGTTTATGTTTATCATTTTTAATTATTTTCACATTAAATATAATTTTTTTAAAAAGATTGACTTAAAATAATAAATTTAATATAATAATAATAATTAAAATAATAAATTTTATATATGAATGAAAAAAATAATATAATCTACTTGGATTCATGTTTGATCTGACGGCTCAGCGCCAGCGGTTCTCCGGCTCGTTGGCCCCATCTCTGATTTATCTCTTCGCTATCACGCCTATTTTTATTTCTTTATATTCCATTCGTTATCTTTTCTTTTTTTTTTTTCCTCAATAAATACACACATACACACATAGCATTTTATATATATATATATGTATACTAGTCAATCACCTGTACAATGTATAGAGAAATAAAATATTTTTTATATGTATAATATTTTTTTAAAAAATTAAGATAAGTGGCATTATGTTGAAATAAGTATTATTATTATTTCTAAATAATTATAAAATATAAATTCAAATAATTAAATTCTGTATTTTTGAGTTAAATTACAAAACAAAGTATGAATAATTAAAATATTTGGTAAAATAATTTACATTAAAATTATTGTATAGAAATATGAGAAGAAAATTAAAATAAGAAAAAATATATCAATAAAATAGGTCACAATTTGATAACAACCAAATTGAAAAGTTATTATAGATATCTGCAATCAATTCAAATTGTATGTCGTAATTTTGGAATGTAATTTGTATTAAAATAAATTAGAAAATCAATGTAATATGTATTAAAATAAAACACGATTTTCACAATTAAATATAACGTAACGTAAGAGCATCAAGTGACAAAAAAATATTAAGAATGTTATCAATGGGGCGCTTGTCATTGTTATATTATAAAAGTCTATATAATATAATATAGACTTGTATTATTATATTATAAAAGAGTCTTTTATATATGATATAATATAGTGTGTGTATATATATATATATATTCTATATGAACAATATAACTGGGTTATAATTACTGGTGGAATAATTTGGAGCAAAATCAATTGAATTCAACCAAAAAAACCTCGTCCTCTCGATCGCGTAAACCAGAGATGGGCGACACGGCGGCGGCGGCTACTGCGGCGGCGGCGGAGGAGGAGACGGCGGTGTGTGAAGAAGTTTCTAGAATTGTAGAGCAAGCCAAGGAGCTTCAGGATTCAGCTGCCGCGTTAATCTCACGCACCTCCCGCGAAGAAGACTCGCTCCGCCAGCGAGCCTCCTCCCTCGATTCCGCCATTCAACGCCTTTGCTCTTCCATCAGAAAATCCAACCTCGATTCCGAACATGCCGAAAAAGTAATTCTTTGTGTGTGTGTATATATGGTATTGATGTATATATATTATTAATTGTGCTTTTCTTATTTATTCTTTTCGATATTTAGTTGGAAGAAGAATTATCTAGAGCTAGACACGTACTGTTTAGAGCTGATATATAAATTCATTCTTTATTTCTTTTGTGTCCGTATTTGTATTTTGTACACATACGCCCGCCCGGCCGCACACACTAACACACACATATACTGTCTATTACCTTTGCTTTTCATATTTCTTCGTTTGTTTTTAATTTTAAATTTTAGTTGGAAGAATGAATTATTTGGAGCTCTAATTAATAAATGCATGCTCTCGTGTGCAAGCCTGTAATATGACTTATGCTTTTCGTAGTTCTCCTACTTGTTCTTCTTCTTTCTTTTTTTCCTCTTAGATTTTTAGTTGGAAAAAGAATTATCTAGAGCTTGATGGATATCACCAGGAGCTGATTTAGATATGTATGCATATATGTTTATGTGTATGCATTTACGTGTGTGCGCGTGTCTGTGTGTAATCACTTATCTTTTTTAGATGTATTTTTTTCTCTAAAATTGTTTCGGAAGAAGAATTGTTTATACCTGGAGAGTTTTTTTTTTATAATATATATTTACATTTGCAAAAACACGTTTAAATTATGTAGTGGAAACAGATATTTTGGAAGCAAGAACCTTTGATTTACAATATGAAAACAGAAAGTAAAGGAAATTAACAAAACATTTCAAGATGGTTTTTGATACCCATCTCTCTGCCTACACAATATTTATTCTATTCCTTTCATGCGCTTGGTTCTTGCTGGCTTATTACATTCGTTACAGCCAACCCAAAGCATCCGCTGGTTAAGCCACGTAGTGCTGCTTAAGATACGTGGGTGTATTCTTTGCGTGTATTCTTTGCTCGGCTGCTTCTTCTGAGCCCATGAACTGGAACTTGCTCCTTGATTGGACTATAGCTTGTTGGGTTTTTGCACATCTTCACCTATCTGGGCCTCCTTAGTCGTGACAAATTATCATGACTTTTGCTTTTCTTATTTTTTCTATATTTATAGACTCTAGTTGAAAGAAGTAACATTTAGAGCTAGATAATTCTGGTTTATATATGTGTATGTATATGTTTGTATGCATGTTTTGAATTTCTTCTATTTTCTTTGTCATTTTTTAGTTGGAAGAAGAATTATTTAGAGCTAGATACATATTGAGTGAAGGTGATGCAGCAGCATTTCTTCCAAGCAAATCTCATGGTACTTTATCTATTATGCACACGCACCAAGTATGGATAATCACATATACATAAATGTATATGGTTTCCTCTTAACATGTTAATTTGTAGATTTGGTTGATCTAAATGTGTTTGTGGATTGGAAATAGGACGGTTTTTAAGGATGTTTCTGGGTCCAATAAATGTTCGTGCCAATAGAAAGGATATTCAGCTCAAAGTCAAAGAGGAATACAATAGTGTCAGAGTAAGTTATTTTCTTTCATGATCCAATAGACCCTCTGGATTTGTAGCACATATCAATTTCTCCCTTTAGGTATTTTATTCCAGAAATGTAACAACAATAAGAATCATTTCAAATGTTAATTGAGTGGCATACATATTTCATGACAATCTTTGATGAACTCTGAACTTGGGTGTCATTTCGATTTGAAATTTGTGATTTATTGTGTGTTACTATTGATCTGGTAGATGAAGTTCAGGTCATATTTTCATATTTAAGTACCCTTTTCTGGAGATGTTTAGCTGGATGGATCAGCAACATGGATAGATGCTTTATCATGATAGAGAAAGAGTTCAACACACAGCTTACAACTATGACCATACATTGTCACTCTACCTTTAATGCCCCTCTCTCCACTCAACCCATGAAAAGAAAAGTAGAAAAAAAAGGCAACCAATCAGATTTCATGCATTAAAATAGTAAGAAATTTGATGCATTTCATGCACTAGAATAGTAAGAAATTTGGTGCATTGAACTAATACCATTTTCCCCTTTTAATAGGAAACTCAATTATGAGCAGGATATCTGCCACAAGTCGATCAGTGTAGAGGCTTGTTTTATTATCATATTGCTTAAAATTCAGCTCCAATAATTGCACTTCTCGAGTAATAATAAAATCTAGGGGTGAACTCAAATCTGAGAATGCCTAGCTTCAGCAGAACTATTGCTCTTGAAGACTTTACTTAATAGCATATCTTCTTTTTATGGACAAATCTGTCAAATCACTATTTCAGTTATTAAGTTTCAACTTTTTCTCATGACAGGACAGAACAGCATATCTATTCCTTTTCTTCCCATCACTTCTTCTGGTATTGAGTTCACGGGTTTGGGATGGATGTTTACCTGCATTGCCAGTACAACTTTACCAGGTACTTTAATTTGAAGAAGAAGCCTCGCCTATCCAAATTAGAAATCTAATTTGTTTGCTTCTTTATTATTGTTGAGCAAGCTATGCGCTTTTTTGGTATAAGTATGCTGAGCATCTTCTTCTTCTTCTCCCATCCTTTCTTTTGCCCATCTTATTCAGGCCTGGTTGCTATATCTTTACACTGGTTTGGCTTTGCGAGAGAACATATTGAGAGTGAATGGAAGTGATATTCGTCCCTGGTAAATTTCAACCAATTTATGATGTGTTTGAAAATTGAATCTTTTCTGTTCCTTTATGAATGAGACACATGAACTTGTCCCCTTCTTTTGCCCTTTCTCACCCATCTAAATGGAAAACTAAGAAACACTTGGAATAGTGCCTGATATTAGAAGGTTCTGCATATTTGTTTGGAAATATATCTGCTGGATATAGTAGTATTGTTGTTGAACTAATAGATAACACGAAGTGCAATTGTAACTGGAAGAGTTAGCTCATTGTCTGAATGGTATATAGGGAATATATGATTGTCAACCAAGGCAAGAGCAAGTGAGCTGGTGAACGGTCTTTGAATTAGTTGTAAGAAATGCTCCTATTGTTTTAAGCTGTTGCAGAAAAACAGACAGTAGTTGTGCACATGAGTAAGAAGCTGTACTAATTAAGTTCAGGCATTTGGTTGGCTGGGAGATCTATGGACACCCTATCACTATCTGGATGTCACTTTGAGTAAGCTGTGTAGGATGGTATTGTGGGGAGACTGGAGAGAAGTTTGCAATTCAAAGAACACACTATATCCTAAAGTTTACATGTTACAACTATTCCGCTATTGATCACATATTACAATTCAAAGAACATATTATCTCCTGAAGTGTACAGGTTCCAACTGTTGCGCTATCCATTGCAACGTGTGTACCATATATGCTAATCTGTGGCATTCAAAAAGAGTTCTTTTTTATTGGAGTGAGTGAAAGAATTTGAGGGAGAGAGAAAGAATCTCAAAACTTTATGCTTTCATTGATTGATTATGTAACTGGATTAAGACTTAGGTGGGATCTTATACAGTTTAGCAAGTTAGTTAGTTAGTTGACAGACTTGCTTGAGATGTTTAATCTACAGCTGCCATGTTTCTGACCAACTATCTTATCGCGAATATCTTCCATTTGACAGCTGTGTTTAATGTTAATCAGTCTATGAGTGACTGCAGAGGTAGCGCAATGTGCTGCTTATCAGATAGGATAGATTAGGAAGCCTTCACTAGAGGCTGTAGTTTTATATTTGCTTCTAGAATTCCATGTCATTTAGAGAGAGAGAGAGAGAGAGAGAGAGAGAGAGAGAGATGTTGGTGGAAGGGAAAAGACTGGGGGAACAAAAGGGTCAGTTAAAGTGAAGTCAGGATTGTCTACCATGATCATCTGTTGGCTTTTAGCATCTTTTTGAGCTCCCCAATTCCCCTACAATGGGATCAACCTTTCTTCTGTTTTTTTCTGTTTTCTTTTTTTGGTTCTGCTGATATATATTCTTCATTTCAACTGGCTGATGTGGTTGCTTTCAAATTACACAACAATGGACAGAAATAATGTGAGTTACTATGTGTTTTCTTCTCCAGAAGGTGTGCAGCGTGATTCCAAACATAATCTTTATGTGATTGTACATTTGGATAAATGGTAATGCAGAATGTTTTATCTGCAATGATGTTATGTTTTGCAGGTGGATATATCATCATTATTGTGCTATGGTTATGGCTCTTATCAGTCTCACATGGGAGATAGAAAGGGAACCCAATTGTTCTCAGAAACAGGTTTTTAAACTTGTCACATCTTCCAACACAGTTATACACTCTCTTAAGTGCAGAATGCTTTTGAGCATAGTGGAAAGGGAAAAGAATTTTCACTTATATGATTGCAAGTTCTTTCCAATTTTTCTCCTTTAATTATCCCTTCTTAGCTCCTCAAACTGAAACTGTCCTTAACAGAGAGGAGTCCAGCTGTTCTTGAAATGGGCTATAATGCAAGGAGTTGCAATGCTTCTTCAGAATAGATATCAGAGGCAAAGACTTTATACACGCATTGCCCTGGGCAAGGTGCAATAAGTTCCGATTTTTTATCTCTTTTTTTGGTTATTGTTTTGTTCATTTGTAACATTTGTAATATATGAGTGGAATAAGTTTCAGAACTTCAATAAATAATAAATGAATATATGGTATCCAAGACAATGTATGTCGAGAGTTCTACGTAGGATATCCATTAGAAGGATTCTTGATGTCAATGATTGCTGGTAAAATCTGTGCAGTCCTTTCATTGTTAGCATTCTTCAGCTAAGTGCCTTTGATTGTAGGCCAGGAGAATGGATATTGTGTGGGGAGAAACTGCTGGAGTGGAAGGCCAATTGCTATTGCTATGCCCTATACTTTTCATCCTGCAGGTATGAAGTTGAGAAATTGTTTCAGAATGTACTATGCTACTGATAGCTGGGAAACACTTGGTTGATACTCATTCCTTCTCGTAATTTGGACCCCCTTTTCAATTTCGATTTATTAGGGGTTGAATTTTGTGTTTGAGAATTGGTTGAGTGGTCAAATTTACTCCCTTGTAGAATTTATGAGAGGCTCTTTTTGTGGGGCAAAAATTTGGGACGCATAATTAAATGTTGATGCAATTTGGGAAGGGGACTTGTTTTCTAGATGGAAAAAGGAGGACCCTAATTTTGGGACAAAAGATATATATACTTTTAACTGTTTTCTTAAAGAAAATCGGGAGCCTCACTATTCTCTGAAGTCAATCGATCAAGTTGGTTGAAACGTAATTCAAATGAGGAAAATGTGACGTGTAGTTATTAGACTTTGAGGTGACTATGTTTCAAAAGTGAGCTTTCTACCTTTGTTTCAGGGTTTTGAAGCATATGTTGGAGTTTTATTGCTTAAAACAGCCGTTGTTGGTGTTATTTCTGAATGGCAGGTAAGTGCAAAATGTGAGAAATTATTTGGGTCTTTCGTCTTCCATGATTTGCTAGATTGCCATGTTGTCTACTCTCTCTCTCCATCTTTTCTCTATATTCTTCCTTGCTTTTGGAGTCAAATTGAATTGTTTATGTTGCATCACCGGTGGGAAAAAACTGGATGTTGAGATATATTTTTATGACAGGTGGTGACCTGTGGGATTCTTCTGATAGTTATGGCAGTTGGAAATTTTGCCAATACAGTACAGACTCTTGTGACAAAGTCCAGAGTCAAGGCAAAGATGAAGAGAGTTAAAAGTAGGCAAGAACTTAATCAGGACAAGAATTTGTGATTAGGAGCAAATGTTTCTGCTGTTTGTGGTAGTTCAACGTGGATACTGCTTTTTGCTGAAGCCATTCTTGCCATGGTGGTTAAGATTTTTGTCTGAGTAGGCTGGTTGCTCGATTCTGACAAGTGACATGCAATTCTAGAAAGACGGATTTTCCAGTCAGTTGTTAGAGAGTTCTACCAGAACATCGGATACCCGATCCTATGTGCAAATCTTCGGATGCCTTTCCCTGGTAATGAAGGTTGTTCTGGGACTTCTGTTATTTTTATTTTATGAATTGTGACGGGTAACCCACCCAAGCCAAAACTTTGAGGTGCAGTTGTGTGTTGTTTTGGTTTTTTATTTGAAGAGAAGTTTTTCTGATACTTTGATGATTCGTAGAGAGGTCTTCTACACATTATGGCCACACAAACGTTCCTTTCTTTGTAACCATCTCTGGAGTTAAAAAGAGTTAAATTAACTGTTTTTAAAAATTATTTGTCAAAATGACCACCATAATAATGAAGAAAGTAGTCATGTTATGTTACGAGTTCATGTTTTCAACATACAATTTTGGAGCTGCCACATCAACCATGAGGGAAAAAAACCTTCAGCCACGAGAAAAATGAGCACTTGTTGATTTGATGATGTCAAGCCTTAATATTGTGATTTGGGTGCACAGTTTTAGAGGAAAAAAGTTAAAAAGAAAAGAAGGAAATGTGAATCATAACTAGAGGACAGGATTTTAAAAAATAAGGGTAAAATGAACAAGGCTCTCCTGGGGTCTATAACACTTTTTGTGGTGTTAAAAATCTCATAATAATTCGTGTGGTGAGTAAAAGTTTTATGTGTGCTCTTTTACTATTTATATTTTTTTAATGGTGTTAAAATTTACAGTAAAAATATATTAATAGTCTTATTCAACTTTTTTTTTTTTTACTTTCTTGGCTGCTTATAATGTTAATTGAACATTATCAACGATAATTGGTAAAATAATATTTTAAAAAGCTAATTAATTACATAGGAACCGCGGAGAAGACCATCTTTTTCAAAATTTGGGAACTAAACACCTAATGGCCATAAAAAGAACTTGTGCAGATTGGCATCTGTGGTGGTTAAACCATTACAAAGGCAGGCATGGAGATCGGGCCAGACGGGATTCAACTAGGGAAGGAAGGGAAGGCTCGATTAGCGATGAAAAAAATAAAAGAGGCTCAAATCAGATTTGAAGTCAGATCTAAAAATAATTAATTAGCTTTTTTAATATTATTTTACCATGATAATGTTCAATTAACATTATTGGCAGTCAAGAAAGAAAAAATGAATATGTAACAAGTGCTATTATTTCCTGAGATTTTCAGTTTTGTGTTCAAATGATGCATCCGTTAGCTCAAGGATATGGTGGAATTCTACAACCATCCAAGAAATATATATTTGCAAAGATGGAACCAGAAATTTATCACCAGGGGTCGAGATTTATTTTTATATTTGAATGTAAATTACTTAAGAAATAGTATCCAAAATTTATTTTCATATTTGAATGTAAATTTCCTAAGAAATAGTATTAAGTAAAATAACAAGTGTTTCTCTTTTTTAAAGTGATAGGGAAAGCAACACATGGAAAATTCTTCCATCAGTATGTACTAATGCCCGTACACCAAAAAATTTATAGGTATAGTTCAAAATTTTGTAGGTTAGAAAAATTTATAGGACCTTTTAGACCTACAAATTTTTTAAAAAACTAACGCTATAAAATTTATAGTCTTATAATTTTTTATTTTAGACATACAAATTTTTTTATGGACTGATGTTACAAATTTTTTCTAAAAAATCCTACAAAATTTTGTTCTAGACCTACACATTTTTTGCTTTAAACCTGCGACTTTTTTGATGTACTAATGTTACTAGTATTGACTGAAAAGTTTTCTACAACACATTTGACATAACAACAAAGGTTGGTAATATTAGATATTTAAATGTAAACAAATGTAAAGAAAATACTATTTAATAAAATAATATACGATTATGTGAAGAAAAAATTTACTAATTCAATAGGTGGAATTGAATCCTTGTCTCGTTTATAAAATTATCTAGCCAACAAAATAACTAAATTATATTTAAAGAAACTCCCTAAATAAATTCTCTATAAAAAGCTATCTAAAATTTATGAACTTCCTTAAATTTATCTTGTAAGACCTAACCATTTACATAAATATATTTAATATTACTGAAATTTATTCTCTAAAATTATTTATTTATTATAAAGTTTCACTAAAATATCATCTACATAGGAAAAAATATATGCTAAAAAAGAACCACTATGAGAAGATCTTCAAGCAAAAGAAAAAGAGAGAAAAAAAATTAGGGGGACATGAGAAAATTGTTTTAAAAATTTTACATATGCATATATATATTTTTTCAAAACTTGGAAAGCAATTATACCATAGTCCTTCACCATTGTGCTATCCCGCATTCCCTCACCTTTGTTCACAATATTAATATTATTTGTTTATAATATTAATATTGTGTGGGGCTGTGTGTGTGAATGTGTTTTTGTGTATATATATGTGTGAGAGTGGTGAACAAATATATATTAAGTGGTGAACTAATAAATTATGAACAAATACTAAAAAAGTTATAAAAAAATTTAATTGATGTATTTGTTCATAATTTTTATATTATTTGTTAATAAATTTTATGGTTTTTGTTCATTGAAAGTGCACAGTCCTTATGGTACATGGTATAACTTCCCAATATTGAAGGGGTGGGGCAGCCCTTTGGTTCTGCCCTTTTACATTTGGGTGTTTAATTTTTGTTTTTATTAATTGTTATACATGTGGTTAACCCAAAAAGAAAAAAAAGAAAAAGAAAACCGAACAAGTGGGGCAAAACTAATAATATCTTTGTTGCTGTAAAGTTTTGAGTTTATCTTATATATGTATTCAAACATATTACGCAGAAGTTAAATATGTCACCAATGTATAAATATTTTTGTACCATTCCTTCGAAGTGTGCTCAATAAACCTCAATATATATGTGCACACATATATATAAGTTTAACCCAAAGGAGCTCAAACAAGGGTATCACATCAACACCCAAGTCATCATAAATTCTATTTTTAATATTATTATAAATCTATATATTATAGTGTGTAATTACATTTATGCACCACTTCCTAACCTCATCATTGTAGTAGAGTTACACGATATTTAATTATATTTATGCGCCACTATGGGTGCAAATATGTTAAGAGGGGGTGAATTAAGATATAATTACTACAATTTCGTTTTAAAAATTTACAGGAAATCAATAATTTCTTTCAAGCAATATATCAAACACAATAAAGTCAATTAAAACAAGCATGGAAATAAAAGTATAAGGAGATGAGAGACAAACGATTTAAGGTGGTTCGGCCAAGCCTACGTCCACCGCCCAAGGAAGATCCCCTTAGGACTTCAACAATCTTCATTATAATGCTTCTTCAAATCTTGGTGAAGCACAAACCAAGTTAATACACCTCTTTGAAGCCCAACTTCAAAGAACCCAAGAGACCCTCTCTTTAGGATTTTCCCACACTTTACAAGCTTCAAAGAATTTGATCTCACAAGATTTTAGCTCTCAAAGTGTGTGTATATTCAAGGAATGAAAAAGGATTGAATCTAAAATTTTTCTTCAAGAAAAAGGTATAGCAAATGAATAAGCTCTTGAAAGCTCAAATATATTGCAAGAATGGCTCAAAAGCTTGATTGAATGATTATAGCAATTTTGCACACTTCACTTGATTTCTTTGAATGCGTATTGAATGTGTATTTAAAGAGATTTGGGGGTTAGGGATTTAGTAGGTGAAAAAATGAAGAGGAAATAAGCCAGAACGGTAATAAACAGCTAGTGCATTAATTACAGCAACTCGCTCAGCCGGTCGACCGGCTGGGTTGTCCGGCTTGCACTTGTTCCTCTCTGACTGCCGGATGCTATGGGGTTCGGCTTTTACCTTCACTTTCTGTTTTGGCCGGGCGACCCACCCAGGTCAGCCGATCGACTGGCTAAGGGGTCCAGCCATTCCAGAAACTGAAGTAAAGCCAAACTTTTGTCGAAATTCTTTTAAGTGCAATTTTCACAACTCCAAATTATTTTGGAATATTTTGTAAATATATTTTATGACTTGAAATACCCCAAAAACACAATTTCATTCAATATGTGCATTCAAACTCATTTGTGCTTATATGAAATTTAACGTGCAAGAGTTCAAAAATTATTTGATCAATGAAGAAGAAAGTTTGAGCCAAACATATGCAATATTAAGGCATTTCACAAAAGAGCAAGAAAAGTACGCCCGGTATCCCTTATGACATCTCTTCTCCTCCTTATGCCTTCTCATCTTCTTGTTCTTCAAATAATGCGTTTAGTTCTTCTTCTTCCATCTTTCAAAGCATCTTTTTCCATTTCTCAAAGCATTATCTCAAAATGTATTTAGACAAATAATGCACATAAATTTTCATCATCAAAACAAATAGCAAATGTTTAGCCAACAATCTCCCCTTTTTTGATAATGACAAATTTTTAAAGTATGAGCAAAAGTACTCCCCCTAAATATATGCATTCCTTCAAATAAAATATATTTGGGAAAATACTCCCCCTGTCAGATTTACCATATGCATATTGATGGTATTCTCTAAATCAATTCATGCAAATCAAATTTCTCCTTCTCTTGCAAGTCAATAATTTTGCCAAATAATTTGTCCTTCTCCTTTTCTTCTTTGCTCCCTTTTTGCTTGTTTCTTTCTCCCCCTTTTGACATCATCAAAACAATGTACAGAAAGAGAATGAAAATAGAAAAAAAAATCACATGAATAGGCAAGAAAGGTGACATCATCACAAAGAAAAAAATCATCAAAAGAAAAGTGAACAAAACAATACGATTAAAAACGATTAAGAAAGTCAAGAGAAGTAACTAAGAGTGAATTAAAAATGTTTTCTAAGACTAAAAACGAGTTTTTATAAAAGTCAGGGTGCTGGATCATGGTGATCTTTGAAGTACTTCTGCATGTTGGAATGCATGCCGGCCACTTCAAAATCAATGTGCTCTCGCCAGAGAGTAAGCTCATTCCATTGGTTTGTCATTATAGTTCTCATTTCGCCCATTCCTGTGTTTAATGCTTGCAGCTGTGAAAGAATCTGAGCCAACATAGATGGGTCTTCTTGTTGACCCATTGAGCTAGACCCTGCGCCTCGTCGAATCTCAGCGCGGCGTTGCCCATCAATGTGCCCCTGTGCTCTCGATTCTCTCATTACTCACCTTAGAGTAGCTTTCTCAGTATCTTCCTCTTCTTCAGAGATACTAACAACCATGGGTATTGTTCCTGGAATACCTATGTCAGCTTCTCCCTTAAGTTCAGGCCCTACATCTTCATCTAATGTGATGTCAATCCCCTTAAGTATATCATCAAGTTTTTTAGCGTCAGGACCATATACAGGATCAGTGAAAGTAGTGCCCTTCTTGGTTCTATTCTTTATTGCCGCCTGAATGTTTTGAGGCAAGTTTTTGAAGGTTTCTCTGTTGATAGCCTCCCCATTATACCAGTAAATGCCCATGAAATTCATATATAATATATTAAAGTTCCAAGCAAACTCTCTGTATAGAGCATTTGAAGAGATTCTAAAGTGTGAAAAGATATGCATCAATGCCATACCATATCCAGGTGTAGTAGTTTTTTCTCCTCTATTTCCACTAATATGCAGCGTATGTTGAAGAATTAGGAAAGGTAAAGCTATCTTCTTTTTCTGCCTAAGGCTATAGTAGATATAAGGCATCCATAACTGGGATTTTTTCATCATTGATATTCCTAGGGAGAATTACTTCACTCATGATTTTGAAGGCAATTCTCATATTGTAATTAACATCCTTCAATAATGGAAGAATCAAATTTGGATTCTTAGGTCCTATATCTTTCCACGTGTATTCTATAACTTCCCTCAGAATACCAGTTTTCTTGATTCCTTCCGACCAAACTTGACTATTGTAATGTCCTTCTCCATCAACAGGTATATGAAAATTTTCATGCAAAGTTTCCTCCTTAAGTACAAAATTCACCCCACATACAGTAGAAGATAACTCAAGTTTTAGACTTCTACTATATATCTCAAGATTTTCATAGAATTCAATTACCAATTTATCTTGCACATCACAATGTAGATGCAGAAACATAAACCAATCATCAAATAATGGCAAGACATCGATGCCGGCAGCAAAATATGAGTCAATGATATATTTACCGTACAAAATCGATTGCTTGCCTTGAATCTTTGATACCGGAGGCGGTGGTGGTGGAGGAGATTGTGTTCTTGCTCTCTTCCCTTTCCTTCCACGTTCTTGACCCCTTGTCCTCAAGTTCACCATGATCTTGCGTTGTTTTTTGAAAATTGAACCGGGGAAAATTTGTTTTTTTTGAAGTGGGTAATCAAGATATGGGAGGAAATTTTGAAAAACTTGATTGAAAGTTGAAAATTTTGGAATGGGTTTGAAAGAGTTTTTTGCCTAGGGTAAAAAAGATTAGGAGAATTGAAGTAAATTTGGGGTTAAAATCCCTAATTTTAACCCTGTCTGCGTTCAGCCGGTCGACCAGCTAGTCGCGGAGGGTCGACCGGCTAGGTCGACTGGCCAGATCAGAGAACACAATAGAAAATACCTTTTAGCCGGACGCCTTCCAACTTCAGTCCGGTCGACCGGCCAGGTCATAAAGTGCACAAATGCGTATTTTTTGCATGCCCAAGCCATTAAAACACATATTTATTAATTTTAACCACATTTTATCATTCCAATTTCTCTTCTAATCTTGCAAAATTGATCCTCATGCAATGGTTTAGTAAAAATATCAGCAACTTGATGTAAGGTGTCAACAAATTCAAGTATGATATCACCTTTTTGTACATGATCTCTAATGAAATGGTGCATAATCTCAATATGCTTAGTCTTGAATGTTGAATTGGATTTTTTGTGAGATTAATTGCACTAGTATTATCACAATATATTGGAACATGATCATATTGTAATCCGTAATCAAGTAAATTTTGTTTCATCCATAGAATTTGAGCTACACAACTACCAGCTGCTATGTATTCTGCTTCGGTAGTAGAAATAGCAACACTGTTTTTACAGGACCAAGATATTAAGAAATGTCCTAGGAATTGGCATGTTCCACTAGTGCTCTTACAGTCTACTTTGCAACCAGCATAGTCAGCATCAGAGAATCCACACAAGTCAAATGATGTTCCTTTTGTATACCAAAGTCTTAGATTAATTGTTCTCTTTAGGTATCTAATGATTCTTTATACAGCAATTAAGTGAGTTTCCTTAGGGTTAGATTGAAATCTAGCATATAAGCATACTACAAACATAATATCAGGTCTAGAGGCAGTTAAATATAATAGGCTACCAATCATACCTCTATATTTCTTTGCATCTACATATTTACCTTTTTCATCCTTATCCAACTTTGTTGAGGGGCTTATGGGAGTTCCAATCTCCTTTGCATCTTCAAGTCCAAATTTTTTGATAATTTCTTTGGTGTATTTGGCTTGATTTATGAAGATCCCCTCCTTAGCTTGTTTGATTTGTAGTCCAAGAAAGAAAGTTAGCTCTCCCATCATGCTCATCTCGAACTTCTTGTGCATACACTTTGAAAAACTCTCACATAAAGATATATTAGTAGGACTAAAAATTATATCATGCACATAGATTTGGACAAGTAGAATGTCATTCCCTTCTCTTTTAATAAACAAGGTTGAATCAAGTTTTCCTCTTTCAAAGTTATTTTTCACAAGAAATCCACTAAGTTTTTCATACCAAGCTCTAGAAGCTTGTTTTAAACCATATAATGCCTTTTTTAGTTTAAAAAACATGATTAGGAAAACATGAATCTTCAAAATCGGGGAGTTGTTCAACATAAACTTCTTCTTCAATGAATCCATTTAAAAAAGTACTTTTCACATCTATTTGATAAAGTTTGAAATCCATGTGATAAGCAAATGCAAGTAACATACGAATAGATTCTAGTCTTGCTACGGAAGCATAAGTTTCATCATAATCAATTCCTTCTTCTTGATTGTACCCTTGTGCTACTAGTCTAGCCTTGTTCCTAGTTACTATTCCAGCTTCATCTAGTTTGTTTCTAAATACTCATTTTGTTCCTATTATCGGTCTATCTTTAAGCCTTTCAACTAGCTTCCATATTTTATTTCTATCAAATTGATTAAGTTCTTCTTGCATGGAAATTATCCAATTTTCATCAAGTAAAGCTTCTTTCACATTCTTGGGTTCAATATGAGAAATAAATGCATGATGCTCACAAAAGGTATTAATATTACGCCTAGTTCTTACACCTTCATTTGGATCACCGAGGATAAGATCTTGAGGATAATTTCTTACGACCTTCCAACTCTTTGGTAGGTCTTCATAAGGTTCTTTTGTTTCAACGTTTCCTTTGCTTGAACTTTGTCCTTTTTCCTCATTTATTTGAGACCTTCTTTCTTGATGTTCTTATTCTTGCTTTTCATCTTCTTGTTTTGTTGATTTTTCTTTGTCTTTTGGATTTTGATCCTTAAGTGTTGCCTTTTCTAAAAGATAACCTATATCATCAATTTCCTTTCTCGGCTCAACTGGATTAGTCTCAGCAAACGTAAAATATATTGATTCTTCCACAACAAGAGTTCTTTTATTATCTACCCTATATGCCTTGCTCTTTGTGGAATAACCTAAAAATATTCCTTCATCTGATTTAGCATCAAATTTCCTTAAGTGGTCCTTAGTATTTAGAATAAAACATTTACAGCCAAATACTTTGAAGTATGATATTTTTGGTGTTTTACCATGCCATAATTCATATGGAGTTTTATTTAAGATAGGTCTAATCAATATTTTATTTTGTACATAGCATGCGGTATTTATTGCTTCACTCCAAAAATATGTTAGCAAGTTGTATTCTTTTAGCATAGTTCTTGCCATTTCCTGTAGTGTACGATTCTTCCTCTCTACTACCCCATTTTGTTAAGGAGTACGAGGGGCCAAAAAGTTGTGCTCAGTGCCATGTTCATCACAAAAGTTCATGAAAGGAGTGTTCACATATTCGGAACCATTATCACTACGGATGCAAGTTATAAAATAGCCTTTCTCATTTTGCACTTTTCTACACAATCTTGCAAATTCATTAAAGATATCATTTTTATGTGCAAGAAACATGACCCATGTAAATCTAGTGTAATCATCTACTACAACAAATGTATATCTAGATCCTCCTTAGCTTGCCACATCAATAGGTCCAAACAAATCCATATGTAATAGTTGTAATGCTTTATTTGTTGATACTTTATTTAAGGATTTGAGGGATGTCTTATGTTGTTTACCTAGTTGGCAAGTATCACAAATTTTGTCTTTTTCAAATTTTAGCTTTGGTAAGTCTCTAACTAGATCATGCTTAGACAAATCATTCAATAAGCTCATGCTAGCATGTCCTAATTTTCTATGCCACAACCATGCACTATCATGCACAACGGATAAACATTTAACATGTTGACATATAAGTTGGTCAATTTCAACGGTGTAAACATTTTCATTTCTCTTAGGTACAAATAATATATTATCATTTCCACACTCATAGACGATGCATCTAGAAAATTGAAAAACTACTTTGTAACCTTTGTCACACAATTGGCTAATGCTAAGTAAATTAAATTTTAAATCTTCTACAAGTAAGACATTATGTATAGCAAGAGAGTTTTCGTTACCGATGCTTCCTTTTCCGATAATTTTTCCTTTGCCATTGTCCCTAAAGGTAACATCTCCTCCTTTTGTCCTTTTTAATTTATAGAAGAGTGAAGAGTTCCCCGTCATATGCTTGGAACAACCACTATCCATGATCCATTTTATTTTGCTTTCATTGGATACCTACACACATGAAATTCAAATGCAATTCTTTATTTTGGGGTCCCCAACACCTTGGGTCCTTGGCGTTAGTTTCAATTTTTGTTTTTAACCACCCATTTTGGTCTTTGCCAATACGGAACATGTGATCCTCTATCACGAAGTTTCTTGTGGTAACAATGAGTGGATACATGTCCTTTCTTTTCACAATAGGTACACATGATATTTGATTTTGGTAAAGAGGAGGATGTAGATGCAGAAGCCTTGACAAAGTAAGTTTTGAAATATTTTTTATTAATACTAGGTTTGTATCCAATACCACTCTTATCAAAATATATTTTTTGACTACCAAGGAGTTTTTCAAAATTTTTTTGCCATTTGTAAATTTTTGAATAATTTCATTCAAATCCATATTCTTCTTTTTCAAGTCTTTAACTTCTTTTTCAATCTTCACAAAATCTTCGGCATATGAATCATTTTCTTTTTCGGAGATTTCTATCTTTTTCAAAAGAGAGACATTTTCCTTTTTCAAAATTTCTTTTTCGTCAAGAACAAGTTTCAATCTCCTATGCATTTGCTTGTTTTTTGTCAAAGCTAAAGATAAATCATCATGTAATTTAGCAAAAAGGCATATTTTAATTCATCAAAGCTATATTTCTCTTCCTTTTCTTCACTAGATGAATAATATATAGATGGAAAAGGTGAAGATAGGACCTCATCCTCATTGGCCATGAGGCAGAAGTTGGCTACTTCATTTTACTCTTCCTCATCTTCGTCACTTTCGGAGAAGTCCCATGTGGCTTTTAGCGCCTTCCTTTCTTTCTTCTTTGAAAGTTTTGGACAATTTGCTATTATGTGTCTCAACTTGTTGCAATTAAAGCACTTCAATTTGTCTCCTTTTGCATCTTTGTCCTCTTGAAATATTTGCCTTCTTTTCCTTTCTTTTTCCATTTTGTATTGCTTGAAGATGCCTTTTTCCTTATCTTTCTAAATTTCATGAATCTTTTGAAATTACGGGCAAGAAGTACAATCTCTTCATCTTTCAGGTCCTCATCATCTTCTTCATCTTCACTTGATGGGTATTTTCATGCAACAAGGGCAATGGACTTCTTTGCTTTATTCTCTTCTTCTTCGTGGTCTTTTATTTCAAGCTCATGAGTCATGAGTGATCCAATGAGCTCATTAAGCTCTATGGTATTCAAATCCTTGGCTTCCTTTATGGCCGTGACTTTTGGTTGCCATGATGATGGCAAGCTCCTTAACACTTTCTTTACTTTCTCTACATTAGAATAATCCTTTCCAAGTGCTTTCAAACCATTAGTAATTTCAACAAATCTAGAAAACATTTGCTTGACATTTTCATTTGGAAGCATTTTAAATAATTCGTATCTATATACAAGTATAGCAATTCTAGATTCTTTTACTTGGCTAGTTCCTTCATAAGTTACTTCTAATTGGTCCCAAAGTTCTTTAGCCAAAGTACATCCCATTACTCTAGCAAATTCAGTTGCATTCATAGCATTGAATAAATAATGTAATGCCTTTTGATTTAACTCAAATAATTTAATATCTTCATCATTCTAATTCATAGCTGGGTCATCTGGCTTGCACTTGTTTCTCTCTGACTAGGCCAGACGCCTTAGCCGGTCAACTAGCTAGGGGGTCCGGCTTTTACATTCACTTTCTGTTTTGGCCGGGCGACCTACCCGGGTCAGCTGATCGACCGGCTAGGGGGTCCGGCCACTCTAGAACCTGAATTAAAGCCAAACTTTTGCAGAAATTCTTTTAAATGCAATTTTCATAACTCCAAATCATTTTGGAATATTTTGTAAATATATTTTATGACTTGAAATACCCCAAAAACACAATTTCATTCAATATGTGCATTCAAACTCATTTGTGCTTATATGAAATTTAACGTGCAAGAGTTCAAAAATTATTTGATCAATGAAGAAGAAAGTTTGAGCCAAACATATGCAATATTAAGGCATTTCACAAAAAAGCAAGAAAAGAACGCCCGGTACCCCTTATGACATCTCTTCTCCTCCTTATGCCTTCTCATTTTCTTGTTCTTCAAATAATGCGTTTAGCTCTTCTTTTTCCATCTTTCAAAGCATCTTTTTCCATTTCTCAAAGCATTATCTCAAAATGCATTTAGACAAATAATGCATATAAATTTTCATTATCAAAACAAATAACAAATGTTTAGCCAACAACACCACTTATATATTTCTTTTTAATGAGTTTGAAGTAACAAAGTCCAAAAAAAACTCATTAATTTAATTAATTTATGCATCATATCCTAATTTAAAAAAAAATAAAAATAAGAAAAGTTAAACCCAGAGGAGCTCAAAGAAAAATACCACATCAGCACCCGTCTATTTACCAAGTCATTATAAATTCTATTTTTAATATTATTACATTATTATAAATCTATATATTATAGTGTTTAATTATATTTATGCATCACTTCCTAATCTCATTATTGCAATGGAGTTACAAGATATTTAATTATATTTATGTATCACCTATATATTTCTTTTTAATGAGTTTAAAGTAATAAGTCCAAAAAAACTCATTAATTTAATTAATTTTTGCATTTATGCATCACTTCCTAATCTCATTATTGCAATGGAGTTACAAGATATTTAATTATATTTATGCACCACCTATATATTTCTTTTTAATGAGTTTAAAGTAATAAGTCCAAAAAAAACTCATTAATTTAATTAATTTATGCATCATATCCTAATTAAAAAATAAAAAAAAGAATAAAAAAGCACTAGAATTAATTTTTGTAGATATTTAGAAATAATAAAAAATACGCAAAAAATCTAAAACCAATAAAAAATTACATCTATAAAAAAAGTTAAACTTAAAGGAGCTCAAAGAAGGATATCACACCAGCACCCATCTATTTGCCAAGTCGTCAAAAATTCTATTTTTAATATTATTACATTATTATAAATCTATATATTATAGTATTTAATTACATTTATGCATCACTTCCTAACCTTATCATTGCAATGGAGTTACAAGATATTTAATTATATTTATACACCACGTATATATTTCTTTTTAATAAGTTTAAAATAATAAAGTCCAAAAAAACTCATTAATTTAATTAATTTATACATTATATCCTAATTAAAAATAAATAAAGAATAAAAAAGTACTAGAATTAATTTTTATAGATATTTAAAAAAAATACAAAAACCAAAAAATAATTAAAAAAGACACATCTATAAATATTTTAAAAACTAAAAAATACACAGAATCTAAATAAACACATGCAAAGTACAGAGTATGAAAACACTAGTAATATAAGCGTAAAAAAATCCAACCACAAAAAAAAAATTTCCTCTTTTTCCTTTTCCTGCCTCAGCCCTAGTTTTTTTTTTTTTTTCCAAAATTTCCTTTCTTAGCCGACAAGCAACTATCCTCCTGGCCGAACAACACAAGTCAAGTGCAATAATAATAATAATAATAATTATTATTATTATTATTATTATTATTATTATTATTATTATTATTATCTAAATAGAGCACCACCAATTCACGCAGCACCACCGTTACAGAACCCAACTTCACCATGTTGATAACTTATGATGGCGGTTTGGAAGGTTCCTTGTGTCAGCCGTTTTTGGCCTTACAAGCCCTTGCAGAACTTGGATTTGGAATACTGAAGAAGAGAAGAACTTCACCTTGGAACGTAAAAACCACAGAAAGTTCTTCTTCTGAATCGATAAAGCTTGATGATAACTACGAAGAAGAGGACTTGGGATGATATTCCATCCAGTCAAAATTGAATAAGAAAGGCGCAATTAGGACTAGCAGCGTTTTGTCTTCAAGATGGAGGGACATTTATGTTCTTCTCCCTAATCTATACTTGAATTGCCTATGCAGGTTTAAGAAATCTATACTTGAATTGCCTATGCAGGTTTAAGAGTATACATTCAGATCAATATTGTAAATGCTGTAGTCCTCGACATCAATAGTGAGGCTTCTTGACCATCTTGAAACGATTTCTACAATTTGTTACGATTCTTTTACGTTTCCTGAGGATGTGCTCGAAACACTCCGTCAATTCTTCAAACAGCAAGCTGCATCTCGAACCGCACGGTTGATGATCGTGTGGTGATTCACATTTCTATCCCGTGTTATTGAGATGTAAACTCTAGCCCTCCTTATCATTATCTTTTTAGACCTTGTACTTGTTTTTTTTTTTTTTTCCGGTAGTGTTTCAACCTAACTTGTTGGAGGAGACTCGTGTTTGGTATAAGCTTACCATAATATGTTTTTCTTATTTGATATTTTATGTTAAAAGTATGGTTTGGTTGGGAAAAAAAAAATTTTTTCCTTAGCCCTCAAAATTTTCTTCCCCAATTTCTTTTTCTTCTCCTTTGTGGTTTGTTGCGTAGTCTTTGTATTCGCTCACTTTCTACAAGGAGTTCTCCTTGGCCTCCATAGTTTTTTCGGCAGCATAGTCCTCATGCATTGTCGCATCCTTCCCTCAAGTGTTGCCTTGAACCCTGCTCCTTCCCTTCTCTAAATTCTCTCTCTATGTTTTTATATATTTATATGATGGCTGGTGCTAGTCTGTTGATGTTTTCATTATGCGGCTCCGTCCATCTCCCTGGTGGTCACAACCAGATTTTCCCGTGGTGCTGATGTTATGCTGAAAAATTACCCCCTCTCTAGTTTGTCTTCTCTTCCTTTGTCCCCATACTTGTCTCCTACCACAGTATCCTCTCTTTTTATCTCTTCTTTCTATTACGGTTGACTTCTAGTCTGTTGTTTCTTTCTTCTTTCTTATTTTCTCTGTCTAGAAACTTCAACTCGTCTCTTGTCGAGGCCAAATATTGGTCCCTTGCCTATTCCTTGGCCAGAACCTCTTGGGTTCGCCAATTGCTTTGCCTGTCATCCTGGTTTATATGCGAGATCCAAGTAGGTGGAGATTTTTCATTTCATCAAGGACGAGTTATTTCTATAGATGTACATTTAAGTCTAGTTTGTTCCTAAATGTTCCTAATTAGCAGATGTCTTCATTAAGGCTCTTTCATTAGCTCATTTTGAAGGACGAAAGCACAACCTTTGCGTCTCACCTCAACTCAGCTTAAGGTGGATATTAGTGTATCTTTATATATGTATTAGGGCATATCATATAAAGGTTAAATATGTCAATTGTATCATCCTCTCACATGTATAAATATTTATGAACAAACCACTTTGAGATATGTTCAATAAACCTCAATAGATTTTAATACTGTTAGGGAAGTACAGAGAGTGCACATGAAACTTTTATTTACCATAGAGGCTTGTTATGGGACTTTTGACACCACAAGAGTTGTTATACGCTTATAATAGACCACAAGAGAGGTTTGGTGCATTTTATTTAAAAAACAAAATAAAAAAAGTGGAATCGTGAGTTGAGGACACGACTTTAAAAATTATGGTTTCAATTCATGATTTCTGTGTGGCACAAGCTTGTGTCAATCACTTAATTCTGAAAATATGATTCTAAAGAAGTTGACTATTTTCTCCCTTTTTTTTAAATTGTCATTTTAATAGATAATCTACAAATAGAAAGCTGGTTATATATACTAAAAGCTTGTATCATCTTGAAGACTTTGAAATAAGCGTCAATACTAACAGCAAATCCTTTCGTCGATCTGATCATGGTCTAGAAGGAGGGGAGGGGGGTCATTTTCCTCTATTTTCCAAGTCATAAATGCATAAGAGACGATACGAGAATGTGGAGATTGACGTAAAAGCAAAATTATGGAAGTGAAAGTATGGACATCATATAATCATAGGATAGTTAAAGTGATTGAAATTATTTTTTATTAGAGTGAAGTCTTGAGTTCAAATATCATGAAAAATATCCTCAAAAAAGAGTTTGATGAAAGTTACAAGAGATCTTGAGAGTTAAGTGTATGAAAATTACTTCAAATGGAGGCTAATCAGAATCTTTGTAAATTTTCATTTAATGAAAATAAATATATTGTGGTCTTTCAAACCAGTGAGCATTACATCCGTGTAGATTGACTAATATTTGTATTACAATCATTCTAATAAATATAATGTTACATTTATTAGTATCATACCAATATTAATGTTTCCATTAATATGAGAATCATCATTTCAATGATTCCTTCTTTCATAAGTTGAATCATATTTTAAATATGAAAAATCTTGAGATTAACTCTTACCCGTTGTAATTGGTCTTTTGACGAAGAAAGAAAAAGACTATTTCCATTACTTTGAGAAGAGAATTGTAAATATGACCGATAGACTACATAAGAAATATGAGCTTTCATTAAAATTTACAATTTTCTTGTGGACATGGGACGTTCCATTTGTAAAGCTGAAAATTTCCTCCTTACTCCATTGGAATGATACACATAAAATCTTCTATTGCAAGACGAAACATACTTGAATAACCTCACTTTAAATTATTTTATCATAATAGTATTATCAATTAAACACTATAAGACCTCTCAGATAATGTTATAACTTTCATCGATGGAGCAGGAAAATGAGCTCCCATATATTTATTTCATTCATCTGATCGGGAATGTAAGTTGCTGTTTCTTGCAAAAATTCTCTCTGTTGACTCTCTTCTCGAAACAAAACATGAAGTGAAAGTAATGCAGAGACGAGAGAAACAATGAGAATGAAGCAGAAGCAGTAACACAGAAAAGAAAGGCCGTCCTAAGCCGAGTGTCCGACAAATGTTTCTCATGGCAAGTTAGTAAAAGCACTACCCTCAACATCCCACACTGTAGTTGCCAAAATTTGGATACGGCCCTCAACCAGCTATATCTACGCCCTTCAGAAGGACGCCCTCCATGCTTGGTTGGTTGGTGTCATTTCTAGAAGGGACAACGTAGGAACTGAACTCGAACTCGATTCGAACAATCCCAGCTTCTCCAAGAGCCTGTTGAACAACTCTCCTGCCACATACGAGACACCTGATACCATGAAACCCAGAACAATGTAGCGTAATATAGTTCCCGGGTAAGACTTGGGTGGTCTCTGAACATAGGCCTTTGCAGTAGCTAGCATGAGGATGCATAAAAATGAAGCTGCTGCAACTACCACAAGCTTGAGTTCCCTATCATCACTTTTGCGGAAAGAGAAAGCATAGACAATGGGAGGCAACAACCCGAAAATGATGTAGGATAACATGGCTAAAATTGCATGCAGCACGAAATTTTTTCTCCGACCAAGTAATTCTCGATACTGATCCAACCTTTCAGTCACTTGGTTGACTGTTTGGTCTTCTTGATCATTCTTCAGTTGCCACAGCTGGATATTTACATGCAAGGACAGTATGCAAATTCAGTGAAGATGGCTCATGAAACCAAGAAAGCAAATTTTCATCAATCACTAGGATCTTTCACTTGGTATATTCTAAAAAAGTATGCCCCAGATTTCGATTACTGCAAACTAGTAGTCATTGCAACATGTTAGAGACATCAAACTAATCAAGTATACGCTCCCTAACAAAGTGGTTACTTACAAGCTGGAAGCTGATACCCATTATGCTAATTCACTTTGTGAAAATGATTTACATTACAAGTTGCACGTGATTGGAAAATAACATAAAAGCTCAGATGTGAAGCTTATGGAGAAGAAATGAATAGAAAAGAACTACTTACATTGTGGGCAATGATGAACATTCCACCGATCAGATTAGCTACTCCCAGAGCTACAGTATTCACTGCAGTATGACATGACAGGTACAGTTGATTAAGAAAAATACTACTAATTGGAATCCCTTCAGTCTGGACAGCAACAGCTATGTGTGGGCCAAAACCATGTGAGGTCCAAACATCTCGGTGTCCAGACTGAAGAGTTTCCTACTAAGAAACAATTCATGACAAGGAAAATACAGAACTTTGTGTGGAGGAAGAAAAAGCTTTTGAATCTGTATCCCAAGCAACAGAGTACCAAAAGTTAAACAAAGGGATTTTTCTCAAAAAGGTAGCCGAGTTGAACAGCTGTCCCATATAGATGCCATGTGAATATCTTGTGTATTTCACAAATTCATGTTTAAGAATTACCATATGTATAGTACCATGTGTAAAGTCTTACAACCATTTGTAAGATTTACCCTAAACTATTACCAGAAATCTTGAAAACTTACATGTGGCAGCACCACCACCAACTGCAGAGGATACAACACTCAGACCTGTAATTGACTCAACTAAACCACCATATACAATGCTTTTAATTATCTCAATTTTGTAATTTTCTCCAACTTCAATTCCCTTCGGTTCAACTGCACTGGTTTGAGCAGTTAAGAGTGAAGCCCCTGGTGCTGTGGCTACTGTTGCATTTTCCGCCCTCTGAGAAGGTTCAGTTTCAACTGGCCCTGCTTTTACGAGTATAACAGCATCCTTGCCTGCAAGTAAAGATGATGATAGGGAGACAAATAAGTATGTGTAACGATCTAAGTCCAACTACTAGTGGACCGAACACATTGACTCTAGTTAACTAGTCCAAATGCTTGAACTTTGAAGTATTAGAGGACCCAAGAAGATAGACTTGTAACACATCTTTTATAGAACCAATACGGAACGAGGTTTACAATATGTTAGATTATGATATTAACTTCAAGGGGCTATTTAGTGATCAGCACCCAAGCATGGATATAGAAACAAACTTTAAGTGTTCATTGTTAATCAGGTTTATAAATACTGTGACTGTGAAGAAACGATGTATCCTGGTAAGCAGACCCTAAGTCGGGAATGCGTTCAGTCTTTCCATTATATAGGTGCATCAAAAGTCACCATGATGTATTGTTAAGAATTTAGAATTACTGTGCTTGTTGACCAACAAAGAATAGGTTACATGAACATGCTTATCCTCTAAGATAGTTTGTATATCCAAAATATGGAAATTTGTCAGAACAGCTCAATGTAAGTGGTTGATACAATTCCAAAATCCAAGGCCAAATGCTGAATCCTGCCTTAATTTGAAAGATATCATACTGGAAAAACTGTTGAAACATTACTATTGAGTATTAGCTTCCTCTATGTATCTCTTGCATATTGAAATGATTCTGTTTCAAGAAATGATAGATCTTGTGGAAGACAAAGAAGGGAAGAAAATTTTTATGGATGTACTTACAGCATTTAGAACGATTCCGTAAGGAAACCAACACTCTCTAGGAACTTACTGTTTATCAATTTCTTTAAATCATAGCTGTTTAAGAACAGTCTTGATCAGACACTCAGTGTAGAAATAGAAGTGGCAGGTTCACCATAAATAATATCAAATCTGAACTCCTAACCAGCATTCACATTTATTAATTTAGAAGGAATACTTGTAATCCTTACCAGATGCAATTTTTGCAGCAACCTCATTTGCTTTCAACACTTCCCCTGTTTGGAATTTTGCTTCGACTTTGGAGATTGTATTTAAACTTTGATTTGCATAGATGCCATCTGTCAAAGGCAATCCATGTTTACTCAAAACACAGACACATCCAAGAATGAAAGATAATGAATTAAAAAAAGAAAAAGAATTTCTAACCGTGGTTGTCAGCAAAAAAGTGTAATTATCTGTTCTTTCAAGTTTGAGCTATTGATTATTGAACATAAACACATAAAACACACACAAACAAAAAAGAAAAAATCATACATTCAAAGCTACTAATCTTACAGACTTCCAGCATCTAGAAAGGGACCATCTTATGAGAATACAAACTGAAAGGAAAAATATGCTTCATGAGTCATTACAGAGTCTATACACCAGCACTAATGGCTGTGCTCTTATATGTTTTCATCTATCAATTCCAGATCTAGTTATACTTCAGTTGCAAGTAATATAAAAGGTTACTTAACAAAATTATTTTTATAAGGTAATATCTATCCACTAAATTTTATTAGTAAATCTTGAACGAAAAATATGACATTTTGCCTTAGAATTCGAAAACTGCACTGCCAAAGCTAATGATTTCTACTCAAAACTCTAACTTGGATTTGACAATATGTCGTGCTCTTCTCCAAATCTTTTAACACTCATATTAAGGATTGGACACTGTTCTGTCCTTAAAGAGAACTAAATCCCATCAAAAGAATTTGCCAAGCTTCCCTTTTGGCACATGTCATTCGGAGAAAGTCCTCAATCACTGTCACATCAAGATTATCACTAAACAAGTTTAACATTGATATAGTCTCTCATTTATCACAGAGATATGCCGAGATGGTGAAGCAGTTCTCAAGCAAGATACAGGAGGCAATGAATTATAAGATGTATAGCAGCTTAAGAGAATCTGAAAGTTTAAGATATTTTACCTTTGTGGCTGACTTTGAACAATGTATTTCTGTCTTCAACCACTCTATCAGTAACAAGCATGTTTTTACTGAGTTGCTCATCATCCTCAGGAATATCCACCAAAATGTGTGCTTTGCCATTAGATACTTGAATTTTGCTCATGGCCTCATCATCTGCGCATAAACCATTTATATGCATGAAGAAGTGACCAACTCCATTAATAACAATTATGTGTTGCAAAACATCATTGAGACAAGAAAGAATGTACGAACTTACTACAAAGGATTCCTTCTGCCACTTGTGGAATAGAAAATAACCCGTCTTTAACTAATTAACTTATAGCAGAGTACTTCAAAAGATACATGTCAATCACATGGTATTATCTTGAAGGGAAGACTGGTAATCTTTTCATACCGTTGATGATCCAAAGCGAAAAACTATACCTTGAGTCTTCTTCTGTATCTCCATGTCAAAGATCTGATCTGCTTGTAATTTATCAAGAATTGGAGGCATCATGTCTGAAGAGATCAGAATCTTTAGTCCATCCTGACTAGTTGCTGGAACAGTATTTGCTGCATATTCTGCATTAGTAACAGGAGCTCTGCCAGCAGCTACTGGTACTGCTTCATTCCTTCCTTGATCAGGAAACAATTGTTTGAAAGAACTAGATTTTTTCAATTCTTCCCCATTATCTACTTCAATTTCACCCACTGCATCTCCAACAATCCAAGAAGACAACAGATGAATAAAAAGACAGAAAGTTAGCACTTAAGGTCTATGCTTAGTAAGATAGCCGTGCTTATGTTACATTTATCATTTAATGTTGAAGGCATAATCATAAGATGCACCTTTAACCATTAATCGCTGAATAATTAAACTGATGATCCAGGAAAAGACTATACGAGAAAGTCAAACAATGAGGAATCTTAGACTGCAGTTTGGTGAGTATCAAATTCAGTTTGAAGTATAAGCAAGTGTCATCCCTGGCATCTGGAGTTAAAACTACTGAGTGATTTTCTATTTATATTTTTGGTACATATATGGAATCCAATGTATATATGCACACACGTGGACTTTGGGATATGACAGTGTCATAATATTACTAGGCCTTTGTAGTTCTATGTCAGATTATTGTTTCTTCTAAAAGTTTAGTTGTAGATTGTTGTTTCTTCTAAAAGTTTACTTGCTTGTCTTGAGCTTGTAGTCATAAAATAATCCATTTTGGTTACAAATTAACTTCATAATCCAACAAAAAGAACTGAGGCAAACGCCTGGGAATGAGTAATTGTTAGAAAGAAAAAGAATGTTTCTTGCATTGCAGACTACCACTTCCACTAATAGCACTAAAGACTATACTGCTTGCAGTAATAGGACTATCTAAAGTAAGGCTTTATCTAATTATAAGGGAAGAAATAAATTAAGAACAATTTGAACAGGAGAAGCTATTCAAAGATATTGTCCCATCAAAATGTGCACAGTCTACTAAGAGACTTTCTGCTCTAATGTGGCTCATTATTTTGATGTGTATATGTCACTTTGGTAGGCGTCAATGGGGACTTCGAAGCAGAATCCTACCCTGGACAAATTGGAAAAAAATGACTTCAAAGCAGAATCCATACCCTGGACAAATTGGAAAATATCATGTGATTTATCTTCTGAATTGGTTTTCGCATTTCCATTTACTGCTGATTCTTGAGGCTGACTCGTCCCAGTGTCCAGAAGTCCATCAGAAATTTTAACAGACGAGGCTACTGCCATTGTTGATGAGGAATGGCCATTCTCATTACTGATGTTGGATGATGGCATAAGTGTCCCTTGGTTGATTTCCTCTTTATCTGCCTTAGTGGAGCTTCCTGCATATGATAACAACCAACAGGAAAAATCCTGATCCTTCCAAGTACATTATGTTACTTCTGATAATGCCAGTGTATGAAAGAATAGTTTAAGAGTTGTAAACAAATAGTACAAGAGTTTTGAACAAATAGTATAGGAGTTATGAATAATTAAAACTTGTGAAAAATAGTATGGTAATTGTCAATAACTTAAACTTATTAACAAATAGAATAAGAGTTGTGAACATGAAAGGAGAGAGCAACCATGTTCCAATGGGAGCATGGTATAAGGTCTCCTCTATGGTGCAAATTTTATTGCCAGCTCATGATAAGCTATTGGACAACTAGGATTTAGTTAGAATTCTAAATATTCTGTTACAGTTACTTGTAGAATAAGTCAGTGAGTAAACTGACTCGTACAAATATCTTAGATCTCCCTACAGATCTGTTGGAATAAACATTCCTCTCACATGGAAAAATCATTACGTATAAGACCACCTTATAGGATCCTGCGTCATTTTTCATATTAACCAATTGGTTTTTATAATGGAACCTTAGTGATTCTTCACATGGTATCAGAACTGAGTTTTGGCCTAGTCTCTCACATTTGCACATGTGATCCATTCCACCCACATGGAAAAATCATAAAAAAAGTATAAAATCACCTTATAAGATTTTGGACAACTTATCATATCAACCGATTATTTTTTATAATGGAACCTCAATAATTCTTTACTACCATATTAGAGTTACTACCTCGTCCAAAAGCTTAAGCTTATAGAAAAGATATTGGCTTATTTATTTGTACTTAACATGCCCCCTCACGTACAACGCGATCCGTTTAGAGCTTGTAGATGGACAATTTAATATTTTTTAAATGGATGGTGGTGAGCTTCGAACTTGAGACTTTTCGGTGTCTAGGCTCTGATACAATCTTAGAGTTAGCACCTCATCTAAAAGTTATAGTATCAGAGCCTAGAAACCAAACTGTCTTAGGTTTGAAACTCTATAACTAGTTTACGTATATAGAAATCAGTTAATGAGAAGTAAAAGACGTCACTAAAAATTTTCTTCTTGACTCTCTTTCTCTCAATTTCTTTCATGGTACCTAGAGCAGGCTGACCCTAGCTCTAAAACAGTCCATCTTTTTCAGTTTTTCCCTCTCTGCAACAAGCAATTAATTGAACTGCTGCAGAGGTCATCAAAGAGGAGTATATTATTCTCTACATTCTCAAAGGTCTACCCTCTGAATTTGAACCCATTAAAACCTCTTTTAGATTAAGTGCTGATCCTTTAAAAGTTCAGGAACTTAGCAGTCTTCTTTTTTCTGAAGAGCTGCTTCTCCAAATGTTTTAATCTTCTATCCTGCATTACAAACAACCTGTTGGCCTAAACACTGACCCTTATACCAAAATGACTCTCAACACCAAGAGGCAGAGGAAGCTATAATGAATGTGATGTCAATAGTGGTCCTTTAAAGGTTCTGTTACAACATATATAAAGATTTCCCACATCAGAAAATCTCAAGATTCAGAATCACCATATAAGGTCCTGGGTCACTACTCATATTAACCAAATGGTTTTTATGATGAAACCTCAGGATTCTTAACATGGTACCAAAGTTGGGCTTTTGGTCCAATTCTCGCGCTATGCTCATGTCTACGTGTGACCCGTCAAGTTCGTTCATACTGCACATCCAACCATCAAAATCCAGTAACGTGGTGGTTTATCCCTGCAGTCTAGGTCGTCCGCCATCCGAATTCAGTCATCAAAATCCAATTACGTGGTGGCCCATCCCTACAGTCCAGGTTGTTGCCCATTTGAATCCAGTCATCAAAATCCAAATCTAGTCATCAAAGTAGTGTAGGCATCTCTGTAGTCCAGGTTGTTGGCCATCCAAATCCAGTCATCAAAATCCAAATCTAGTCATCAAGGTGGTGCAGGCATTATTCCAAGTCACACGTGGGGGGGGGGGGGTCTTACAACATATAAAGGCTTCCTACATTGGAAAATTTCAAGATTTAGAATCACCATAAAAGGTCCTAGGTCACTCCTTATATTAACCAATTGGTTTTTATGATGGAATCTCAAGATTTTTAACAGGTTCAGTCAGTCCTAAGGGGCTCGCTGTCTCACCCTCCTCACTCTCAACCTCTCGAACTAGCTCTTCACTCCTAGTTTACTGCCAAATTTGAGGAAAATCTAAATCATACAGCCTTGACTGCTGGTGTAAATCGGACTCAACCAATTGTTTCAGTCCTAAACAAGCAAAACAGACACTACTCAAGTAAACTCTACTCCTGTTTCTGACTCAAAATGGTAACTGGACTCAGGTGCTAACTCTCATATGACTAATGACTTCTGTCAATTGAGCGTCTAACGATCCAGTGACAATAGGCAGAGGTCATGCATTAACCATCCATGGTGTGAGAAATAGTAATATTGATCCATTTTTCTCCTCTTAAGTCTCCCTAAAAATCTATAAATACTTGAGATATTTAGAAATCAATTAGTGAGAAGCAAAAATTGTCATGTAGAAGTTTCTTCTAAGCTCTCTTTGTCTCAATTTCTTTAACAATAATATCATCCCTTGATCCCTTTATACAAATTTTAATCATTCACAGCTCTTACACTATTTATTCACATGTTATAATTATTCACAACTCTTGTACGATTTGTTCAAAACAAAAAACATATTGCAGAATGCATATTACCTTGTTCAGCCGGTTTATTTCCTCTGTTCAGTGCAAAAATGGATGCAAACCAGTTTCTGTTTGTTTCTGATATTTGCTCATCTTGGGTAGTAGGTCTGTCACCTTTTCTCCCAAATGTTCTAAACAACTTAAATCCATCTCCTGGAAGTTCAGTAAGAGGCATCAACTTTCTGTCATGTCATGGCTAGATCTTTATCAACAACAAATGAGTGAACAACTTTTACACTATAGAAATCTATAAGCAGCACACCAATTAACAATGAATAGGCTAGGAGTGTTAGAATTTATTTTGCAGTTTATACATGAGGAAATATAATAAGTTTACCAAAACAGAAAAGCAATAAGTCCACATATATACATATTCTCTCAGATGTTTCTTTCCAGTAACAAGCCGCAGAACAATATTCTCCATTTACGTCAGTAAGTCGGAAAATACTCAGTAAGAACAGCATGTCTAGTTTTATTAGAAGATCCAATATGCCTGACACTAAACCAGCTTGTGCCATGAGAACAGTCTTTTTTCAAATAATTTGTAGCAAGAAGAGTAATAAGATTGGTGGAACTGAGAAATGGAAGCACTATTCATATAAATGGCAGCACTATAGAATTTGTGGTGTCCAAAACTGGTCATCCAGAGAGGAAAAATTCCTTAATAGAAAGAAGATTTTCACCTGTAGGAATGAAAAAGCTGAAACATGATAAGCATCTGAATATATCTGGTTCTCTTTCACGATCATCATTGTTTGCTGCAGGAACTGAACTACCATTATCCTGGATATTTGACGTATCACGACCTCGATCACTAAGTGCCTGCAAAGAACTTGCAGGCACTATGCCCTCAACCTTAGCTTCTGGTTTGTTACGCTTAACATCTTCAGTAAGAGTTTGAATTCTGCGTTTCCTTTTACGAAGAACTACCCTCCTGGTAATACATGAATTGCAGTTAGGACAATATAGATCATGTGTATTTTGCTTTCTCAGGACTTTCTCAACATCTATCTCTGGTACATCCAGGTCACTCTCGTCTATCAGATCAGCATCTGCACTTTCTGTTCCTTTGATACTGGAGGATTTATGACTTGCATTATGATCATCATGTGAAAATTCAGAGAGCGAAAGGTTTGAGGTTGGCAAGCTCTCCTCTTTGAAATGTTCCTGATACTGATCATTGTTCTCTGAACTCGGAGTCTTCTCAACAGAAATACCATGTGAAGTGACATTAAGTCCCTCAAGTGCAGGAATTTTAGCGGTAGGTCTGTCTCCAGAAAAAACAGAAATGAAGTTACCACCTGCAGTTGCATGACGCACAAAATGGTTATTAACTGATTTAAGTTCTGAATGTAAATGAAGTATGGGACTTAGAAATCTCCAAGAAGATTAGAACAGTTACATGACAAAAAGTCTGTAGCTTGCAGCAACAATAGGAAAGTAGTTCATGCAGCTATCTCAGATATTATCATAATAGTTTAATCAAAGTGGAAGGATTGCACCCAACTCACTTGCTTGCCCAGAAAAAAAAATTATGGTCAATAGCAATTTCAAGAATATAACATGAAAAGTTATTAGCAACAGGAAATAAAAGAAAAAGTTCATGACTAATAGAAAAAACATAGCCAAGGAAATCATAAGTTCCTTTGCCAGACGAATTTTAACATGAGATACCAATTCCAAGGGGTCCAGGGTCCTGGTTTTTCAATCAAATATTTTTCCACGTAATATCTTAAACTTTCATTCTAATGTGCACCAGTAACAACAATACGAGATATGAATGTCTTGATCATATTCAGTCAATTGATGCTGACTATACTACCTCAAATAAACTAAAACACGTTCTTTTACGTTTCTCTGTCATTTTGATTGACACAAACTAGTATATATTAATTATATCATATCCATAGAGCCCAGGTATTTTCTAGAGGTGTTATTTTGTATCTTTTCCGGCTTGTTCCACTTAGAAGATTTGGCAGATTAAACTTTCCCACACTCTTATGGTAATCTTAGTTTTTGACGGACAAACGGAACTTTCTAGTGCTCTGCAGGTGCTGCATTTTTGCTAAAATCAACATGTCTACTGACCTTCGGTTTCAAAATTGAAACATGTCCCCGATTGGTTAAAAGTTTTTCCATTCATCATCCTATGCAAGTGCCCTTGGGCATTCTGAATATGATCAAAACAAAGACTTCCAGTTTGGTAAGTCCAACAGCAGAATCGACACTTCCATATTCCTTCAGTCAAGAAAGAAAAGAAAATGGTTGCAATTCAATAATTGCATGTAATGTCTGAAATATATGAGGAAAAGTTGTGTACTCAATATGAAAATGATCTTCAAATACCAATTCTTACTGTTTCCAAGATCAGTAGCCACATGAGATACGATATTCTTGAAAGGAATGGCCAAGTGGAGACAGGTTAAGCCATTAGCTAGGTACAGTGGAAGTACAGGGAAAAGTTTATCAAGGAGTTATCAAGGAGATTGGTGTAGGTAAACTTGAACTAAGTAAAAGCCAAAGCTAACAGGCAGAGAAGTCTGAGTCTTGCACTTCTAAGATGCACATTATTAACATATATCTATATTAAAGCATCTTTTCCTATGCTGCCTGCAATAAGCAATAGCATCTTTCCATCATCTGCAGTTTCATTGTTCATGTGCAACAAGAGTAAAAATTCAGACATGAGAATCCAAGCTTCAAAGAAGCTTCCAGAGCTGAAAAGCACTGGCGTCATGCCTACATACTATTGCAACTCACTGGTTCACTCGGACTCTGTTAAGGACTAGGAAGTGGCATACAAGTGAAGCCAGCCTTCTTCTACAGCTGCTGTTGCTTTCCAATCAAGCAAGAAATAAGCTTTTCAAATAAAGACAATTGCTATGGGTAGCAGAAGGTCCAGGAATGCTTTTAGCAGGGGTTATAACACATAATTTCATACTCTTTTTCCGGTCTGACCTAATTGTTTTCTAGACTACACTAACCTAAAAATACCTTATATCTAAAATACATGTAGGCAAATGAAGCAGCAATCCCCACTACCCTGCATATAATTTCGCCCGTGTAATTGATCTCAAGAGCCCGCACCCCTCGAGCAGAAAATAAAATTCAATTACCTCGAGACAAAATTCAAGAACCCCACCCCTCTGCAGAATCAAAGATCGCCTAGATTTTTCCCAGTGATATATTCATACTAGATGAAGTCTGTACACATATCTATCTTGGGCTCACACATAGCTAACAATAAAGGGAAAAGGGTATAAAACAAGAAGAAAAAGAAAAAGAGGCCCCCTCATTTTCTATCAATCTCCAGACAGGTAGGGTAAAGAGAGGCCCCTTAGAGGGTTAAGTGCATAACTAACTCTCAGGTCCATATATATACACGTACATATTGGCTTTCTGCAACTGACAAAATCATATATACACATGGCTAAAGCCAACAAATTCTGTCAAGCCCCAGACTCAGAACACCAAGATTGTAACCGAATCCATCGTTGTAAGCTTAAAGAATACCAATATCAAACTAATATCTATACTGTTAGGGCCTGTTTGTGTTGGCTTTTCTACAAGAAACACACCTTTTTCCCCAAAAAAATTATATATTTTACAATAAATATATAAATAAATTTAGAAAAAGAAAAAAAAAAGAAAAGGCCGAAACTTTTTGGGGGGAGGGGGAAATTCAGCTTCTTTTCCAAAACCCACAAATTTTATTTCTCAAAAAAAAAAAAAAAAAAAGCAGGTCTTTGTCAAAAAAGTTACACAAAAAAGCGTCTTTAACAACCAATCCAAACAAGCCCTTAGTAGCCCTTACTCTTTACACAAAACACCTTATCAAGAATCGCATAATGGACGTTACAAAATCTAGAGGCAGAAATTTTAAGAATTAATGTAACAGCCAAGGACATGATACCTTCATCCTTATCATAGTAGACAAGATTTTGTGATATTTGCTGTTGGCCATCATTAGGTAAAGCAGTAGTAGGCTCCATTGCACCTTGTTCTAGTTGTTCTTCAACAACAACTGTTCCACCACCACCACCATTTTCAGTGACTGAAATTGTGGAACCATTTACAATTATACCCCCATTCTTGTCATCAACATCACCATTGCTGCTCACTTCATTACTAGCATCACCATTAGCAGAACCATTAATGGCGCTGTTCTTGCCAGGCTTAGACTTCCTTACTAGCAATGCAGCCTCTTCAACCTCTTCTTCCCACTCCTCTTGCACCACCCTTCTCTGCTCTTCTTCCACCATTTTTACACCATCCTTTTCCACCTCTTCATGCACCCTTTTCTGCTTTCCTTCCACCATTTTTGCACCCATTATAGCTTCATTTTCCACCCTCCTCTGCTCTTCTTCCACCATTTTTGCACCCATTATGGCTTCATTTTCCACCTCTACATGCACCCTTGTCTGCTCTTCATTCTCCATTTTCGCATGCAACGTATATAAGAATTTTGCACTATATATGAAGACGTCAGTCTATAAAACAGAAAGTGAAAAAGGCTTTAAAGTTTGTGATGTGAAGCCTATAGCATTGGGTGCGCTAAAGATGGCTTACCTACAAAGTAGTATATATCATAAATGGAGGCTGTAGTGGAAAAGTTGATAGTTGACTCTTTGAATATAATAATTTAAGTTACTTAAATATTTTTGTTGTTGGTCAATTTGACAATGTACGTTGAAGATATGAGTTGTTAAGATTGTGTGAACACAAGAATCTTGCAGCCTTGCCTGCTGCTTTCATCACAAAAGCATGGGATCATAATAAAAAGATATGGTTTTATCACAACCCCAGAGATGCTACTACCGAGAAAAACTTATTATTTAGGAGCTTCCAGCATTTTTTATGTAGTGTGCTTGAAATAACTTTATCTAAAATTTAAAATTTTAAAAAGGAAAAAGAATATCTTATCTCATAAACGTTCAATGAGATTAGTGTTAGTAACGAGGTGGGTTTTGTTACTTACTTTGTGATTTGTACAAAAATTTTTGTTTTTACCCCATCACATGTTTAATAGCTTATAAACTCCTAACACTATGTCACCCCTATAAGATGAATCGAAAACCCCTCCCTACACCGGTCAACGAGGTAAAGTCGGATTAAAACTGTTATCTATTAATAATACGTAACTAAATATTCTTGAGAGAACATTGCAAAGTATTGCTGAGAAGTTTTGAACTTTCATCTTCAAAGTAGTATAATAAATTTTAACTATTAAATTAGAAGAAAAAATTATTTGATATAATATTTATAATGAAGTTACAAAATTATATATATATATATGTGTGTGTGTATGTATATATATCTAGGTTGGAACTAGAGGATTTTTTTTTTTTAAACCCCTATCCTCATGCGATTGAACTCAATAACTCACACCTAGAAGCAGATAGCCTTAACCGGTTGAGTTATTCCCGAATCCTTAAATAGTTTAATATGACATTACTAGTTGTTTACATTAAAATATTAAAATAAATTAATTTAACAATAATACTTTTAATTTTGAGTCATGATATGCTCACGTGTTTAACAATTTTATGATTAAACGATAATTTATACGAACTACATAGTAAATTTTTTGTGAAGAAAAAAATAAATATAAAAAAGTAAAATATTAAAAATATTAAAACTTTAAAAACTGAAAAGATAGATAATTAAGGAAAGGTATATTGAGAGCGTTATGGGAAATACAAATACTTGTACACATTTTCAAATATCTAGCATGCGTCAGCTATAATTTATAAAATATAAATATCTTAAACTTGTTAATAATTTTTCATAACTATAACTAAGATATCTTATGATAACCATGTGATTTACCTTTTTAACAAGTCATCAAATAAAATTAAAAAAATTAAAGAAAAATGATAACAAACGCATTAGGGCCTATTTTGATTTTTCATCAAAAATATATTTTCCTAAAAAAGAACACATTTTTCAACAATAAATATTTAAATTGGCTATTAAAAAAGGTTAAAATTTCAAAAACACTTAATTTTAATTTTTTTTCAAAATCAGAAATTTTAACTTTTTAAAGAAATACTTTCTTCAAAAATTATTAGAAATGTACTTCTTAAAAAAACTAATCTAAACGAGCTCGCAATAACTAATAACACGTATTACTATCAAAGCACCTAACGTTGTTTTTCTTCTACTTCTTTTTTTTTTCTATTTTTTGAATATTTTTGAGTCCAGACGCTACCACTACTCCTATATGTGGCGAAGTGAGGAGTGGCTTCTCATAGGAGAGGATGTTACCATATATGCCGAATTGGTGATAGAATTCAAATCACTACAACTATCATCCACGTTCTCCAGATGACACCATTCTATCCTAAGATTAATTGCTGGGTGTGACTCGACAAACCTTCACGTGGGAGGCGATACTCAGAGGGTTATGAAATTTGACGTGTTTGAGAAATTTATTTATAAATAATTAAAGACTACTTATAAGATGTTAAAAAAAAAAGTAAGTGAGAAACAACTTTCTTTTTTAAGTGCTTATAAACACTTAGTCAAAATAAACAAAAAAACTTATTTGTCCTTAAAAATGAGGAGCAAATTACAACATGTTTTTTGTAGTCATTTTAACTACTATTGCTACTTATAAGCACTTGTTTATCAAACATGTCAATAACTTATAAGCACATATTATCCAAATATATCTCTATTTATTTATCACTAGTAAAAGCAACTTTTTGCTTATAAGCCAGTGCTACTCCTACTTATAAACATTTAAAAATAAGCAAAGCCAAACGAGCTCTTATACTGAAAATAATGATAGCGTGGACGGGTTCTCGGACGATAATTAATACTAAAAATAATTAATATTGTCAAATTTACGTAATTGATTATACTTAACAAACACATAATCGAGTTGAGCTTTGCACCAAAATTGAGTGACTTAGAAGTATCATGAAGTTAGCACGACAAACACATACCAGCAACATGATTGTGAGAGGACAATGCGTGCTCTTATCTTGCTTCGAGTTACTGTTAGATTGATGGGTCATCATTAACACGAATTTACTACCATCTGGTTAAAACAACTTTTACAGGCCTTTGAATTTAATCCAAGTCTAATATTTTCTTCCTTTTTCTTCTTCATCTCGATTTATAAAAGAAATAATTAAAAATAACCAAATTACCAAATGCACCCCATACTAACACACATTCGTTTTTATCACACAAGTAAAATATCTCATCTTGTATGTTCTTTCTCCTACACAACTCATTATGGTTCAAAATTTAAAACTATCGATACTTGCCAACTATTATGCACATCTTATCTACTAATCCAAGCCTAATAGCAAAAATTCGGGCCATTTACTCTTGTCACGATTCAATTATCTTCCTACTTTATTACAAATAAGAGAAATTGACTTTCAACTTATATTCAAGTAAAAAATTCAGAGTATATAATATTATGTTAAGCAAAATTTTACAAAATTGACAAACCTTTCAATGCTCATATTTAAATTTATATTATCAAATTAGAAAAATAATCAACAACAGAATCCTTTGCGTTGTGCGAGTCAATAATATAACTAATCCAATACAAGTCAAAGATATGCGGTTATTTTATGTACCATAAAGTTTTTCAGTAATTATTTTTTTTTAATTTGTGCAGTCGAGACTCGTAAAAGAATACCTCGTAAATGTTACTAGTAAACTCCATAAAAATTTACACAGATGATTGCTTTATTATAAGTAATCTTGGGAAAGAGAAGGGCTTGGGCAAAATGCGAATAAAGTAGTATTTTTTCCTTTGGCTACAATAATTATTTGACTTAATTTTTTTAAAAAAAAATCAAATTCTTAAGATAACTCAAATACAGATTAAACAAGAATTTTTAACTTGTAAAAAAATATTTTCAAAAAATATTAAAAACATTAAAAAAATCAATTTAAACGAAAACTTTATCAACGTTGAGCATTGTGGAAGTCTCGTGAAGTTTACCACCACAAACGATAAAATCTGAACACATGTTTTTCATGTTTTTGTTGCCATCTATTTAAATCCGTAGGTGACCTTTTGCTCTCATGGGTCATCAATCAATCGTATCCACCACTGTGTCCATTTTGTTTCCTTCTCTTTTAACGGCTTGGTTGTGGTGAGTGTAATTTTGGCCAAACGATTCTCATCCGGTTTTGTGTACACAATCGTCCAACCTATGATGCAGGCGAGAGTTTTCCCGTTGTGTCTGTTTTTCGGATTCTTAATGGAGGTTATCCTCCGCGGTTCAAGATTGTCGTCTATTCTTTAATTTTGGTCACTCTCTTAATTACGCCGTTTTTGTCGGTTCTCTAGTTTTGATTACTCTCTCAATCTTGTCGAGCGACAAGTTCATCAAGTAATACATTGGATTGCTAAGTTAGTTAGGATAAAAAAAATCTCCTAAATTGGATGAGAAATCTCTTGAATGAAATTTTTTTTGTTTTTTCACATTCTTAACGGAGGTTGCCCTCTATTGTTCAAAATTGCCGTCTATTCTTTAATTTTGGTCACTCTCTTAATTTTGTTGCCTTTGTTTGTTCTCCAGTTTTGATCACTCTCTCGATCTTATCGCGTGACAAGTTGATCAAGTCGTAGATTAGATTGCTAGGTTAGTTAAAACAGAAATCTCTTAAATTAGGGTTTTTTTTTAATCAGAAAAAGTTAAGATTGATTTGGTTACTTTATAAGGTTAAAAACCAACTAGCTACTTTCAAATAATCAATAACATAATCCTTTGTGTCGCATGGGTCAATAATATAACTAGTTCAATACAAGTCAAAGATATGTGATTACTTTATGTACCATAAAGTTTTTCAGTAATTATTATTTTATTTAATGTGTGCAGTCGAGACTCTTAAAAGAATACCGCGTAAATGTTACTAGTAAACTACATAAAAATTTGCGTAAATGATTGCATTATTTTAAGTAATCTTGGGAAAGATAAGGGCTTGGCAAAATGCGAATAAAGTAGTATTTTTCCTTTGGCAGTTTTTTTCTTCAGAGAAAATATATATATATTTAAAAAATACATTTTTGTACAATAATTATTTGACTTTATTTTAAAAAGAACTTTCAAATCTTAAAAATAACTCAAATACAGATTAAACTAGAATTTTTTATTTATAAAAAATATTTTCTAAAAATATTAAAAAAATACTTTGAAAAAATCAGCTTTGAGTATTGCGGAAGCCTCGTGAAGTTAACATCACAAACGATAAAATCTGAACACATGTTTTTCATGTTTTTGTCGCCATTTATTTCTATCCGCAGGTTACCTTTAGTTCTCATGGGCCATCGATCGATCATTGTCCACCGGTCTCCAAATTTTGTTTCCTTTTCTCTTTTGCAACTTGGTCCTGGTGAGTGTGATTTTGGCCAAACGATTCTCATCCGGTTTTGTGTACGCAATCGTCCAACAGGGGATGCAGCCGATTCGGATTCTTAAACGGAAGTTATCCTCTATAGTTTAGAAGAATTGCCGTCTATTCTTCAATTTTGGTCACTCTTTTTATTATTTCACTCTTGTCTGTTCTCCAATTTTGATCGCTCTTTCAATCTTGTCGAGCAACAAGTTGATCAAGTAGCAGATTCGATTGCTCAGTCAGTTAGGATAAAAACGAATTTTTTTCAATTTTTTATAGTTTTTAATGGAGGTTATCTCTATCGTTCAAAATTGTCGTCTATTCTTTAATTTTGGTCACTCCCTTGATTATGTCGCTTTGCCTATTCTCCAATTTTGACCACTCTCTCAATCTTGTCGCGTGATAAGTTGATTAAGTAGCAGATTAGATTGTTCAGTAAATTAAGACAGAAGTCTCTTAAATTAGATTAGAAATCTAAAATTTTTCACTCATAAAAGAGATATTGGACAGTACTGTTAATGTCTTTTTCTTTTGTTTTATTGCAAAGAAGAATTATGAACTTCTCTTCTTGACAAAAAAGAAATAAGAAAGCTTCCGAATTTAAATATCTAGCAACGTAATATTATATCACTTGCAGAGCAAAAAGATTAGGTATTAAGTGCAAGGGCAAGCAATGATATTAATAGAAAATTGTAAAATACCCAAACATCAACTAACGTGGTCCACAAATATATTTCGCTTTTTCCAGCTTTTTATAGATAGATTGAACCAAGATGTTATGCCATACCTCGCATGGATACGAAAGCAGATGCCTGTGCTTTGTCTTTGCTTACTGGTTAACCAAATTTGTTTATGCTAAATTATAAAAATTATGTATTTGATAAACTTTGTTCATAACAAGTAAGTAAAAATAATTTATAAACATAAAGAAAAAGCCGTGCTTCCTATTTCTTTTTTTTTTCCACTAATTTTGACTAAGTAAAAGACTTTTTTAACCCCTTAAAAACATAATATATATATTATTTAATGAAATAACTTTTTTAACAAACACTACTTTTTATAAGAACTTATTTGCCAAATAAGTTAAAAGTTACTTATAAGCATCAGGTGTTTAAAAGCAATTCAAAATATGCAAACCCAAACAAGCTCAATGTTATTGAAAAAAGAAATAATTTAATAATTATGTCACTAATTAGAATTTAAGATTTAAAATATTGAGGTGCACAAACATGTTTCACCTTACTTGACAGATGTGTCGGGATATTTTGTCACACATTATATATATATATATATATATATATATATATATATATATTTCAAAAAATTTAAAACTTTTAGCTTTTGTATTATTAACATAATAAATATAAACTCCAACGTTCTCTTTACAAGTTTAAATTTTTAAATAAAGTAGTATCGTTATTAATATAATAAATATATATAAAAATATTATCTCTACAAATTTAAATTTTTAGATGAGAGAATGACTCTAACATATTTAAATTTTTTAAAGAATTTTTTTACTTTTTTGAAAAAAATAATTCAAATATTTATTAAGGAATACTTTGTTATAAAAGAGAAAGATATTCTTGTGAACAAATAAAATCAATCAAGTGATTTTTGTCACCTGCAATATGGAAGATTGGCTGGCCACTAATAAACTCTCCGTCTTATTGTCCCTCACCGCTAGCTAGGGGTGACTACAGGTTAGTTAAATCAATCCAATCAATTTAAACCAATATGAAAGTCAGAAATTTTTTTAAATTAGAAAAAGTTAGGGTTGATTTGGTTACTTTATAAGATTAAAACCAATTAGTTACTTTCAAATAAAACATATTAATTTAGTTTGGTTTGAAAATAAATATCCAAACTAAATTAAATCAAACTGAACTATTTTTATTCTTTATTTTATGTATATATTCATTCTAAATCTTATGTATTTTAGGAGTTGAACTTTAATTTTAAGACTGTATTTTCAAACTTTAATCACCAAGCTATAGCTACATCTGTATTTTGTTTACTAGTAAAATTATATGACAATTAATTAGTAATATAAATCGTTAATTGATTTATATATAAAATTTTAGTATGAAACTTGAGTTTTTTATTTTTTTCAGCCAAATCAACATATGTATATTGCTTTGGTTTAGTTATATACATGATAAAAACCAATTGGTTCCTTTTAAATATAAATTAATTAACTTTGGTTTATTTAAAATATGATCACAACCAAACCAAATCGAACCATGTACACTCTTACATCCAGTCCTATGGCCCTACCCGACAAAGGGACAAGTAATAATAAAATAAATGAACATACAAATTAATTATCTTGTATGAAGCACGATCTTTTCCCCCCTTTTTAGTGAATCAAAAACTCGGTCTTCACTGAATTATGTTCAAATTATTTCAGGATGATAAAGTTTATAATATAATAATACACCTAAAATTCTAAAAATAATTATAATGAAAAGTCATGAATTCAAACGATAACATTAATCGTAATCAAGGACGAAGTGAAAAAATTTCTTTTCTGGGATCAACACATATATTCGAAATACTTTTACAGAACACAAATACCAGAGTGGCTTTGTATCATTTTCTTAAAGTGTTATATAATTATTTTATTCTCAATTCTATTAGAAACATTCTTTTCAATTTTTTTAGAAACATACTTTTCATTTGAAGCAACTAATCAACGCTTTATCAATCCATCTTCCATTTAATTTATTGGATCAAATGCCCATTAATTTCTAAATTTTATTATACCCATTTTGATCTAAAAAGACCTATTTGGGTCAACTTTTTTTAGTCAAAAAATTTTCTGTTGAAAAGCACATTCATCTTTACAAAAATATTTAATTCGAATTTCAAAAAAAGCTAAGATGATGTTTGGGAGTGCTTATAAACCTGCTTATAAGTAGAAAAATAAATTTACGAGTTTGACAAATTTTGCTTATAAATAGGTAAAGTTAGCTTATAAGCAACTAAAAGAAAAGCATCACCCCCTCTCTCTCTCTCTCTCTCTCTCTCTCTTTTTGCAGCTCGAATTGACCAAATAAAATTATATTTATATCCCTTAAAATATAAAAATAACTATCCCTTACTTAATAAAAAGTCTTTTTTACTTATTTTAACAAATTATATTGCTTATAAGCATATATTTACCAAACATGTTAACAATTTATAAACACATTTTATCCAAATACTTTTTTGCTTATTTATTATTTACTTATAAATATCAAAAGTCGTTTATAAATATCAAATGCTTATAAGCAGCTTAAAAAAAAAGAGGAAAGCCAAACACCCTCTAAATTTCAGAAAAAGCTCAAGTTGAGTTTTTTTCCTTAGAAATTAAAAATATTAATTTAAAAAAAATTCAAAAATTATAAAGAATACTTTAAAAAAATGAATGCAGATAAGCATTAAATATGTGAGGCTCCGTCTTTGACCAGGCGACTTTGGAGTGGACATGAAGCAAGATGTTGCTCACACGTAGAAAATGACCACTTCCAGTGTTCTAGAAAGAAGGCAGCAGGTAATTAATTAATTAATTTAATAAATTAATGTCGTAAAGCAGTACATGTAATTATTGGCCTAATAATATTGAATGGCACCATTGAAGGCATCCGTCTATCAACTGCCTATAACCTATCTGCTGTTATAATTCATATTTCTAGTTATAATATTACCAACTCATAATTAGTAATTAATAATCTATACTCTATAATCGCTCTGCACGTTAATATCAGTTTCACCACGTTTTGGTATCTCCATAAATACTGGACCCACCATCCACTCTGCGATGACTTTTTTTTTAACTTTTTGGGTCGAAAGAAAAAAATTCATTAATACAAGACAAAATTCTAAACAACACAAGTGCCAAAACACAGATATAATAACGATAATACACAAATATAATAACGGGTCAGAGCCTAAATAGCCAAATACAAACAACACAAATATTTTAACAGTAATACCCAATTATAATATGAGACCTTATGTCATAGTCCCTTACAAAATACTCCTTCGTTAAGCATTGTGCTCTTCTTGTGTGTGAACAATATTATTCATGCATAGTACATAATTGTTCACTATCCTATAACAATTTTTTTTACTAATCTATAACTATTTGGTCACTGATTATTTATTCGCTACCCATAAATATTTGTTTATCGACTATTTGTTCATTACTCCACAACTATTTGTTCATTATCTCACAACTCTTTGTTCACTGACTTTCATATATGCATCAAATATTTGTTCATTACTCCACAACTATTTGGTCATTGCTTTCGCACACATAGATACGCAATTATAGACAAGTTTATTTGTTCACTAATTTACATATATTTGTTCACCACTCTCTTACACACATAGACGTACACAAATGCATCCAATATTTGTTTACTGTCTCACAACTATTTATCCACAGAATTTTATATATACATTATCAAATATTTGTTCATTACTCACAACTATTTGTTCATCTCATATATAAGCATACTTGAAGGCAAGGCGGGCTTTAATGGTGAATTGAGCTTGGAGCATCCAAACATTGCGTGGGAGGTACGGTTAGAATTACGATAAAGAGAAGAAGAGATCGATAGTTGCGGCACGACAAGATGATACTAAAACCTTCGTCAGCAAGAGGAAGAAGACGATGGCCTTTAATAGTGGATCAACACCTAGGAGGTTTTCTCGGACATTATGCACATAGTTACAATCAGAGAAAAAAGACGAATTTTATGGTGATATTTTTTTGGTGCATGATGACCGGTGGTTTCACCGGTGAAATAAAGAAGAGAAGAATAGAAGATTAGGAGAGAAGAACGAATTGATAGAAAGAAGAGGAGAGAGAGAGAGAGAAAGAGAGAGAAATGCGTTTGAGCTAGTGTTTTTTTTTTTTTATAAGCGTGATGAAACATGATACTTAATGAAAGAACATCTTGTGAAGAACTATTATATAATTTGCGAATATAATAATGGGTCAGAGCCTAAATAATCAAATACAAAAAATATAATAACGATAATACACAAATATAATAACATGTCAGAGCCTAAATAACCAAACCCAAATAACACAAGTGCCGAAACAACAAAGGGCCTGTTTGGATTGGCTTTTTTTAAGGAAAAAAGTATTTTTTTTTCCTAAAAAAGTTACATTAAATTTGCAATAACTATTTGATTTGGTTTTCAAAAAAGCTAAAACTCTGAAAAAAGCTCAGAATTCAGAATTTTCAGCTTCTCAAAAAAAGCTATTTTTCAAAAATTACTAAAAAAAATACTTTTGAAAAAAGTCAATCCAAATAAGCTCTAAATCTAAATTGTACGGCCGACCCAAGCCACCACCAAACCTTGTTGGCTTGCCATCTGCAATTGCTACTGTGTTTTTCTTTTCTTTTTTTTTTTAATTATCCCAAGTTATTAGTATTTCGTCTTTTGGAAGGGCGGTTAAGATATTGGTTTTCTTAAATTTTTTATTTAATGCATATTTTATCAGTGAATACAAATTACTAACTAGTTGTGATTGGAGCAATTATAAGCAAACTATTATAAATTTTTTATATTAGAAAAAAATAATTTTAGCACCTGAACTTAATGGAATATGAGATTAAGAGCTTGGAATTTAAAATCTTTGATGAAAGAGGTCAAACTTATTAAAAAAGGAATGTGCTACACACTGTTAACTAACTGTATTAATGCTTTATATTTATCATATATTTTTTTTAGTTAAATTCAAATAAGTTCCTAATGTTAACACCTTTTTCCATTTTAATCTCCATTGTTGCAAATAATTCATACAAATCCTCAATGTTCACTTATTATAGTTAAATTAGTCCTTGCAGTTATAGTTAAATTCAAATAAATCCCTAATGTTTACATATTTTTTAATTTTAATCCTTATTGTTTCAAATAATTCATACAAGTCCCCAATGTTTAATTATTAGGGTCAGATTAGTCCCTACAATTAGAATGGACGTTAGTTTTGACGAAAATATTCCAAATGACCTCAAACATAAAAGCAATTGACAATCTTACCCTTTGCGCTATAAAACGAAATCTAATTATTTATTTTTTTAAGCAAGAATTCCTAGCCAAAAAGAAAAAAAGCAGTAGGAATTTAACATTTTGGATGATAGTTATTGCATTCTTTGCATATTTGGATTTATTGTGAACTTTTACAAGATACATTAGACATCTAGTTGAAATTTTTTAATGAAAATTAGGAACTTTTATTGTCTAAAAATTATTTCATAATGAAATTCACAGTACAAAAGTTTAAGGTATTATAATCAACTAAGAAAAAAAAGAAAATAAAATTAGTTCCAATCTTTTTTATTTATTTTTTCTTAAAACAGGGACTAACTTAAATAAGTTTGTAAAACACTATGTACTAGTATGAATTCTTTTCAAATAATGGAGACTAGTTTGACTAACTTTATGAAACATTAGGACTAATATAAATTTTTTTAAACAATAAGGACTAATCTGACTACATTTGTAAAACATTAATGACTAATTTGAACATTTTAAAATAATAAGGACCACTTTGAAAAAATGGAGAAACAATAGGGATTTATTGTGAAATTTACCCTTTTTTTTTATCTTTCAAATCTTACGTGACTTTTTTCTTTGAAAACATGTGTAGCTTTTTGTAAATAACAAATAAAAATAATCACTGGTAGTCTGGTATGTTTGGAAGTATTATTTTAACACCAATAATTAATGGGCTTAGAATGAATTAAGATCCTCTCACATCAACTATTCTCTCATATTAATGTGAGAAAAATCTTAAAAATAATGCTATATGTCAATCCTTTCTCGTCATCCTTTTATCATCCCTTATATGGTGTCTTAGTTGACATCCTAGTTCTCATACCAACTAAATAAATCTTTATTTATTTTACTTTGCTTTCTTATTCTTTTTATTTTTCTCTCTCCTTTTAATTTATTTCTCCTAATTTATCTTTCAGTATCTGAATTAACTTTCAATCAATCCTTTTCTTCTTCTTCCTTTTTAGTCAAAATTCTTGTCTCCTTTAACCATAGCAACCATTACCAAACCTTTTTTTTTTTTCCTACCATTTTTCTATTCTCAACTGATGACCATCAAATTCAATAACAGCCGTACTTATGCGTGTTCATGGATCACAAACAAAAACAACCAATGAACCAATAAATCTCTACAGTTTTGCCAAAGTTGCAAGAGGCAATTGTCTCTGAAGCACCTTTTTTAAAAATTAATCTACAATTTTGCCCAAATTTTAAGCCAAAAAACCAAATATACAATATGTAGGATAACATATATTCCATGAACCACAGATATGATGGATCAATGGCAACGCTAGTATATTTTCCTCAAAAATAGATATTAGAGTGAAGCAAAAGAAAAGGAAACACAGTGACTCTTCCATGCTCAGTAGGATAATATTTTTATGCATGTCAATGGATCCATTTTCTGATCCATGAACGTGCATAAAAATAGCAACCGTTGACATATGGCTTTGGTACAACCAAAAGTTTCTACTATTGAATTTGATATTGAGTTGGGAATTGAAAAATGGAAGCAAAAAAAGATTTGATAATGGTTGTTGTTATAGTTTAGACAAAGAAGGAGAGAATTTCAACCAAAAAGGAAGAAGGGAATAATTGATTAAAAAGTTAATTTGGATAGAGAAATATAAATTAGGAAAAATAAATGAAAATGAGAGAGAAAAATAAATAGAATAAGAAGTAACAAAGAAAATCTATCTAGTTGGTATGACAATTAAGACGGTATATAAGGGGTGATAAAAATGTGATGGAAAAAGGGATGACATATAATATTACTCTAAAAATATAGGGCGCGTTTGGATTAACCTTTTTTTATAATCGTCTTTCTTTAGAACTTTTGAAAAAATATTTTTTGATAAGTTAAAATTTCTGGCAGTTGGAGAAAGTTTTGAAAGTCAATTTATATACTAAATGAAAAAGAATAGTTTTTAAGAAAAAGAGTTTTCTTTGTTAAAAATTCAATAATAATTAATATCCAAACAGGCCTACAACTATTTTTCCCCCCTAATCAATAGCGCTCTATAATTTTTTCTGGAAGAAATGTGGATACATATTGACATTCATTATAGCCTATTATATATTTATCACCTAAACTGCGAACTATATAAACCGAGAATTTTAATTAAATTTAGTAAAGTTAAGATATGTAGTTGTGCTGTTAGTGTAAATCGTAATTCCATTTTGAAAATTTATTAGTACCAATAGAAACGAAATGAGAAAATGAGCTCATTTAGGCAACCTATGTTATTCTGCATATTATATATCTGGGTTTTTCTAATTAAATTTGGGTAAAACTGTAGATTAATTTTAAAAAAGATACCTCAGAGACTGTTGCCTCTTGCAACTTTGGGCGAAACTGTAGATTTATTGGTCCATGAACTGTTTTTTGTTTCTAATCCGTCATGAACACGCATAATTGATTTACGAAAAAAGTACTTTTCATATATATATATATATATGTATATGTATATATATATATTAAAAAATTTAAAACTTTTAGCTTTTGTATTATTAACATTATAAATATAAACTTTAACATTCTCTCCACAAATTCAAACTTTTAGATAAAATGATAACTTTATTAACATAATAAATAAATAAATAAATATATATATATAAATATTCTCTCTATAAATTTAAACTTTTAGATGAGGCGATAACTCTAAAGTGTATAAATTTTTTTAAGACTTTTTTCACTTATTGAAAAAATAAATTCAGATATTTATTAAGGAATACTTTGTTATAAAAGAGAAAGATGTTCTTGTGAACCAAAAAAAAAAATCAATCAAGTGATGTTTGTCACCTGCAATATGGAAGATTCGCTGGCCACTAATAAACTCTTTGTCTTATTGTCCCTCACCTCTGGCTGGGGGTGACCACGGGTTACTCAAACTGATCAAATTAATTCAAACCAACTGAAAAATTATGATTTTTGTTTAATTAGAAAAAGTTTGGGTTGATTTGGTTACTTTATAAGGTTAAAAATCAACTAATTACTTTCAAATAAAACCAATTAATTTAGTTTGGTTTGAAAAAAATATCTAAACTAAACTAAATCAAATTGAACTATTTTTATTCTTTATTTTATGTATATATTCATTCTAAACCTTATGGATTTTAAGAGTTGAACTTTAATCTCAAGACTATATTCCAAACTTTAATCACCAAGTTATAGCTACATTTGTACTTTGTTTTACTAGTAAAATTATATAACAATTAATTAGTAATATAAATAGTTAATTGATTTATATATATAATTTTAGTATGAAACTTGAGCTTTTTATTTTTTATTTTTAAAATAAAAAACCAAACCAAAGCAACATATATATATATATATATATATATTGGTTTGGTTTAGTTATATACATGATAAAAACCAATTAATTTCTTTTAAATATAAATTAATTATCTTTGGTTTGTTTGAAATATGGTCAAAACCAAACCAAATCGAACCATACACACACCTACCTCCAATCCTACGGCCCTATCCTGCAGAGGGAGTACCAAGTAGTAATAAAATAAATGAACATACAAATTAATGATTTTGTATGAAGCACGATTTTTTTTTTCCTTTTTAGTGAATCAAAAACTTGGTCTTCACTGAATTATGTTCAAATTATTTCAGAATGGTAAAGTTTATAATATAATAATACACCTCAAATTCTAAAAATAATTATAATAAAAAGTCATAAATTCAAACGATAACATTAATCGTAATCAAGGACGAAGTAAAAAAATTTCTTTTCTGGGATTAACACATATATTCGAATACTTTTACAGAAAAAAAATACCACAGTGGCATTGTATCATTTTCTTTAAGTGTTATATAAATATTATATTCTCAATTCTATTAGAAACATTCTTTTCATTTGAAGTAACTAATCAACCCTTTATCAATCCATCTTCCATTTAATTTATTGGATCAAATACCCATTAATTTTTAAATTTTATTATACCCATTTTGATCTAAAAAGACCTATTTGGGTAAACTTTTTTTAGTCAAAAAATTTTCTGTTAAAAAACACATTCTTTTTTACAAAAATATTTAATTCGAATTTCAAAAAAAGCTAAGATGATGTTTGGGAGAGCTTATAAGCTAGTCAGGCTTGCTTATAAGTGGAGAAATAAATTTACGTATTTGACAAACTCTACTTATAAATAGGTAAAGTTGGCTTATAAACAACTAAAAGAAAAGCACCATTCCTTTTTTTTTTCCAGCTCGAGTTGACTAAATAAAATTAAATTTATATCCCTTAAAAATATAAAAATAACTACCCTTAATCAATTTTTAATTATTTTAACAAATTATACTGCTTATAAGTATATATTTACCGAACATGTTAACAGTTCATAAACATATTTTATCCAAATATTTTTCTACTTATTTATTATTTGTTTATAAACATCAAAAGTCGTTTATAAACATCAAATGCTTATAAGTAACTTAAAAAAAAAAAAGCAAAGCCAAACACCCTCTAAAATTCAGAAAAAGCTCAAGTTGAGTTTTTTTTTCTTAGAAATTAAAAATATTAATTTAAAAAAATCTTTTTCAGAAATTATAAAGAATATTTTAAAAAAATGAATGCAGATAAGCATTAAATACGAGGGGCTCCGTCTTTGACCATGCGACTTTGGAGTGGACATGAAGCAAGATGTTGCTCACACGTAGAAAATGACCACTTCCAGTGTTCTGGAAAGAAGGCAGCAGGTAATTAATTAATTAATTTAATAAATTAATGTAGTAAAGCAGTACATGTAATTATTGGCCTAATAGTATTGAATGCGACCATTAAAGGCATCCGTCTATCAACTACCTATAACCTATCTCCTGTTATAATTCATATTTCTAGTTATAATATTACCAACACATAAGCAATAATTAATAATCTATATTATATAATAGCTCTGCACATTAATATCAGTTTCACCAAGTTTTGGAATCTCCATAAATAATGGACCCACCATCCACACTGCGATGACTTTTTTTTTAACTTTTTGGGTCAAAAGAAAAAATTCATTAATACAAGACAAAATTCTAAACATCACAAGTGCCAAAACACGAATATAATAACGATAATACATAAATATAATAACGGGTCAAAGCCTAAATAGCCAAATACAAACAACACAAATATATTAACGGTAATACACAAATATAATGTGAGACCTTATATTATAGTCTCTTACAAGGTGCTTCTTCATTAAGTATTGTGCTCTTAACAATATTGTTTACGCACAGTACATATTTGTTCACTATCTTATAACTATTTGTTCATAGACTATTGGTTCACTAACCCATACCTATTTTATTTACTGACTATTTATTCACTACCTCATAAATATTTGTTTACTGACTATTTGTTCATTACTCCATAACTATTTAGAGCCTATTTGGATTGACTTTTTTTTAGAAAAAAGTACTTTTTTCCCTTAAAAAGTTACATTAAATTTGTAATAACTATTTAATTTGGTTTTCAAAAAAACTGAAACTCTGAAAAAAGTTCAAATACAGCTTTTTTTAAAAGCCAGAATTTTCAGCTTCTAAAAAAAAGCTGTTTTTCAAAAGCTGTTAAAAAAAGTACTTTTGAAAAAAGCCAATCCAAACGAGCCCTTATTCACTAATTATTTGTTCATTATCCTACAATTATTTGTTCACTGACTTTCATATGTGCATCAAATATTTGTTCATTACCCCACAATTATTTGATCACTGCTCTAACACACATAGATACACAATTATAGACACGTTTATTTGTTTACTAATTCACATATATTTGTTCACAGACTTTCATATATACATTGTCAAATATTTGTTCATTACTTCATAACTATTTGTTCACCTCATATGTATTCATACTTGAAGGCAAGGCGGGTTTTAATGGCGGATTGAGCTTGGAGCGTCCAAACACCATGTGGGAGGTATGGTTAGAATCACGATGAGGAGAGGAAGAGATTGATAGTTGTGACGCGGCAAGATGATGCCGGAATCTTCGTCAGTATGAGGAAGAAAACAGTGACATTTAATGGTGGATCTACACCTAGGAGGTTTTTTTAGATATGGTGCATATCGTTACAATCAATGAAAAAAGATTAATTTTATAATGATATTTATTCGGTGTGAGATGACTTGTGATGTCACTGGTGAAATAAAGAAGAAAAGAAGACAAGAATAGAGAGATTAGGAGATAGAAGAGCAAACAGATAGAAATGGGAGAGAGAGAGAGAGATGTGTTTGAGCTATTTTTTTATTTTTTTTTCAAAAGCATGATAGAACATTATACTTAGTAAAGGAACATTTGTGGGAGACCATTATATAATTTGCAAATATAATAATGGATCAGAGCCTAACTAATCAAATACAAATAATACAAATATAATAATGATAATACACAAATATAAATTATAATGACAGGTCAGAGCCTGAAAAACCAAACCCAAATAACACAAGTGTCGAAACAACTAAATTCAAATTGTACGACCAACCCAAGCTACCACCAAGCCTTGTTGGCTTGCTAGTTGCAATTGCTACTGTTTTTTTTTTTTTTTAATTATCCCAAGTTATTAGTGTTTCCTCTTCTGCAAGGCCGGTTAAGATATTGGTTTTCTTAAATTTTTTATTTAATGCATATTTTATCGGTGAATACAAATTACTAACTAGTTGTGATTGGCGTAATTATAAGCAAACTAATATAAATTTTTTATATTAGAAAAAAATAATTTTAGGACATGAACTTAATAGAATTTGAGATTAAGAGTTGGAATTTAAAATCTTTGATGAAAGAGGTCAAACTTATTAAAAAAAAGAAATGTGCTATACACTGTTAACTAACTGTATTAATGCTTTTTATTTATCTTACATTTTTTATCTTTCAAATCGTACGTGACTTTTTCCTTTGAAAACATGTGTAGCCTTTTGTAAATAACAAATAAAAATAATCACTAGCAGTCTTGTATGTTTTGGAAGTGTTATTTTAATACCAATAATTAATGGGTTCAGAATGAATTAAGATCCTCTCACATCAATTATTCTCTCATATTAATATGAGAAAAATTTTAAAAATAATGTTATATATCACTCCTTTCTCATCACCCTTTTATCATCCTTTACGTGGTATCTTAGTTGGCATCCTAGTTCTCATACCAACTAGATAGATCTTTATTTATTTTACTTTGCTTTCTTATTCTTTTTATTTTTCTCTCTCCTTTTAATTTACTTTTTCCTAATTTATTTTTTTATTTAAATTAACTTTTTAATCAATTCTTTCTCTCTTCCTTTTTGGTTGAAATTCTTTCCCCCTTCGTTTAACCCATAGCAACCATTCCCAAACTTTTTTTTTTCTTCCAATTTTCAATTCCCAACTCACTTTCATTTAAAAATATGAGTAATGCTATATGTCACCTATTTTTCCAGGACCCTTTTATTACCTCTTACATGGCTTCTTATAAGTGTTTTAGTTGTCATGCCAACTAGATAGATTTTTTTTTTTTTAAATTTTACTTTCTTATTCTTTTTATTTTTCTCTCTCCTTTTAATTTATTTCTCCAAATTTATCTTTCACTGTCCGAATTAACTTTCAATCAATCCTTTTCTTCTTCTTCCTTTTTGGTCAAAATTCTTGTCTCCTTTAACCATAGCAACCATTATCAAACCTTTTTTTTTCCTAACATTTTTCTGTTCTCAACTCATGACCATCAAATTCAATAACAGCCGTACTTATGTGTGTTCATGGATCACAAACAAAAACAACTCATGGACCAATAAATTTTTACAGTTTTGCCAAAGTTGCAAGAGGCAACTGTCTCTGAAGCATCTTTTTAAAAAGTTAATCCACAAATTTGCCCAAATTTTAAGCAAAAAAGCCAAATATACAATATGTAGGATAACATATTCTACATGATGGATCAATGGCAAAGCTAATATTTTTTCCTCAAAAATAGTTATTAGAGTGAAGTAAAAGAAAATGAAACACAGTGACTCTTCCATGCTCGGTAGGATAATATTTTTATGCGTGTCAATGGATCCATTTTCTGATCCATGAACGTGCATAAAAATAGCAACCATTGACATATGGCTTTGGTACAACCAAAAGTTTCTACTATTGAATTTGATATTGAGTTGGGAATTGAAAAATGGAAGCAAAAAAAGATTTGATAATGGTTGTTGTTATAGTTTAGACAAAGGAGGAGAGAATTTCAACCAAAAAGGAAGAAGGGAATAATTGATTAAAAAGTTAATTTGGATAGAGAAATATAAGTTAGGAAAAATAAATGAAAATGAGAGAGAAAAAATAAAAAGAATAAGAAAGTAACAAAAAAAATCTATCTAGTTGGCATGATAACTAAGACGCTATGTAAGGGGTAATAAAAGGATGATGGAAAAAGGAGTGACATATAGTATTACTCGAAAAATATATGGCATGTCTGGATTAACATTTTTTTAATAATCGTCTTTCTTTAGAACTTTTGAAACAATATTTTTGACAAGTTAAAATTTCCAGCAGTTGGAGAAAGTTTTGAAAGTCAATTTAGATACTAAATGAAAAAGAATAGTTTTTAAGAAATAGAGTTTTCTTTGTGAAAAATCCAATAATAATTAATATCCAAACAGGCCTACAACTTTTTTTTTTTCCTAATTGATAGCGCTCTATAATTTTTCTGGAAGAAATGTGGGGTACATATTGACATTCATTATAGCCTATTATATATTTATCACCTAAACTGCGAACTATATAAACCGAAAATTTTAATTAAATTTAGTAAAGTTAAAAAATGTAGTTGTGCTGTTAGTCTAAATCTTAATTCCATTATGAAAATTTATTAGTACCAATAGAAACGAAGTGAGAAAATGAACTCATTTAAGCAACCTATGTTATTCTACATATTATATATCTGGGTTTTTCTAATTAAATTTGGGTAAAACTGTAGACTAATTTTAGAAAAGATACCTCAGAGACTGTTGCCTCTTGCAACTTTGGGCTAAACTGTAGATTTATTGGTCCATGAACTGTTTTTTGTTTCTAATCCATCATGAACACGCATAACGTGTGGCTTGGTATAATCGAAATTTTCTGCTATTGGATTTGATAATCAATTGGGAATCTACAAATGGAAAGGAAAAAAAGGGTTTAATAATGGCTGCTATCAAGGAAACAAAGGAGAAAAGAATTTTGACCAGAAAGGAAGAAGAAAAGGATTGATTGAAAAGTTAATTTGGATAAAGAAAGATAATTAGGAAAAGTAAATCAAAATGAGAGATAAAAATAAAAAGAATAAGAAAGTAAAATAAAGAAAGATCTACTTGCCATAACAACTAGGACGCTAATTAAGATGCCACGCAACGGGTGATAAAAGGCTCATGAGAAAAAGAGTGATAGATAGCATTACTCAAATCTTAATAATTTATATATACAGCATATCATCTCAGTTATTTATGACAATCAAATCTCAAGAAAAGGTAAACTTTTGTAAAATGTTTTTTTTTCTCTCCCATAATCTATCTTTTTTGAAATTTGAATTTCATAACGGCTATTTTTCCCCTCTCCAATTATCTATTTTTTTGTGATTTGAATTTCATGAATAATTAATATTATATTCCATTGACATAAATAGTTAAGATTTCTCTCTTATATTAATATGAAAGAACTAGTGATATGAGATCCTAATCTATTTAAAACACCTCTTTTTTAGATGTCTGAATCCTTTCATTAAAGATTATAAGGTTCAAACCTTTAATTTCATATTAAACTAAGTTCAGGCTCTCAAATCATTATTTTTTCATATAGATAATCGAAGTATATATTACGAATGTACCAAGCAAAATTTATTACTATAACTATATTAATTAAAGAATCTCTTTAAGTGTTACAAATGGAGAATATACTCTTTAAGGTTTGGAGTTTCAGCTATGGCGGAAGAGACGAGCTAATATGGACGCAAAACGAAGGCGAGTCTATGTTTATGCATTAAATGTGGTTATTGAAGTAATTGGAATGCTTTTGTTATGAAATTTTAACTGTTAATTTATAGAGTTTTTTAATAATTTTCAGTAAAAATATTATTAAACAAAAATCCTTGATTATTGAATAAAAGTGTCCTGAAAAAAGGGTTCATTATTTGATCCGGTATTTTAGATGTTAAATTCTTTGATATTCAGGGAGTAATATTTAAAAAAATACAGAGTTGATTTTTCTAAAAGAAGATTTTAAGAAAATAATTTTTCATATAAGTTAAAAATTCAAGTTAATATAATATTAAAACCAAAAATTCAAGTTAATATTAAATATTAAATACCATGATAGAACAAATGCACTTGCCTGGTGTTACCAGGGCGGCTCAATATATTTGGGGGGCCTAAAGCTCACATTTAAGATGGGGCCTTTTTATGAATTTTACTTAAAATTTATCCTTCTAACTTTTCTATATACAAAGTTACTAATTAAATTTTTATAATTAATCTAGGACTTGTTTGGATTGACTTTTTCTAAAGGTACTTTTTTAACAATTTTTGAAAATAGCTTTTTTAAGAAACTAAAAATTCTGATTTATAAAATAGTTGCATTTGAGCTTTTTTAAGAGTTTTAACTTTTTTTGAAAATCAAATCAAGTAATTATTGCAAAAGTAATGTAACTTTTTTACGAAAAAAAAGGTATTTTTTCCTCTAAAAAATAGCCAATCCAATATTCTACCATTTCTTAAATTGATATTATAACTAGTTTAATCTTTTGTTAGTCTTAGGGCCGGTTTAGAATTTTTTTTCCCCATAGAAAGAAGATCCTTTCCTAAAAAGTACATCTTTTTGCAATAAGTACTTGGATTAGATTTGAAGAAAAGGTAAAACTCAAAAAGAAAAAAAAAAAAAACTCAATTGCAACTTTCTCCAAAAATCAAAACTCTTAGCTTCTCCAAAAAGCACATATTTTCAGAAGTTCTAGGAAAAAATGATGTTAGAAAAACCACCCAAATGGGCCCTTAATAAGATTTTATTACTTATAGTTTTCAAAAATATTTTTTTGGTAAAGCAACCACTACTAAAATCATTACATTAACTATTCTACAGGTAAATAAGCATTTGCAAAATAATTATGTACCTTAATATGATTGAGCGCCTCAATTAGAGTATTATCTCCTACAATCTACATTTTTCCTTAACATTTTTAATTCTAAAAGTAAATCTAAACCATCAATATCTAAATAACTAATGATAGGAATAATGTTGACTAATTATAAGAGAGAATGAAATTTATTATGGATTGTGTGCCTTTTTCTTTAATTTTTGAACTTTTTTGTTAAAAATAAAACTAAATATAATAATTCTTTTGTAATTATATAAACCATAATACAAAATTTTAAAATTTGGAACTTAAAATTTTTGGGGACCTAAAGCAATTACTTTACTTGCTTTACCGTTGAACCACCCCTAGGTGTTACGTAATGCAAATTGTTTCTCTTACAATGCTTTGTGCATATATGTATATTGAATAGAGTCAAATATGTAATAGATGTATCTTATGTCACATGTTGGAATATTCTTTCGCTTCCATTTCTTAAGCCACATTCATTACGTGTGCAATGGCGTACACCAAAAGGTCCTTAGAATTTCTTTGAATTTCTTTAACTCTTCGCTGGATGTCGATCATCCAGGAAAACATGCTTCCAGATCACATAATTTTTTTATGCTATAACGTAACGAGAGAGATCCAATTATGTATCCAAGCAAATAGGAAAAACGTGATGCCGCATGGTAACAAGTGCGCACAGATGTGGGGATGCAAATCCAATTTGCATTGACCACTACTAGCACGGTCTCACTAAACTAGCACTCAAAGATAACTTCTATTCATGAAAAAACACAGAGATATCAACAAATTGTCAGTTGAGGTAGTAGTGACCTCACTTCCTCAAAAAAGATAACACGTATTCGGATCCTAGTAAGCACACTTGTTGGAGGGCTTTTCTTAAATGCCTCCAACCCAATATAGGTTAATCTTAAGCCCAATATGGCTTGAAAATCCCCAAACTCAAAGCAAAAAAGAAAGAGTAAAACAGAAGTACAGTTTCTGTATCAGTTTCATATGAATTTAAAAGCAAAATGTCCAATTAAGCTCCAAGGATACACATGATAATCCTGTTTGTCTTTTAGAAACAATTGTTTTAATAAATTATCGTACGTGGTTACTAGACATTATGTCGTGGTAATCAACTAAATTAATCACTTATCTGTTCTGTAGTGCATTGTCTACTTGCTGGCCAGCGGCATCGAAACTTACCCTTGGCTGCCAATGATAACATCAAAGAGCAGGAGTCAATAATCACTCGCCACCATTTTCTTTATTGTAATACCATGGGATATCCTGCACATATTCTTCATGCAAAATAGGATTAATCAAGTCTATAAATAATTTTACAAGGAGCATGACATGCAGCAGCCACGCATACCTGAGGCAATATGTCTGGACGAGTTTCAGAAGAGACGCAATTTGAGAATGAAAGGAGAGACGAAACAGAGGATGAAAAGAAGAAGCAGGTCCCAGCAGAAGTTTTGCCATTTCATAAACTTCTGAGTTATGCAGATGCATTAGATTGGACCCTAATGGTTCTTGGAACCTTTGGGTCCATTGTTCATGGTCTTGCCCAACCCATTGGTTATATGCTGCTTGGTAAAGCCCTCAATGCATTTGGCAATAACATCAATAACGAAGACGAAATGGTGAAAGCCTTAAAAAAGGTAATCTAGATTATATATGCAAATAATATTATGCTTTGCTCTGTCGACTCTTCATGATTGTATCCCATCTTTAGCTTTGCGATGATTCTCTGCATGCCTGTTCAGGTTATCCCATTTGTGTGGTATATGGCCTTCGCAACACTTCCTGCTGGAGTACTAGGTAATTAGCAACGTGTGTTATGAGCCAAAAATGAAAATTGACATGTTTGGCAAATCTACTCATAAGCAATTCAAGGCTGCTTATAAGTTGACCAAAAAAAAAAAAAAAGTTGGTGGGGGAGCAACTTTTTTTTTTTTAGGTGTTTATAAGCATGTGGTCAAAGTAAACAAAAAAACTTGTTTACTCTTAAAAATGATAAGCAAATTACAACAACATGTCTTTTTTAGTCATTTTAACTACTATTGCTACTTATAAGCACTTATTTTCCAAACATGTCAATAGCTTAAAAGTATATATTATCCAAATACATCTCTGCTTATTTATCACTAGCTTAAAAGTAACTTTTTACTTATAAGCAGGTGCTGGTTATAAGCACTTAAAAATAAGCAAAGCCAAACAGGCTCTTAGCGGTTCTTTGGGAGTGCTTATTTTGCTGCTTTTAAGCAACATACTTTTTATTGTAGCTGCTTAAAAACAACATACTTTTAAACTGTAGCTTCTTAAAAGCAACAAAATAAGTACTCCTAAACAGGCTGTTAATACCATGGCTCCCAGCATATGCCCTGCAGGATTTATATTTCAAATAGAACATAGTAAGTCAGATGAACAATACTATCAATGATGGAACTTAGTAATAAGCGACACCTCAAGCAAGTTCCCTATCCGTGACATTGATCACTAGCTTATGCATGGTTGTACCAAAAATGAAGCAAACAAATAAAAAGAAAGAAAGATCATTAGCTTATGGGATCATAAATCTCACATCCAGTTTGACAAGGGCTCATGACAAACCATGAGTGCATAAGCAACTCTAAAGGAGAATTTGAAGATATAGAATAAATGATTCATAACCAATCAGAAAGAAATAAAGTATAAGGCACTCAAAAAATTATGATCTTTGTGCATTTTTGGTTTTCAAATATGCAGAGATAGGATGCTGGATGTATGCAAGTGAACGACAAGTAGCACGTTTAAGATTGGCATATCTAAGAGCTGTCCTTAGCCAGGAAATTGGGTTTTTCGACACAGATTTAACGACTGGGAAAATAATCACTGGCATCAGCAACCATATGTCCATTATCCAGGATGCCATCGGAGAGAAGGTATATAACTCATGATCATGTGTAACTAACATCATATGAGATTTTGTACGTGAGTTTTACCATGTTAGAGACTATGACTTAGAACCTCAAAACTTCATCTTTATCTATTCTATGTTTTCCCCACAAAAATTGTCGCCATTTGTCAACAGATGAATTGCCAGTTGCAAGCCAGCATGTCTTCTACTACTTGGACCCTCCATGTCATTAGAGGATAAGCTGAATAGCCATGCTTTATCTTTCCCTTTTCCATGTTTAAGGGCCTGTTTGGATGGGCTTTTTTTTAAGAAAAACACTTCTTTTTCACGAAGAAGCACTTTTTCCCTCAAGAAGGTACCTTCTTTTTGCAATAACTATTTTGTTTGGCTTTCCGAAAAGCTGAAACTCTAAGGGCCCGTCTGGATTGGCTTTTTTTAAGAGCGTTTTTTTAAACAGCTTTTGAAAAATAATTTTTTTTAAAAAGCTGAAAATTCTGACTTCTAAAAAAAGCTGTATTTGAACTTTTTTCAGAGTTTTAATTTTTTTAGAAATCAAATCAAATAGTTATTGCAAATTTAATGAACTTTTTTCAGAGTTTTAATTTTTTTAGAAATCAAATCAAATAGTTATTGCAAATTTAATGTAACTTTTTCAAGAAAAAAAGTATTTTCTCCTTAAAAAAAGCCAATCCAAACAGGCCCTAAAAAAAGCTTAAATGCAGCTTTTTTCAGAAGCCAAAATATTTAACTTCTCAAAAAAGCACTTAACTCAAAAATCATTAAAAAAAAAAAAACACTTCTGAAAAAATCTAATCTAAACGGCCCTAAACCGAGCCCAGAACTTACTAATTTTTAATATACGTTAAGATTGTACAAACTTATAGTATTAATGTATTTTAGATTTTTATTATTTTGAATCAATTCTATATTTTGTATAAATAAGAAAATAAAGAAAACAATTACAATATTTTAGATACCTTCAAAATATTTGAAATACATGCAATTGTAGAGCAATATTTAGTATGCAACTATATAAAAGTGAATAAAGAATATAATTTAGCAAAAAAAATAGACAACCAAATATTATTTTCACTATATACAGTATAAATTATTGTCAAACTATTAATCATATTAAGATATTTCAATATTGATCAATACAACAAATTAGATATATGGATCTATAGTATCAAATTTATAACGAATCCATGCATCGCATGGGTCACTTACTAGTTAATTAATATAGGGCTTGTTTGGTATCACTTAAAAAATCCTATAAACCTAAACTAGCGACATAAAAAAAAAAAACTAAAAATGGTAACTAAACAAAATTGTAATTTTTTTTTTAATTTTTCCTTTTTTTCCCCTTCAAAACCCCCCACCCTCATGGGATTTAGACCCAGGACCTCACATCTAGAAATGATAGTCTCAACCACTTGAACTAAACAAAACTCTAAACTATTTTGGTAATATTGTAAAACTTATAAACAAGAACAAAATTTTGTTTGTTTATATTCTAAAATTTATAAAAATTAGTTATAATAAAATAATTTATTTTTTGAAAAATTATTTCTTTAAAGATATTTTTTATTTTTTTGAAAAGTATTTCTTTAAAAGTAATTCAAAATTTTTTGGAAAGTATTTTATACAAAATTAATTCTAATCTTTTAAAAATTACATTTTGAAGATTAATTTTAACTTTTTTAGAAATTATTTCTTTAAAAATAATTTTAACTTTTTGAAAATTATTTTCTAAAAAATAATTTAAATTTATTAAATTTTCTTAAAAATGTAACTTTTGAACATTATTTTTTACAAAGTTAATTTTAACTTTATGACATTTTATAAAAATAATTTTAATGTTTTCAAAAATTTTTAAAAAAATTTAAAATTTTATTTTTCAAAATAATTCTAATGTTTTGATGTTGACTTTCAAAAGATATTCCTAAATAGATTTCAATAAGTGTTTTTAGCAATAAATAAATAAAATTGACAACCAACTGCCACAACATGAGAAAACAAAAAACCACTTTTTCTTGTTTACTAAGGGCTCTTCTGATATCATTGTTGCTTCTGCTTTTTTATTTTTGTTGATCAAAATTTAGAAACCAGTTAGTTTGTTTCTATTTTCGTTTTCTGAAAAAACAAAAACCAACAATCTGTTTTTGTAACTTTGATTTTCTCATGTTGTGGCAACATGTTTTTAAAACTTCTATTCACATTTTGGTAAAAATATTTGTTAGAATTATCTTTTTTTAAAAAATTAATATGAACTCGTTATTTTTAAAAAAAATTAAATTATTAAATTAAAATAATTAAAACTAATTAATTTAATAATTAAAAAATTAAAAAATAATTTTAATAATCTTCAAAAATAACTAAAAATATCTTTAAAGTAATTGAATTATTTTTTGAAAATATAATCTTAAAGAAACTAAATTAGTTCTAAAAAGTAATTTTCAATAAAATTAAAATACTAAAAAAAAGAGACAAAAATAGTTTATAAACAATGGGCAAACAAACAGGTTTTCAATTTTTGTTTATATATTTTACAATTTAACCAAATGAGTTTACAGTTTGTGTTTTCAATCGTTGTTGCCAACAAAAGGGGCGCTAAAGTTGCAAATACATGTTGCTAATTTTTTTTCCCCAAAAAAAAAAACAGACATCTTGATTTTAAATTTTGATCAACAAAAACAAAAACCAGGCAACAACAGTGATACAAAACAATTATATATATATATATATATATATATATATGTAACTATGAATCAAGTGTAGTTAACAACATGGGATTAAGGGAGAGCTCAGGTGGTTGAGATTATTTCCCCCAAACGTTAAGTCCTCGGTTCAATCCCATGGGGGTGGGGGTTTAACCAAAAAAATAAGAAGTGCAGTTAACAACATATGAGAATTTGGACGCAAGTGTCAATACATTAGAGTATGGTTTAGAAGGCAAAAACTTCACATTGACTGATATATTAAGCATCAGTATGCTGGCAATATGGCACACCTGGTCTCAATAATCTGCAAAACTCTGCATCATTTGCAATTGGGAACCACTTCCACAAAACAGCATTGGAACATTCTGCAATTAAGTGCATACCTGAAAATTTGGTTATATAATAATATAAGCAGAAATAGTTACAGTTCCTAAGTAGTATGTATATCTTGCGGAAAAAATTTGTCATTATCTGACTAGTATTGCAACAATTCAAAGGGGTTCTCACTTCTCTCAACAGATTCCTGTACGTATCATCCATAAGTTGGCATTTGGACAGTGAGGCATGATAAAAATGTTTACTCTGTTTTTATTATGGTTACCATTCCTGCATTTGGTTTTCCATCTGCAAACTTTGGGTCTTGGCACATTTTGGCAAAGGTACCAAAGAGGCCTCAAAGTCTCTAATCTCAAAACAAGTGAAAAAATGCTCTACCATTCAAAATATTGCACCTCAAGATAGTTTCACTGGTTCTCTTTCCGAAATTGCTAAGAATGCACTAGAAATATTTGTTGTCTAAGTTTTTATCTAACCGATATTTGTGTTGACAGTTGGGACACTTTTTGGCATGCTTTTCAACTTTTTTCTCGGGGGTCTTGATAGCTTTTATATCCACCTGGGAAGTATCACTTCTTAGCTTGATTGTTCTCCCAATGATAATTGTTATTGGAGGCACTTATACAAAGAAAATGAACGAGATTTCAACTTTAAAGATGTCGTACCTTTCAGAGGCTACATCAATGGTTGAACAGGTAGTAATCTAGAAAATACGAACAGCAGCAGCAGTACACATACGAGCATCTTTGTGAAAATTCTGCGAGCCATTTCAATTAAAGTGGTCTGATTGTTATATGGCAGACCCTCTCCCAGATCAAAACTGTATTTGCATATGTTGGAGAGAACACAGCAACCAAGTCTTTCTCAGAATGCATAGAAAGACAAGTAGATGTAAGCAAGCAAGAAGCATTAATAAAGGGAGTTGGAACAGGTATGTTCCAGACCGTGACATTCTGTTCCTGGGCTCTCATTGTATGGGTTGGAGCCATTGTGGTTGCGGCCAAGAGAGCAAGTGGAGGAGATGTCATAGCTGCTGTTATGAGCATTCTCTTTGGAGCAATGTAAGAAGTATCAAAATACCACTATAACGTAGATTTCAGGCCTGTTTGGATTGATTTTTTTTTTTTTTTAAAAAAAAAGAGTCCTTTTTTTTTTGGGAGAAAGTTACATTACATTTACATTTACAGTAACTAATTTAAAAGAAAAAAAATTCAAATACAAGTTTTTTAAAAAACGCCCTTCAACCCTTGTTTTTTTTTTTTTATAAGAAAAACGCTTAAAAAAAAAGCCAATTTAAACGGCCCTTATCATATCTACTTCCAGAATGCAAATCTGCTAAGTGAAAGCGATGGACTTTCTTCTGATTACAGATCACTCACTCACGCCACACCAGACATGCAAGTCTTCAATCAAGCAAAAGCTGCAGGAAAGGAAGTTTTTCAAGTCATCGAGAGAAAGCCCACAATAGACACTAAATCAACGGGGAAGAGATTAGATATGATTGACGGCAAAATCAACATGAACGATGTGTACTTTGCTTACCCATCCAGGCAGGAAAAACTGATCCTTCAAGGGTTCTCATTATCAATCCCAGCAGGAAAGGTCGTGGCCCTTGTGGGAAGCAGCGGCTGTGGTAAGAGCACCATCATCTCCCTGTTGACAAGATTCTATGATCCCACAAGAGGTACGTGACTATAGTCTATTTTCCTTTTTCTTCCCCCTCGGACACATATATCAAAAGCTCGGTGTGCAATTTGAGTGAAATTTTTTTTTTTTCCAAACTTCAGAATAGTAATCGAGGTTACACAAAATTGGAGCCAGAAAGAGAAAACAAATGGATACCTTTATTCCAATAGTTAGGCCTTTCTTTCATATAAATTTTTTATTCTTAATTGCTGTGACAAATTGAACAAAAGGCTGTTGAATTGACCTATTTCTTGCATGTACCAATTAAAGCATTTTGAGAAATGGGTTGAAGAATAATAGCAGGATGGAAAAAATGGCGGGAGGCTATTTTGTCAAGAGTGAGATTTCGTACAAGGATTTCCTATTGTCGGCTTGTATAGGGAGAATTTTCCACTACTAGTTTGACGTGAACCTTTACGAATAATTCATCAAATTGGTTAGATCTAAAATAATAACATACCCTTCATATGATCCCACTATACATATAGATTCACTTACTTTTATTTTCTATTTCGCCCCTTACTTTATTCCTTCTTAACGTCAGAAATAGCTAAAATCTCTTCCTTCTTCCCTGATTAATTTTTAGTATTCCCTTGTTCTTCAGATACAATTCGATCCTTATATAGCTAAATCTCAATGTGTAGAAAGCCTTCGATGGACTCCATTTGCTAGCCTCACGAACAATTTCAGTACCCTCGCGAGCAAGATCACGCTCTTCATTACGTGCTTCCCCAAATTTAGCAATTCAAAAAAAGAAAGTTTTCGCGGGTGAATATTTACTCTTTCAACCTCTATTTCAGTTGTAGGGGGGAGAATTGGATTCCTACTTCTAGTCATAAAAAATCGATTGGAAAAGTAGAAAGACCTTATAGTCCTCTTTGTTCATTTCTTTTTCTTTCTTCTTTGAGGGGTGAGAAGAAGGATAATTCATTTTTGTAGTTTTGTACATAGATGCACACAAGACGGGTCAAAAATGACATTGTTGGTTACCATCTTAAAGCCTGATGTTAAAACAATTGACAACTTCAGGTGAACTCCAAAGAAGTCGCACAAGGCTGATGACTATGTAACTAACTGTGCAGGAGAAATTCTCGTTGACAACCACAATATCAGGGATCTCGAACTGAAATTCCTGAGGAGAAATATTGCATTAGTTTCCCAGGAGCCATCACTCTTTGCGGGAACCATCAAAGACAACATCAAGGTGGGAAACGAAAATGCAGATGATCAACAAATCCAGACTGCAGCAATAATGGCAAACGCACATTCTTTCATATCTCAACTTCCAGATCACTACTCAACACAGGTCAGGCAATCAACCCTTTGGTTAGCTTGGTCAAAGCAGTTTGAAATACAGCGTAACCAGATAAAATTCCTTGTCTTAAGCATTACTACAGATTCTAGGAACTATCCGCACTAACTAATCACCTGTAGTGTCCAAGTTGAGAACAGTTTGAACAGACAAAACAATAGTAACACAGAAAATAAATTAACAGTTATTCCAAAGATCTTCTGTTTCAACACACAGTGGAGAGATAGGCTATTAAAGATTACCTTGTTCCCTTGTGAGGATGCCTTCCTTAGCACGTTTCTAATATGCGAATCAAGCCATCACATTACCAAAAATAAGACAACAGGAGAAATCTAACAAAAACATCTGCTATTTCAATTACAACACAAATTAGCTGTAACAGGTTTCCTTTTCTATGATCTCTTCACAGAGAGAGAGAGAGAGAGAGAGAGAGAGAAAAGAGAATGCATTTCTGTAATACGGTTTACTTCTGGATGTTGAACATCTAGCTTTGCAAGGATTCAAGTGATGAGCAAAAAAAAACTGACCTAGAAGACAATATGCAATTGCAGATTAGGAATGAAAAAGCACCAAAAAATGTTTACTTGGTAATTCTTAATAATGCTACAGCATGAATAAACATAAAAATCAGAGAGTGCTCCTCGTTTTCTATCTTAGGTAGGGCAAAGGGGTGCACAGATGTCAGGCGGACAGAAACAGAGAATTGCAATAGCAAGAGCCATTCTAAAGAACCCTCCGATTCTTTTGCTGGATGAAGCCACAAGTGCACTTGATTCAGAATCAGAGAAGCTTGTTCAAGATGCCCTTGAGACAGCAATGCAGGGGAGGACAGCCATCTTAATTGCACACAGAATGTCAACCATTGTTAATGCAGACATGATTGTCATTGTCGAGAATGGAAAAGTCACAACTACAGGAACACATCAAGAGTTACTAGATTCCAATGAATTCTATAACAACTTATTCAGCATGCAGAATATCAGCCAAGAAAAAGGGGCAAGGTAAAGAGAGTATACTTGATGACTTCCAAAAGTAATACCAATATGAATGAATTGCTTTAACTAGTTAACAAAAATCATTTACAGAATGGCAGAACATGCTGAAGAAGCAACCACTACTGAGGAAATTTTATCTCAGAGTCTCGAAAAACCTAATGAACTGACAAAAATAAACCAAAAGCAAACAGATACTCCGCTGGAAGAGGAAGTGACAAGACAAACAAAGACGCCTATATTCTTCAGAATCTGGTTTGGCCTGAACACGAGAGAGAACGTCAAAATTGCAGTTGGCTCTGCTGCAGCAGCATTTGCTGGCATCAATAGACCTGTTTTCGGATTCTTCATCATTACAATTGGAGTAGCATATTTCAACAGAAATCCAGCGCACAAAGTTGGATGGTACTCAGTGGCTTTCTCGGCAATAGGATTTCTTTCACTATTTGCACATACTGTGCAACATTACTTCTTCGGAGTGGTCGGCGAGAAGGCAATGACAAATCTTAGACAAGCTCTATATACAGGTGTGCTACTCATACCCACTCTTCATCATCAAATCAAGACATATCATCTCCTTTTTAACTTCATTCATTAACTTCCGAAGAGAAGGAAAGAGCTTCTACCACAAATACAGAAAGGAAGAAAAACATAGAAAAGATAATCTAACACATCATTTCATTGTATCTTGCAGCCACGCTACGCAATGAATTAGCTTGGTTTGACAAGCCTGAAAATGTTGTTGGATCACTTACATCAAGGATCATCAACGAAACATCCACTATCAAGACCATAATTGCTGATCGCATGTCTGTTATTGTTCAATGCATTTCTTCCATACTGATTGCAACAACTGTTAGCATGAGATTTAATTGGAGAATGGGTCTGGTTGCTTGGGCAGTAATGCCGTGCCACTTCATTGGTGGCCTGATTCAAGCCAAGTCAGCAAAAGGATTTTCAAGCAATAACACGGCAGTGCACTCAGAGCTAGTTGCCCTTGCTTCCGAATCTGCAACTAACATCAGAACAGTTGCATCATTTTGCCAAGAAGACCACATAAACGAAAAGGCAAAACTGACTCTGAAAAAGCCATTGAGGAAGAGCAGGAGAGAAAGCATCAAATATGGGATAATTCAAGGCGTATCCCTTTGCTTATGGAATATTGCCCATGCTGTTGCTTTATGGTATACTACTATTCTGGTTAAAAGAAAACAAGCCAGCTTTGAGGATGGTATAAGGTCGTACCAAATTTTCTCCCTCACAGTCCCGTCCATTACGGAACTATGGACCCTCATACCCACTGTATTCTCGGCTATAGGTATACTGACACCTGTGTTCCAAACTCTAGACAGGAAGACAGAAATCGAGCCAGACGTACCAGAGGATTCATCAACTGAAAGAATTAAAGGGGAAATTGAATTTGATAATGTCCAATTCCATTATCCTACAAGACCAGAACTGCCTACACTTAATAACTTCAGTTTGAAAATCAATGCCGGTTCAAAGGTAGCCTTAGTTGGGGCAAGTGGAGCAGGAAAGTCGTCTGTCTTAGCCCTCTTGCTGAGATTTTATGATGTCATAGAAGGAAAGGTGCTAATTGATGGGAAGGATATACGAGCATACAACCTGAGAATGTTAAGGGCACAAATAGCATTGGTGCAGCAAGAACCGCTCCTATTTAGTTGCTCTATCAGGGACAACATCTGTTACGGCAATGAAGGGGCTTCTGCAGCAGAAATGACAGAGGTAACCAGAAAAGCAAATATACATGAATTTATAAGCAGTCTGCCCAAGGGATATGATACAGTGGTAGGTGAAAAAGGATGCCAACTCTCTGGTGGACAGAAGCAGCGGATAGCTTTATCGAGGGCACTACTTAGAAGGCCAGCAATAATGCTCCTAGATGAAGCCACAAGTGCCCTCGATGCAGAATCAGAAAGAGCCATAGTTATTGCTCTAGAATCAGCAAATATAGACAATGTTGACGGCCTAGTTTCAGGAAGAACACAGGTCACAGTTGCGCATAGGCTCTCTACAGTTATAAACTCAGATACCATTGCTGTTATGGAAAAGGGTAAGGTTGTCGAAATGGGTGATCATTCAATGCTCATAGCAGCACCAGAAGGATATTATTCAAAACTGTGCAGGCTGCAAAGCATGACAGAGAAATGATACATTCTAGCTGCAGAATGTAGAATTATTACCAAGAAAGCTATTTTTTCCTACTCCCCTGCAAACTTTTCCCGTACTCCACTTGGTTAAGGCTAAGCCATGACGCTGCAGTGATTCATACAGGGTGCATCAAGAGGGAAAAATGCGCTCCTAAATGCACCATTTATTTCCATTTCTGGACCAAGAATGGTGAACTGATCCCGTAGAACAGTTGAAGCATTCTCAACAGAATTCCAGACGAGTACTTCGCAATGTCTTCAGTTTATCTAGCTCTTCACCACACGCAATTCCAGAATCAATAAAGCACAACTGTAAAAGGAATATGATGTTAGCCAACTACTCAAATAGCATAAGATCAGACACAGGGTGAGTGATCTCAGTATGACCTGATACTGTGGTTTCTGCAGTGTATGAACACCCCTTTTTACAAGTTTTTGCCACCCAACATTCTCTCTCAGAGATTTTGCCAAAGCTTCCGATCTCTGAAAACACAAAGACATCATACTGAGAAAACTGATACGACAGACCAATTATACGTACTCAAGGTTCTGAAAAGACTTCTAGATATATAATATATATAATAGCTCATGTGAATCAGATTCAGGAGCTAATGGGAATAGAGCTCTTACAGGGTGCAAATAAATAGAGCAAGCTAATATAGCATTCTCAATGCTAGCCTATGCATAAATCATATTTGAAATATAAGCCAGTTCAACACCAGTTCAACACCTCAGAAATAGGAAATAACAGAACTACAAAATCTTCCACACTTTTTTTAGTAGAACTGACCACCCGCAAGTACATAGCCTCAGGCCAACATGAAGAGCTCAGAATCTCGAATATTCGACAACTACACAGTCTACTGAATTCCACTAAGAAATACACTAAGTTATTTTGTGAATCAATTATATTTCCCACTACCTCGAACTTCAAAACTCCAATTTGTAGGAATTACCACATTAGTTGTTATCATGCAAGGACTTGAGCATAGGTATTGCAAACCAAAATGTGCTCTTGACTATCCAGATAGATCTACACAAAAAGCAAGAATGACAGCCAGTGACCTGAAGAACTTCTCAGGGAATCTGAGAAGCCAGAACATCTTAAAGGCCTCTGATGCTAAAACCAAGGAAATGTACATGGCTTAACTCTTAAAGCAACTACCTCAAGGAGCTAGTTTGAATAGTTGATGTAAATATCTGGGGGTGCTCCTAGCACCCCCTTGATGCATATCAATAAAATTCTTTACATATCCAAAAAAAAAAAAGCAACTACCTCAACAAGATCTCTTTAGTATTAATATACAAAAACCCATGACCCAAAAGAAAAAGAGGAGAATACTAAGTACAGGTAGGATGCGCAAAATGGGCAGAAAATTAGAACTCCTTAATCAGGCACGTGGGATGTAAAATAATCAGAGGCCAGTGTCATGCATTCAGTTAGAGATAGTCCATAAAGCATAAGCATTAAAACCGCTATTTGTGAAACTATCTGCGGCCCAGTCATACTGAAGCCACAAATGGTTTTCATTTGACAAAAATATCCAAGACTCACATGGCCTGGGTCTAAGATTAACAAATTGTATTGCTGCATCCCACTTCTCTGATGTTTGGCTTGAATTCCAACGATGGTTCTTGAATGGCCATGATGCTGGAAGTACAAGGGCCTGCATCGTAAAATTTACATCAGGTCATAGCCCTAACATATACCTCCAAATACAGACATTTATGCACCCTCCAAGTTAGATAAAGAGATCAATGTCAACCTACGCTTTCTCACTAAGAATTACACGATTGCCTGGTTTAATGATATTGTTGTCAGAAAAGTAATTCCAAACCCAATCAACTAGAACCTGGTGACCCTTGACTTTGCCAACAGAGAGGCCAGAATAATTACACGACATGTGCTCAGAAGAAAAGTCTTGACCCGAATTATGACCCCTTCTTGACAGAAATCTATCCATGGGGCCATAAATCTGAACTGCCTTTCTCTTGCTTGCGTTTTCCGTACTACAGAAATCCACTATCATGGCACGAACACCAAAAGAGCGAAAAAGTGCAGCACATTCAGTTGTTCCAATCCACTTCCTCTTGCAATAGATTTCCTGATTGAAGTCACTGGAACCAGCTATATCAAACCCTTTACTCCAAGCAATTTCAAGCCATCTTTGCAATGAGCCAATATCAGGTACAAACCCACAACCACCAAAAAGAACTTCTCTTGCTTCACGTCTTGGCTTAAGCAAGTGAGAGCTAAGCATCTGGATATTTCGCCATCCACAACCCCAGCCGACATCCATGGATTCAATACTCTGAAAATGGTCAACATATCCGGACAATATACTAGTAGAGTTATCAGGATCTAATTCCAAACAATTTTTCAACAATGCCATGACTCCTTCTTCGACTTGGTAGAAAGTCTCCTTCGTCTGCAAACCAACCAAACAACAGATTTTCTCCTCAATATCAGCATCTCCATTAGCCTTTGATTTGGCATCATTCCTTGAAGAACTACTCTGAGAGGATTTCCAAAACGTACTTGCACATTGAACAGCATAATCCACCTGACAACATCAAGGACTAGTCACTACAACTCGAAATTGTAGATGCTAGTAACCACTGCATGCGAGTTACCAGCCAGTAGACAAAGCAAACTTCAATATCAACGACAACTAATACCAAAATATAATTAAGCAAAATTAGTACGAGCTTAGAAAACCTTACACCCTGCATTTCAAAAATTACTGACCCTGTCACAAAGTGTATCATTAAAAAATCTCAACCACTTTTCAGATATCAATATTTGTTTTCAAAAGATATTATCTTTTTGCACAATAGGATCGCCTAACATTATAAATTTTGATGAACAATGAGAGTGAGAATGAAGAGAAGCTTTGGCGCAAAGACAGAGTTGCCGCTATGTGACTTGAAGTTCCCATGTTCAACTATAGTGGAAACAAGTCTCTCCCATAGTGGGACTAGCATTTCCTCATACCCACACAGGGCGGAGCTTCGTGCATTGACCTACCCCTTTTAGTAAGGCTAAGAATGATTGATGTGCACAACAAAATTCCAACTCAATTCAAAATCATTACTGATCTCTGAAACATAATCATCTGCAACTACATTTATGCATAGACATACATATATACACAAACATAGAGAGAGAAGAGAGACAGTACTTGTGGAAGTAAATGCGGAGGACTTGGAGGCCGAAGCGCTATTGCTTGAGCCAATTCAAAGTCTCTTGTAACCTCTTCATCCTCAAAGTGACTATTTGCATGCCTATCCTCACAACAAAAAATAAATAAATAAATTCCTACCTCCATAAGTATGAATAACTGCACAAGCCCAGAAACATTATAATAAGCTCGTGGAAACTAATGAGTAATACAATGTAAGATTGTGTACAATAACACTACTCTTGTAAAAACTACGTACAACAAAACCAGAAACTAATGAGTAATACAATGTAAGATTGTCTACAATAACACTACTCTCGTAAAGACTACATACAACAAAACCAAAATAAGTTTATGACTTCTAGGATCCCACGCACAACCTGACCCCGCAGACAATAAGGGCCAGTTCGGATTAGCTGAAAAGTGCATTCTTTTTGCAATAATTATTTCGCCTGATTTAAAAAAAAAGCTGAAACTCTAACAAAAGCTCAAATATAATTTTCAATTTTTTTAAAGAAGCCAATTTTTTTTACCTTTATAAAAGCGTACTTTTTTTCAAAAGTTGTTAGAAAAAAAAAACTTTAAAAAAAAATCAATCTAAACGAGTCCAAAATCTAAGATGAATTCAAAAGGTTTCATTTTTCTTCAAGCATAACGTCAATTTCGTACACATACCCATTACCCTAAAATCCATATATATATAGACGTATGTATAATATATATTACCTGTCAATGTATAGGGAAGGCACAGCCTCTTGACAGAAAGGGCAAGTCGAAAAATCCATTTGCTGAAGTTTTTGTTTCTTCTCAGTTTAAATATAATGTGATGAAGCCAAAATCGGAAAGAGCGATGAGGGATTATAATGAATTATATATTTCTCTGTGTTGTGTGTGTGTGTGTGTGTTGTGAACAAGAACAATGAAAGATTTTGGCTCTTTGTTTTGGGTTTTTGTCATTTGTGGAGGGTTTTTGTTTGTATACCGAAACCGAGAAACAATGAATGACCGGTGTGTGACCCACCTGATATGCCTTCAAATAATTATTATACGATTAAAGATAATTAATCTTTTAGATAGTCTACTATTATGTATTGAAGATTTGGAGTTACGTTGTTTTTAACTCGAAAAGAATAAAACCGATTCTATGTGATAATAAATATAAATAAGTTTTATACAATTTAATTTTTAATAAGTTTTCGATACTATGTTTTTCTACAGATTTGTAATAATTAAATAAAATATCCTATTTTACCTATATGTTCTTTATAGTTTAGTTCTACACTTAACTTAGTTATAGTTTAACCCGTAACTTAGCCATAGCTTCATCATAGTTAACTCATAATTCACTTTACGGCCTAGTTAGTTCACTATAATTTACTTCATTTACAGCTATTCGCTTAATTCACTTTACGGATTATTCATAACATTTGCTGTAATTCAGTATATGGCATATTTAATTCCTCTCTAATTCATTTTGCAACCTATACAATTTCGTTGTAATTAGCTTTACGGCATTATTGTAAATTAAGAAAGAACAGTTATTGTGGGAGCATTATAAATTTTATTTACAATAATTGATCTTGCAATCAGGAAACTATACTGATTGTTGTTTTGATTCAATTAGGCCTTTGTCCTCCAAGTTGTGGTGGGTTTAATATCGCACATCGCCAGCTTACTACAATTGGAAAGTCCATAATCCTTATTAATTCAAGTCTCTGGACATAGTTCAGGGCAAGGTACTTACAAGGTTTCATGAGTAAACCAAGTGGCCACATAGACATCGTAGGAGAATTCGGACTCCTCAACGTAAGAACAGGACTTGCTAAAGTTGTGACCGAGAACTTGCACTAAGGAAAAGTTTTTTCAAGCAAACAAGTCAAAGTCTGGGTTCCAACAGAGGTTGTCACTATTTTCTTCTCTTTAGCTAAACTTTGTAATGTGGTATTTATATAGGTTGTTAATGGTAGTCCACCCAACTTATAAATAAATATATATATATATATATAACACTAAAGGTTGTTTAGCTTAGTGATAGAGACTTTTTTTATGTGATTAAAGATAAAAGTTAGAGTTGTTAGTTTAGAGTGCTTTAACATGAGGTTAAAGCAATATTGACTCAATTTTTGAGTTAGGTCCCGCACTCAAAAGGGTCAGTAGTTGGTATCGTTACGTTCCTTGTTTCGAGTGGCGATATATTTACATGTTAGAAACGGATTAAAGGTGAATGAAAAATTAGCAACCAAAGTTGAGTGTGTTATTAGTTTGGTTGTTTGATTTGGTTGTGTGTGGGTTTGTATCCCACATAGAAAAATGAGGGTCTAGATTATTTTGACACATATTCACTAGTAACTAGAATTATATCTATTTGAATGTTGATAGCTGTTGCAACTATATATAGTTTGGAGATACATCAAATGGTTGTAAAAACGGCTTTCTTGAATGGAGATCTAAAAGAGGAGATCTATATGGAATAACCTGAAGGGTTTGTAGTTCCAGGTCAAGAGAAAAAAGTGTGTAAGCTTGTGAAATTTCTTTACGGTTTAAAACAAGCACCTAAGCAATGGCGTGAGAAATTTGATCAAGTCATGCTTATAAAGGGTTCAAAATAACGAGTGTGACAAGTGTGTCTATTGAAAAGGAACAGATCAGAATTTTGTCATTGTTTGCCTTTATGCAGGCGACATGCTTATTATGGGAAAGAATAATGAAGCGATTATGTCTACAAAGAAGATGCTCTCCCGAAATTTTGAAATGAAAGACATGGGTGTTGCTGATGTAATCCTAGGCGTAAAAATCATTAAAACACCTGAAGGTCTAGCCTTGTCTCAGTCTCATTACATCGAGAAAATACTGAACAAGCATAATAACGGTGACATCGGGATTGCAAAGACTCCTTTAGATTTAAGTGTACATCTAAGGAAAAATACAAGTGAAGGGATATCTCAATTGGAGTATTCTCGGATCATAGAGAGTCTAATGTACATTATGAACTGTACAAGACCCAACATAGCCTGTGCTATGAATAGGGTAAGTAAATAAACTAGTAATCCAAGTCAAGAACATTGGGTTGCACTAATCAGGGTCTTAAGATACTTGAGATACACCATGAAATACGCATTGCACTATACTACTTTTCCAGTTGTGTTAGAAGGATAAAATGACGCAAATTGGATATCTGACACAAAAGACTCAAGATCCACAAGTGGATACGTCTTTACCTTAGCTGGAGCAGCTGTGTCATGGAAATCCTCTAAGCAGACATGTACAGCCAGATCCACTATGGAGTCTAAATTTATTGCTTTAGACAAAGCTGGAGCAGAAGCAGAATGACTTCAACAATTCTTAGAGGACGTTCCATATTGGCCAAAACCTGTAGCTACTGTCAGTATTCACTGTGGCAGGGCACAAAGTGTCATGTATAATGGTAAGTCTAGGCATATACGCCATAGACATCACACCGTTAAGCAGTTGCTCTCTAATGAGGTTATCACTTTAGATTATGTAAAGTCTAAGGATAATATTGCAGATTCACTCACCAAAGGTGTAAATAGAGAGCAAGTTCTTAAGTTGTTGAGTAGAATAGATCTTAAGCCTATAGAGCAACTAAAAAGTCATCATAATTGTCAACCCTACCTCACTGACAAGAGATCCCAGAATCTTGGTTCAAAGGGGAAACTGGATTATGTGTGACTCTATTCAAGCACTGTAGGGGCATAAGCCTCATTTACCCATTCCTATGGCAAGTAGACAGTGCAGCCTATGGGGATAAGCTTAGCTTTTAATGATCTTCGTAGCTTGGGAAAACCAAGTGAAGTATAGCAAGATACTCTTCACGAAGAATCACCTATATGAGTAAGGAAGGGCCGCTCCTAAGAGAATTGTAGGCTGAATTCTCTGAGTACTCATGAATACTGGGAGATGTTCTGGGCCGAAATGAACACAACCATGAGAACTAGAAGTGTATTAAGAGATATTGTGTGTATGCTGTTGTCTTGATTTACACTAAAACTAAATAGTTCGAGACATCCAGTCCACTGGTCAGCGAGTAAATCCGATAGTATATACTAAGGAAGGTTCAAAGCCAAAAGCTACCTATCCTGAGGCAGTATCTCTTTCCAGACTCTCTCTTGCATCTGCATTTGCATATTTGCATAGTGGTCATCTAATTTTCATTCATGTGGGGGAATGTTAGTTTAGAGTGCTTTAACATGAGGTCAAAGCAATATTAACTCAATTTTTGAGTTAGGTCCCGCATGTCAAAAGGGTCGGTAGTTGGTATCGTTACGTTCCTTGTTTTGAGTAGGTTAACATGATATATTTACATGTTAGAAACGGATTAAAGGTGAATGAGAAATTAACAACCAAAATTGAGTGTATTACTAGTTTGGTTGTGTGCGGGTTTGTATCCCATATAGGAAAACCATTAAACTTTTACTCATTTTATATATAGCTTCCTTTATGAGGTGTGCCAGCGAGGTATATGGAGGGAAGACTATACATGGTGGGTATGGCACGGCCGGGTCGGGCCGAGCCGGGTCCGGGGACGCAGCGTGGGTGTGGGTGTGGCACGAATTTTCGCTCCGGTTTGTACTTTTTTGGGAAAAAATACTCAAACACCTGAAAATTTTGAAGAGGAAGTAACTGATACATTAAAGTTCAGGATTTAAACTTATTGGGCATCAGGTGAGCTTATTTCTTGGGCGTTTTTGACTGTTGGAGGGACAGGTTTATTACTCCTTTAATTGCTTTTTAGCCGGCTGCTCCTCTTTGCTCCACTATATATAGCCGAGTCCAGAAGGAGCTAAACACCAAGCATTCCCGTATTAGTACATTGCATACTTGCATACTTTTATAAGCATTCTGTTAGTCTTATTTCCTTCATACAGAGAGAGTCATGTGCTCCTCGTTCACCAGCTCTTGTTTCGATGTACTACCATAGTCAAGAGGTATAGTCATTGTATCCTGAGAAGAATATGCCATAACCTTTAGCACTGTGTGAAGGGAGCGTAAATCCTTTAAGGAAATCGAGATTCTCAAGCCTCGACTAATTTCGTTTATTCTTGTTTATTCGTTATTTCTACTCCAGTCTCTATATGTCTTGCTATTATTATGCGTTATTTTATTACTAGTTTCTAATAGGAGTCTCCTTAGCAATGTCTTCTTTGAAACTTTTGATGACATGTGCTTTGTAGGATAGGGGGCGGGGTTTTTTTAAACCGGTATAAGTGGGGATGGTAGTGGGGAAAAACCCCCTAAGGGTGGCGTGGGGATTGTGAACCCAATCTTTATCCCACTCCATTGACAACCCTATTTATAATTCTTCTTGTGGATCTAAATATCCAAGCTAGATGTTAGTATTTGTGTTTAAAGCTCTATAAAAGTTCATGTTAATGCTATTGTTTTGAAAGACTTTTTTCTTTTTCTTTTTGCTAAATGAGTGAGGATTTCCATCGAATAGCAAAAAGAGAACGGTTAAAACTCGATGACCAGAGAAGGTCACGTAATTCAAAAAACTATCATCAATATTAGTGTTTAAGAAAATAGCCCTATTAAATTTTGCTTTTATTGAAAGCGAAAAGCTTTAATTTTTTGAAAAAATATTTTTGAGAAATTATAAATTACACGCTTAAAAAAAGCGATCCAAATGAGTCCTAGGAAGAGCTTTGTGAACATGGTTGTGTTTTGGTTTGTTTAATATCCAGTTTTTATGGTCATTTTAAAACGGAATATAAATTTCTTATACAAGAAGAGGTTTAGGGTCGGTCCAAATTGGCTTTTCCGGAAAACGTACAGTTTTTTTTATAATAATTATTTAGCTTGGCTTCCAAAAAAAATTGATACTTAAAAAAAAAAACTCAAATACGACTTTTTTTTTAGAAACCAAAATTTTCAACTTCTTAAAAAATATTTTTTTCAAAAAATATTTTTAAAAATACTTTAAAAAAAAAACCAGTCTAGACAACCCCTTGTGATTGAAATTGTTTTTTAGGTCAGAGCTACATTCCTAAAGAGCTTCAAGGCTGCTACATATGCAAATGATATTTTGATTTTAATTTTTCTTGCAGCTCCATGAAGTGCTTACAAGTTTGGTATGATGATTTGCATCTTTAGCATTTGATATTGTATTTGCCATTTCCTTTGAAGTCTCACAATTATTTTTTCTTTTAGTCATGGAATAACACACATCTCGACTTTAAATTATCCTTTACTTAGAAAAAATAATCTTAGTTTCTAAATTTTAAGTATTTAGTTAAAGGAATTTAACATTATATACTACTAAAAACAATAGAATTCTGTTCTAATATTTCTTAATCACTCCATTAAGTCTCTAATAAATATGCGCGCGATGTACTTAACTAGTTTAAAAATAAAAGGTGATAATGTTAGCTCACGAATAAAAATTGAGTTTTGAGACCCATTTGACGCTTGTACTAAGAAATTATCGCACCATAAGATATATATCCTTAGGCTCCGTTTGCTTGTTAGAAAATTTTCTTTCTTAATGGTAACAGCAGAATGTTTATCATTCAAAGAATACCTTTTGATTAACAGAAAATTTTAGTTAAAAATGGTAAAAAAAATTATTTTCTACAAACCAAAGAAAAAAAATTATCTCTACACACATTAACTCTTTATCTTTCTCTTACACCCAGCATACTTTTCAACATAACAATCAAACACCAAAAAATATTCTATTTCCTCCTAATAAGTTATTTTCCAACAAACAAATAGTCTTAGAATAATAAATCTAATACAGTTTTGGCTTGATGAAATAGTCTAATACATTACGCAAAAGAATCTTACAACTCCTCCAACTTTTCCTTAATCAGCCCAAGTTTTGACCTTAAAAGAGGTATCAAGATGTAGGAATCAATTAGCATCATACTTCTCTCAATATCTTTTGGTTGTCAGCAAAATTGAACTAAACATCTACTGCCATGATCTTTTCAAACAAGCAAGAAGGTATGATAACATCCCCAACCAAATGCAGCATAGACAGAGACCAACGAAAAGAGTTCAAAACCAACAGCTACAAGCTACCAATAGGATGCTTATACAACTCGTAAAAATAAGGAAAAAAAAAAAAGCCAGATAAGGAGATTCAGTAGTGGTGGGGGGGGGGGGGCGCCTCTAGCGACGCTATGAAGAGAAAAACAGCCCAAAGAGCTCTTCAGCTCACGAAAAACAAAGGAAAAACACCAATTAGGCTTCTTCATAATGGCTGCAATGATATTCTTTTTCCAATCTTTTTTATTTGAGTTGTTTTGCAGTAGCCGTTGTGGCTTTGGACGAACCAACTTTAGAGGTCAATCTTGATGAAGTAAATTGATCCAGCCTTAGTAACCGGAAAAGGCTTCACGGGTGCTTCAAATATATTAGCATAGTGAGAAGGTGATATGATTTCAAAAGGAAACGAAATGCAGCATACTATTAGTGGTGATACTCATTATGAAATTGATCCAAGTGAGGATCATCTTATAACGTGAGGTTCTATTTCATCCATTAGTTTTCTAATAAAAATCTTATCATATGCCAGATTTTATGGCAATGGAAATCTGCCCGCATATTTAGATATCTTCAAGTTCAGCCAACTAACCCGTTATGCTGCGTTTCCCTTTTGCTAGACTACACAAAATTATCAGCAACTGAATCAATAAAATCCCTGAGAAAGAGAGAAACTATTGAACTTCTATTTCCTGTGTGAACTTCTTTGGGATGTGTTAATGATAGATCCTTTTCTTTAGAAGAAAGTAAATGTAGGGGAAGATACCTAGTCTGTCGGTCATTATATGTACAAAATGGTAGTTCATCTACTAAATTAGGTGTCCTCCAATGAAGCCATCTTCTCTGAATGCGGCAACAATTCCACGCACTTCATCAACTCACCCGCCTAGTTAACAACTTCAGTAATCATCGGACCTAAGTTTCTTCCTTGTTAGCAACGCGAGCTGCGCTCTTGGAAAGTAATAAATCCTTCATTTGTTTATAAGACCTTAACTCCTCCAATGCATCTGAGGTCTTACGAGGCATGAAGAATCCTGAAGCAGCACCTTCTCCCACCTCAAGTTCAGATTTACAGGCCTGAGAAGAATAACAACTTGAATCTTGACGGAGAGGAGGAGCTGTTCTTAGCATATGAACAAGTGCAGCAACAGCAGTATCTTGTGATTTTCTCACTGCTGAAGATGCACGTGAAGAAAACTCTGAGCCTTTCTTTGCATCAGGATGCTGGCTGTTGAACCGCAAGAAGAAAAACAATATGCCATAAGTCAAAAGCAATTCTAAGTATGTATATTTCTTCCAACTGGAATCCAATTTGACCAGAAAGGAAAAGAAGAATAAGAACATATTTGAAAAGATACAGCGATGAGGGCAGACCATAGTTGAAAAGATTTAGATGTACCAAGTCCAGGAGGGACCTGATCAATTCATTCAAGTTTACCTTTGTTAGCTGTAAGACCCAACATAGAGCAGTTTCTTGTTTAAATTATAAAGATAAGGTATTCGAGCACTATAAATTGCATATATGCTTCCAATTTATATATGATGACAACAATGATAAAATGCTGGCCCTGGCACCAGATGAAATGCAGGAATCACCGAAGCAACCATGAGCTCACTAACTGCTATGAGTTTACTCATGTATGGCGAAACAAACTCAGGCACTCCAAAATTTTGGTAAAATGTTATCGATTTTCGATGTTGCATGCTGAAAGTGTTTTAAATAGATTAGGGAACAAATCATCAAAATATTTACCCAAGTTTTTCAATCAAGATTGACATTTTGTAAACAAGTGCATGATCATGTTAATCTTTTGGCATTCTTGAGCCTCAAATGACGGATAAAGTGAAAATCAGAGGACCATAAATTGTCTCGTCATTTCAGATAAAGAAGACAGTTGGAACATTTTTTCAGAACTGTCCTTTTTGATTGGCTCAAGCAATTTTGATGGTTGCCTTGACCATATCATCCAGGAGTCAACTCCAATCCAATCTACAGTCACCTCAGCTAAACACAAGTATGCCTATAGCCTCTAAGAGAAATCTATTCCTGACATGCAACAATCATGGTTATTTGATTATTAGTAGAGAACAACATGTTAGGAGCTATTATCATCTGCTGATACTTAAATGTAGCACATATCCATTTAAGTTACTAATGCAGCATGTGTGGACACATGGACCACAGCTTAGAAGTGGAAGTACCTAGCTTGGGAGTCAGGTGCGTCAATGTCATCGACAATAAATGGATAGGAAAAATCACCGACATCCATGTCATCCTGGAAAGATAATCTACTGGAGCTCCTTGAGATTCCAACACGCGGTGAACCACTTGAAGATAACAAACCTGAGAACCGTCCTGAATCACACTTGGCATCTCTTGACATCTAAAGAATGAGTATCAGTGAGAATAAGCTAGAAAAGCAGACCCAAAAGCTAAGAAAAAACTAGACATGATTGGCCAAAGGAATTACACCTACCTCCTGTCCAGGACTTGGTGTTCTAGAGCTTGATTCCCCCACCCTTAGTGAATCTAATTTCCGCAATGACCTCATTCCAGAAGGAGACTCCTGGGATGAAGGATTGTATCTTGTGCTTCTGGGAGAGAAAGGTGGGAGAGAATGTCTATTAGGATCGGATAAGTTAGGAGAAAGGTATCTAGGACTTCTGCCCATCATTGTATGAGGGATACTGACAGGGGCAGTTTCTGAAGGAAAACGGTTCTGCACAGGATTTCCACCTGATAGATATGTTGGGGGTGACGGGGAAGGGGATGGTGAGAATGGAGGTGAAAGTTGATAATCATCTGATTGCGTATATTTGTGGTGAGTGGGCAATCTGTAATTCTGAATCTTGTGGCCATACACATCAGTAGGTGTAGAAGATGATGTGTGTGGTGTCCAATACAGTGGTGGCGATCCATGGAATTGTTGGTTCTGAGGCCTGTAAACACCACTTGTCCAAGTGGCAGGCCGCTGAAATGGTGTTGAAGAAGATGGTTGCGTCCCTCTTGTGGAAAATGATGCAAGACGACCTCCCTTATCTGCAGAGATAGAAGGGAAAGCCCTCAGAGGGTCAGTCAGAGGGCTACCCACATAATCTGTAATGATCTCGGGTGGGAATGATGCAGAAGTTTCCAGGTTGAAATCAGACAGATTTTCACGATATGTCACAGATATAGAAAGGCGGCCTTGTTGAGCATCAACAGGTGTCAAATTATATTGCTTCATCAACCTCTCCTCTGACCGGGAGAATGGAGCACTAAATGAAGAGACCTTGTAATTGATGTCAAAATCACACATCTGACTCAATGAAAAAAGTTTCTGAAAGGCCTTCTGAGCTGGAAGGAACCTCATTACTGTATAAAGTGACCGCAAAAGTATTATTGATTTCTGGTACATTTTCTTGTAATGGCCATCACCTGGTGGAGCTATTGTCCTCAGATTCTCATATTGAACAACCCACCTCTCAATCACCGTTTCCTTCAGCATCCCCAGTTCTGAAGTCTTGCATGAATCTTGCCCCGAAGAAGAACTTGGCTGTTCTTGAACTAAAATTATATCAATTATCATAGGTTCCATCAAATTCCTATGCCAAAAGTGCAAATTATCCATAGCAGGGGGACGATCTCCTAATACCAGATTGAACCATTTGTCACTCTTTTTGACTTCTCCACTACGACTATATGGTCGAAGAGAAGGCACCCTTGAATCCAATATTATATGCAAGCTTTTCAGAAGAAACTGCGTGAGTATTTGCTCAAACCTACTGTGTTCGGCCTGAGAATGGGTCTGAAAATCCATTTCTCCTTATAAAGCTCAACTCTTCACCAAAAACTTTTGCTGCCACCCTCTTTAACAAATTCTATTACCCACAAGCAATCTCTAGCTCCACCCCAGATCTCTTATCAGTGTAAAGTAAACTCTAGCTAAAGCTCTAGGCTAGTATATTCACAAAACTGAAAATCTCGATATATGTATATACACCTGAAAACAGAAAACAATAGCAGATAACAAAGACTGAGAAATCCTCAAACAATTATATCATCAATTGAGCAATCACAATGTTATTTATTCAGATATACACATATATGAAACATCCAACTATTTAAACTAAAACTAAAAACCTTGATCTCTGTTCTTCGTGTACAAACAACTGAAACAGAAAACAAAAAGCATGACTTAAACTAAAGAAATCCTCAAACAGATTTCTCACTATGGCGCAAACGCAATGACCCATATATAGATACATCTATACAAAACATGCATTACACGCCAATACAAATCGACCCACTTCGGGTCTTGACCCGTAACCTCCAAGTCACACGACAACAACAATTCTAACCGTTGCGGCCCCTTTAAAACACATTCATGTATTTCTCCGAAAACTAGACGTAAGCATATGCTTAGACAGAGATGTAAACTATAGGTAACAGATATATACCCAAGAAAAACAAGGAATCAAGGGGAAAAAAAGCAGCATGCATAGAGCGAAATGAAGAAAATCAATACATACAGGAAATATAGAAAGCATATACAAGTAGCAGATCAAGATCATATTAAAAAATGGAGTAAATTTCTATGCTTAATTGGAAATAAAAATAAGATTGTTCAAATCACCTGAAGCTAATCAGTGAAGAGAGAATTGGGCTGGGCTACTTAATATATTGTTATGATGATTGAATCAAAAATCATGGAATCTATTCAAATTAGTTAATGGCGTGTAAGCAATCAGAGTTTTTACTTTGAGAGAAAAGTGAGGGGGGGGAGGGGGCGAGGGGGGGTGGGGTGAATTTGATTGCGTAGAGCGCCGAGGTTGGCCTGCTGGTTTGACAGGCAAGCAGCGAGCGAGTAAGTTTTTATATAGGAGATTCAGAGAAAATTTAATTTGTAACATTTAATCAAAATACAAAATTAAACACTATTCTTGTAAAAGTGTTTCGTATATTGGTCAGCTTTTTTTTTTTTTTTGTGAGTGATTTAAGTAACTTTTATAAAGTTTCGAGCAAAAAAGAAAAGTAACTTTTGTAAACCGTTAAGATTTCAAGTATTTCTTTTTGTTTTTTGGGTCAAAGTTAAGATTTCAAGTATATGTTAAGTATTTTAGTTTCTTTTTTTTTTCTTATCCTACTCTTATTTTAATTATGTTTTATTTTCGTTCTGTCCTTTTTTCTTTTCTCTATAATTTATAGGTTTTCTTTATTTTATTTCTTTACTGAAGAAAAATATTTGTAGTATTAAAATAATGTATTAAATAATAAGATATCTTCTTCTTCTTCTTCTTATTATTATTATTATTATTATTATTATTATGACGAAGGTGAAATTTATGCTTTTCATGTTATTTTAAATTTATCAACTAACCTAATAGTTACTTTTATTAAACACATTTTCTCTAATTAGTTAATTAGACAACTATTCGCTAATCGGTAAAATACAAATAGTTATCAGCTACATAAACAACTAATTATACCAAAACAAGGTTATCTTTAAGTAGAGTTTTATACAAGATTTGATTTGTTTCCTTGTTTGTTCAGGTTAAATATTTTTAAGTTCATTTATGTTCATTCATCATTAATGCAATAAAATTATTGACCAACTTAAAATATAAGTTTTGGACTATCATAAAATTTACTAAGCTAAGATAGATACAAGAGTAATTTTCTGTTATTAAATAAAAATATCACTTTAGTTTAATTTAAATGCATGATGTTAAATGCAAATAATACCCTATACTTTAAGCATTGTGCACCAGGGGAGAATTGAACACTATTTTAAAAAAAGTTCACATTCTACTGACTTTTTAATTGGCGGCTTCTTTTGTTTTCTCTCTTCACTTTTTTCTCAAAAAAAAAAGAGTTCACATTCTGACGACTCTTTAATCGGCAGCTTTTTCTGTTTTTTGTCTACAGCGATTCGAGCTGATTTTAGTTGTTGGTGAGTATATAGTTGCATCGATTTTATATATTTTGTGTTCTATTGCGTGAACTCTAAGTGTTCGTTTCGAAGTGACGCCACTGAGAATTATTTTCATAGCTTTTTGATGTTGCTTAAATTAGGTTTTCTTTTTCTTGTACTAGTGTGTGTCTTACACGAACAAACCAGTATAAACAACCCAGTATATGTAGATGGGTGGGTGCACAGTAGATCGGGTGCATGTCTGAAGTGAATGATAAATAAGCTATTGATCATGTGTTAAATATGTTTATTTAGAAAAATGAGAAGTTAATCACACACATAGGTATGTTATATATACACGTCTATACAAGTAAATTATCACTTGCATTGCAACTGTGTAAATGGTCACATTATTATTTTTAATTGGACTAAGTTCACTGTCTAATCAAATTCAAATTGTGTCCAATTTTTTTGACTTGATAAAATTATTGTGATTGAGTGCAACAGTCACACTATAATTCCACGGTACAACCATTTCGCATATTATAGAAAATGTTAGAATTTAACTCAAATTTTTGTTTAAACTATAGTGCATACTTAGAACAAGTCAATAATTACCTCTTTTGTCCTAAAAAAAATGAAAAAAGGGAGAAGCTAATCTTGAGTTTGAACGAGGACAAACATAGTTCATTTTTTTTTCCGATCACAATATAGTTTATTTAGTAAGGTCAAAATGCGTGTTCGGCAACAGCTTTTCAAGTAGTGTTTAGCGTTTTGACTGGTCAAAACACTATTTTGCTAAATTATTATTGTTCGGTAAACTAGCAGTTCAAGTAGCTTTTTACGTATCTTTTAGTGTTTTAACTAACGTTTCTCAAAAGCTAAAAATTTTAGCGTTTCAAGTAGCTTTTAACTTTTCATTTTTTTTTTTTTGGCAATTCTACCCTTTTTGCATTTTTTTTATTTTTCTATTCTTTTTCCAATCTCTCTCTATATTTTTACCTTTTCTTTACAAATATAAATAAGAAATAATATAAAAATGAATTTTAATTTCTATATAATCAACATTACTAAAAGTATAAGTTTTATTAGTACATTTTTTTAACAAAATAATTTTGAATCTATTAAAATTAATTTTTGTAATATTGATATAAATGTTTTATCAAAAAATTAGTTATACTTTAATATTAAAATATGATTATAAAATAAGTATCTAATTATAAAATGTATTATCTTATTCCTATAATAGTAACAGTAATTACAGTTATCATAATAACAATAATAATAATAACATGATATCAATGTCCTTTTACGTCATTTAACATTCATCAGCTAATTTTACCGAACACATTTTATTCAATCAGCTAGTTAAACAGTCATCCGCTAACAACTAAAATACAATAGCTATCAACCACCTAAACAGCTATCAGCTACTCCAATAGCTAAATTTACTGAATAAGCCCTAAATTTATACATACCTACATATAGTGGTGGCGCTAGAATTTGAGCTTCAAAAGGAAGGAGAAGTATTAAAAATTTTTATTCAAAAAATTAATAAAATCTTTTAACAAAATATTCTATATAGGAAATAGCACCAATACATTATTGTACATACATACATACATAAATACATACATACATATATATATATGCATACATGCATACATACATACATACATCTATATATAAATTATTAACAAGATCAATGCTTCATTAGTCCCTTACCTCTTTCATTATAAAACATATTATTACCAAAAAGAATAATTAATAAAGATGCCAAAGCTTAATTAAATATCACTAACTAAATTTTTAACAAAGAATTGATAACATTATTATTAAGAATCATTAAAAATGAACTAACTAACCAACAAATTTGGGATGAAATTGCTAATTAACTTGGAGAATTTATTAAATAATAAAAATATATACTTACTATTATTTTTTCTTGAGCCATGGGCAGGGGCCTAAATACAAATATTATATTTTTTTAAGGTAGGGGCCGAAAATACAAATATAATATTTTTTTAAACAAATACACAAAAAGAATTAGCTTTTTATCATTTTTTTGGGCTAGGGGAAGCCATCGCCCGTACTCCCCCCCCCCCCAACCCAAAAATGACCCGCCACTGTACATATACATATATATATATATATATATATATATATATATATATATATACATCTATTTATATATATTAATAAATTTTCTATATTAACTAATACCATCCATGAAAAGCTAAAACTTTCACAAATTTATTCAATTATACACTAATTTATGGTTGATCTCCTATATAGTAAATCATCTTTGACATTATTGTATATATCACCTATGTGAGTTCTCTTGACATGTATTGTACAGAGAGAGGCTATCGTATAAGGGTCTGCATGGATTGATTTATAAAATAAGTGCTCTTTGTATAATTATTTTAAAAATATTTTAAGAAGCTAAAATTTTTAATTTTTTAAAAATTTAATTTGAGTGCTTTTTAAAGTCAATTAAAATATATATTAAGAAAAAAGGTACCTTTTATGAAAATGTATTTTTTAAGGAAAAATCAATCCAAATATGTTCTGAGTCACTCTTCTGGCAAAAATTGGAAAGAAAAATAAAAAGGAAGGCTATTAAAATGATAGCTATGACTATCCATGCATATCCCAAGTTCCAAAATGGCCATTTGATATAGTTAATAACATAATCTGTAAACGCTTTGTGTTCACAGTGACCAAAATAAGCAACAAAAGAAAGATATCCAAAATTCCAGGTTTTAAAAGAAAAAATTATTTATCTTCCAACATTACGAGAGAGACTATTAATGTTTAATTTGTAAAATTATCCTATTGTGTTACTCATTTTCTATGACGAAAAAGACTAATTTAAATAAATTTATAAAATATTAAGAATTAATATAAATATTTTTAAAATAATAGAGATCTTTTTACTATGCTTGGGAACATTGAGTATTATATGGATATTTTAAAATAGTGAGATCCACTTCAATTATATTGAAAATGACTATTTAAATATTTCTATACTCAAAATATTTTAATTTTTCCACTGTTTTCATAATCAATTAATTTCCATACTTAGTAACAGAAAAAATATGTAAATTAGTGTCTATTCCAATAGCTCACAAAAAAAATCCAAATTTTATATAGGTAGACATACACATGATAATTTACAATTTATAGGTTTGTGCTAATATGCCTCATAGGTTTAGAATTACATGTAAGAAAACCTACCTAAAGTATGAAAGGAAAATAAAATGCAAAAAATATTTGTGACGAGGGATCGAACAATGCTAGCGGACGATTGGGAATATCCTGACGAGGTACAAGTTATAATCGGGAGATGAGGCCGTGAGATGGGCTTGACTGATCATCTGGACGAGGGACCCGATGGAGCCTTTATTACGTCTGACCATCTCCAAGTGGTTCAGGTGGATGAGACATGTGTCCCCAATCATAATTTATAAACAGGACCTTCATGCGTCTAAATAAGGTAATTCCACTCTTCCCCAGGTAATATATACCTAGACTTTTCCTAAGACAAAAGATGACTTAAGCATCAGCGATTTTTTGGTCGGTACCACACCGGTGCCTAGTTTTTCCATTCTTGCAAGCAGAAGCTTGCCGAAGAAAGTCACCGTTGGAATATCTGATTCTTTGCAGGATCAATTTGGATGGAAAAAGAGTGCCAAGATAAATTTAACATTGTTACTTACGATCATAGTCACTCTCTCCTAAGTTTAAGTTTTTATATTAAAAATTTTAAAGTTTAAGCTATATTTCCATATTTGCCAAACTCCCCCCCTCAAACTATTATGTTCCCTTAAAAAAAAGTCAATTGAAACGAGCTTGTTAATCACTCTTAACATTCCGAAATGGTGGATAGGATCAAAACCGAATAAAGCCAGAAATGCATATCAAGTACAATATCATGCAATCTAATAAAGCCAGAAATGCATACCAAGTACAATATCATGCAATCTCTGGTAGAAACTAAGAATGTGGCCAATAATACATCCAACCTGGACACACAAAACTTATTGTGAGACTATAAAAATAGTGTGTTCAAAGAACAATATCTTCATCAGTTAATCTTGCCAACATCCTTAGCCAGGCCGAATTGGAGAGCATACAACATTCAATCATTTTTCTTTCTTGACCGGCCACCTCCAACCCAAGCCCCCGTCCCCCAACGGGATTTGATTGTTCGGTGCGACGTACAGATCCAAATATGTTGGAGTCCTCTGCAGAAACAAGGTTTCAGAACCAAGCTGATCAGGAGGTGTTGAGGAGAAGAAATGAAGAGTTGGAGAAGGAGTTGCTCAAGAGGCTCGAAACAGAGGAGAAAATGAGACAAGAATTGTTAAGAGTACAAGAAAGGCTTAAGGTGGCTGAGGAGGCTGAGGAGAGGCTTTGCTCTCAGCTTTCTGAGCTTGAGGCTGAAGCTGTCCACCAGGCACTGGCTCACAGGACCCACATCATTTCATTAATGGAGCAGCTTATGGCTGCACAAAAGCTTCTCCAATCCGTCAATGATCACTAGGGTTGCTAGGCAGACACAAAGGTAACGCAGGCGTGCAAAGGTCCCCTTGAGCCGGCCGGAGATTGGCTCTCAAGTGATATGATAAATTCATAATCATCTGATGAATATTTCAGCAGCAGAAGTCTCTTTTTTAACGTTATGATGTTACGAAAGATGCTTCATTCTGCTGAGTAACACTTTCAAATTTCAATATTAGCATTGTTTAGTTTGGTGGTTCGGAGACTGACATGAATCATTCTCATCATGTTGTTGCCTAATAGATATGTTTTCCTCTTTTCCTCCGTTGTTTAATTCCAGATTTGGAACTGTTGAAATAACCCCCTGAAATAACTGAATATCAACTACTAAAAATTCTTCACCTAAGTGGAACCACATGTGCCAAAATCACCTAAGAATTATAACAGGGGAAAAAGTTGAAAGGGCAACCACAAGGTACATTTTAAATAACAGCAGAACTGTAATCTCCGTTGGATTTGACAGAATCATCAGCAACCACACAACTAAAACCAATCTTTCGTGCTAAAATTTTGACCAACCAAATTGTATTACTGCGAAACATAATATTCAGAGGCAAAACTGGAAATATCCCCCTTTATAGAGGAAACTCCCTCACCCAAAAATCCATAATTGCCATGAGCAAGGACTCCAAAAACAGTGCTTCAGCGGCATCCTTGTCATTTACCTTTTGAGTTCTGCATCCCTAAAGACAAGTATCTCAGTCAGTATTTTCACACACCAAAATGATGGATTTCACCTCAGATAAAGCATGATTCAGACCTGTGTATGCTATCAAGAATGAGTAGCCTAGGTCCAGGAGGAATATTCACATCTCTAAGAGCACTGAAAAATTTCAAAGCAGATAAAAAAGGTCACTATCATATCCATGAATTTAGTGGTAAAAACCTAGAATGGTAGACTGAATACTTGCCTATCATTAAGTAAAGGCAGTGTGCTGTCTGTTAATAAGCCTTTCTTGAAATTCTTTTCATACTTCTGCAGGCCAAGACTTGATAACATGGATCTTGTTTTGACATAGTAAACATCTTCTGATGGTGGTTGTGAGAACTTCTGTCCAAGCTGTATGACAAATGGAAAGTTATCTTTAGGACAAAAAGTGCGAAGACCAACATAATTATGATGGTATTATCATCATGATATATCAAAAACAAAGTTTATGAATTGTATGAGACAAAAAAAAAAAAAAACAGAAGAAGAATTGTATGAGACTGTGAATACCTCCCCAGTACAAAGGGAAGAATAATCCCCCTCCCTTCCAAACTGAATGTCTCATATCAACATGGAAACAAAGACAAGAATTGGAGTGGAACATAATAGGAGAATTGGAGTATACTTATAGAAGAATTGGAATATAAGATGAGGTCAAAGCATGGTTCTGGGTTTTGATACATTTAAAAAGTTGGTAACTAGGAGAGTACAGAGTCCCCACAAAGTATGTTAGTTATATTATGTAGATTCAATAGTTGATGAAAGTTTCTATTTGAAGTAAGTGAACATTATTTTGAAAAAGCCAACAGAAATTCAAATTGTTCAATTTCAAACAGGAGAATCTCGTTAATAAAACTCAAGAAGCAGAGAAACAAGTAAAAGATTTCAGAAAAATTGTAGATAGACAATTAGCTATTAGTAAGTGACAGTAAAATTCAAATTAAAAATATCTTTAGACATGAAGCAATTAAATCAGCAAAAATTTTAAGCCGAACAAAGCTCTGTGGATATATATTTGTCCATATGAAATCGAGATAACTGCAAAGTAGCAACGAACATATCACCTGAAAAAGTCCACCTTGAACAACTGCAAAGAAAAGGCCAGAAACAACAGCATTGGCCGCCTGATTTGGGCCACCCATACCGCTTACTAATGAGAACATGGTTCCAGAACCAAAAGCCGCCACCATACTGCAACAGTGAGGTCAACAATTTTCATGGATAACAGTGTCAATCAAAAATGGCAAGCATTTGCAAAAAGAAGAGTAGGTGGAGAAAAACAAGAGGTGCACAGCCCAAAAATATGACACTCTGGCTCTACAGTTCTTTAGAGAATCTGCATACATTAGCTCCATTACTGAATCAAACATGGTTCTCAACCATCATTATAAAGTACTAGGACTAAGCATGGTTATCAAAGAATGCTAGTAAGAGGCAAGAAAAATGTACAGTTCAATTCAAATACATAGATGGAATGCTAGTAAGAGGCAAGAAAAATGTACAGTTCAATTAGAATGCTAGTAAGAGGCAAGAAAAATGTACAGTTCAATTCAAATACATAGATGGAATGCTAGTAAGAGGCAAGAAAAATGTACAGTTCAATTCAAATACATAGATGGAATGCTAGTCAGAGGCAAGAAAAATGTACAGTTCAAGTCAAATACATAGATGGTATCTGGGGAAAGATGTGGACAGAGCAATAATATATTCTGCGTGTAGAGGTCAGTCAACAGACATCTGATAAAATTAACTCTCTAGAACTCAAAACCTCGAGTAGTTGTTTTATCCTGTGAGGCTGTGAGCTGATTAATTTACTAATCGAAGCAAAATTAATCGCTGCCCGTTACTCCTTCATTCCTTGTAACAACATAAATTGTTAGTGGCGTAGCTTATCCAAGTTTTGACCAATCAAAGTTCACAGAGCAAAAGCAAAGGACGCAGACCTCAAATGCAATCCTTCTATGATATGTGTCATATATAGAGTTTGATAAAAATGAAGGTTCTTTCACACATAATAGCATACTAGCATACAAAAGAAAAAACTCAAGAACTCGCATCCCACACTAATGCAACCAAGAGGTGGTACAAGATAAGCAACCAATAAGAAAACATTGTTATGCAGTAAAGAGAGAAACATTGTCATGCAGTGAAGACAGGAACATAAAGCATATGCAGAATGTGAAAGGATAAAGTGAATACATTTCAGTAGTATGCATCAGTCTTTTCTTTTGTTGCATACAATGATTGCTCAAGAATTGAACTTGAGGAAGTTAGATATAGATGGTTTAACGGTCCCATCAAAAGCATACCTGGATTGAACATCTTCCTTCCCTCTTAATCTCTTGAGGACACACGAAATGCCAGCATTAACCCCTGTCATTACAGCAAAATTTCGGGCTTGGACCAATGGACCTCCTGCAAGAGCCTGTAAGTACATAAATACAGCGTTAACCACACTTACTACCCAATTAGGAGATATAGTGAGGGACATTACCGAAAAGAGAAAAGTAAGAGGGTTTTTGCCTAAACTTCTCTAAAAGCTCCAGACTTGAGTCCTACTAAAAGAGTTTTTCTGATAAGCCTAATTGTGGGCTTGGACGCATAACAGCTCACACTGAAAAGAAGCTTAGCCAAACAACTGAGAGCTTATAAGTTATTTTTGACCAATAATATGAAATTTAGCAAAACTCTCTAGAAATTCCTACGCCAAATAACGTTACTAGGCACTTTCTAGATATATTGACAAGTGCACTTAGTGATCAGAAGGTATTTAACTACAAAGTAATTTAATTGGGAAATCAGAGAATCATGCGCCACCATTACTAGAAGTTGGCTTATTCGATGCGCAGGTACTCTATGGACGGCAAGGAAGACCTTAACTTCTGCCTATTCAGACCAAGCGACTGAAGAAGCACCTCGAATCCTACTTATCAAATCTTGATGTTTTTTCAACATTAACGCTAATGCCAACTTACAATCAACACGAAAACATACATTTCTCTGCATACCATGATGCCAAAACACAATTTTCAGCACCTAAGGAAGACAACTTATAACAAGCCCCATCATCCATCATCTTAGACATGCCATATGGAAATCAACACCATAACACCCATATACAATAAACAAAATTACTGATACAGAAAATTAAACACATACAGAAAAAAAAATGTTCAAGTAAAACATGAATTTTCAATTTTAATCCGCCTCTACTTTCTAAAACATAACATAATTAGTAAAAAAAAAAAAAAGGAGAAAATATTCAGTGTAAATAAGAAAAGGACCTGGGCTTGTTTGAGGGAAGCCATAGCCTGAGGATTGAAGTTGGGAGACCCAGGTGGAGGAGTAGGGAAAGAGGAGGAAACATCATTGGTGAGGGTGCCCATGAAGGCGCCGATGGCGGCGCCCTGGGAGGCGCTGGTGGCGGTGACGACGGCCGCTTCGACGGACAAAGATTGCTTGGCCAGCCATGATTTGAAGCCATTCTCCAACTCTTTGAGCTTGGCTTGGACTTGTGCTATTGGGTTTTGACTCGTGTCCAACCCCATTAACAACCCTTGCTTGCCTTCACCCACCATTAACTTATTCTTCTGTGTGTTTTGTGTGTGTGTGTGTGAATTTGAAGGTGGTGTAGTAACAATTTGATTAGTTTGTCTCTTATGAATTTGCAGCGCTTGAACTTTGATGTGGAAGCAGCAAAGGTGTGTGTGGAGAAAGATAAAGCAGTGGGCTATGGCAGTGCTACTAACAAAGATTTTATTCCGTTCTTCCGCCGCACAATTCACCTGGGAAATATAATTTTTGGAGAAATAGAAAATAAAGAAAAATCAGTAAAAAATTGGGGAATCTCCAAAAAAAATTTTAAAAATTGTAAAATTAATTTTAACATAACACTTATCAAATTAAAATGCAAATAAAAATATGTAACCTAAATTTCGAAATACAAAAAATCTATAACTAAACTCAAAGTATAAGATAGTTCAAATTTTAAAATATAAATAAAGTACATGATCTAAAATATAAATAAAGATACACAATCTAAAGCAAAAATAAAAATACAACTTAATATACAACTCATTAACGTCTTCACTTCTCCTTATGCATCCCAGGGGCTATTTAAATCTCAGTCATTATATTCATAGGCTCAATCCTAATTTTGACAAGTCTAAAAGCGAAATTAGAAATAATATATTGAATCAACAAAATAATACAAAGATAAGGGTAAAATGTACAAAATTGCCCTATCTCCTTGTGGATTGTCTAATTAATTGATTACTCATGTGTTTTAAAACTTACCATATAAGCCCCTTGTTCTTTTCAAAAGGTGGCATAAATCACCTTTTTTTTGTTATTATTTGCACCATTAGTTGAAAATAATGGTACTTTTGTGAAAAAGATACAGTAGCAAGTTTTAACACTCATATATTACAAAAAAAAAAAAAAGAGCTCATATAATGCATAAAAAGTTGATTTGGACAAAAAAGTTAAAAGTAGAAGATTATGTACCACTTTTTGAAAAATATAAAAGGTAACGTGGTAAGTTTTAGTTTGGTGTTTATTCATTCTAAGCAGTTTACAATACAACTGTAAGTTTAGGGGCTTTTGGTTACACTTGGTTATATGATGTTTATACTTTCATTCTTTTTCTTCAAAAATAATTTTATTCGAAATGGTAAGCTAGCCTGTTTGGCTTGACAATCACCACTCTAGGAGCCTGTTTGGCTTTGCTTATTTTGCTGTTTATAAGCACTTAAAAAAAATACCTCTTTGTATACCTTTTACTGTTTGTAGCTTATAAGTCTCAAATAAGCTTAACCAAACAGGCTATAAATTATTTGGAGCTATTTTGCCAAGGAAGTCAGTGACGTGTAGTCCTCTCCTCGCATTAGAGGTTTGGTTTTCACTTTGACATTTTTTAATTTTTACTGCAACCCCTAAAAAATAGTTGCATCTATGATGTAGCACCACAGTTTGTCCTCGATAATGTTTTCTTTTATTGAACTAAAAGCTCGAATAATAGGTAGTTAGCATAATGGCTTCGGTATATGGATCATTTATATGTTTTAATTTAGTATTTGGTACTGCTTCCAACTTTATATTGTCTTGAACTCTTCATTAATATTGTACTTTTATAGTCATCTATATATGGGATCTTTTTTGACCATGTTACAAATTTGCAATTATAGTTTTTAATTTTAAATTTATAAAAACTAAAATTTTTTCCCAAAATTTGTAAGCAATTGCGTCCCAATCATGTTTTGAAATGGGTGCTCAACCTGTGGTGTAATTGGTTAAGGTGTTGAGGTAAATTAGAGTTTATGCGTCCTTTTGGACATGCTTATCAGGCGCATTTGATGATCACTCACATTGGGAGGGAAGCTAATCAAGCAGCAAATTTCTTGTAAATTAAGGGTCCAAAGGTTGGGGTTTGAGAACGATGTACAATTGTGAAGGGATGGGTTTGCTTAGGGCAATTGTGATATTGGATAAGTTGGAGTTTCTTTATTTGCGCATGAATTGAGGAACTATCAAATATATGTAATTGTATAATGATTAGGTTGTCTTTTAAGCCTTAGGGCATATGGTTGTGCTATGTTTCTCCTGTTTCGTACTTAGGTTGATTATAAGAGATGGGATTGTCCATCTCATAGGTAAGATGGAGGCATATGTTGATTCTATACCTTTTTAGTGTAATTTCTTTATGTAGCGCAATAAAATTTCATGATGTTCGTAAAGAAAGAAAGAAAAAGGGGGAAAAAAAACTTGACAAATTTCTATCTAATGTTTATTTCACTTGATAGATTTCTTTTATTTTCTAATGGTTATGTAATTTGGTACGTTTCTTTTACTTCTTGCTTATCTAACCGATAATAATCTTAACCTTTAATTGAAGGGTCCATTTGGATTGGTTTTTTAAAAAGCTCCTTTTTTTAATAGCTTTTGAAAAAATAATTTTTTTTTAGAATCTGAAAATTCTGGCTTTTAAAAAAAATTATATTTGAGTTTTTTTTCTTCAGAGTATCAACTTTTTTGGAAGTCAAATCAAATAGTTATTACAAATTTAATGTAATTTTTTAAAGCAAAAAAAATGCTTTTTCCTGAAAAAAAAAAAAAACCCAATCCAAACAGGCTTGAAATTGCAATAAGGGCTCGTTTGGATTGGCTTTTTTTACAGAGCTTTTTTTGAAGAGCAGTAGCATAAGCTATTTTGTATTTGGATTCATCCAGCGAGATGTGCTTTTTGAACTGCAACAGTTATTTGGATAGAAAACTGTAAAAACACTTTTTTTTAGTTAAATTACCAAAAAAAGACATGCAGAAACACTTTTAGTTATTGTCATTTGCGTAAAAAAAGTAGTTACCAAAATTAACTTTTATCTTTAAAAAAAACACATGAATTGTTAGTTTTTTAATTTTCTTTTTTATTTCATCACACATGTGATATTTAATTTGAGATTATAATTTTATTACAAATTTAAATATTTTGCTTAAAAAAACTTAAATAAATCATGTCTATTATTTTCTTTTTCTTTTTCATGGTAAAGAAAAATATATATAAGGAAAAAGATACCTTCAATTATTTGTCTAATATTAGTAGATCATCAATCCAAACTCATATACATTTGAAACATCAAAATGTTGTCCAAATAGATGTCAAATTTGAGACTCCAAAGGGAAAGAAGAACATAAATTTGGCTACATGTTACAAAATATGACAATGTTCGTTAACATCGCCTACTAATAACGCACTCGTCCTGGTAATTGATCTCTAATAGCATCTCTTGTTTCCTTCATCACTTTAGTATCTTCTAAAGTTGACCCTTCACATTCTTGAGTTGGCAATACTTCATTGTTAGTAGATGCTTTCTCTCTAACCTCTAACTCAGATAAATTCTCTAAACTTTCTAGAATATTTATATCAGGTGAGTCCTCTCTTCTTATATAATTATGAAGCGCAAAACATGCCCATATAATAGCAAATTGCATTTGAAGTTCAAAATTAGTCAAATTATGCAAGATTCTCCACCTTTCTTTGCAAACTCCAAAAATTCTTTCAATAAAACTTCTCAAGCTTGAGTGATGATAGTTAAACAATTCATTCCGTGATATGAAAGTTGGAGCCAACCTAAATTGTGGAAGATGATACCTTGTGTTCTTATATGGCCTTAAGTATCCCTTGAAAATAGGATATCTAGAATCAATAAGGTAATATTTACCTAGAAACAATTAGAGTATATTAAACATAATGTCATATATCAAAATCCATAAAATAAATACAAATCATTTTGGATATGTCTAACCTTCAGGTGGACGAGGAAATTGTAGTTTTGGCTTTTGAAGAGTATCTAAGTAAATTCTAGTATCATGTACTGAATCCTCTCAACCTATCAATGCAAGTGTGAAGCACATATTAAAGTCACATACAACTAAAACATTTTTACTAGTATATCCCTTTCTACCAGTGAATGGTATCTTTTTATCATTAGGAACATAGATAGCAATATGAGTGCCATCTATAGCTCCTATGCAATCCTTAAACCATGACCAATATCTTGAATCACCCTCGAGCATTGCTTGAGCGTCTCTAAACATACGATCAGCTGGCCTAATATATTCATTTCCTAACTTTCTCACAGCTTTTAACACCTTATGAACTTGCCTCCATATAGTCTCTCCATAATGTTGAAATCTCTCTTTGAGATCTCTATAAGAAGCTCCATGCCCAATCATGTATAAAAACATAGGTACCGCCTTATCTAGCCAACTCATTTTGTTGGTTACAAGCCAAACTTTTGAGTCAAGTCCTCTACTAATTTGTTGAACACATGTTTTCTCATTCGAAATTGCTCAAAAAAACGCATCTCATGCCCTTTCTTCAATCCTTCTACCCATTTTTGTCCGGTAAGAGGTGATATTCTTTTTCCCTCCTTGATTACATATTACAAATAATAATTTGTAACTGCTGCTGTAGCCACACTACTTCCTATTTGAAGTCGACGTTTATTCGTACTTGCCACCTGATTTCCATTTTCAGAACTTTCAGAATCTTTATCTGAAGTATCAATCATCCTGTGTAAATAAAAATAAACAAATATTTTAATTATAAAATACTTATCTCAACAAGACACATGATAAAAGAAAAATATTTCATTCACGTAGTCAAATAAAAAATAACATTTCATATAATCCAACAAGAAAATATTATGTCATACAATCCACGGTAGATAGCTATAACAAATGAAAACATACACATAAAACAAAATATAAAGTAAATCAACATCAATCAACATCTTCATCCTTGAAGGTGTTGAACCACCCAATGGTTAGCTCAGGATCATTTTCCATAAAGTGGACAAATGCTTCCCTATTGTGTTTCTTGGCCAAGATTCTAGAAGCCAAGAAGCACCGAGAGCTACCTTTCACTAGACCAAGGACATCATCAACAAGCTCAAACATCTATTGATACTGTAACGATCATTAGGTATTAGTCCAGTCACGGTGGTTTGAGACATTTGGTTTATCCCAACAAGGAGTCGATCAAGAGAATCTTGAAGTTTTTCTGCCACTGCACCCCTTTTCTCTCTTCCCCCTCCCCCCACCTCAATTTCCTCTTGTTTCGAGCACTTGAGCTAGTTGCATTAGGGGCATCATTAGGGGGATCATTAAGGGCATCATCAGTATCCCCATCACCATCTAATGTTGGGCCACCAGCATCACCATCATTCATTGGTGGATCTTAATATGGTATGAACACAGCATAACCAGTTGTCACTACATCCTTGAAACAAGTTTCTAACAAATCTAAAAACTTTGGCCCTTCATCTTTCCACTTTAGATATTCTGTATTTTCCTGTAATTAAAATAGAAAAGTAAATAAACAAAAAGCTTGTAACACGTAAAGAGTTAACTTGAACAATATAAATTGAGATACTTACTTTTCCCTTAGCAATCCAAAACTCCTCAGGGGCTTCTATGGTTCTCTTAACTGGATCCCAACCAAGATCAGTTTGATTTTGGGCAAGTTTTGCCTATAAGGAGAACTCCTTTTTCAAAGCATCCACTTATTCTTTAATTGTTTGTAAACATAATTATTTCCTATCCTTTCATTAAACTTTTTTATCAAGTTCTTCCACCCCTCTTTGGTGAAATGTGAGTGAGGTCTATTCCCAGCATGCACCTCCTCAATACATGCCTTTAAGAATGCCTCTATGTTACTATCATTCCATTTTGCCTTCTCTGTTCCCTTAACTTCATCCGAATTTGGATCCTCGGTAGTTTTTTTAGAAGCATACTTTAATGTCATTCTAATTAAACAAAGATTAACATAATCACTATCATTCTAATAAGTACTAAAAGTTTCCAATATAATGTGAATATTTGCCAACCCAGTAGCAAATGAAAAATCCAAAAAAATATCAATACACTTCGTCTTTTTTCTTCTTCATTAGAAAAAAAAAATGAAGGCAAACTCTCCTAACATTTTAGGATATTTACACATTGTATTTCATAGTGAACATAAGCAGACAATAGTTCAAAAAAAATTGGGTAATTGTACCTAGAAAGTTACCTTTCAGCTCAACTAAATGCTCATTAACCATTATAAAGCTTGATAGTTGTATTAACAAATTAAACTTCCACACATAAAAACAAAAATGTCTGGAATATAATTGCCTTTTCTCTACTGTGTCTAGCAAGATCCTAGCCTAGACATCACAATTCATATGTTTCATCTCATCTCATATCTTAATTTTACTCCAAATAGCTATTTTTCCCTTTCACAATTCATACATACATTCTTTTCTAAATTCATTTTCATGAATTCGCGCTAGCTCCTAAAAGGCTAAAATCACAAGGTCACAACTCCATGTGCTTGATACAGACATCATTAGGCTATTCAACTACATATAAAGCCTACAAGTTAATAATGGCACCAGCAGCACGTATGACATGGAAGCACGAGAAATTCGAAGATTCACAATAAAAATCTCCATCATGTTGTGAAGAAAACATATGGCCTTGATAAATGCAGAGTAATAGTTTCTTGAGAAATAACTATTAAAAGCCATCTAATAGTTCACAGCAAATCCAAATTCTTGAACATATCCATTCTTTAATACACTTCGTCTTTTTTCTTCTTCATCAGAAAAAAAGGTATACTCTCCTAAAAATATCCTCTTGACCTTGGCAGGCCATGGGAAATCTTAGTTTTATGACTCAAAAGCATCTAATGTGACGGATAAAAAGACAAAAGGATCATAACAAAGGATCATAAGAAATTATTTTCAAAAAATCCAAAAAAAATTATCAATACACAGATCTGGGGATGATAGAGAGGGAAAAAAAAAGTAAAAAGTAGAACTTACTTATGAAATCTGTAATCTTTGGAGAGCTGCAAGAAGAGAGAGGGAGGGAGAGAGAAAGAGAAAGAGTGTGTGTGTGTGTGTCTGTGTTTAACGATGGAGATGAGCGAAAGAAGAGAAAGGAAAGTTTTTTTTATTGGGTCAGACGGTGTCAGCTCATTTTCTTTTTAACATTCTCTCTCATCGCAGAAGCTTTTTCTCAAGGCTCAAATTTTGAGCTTCTATAAAAAGCTCATTTTGAGCTGTGTTTTTTTCAACTTCAGCTTTTGGACAAAAAGCCAATCCAAACGAGTATTCACACATAAGAAGTGCTTTTTTTTGTCAAAAGAAGTGCTTTTTGGCTAAAAAAAGCCAATCCAAACACAGCCTAACTCTTAAAATTTATTGTTTTCATTTTTTATTTTATTTTTATTGGGGTAAATGACACGGAACCCCATTTTCGTTTATTATAAGTTTACGTTTACCCTTTATGATTTTAAAATTAGTTAGTTACCCTCCTATATATCTCAAAATAAAAGCACACACGCCCGTTGTTCGTGAAATGTAACGAAAAGTGGAAAATGTCTTTAATGCCTTTCTAATAAACATGTGCTTTCTTCCTCATTGTTCAAAGCCTTCTTTCTCACCTAATGTATGACCCAAAGACCCCAAACGCCACTTGCCATGGCCATGAACAAAATTTAATCGCCGACTCTTTCCCAACCACCAAACTGCCACACCAACAGCACCGCGAGCTTTCTCAAGCTCCTACGATCGATTTAGTGTGCTCTGTGTTTATCAAGCAACCATGTCAGTGTTCACCATGAAAGCTGCCAATCTCAAGTTTTTTTTGCCACTATCCTTTTTAATAGTTCCAAGTGATGCCAAGACTACCATTGGATCTATAAGCAACAATAACAAACAAACCATTCTATTAAGTAAGGGTATGCAACACAAGAAGAAACTACAACATCTTGCAGAATTCGTTACCAAATAGAACGAGTTAGGTATTGCTGAGCTAAGCCTTTTTTTGGCTATAAATAGAGCTAAGGTCTTAGAGGAAAATATGTCAATTACTTGTTCTCAAATTCGTTCTCCCTTTTTAGGAGCTTTTGATTGCTCAAAATATCAATTTCCTTGTAAAAATTTCTTAGAAAATTAATCAAATCTTCCTTTGTTGCCTTTGAGTTTCTAGTTTCTCAATTTGCATATTACACTGTGTGTGTATAAACTTTGGATTTGTGTATATATATATACATATATATACATACATATATATATATATATGTATGTATGCATTTTTATATGTCAGTATATATATATATATATATATATATATATATATATATATATTATGCTGTGTATGTATAATTTTTTTTGGTTTGTATGTATGTGTGTGTGAGGGTTTGGGGAAGAAGATGAACAATAAGAAAAGAAAAAAAAAAGACAAAAAAGAAGAAACATAAGGGGGCATTTTGATCCTTCAACAAACTTTTTAGATGAGAAAATATTGTTTTTACTTTAAAAATTGCACATAGAGCGTGTGTATGCCTTTTCTCGTTAAAATGGATGGAGAAAAATGACGGAGGGGTAACGTGTTTTACTTTTGGAAAGTATAGAGGGGTAATTAGCTAATTTTAAAAGTACAAGGGGTAAATGTACACTTATGATAAACCACAAGGGGATTCTGTGCCATTTACCCTTTTTATTGATATATGACATTATTTCAAAAAGGGCTTCATTGTTTCATTGTTGTATGTAATGAATATAAATTTAGATTCCTAGCAAAAAAGTATAAGTTTAGATCCCTTTCATATACTAAATATATTAAGTATGATTTCATTTTTTTTAGGTTCCTACAAATATAAAATAATTTAAAGGAGTTATATGAATAACTATACTCCTAAGAGAAAAAAAAACTCATATTATTACTCCTCAAAAATATTTTGTTGTTCATAACATTATGTGTGAATGGAATTTATATTTCTATTTTGTGTACAACATTTTTGGGTTAAACATATTAGTGTTTGTTAATTGTAACTCTAAAATAGAAATAAAGTTCTATATTCATGTTTGATTCATATCTACATTAGTGTGGAAAAGTAATTTCATACACCCATACTATGATTTTTTTAGTGTGGAAAAAAAATGATTGCTAATTGATTTATGTATTAAAATATTTTAGTTATAATAAATTTCAAACAATTCTAATCTTTCATAGTTGTATTCATCAATGTTACTTTAGATTTTCAATATGTTAAAAAGTGTGCTAAATATATTATTTCTTATTTAAACTAACATAAAACAATTCAAATGTGTTAGAGAAAAAACATGCAAACACAAAGAACACGAGAAGAAAACCACACGAGAATTTACGTGGTTTAGCCTTAAAGTCTACGTCCATGGGCAACAGAGAACAATTTCGCTATTGATTGCGAATATTACATGGCTTTTCACTTTGGTCTCTCTCCCACACATAATACAATGAGTATTGTCACATATTTATAGTGTACAGGTTTCCTAAAACCGATTGAGCAGAAAAGGTAACATATTAATTATGTACTATTATAGTAACAAGCTAATAAGGTAACTTGTTAATAAGGCAATTTGCTATTCCTGTTGCCCAAGAATACGAGCCATAAGTAATAAATCTCCACCTTGGCACGTATTCGCTTAAATCCAAACACCAATCATCCCTGTTACCAAATGCCCCTAACGGCTCAATGCTCCACACCGCAAATAACAACCAAGTCCAAGCAATGCTTGAACTTTGCTAACTGGAACCACCTGGTCATCGTATCTGCTGGATTCTCATTGGTAGAAATCTTCTGCACCAATATGATCACTTGTGATACAACATCTCTAATAAAATGAATTCTGATGTCAATGTGTTTAGTCCTCTCAGTCCTCTCATGATACATCTGATTCTTCATCACATGAATTGCACTTTAGCTATCACAAAAAAATCATACTCCAATCCTGCTATAGTCCAAGGTCACGAGCTAGGCATCTACATGGCCTCCTTCACAATTTCTGTAATCGCCATGTACTCTGCCTCAGTAGTCGACGATCCCACAGTAGACTGTAATATCGCTTTCCAACTGATAGTATACCCTAAGAAAGTAAACACGTAACCCATCAGAGATCTCCTCTTATCAAGATCACGCGCAAAGTCTGAGTCACAATAACTTACCAACCTCGAATCTCCAATCATCTGGTTAAACAACAAATCTACATTCGTAGTGCCATACAAATATCTCATTATCCATTTCACCACTTCCTAGTGTGCTTTCCTAGGTGATGCCATATAATTGCTCACAACACTAATTGCATGTGAAATGTTAGGACAAGTGCACACCATAGTATACATCAAGCTATCAATAGCACTCGAGTACGGAACACAAGACATATGCTCTGCCTCCTCCTTGGTTTTAAGTGACAACCTGTAGACAACTTGATATAAGTAGCAAGCGGCACACTTACAGGCTTTGTTTTATACATTCCAAAATGCTTTAGCACCCTCTCAACATAATTCTACTGAAACAAGAACAGCTTTCTAGCAATTCTATCCTTGTAAATCTCCATGCTAAGAATCTTCTTCACAGTTCCAAGTTCCTTCATCTCAAACTCATCACCTAGCTACTTCTTTAATTCGTCGATGACAGACATGCTTTTAGCAGCAATAAGCATATCATCGACATATAACAAGTATACAAACGAACCATCTAGAAGCTTCTTGAGATATACGTAATTGTAATAGGCACTCATTGTGTATCCAGCACCTACCATGAACATGTCAAATCTCTTGTACCACTACTGAGGCGACTACTTCAACCCATATAAGGACTTCTTTAGTTTGCAAACATGGTTCGCCTTGCCAGGAACAACATACTCCTCTAGTTGACTCATATAAATCTACTCCTCAAGATCACCATGCAAAAACGTTGTTTTCACATCTAGCTGCTTAAGCTCTAAATCATGAAAAGCAACCAAGGCAAATAAAACCCTGATGGAATTGTTCTTCACAACCGAAGAGAACATTTAATTGAAGTCAACACCCTCCCTTTGTGTATAGCCTTTTGCCACTAACCGCGCCTTATATCGAAGACCTTCAACCCCTGGAGTACCTTTCTTTTTCTTGTAAATCCATTTGCAACCAACAACTTGTTGTCTCTGAGGCAATTTAACAAACTCCCATGTCTGATTCTTCTAAAGAGACCCAATCTCTTTACTCATGGCACTTACCCACTGAGCAGAATCTTTCCCAGATATAACCTCATTGTACGAATTTGGGGCATGTCCTCCAATTGTTTCAGCAACAATCAAAGCAAAAGCAACAAGATCAGTGTATCCATACTTTTGAGGCTCTCTAATCTGTCTCCTTTCCTGCCTAGTAGCAATGTTGTACTTCTGTTGTTCAGGCACATTTTGATCATGCATTTCAATCAGCTGAGTTGGCTGAATAGAACTGCTACTAGGTAGATGGAATATTTGAAACGTCAGCAAATTCTTCTACTTGCTCTTTGACATTGCGGTCTAAACTAATTACCGCTTTCGCCTTTTCTCGGTCTAATGAAGCAGACTCATTGAACTTGACATCCCTACCGATGAGGAAACCTAGAGACTTTGGATCTGCGTGCCACAACTTGTAACCTTTCCTCTTGGACGCATAACCTAGGAATATGCATTTCTTTGCCCTCGGCTCATACTTGCCATCTTTCACATAAGCGTATGCAAGAAAACTAAACACCCTTCATTAAGAGTAATTAGCAGGCTTACTAGACCATAACTCAAAAGGAGTCTTCAATCTAGTAGCTATGGATGGAGATCGATTCACCAAGTAGCACGCTGTGTTAACAGCTTCAGCCCAAAATTCTTGACCCAAGCTAGAATAGGAAAGCACACAACGACCTCTCTATATAAGAGTTCTATTCATAAGTTCTGCAACTCTATTCTGTTGTCGTGTCCCTGCACATGCGAGGTGTCTTACAATTCCATGTTTCCTGCAAAACTCATCAAACTCTTTGTTGCAGTATTCCAACCCATTATCAGTCCTAATATGCTTGATCTGTTTACCAGTCTGCTTCTCAATCAATGTTTTCCACTTGACAAATGTTGGAAATGCCTCATCTTTAGTTGTCAAGAATACACCCACACCATCCAAGAGTATGTATCAATGAAAGTGATATAATACTTCACACGCTTCTTGGAAGGAACTTCATTAGGACCCCAAAGATCATAATGAATGTAATCAAATGTACTTTTGGTATTCTCCTGGCCTTTACTAAACTTTACCCTGGTTTGCTTTCCATAAATACAATGCTCGCAGAATTCAAGCTTTCCCATTTTTTGTTCACAAAGCAAATCCCTCTTGCTGAGCTCGATCAGCCCCCTCTCGTTCATATGGCCTAACTTTTTGTGTTATAATTGCATGATGTCATTATCACTCTCCTCGAATGCAATAGCTACAACACTTGTAACTGTACTACCTTGAAGAACATATAGGCTGCAAGTCAAGTTCCCTTTCAAGAGCACAATAGCACCTTTGGTCATCTTTAGGACACCATTCTCACTTTGGAATTTATACCCATAAGAATCCAAACGCCCAAGAGAAATCAAGTCTTTAACTCTGGTACATGCTAACACTCAAGAGATCTCTTAATACAATCAAACATCTTGATATTTATGATGCCTATTCCTTCTACCTTCAACGAAAGGTCACTGCTTAGAAAGACTTTCCTTTCCTTTCTGGAATAAGAAGAGAACCAATAACGCTTAGAACATATATGGAATGTTGCACCTGTATCAAGAATTTATTGATTATGCCACTGTAACGCACTCACAGATAAAACATCCCTGGTGCTACTCGAACTCTCTCCATCATAGTCAGTATTCTCCATCATATTAGCTGAATTCTCCACCTTTTTCTTTCCTTTTTCAGCTTTGGACATTTTTTCTTAATGTGATCCTTCTCACCATACTTGAAACAGCGTAGTTTTCTCATTCTTGATTTTGACTGCGACTTGCTTTTCTTTCTATTTGAAGATCCCCCTCTATTCTCCGATCTCCTTTTACTCATTAAACCCTCCCCATGAACTTCCTCCCTATATCCCAATATATGTGTTTGAAGATTCTTCGATTTCAATGAAGCAATCACATCCTCAAAGTTAATTTTGTCCCTCTCGTACGACATAGTGTCCACAAAGTTCATATGTAAGGGCAGTAATGAGCGTAACAAAATAATAGCTTGATCTTCATCATTAAATTTAACACCCATGTCTTTCAAAGCAATAACACAAGAGGTAAACTCATCAAGGTGTTGCTTTAGTGGCTTACTTTCTTTCATTCTAAGATGATACAATCACTTCTTCAAATAGAGATAGTTCGTGAGAGATTTTGATGCATATAATTCCACCAAAGTATTCCAAGTCTCAATTATCGCTGTCTTCTCAGTAATTTCTAGCAACACTTCATTCGTCACGGATATGTGTATTGCACTTAAGGTTTTTGCTTCAAGTTCTCATCTCGCTACAAGTTTCGTTTCCTCCGGGATCACTTCTTTAATGACTTGCCAAAGTCTTTGCATTATCATAAATGCCTTGAATTTAATCCTCCATATACTGAAACTCACTCTTCCACCAAATTTCTCGATTTCAAACTTTCCACCTATGGAAGACATCTTCGTTTGCTCAAGACTCACACTTCAGGATAGAATTTGGCTCAACGAATCACAAAACTGGATTCAGCACGTTGCAAAACCTTAGGAACACCCCCGGTCAACTTTGGTCAACATTGGTCAAAGTCAAACCTATTAGTCAAACTCAACACCATTACCAAACATGCACTTCAGAGCAGAGTTTGGAAAAATAAAGCCCAAAATCGAACTCAACACGTTGAAAAACGTGGGTAAGGCTCTGGTCAAACTCAGTTCTTGGTCAACAGCCAACGATCAACAGTCAACCCTCGATCAAACCCCTGTCAACTAGTCAATATGGTCAAATAGGTCAACTCGGTCAAACTATTTTTTTTTTTTTTTTTTGTTTCCTGGACTAGGCCCAATCTTAAAATAAATTCCTTTTTTTTTTCTCTCTTAGACTAATCTAAAGCCCAAACCCAAAAAGAATATTTTATTTTATTTCTTTTATTTTGGAAACCACCTGAGCCCAACAAAAAACTTATTTCAAAAAACCCAAAACCAAAATGACCTAATAAAATCTGGACAAGGCCTCTACCTAGGCTTGATCTAAATAACCTATACCCAAAGCCCAAACCCAAACCTTAAACCTACTTTATAAACATGAACTAATACCCAAATACCAAACCTAACTCGCAAAGAAGTATCCAAGACCCACGAGTCTTACCTTTTTCACCTGTCTCCTTATCCAAATAAGCACACGACTCGACCTGGTCAAAGCTCACGTTCAATGCTGACAGCATCGGAGCATTTCTCGTTGAGCAGAGACCTTTGTTTGGTTAGGCATTGTTTGGTTTGAGCAATTTCAGTTTCACAATGAGTTTTTGATTTTTCCTTTTACCTCAAGCAATGGAAAAAAATCTAAGTTCTAGATCCCAATTTGTTAGGGAAAAAACATAAAAACACGAAGAACACGAAAAAAAAACGACACAAGAATTACGTGGTTTGGCCTTAAAGCCTACGTCCATGGGCAGCAGAAGACAATTTCACTATTGATCGTGAATATTACAAGGCTCCTCACTTTGGTCTCTCTCCCACACATAATACAATAAGTATTACCACATATTTGTAGTGCGCAAGTTTACTAAAACCTATTGAGTAGAAAAGGCAACCTATTAATTATTTAATATTACGGTAACAAGCTAATAAAGCAATTTGTTATTCTTGTTGACCAAGAATACAGTCCATAATCAACAAAATAAATCATTTTATAGGCTATGTTAATATGCTAGTTGCACTGGAAGCCTTTTGTAGAGTGTATTATTAACCTATACCTTGTCTTTGTAATAGTTGTGTTTGATTTTCACTTTCTCTGTGTAATCATTTAACAAATATTTCCAAAAACTTGCATAAAAACTATCATCCGAATAAAATGATATCATAGTGTTTGGCTTTGCTTATTTATGAGCTTATAAACACTTTCAAAAAGTATTATCTCACTTATTTTTTATTATTTATTGCCAAACGCCCTCTCTGTGTATTGTATGAGATACAAAGGGGAAATCACATGCATAGTCTCCAAAGTTGACATGAATTTTCAAGTTAGTCCTACTTATTTAAATTGATGCAAATTAATCCCCAATGTTTTCAAAAACCAATAAAATTAGTCCCTAAGCTCAAGTTGTCATTCTTTTTTCTTTTCTTTTTTTTTTATTCTTAGTTGATTATAATACCTTGAACTTTTGTACTGTGAATTTCATTATGGAATAATTTTTAGATAATAAAAGTTCTTAATTTTCATTAAAAAATTTCAATCAGATGTCTAATGTGTCTTATAAAAGTTCACAATAAATCTAAATATGCAAAGAATGCAATAACTATCATCCAAAATGTTAAATTCCTGCTACTTTTTTTTTTTGCTAGGAATTCTTGCTTAAAAAAATAGATAATCGAATTTCGTTTTATAATGCAAAGGGTAAAATTGTCAATTGCTTTTATGTTTGAGGTCATTTGAGACATTTTTGTCAAAACTAACGTCTATTCTAATTGTAGGGACTAATCTGACCATAATAATTAAATATTGGGAACTTGTATGAATTATTTGAAACAATAAAGATTAAAATTAAAAAATATGTAAACATTAGGGAATAATCTGACCATAATAATTAAACATTGGGGACTTGTATGAATTATTTGAAACAATAGGAATTAAAATTAAAAAATATGTAAACATTACGGACTTATTTGAATTTAACTCTAACTACAGGGATTAATTTAAGTGTAATAAATAAATATTGAGGACTTATATAAATTATTTACAATAATAAAAATTAAAATAAAAAAATATTAATATTAAAGACTTATTTAAATTTAACTCGTGTACAAAATAGTCATCCCCTTGTATGGTTGTTGAAAGACGGGGACCCCTCTGGGTTGGTTATTGGTTAACTCGATGCACGTTGTTTAATTTTAATGAAACCCCAAAAAAAAAAAAAATCCGAACGTCCTCATAAAATCAGGAGAAAAAAAAGAAGAAAAGAAAAAACATATAACGATGGCGACATCCGCTCTAGTTTGTGACAAAAGTAGCCAAGGCCAGGGATGAATTTGTAAATTCGAACAGAAATGGAGGGAAAATTTCCGTTTCCCCTTAAACCCTACTCTGTTTCATTCCCCAGTCTGAAACTGCGCGAGTGTTCTTCTTCAACAATTTGCTGAATTTTCTTCATTTTTGCGACTAGGGTTTCAAACCTAGTCTCTCATCAAGTTTACCATGAGTAGCTCTCGAGAAGAATCTCCTGACTGGCTTCGCTCTTTTCAGGTAAATAGCGAGAGTTTCATATATGAATCTTCAGTTTGATTGCCACAAGCATGGGAATTATATTTTACTTATTTTCCTTTACATGCAAAAGCTTCGAGCTTAAAATTTTGTTACTCCAATTTAGCTCAGTTTGTCTAGATGTAATATGAAATGATATCATTTTTTTATTTTTTGGGGCATTTTTATTGCAATCTGAAGTCAGGGACCCTTTTAGTGTTCTTTTTAATGTTGTAAGTTGATTGTCGTAGCAAGATTATTCTGGGTTACTGATTTGATAATAAGCTATTATTTGCTGCCTCCAGTTATGGGTGATGATTGTAGATTTTATTTTATTTCGAATTTCATGGATAGGCACCGAGTCTATCAGTTATGACTTTATCGTCGGGGTCTGAGTCTCCTCTAGATGATGATGACCCAATGAGTGATGATGAGGATCAGATTAAGCTTAGCAAATTGTTCAAGAAAGATCCACGGGTTAGGAATGATCAGGACAGCAAAGATTCTCTGGGTTCTAGAGCTTCTAAAGCAAAATATCTGAGCAAAACAACAGAGGATGTGGAGCACACACGTGGGAGAAAGAGAAAGAGGAAGAGGAAGGATCCCTCCGAAAAGGAAGGTGGGTGTTTGTTTCTGTGTTAAATAGTTTCTGTACTTGGTGGGAAATGGACCCTGTTCTTAGGAATAAATGTTTTAATGCATTTTATGGTCGTGATACAGAAGAAAAGGACGGTGAGGGAGTTGTCAAGAGAATAGCATCAGAAAAGCCTAAGCCTCAGGTGAGGAAGCTTTCCTCTCCAAGTTCGATTTTCTTGTATTTGGTTGACAAAATGCTATGTTAACAAATGCCAACTCTCATGTTTGCCCTGCATTATGCATGTACTCAGCTTGTTGGTGCATCTCATGATTTGAAAAGTCTTCACCTGATTGAGTTGCTGGCAGATTAAGGCTTATGTTGCTATTGAATCATCTTCTGAACCCTTTAATCAGTTATTATTATGACCATACAATAAGCAAGGTGGAAATTTTTTATGCTGTCGTCTGGAATTCTCTTTCCAGTTTCCTTTGGCTTTGGGAGAAGGTTTTTAGGAAATTGGGATATATGGGGTTCATTATGTTTATCAATAATATAGGAACAGATTTCATAATAAGATGCTATTTTGATATTCCACTAATTCCTACCTTCCAAGACTTTTTGTTGCAAGGACGAGAGGAGATTGCCATTTACTCATAGATGGCAGGATAGCATTGTTTAGCACTTATATTACTTGGAGAATGGATACTCTTTCTGCAGTAAATACTAGTATCCCGTTTGAAAGAGAAGCCTTTAGTTCTCTCAAAGAGTTGTATCTATCCCCCTTTTTTCCCAATAGTTAGTTGCATGGGTGCAAAGTAGTACTTGTTTTTGAGCTATACTATTTGGAAGCATTCATTATTGCTAGTACAATTTGTATATCATTTACTCTTTTTGATTTATTAATGTTGAATAAAACTCATGCGGAACATCATATTGTAATCTATAGTTCCTAGCGGTTGGCTGCTTAGAAATATCAATATGAGCCATATTAATTGCTATTCTCAATCAATCTTCTTGAGAAGCTCCAAGAAATGCCTAAGATATTATTTTATCACATGACGATGTGGTCATATATTTACTTGCAGCAATTCTTATTGCCTCTGACCGATTTACAATATAATCTGAAGTTAGTAATTCTGCCTTTCATTAGTTTTCAATGAATCTTTGCTCTGTGCTTTCAAGATCATTCTGTCATTCAAAATGTTATTGTACTCCCAAGATATCCACTTCTCACAAAAGTAAATGTTTGTCTATCGCTACACTGAGGCTTCCTGCTAATATGTGTTTCTTGAAACAGGAACCAAATCATTCTATCTGGACATTGTCCTCAGATTCTGAATCTTCTCCTGAAACCAGTCTTGTCAGAAACGGTAATGTCCATGACAAAGAATTATGCACAGATAATAAAGCTCAGCATGTAGAAGTGGAAGAAGTTAAGGTTGCAGTTATTGACAAAGGTGGAGTGTCCCCACGTGACAAGGCTCCTCTTCTGAAGTCTCCCAAAAAGCAGCTGAAGAAAGATGATGACAAGTCTGTAAAAAAGAAGAAAGAAAACATTGTTGTTGAAGGTATATAATGTAGCATCATCTAAGGCCACATGTTGTCCTTTGGTTAGAGATCAATATCTAGTTTCTATGTTATGTCTCCCTCTCTTCAATTTCCAATTTTTTCTTTCTTGTGAAGCATTACATTTCATCAGATTCAATAATCTTAATTTTGTGTACTATTTTGCATTGATTCAGAGAATGATGGCCAAATAGATGTTGGGGAAGAAGATATACCTGAGAAGCAAGAAGGACCTCAAGTTAGAAGCTTTGTTTAGCAACTAGAAGTTGCATATGCTTTTTGAGGCTCAATTAATCATTATTTTGAAATTTGATATGCTTGTGCAGGTTTCTTCTTCAAGGCTGCCTCTGGTACTCTCTGAGAAAGTACAACGTTCAAAGGTCAGTCAACCTGGTGGAGCTGTTACGCATGTGTCATGTTATCCTGTGCTTCATTGGTGACCACTTCATAAACCCTATCCTCGACTTGACCAACAAATAAACCCAGACACGCATTTGGTTTTTTAAGACAATTTAGAGTGTGGACAAGATTAGCAAAAGATATAAAGGATGTTATGGATTTGGCCCAATTTAAAAACCCAGGCACAACCAACTTGTACTTGTTATTCAAAAGGATAAGGAGTATTAGGTGCTTCAGGTATTTTTTCCCCCCCAAGTTTTCTTATGAAGCTAGATAAACTTTAAACTACTTGCTAACTGCTGTAAAAATAAACTTCTTCTTGCCACATGAATCCTATAATGTAGATTCCTTTAATCATACATCATATCGTGCCAATATATATTTGGTTCACATTTTACAGTTCACAGCGGAACACCTGCTTTTTCTCAACGTTTGCCTCTTATATGTGCCTTAATCTATTACCTTTGTGCAGGCCCTTTTGGAATGTGAAGGCGATTCTATAGATTTGAGTGGTGATGTGGGTGCCGTTGGAAGGATAGTTATTGCTGATACTCCATCAGGAAATCATGACATGTTCTTAGATTTGAAAGGCATGAACTGGGTTCTAAGTTTCCATTTGCTATTGTATATCATTCTTATTAGATATGTAACCCTTAATCTAAGCCATTAACAACTCAGCCTCTTTGTTTTTGCTGATTCGATATTAAGTCCTGGGAGAATCTCACTTATCAGATTAGAAGTTAGCAAAATAAGTCTCAAATTAGATTCTCTATAGCAAATAATTAATCTAGTAGTATACTAGTATCTATTTCTTTCTATGCTTTTCATTTTCTGAATTTCTATTTCTGGCGAAAAGCTGGTTTACGTCCCACTTATGCTTTGAATGGTATTTATATCAGCGATTTTGTTGGATAAGATGTCTGTATGCGAGGATTGGGGCCTTGGCGGGGGTGACAATAATAGTTTACTCTGCTACTTATTTGCTAGCTGTTTATCCACTTTCTCACCTTTTGTATTTGTAACTGTTCAGGTACAATTTACAAAACAACCATAGTTCCCTCCCGGACATTTTGTGTGGTATTATCACTTTCCATTCTTACTAACACCAATTTTACCCTTTCCCCCAGCTATTGACCTGATAACTTTATTTTATTATTCAGGTTAGCTTTGGTCAGTCAGAAGCAAAGGTTTGTATGCTGTTACCTTTCTCTTAAACATTTACTTTATATCTCCAACAGTCAGTTTTATGTGCACAGTCTTATTCATGCTACTCATCCTACTCACTGCTGCTCCCCGTAACAATGTGAAAAGGAATGAATTTCAATCACATATTTGATTTTGTTGAGACACTTCATTTTGATCCATTTAATAAATGTAATATTGTGCCTGAGAAATGTCCTATCTTTTGTTTCATATAGTTCAATGATGAGCTTAGATGCCAGATATTTGTTCTATATAGTGAATAACATTTGAAACATTGTTATGATCAGATAGAAGCTATCATGAATGATTTTATTCAGCTGAAACCACAATCTAATGTTTATGAAGCTGAAACCATGGTTGAAGGTAATTCCATGTTCTGGTGCCTAACTTTGGAACTTTTGTTGGCAAAGTTACTACTATACAGCCTTGGACTTAATTTTATTACTATACAGCTGTGCACCTAATTTCTTTTGCATGAGTAGGTACGCTGGATGGATTCTCATTTGATTCAGAAGAGGAGGCTGACAATCTGCCTAAACCCATGGATCAAAATGATAATAATGAGGCTGATGAGGAGCAACCCAAGGGAAAAACAAAAGGGAAAGCTGAGAAAACAAAAGTATGCTTAAAGACCTTGTTTATTGATTCCTACAGATCCTGTCTCAAGAAAATATTTGCTGATCCATGTTGCTAACTAAAGTTCTATGTGAATTTAGCGGACAGCGGGAAAGAAGCCTAAAACTGCAGGAGGAAAGCTGTCAAAGAAAGTAACAAGGAAATCTCAAGCTCCAAAGAAAAGCAAGGCCAAGAAATAATTCCACAGTATATTATTCTTCTTTTCCTTTAGCTGGTGAAAATCCTCACGTTGTATTCTCCCTTACGAACACATGCATGATCCTAACATCCATTATCACAGCTGATAAATCAATAGAGGCTGCATACATATTTCATGTGATTTTAGAGTTAGGTGAGCAATACCATTTGTATCCTTAATTCTTTCTGACCATAATGTAACATTTTCAAATATATGATATAGATTAGATTAGCACCCAAACAGGGTGTAGATTAGAGATTTTATTGATTGGTAAGTTCATTTTGCCCCAATTATTTAAAATTCTTTGCAAACGCATATCAAATTCATGGAATCCAGCTTTGGATTTCTTCACATATGTCGAAGCATGATTCATGCCTAAACCTTAAGCTGGTTCGTAAAAATTTGAGTGCTCCCAAGTGGCAATGTATTGTCCTTGAGTAGAGCCTACCAAGAAATTACAACCATCATGATGTTAGAAATCTCTCAGTGATTATTATTGTATGAAAGGCCGTCTATAGGGATGCTGTTAATTCTGACTCAATGGCTTGTTCCTGAATCATATCTGTCTCTCAATTTCGTTCTCAGTTTCTCTCCCAATGGATGCCGAGGCTTCTTTCTCTGAGCCCAAAAAGCATGGATAGCTGTAAAGGCGTAGTTTTTGTCTAGACATACAAATTGAAGACGATAAGGACGATGAAAGCTGGGATGGGCAGGAGGGTGGTTGAGGATGAAACCATCCCATCAATCCTTCCGTTTTTGCTTTTCTGCATTGGTGGTACTGATAATGCATCAGTTGGTCTCTTCACCCTGTGTTCAGAAATCAAAGTCTTGTCAACAATATATACAGGAAAGAAAAGAATGCAAAGAAAGCATCTTATTGATGGAGCAAGAGCAGGCTTGGATCCCCACATAAAGTTTATAAGGTTACGAAGGAAATCCAATGCAGTAAACTGATGATGCAATTACGATAAAATTTTCTTGACAGTTTACTATCTTTGGATCTCCTTCATATTAATATGTATGATAAGGAGATTCAGACCTAGCAATAGCACCAGTTGCAGCAAATACGAATCTAGAAAAGATGAACATCACCTGCTGTACGGGCAAAAGATGATGGAATATTCGTTAGCTTTGCAGGTAAAAGTGCTGCTTCCATCATCATATGCATAACTATAAGCCCTCGGGCAAGCACTTTTGAAGATTGTTGAATAGAAAGATGGTCTGCATGTAGATGGGTTGGCAAACTCCCCACTGCAGCAATATTGATCTTGTCCAAATGCCTCGCATGCGCTTTTGCACGCGATCACGCCGCCTTCTCCTTGGCCTCCCCCGATGACTTGAAGCTCTTTAGGACAACCTGCAGTATTGCTTTCAAAACAAGGTAGTTATATCATCTCAAACCATAACATGCATTGTCTCAAGTTCATTGTTATTCAGATCATACCCATGTTGATATCTGATATGCAGCCTGTGGCATTGCACCCGTAAACTCCTCTCGGCACTGCAACTAGCGGCAGATTATAACCATCAACAAGGCTGACATCGTAAAAATCTTTTCCAACACCTGTACCAAACGTTATCTCAAAGAGAGACGCAGGTGGCGTGGCGCCATTGCCGTTGCATTCCAACCTTCCTCCACAATCTCCGGTCTGACACCAGCCGGCACCTGATGCATCAAATGTGCAGCCTGTCCTTCCCCAAATGCGACCCGACCATCCCGGAGTAGCTGGAATATACACACTCTCGCCAGGATCCAACTGAAACCCTGTCGTTGGCAATTGTGGTGTCCCCGAACCAGCCAGCGTGCCAGGCCATATTGTGTAAGGGCAGTTGTTAGTTATGGTAAAAACGGAAGCAAATGAATAGGAGAAAAGACCAAGAAGCAATAGAAATGATAATTTCCAGGCCATCATAAAAGTGCAGTCCATGGCAAAGTCTTGTCCACAGGTGAACAGGGAGGTTTAAATTGCAGAAAAATGAGTAGAGATGCATTTTTGTAAGTATGAAAAATATGTTGGAGGAGGGAGTTTAGACATGACATTAGAAAACCCATATGCGAAGTTGCTTTGCTGAATACGTTAGCCGCAAGATCACACTTTTGGTTTTTGCGTTTGCTTCTTAGAATGGCCTAAATGAGAAGCAATTCTTTTCCCTTTCCAATGCAGGAGGATTTTGGAAATGTATTCCCGTTTTAAGCTCGAGCGACGTTAGAAAGTCAATTTTCATGTGGCCGATATTAATAGTTTTGTATGTAAACTAATTTGAATCATGTTTTTTTTTTTTTTTCAAAAGAAGTAATAAGTATTGTAATTTGATACGAGAATTTGTTTAGCCTAACTTTTAGACATTCCAAAGTACTTTATGTGAGTTCAAAAGTTGAAATTAATTTGTTTGACTTATTTCTAAAAGAACTTTTACTTAAAAGTCAAAGACAAAAAGTTTTTTAGAAAGTTGTTTTCACATCATGTAAAAAATTATTTTTTTCTTTTTTTAAAAAAATACTACTCTAATTTTGAAAGTCCAATATTGTTATTAAAATTGTTAAAATCTTAATTCTTAAAATACCAAGCCAAACAATTAATAACTTTTATTCAATATCACTTTTAACAAAAATTCTAATATTCAAAATTCTACAACTCAATAATTGAAATCTCGTGACTAATTCAAACAGAGTTTTAATATCCTATACTCATGAACCGGGGAGGTAATTTGGCAGAGACCACTACACAATGTGAAGAGAATCATAAGATGGTTCCCGACAACAAACAGAATAAAAATATCTTGGAGATGAAACTATTTCAAAGGTTTCCAGGATCCGGAAAAGAAAAATATTCCACAGCCCACAACAGTGAATAAAAATAGTAGTATATAAGATTAGAATACTGAAGTTTAAATATTTAAATATGTTTCAGGAAAAAAAGCCTATAAAGTCATCATTTTCCAGCCATCTACGTAGCTGCCCCAATATTAATTAGACTCAAAAGAATCTCTTCTTTTAATTATACAACTCACTTAAAGCTCCCACTTTCTCACCCAAAAAAAAAAAAAAAAAAAAAAGCTCCCACTTCCGAATTGTATGCAATTTGTTGTGTATAACATCTTCCCACATCGATTCTTTGTAAGATTTATGTGCACTTTATAATGAGTTGAGTTCATTACTACTATCAGTTTCAGCATTTGAGCCAATTGATTTAGTTCAATATAGTGCTAAGTCAGTATGTCAAAAATATGAAATATTAAATATTATAGAGAAACATAGAGAAACATTCAAGCAACCACCAGAAAATATGGAATATTATAGAGAGATATAGATATGGGTGAATGTAGTTCCGTTGATAACAAAGTTTGATTTTTTGTTTCAGTGAAAGATAATAATTTTAATAAGTAACCAAAATAATCGAAACAATAAGTTATATAAGTACCTTCTTTTTAGACCTAGAGCTTACAACACAAATTTGGAATTTCGGAATTTAACTTTCGACATACAATTAAATTCAAGAATTACCAAAATCAAACTGAAAATTTTCAATTTGGCTTTTTCGGCTTTCAAACAAATCCTATGGAATTTTAATTATTAAATTTAAAAATTCAAATTGTTAACTACTTAAGTTCAGTTTAATTTAATTATAAATAGAATATGGCTTATTCAAGGGAAAACTTCTGTTTTATCGCCAGGTGACCTCTAACTTTCAACCTATTCGATTTAGGGCCGGTTTGGTTTTCTATTTCAGACAGCAAACTGATATTTGCACTTTAAAAATTCGTTCAATGAAAAAATGTTGTTTGATTTTCCATTTTCTTTTTTTTTTTTGGTAAACAGAAATTTCATTCCAACAAAGCACAAAAGTACAGCCAATCATACAGGCGATTAGCGGTTCTACGAATGCAATAAAATCCAAGAGAGGAAAATCCTATGGCAATTTTTTTTGATGTTCTCCACAATCAGCAAGCTTTCCAAGGGATAGTTGCATTTTAAAAGTTTGTTTTTGGCTAAAAGTTAAATGTGTTTTGGGAGAAGTTAAATTTTAATTTCTCTCTTTATCATTGTGCAAATGGTGTTTTAAGATTTTTATAGACAATAAGACCCTACTTAATTTTCATTATCTCAACACCTACCCCTCTTTAATTTTTTTAATCAGTTCATGGAAATAGAAGGCTAAAGTATTTTGAACATCATATTATTTTTAATTGATGAATTATTTTTTTATAATTTTATGGAGTTGATATAACAGAGAATAATGGTCTTTAGTTGTGTAAAATATATTTTTTTGGTTATCAATGTTTAGAATTATAATTATAATTTGTTAGAATTTTCTCAAACAAGTAGAAAAATATGAAGAAAATAGCATGTTATAGAAAACATACAATATTTTATTAGTTGCAAAATGTCATTTTCAATAATTTAGACAACCAACAATTATTTTCAAATGTAAAACCAAACATGATCTCATTTTAAAAGTTCATTTCATATAAAAATAATCAAATACATTTTTGTGTTCATTATAAGTCCATTTAAACAAAACTTCATTTCCAAAAAGCCTTTTTACAAAACTATGTTTTTCAACTAAAAGCCAAATTAGCTCTTAACAGTCAAATTGTAAAAGATTTTCAAAATTATTATTTAGACCATGAAGAAGTATTTTTTGGACTGGATATTTACTAATAAGTGATCCAAGCTATGGACGGTTTTGATATAAATTTAGTATTATATTATATAGATAATTTATTATACTGACTAATTTTAAATTCTCTTATTTGAATTAATAATTAGACAATTTTTTTTATTTCGTTGGAAATAATTTATTTGTCTATTTTTATTTTTCTCCTCAAATTTGATCTTTTTAATTAATCTTTAAGTTGTTGCATATTAAATATTGCTCTAATCTATACATAACATAAATATTTTCAATGGAAAATGAAAAAACTACAATGTATTTCAAATATTTAGAAGAATGTATGTAGAACTTTGTAATTAGTATTTTCTTACAAATTTATACAAAATATAATATTGATTAAAATAATAAAATTTAAAAATATATATTATAAATTAATGCTGGTATGTAGATCTATGACATACATGGATTCTAATATTAATTTAATATTATCAATATATTGATAACAATAATTGTCAAACATTACTAGTATGCGTGTATGTATATATATATACACACTAGTGTGAGGCCCGTGCGATGTACGGGAAACGACATATGTGATTGGATATATCAAAATTATAGAGCTTTTGCATCTTACTAAATAGTTATTAAAACAAATATATACTATGAAATTAATAAAACAATAATGATATATACAAAGAAATGGCATAATATTAATTAAATTAAAATATTTAATATAGGAATGAAACTAAATAAATGATGGAAAACAAAAATAACCTAAGAATGGGCATATTTAAATTAATTGATAAGTAATTATGGAAAGCTTTTCATATAGAGCACCACTTGACAGCATGAAATTACAACTTATTTTGCTTTATTATATAGTATATATATATATATATATATATATATATATATTTGTCTGTCAAAGAAAATTTGCACTATCCAGTTAGTATCTAAATTGCCAGCCCTCATATTTCTGGCAAGCCAATCTGCTGTTGAATTAGCGGTTCCATGGATACCCATTGAAGTCCTTCAATCTCCAAGGCGATCTTCTTGATGGACAACAATTCTACAATAGATGGACAAAGCTTGTGCGTTGTATAAGTTGAGAAGTGGTAGGGTGTTGCTGCAAAACTCAACATGTGGCAAAATATTCTTCAACTTAGAGCCTATTTGGCTAAGCTTATTTTTAAGTGTTTATAAGCAAAAAGTTACTTATAAGCAACCTACAATGTGCTTGGAAAATACATACTTATAAGCTACTTACATATTTAGTAAATAAGTGCTTATAAATAGTAATGATAGTTAAAATAACTAAAAAGGACATGTCCTTAATTAATGTGAAACTTTTTTAAGAATAAATTGTTCTTTTTATTGGTTTGACCATTGAGCTTATGAGCTCTTCAAAAAAAAATGTTGGTAGGTTAGTATTTTTCTTTTCCAGCTTTTAAGTCACTAAGAAGTGTTTGTAAACTATGTTGCTAAACATATAAATTCTCCTTTTTAGGCAAACCAGCTTATTTAAGCTTAGCCAAACAGGCTCTTAGTTTTGGAAGAAAAAAAAATCCAGTCCTTTTGATTTTTACTTCAATATATAGGTATAGAATATATAATAAAAAAATCATACATTCTTTTGGGTAGAAGAAAGATTCGTTAATAAAGACTCTTAGTTTTGGAAGGAAAAAAAAAATTAGTTATTTTGATTTTTACTTCAATATATAGGTATAGAAGATATAATAAAAAAATCATACAATCTTTTGGGTGGAAGAAAGATTCATTAATAAAAGATTCATCCATGAAGAAAAGCATTCCTCTTAATATATACGTTTTCTTTTCATCCAACCTCACAAGACTATTGATTGATAGTATTTTGTGGATAGGAGTAGGTGTAGGTCTGGAATGCTGTTTATGATTTGTAGTAATAAGCCTCTACCTACTTTACCACTAAACCCCTCCCACTGCTTTTGGACTTGGAGCACCTCCGTTTCCCACTTCTCCAACAATCTTTATGGTGAAGCAAGTTGTTGGTGTCTCAACCACTCCATTACTACTTTCAACTCACCCATCATCATTTTCGCAACGGTTATATTTTCAAAAATTAGATGCACCAATTGACTTTCTGACTTGGTCTTTGCCCCAAAATATCAAGCAACAAGTATTAAGAGTATTGACATATCTATAAAGTTATAATTGTATGAAAAATAAACAATGTGTTTATAAGTGGTTTCTTGAACCGGGTACTACGTCAACCATGCAAAATTAATCAGCTGAGGACAAATTTAGTCTTAACTTGAAAAGGGCTTATGAGTGCACAGATTTCTTTAAATAAGTTTCCACTAATAAATATCAACAGTTATACAACTAAGCCTGCCTTACAAACATCATCCTTCATCAATTATACATATTGGAGTGATGACAATAAAAGAGATTTGTTGACTTCACATGGCATATCTCTCTCTATGTTGAGATCATGAGAGTTGTAACTACTACACTTCAGATACAAGATAAAAGAGTTCACTCAGAATGTTTCTTTTTCCACTTACAAACATAATTCCCTAAAGACGGACACCAAGCAGATGCGGGCCAGTAGAGAATTGTGGCAGCCCAATTCTGTGAAGGATGGTGTATTCAGGAACATGCTGATAAATCCCACGATAAGCCTTTTCTGATGAAGCAATGCAGCAACGTGGGTGATGACCCGAAAGCATAATACAGGCAGGCATTCTCGTAGTAATAGGAAGTCACATTGATTGAGAAACTGAGTTTGGACTAAACAACTCTCCGCTCTCCTTCCTCTAGCGAATCATTGTTGTTCATGCACCAGCAACTGACAGGAGCAAGCTGGCCTCAGGAAGAAATACATTCGTTAGCAGGGTAGCTTGGCCTCAAAAATGTCATAATTGACAAAGTATACAAAAGGAAGTGCCCAACCAACAGCATGCTCATCAATGAGAGCGAATACAGATTATGTTTCCTCATGGTATTATACCACTGACGAGGGATCCTTTGTTTGATAAAAGAAGCTACAGCTCCAATTATAGTGTATAATTGCCAAGTTGGAGTCACTTGATCAATCTTCAGGGATACGGACTCTTTGATACCAGTACGGAGAATTAGTTCATCCAACCTCCTAGCTGCAGCTCAAAATATTGCCCTGCAAAAAAAAAAAAAGAAAAAAAAGAAAACAAACATAAGCAATTAGAAAACTCACAATGATTCAGTTCACATATTAAATGGTTTCATTTAAACAAGATGTCATTATTAACTCTCCCGAATGGTACATTTGTCAACCCTGCAAAATTAAGAGTAATCTTCAGGAAACCATATCAATAACTAAAGAAACAGGTAAAAAGAACAAGGACAAAAAGATGCAATGTAAAATGTTCAAGTAACAAGGCCGCTTCTTCGACCTGAGACACAAAAGAAGGCAAAAGATCTTAGTAACAATCAATATAATTTTCTTAATAGCGACCAAAAAGAAAATTCAGAAAAGCAGATCCTCATTGAAACTGGTAGCGCCTGTAGAATGAATCAATCATAAAATAATAGAATGTTTTGCCCAAGTCAGCGTACTCTAGTAGAAAGCATAGCTCTAAGCGAATAGAGAACCAAAAAAGTAAAAATAAGAACTGCAAAAGAAATATAGAATTAAGAGAATTTCAGAAAAATAGGAAAAAGATCTGCTGCTGAATAAGCAAGCACCACCCCAGCAATCCCTAAGTGAAACCTGGTGCTTTATGTAGTTCAGATCTCAAGATGGCATAAGATGGAACTCAAGCTTCATAACAACATCATAAATATATAATATTGTCTGTTTCCTATAAAGAGAGTTAAACTAGTGAAGAGCTACAGTCCTTCTAAGGAAAGTCAAATATAAGTCTGTCCTACGAAAGGCAAGACTATTATGTCTGCCATTCAATTAAAGTTGCGCTCTCCACTTGATTGTGCAGTAAAAGGAAAATCAGAAGCAACATAGACAATATATCAGTTATGATATCTAATTCAAATCCATGCCGTCTCCAACTTGACTGCAGATGGGACTAACAGCAGAGAATGATCTCTCAAATGGCGAGGGATGAAACTTGGCATCCCTTCTGCGCTTAAAAGCACAGGACTCAGTTGGGCAACTGTCAGCGTCAAGCTTCCTCCGGATACCTCTCACTGCTTGTTCCTCAGCTGGTGTTAGAGGAAAAATCTTCCTGCTCACTCTGCAAAGCGAGCTATGATTATCGAACAAAATTCGCTGGTTACAGTTTTTGTCACAAATGTGTGTCAGTCCGGTTAGTCTGCAGCGATACATGTTCCCACACACATGTTCATTTTCACATTTCCAATCGCACTTGTGAACAGGATTTGGCCCATCTTGGCCAAGAATAGTTGACAGGTAAATAACATTGGTAGGAACAGCTACCACAGATTTGCCTAATACCTCCATTGTTTCTTCGAAGAGCAGCTAACTTTTTTTAGTCTATGAAATATCCTCACTCCAGAATCCTTGCCTCAGATGCTCTGCAGACCCAACAACAAGAATTTGTCAAGCTCATCAGAAGGATCTGAGGCTCTAAATCTAATGAAGTCTGCTAAATAATTAAACCGAAACACAACTTCTTCGGTTCATAGTAATGAACAATATCTATCTACCTACTGAGCAGTGTTAAACAACCAATAGCAAACCCATAGGCCAAAAGAACAAACCATCCTACGCACCCATTCATCTTTCAAAACTAACTGCTACGCCGAGCCCAGGAATTCACACAACAAATGGGCTTTTAATACACAAGTAGACAACTATGAATAACCCAAAAGCTAAAACTATTCAGATCCTGACCGGAGCTAAGCTACACGGGTAGCGAACCGCCATTTATATTAATAGCTCCATTTTTTTCATATTTCCTCCCCTTAGTACGCAAAAAAAAAGAGGGGGACTAACACAGCCCCTGCCTCTACTTACTCCCTATCGACAACAGTGATGGCAAAAGAACCAACAAGAATCAATTAAAACCCAAACTGCACACACTCAACTTTATGCTATTCCATAGGATTAGCTTCAAACATCATATGTCTATGTCAATTCCATATAAATTACTTTCACAATTCAATGTTTATGTTACACATTCAAATGGTACACACAAAGGCCATGGCTTCACAGATCAGACTCATACCATGAAGACAAAATTAAAATAAAAATTAAAAAAAATTCATCAAGGAAGAAACACACACATGTACAAACCCCATGTGTGTAAACATATATGCACACACACTCACACACACACAAATTATAAAGAGAAAAGCTGAGAAAAAAAAAAAAGCCCCTCAAGAAAGAAAAACACAAATATGCACAACCCCATGTATGTAAACATATATACACACACAGTCTCTCTCTCTCTCTCACACACACACAAATACACACATACATATAAAGAGAAGCTGAGAAAGAGAAAAGAAAAAGGTAAGGAGAGACCCAAGAAAAGAAAACTTACATGGTGACCCAGAAGAAGAAGAAAGAAGAAGAAGAAGCCGCCTTGAGCTCTCTCTTTGTGTGTGATTGTGTGTGTGAAGCACAAAAGAAAATGGATGAAAGGAAGAGGAGAAGGGTTGGTATATATAGACACTTTGGATAAAGTCTTGATCCGATTCTCGTGTGCAGTGTACGTAGGTTCAGCATATGTTTCAATGTTTTGCTTTTCAACGAAATTTACATGAAATGCGACTGAAATTTCACTCAAATGCGGACTCTCTGTTTTTGTCTTCTTGTGCCTTCACTATTTCAGCTATTGTGAAATTACTTTTTTGACCTTTTCTTTTTCTCCTTTTCGCTTTTGATCAGGGAAGGAATGGCTCGTCATTATGGCCTAATTGTGGGGGTGAAAAAGGAGAAAGTGTTATATTAAATGGTCAACTTTTCTTTCCTTAAGATATGCGAGTGCGACGGAGGTGCATTGAGTATCACGTGCCGCTTGTTTACTCGTTTGTCTCCATTTTAATTCCACTTTTCTTTCTTTCTTTTTTTTTCTTTTCTTTTAAATTAAATGAACGCGTTTGATAACAGTATTATGCACTTTCCTTTTCTTTTCTTCTTCTTTTTGGGGGTAAACGGCTCGTTTATCTCTTATTTTTAATTTTTTAATAATAAATTCTCTTACTTTTAACATTTTTCTATAGTTTACGAACAGGATAATGTCATTTTCTCCTACGAGTTGTAGCATAAATTCCAAACTCCTAAGTAATGTTATATTTTTTTTACATTTCTCCCATGATATTAAGTTATATCAAACAGATCAAACAATACCTTATTTAATTATTCTTTTAATTTTTGTTTTATGTTTTTAAATTATTAGTTCATTATACTTTGAGCTAAAAAATTAATTTGATATATATATATATATACATACTAGTGTGACACCCGTGCAATACAAGGGGAACGATATATATGATTGAATATATTAAAATTATAGAATTTTTGCATCTTACTAAATAGGTATTGAAACAATCATATACTATGGAATTAATAAAAAATGATGATATATATATAAAGAAAGAACATAATATTAATTAAATTAAAACGTTTAATATAGGAATGGAACTGAATAAATAATGGAAAGGAATTGGCATACTTAGGGCCTGTTCGGCAAAATTAGCTGTTAGAGTAGCTGATAGCTGTTTAAATAGCAGATAGTGATTTGATTAGCTAATAGTTGTTGTATTTTAGCTATTAGTAAATAACTGTTTGGTTAGCTGATTGAATAATATGTGTTCAATAAAATTAGCTGTTTGATTAGTTGATGAATGTAAAATGACATAAAAAGACATTGGTATTATGTTATTATGTTATGATAAATATAATTATTATTACTATTATTGAAATGAGATAATTTATTTCTTTCTTAGATATATGTTTCTTGTAATAACATTTTTTTATTATTAAAGTATAATAAATTTACTTTTGATAAATTAATTTTATTAATATTACAAAAAGGTTATTATTGTAGAAATATTTTTTAATTGATCAAAGATTTATTTTGTCAAGAAAGATAATAAATAGATGAATAAGACTTGCACATTTTTAGTATATTTTGATATAGATAGGATTTAAAATTACTTTTTATGTTATTTTAGATTTATACTTGTGAAAGAAAATATAAAAATGTAGAAAGAGATTGTATAGCAGGTAGAATTGCCAAAAAATAATGAAGAGAGGGTAAGATTGCCAAAACATTACTTCAAATACTATTTCAACAAAAATACTACTTTACCGAACAACAAAAATAGGAGGAGATAGTGGTTTGACCAAGTCAAAACACTAAACACTACTTGAAACACTGTTGCTGAACAATGCCTTAATTGATAAGTAATTGCAAAAAACTTGTCATATAGAGCGCCATTTAGTAGCACGAAATTATAACTTATTTTAATTTATTATATAGTACAGATAGATATAGGGTATGTACACACACATATATATGTAAAAGAAGATTTTATTTAAAGTTTTTCTTAATTTTGTATAATAAATTAAATTACTTTTTTTGGAGAGATTAAGAGATAACTCAAATAGTTAAGATTATCTATCCAGGCTGAGATTCTGGATTCAATCTCACGAAAGTGGATGGTTTAACAAAGAAATAATAACAAATCGCTTTTTGTAAGTTGATTAATGGACCCAAAATCCATTATCGGATATATAAAATCTACTTCAGCAAAAACGTTTTTCCAGTGCGAATGTGCGGTTGAGCCTTGGGCTCCTAAGATGTGGATCACGGCTTTTGTGGCACAAGACGTAGAAGTCCATCTAGTTTGGTAGGCAAAAATTGTCCCTAAAACAGGCCACATGTGTCTTTCGGGCTAATAAGAGAGCCCAATCAGTTGCACCCAATCCAGTTTTTAGATCCCAACATCATGGATGCGGATTGTATTTGTGAACTAGCCCAATGTTCGGAGTAAAAATGCGTTTCACCTGTCGTTAAAGTCACAAAATGCTTTGTGATTTCACGACTTGTTGATAACCCCTCTTGTTTTCATGGTTTCACAAATGGTACACCAACCCAGACTTTAGCTTTACACAGCATAAAAACGCGCCTACAATATATTTTAACTTATCAACAACGAAAAACACTCAAACTATTTGGTGCGATACACATATATTGAATAATAATTGAATATATATCAAAAAAATGTTCTAATCCATATAATGTGAATTTAAAGTTGAAACTCATTTACTTGATTCATTTTTTCGAAAAAGCTTTTGGATAAAAATTAAAGCTAAATAAAAAGCTAAACAGTTTCAAATTTGAGCTTCCCAAAAAAAAATAAAAAATTATTTCTACATCAGGTTAAAGTTTATTTTTTAGATATTAATTTGATATCTTTCTTAAGAGCCTCTCATGGACTTTGGGTTTATATATTTGTAAAATTTGTGTAGTGCTTTGTTTTGGTCGATATGCAATGTTCTTTATTGGCGTGACTATTTTTGAGCTGATCTGATAATGCCACACGGATGCACAATTTTGAAAATTTTGATTCCTAAATAAAAATTTGATATACGAAACTCTTGATATGCTGATATGCACGAACGTAAATAAAAGATTGAACCCACTTTGGGGTTTGTTCTAGGATGATAGCTGATTTATTTATCTGGGGAAGTGTTGATTAGAAGTCTTTGGAAAGATTGATGGTCAAATTGATGAGCAGTGATTTGTTGTCAGACATATTCTATATCACGATTAATAAATATTTATGTTTATATGTTAAAGAAAGTATTGGACTTTGTAAAAAGGGATACAAAAGAAATTGAATAAAAGAGTGTAATCTACCTCAATACGACTAAGAGCGCAAAATGATATGCAATCCAAGGATTATAAAAGAAAAGAGAGAGAATTTAAATTCTATATGTAAAGGATTAAAAATAAAAATTTTGAAGAATCATCTCTCTTTATTTTATCCCAATTTGGAGGATTGAAAATAAAAGATCTGAAGGAATGAAATTCGTCAGGATCTTGTATCATGTTCCTTCAATACAATGCTCCTGCAGAGTACTGTGCATATATTGTTGCGTGAACAGTATGCACGACTGTTCACACAATAATAAGTTAATAAAAAAAATATTATACTCACTCATATACATTGGTTTAGCATTCTATAACTATTTGTTCACTGACATCAAATACAATATAATATGTATATACACACACATACATACACATATATATCAACTATTTGTTCATTAATATTTAATGTATACATACATTTGCCCACAACTATTTGTTCACTGCTCTTACACACAATGAAAACAAATACAAACATAAATATTTATTCACTAGTTAACATGTATTTGTTCACCAGTTCAAATACATTTGTTCATCAAATTAATCTCATGATCTTATAGTCGATATCAATAGACTTGAGTTAAATGTTTAAAAGCCACTATAGGCGTAAAACATGTTGAAAGTCTCAAACCACGGAAAAAGCCACTGGCATGAAATAGAGCCATCATCAAGAGAGGAGAAATAAATATGAGGTTGTTGCTGTTGTTCATAGCGAGCAGAGGAGGAAAAACTCAACACTGTGTTAATAGTGTTTTGCATTAAAGGCAGCCAAATCGTGCATGAAGGATGTCGATTGAATGACGTCAACGGGAGGAAGCTCCTGGTGATTGCGACGAAGTGAGTGGTGGTCTAAAGTGGTATCAGCAAAAGCTTGAAGATGGTGTTGCAAGCTTTAATGGTGATTATTGTTTGGAGCAACCGTGTAGTGTGAGGAGTATACTGTTAGAACTGTGAGAGGAAGGTGAATCTTTTGGTGGTAACGGTGCGAGGAAAGGTTGCAGAAGACGGCGCCAGCAAAAGAAGGAAGGCCGTTGTTTGTGCATAAGTGTGTGTCTGAATATATGTTTCTGTGCATGAAATGTGATTTAGATTTATTTTGGATGAGATCTATTTTTTTTAAGCATATGTTTATTTAATGAGGGAGCATAATGCGTGCGGGACCACCTTAATGAGGGAGCAGGGTGTAATTTGCCAAGTTCATCCCCTCTTTACTACTCCCTCTATCTACTCTACTTCCAAACCGAAAACAGGATGATTCTTTTAATCATCCCATTACCTTTCCTCTCTCCCCATTTCCCTCAATCAAATAAACCCTATAACTCACAAGGGAAAAATGAAATTCACTCTTTTATGAATTCAAGACTAACGTATCACTAATTGCAAAGATAAAACGACGTTATATTCTAAAGAAAAGAAATTGATTATAAAAAAATTTCAAATATAAGAAACTAAATAAGTCATTGACCTTTTTTCGAAGGTGCAAAGCTCATTCTTCTTTCAAACAGATAAAAACTAGTCAACTCTAGATTGTGAGGGTTTGGTTTTTCATCCATATAATAAATTAAATTTATTCTTTTTTAACTCATTTTCTCTATCTCTTCATTATCATCAATTTAATTTGTTCCCTTTTTTTCAAAAAATTAATTTATTCCCTTTTTCAAAGTTCATTTGCTCTCCTTGCAAGACACCCAAAGAAGGAATGATTGAGAACTATGAATTTTTTTGACGTTCATATATTTTGTAGAATGATATTAACCTATTTAATATCATTCGTAAACAAACCAAAATAAGCTTGATAAGGGCATAAGGCGGAGTGTAAAGTTGTGTAATTTTGGCGTTAGAGGAGGCAAAACATAATGTTGTCTTATTTGGGCTTTGGCTTCATTAATGAGATAATAATATTGATTTATGTTATATGTTTGGTCCTTTTAATTACATTGTAAAATATTAAAATTGATTAGATAATAAAACAATACTATTTAGGTATCTCAAAAAAAAAAGAAAAGAAAAGAAATATCATATTGATTAATATGGAATGCTATTTAGGCCTTTAAAAAAAACCGCGATACCATTTAGATTGGAGAGCCACATAAAGCCCGTGATTTTTTTTTTTTTTTAAATTTTCACAATACTCTTATAGTGCAGTATAGTTTCTTTTAAAAAGTTAGGGAGTCATGTGATATCCTATAAAGCGTTCTTTTTTTTTGGTTCGGTTCTCAAATTCTTTTTACTTTTTATTTTTTGATTTGGTACTTGCATGTGATGCAAGGTTACGTTCTATGATTATTTCTGTAATGTTTTTAGTATTTAATTTATTTTCTTAATTTCAACCCCAATTTTTTAATTATTGACAAATTAAAAAAATTAAAAAGATAAACTAATTCCTTAGGTTTCATCTTTTCTATTTTAATCTTATGAATGTTTAAATTTAAAAAAGTACCTTCAATATATCACTAAATTCTTTTTATTCATATAAATTGAGAGTATAGAAGCCCATAGGATGTCTATTTGTGTGCTTACAAATAAAAGGGCACACACTAGAGAGAAAAAAGGGTGTGTATGTTTTGCAGTTCAGCTTCCCGATCCGTTTCGAGTTGAAGTGATCCATCAAACTCAATTCAGGTTTTGTGGGAAGAGAAGTATGTGTACAAGTAAGAGGGTGTTTGGCTAAGCTTATAAACCAGATTAGAAGCCAAAAAGGATAATAATATACATGTTTGGATAACCAGCTTAAAAGTACTTTTTGCTAGCTTATAAATTGGGGGGAAAAAGCAGCAAATAGTAGCTTATTTTTTGATAGTTTATAAGCTCTTGGTTAAACTGGCAAAAAATACAATATTACCATTAAATAGTTTTACCACATTAATTAATAATACGTTCTTTTTAGTTATTTTAGCTGCTATTGCTATTTATAAGTACTTATTTATCAAACATGTTAAAAAATTATAGGCATATATTATTCAAACACATCTCAACTTACTTATAAGTTACTTTTTACTTATAAGCAGAAGCACTTAAAAATAAGCTTAGCTAAATGGGCTTTAAGTCAAGTGTTTTTTTTTTTTTCTTAATTGTTTTTGGGCGATATAGGAAAAAAAAAAGAAGATAAATTTATTTTGTTTCTTAGTAGTTGACCACGTGTAAATGTGAGTGTGTTAAGGCACGTGTAAAAGATTGACACTTGTGAGGGTGTTTGGCAAATAATTAATTCACAAGGGGTCAAAAAGCAATAGGTAAAAATTATGTACGTGCTTATCAGATTAGAAGTAGAAGGCAAAATCATTTTTTAACCCTTTATTTTCCCCAAACCGTGACCCAACCCCTCTCTTAAACCCTCTCTTCATGTAGCTACAAAACGTGAAGGCAGAGGCAAAGTAGCACCAATTTTGGATTAAATCGAGTAAGCACTACTAAATTACTAAAATTATGGAGTCTCATTTTTGTCTATTATATGTATATACTTGTGTATCTTTGACAAATATGTATAAAGCTGAAATTTTGGAAGAAGAAATTGGTTCTAAGCTTATGCTAGACTTTGATTAATTATTGGGAAAGCAAGAGTGTTTGCTATAATCATACTTTCTTTGCGCAGCCGTGTGTGCGTGGCGGATATGCCCTGTTTGCTATAATTATGTTATCTTTGTATAATAGTGGGAGAATTAATGTCTCCAACAACATAATCTGTACAGTGTTCAGGAAGGGAATTACTATTGAATCAGCTTAATTAGCGTGTTTAAAACTGATGATATCGAACTGATTATTTTTTTTGCGAAAGTTGGTAATCAATTCAGCAAATGTAATGGGCAATCATAACTGAGAAGTTTTAGAGTCTGAAAAGCAAAAACACGCAGAAAAAGAGGTACCTTTAGTATATAGACTGTGCTATGTATAAAAAGAAGATGACAACTGGCGGAAAAAGTACGTGAAAACATCTCTGGGATACGTACTTCCACAATTTATTCGACCAAAATACAAGAACTGTAAAAAAACATAGTATAATTAACATGAACTCAGACGATCAAATGCTGCATTGTGTTAGCACTAGCTACTTCGATATGCCTTTTAAGTAGCTGGTATATAGATGATCATGATGATGAGTGATTAGGGGTTCTTGCTGCCACCAGATCTTCTTCCTCTTGGATCGTGTCTCCAGTTCGGGCCTGCATAGTCATATTCTCGAACTGTATGGGGCCCGCATACTCGTAGTCTGATCTGGAAAATTGATAAAAGGATCCTATCTTTTGTAGTTATGCAAATAAATATCTGTGCTTATAGATAGCATGCTATGCTTACTTGTACTAATTTTATATGTAAGTTGAAGGGATAATTGAAAGATATGACACATGCATTTGCTGCTGCTTGTGAGTATGTGAAGTTGAACTCTAAAGAGAAATTCTTACTTAACTTGGACGGTGTCTTGTGATTATATGCATGAGTCCTATGTGTATTTGAACCGTACCATCTTATGTGTGTAAATAAATTGATTCCCTTTGGTGTTAATTAGATACATGTGTATAGGTGTCTATGTGGTTTGGAGGTTAGTTATAAGGGACTGGTATATTGAAAGGGATTAGAGAGGCTTATTTTGGTCTTTGTTATGGCGTGAGTAGTGTGGTAGAGAAAGAAAAAGAAGAAAGGAAAAGGAAACAAAAAGAATTAAGATCAACATCTTGGAAGATTGATTTGGGTATGAAACTGATTATATTAGCATGAAGTACTGAATTATGATTACTGATGGAATAAAGTGTGATTTATATTTTGTTTATAAATTATCTTTTGTTCTAATTAAATTATAAGTCCCTGATTAGCAGGTTTTTTAATGATTATCAACATTGATTTGTGTGAGTTTTCTTTAGTTTATTGTTATAGAATAAGAGTGAGACTATGCGCTTGATAATTGTATCGTTGAGCTAACTAGAGTCTTTCTGATATTAGGAAAGTCAAGTGTTGAGTTGATCGAAGTTAGTAAAGGTAAGTTGGACATCCTTTCTAAACCCCTTCCTCAAAGGCTACCTTGAACATTATAATTGTTCCCTATATAGCTCTTTTGATTTGGCATTCTGATGTATATTTGCTACTATGGGATGTGAGTCAAATGAGGTTATACGTTGTGCTTGTGCTTGGGAAATGTGATATACATGTGATGTGTGAAAACCCCTGGAGCTGTGACACCCATCTGGGGGGTGAAATTGCCTGGTATTTTAGTATGAAATGTGATTCGTGTGTTTGTAGGTGGGAGATAATTCACAGTGAGAGGAAGAGGCTAGCGTGGGGCTATGCCTAATGTGTTTTGTGATTGGTGTGGAAGTACATTTTGTATCATGGCTCCAAGGGTTATTTCATGAAATAACATGAAATGTGCTCATGTAAAGCCTATGAATTGGTTGCATGTTGTGAATGGTTTGGAAGATGAGATGTGCTTTGTACGTGGATGTTGGGTTTGAGTTGTAGCTTACGTACTTTAACCTAATCCTGTGTTCTTTCATGTTTATGCATGTTGTGTGGTGGTTAGTCCTGTTTTCTCGTTCTGGGATTACCCTGAGCCTGACTCCGGGTGTCCAGCTTATTAAGCTTTCAAAGGTCAGATTTTATCTGCTTGGTAGGGGTGGTTAGTGATTCCTTAGAGAGAACCTTTTCGACACTGGTATAATGTAATCTTGACTTCTTAATAGAATATATCTTTATTTAGTAAATTTGAACTCTGTAAAATAATTAGCATTAATAGTTTATAGTGCTTTGATGGAAATATTCATAAGATGATTTTTTTTTCAATATTGTGCTGTAGAGCCCTGCGTGCTTAGGGAGGGGAGTCTTTTGAGGCTCGCGGCGGTCACAACCCTTGGTTCGTATGGGCAGATTTGGGGGCGCGACAGCGATAGTTATCACTAACAGACATATTTTAATTGACTCCAGAAAACTTGACTTTGATAGATGCCAATATTATATTTGGTGTGATCTCAATATATTTTCTATCAGTTAGGACTGCTTGATTGGACACAATAAAATTTTCTAACTTCAATCCAATTAGTCAAAAAAAAAAAAAAATCTGAATACAAAGTTAGGGCAACTCAAAGTTCAGAATTGATTAAGCCGTTAGCTACTATCTTCCTGAATGCTGCCGTGCCGTGTCTTCTTTAAAGATTAATATTTACTGGGTAATCATCTTCTTCATACGGTAACTTCATGCTGCTGCTGATGTGGGTGTGTGAGAGTGCGTGTGTGTCAAAACGTGGTGTTTTTGGAATTTAGAGAGAAAGAAGTAAACTGGCTGGTGAGTATAGATTCTGCCCATACAATAAGAGTAAATAGGTTTAAGATCTTTGTTGTTTTTTAAGAAGAGAGTACGCTTAACACTTGTTCTCTTGCTTCTCAGTAAAGCAGCATTTCACTCACTCATCAGTTATCAGACTTTTGCCTGGGAGAGAAAGGTGAGTGAGAGAGAAATAGGAGGGGAGGGAAGGACGGAAAGGATATATGCTGTGCCCACTTACTTGGGAGTGGTCCAAACGTTGGCTCACAGCACAGGTCATCACCATCTGCTTATTTGTATGAAATATTCCAAATTTGGGCATTATCTTGTGGTGCTTGAGTTAACTTGGAAAATTTTTGAAATTGGAATCATCCTACTCTGTTGTTCGTGTAATTAGTTATGTGATACTCCAGTTAACTTTCTCTTTTGGTCGGAGCTCGAGTTAACTCAGAAAATTTTTAAATTTCACTGTTCTCTACATTTAGAGAGGTTTTTGAGAACAAAATATTCTTGAATGCCTTCCTTAAAAAATTGTCCTAAACTAATTAATTTATATATCATTACTGCTATATTATAATTAATGGGTGTATGTTACTGCTATATTATATCACTTTTGTTGTTATTTTGTTCTTTTATAAAGTCTTACGATGTGTTATATGATTTAAGTATAATAACAGTAATGTGGTTTTGAGTTCCTGAAAGGAATATGTTGATCTTTAAGAAGAGGCAGAGGAAGAAATCAACATTCGAGTCAATTATGCGATTGCACCAGTGATTAACATATTTTGAGTTGTACGGAACGTTTATGTAGAGCTAACTTTGACTTTTAATTGCTTTCTGTTTCTTCTCTGAAGGGTCACTTTTTTTGTTCCCATCTTGCATGACATGAAAAAGTGAAACCTTCATTTAAAATCTTATTTAACTTGGCTTGGAAATATTTGATGAAAACCATGGGATAAAAATAGAAGATTTAAATCATGAAGAAGTGATTAACTCTAGCTCATGTAGTTAATTTCATTTGAAATGCATATTCTTTAAATGTCTGAAATGTGCATTTCTAAACTATGTTTTTTATGTGATTTACGGGTTTCACTTTTTGGGTTTTGCGGGGTTTTAATCGAATTTTGAATTTGGGTTTGGGACATTTGGGATTGAAATTTTTATTTAGTTTCATGTTTGAAATTTGGGTTGGAGACGTTCCGAGTACCCATGGGTTCGGAATGTTCCTGGATTAGGAATTTTCATTTGATTTTTAGCCGGGGTTGGGACGTGATTCAGGCATTGGATTTGGGATTTCTTCGTGGGCAGGGTACCTGGAATGTTGCCACTCCTATCTTTGTACAAACGTTGTTTTTGTGTATGAATATATGCTCAGTTTCATGGGTTGTAGGAGTCTCAGATTGATTTGTCTGTCTACATCACTATACTCTGATTTTGTCTTTTTCTCAGCCTTCTTTCTATCAGCTGAAACTTGTTGGTCCTTAGTCTGGCTTTGAGATCCAATGATGAACACCCATTCATGCAAGTGCCGAATGACACTCTGAAATGGCAGGGTGTTTGATTTGAAATTGGTCTTCTGAGGATTTCTTTTTGGGCTTCTTTGCTATTGTACTGTTTGCTTTATTCATTTTGCAAGATATTTATACATATGAGATTACCATTGTTTACAAATGCCGGCCAGTGCCTAATGACACTCTGAAATGGCGAAGTGTTTGATTTTTTAGTTGCTTGGTCATTTTACTATTTGCTTTATTCTTTTCGCTAGATATTTACACAGAACTGATTACCATCTTTTGACAAATTCGGGTTTTATGCATGAATATATGATCTCTTTCATGGTTTGTAGGATGCTGCAGATACGTTCATGTTTGTCTATATGATGATATTCTCATTTTTTAACCTTCTCTCTATTAGTTGAACTGCATTTGGGTCCTTAGACTTTGAAATTCAACGGTGATCACCTATTCATAGGAAGTGCCTAATGACACTCTGAAAATGGCAGGGCGTTTGAAATGAAATTGGTTCCTTGACGGTTTAGCTTTTAGCTTCTTTGTCATTGTACTATTTGGTTTATTCCTTGTGCCAGATATTTATACATATATAATTACCAGCTTTGTACAGATGCTGGTTTCTATGTGTGAATATATACTCTGTTTAGTGGCGTATAGGATTCTGCAGATCTATTTTCTGTCTATGTGCTGATTTTGGCATTTTTTAAATGTCTGAAATATGTATTGCTGAATTTTTTTTTATGTGATTTTATTTGAGTTTTGCGGGTTTTCGGATCTAATCTTGAATTCGGATTTGGAAATTCTGGGTTTCACAGGTTTGGGACAATCTGGGATTGATATTTTTTTTCTTTAGTTTTCATTTTTGAATTTGGGTTTGAGACATTCCAGGTACCCATAGGTTCAAGACATTGATTGAGGATTTTCATTTAATTTTTAATTGGGTTTGGGACGGGATCCGGGTTTTGGATTTAGAATTTATTTGTGGACAAGGTACCTGAAACGTTGCAACTCCTAATTTTTGTACTATGCTCTATTTCATGGTTTGTAGGATTCTGCAGATTCATTTGTCTGTTTATATCACTATATTGCTGATTTTGTCATTTTCTTTTCTATCAGTTAAGCTTGTTTTGGTCCTCACACTGACTTTGAGATCCGATGATGAACACCATTCATGCAAGTGCCGAGTGACACTCTGAAATTGGCAGGGTGTCTGATCTAGAATTGGTTTTCTGAGGATTTCTTTTTCAGCTTCTTTGGGATTGCCCTATTTGCTCTACTCAACTTGCAAGATATTCACAAATGTCTGGTTACCATCTTTTACAAATACCAGCAAGTGCCTAATGATGCCCTGAGATGGCAGAGTGTTTGATTTGAAATTGGTTTTCTGAGGATTTATTTTTAAGCTTCTTGATCATTTAACTATTTGCTTTATTCCTTTCGCTAGATATTTATACATATCTGATTACCATCTTTGTACAAATGCTGGTTTTATGTATGAATATCTATTTTGTGGTATATAGAATGCTGCAGATTTGTATATGTTTGTCTATATGATGATTTTATCATTTTTTAACCTTCTCTCTATTAGTTGAACTGAATTTGGGTTCTTTGACTGACTTTGAAATCCAATGATGAATACCTTTTTATGGAATCTGGCTAGTGACACTCTTAAATGGCAGTTTGTCTGATTTGAAATTGGTTCTTTGAGGATTTATTTCTCAGTTTCTTTGTCATTGTACCATTTGGTTTATTCCTTTTTCCAGATATTTATACATATCTGATTTTGATCTTTGTACAAGTGCTGGTTTTTATGTGTGAATATATACTCTCAGTTTCGTGGTTTGTAGGATTCTGCAGATTTATTTGTCTTTTGGTATGCTGATTTTGACATCTTTCAACCTTCTCTCCATTAGTAAACAGCACATTGACTCTTAGCTCAGGGCTACAAGTTCATAAGTCATGGTGGGCTTTAAGAATAGATACATGGTCATGGAGGTATTTTTGGATCCAAATAAAGATCTTTCAGTTGATGAACCTATCATTATCACCCAATACAATTTGTCAAATTCCATTAAAGATAGCATTCTTGCAAACTTCGGAGAATGTGGCTTAGCATCATCTGCAAATTCATTCCAAGGTATGCATAATGTCACAAGCATTTCCATTTTTCTATGAAAATGCTGTGATATGCCTTAAAGCTTGCAATGTTTTTGCAGTGAAGTATGTGAATCCAATTACAAAAGTCTGCATTTTTCGAGCGTCAAGAGAAGAGTATCAAAAAGTCTGGGCTGCTATTACCATGGTTAGGAGCGTAGGGAATTGTCCTGTCGTATTCAACTTACTAGACCTAAGTGGTAAGTTATATAATCAAGACTAAGTACCTTCCTGGTAATGTCCTTTTAATTTACAGTGTTAGTGAGCATGTTGATGAAGTTATTTGAAATTTCTATAACATTTTAGCTTCTGATGAAAGAGTTCTATCTTTCGAGGTTATTTGATGATTCTTTGAGGATTGACATCTGAACGTGGTTGCATTTGTCTGTAATTTAGAAGTCTTAACCTTTCTTTGGTCACTTTTCTATTACCATGACAAGATACTATAGGATAGTTATTATTGAGTGCTACTATTGCCTTGCTGTGAATCTATCTACTTCCTCGGTATCATCATTTTAGTTCTTCTTCCTCTTCTTTAGGAAGCATAAGGGCTTGCAAAGCGGCTGCTCTGAAGTGTGAAGAGCTGAAATTTGAGCACTGTAAATTAGTGGCTGGAGCTCACCTTACCGATGATGTCCATCAGCAGATGCAGAACTGTCTTGAGAAGATCAAAGTCTTGGAACACTGATTTTAAATGATTGGGCTTTTTAACATGCAGCTTATATTTTTCTGCATTTTCTGCAGCATTTCCTCCCTGTAAAAAAAAAAAAAAAAAAAAATTTCCTGTGATATCTTCATCCGGTGATCTCCTAGAGATTTTGCCGGAAGAGGAAGAAGTCTCCTATTACATGAGCTTGAACAGATTCACTTCAAGTCAGCATCTCCAATTTGACACTTGGTTTTGGATGTAATTTTATATTGGAAGCGTATTCAACTCACTCCCGGAGATTGGTGAGATTATAAGAAAGACAGATCTCACGTGTGCGTGATGGAAAAGGAAGTTAAGGAAGTGATGGGATGATGAGACGAGGAAAAGAAGACATCTTAGGAGGATCGCCATGACATGACACCCAACCTTATGCTATGGCTATAGTGTGATTTTTAACTGGGAAATTGTTGTACAATCTGGTGGTTGGTACCTCAGTATAAGAAACTGGTATTCATTGGTGAAGGATACTTGTTGATTATCAGAATTTGGGTCATATTTGTTGATGGGGTGTTACCTGAAAATTCTGTTACAAGGTTTTTTTTTTTCGGTTAAGATCTTGTGTGTAATATTGATGCTCAATGAAGAATTTTATTAGGCCCCATGCTTTTCTAACAACAATGTTGAAACTTTCTAGGAAACGATGACTTTTGTTACGACTCCGCAAGAAGAGAAGAAGGGGGTGGGGGGCTGTTCCGCATGACTACTACGGACCATATTGAGTTAAGAGTTACAAGTCTTGTGGATAAGTAAGGACCACTATGGACCATGTTGAGTTAGACTTTTTTATTTTATTTAATTTTTAAAATTTTTTTTTTATGGGATTTGAACTTAGGACGGGATAGACTTCAAGTTATAAATCTTCTTGTGGATTTTGATGTACGGTTGAAATTGTATAAATTTAAAAAGAAACAAGAATAACTTAAAAGAGAGCGATTAGGGGTGAATTTAGATTTCAAGTGTGAGAAAACATTAGGGGACCGTACTTTTGTAAAAGCACTATAGGATGGCGGTTCCACATTGGACTAAGAGCTGTCTTGTCAGCCGTATACTGCGTTCATGAAGAAAAGCTGTGATATAATGGTTAAATTTTTATTATTTTTTAGTTTAAAAGTAAGTGTTTGAGTCATGAAATAATTACATGGGTTAAAAGTGCAGATGTAAAAGTAAACTCAAAACATTTGTTTCGATTTTTGTGTATGACCTGATTTATTTAACCCTAATCGGGCACAAGGCATGGATCTGCGTACGATGACCTATGTTTTCCATGAAAATAAAGATGGGAGGGTCAGTAGAGTTAATGCTATGATTAAATATATAAGCACCAAAATCGAAGAATTTTATAACCATACACGTCATATTAAAAATTAAAAATTATTTTTGTTTCAAAAATATATATTTAGTTCCACTTTCATATAATTTAAAAACTATGGCACCGCCACCTACTGAAATGGATTAATAAAAGTTTAATGTTAATTAAAATAATTAATTTTGCTTTTCTAAATTATTCTCCGGATTAATCAATCTTTAGATGACTAAAATTAATTGATAGTGCGTGTTTGTTGGAACCTGTACGTTAAATAGGCACATTACGAAAGTAATAAGTTAACTACATTTTGAGGAAAAATGAGACTATAATTTCAAACAAGTAAAAAAAAATGTAACAATGCTTTGTTTGGTATATACTTATTTTAATATGCTCTTTTATATTAAAAAAATTATGGTTTAGTTTAAGCTTTTATAAGATGCTTGTGATAAGATGTCTTATTTATAGTCATGGAAAGTGAGACAAGAACGAATCGCCAATATTTTATAAGATAAAAAGTATAATTTTTTTGAATTTTCATAGAATATTTGTGATAAGATATGTTACATCTTTTAAGACTAAAAAGAATTATTTCTTTCACAACAATAAGAATAGTATCTTAGAATAAGCTCATTCCAAACACAACATAAATCTTTCAGAAAAGAAAGTTATTCTTTATAGAATGGAAGTCTTTTCAATGGGTGCAGTATTGCAGGTTAATTAAATAATTTTATGTATATAAAAATTTTATAATTTTATAATTATTTTCATATTAAATATAACATAATTCATGAAAGAAAGAAAGAATGGTTGAAAATAATAAATCTAATGTGGAAATTATTAAAAATGGTAAAATTTTCATATTAATAGAAATATTAATATAATTTTTCTATTAATATAATATTACACTTGTTAAAAGAATCATTTTGTCAAAAAAATTTCCACTCTAGGGAAAAGAAAAATCATAGTCAACGCACCACTTAATAGTGCTTAATAAAGCTCCTGTCGGCTCGTGAAGCCCATGTTTTCCCAACGCATCTGTTCCTTGTGGCTTTCTTGACCTGATTCTCAGGTTCTCAATTTTCACGCGGATACAGGGTGAGTTTTCCTTTTCTTTTCTTTCTTTTCCAATAGCGATTAAGTTATAGAATTTTTTTTTTGCTAAAGATAAATTTAATTTTAATTGGAAATAAACATATTTTCAAAATAATAAAAATAAATACACATATTCAAGAAAAATTTTTAGAAATTAGTAGGATGGGACGTCCACTAAAGGGTGTTTGGCTTTGCTTTCTTTAGGGTGCTTATAGGTTACTGTTGATGTTTATAAGTAAATAACAAATAAATAAAAAAGTGTTTAGATAAAATGTACTTATAAATTATTGACATGTTTGTAAATATGTATACTTACAAGTAGCAATATTTGTTAAAATAATTAAACATGACCTTTCATTAATTAGATGATAGTTACTTTTGTGCTTTTAAGGGATACAAATGTTATTTTATTTGGTCACTCTCATCGCTTATTATCAACTAAAAAATATTAAGGGTGGTTTTTTTTTTTTTTTGGTTACTTGTAAAACAACTTTACTTGCTTATAAAAACAATTCACCAAACAAATATATTTTTCTTTTTTTGTTTATAGATAAATTTAACTAACTTATAAACACTCTCAAGCACCCTCTAAACCATATATAAAATGGACATATTTGTACATTGTTTTCATCAATTAAACATCTACCCACTTATTTGATACAAAAAGAGAAAAAGGAAGCACCTACCCACTTAAACGGCTGCACTGTACACCGCATAATTTTTAACTTTGGAGAGTAATAAAGCAACAGCAGTTCACATGCTTGATTAATCATCAACCACACAAGGCATGAATCTTTTTCTAATCCCAATTGCTTAAAGTTGGAAGTAACAATATTTCTGAATTGGATCGAAATTGACATTTTCACCGAGTAGGGTTAGCTTTTTGTGGCTCAGTGCTTGTTTGTATTAGTTTTAAAAATAAATGTTATCTTTATATATTTTTAAAAAAAGTACTTTTTTAGAATTCAAATTTTTGACTTTTGAAAAATAGTTAAATTTAAAGAGTTTAACTTCCCTCGTTTTAAAAAAAGAAATAATTTTTTATAGGATAACCAATCCGAACAAACCCTTAATTCAACTAAAATGCTTTGCCGTCGTTCCCACATTAATTAGAGCATGATGTCCACAAAATTTTTTCATGGTTTTTCTTTTCTTTTTTCTTTTTCCATGGGTTACACGCATAACGATGGCATTCAATCCAGAAATATATATATTTTAAAATTTTATCATAATTATATTATTACTTTATCACTATTAATTTTATCTTGATTGCATGTAGCGCGTAATTAATGTGAACTAGCGAGGGACAGCGCGAGTGACCCTTCTCATTCTTTTGCACAAAATAGCATTAGTTAAAGAGGGTGTGAAACTGAAACATGCGGCCTCCCACCACTAATAAATTATATAATTATACTTCTAAAAATACTAACAATTCTTTAAACACAACGAAATCACATGTCGCTCATTTTTTGCAAAGTTGGTTATAAATACTCACGTGTTCATTTAATACATCATTAATCAAATTTTCAATTATTTTTTGCAAATTGAACTATTAATCTATGTGCCATCATTTATTCTTTATTTTTTTTATGTAAAAGATGCCATGTTATTAATTTTGTTAAACAAGGATAAAATACATTTTTTCCGCTTTGTTGAAGTCGAATAACATTTTTTACGTTTTAAAATTCACTAATATTATTTGAAGCATAAGAATATTAGTAATTATATTCTTTATCACATAAGGGTGTTCGCAAATTTTGAAACTATAAAAGATTTTATACATCTTCACAAAACAAAAGGGTTTGAAAGCATTTTTACTCTTTAAATAAATGTCATTTATACATCATACTTATTTCATAATATATTAAAAGTAAGAAATATATATATATATATATATATATATATATATATATATACACACACTAGGCATCGTCTCGCATTGCACATTGCAACTAAATAACATACTATTAGTGACACTTAGCAGAAAATGAAAAGGCAAAGAGTTAAAATTTAAATTGACATCAGCCTAGTTGTTGGTTTAAGTCAAAGAGTTGAAATTTAAATTGACATCAACCTGGTTGTTGGTTTATATATTAGAACTACCAGGTTTTCTATATATGCATGATCGTAATCTAAATTTTAGTACATGTTTAATTTTGTTCATCGACATCTTTAATTATATCATGATGAATTGCATAGGAAAAATGCATGTGAGGATATTTTTTATCACTATTTATAAAAGTGTTAAATTTTGACTTACCCTGTTTTACGTTAGTTTATGTATCATTTAAAGAACTCCAAACTCACTTAATTTTAATTTTATATAATAGTATATATATAAATGCAGATTTTTTTATTAAATATTTTTTGATATGGACTAAATTGATCATTTTTTTTTGAAAATAATAGGACCTGATTTGGATTTTTCTTAATTATTAGGACTAACTTAAAAAAGAAAAAAAGAAACCATGGAGACTTGTAGGATAATTTTCGCACATGTTAATATAGAAGCATAATTAATTAAAAAAAATCCCACAAAAATTAAAATTTGATAATGTGGCATAAATTTATTACTACTATATATAAATATATAGATTTTGTAAATTTTTATTTTAAAACTTTTATAAAGGTATTTTTTATGTATTTTTTTTATTTTGATTAAACATTCTATATATGTGATATTCTCACATTTATACGCTCATGATAACTTGAGAATTCTCCTATATTTTATTTAATAAATATTTGAAATTATATAGGATAATCAAGTTACATCTTTTTATTTAGTTATCATTAAATATTTTATAGTAGAGATTAAGTTGATGATTTTTTTAAAAATATAAGAATTGATTTTGATCTTTTGAGACTATGAGACTAACATGAAAAAAAAAGAGTGAAACAGAAAAAAGAAAGTGGAGAATTATAGCATAATTTTTGTAATTTGTTAATATTAAATAATAATTATTATGGAACCCACAAAAATTAAAACTTATTAATTTAATACTATTTAAAATACACTAAATCATGACATATGACACAACCTAAAAAATGATATTCAACTTTATACTATTATCTAGATTACGAGTGCTCATATTTATTACTTAAAAAAAAATTAAATAGACCCGTGTCAGATTTGCATTCTAACCTCCAATTTTCTCAGTACCTCGTCAGCTTTAATAATTTCTCGAATTTTAAAAGGGTTGTATATGTATATAAATATATATATACTTAATTCTATATAAAAGCCAAGGCATAGAGGTGTGTGCAGCAGTGTTGCAATTTTCATATAGAGAATGGAGAAACAAATTCTTGATTACGTGTTGGTACCAGTAGGGCTGCTGGTGATGGTGGCTTATCACGTTTGGCTTCTTCACCAGGTTGTTAAGCACCCCACCACCACTGTCATTGGCATCAATGCCATCAATCGCCGTTTCTGGGCTCGCGCTATGATGGAGGTTTGTTTATATAATTTGCGTGCACATATACACAGACACACCATGTAAATGGCATACAAAGAAATGATACGCTAATTATATTGTTGATGACACGTATTGATTTGTGTTCTTGACCAAATGATGTAATAATCTTGATTTTTGAATATTAGATCCATCTTTTTGTTGTCATTTTAGTTTTAGACATAACTGAGCATCAAATTTTGAGCTAATGTCTTAGTGGGTTTTACATCTCGGAACGAAAAGAACAATGCGTATACGGATTTTTCTCTCCGAGGAGATGATCGTGGCATGTTCATTTGTTTGAAACAAAAAAGAGATGAATGAGAAATTTGTCGAATCAAATCTTCTATGAACATGCAATGGCAAGAAGCTACTGTAACGATAAATTAATTTGTCGCATAACAGGAGTTTCGTGCATCATATTGCCATTTCTTATTTGATTATTATTCCTAGGGCATATATGCTTTGAGTTGTAACAAATATGAACTTGGAATGAAATTGATCAGGATGTGTCAAAGAATGGTGTCTTGGCAGTGCAAACACTGAGAAACAATATAATGGCTTCAACCCTGCTGGCATCAACAGCAATCATGCTGAGCTCACTCATCGCCGTGTTGATGACAAGTGGTGGTGGAGATCGTTCATCAATGGGGTTCATCTATGGAGACAGGAGTGCACTTGGCTTCTCAATTAAGTTCTTCTCCATACTGGTGTGTTTCTTGGTTGCATTCTTGTTGAATGTGCAATCAATAAGGTATTATAGCCATGCCAGCATACTTATAAACGTGCCGTACAAGGCGAAATCTTGCAATTTCGATAATAATAATAATAATAATAATAATAATAATAATAATAATAATCAGCAGCCAAGGATGATGCATTGTGTCACAGCTGAGTATGTTGGGAGGACATTGAATAGAGGAAGCTACTTTTGGTCATTAGGCTTGCGCGCGTTTTACTTCTCTTTCCCGCTGTTTCTGTGGATCTTCGGCCCTATTCCTATGTTCCTGTGTTGCATTGTCCTTGTGTTCTTGCTCTACTTTTTAGATGTCACCTCTGACTTCTCAGTTGCCGGAATTCCTGGAGGTAAGGATTGCAGCCTCAGAGACTTGGAAAGTAATTAGTATCCGTAGCCTTGTCTGCGGATTTCGATCGCCTCATAAAATGTTACGAGAAAGATCTAATAATTGTGAATTGTCTATGTAGTTATAACGGCCTGTTCAGGCAGTACCCAGCATTAGATTTCTAGCAATCCAGATTTGTATTTGTAGATTGGCATATGGTAGGATGCCAAGAGGACAGCAATTATTCAATCTAAGTTGAATTCCAATTGCTGCTTCAGCTTGTACCACTACTTCAGTGACTTTCTTTTCCTCTCTTGGAAAATCCACATATTACTTAGGAAGTTCACTCTCTCCCTTTACTTTTTTCTTTTCTCTATTTCCTTTTGGGGGTGGGGGGGTGGGGGGTATATTTTGTCTCGGATGATCAGTCGATTCACCTAGTGGGATAAAGGTTTCGTCCAGTGTAATTCTATCTATTTTGATTTGAGTAATTAAAGCAGGTTAAAGAATGCCCTTGGGGTTTACTGCTGCACATTATTGCAATCTGCCAATGGAGGAATATTCAAGGAATCTCCACATTGTATAACAACTGATGCTCCAAGTTGTCTTTATATTTCTCGTCTCTTTCTGGACAATGAAGGAATATTCAAAGCTGCCAGTTTCTGGGTATATGCTAGAAGTATATGCAAAAAGATAATATCATCAATCTCACTTTTTTGCAGAGTGGTACTGAATTTGCTAGTTTTGAGTTGCATTCACCAAGAATAAGATGCTCGTGCTTTTTTTTTTTTTTTTCCAGCTTAGTGAAATCCATCATCTGCAATCTTACTTGTTTATAACTTGTATTGCTGTTTAAAGATTGACTAGGCAGTCGTTGACACTCTGGAAAGCTTTTGATGGTAAAATTGTATCATAATTACTGAAATCACTAAGCATAAAACACCTGTTATTTTGTGTATTTTCCTTCCAATTTGCATTTCATTTGATTGGCTTTTTCTGAAAGTGCTTTTCCATATAACTCTTTTGCAAAGCTCGAATTTCTAACATATGGAAAAAGTTGAAAATAATTTTTTTAGAGTTTCAACTTTTTATGCAAGCTAATCCAAATACTTATTACAAAACGTAAATACTTTTTTTTTTTCAAGAAAAAATATTTTCATAAAAGAAAAAAAAATCCAAACAATCCTTTAATAATTAATTTCATTACGGCACTTAAAATGATCCTATCTTCTCTCGTATGCCAAACGGGATGTTGGGCACTCCACAGGCCCATCAGACCATGCATTCCAACTTCATAGATTTCCGGGGAAGAACAGAAAGTAAAATCTTGTATATCTTCGGAACTTTTTTTTTTTTTTTTAAATGACATTAAAAAATAACCTACTTTTTAATGCGTTTTAAAAAATCGATCAAATAAACTCTGGGAGTCCAAATTTGGACTAATTCTCATCACATCAAAACCCCAAAGACCAGGTATCCTTCCTTTTCCTAGCCACCCCTTATGTGTTGCCCACAAATCACGATGACTAGGCTCTATTTAATGGTCTCTCTTTCACAAAAAATATATATTTTCAAAAAACTATATTTTTTATAATAAATATTTAGGTCTATTTTCAAAAAAAGTAAAATTTTTAAAAAAAGTTTAAATTCAGTTAAAAAAAATAAAAAAATTCATTCATTTATTTTAAAAAAAATATTTTTCTCAATAATTACAAAAGAAAACACTTACAAAGAACCCATCCGAGCAAGCCCTAAAGCATTTATCAGCCACATGTCTTTTTCCTTAACAAATAAAAAATTGAACATGATTTAGTTAATACTAAAAAATAAATATCAAAGTAAACCAAAATAATATTTTGATTCTAAAATTTAAAAATTGACTATTTTGACTTTTAGTTTTGATTTTGGATAAGATATAGAAGTTTCAATTATTAAATGAATTGAATAGCACAGTTACATTGTTTCGATATTTATTTTGGTTATCTACAATTTGATTATTTGAAGTTGGCTATTAAAGTCAATTGCAAATAAAATAGCATGCATTATTTCGGTTATATATTTTTCTTTTGTTATACTTTTACCTTGTTGTGTAATTAATTTAGTTACAAAGATCGTAACCGAAATAGAAGTAAAAAAAAATCTGTAATTAACTTTAGCTATCAAAATGGCTCTGTTTGATTTCAGTTAATAATTTTTTACAAGTTTAATTATACAATTATTTATTTTAATCCAATTATTTACCACAAATTTAACCATTCAATTATTTTCTTATAATTCAATTGTTAACAATCTGTTTGAATGGTCTTATAAGTACTCAAAATAAAAAAAAAAAGGCTAATTTTTTTATAAAACGCATTAAAAAATATATAAATATTTATTTTTGAATGTTAACTAAGTCATGTTCAATTTTATATTTTTGTTAAGAAAAAAGACGTTTTTTTATTTTTTTTGACAAACCCCACAACCCACATGATTTGAACCCATCACAAACATAGTCTAAACCAGTTGAACTACTCTACATAGCCTAGTTATTGTGATTTGTAGGCAACACATAAGGGGTGGCTAAGAAAGGGAAGGATATAGTCTTTGGGGTTTTGACGTGATGAGAATAAGCCAAAATTCGGACTCGTAGGATGCGTTTCCCCACTCCGCCGAATTTGGAGTCCCAAAGTCTGTTTTTAAAGTACGTGTAACCCATTTTTTTGAAACACATTAAAAAGTAGGTCATTTGTTTAAAATCATTTAAAAAACAAAAGGTTAGACATAAAAAAATCCTATATTTTCTTAGTTCTTACGGTGCATCACCTCCATCTTTGCATCCTCTAACAAGTGTCTTGTGAGTAACTTTATAATATGATCGAACCATCTGAAATCATTCTCTTGTATCTTATCCTTGATCACCTAAGATCAAAGAGACATGTCCATGTATAGCAACACCAGTAAAGAAGTGGAAGGCAACCTTAAGCAGATATGCTTGATTCTAAATTTGTAGGAAAGGAATATGTACATTTTCTATAGAGATACGTCGAATTTGACCAGAATGATTAGAAACCAAACCAATTTAAGCTTATTTTGCTAGGCTAGGTTAGCCATAGCAGTAATTAGAATGAGATAAATACAATAAATGCCTCCTTGAACAAGACAAAGCCAACAATGGCTATTTGCAGCATGGCAGACCAATACTTACATCAGGCAGAGTTCTCAACTTAGTGCGACACCAATTTGTAGCCCAAGGACAGGTATACATCAGAATGACTTTGAGACTAAACTGCAGGCATATGATCTCAGGTAAAAACATTTGCCAATCTCAACTTCAACTTGATTATACCACCTTGAAAACAATTTCTTTCACAGATGGTTCCACATGCTTAAGGATAACCTTCTTACAGGTTTCTCACAACCTCACTACTCCCGAGAATAGGTGTCTTCTGACCTGTGTCAGAAACTTTTGATGCCTTGATTTGATGGTAATCACAGGCTGTTTATAAACTCGACTGGGGACCCTATAGCTAAATTTTAATAGTTTGATACTCTTTCTCCCATCAAAGAAGTTTATCTCTATCCCAATAAATATTTATCTTTATTCATGATTAAAAATTATCTCAATATTGAATTTATCAACAATATATTTATCTCAGATTATTTTCGCCTTTTCCATGAGTGCGACATTACACTCTTTAAGGTTAGATTAATATGCCAATTGATAAAAAAAGTCTACCATTCTTAATCATTCCTTTTTCTAGGAGGTAGCTACAATTTGGTTGTCAATGAGAACTGATATTTTGGAGTTTCTTAACTACTTATCACAGCTTATATAATGCATCATCCCAACTTTTATTTCTTATATTCACAGCTTTAGGACTTGGTCATGACAGAATATCTAATAAAATACTTGTTTTTGGGTCTTCTTCTCGGTCCACTGACTCGAGCATCATTTGATTACTTCCAATTTGTCCAAGAATGGCCAAGATTCTTTTGTCAGTCAAATGCTTGTATTAGATCACCTTTGCTTAAAATCTTCATTGTCCGTGGGCTCTGAGTAGCAAATTTTACTACGACACAACCAGGTTGCAAGAAAAGTACATTCTTATACGAATAAAACTATGATATTCTTTCTTAATTTGTGTTTCTGTGGAGTGGCGATGTATGATAGTCTTATTCTTATTACTTCTTTTCCGTTCTCACTTTTTACAGAGACCTAGCCTTCTAGATGGGCTTGATAAACGTTGACTAAACCTCTCCCGTTCCAGTTTTAAAGCTAAAAAATCTCAAGCCTTTTGGGTGCATGAATGGGGAGTTCATGTGGGTTGTTCTAGTAAGTTGTACATTCAACTAGACTACTTTAAACTTGCAATGCATTTGAAAGATAGTTACAATCTGTTGGAGATTCTGAGCATCAATGACATCACTCCTGGAAGGGAAGTGAGTGTCAAATATGTTTGTACTGTTATCAGTAATAACCTTGGCAAACAAGCCAAAGTCAAATGCAATGGAGCTCTAATCAACCTCGACTTTCTGAAATCGTCATATGCATTGATCCAACTAGAAATAATGTGATTAACTGTCCTGGAGCTAAGAATTTTCCTCTATCTTGCCTAAGACAAGGAATATCTTTTTAACAAGTTTATATTCGGCTCCCATAATTACCATAAGTCCTATTAAAAATAAATAGAAATTCAAGATGTAAATATGATGGGAAAAAGCAGGTGGCAAATAATCATCTATACTCGGACTCTTCAACATGTGATGGTCTGTGTACGAATTTAGTAAATTCCATTTGACATAGATACTAAATCCTTACACATACCATCACATCTTAAAGAGTCCAAATATAGATAATTATTTGCCACCAATTCCTTTCCACCATATTTATATCTTGAATTTTTATTTATTTTTAAAAAGCACTGATGACAATTATGAAAGTGAAATATAAACTTATTTAAAAGATATTCCTCGTCTTTGGTAGGATGGTGGAAAATTTTTAGCTCCAGGATAGTCAATCGCATTATTTCTAGTTGGATCAACACATATAACGATTTCAGGAAATAGAGGTTCCCTAGACCTCCAGCCTCATTTGACCCTAGCTTGTTTGCCAAGGTGGTTATTGATAACACTACGAACATATTTAACACTCACCTTCCATCCAGAAGTGATGCCATTAATACTCTGAATCTCCAATAGACTGTACAAATCATTCAAACACATTGCAAGCTTAAAGTAGTTTAGTTGAGTGTACAACTTATCAAAACAACCCCCATGAACTCCCAATTTGTCTGCCCAAAAGGCTTCAAATTTTTGAGCTTCATAACTTGAAATGGAAGAAATCTGACCAACATTTATCAAGTCCATCTAGAAGGTTGGATTGGAAAAGGAGTAATAAGAATGAGACAATCGTACATCACTACTCTACATAAACACAAAGTAAGAAAGAAGATCATAGTTCTACTCCAATATGAATGTATTTTTTCCTGGGGCATGGTTGTGTCATAATAAAATTCGTTGCCTAGAGCCCATGGACAGTGAAGATTTTAGGCAAAAGAGATCTAACACAAGCATTTGACCGACAAAAGGAGCTTGGCCATTCTTGGACGAACTGGAAGTAGTCAAAGGATGCTAGACTCAGTGGACTAAGAAGAAGGCCAAAAAAACAAGTACTTTTATTGGATATTCCATCATTACCAAGTCCTACAGTTTGGAAACTAAAGCTGTGAATATAAGAAACGGAAGTTGGGATGATGTATTATAGAAGTTGTGATAAGTAGTTAAGAAGCTCCAAAATATCAGGTTCTCATCAACAACCAAATCATAACTAACTCCTAGAAGAACGAATGATTAAAAATGATAGATTTTTTTTTTAATTCAATGGAAATATTAATCTAACCTTAAAAAGTGCTATGTCGCACTTATTAAAAAGGACGAAAATAATCTCAGATAAATATATAGTTAATAGATCCAATATTGAGATAATTTTTGATCATGAATAAAGATAAATATTTGTTGAGATAGAGATGGGCGGAAGAGACAGTATCACACTGTTAAAGTTTATATATAGGGCCCCTAGCCTAGTCTATAAATAGCCTATGGTTACCATCAAATCAAGGCATCAGAAGTTCTTGACATAGGCTAGAAGACACTTATTCTAGGGAGTAGAGAGGTTCTAAGAAATCTGTAAGAAAGTTATACTTGGGCAAGAAATCTATAAGAAGATCAGCCCTAGCAGTCAATAGAATGAGACAGATATAGTAAATGCCTTTTTTTTGAATAAAGACCAACACAACAATGACTATTTGCAGCATGGGAGACCAAGAAAGCAATGGCTATTTGCAGCATACTTACATCAGGCAGAGTTTTCAACTTGGATACCAATTCGTAGCCTGAGGCCAGGTATCCATCAGAGAGTCTTTCAAAATAAACTGCAGGCATATAATCTCAGGTAACAACATCTGCCAATCTCAACTTCAGCTTGATTAGACCAGCTTGAACAACAATTTCTTCCTTGGATGGCTCCACTTGTAGAACCGTTGCTTTCTTATTAAGTGAGGGAACATACACTGCATCACCAACTTTGGGAAGTTCCAAGGTACTCTCCTTAACGTGTGCAAGTGAAGCGGCTAAGAGAGATTAAAGCAAGTATAACTTTGTCAGTGAAAGTATAGCGGCTGATGCATTGCACTAGAACTATTCTTCCAATACATACCTGAAACTAGCTGCTCATTTTCATTGATAGAATTTGCAGCCTCAAGTGGTGATGATGGTTCAGTTGTTCCTGCTGTAGTTTGCTGAAAATTAGAATTTGATTTACGACCAGTGTCAATCTCTGTCTTGCCTCTTGACTGATGAGCAGATTTTGTGCGACATTCTCGCACTTTCTTGTGAAGAGTAGAGCGCGCTGCTGCTGCTATCTCTGTTATTTCTCGAGCCTTCTTATGTCTCTGATTAAAACCATGTTGCCTGACCTCTTCTCTAGTCAGCAAGAGTTTTTGGTGAAGGTCCTTTGCAAGCCTGAAAGCCAACAACAAGAAAAAGGGAAAAAACAGTAAGAAGGGGGAAAAGAAAAGAGAATGAAAAGGATCAGCGTCACTTGAACTAAACCAAATAAAACAAAATTAAATCTTATCCCATAGGTGAGATCAGCAACATGGATGTACAGTACCATTCACTCTTGTCAAGGATAGTCTGACCTCAGAGATAACCCCCCCCCCCCCAACCCAACCCCAAAAAAAAAAAGAAAGAAAGAGAAACGAGCATCAACAGATAAACTAATAATCACATTCCTTGGTGGTGGATTCTATGTGAGGAAGTTAGTAAAACATATTAGTTATTTAGTTGAACACCAAGTTGCTTAATGAAAACATATCATTGCCCCCACTTCTACGATCATTACCATGTTTTGTAGAATATAAGAAGCAATGGAAGAAATACAAGGATATATGACAGTTAAACATGCAATTGCTAGATGATATATGACAGCCATGTTCCAACAGATTCTGTACAAAAATTTGAAACAAGTGAAGACTAATTGACTAAATATAAAAATTGATGCAGGAAATATATAGATATTGCATGACCATATTTCCTATTTTACAATAAATAGTTTTTGCAGAGCACTGGGAGCAAAACGCGAGGAGATCAATATTAATTCAACATTATAGGTTCTTGGCTAACTAGAAGACACTTACATCATATGATGTTGAGCTTCATGAATATGCTCATGAAAATTCTGTTTAAATCTCTCCATGTCAACTATGATCTGCATCAAGTACACATAAAAAGTACATGTTAAAGCAATACAATTTAAGCACATTTGAAAAACTACAGACTAGTTAAAAACCAATGTGCATATATACAAGCTAAACGCATCAAGAAGTAGCAATTAACCATGCAAATATTAGCAAACACAACATATAGTCCAGCTAAAAGTCAAAAATTTTGGATCAACATCTTATCTTTACCTCATTAATTTCTGCACTAGCTGCTCCATATTGCTTACGAGCATTTTCCAGAATGACATCTGGTATTCCAATCCTTTCAGCTATATTAATTGCATTTGAACGTCCTGCAATTCCAGTTCAACCTCTTCTGTCAGAGGTGTAACCAGACAGTTTTAAAAAGAATACAATAAGAATAGTATCTTAAAGAAGGGTGCATTAGTAGGGAAAGCTAGTGTGAGAGATATGAAACCAAAGCTGAGAGCAGAGGTGAAAAAAGTGCCTATAGTAGGTCAAAAGGTGAGCTTAAGGAACAGCCAGTTAAATTGTAAATACACATCGCAAATGACTTAGAGGATGTTTGGCAGTGCTTATATGTGGCTTATAAGCACCAAATAGTAAAAAGCATGTGAGAGGATGCTTTTATCTAGGTGCTTATAAGCCACTAAATAAGCAAAGCCAAACACCCTCTTAACATCATCATAACTCACTCAGTCACTCTCCCTCTCTCTTTCTGTTTATTCAGCCGAAGAAACAGAGGAAGGTTTACATTCAAATGAAAAGGTGAGGACACATAAATTAGTCAAGAAGGGCTTGCATATGTACTGAATTGAAAATTCAAAGATTCGTTTGTTTATATATAAGTGAATAGATGTAGTATACGTGAATATACGCCAAAAACAAAGAAGTAGATGAGGGCCAACCTGGTACTCCCCATAGGATCCTGTAAGTTGGCTTCAACTTCACTTCATCAAACTCCATGCATGCATTTTCAAAAGCATCATTACTGTTCAACATAATTTTTGAGCAGGACCATGTTGTTAGAGGAAACAATCAATCTTCATCTCCTGCAAGAATTCTCTTTCAAATTAGCTACCTATATTTCAGGGTCTTAAGTTCTCCATGGTGCGTGGTAGCCATAGTGAATAAAGAACCACTTTCTGCAAAAGATTCCAGCAAAGCCATCCCCAATGCAGCTCCTTCAAGAGGATTAGTTCCAGCACCAACCTAAAATATAAAGAAGATTTAGTTCTGTCTAATCTATGCTATCTTTCATCATCTGTTAAGCAAATTGGACAGCTGGTAGTTCAAATAAGATCTGTTGGTAACATACTTCATCCAGTAGTACTAGGGACAGGCTTGTTGAATGAGACCGGATCTCCTGCAAAATAAGGAAAGTGACTCTATATATTGACACGGTAGTAAACAAATTGGGATAATTGCTTAAAAAGAGCAGCTAGAGATTTTAAATAGTCTGGTCTCCTCATCGCAAAGAGCAACTTAAGATTTTAAGCCCTTCAAACATATAAATGCATAAGATTCTCATATGCATTCTAATCCTAACAAACTATAGATGCCAGAGAGCAGCAAGCAAAGATATTAAGCCCACCAATCACATAAATAAAATCGATAGCACACACACATTCAAACAATTCCACCAATCATCTATAAATGTCAAGCATAGGATATAATGAGCTTTTGAGAGCAAAATTTTTTGGTCCTAAAAATTCACATGATGCAACTAAGAGGGAGGTGGTAGCTGTCATTTGGTAAAGAATCCAGCGGAAAACAGCAAATATAACAGTTTGGTCAAGTCATTTCCATTAGGAATGACACTGTACCAGCCACTGGCTTCAGAATGCTAGATTACCATAACCACGTCAACTTATCAAAATACTACAGCAGCCTCCAATCAACTCACACTAATTTGTTTCAGATGGCCAGAGAAGGTAGATAAAGATTGAGACAAGGACTGTTCATCACCAATATCAGCGAAGACAGAGTCAAACCAAGGGATCTTCACTGGTTCAGAAGATATTACATAAAGACCTGCAATACATTACAGAGCAGTTATGTGAAATTTAAGTCCTCACACGGTAAAAAGGCAGGTCAGCATCTAATTTGCCTCAATTCACTTAAACATGGTTGAATTTATGAAATTTGTGCATTTGAAATCAATTTCACTTGCTTTTTGTCTGCTTTTGGTCAAAACAGCTTTAGTCAATTTCCAGTAATCATGTTTTCTCTAAAGAAAATGAGGTTTCAGCAGGAGTCTGGAACTAAGAATTGAATCATATTTGCTTAGATGGAACCCAAAATAATATAGATAAACCAAAAAACATTTCTGAGTTCCATACAGATGCTATATACTTGAGGACAAAGTGATCAGGGTTACAAGGGATGTAAAACCACATGAACATGAACTAAGTAGATTTAACACAAACAGTTAGGATAAAGATGATGAAGTTAACCTGACTTTGCCATCATGGCAGCCAACCCAACTGTTTTCAAACAAATGGTTTTGCCCCCAGTATTTGGTCCAGTTATAACCACAACTCTAGTATTCTGCCCAACAAAAATGTCAATAGGAACAGGGGGTGATTGTTTTAGTTTAGCAACCTGCACCAAAACAGAAGTAACATAACCTTAGGGATGCAAATAAAAGAATTATTGTAGGAAACTCAGTCTCATCCCAACCTCACAAGCATAAAATACGAAAGAAAACGTAGACCAGTATGGTTCAGACAATTGCCTGCATTTCCAATACTGATATATTGATATTTGCTTCTTCTTTTAAATTCATGGTTCCTCTTTGCTGTCTTCTCTTCACCTCCTAAAAAGCAAAAAACACCATGTCACATCTTTATGGTAGTAATATGAATAGAAGAGACAATGGACCTTATGACATCGAGTCAGTTTTAAATGTCCTCACCACTTCTCTTGGACAAGATAAAATAAGGGGGGAAAATAGAATTAAGGGCAATAGGACAGCATACTAAAAAAAGAAACAAAAGAAATAAAATGCATAGACCTACGTGATGTGACATGCTGCTAACAAGATCAACCAGCACAAAACAGTCAAATGGAAGTCTACAACTTATATAATCTCCATTAATGGTTAAAAATAAGCCTCAACCCTTGAGTACAACATCCAGTGCCATGTAAATCCTTGCCACCCAATCAAGGGCAACTTCAAGAGTTAGAATTAATATACCTTCTATAATTAGTATAATGTGACTCCAGGATAAGAATCTTCTAAGAAATTTTTATCTTATTAACTGTGGCAGGTGGAAAACATATATGTATACAAGATTTCTTCTAAAAACTTCTAATCTTATTAACCGCGGATGGTGAAAAGAACATATGGATGCCTAACATCTTGATTTTAGGCCTCAACAAGGTTAGAATTAAGTAAAAAGCCACAAAAAGCTTAGAAATAAAAGTTCCTGACAAACAGACTAGTGAAACATCTTAAAGTCAGAGTTAGATATAAAATTTACTGAGATTTAGGATACAGGTAAGATTAGCCCCCTTCCCTGGAGTCCTTTCTAATTCCCAAGATAGCACAGCTCATACAAAATGGTATATTTTACTGGTTATTAGAATAATGCAAAACATGTAAAACATCAATCTTTGATGTACAACATTGATAGGTTCTACTTTTGTACTCTAGACTTTGGCCCTATGGGGTACAACCTGCTTCTAACTATCATAAGGTACCAACTTTTGCAGTGAAGATTCTGCCACATCTGACAGAAATATTTGATTTCCTAGCAAAGACTATATATTATAGATATAGTAAAACTGGAAAAAAGATAAGGTATGCAACAGAAGCTTCAGATGCAAGTCTACTTCTTGACTTACAGCTTTAGCATCTTTTAGACCTTTCACTGCCTTCAGCAGATGTTCTCGATGCTGTTGGAGTAATAAAGGATGATATGCTTTTGGCAGGTATAAAGTCCATTTTCTTTGAGTAGGGTGTGATTCCGTGGAAGTTCGGTCCACTGAATGGGCTTCAGCAGTGAGATAACAATCCTTTTCTTGACGCAAAAATAAATCAGGACATGCCCCTCCAAATGAAAGACTATATCGTGCTCTAGCATTGATCTGCATTAAAGAGAGCCAGCAAAGCCACAATGAAATGCTAACAAGTACCAAAAGAAACACTTAGAAGAATATAAATAGATAATAATTATCTGAATTGGCACTCTTGGTTCACCCATGTTTAGTTGTATCTTCTTTTTTAAATGAATCACGTGTGCTCACAGAAATGAGTAAAACAGTAGGTATATTAGTGAAAATTTGTTCCTTTAAGGAAAAGTCTAAATGTTAAGATGTTTCATAAAAAAATAGTGAGAGATAAGACAAGTATAACATTATCGCTTATACGACTAGTCCATTTGCAAGACTGAACCTTGATTTTGAACTATAACAATATTGGCTCCTCCCAGTTTGCTAGTCAGAAAAATGGACATTTCTGCAAAATAACTCAGTGCAAGTCTTTAATTGTTCTTTCTCTCTCTTAATATGTAATAATAAAAGTGATCAAGGGTAGATATGCAACTGATTAAGCATCAGCAAGCAGAAGTTTTGGAACCTTAGATCAATTACATTAAATGTTCTAAAACAAAAGGAGAGATGCACATGCCTAAAGTAGTTTGTGACTATAAACAGAGATACTCACCACATCCAGTTGAATCATGCTGTCGAATATATTTTCAGTGTCATGAAGATCACTTTGCATCTGTACAGTGAGCAGAGGTGTATTGAGACATGAAAGAGTTCATTACATGTTATAATTGAGTGCAAAGAAACTTCATTGAACTGAAGTCAGCTGAAATAACCATCTTTGTTATCTTTAAGAGCACATCAGCCTCAGCCTTCACCACAGATGCTCTTGCTTGTTGCAACTCATCGTTTACTGGGACAGCAGCCAGCGGTTCCACAACGCTTCCAGCACCTGAACCACTACAATAGAGTATTACTTTTCAGATATTTCTATATACAGTGCATCAATCAGGCATATTATCATAATTTATGTTATTAAGCCAACCTCACTTAGAGAATAAAGAAGAAAAGGCACATGTATGGAAGAATAACAGTTGGTCTCACTCCTTCACAAGTAGAGGAAAGCTTGTTACTGATACAAACTCAAACTGTTCATTTGCATCCTTCGTGCACATAGAAATAACTAAAAAGTCATAATCTTTGGTTCACAAATGAATGGTCACAAGCGCCTTATAAAATTTTGAATTGTACTAAATACATGACACTTAACCAAATTTTATTTTGGACATTGATAAGATCAACTTTAACTGCTTTATTAGGTTAATTTATTATCATTAATAGGTCTTCATATGATGAGATGCAAAGGGAAGGAAAACAAAATTATGCATGACTATCATTTTTAACAAGCAACAAGCAAGATATCTGGAAATATTTGAGGCACCTTGACAACAATAGCCCTTGGAAACTCATCTTCACATCAGCACCAGATCTTATACACCATCTGCCATCAATATTACTGACTTCCTGAAACAAGGAGTATTACCCAATAAGTGTCACAAAGACACGTAAACAAGCATTTTAGGACTATTGGCCAAAGAAACTTAACCTACCAAAGCGGGTGTCTCTTCCATTTCTTTCCTAATCAGGCTCTCAATTAATTGGCATACCTGTAAAGAGAAGATAATAGAAGATATTTTCCTCACTGAGTTAGATCATAGCAGTTTGGGAAAGGAAAAAATGGAAGTCAATCTCATAGTAACATTCACTGCTTAAGGTTTCAAGCAGTTCCTTTGTTAAGCTCACTGGTGGCAAAAAATGGATACTTTCTCATCAAAGAAATGATTAACTCAAACAGGGGAAATATGACATACCTTTTTTTCCAGGAACCTCACTTGATCACGAGCTTGTCTCAATGCACCACTCTGAAATTGGGGGAGAAAATAAGACAAAGGGAAAAGAAAAATATGAAGAAGTAAATGTAGTTAACATCATCCTGTATGGGAAAAATAAAAATGCTCCTCTGGCCAAGCTTGAATTAGATACTATCCTAGGAAACCTCATAAGGAACTTTTGGGTGCACAACACATTTAACAGTGCTTACAAGACAACCAAAAATTTCGCTGGAAGCAATGACTTTCTACATGGACAGACAAAGATAGAAACAGACCGCTGAGTCCTTGACTGTGCCATCATGGTCTACCAGTTGACGTATAGACTTCAATAACGATCGGTTAACAACTAGCTCCATAATCTGTCAATGAGCAAAAACCAAAGAACTAACCAATCAAACAAACTGCACAAACCCATGGGTCAGAATCTCCTCAGCAGAAGTTCTCTACCAGTATACATACAATTTCACTAAGAGGCATCAAACGCTGCATGCAATCTGCATCGTCCTTGATTGAAGCTTTCACATTTGACTGCAAGCTTTCTGTAAACTCTGAAAGTTCTGCCAGAGCTATTGCCTCACTTCCACTTATGTGAAAACCCCTTTGTGCATTTTGTATAGCAGATTTCACCTTTAGTTACAACCCCATACCAGTTATAAATGGTTAGACAAGACATTGGCTTCAAAGAAGAATACCGGAAACAATACACAAACAATTATATGAGCTTCTAATGAATATGAAAAGGTCTTGAATTCAGTTTCCACCACCTATTTAGAAAGAAATACAGTTATAAGACTCAGTAAAAAGGATACAGCATGTGATAGCATGTTGAATCAAAAATAAATATAAGGAATCACACTCTATAAAAGATTAGATTTTTAGACAAGCCAATCAACTCTAAAAAAGTAAAATTAGCGCACCAGAGTAATATCAATGCCAGATAAGTCCATCATTGCTCCATACTTGTTCATCTGGACAGCTGCATTTGTTTCCTCCAAAAGCTTCAAACTTTCCTCGAAGCTTTGATCCAAATACCATAGCTGTTCCTGAACAATCCATGTTTCACCAACATTGCACGTTAGATACTGTAACGTGCTTAGAAGAAACAGAATGCAGAACACGGAATAGAGTTCTGGTGTTTATTTTAAGGGATAAGGAACAAAAGATGGGCTGATTCCAGGTAGCCACCCTCCAAAAGAAAAGGAAAACACAATGAAAATAGTTCAGATTGATGCTCTATTACTCTTTCTATATGTAGGCTACTGTGTAACAACTATAACAACATGATGTACAAACTCTGTACAGCTCATATGCTTTTTACGTATAGCCTTCTAATTTAAAAGATGGCCTACTGGCGCATGTCCATCTCCTTGGTGTAGTGACCGGCACATGATCAGCTAGCCCTTGCGTGACAGATACCCTCATTTCTGTAACAAATTAACAACTTGTACTAGCCAGTATAGCATTTTAAAGACTTCATTCTTAGTAATTGAATAACTTCTTGAACATAGTTATCGGTTAAACCAGCGCTTCCACAATGATTTAATAACTTACGAGGAACAGTGAGCATAGCAAGTGTGTTCTAACAACAGATGGTGGCAGTTTAAGTCTTGCGCTTCTGTGGTAATTTAATAAATTTTTATAGATAAAAGTAATCTTGTGCTTTGAGGAAGCCACCCTCCGCGAGGAATAAAAAAAAGAAGCAAAAAGAATAACAGCTTTCGGTATACTTTCTGATGATCAACTCATGAGCCTTTTCTCTATATATAAGAGGCCGTAACAGAATCATAACTAATTACACAGCTCATGCTCTACACGCAATCCTTTAGCAGGCGTGAAGTTTGTGTCCCCATGTCCTCCTTGGTTGGCACATGTGAGTTTGCTACAGTAAATGCTTCGCTAACAACTTAACAACTTCTGAGAAATAAGGTCTACGTTTTCCATGAATTACTGCAACTATTCGATTATTACGATAACACAGAATTCAAAATTAATATTCATATTCATAATAACAATGAGTAAAATGCATTTTGCCCCTATTTTGTAAAAGTACCTCAAGAGTAACTCGATGATATCTTGATTTCGATACGAATATGCATTAATGTTCAAATCATACAGAAAATATGTACTAATTTTAAAATCAGTGGAGTCTATTTGGAACGTTTTTTAAAATATTAACGAATTTTGAAATCATAAAGAAAATATGTAGTAATTTTAAAATGCTAATAATAAGAAGGAACCTTGAGGGCTTGTTTGCCGAGAGAGGTGGCGGCGAAGGAAGCGACGGAGTCGCAAACCTTGTCCCATTCGAGGAGTTTGAGGCTGTCCACAACTACAGATGGCTTACTACAATGATAATTGGTGGAATATGAAACCGCCGCCGCGGCGATGCTGGTGGTTCTGCGGAGGAGGACGGCTCTACTCCGGCGACGAAAAGCTGTCGAGACGGAGAGAAATGACACCGACGTGTTGCCGATGACTGCCAGCGAAATCATCGGTGCAAACACACACTCCCACCCACCTCTGCGAAAAATCTGGTGGTTACACTTGCCGGTAAGCCTTTTTATTTTTCTTTTTTCTTTCTTTCTTTTTTTTTTAAATTATTTGTTCTTCTGTTGCAGTTTGAGTGGGCTACTTACTTTGGGCCTTGAAATCTCTAATCCCATTGTAATGGGCCTAAGACTTCAGGTCCATTTGGCAATCACTTGATTTATTATTATTATTTTTTTGTAGGAAATTCCTCTCATTTTTTTTTAATTTTTTTTCTTTGTTGGCATATTATCCTACATTAGTGAAGACAAATTCCTTAGACAGATATACACTTTGCATTTTAATACAATACTTTTCCGATCATGATGAGAAAAAACAATTAAAAGAGAAAATATCGATTCCATCCCCATTTTGGCCTTCATTGTATGATCATGTGATTGGTGCGTGACTTATAATTGGCATAAAAAGGATTAAGCGAATCAATTTTGAAATAACAGAGACTAATTTGATTTTCTTTAACAAATATCAAGAACTAAATTAATTACTTTTAAAACAATAGAGATGAAACCAAATGAACATTTGGTTGGTTTGAGGCTGATCTTTTGGATTGATAAAGAAACCTTTAGCAACTAATATTAGTGATAAATGACATTTGTTGCATGAAATTCTCGTTACAATAATTCTTAAAAGAGTTAGACCACAAAACTCCACAAGATATAATTTTGAGGCAAAAGAAACAAAAAAAGAAAAAACTTTAATAGAGAATTACAAACACATCTAGATTTCTTGTTTTTCTTTATGCACGGTTTGAAGATTTTATTGCAGGGGCCTCAGAAAATAAATTGACAAACTACAATCTATAAGCTTTTTTTTTTTTTCTCAATGTTATTCCTTAGATAAAGTTGCATGATCACTTTTGTCCTCGGCTTTTGGGGTGTCAAGCATAGACTTTGGCTCCTCAGCAGGGGCAGCAGCATCTACAACCTTATCTTTCTCCTCCTCCTCTTCCTTTGCTGGCTCCTTAGCCTCCTCCTCAACGATCTCATCGGCCTTAGGGGTGGAGGAGGCGGCCGGTGCCACGGCCTCCTCCTCCTTTACTTGTTCCTTAACCTCCTCGATATCCTCGGCCGGCGCCTTAGGGGTGGCCGGCTCGATGGGGGCCAATGCCTCCTTGTCCAAGTCCTTAGGCCTGCTAGCACAAGCTCCCATGGTTCTCAACACAAAGCGCACCCTAAAGAGACGATGGATGAGAACTTGGAGATGGAAGTGCTTGTGCCAATTTAAGGAGAAGAGAGCAGAAAGGAGGAGTGAGATTGTTGCTTGGGCTAGAGATGGATTTTATAAGCATGAGACATGCAAAAATTTGTTCGTGTTACAATTAAGAAATTGAAATTGTCAAATGAAGAGCTTAATTCTCGTTGGTGCATACGTTTTTTTAGTGGATGTGAGCAGTCTTGTTAAAAACGTTAGCTATCTCCATCTAAGGCGTGCATGTATTTACGAACAAGAACAAAAAAATGTTGGTTTTTTTTTGTCGTGAAGCACAAATATATAGGGGTCTTTTATTTTTTTTGACTCTTTTGATAATAAAGTCACTTACTTTAAAACACAATAACTCAACTTTATCTTTACAATTTATGACATTTTTATCTTAAACTCAGAAAAAGTTAACAAAATAATGGTTTCAAGACTAACTTAAGGTATCACAAATTGCAAAAATAAGGGATTGACGATGTTACAAATTACAAAAATAAGGAACTTTATTATCAAAAGAGAAAAGATGAAGGACCAAATATATCACTTACCCGAATTGGGAACAAGAAGACTGAGTGGGCAATTTGTAGAGTTTGGAAAGCAGATATAAACTAATTGGCCCATCTTTTTATAAACCTTTGGGATAATTATACACATTTTTGGATTAGTGAAATTACTTGCCTAATTTTAATAGGCGTTCCAGCTATTATAATAAGAAAAAATTTGAGATTACAAAAATAATTTTCTTGTCTACCATGAAATAGACGATGAGACATGCTACAACTAATATTCATTTTTCATATATTGGTGTAGTGTACTGTGATTACTTACACTGTGCACCATATGTACAATGTTTCGTATAAACACTATATATCGTATTGTGCGTAACAGTATGCAAGCATAGTATGTAACAATATATGTATTTAAAATTTTTAAATTATAGGTTCAAAACCCTTATATTAAGCTGCAAACACGTTCAAAAATCTTATATTACATGTTTAATAGTTTAAAAGCAAGTTCATAAAATAAAAATTATAATCTCATAAATTTTGTACTATATGTTCAAAACCCTTATATTATATGTTCAAAATTTTTATCATATATGTTCAAAACTCTTATATTATACGTTCAAAAGTTTAAAAGCAAGTTCACATAATAAAAAATTATAATCTTATAAAATTTATGCTCTATGTTTAAAATTTTTATATTACATGCTCATAGATTACACTCTGTGTTCAAAATTCTTATATTATATGTTCAAAATTTTGAACATATTTGCAGCTTAATATAAGAGTTTTGAACATATAATTTAAGAATTTTAAACACATAATATACAAATTTTGAACCTATAATATAAAAATTTTGAACACATATACTATCGCGTACTGTATATGCTTACTACACAGTACGATGTACAGTGCTCTTATCCTTACAGAGCAAGTAAAAATTACGAGTGTACTGTACGTACAAATGATATGTAAAAGATCATGGATGAATACTTCTTACAAGTTGAAATGGTTCTAATTAGTAAATAGAATTTATGGTCCTATTAAAAGATTTCTAATTTAGATCATTAGCATTAAAAAGGATTTCCATATTAACTCATGCTACTCGTATGCGTTGAATTAGTCTAAATGATTTTAAGTAACGAGAAAAAAGAGAAAATAAGGAAGGATGTAGAGTTATCTACTTGAACTGAATAAGATAAATGCTGTGAATTAAGTCAGTCTGAAGATGAAAAACTACAAGAAATATTAAAGAGATTAAATAGTTCGGCATAAGCTTAATTCAAGATAAACATAAAAATTATATTCAATATATTGACAATGAATACGAGATGAACTTGATTTAACTCTAATCACTCTTTGCACGTGTCTCTAAGTTACTAAGCACTATTTAGAGATGTAGAAAAGACCCCAAACCACTTAGGGAAAGACTTCCTAAATCTAGTAGATATGCAACTCGAATTAGGACCCCTTTGTTCAGGAATAGTCCCAAGAATAAAAAAAAAAAAAGAAAAGAAAAGGAAACACTTAAAACTTGATATATAGAATATCCCAATTTTTTTCCTTAAAAGGAAATAAGCTTGCTTGTTAATGAATGCTTCAATAATAGGGATGTGCTCTGAAAGCAATTCCAGCAACATACTAGAATGAAGCAGAAAGACAATTATGTGTTAATGTAATAAGGATTAGGGAAATAACATATTCCAAAGGATTTCAAAAGAAAGGAAGAATTAATTTGTCTCATAATTCTAAAAAAAATTAAATCAAATAAAATCAAATCTTATCTTTGAAATGTATTAGCTTACTATATTACCCGTATGAGCCTTCCTAGATTATTATCATTATGAGAGGATTTAAACCCTATTTCATAATAACTTTTGAACTAGCATTTGGTATTTATTCACAAAATCAAAATACTACTTACTCTAATTATTGTTGTTTATTAAAAATGTTTTGTGTTAGTTTTTTAATATTTCAACCATTATTTGTTAATGATAATAATATCAACATTTCATTTTAAGAAATAAGTTTACTTTTTCTTTTCGCAATTTTAGGGATGACAATGATACGAGGATAAAGCAATGATTCTATACCTCTATCCTATGGATAAAACTTTTGGCCTTACTTGTCCCTTCTACGAGTACGAGAGTAAATTTCAAGCACCATTCCTTATTCAGTGATAAGAAAAGATACGTCACCCACCTCACCCTTATGGGGCACCAGTCAATCAACAAATTAGGGCTACGGAACCCTCCATGTCAAAAGATAACTTAAAATAAGATTAAAATGCTAAAAACAAAATACTGACAATTGTTAATACAACGTTTTACCTGACAGACGATATAATCATCCATAAACAATAATTAACCTTTATGGTGAAATAAAATAAACTTGACACTAAATCAACAAAATCTTTATTTTAATAATACTTGTAATGAAAATATATAACATATAAAAATAGTTGCAAAAAGATACAGGGATGGGTAGTGTAGGGAAACGTGGACCGGCCCCACCTCAACACCGAGATAAGAGCAAAAAACTCTACTTCCTCGCCAATTTTGGTATCTTGTCATAAACCTCACCCAGCCCATGTGAAGTACTTATGGGACGGGCAGGGCAAAGTGATTTTGTTATCATACTCAATTATATGTTAACTTTTCATTCTATAAAATAGGCTTTTATTTTTTTTTCGGCTCAATCAAATTAGTTTTGTATTATGTGAATGGTTGAGATGTTTCCTCTTATATATTGGTGAGAATCAAAAATAAAAAAGGATCCAAATCCCATTTCTATTATTCCTTTAATTCTAAGCACATCTCTATTTCTCTTACAAATCTATATCTCTCTCTCTTTGCACCCTTTTACCCACACATACACATTTATGTACATTATAAATCCCATCCTAGTTTAAACTTTCAAATTTTTTTCACACACACACACATATATATGTCATCTTATTTTAATAGTAATAATATCATAACAATTGTACACTTTTATGCCGTTTTATATCTATCAGCCGACCTAACAACTAATCTTACCAAATACATTTTCTTCAGTTAGTCTGTTAAATAATTGCTTGCTAACAGTTGAAATACAAAACTATTTGTTACTAAAGCAGTTATAGGTTAAATATTTGTTTGTTGATAATTAAAATATAACAACTATCTAATACTAAAATAGTAATCAACTACCAAAACAGTTAATTATGTTGAGTAGATCCTTAATGATGACAAATTATCCATTAACTTATAGTATTTAATCTAACATTATGAGACCATGAAAAGAATACTAATATTTGAAATTGTTCCATCATTAATGAGCTTGATAAGATTTAGTAGAACTATATATTCAATTATAACTGAACCAAAATAACCAAAAATTGAATTTTAAAAATTTAATAACCGAAACAGAACTAGATAAGGTGAATAACCAAAATTTTAGAACCAATTTTTCCGATTCAGTTCTAGTTAATATTGTGGCCTGCTTGAGGACTTTAGACTTGAAGCTTAGTCTTGATTCTTTACTTCACATTAATCAACATGGAATGGAGTATGCTTTAACAAATTACAAGAAAATTCATTTTTCTTCAAAGAGCAGTAGCACGACTTGAGAGGGCATGAGATCAAAACAGAGAATAGAAAGTGAATGCTAGTTGGGTCTTGGAGGCGTGGATTTAAACTTTAAAAGTGTTTTATTTTGTTATATTATAAGGGTAGCTATAAGTATAAATAGTGCATTTTTATCCATACTCCATATGAATTTATTTTTCGATAGAAAATATTAAATTAAGTTAAATTTATTTATTTTTAATAGCATATAAAAAATTTAGTCATGAATATTACGTGCTGTACATGAATATTTTTAAACAATAAATGTTAAACTTACTCAAGTTTAATATTTGAAATTTATAAATGAAAAATACTTTAAGGTTTGTAAGCAATAATTAATTAGTAATTAAATTTCTAACACTACAAGAAAAACTGCTATAGGTGGCGGCATAAACCTGTCGCCAATTCATTGCCACACCCCTATTAGCGATGGATCAGCGACTGAAACATAGTGTTACTATCAGCCTCGTAGCCATTTTGGTTTCATAGCCATTCTATCGCCAAGTAAAATTTCATTGCCATTTACTCTTTTTTATTAATTTGATGTCTATTGCCATTTTGTAGCCTATTCCCTTTGCAATTTCATCGCCAGTTTACACTGTTATTAAAATCATTGTTCGTCGTCATACTGTCTCCAAAATTCTGTTGCTATTTCGTAGCAATCGAGTTCTGTCACCATTTCATCGCCTTTGGAGTTAGTCGCCATTCCATCACCATAGTTTGCCGTTGCTAATTTATCGCCACTTTCCTCCATCACCATTTTGTCGCTAATCTTCTATTATATTAAATTCGTCGTAATTCCATCACTATTCTTTTTTTAAAAAAAAAAAAACATTTCGTACGAAAAGTTTATCTTCTTGTACATTTAGAATTTGACCTAAAAATAAGAATTTTAACCATATAATAACAAATTCACATTATAATTGAGAAAATCAGATAGTTGCATACTATTATATAAACTAAAGTTTAGTATATAAAAAACATATTAAATCTGTAAGAGTCATCACTCAAGGACTACACAAAGAAAAGTCTAGTTTGTCCAAAATGTAGCAAATATCTACACTTAAGAGTCATCACCCTAGGGTTCACGTGAATCATGCTGACATGCTTGGATTAGATCACGTACTGTAGCAATCTGCTTCATCATCTTCTGCATTTGTTCCATTTTGTTGCATTTGTTGTTGCTCCTGTCTAAACTCTTGCCTTAGTTTTTTAGTTGCCCGAATAACAGCATTCTCCACATCCTGTTGGGTGAATATACGATGTGATTGACTATATTGATGTTTTGATCTAGCTACCACAACCCCATGTGCACTATATAACCAAATAAGCACCCTTTCTTTGGCCCACCAATAGCTTGAAAAAATAATGCATCAAAATCAATAGGTAGTGCACTAGGATCTCCTTAAGTTTGAGACATTTTCTCCTCAAGAAGTGTATTGCAGTTATCCTGTAAACAAAAATATATACTTAATATTTATTATGATACTAATATAATATATGAGAAATTCACTTACAATGACCTTTGCTGCCTTAGGGACAGAGTAAGTGCCATCGGCCCCTTTATGATAAGTCTTATCGAAGATCTTAGCCCATGTCACCATCTTACCGAGCTGAATAGTTTGTAATTCACATTTCATTATAAGTAAAATCATATATGAAGTATTTAAGGAACGACTCCCACTTTCATAATACATATTAACACAAGAAAGTTATAATTTTGTTCACATAATCATATAAGGAGTCTTTTAAGGCACGACTCCCCCTTTCATAAAACTTATTAGCACAAGACAGTTACAATTTAGAACACATAATCATATATGGAGTCTTTAAGGCACAACTCCCCATTTCATAATATATATTAGCACAAGGAAAAGTTAAGATTCATGAGATATATATATATATATATATATGTATATAAAGAAGGTTTCAAGGAAACACCCATAAAGGACAAGATGCAGACATAATGAATATATAAGAGATTCATCTATTAGAAGTTAAACCAAAATCATTTGTTCTATGAAAAAACCTTTGAAAAAGGTATCTTTGTAACAAAAACTAAGCAAGCATCCTATATTATGCATGAGTAACAGAGAGTAGGGACCATAAGTATTGCATATATGGAACCAGGTATGGAAGGCCAGACATCTGAAAGCATGTAAAGTAGTTGAAAGTCTTCCGCACTACAGACAAATAAGTAATAATAATAATGGCCTATCAAAAGTAAATTTTGATTATCGTGTAGCTAAATCATAAAAGAAGTAGCAAATTCTTTTAACTTTTCCACGACAAAAAAGGAAAATCAAACTTGCAAATTGGAGTTGTCACCTCTCTCACAAGTTTGCCCACATCCAAGTAGCTTCAAGGTCGCAAAGTGATTACAAAAAAAAGTCAAATAGAGCAATAAGGTTCTAAAGAAAAAGAAGGGATTTCATTAAAGAAGTGTTAAGATGGATTGTTGGAAAGGACCAAAGCATCACCATCTCATTACTTTTGTGGCTGAATAATGGAATAGAATTGATTGTCCAAATGGAGTTCTTATCTCTCGTGACACCCTAATCTTTTACCATTATAAGTGCTAAAACAAAAACAAAAAAATGAAGAGACAACCTGCAACTTTACCATTATAATCTATATAGATATTAGCTTGGGGTACCTTCAATTCTTATCTTAAAGGGATGCTTAAAATGGCATTAGCAAAATACCCAAAGAATAATATGAACAACAAAATTTAGAGAGCAAACAACAATTAACTGATTAAGTATTCCAACCACTAATTAAAGCCAAAAATACAAAAAGCCCTCATCTTTTCTTACACACCAGACATTTTAGAGAATTAAATGCTTCAACTAAATATATTTGAAGACGACAAGAGCATGTACTAAAGAATCCTTTGCTTCATCTGCAAGCCCTTAAAACCTTAGTGTTGCTTTCCTTATTGTCCACCGAAATAGGGAAAATAGTTGTTCTCATCTCATTCAACACTTGTGGAGAAATCCTAGCTGGAGAAGAATTTCCAAATAAAGAAAGACTTATTTTCACCAACTATTCTTAAAGCTTTAAACCATTACTTTAGTCAAAGTAGGATAAATTGATTGATGATCAAATTTGTGTGGAAATTAAGAAGAAAGTGAAATTGAATAGAGCAATCAAAAGGAAAAAAATAAACTTGGCATGTTCGCTAGTATATAATCAAATATGAACTCTGATCTTAAATTCTCAGTAAAACAAGTCCTAATTTCAACTTGTTTTTGTCTCATAAATATGGGGAGTATGGTTAACATCATCATACTCGAGATAAGATATCACGATCATAAACAAATGCTATATCGGTCTATGAGAAGCATTGATCTATAGGAAATGCTTTTGTCCAGTAGCTAAACTAAGGCAAGAATTTTGTCTAATTTTAACCAGCTTATATTTATAGAAGATCATCAAACAATAGTTGGTAGCCAAACAAAATCCATTTTCCTTGAACAATGCATTATTGCAGATACTTAATTGTCCTAAAATACTTAAGCACTAAAAATTAATTGCCAAAGTAGAAAAACCATATAGTTTTCTCTTGCCAAGCACAATTTCTAGTCTTGCATCATATAAGTAATCAAGCTAATTACCAAAAAATTCATAACTACTTACCTAAAAGTGAAAAAAACCCTATAGACCACAGGGTTTGAACATTATCACCTCTTTCAATATGTGAAACCCATATTAAATAACTACATAATTCACCAACACTGCCAAAATTCCTTTACATGGCATGAAACAGAAATCACAAAGGCTCATTAGTTAATACTTACCCCTTGACTCTTTTGCTTGTGTTATATGATAGGGTTAAAATTATGCATGGCAGTGTTTTTAGCCCTATTTTGCTTGTTTCATTCAGATTGCTTCAGCCAATTTGGATCCCGCCATCTCACAAGTAGCCTCTCCCATACTTTATCCCTTAAAATATTTGGTTTTCGCTTCTTGCTACGAGTTTTACCAAAAATGTCTTTTAACCATGTTGCACCCTTTCTATAAAATTGATTGACCATTTCAGCTTTATCGCAAGGGTATCACTTGTACTTTCTCTAGAATCATATTACAACTCAATTAAGAAAAGTATATGTATATATAAATAAATTAGTGTACATAATTAACTAGTACATACCTTAAATGAATTATATTTTAAGTATTAATTAATTGATTATTAATTTTTTAATTAGAACTGATAATTCAATTATATCCACAAAGATAGAAATAATATAAATAAAATAAATAATAAATCATACATTATTGTATAAACTAATAAATAAAATATCTATAGCCATATAAGCACTGATATGACACTCTAATAATGCTCAAAAAATTATTTTTTTAATAGTAAACATTAAACTTACTCGAATTTAATCTTTTGAAACTCATAAATGAATATTATTTTAAGAATTAATTGATTGAAAATTAAAATTTTAATTCTAATAATATATAAACCTAGTAGATAAGAAATTAATTTTTTAGAATTCACAAATGAATTTAATCCTAAGCAATAATTAATTGACCATTAAATATTTCAGTTAAAGCTAATAATGTATATTCATAAAGATAAGAAATAATAGAAAATAAAATAATAGCAATAAAATAACTATGCCATGTAAGCGCTGACATGAAACTCCCACAATGTTCAAAAAAGATAAATTATATATATATATATATATATACATACATACACACACACACATACTAGTATAGCACACGTGCATCTGCGCGGGTGAGGATACAAATAAATATTTTTATGTTAAAATGAAACTATGATGATTTACATGTAACTAATACCATGATATTTGAGATAGCAGAAGTTAATTCATATCTTCTAATATATAATATATAATATATAATATAAAGACATATAATACAACTGCTGAAAGTTGAAGAGCGATTTAGTATATATTTTGGAATTTTCTTTGAAAATAACATAGACAGTCATATTTGAGCCGACTTCTTTTTCATCATGAATTATATCTTCAACCTTTTTTTGTTTGTGACCTTTGATATTGCATCGTAGAGTTGGCCGTGAGTGAAAACTAGGCATGGTAAGTACAACCCAACATTTGATAAGGATTGACCTAGGCTCTGGTTAATTATCATTGCATATGAAACTATCAATGGAAATTGGCGCCTTTGGAATTTGAATGGTAGGCGTGCATCTGACGAGGTAAGCACCATCCTTACCCAATCAAATTTTTTGCTTCAATCACATGTTTGCCCAATTGAGTTATTCTCAATCTATTTCCATTGCATAGCCCTCCATTCTGATCTATGTTCCTCAGAAGGATGACAGGTACTCCAACTTTCAATTTCAGCACATAATTTGGCATCTCGGAACACTTTATACCATTCAAAAATTCTGGAATTATCAAGTCATCTTCACTTTCTATAGTGGAATCACTCTTGAACGCATTCCTTTTGTGCATTATATGACATGTAATCTAATTTTATTAATAAAAGGAAATACAATTACAAAAGTTGATCAGCTTATAAAGAAAGCAAAACACCTAAAAAATTACCTTATATTCAAACTTGTTAAGCTGGCAAGAATTTTACTACACGAATCCAATAAGAAACTACGTATTGTATTTTTTGTAAAGTTCTTTCTTTAAAAAAAAAATACTAAAACAAATACTTATATAACATTAACAAAAGTGTAAAAAAAAAGTAAAAATTTAAACACAGATAAACATGAAGCACAAATTAAGCACTCATTCGGCCTCATCATAACAGCAATTTGCGCAACAAGAATTAGTTATAGACTGTGTCAAACCAAATGTGATCAATTTTATATGAAAGATATAAATGCTAATTTTCATAGTTATAAGCTCAGTCAAACCACATGTGAGTAATTTTATCATAAAAAGCTAAAAGACAATAAAAATCTTCATTATCAATTACTTATCCATATTTCTTCTCCCTCCCTTTCTACGTGTATTTCTCTCTATAATTAAGAAAAAAAAATACTCTGTAAATAATTAAACACAAATTAAACACTCATTTGGCCTCCTCATAACAGCACGCCATCCAGCAAAGCACCCACTTCGCACTGCCAAGCCTTTCACACCTCACCACTAATCAAAAAAATAATGCAAGCCATTAATCAACAAAAGAACATAGACCTAAGAATTAAAAGCATCATTCATAGCAAATTGAAAAAAAAAAAAAGAAAAAGAAAGAAAGAAATTGCTTGATTAATGGTTATTACCATATTTATTATAACATTTGCTTGATTTGGTATAGGCGGCCAAGGATTGGTGCTTTTGTGCGGTAAGAATTGAAATGCCATGGTTGACGAGAATGAAAATGGAAGTGAAAAATTGTGACTAAAAATAGATATGAAAAGGAAAGGAAAAAAATCTTAACGTGTAATAAAGCTCTGGGATTTTTTTGCTAAGCTCTGGGAAAAAACTATAACGTGAAAAAAATTATGATAAAAAATCGATGATATCAGAAAGAGCTCTAGGATATGAAAAGGAAACTAAAAATTGTAACGTGTAATAAAGGATTTTTTTTGTTGATTTGATTGTTTAATTAGTACATGTGGCATCCAGTTGGCAAGCATACACATGGCAGCCAACTATCTTGTACACAAATCTAAATGACATGATTTAAGGTTGTAAACATAGGCTTGACAAAAATAGCTGATTTTGACATTATCTATATATATATATATATATATATATTATAGATAGATGAGCTAAAGTTGTGGGACAAAACGAAATAGTTTCATTAATAAAGTTTTTCCAGCTATTAACTAAAATCTTAAAATAATAATCGGATTCAAACCGGACATTGAAAAAATAAAATTTTGTTAACCGTCCGAATAACCAAATTGAATTCCAATTTGGTTTTCAGTTAATAATTGGAGTTTGCTTCATCTAAAGATTTAGTAAAACCAATCATAATATCTTTTTACTTTTTTTTTTGGGTGTCAAAAACATGTTACCTTCAATCATTATTCATCATACTCTAGCCATGTGCAAAATCAGCCAGGAGAACCCTTTCTTGGCCATAAATCTAGAAGTGCCAAAAGAATAAAGCAAGTTTTGTAAGCCTACAGAAAATGCAAGTTTATCTTTCATTCTATATGTAGACATCATTTAATCTTTATTTAATATAAAAATGAGCCATTGCCAGGTTGTTAACCTAACATTAACCGCTAACAATTGTCCCCATCCCACCTCGAACTTTCCTCCTTTTTTTTTTTTTTCTTTTCTTTTCTCTTTTTCCCTCGCTAAATGAATGAGTTTTTCAATGATTAGCCCAAAAAATAAAAACAAACAAATGGTTGACCAATGAGTCACCTACAAGAAAGTTTCTTTGATAAACAAATGGCACTATTCAAAAGATTCTTCTTCAGTATTTGTTCACCTAAGTTGCCTTCTTGTCTCACTTGGTTAAAACAAAGTCGTTGTAAAGAAATTAATAAAGAAAAGCTGACTAAGCAAATCTTCTTTGCTAAAGAGAAATATAATCGAGTTTATCATTCTTTATTTTTATTATTACAATAAATTATTTGTTGATTCTTTAGCTATGTTGTAGAGGACAAATTAATCCTCCATAGCTGAAAATGAATCATTTCATTGCTAAAATTATTTTGAGAACTTATTTCAACATAATATCGTGAGCTCTCAACCTAAAATTTTGATTAAAACTTAATGCTTTCAACACAAGAAAAGCACATTTATCTTATAAAATTATTCTTATTTTTTTGTCAGAGATATAAATATTCATATAACGTCCATTTTGATTGATTTTTCTCACAAAAGTACTTTTGTTTATAGAAAACACATTTTTTTCCAATAAATGTTTGTATTGATAAAGTTAAAAATTTAAATTTCTCGTAAAGATACTTTCAAAAATACTATTAAAAAAACAATATATACATATACATCTACGTACATTCTATATATGTGTGTATTATGCTATATCGGCTATATACTATACTATGTTATTCACTATATATTATAATAGGTCATATATGGGCTTAGAATGTAGTTTAAATGGTTAATATTATTTCCTCTTATCGCGATAACTTGATTCGAATCTATAAAAAACTGGAGTTGGTTACAACTTAGATTCAAATCCACAAAGAACGGAAGTTGGGTGGGGAATAAGGTCAAAAAAAAAAAAAAAAAATCTCCATGCTATACTCACATATATTAAATTTTATTTTAATTTTTGACATATGAACCATGGAACGTTAAAAACGAATGCAAGTAAGTTACATTCGAATTTAGGAAATAATTCACATGGTTAATATTACTTTCTCTCACGATGGTAACTCATGTTCGAATATGTAAAATAACGGGAGTTGATTATAGTTAAAATTCAAATCCCTAAGGAACGGAAGTTGCGGGGGGGGGGGGGGCCTGGGTTAAAATTTAAAAAGGAAAAAAAGAACTCCAGGCTATACATATATTTGAAATTTTATTTTATTTTAAAATTTGACGTATCAACCATGTAAACGTTGAAAACGGACGCGTGGTTGCGAGTGTATACCTAAACCAATTGCGAAGCAGTTTCATCGATTACTTTTGCCACTTTTTTCTTCCAAATTTTTCCACCAAAAAAACAAGAATTATCACTCTTCATTCCAGAAAAAGTTTGGGCAAATTCAAATCCCAAATTGCTTCAAGTTTAGGGTTAGGGTTTCTGGGCAGAGCCAAAAAAGGGCGAGCTTTTGCTCGCCAAAAGAATTCATCAAAAATGATTCAATCTTCAAGACCCCAATTCTCTTATTTAATCTTCGCCTTTCTTTTGATCTCCGCCGTGACCGTCCGATCTGATGATCGCAACCCTCTCAGATTGCCGTCCGATCAAGATCCTAATGATGATCTCAGCATCTGTCCTGTTGCAACGGCCGGACGGGTTTCTTGCCCGGTGAAGTGTTTCCGAACCGACCCCGTTTGCGGGTTTGACGGGGTCACGTACTGGTGTGGTTGCGCGGACGCGCATTGTGCCGGTACCCGCGTGGCGAAGGTGGGGTTCTGCGAGGTGGGGAATGGGGGTTCGGGCCCGGTCTCGGGCCAGGCCCTCTTGTTGGTTCACATTATCTGGCTGATCTTGCTTGGGATATTTGTCCTCTTTGGGCTACTTTGATGTGGTACTCCATCTTTTTGATTCTTGTATCATTTCTTTCTGAATTGCTGTTTAGGTTTATTGAGAGGAATTCTTTTATTGTGTTCGTATTCTCGCCTATTTTTTTGTATGTACGAGTTATATTAGATACGGGTAAAGTGCAGGAAATTTTATGTATTTTGTCCAATTCAGACGTCAATAGCTCTAGTACTGTGATGATCTATGATGAGAATATGGCTTCAGACTCCTCTAACAGCCGAAGTTTGTATCCGACGGGTTACTAGATTGTTGCAGAACTGAGTCTAACGTGCTATTTTGTCGAAATACAAGAAACTTCTTTACATTTTGCCCAAAATGTTTGTGATTTTTTTTCCTTGTTGTCAATTTATTCTTTTGTGTTCATTTGTACTGATTATGTAAAGTTTCAAGGTATTAAATGTTTTGGATGGTAAATTGAATTCATTTCTATTATGGTTTGCTTTTAAGCAAAATCTCTAGGGTGGAGGGATCTGTCCAGGAACCGGTACATATAGGGCAGAGAGAAGCCCCCGCAGAGTGACTTTCCCTTATTGTTTAGAAGGGGAGGCTTTGGGTCTGAGGGCAGGCCTGAAATATGAGAATAGTGAAGTTAATAGGAGGCTAAGAGAATTCGATGAGATGTCTCACTAGATTTCCTGCGTTGTTAGATTCTTTGCGACATGAAGCAGGATGCGAAGAGGCCAGTATAGTTTTGACCCGTATACAGACTCATCGATGCTCATGCTATGCCTCAAAGGTTAGATGTAGTCATATTTCTCCAGAGACCAGGTGGAGAGAATTTCAATTGTCTATATAGAGCTCTTGTATTATTATAGATTCTTTTTGACATGATGAGAAGTAGGACCCAAAGAGGTCATTATGGTTTTCACCTGCGTATGTATTCATAAATGCTCACGCTATACGTCAGAGGTCTAGTACTCATGGTCTGTCCAGAAACCTGTCATTATGAGGCTAAGAGAATTCGATGAAATGTCTCACATCTTTGTGACATGATGAGGAAATAGGATGCCAAGAGCCTTTATGGCTGTGACCCAAATATGGATCCATAGATGCTCGTGCTATGCCTAAAATGGAATCATAATAGCTAAATAATGTCCACTTGCTCATCCTATTTGGTTCTTCTTCCTCTGAGGAATGATATTACAATAGCTAATGTTGTCTGCTTGCTTTATTGACCTGTCCTTCTCCTTCTTCTCTTTCTTTGTTAGATGGTCTATTTGTCTAATAATAAGTGTAATACTGGACTTCATTGCTCATCCATCAAATTTTCTCGTCTCCGAGTTATATATCAATCCAAGCTATGAATAATGGCAATCTGATAATACGTCAACTTGATGAGAACCTTTAATTGCGTTGTTTGCTTCTAACTTTCTTTAGTAAAATAGCTGCTTAGACTCTTTAGTGGTTTATTTGTGGTGGCTGTGAAGTCAAGACCATTAGTGGCCTCTATGTTCTGTTAATGACAGCATAGATGAAGTATTGCGGGCAGGGCAGCACCAAATGCAGCTCTTTGATATCTCTTCACTTTTAGATATGGATTTGTAAACATTATCAAATGCTTGATGTGCCTATTTCCTTTAACTCCTCATTTCCTTTCAAAAAATGTTATGGTGTACATTTTATTCGTACATTCTTTCTCCTTTAGCAACACTAAGGTTGGATTTGAAGGAATGTATCTTTGTTATTCCAATTGGAGGTGCCACGGAAATCTTTAAGCCATGTAATATATGTAGGTCTCTCACCTATTTTCTACTTCCGCTTTTCTTAAAACAAGTGTCTGATTCTCTTTTGTGCACGAAATCTCATCTTTGAGCATCATGCTTAAGTTAATAAGTACTTGTATTGATCGTAAAAAGTTTACATCCACCAAAAAAGAAAAACAACACAGCTCAAGGGAAACAGTAAAAAATAGAGCCTAGATCAAAAATTCCCAATACAGCAAATGTTCCTGTTGACAGCATTGTTTTTGTACACTATATTCTTACAAACTTTGTGCTTAACATCAAAAACAACTGCTTTAAAAATCTAATCATGAGTCTTTGCCTTGTTCTTGTGGATCCTTGCATTCCTTTCCAATCCATATGGTACACCACGGCCTCAAAACACAGCTTAGTGATGAACGCTTGAAGAGAATTATGCTTGCATCTGCACCTTCAGCCAGGAAGCAACGGCCTCCTGTTGAGTAATGTATTGTGGTCTTCTCGCCATCTTCATTGCTCTAGATCGGTGTCTCTTAGTGAAACTGCATTCAAAATAAAGGTGGTTTCTATCTTTAGCGATCCTGCAAAAACCATTGAGGGACTGTTGTTCATCCCCTACCTATTCAAGCCATGCAATCCAAGTGTGAACTTCATGCTTGAAGGCCAACCTACAATCTCATGCCTCTCTCGTATGGCTTCCCTCCCACGCTGATCCATTAGAAATTCTGCCCATTGGATCACCAAGGCAAAGAAATGTATTGTTAACTCCTTGGCTTTTCCATTCATGAGCTTCGTATATATTATTGGTCTATACTTGTGAACATAACTTTGTTTATTCTTGGTGTGTGTGAGGCTTATGATTCTTTATGTTTTAAACAGAAAAGGAGTTAATATGAGAAGATTCAATTCTATATTCAGACAAGTTATTTCCATATAGTTTCAAATAAGTTGGCCGGAACAACTTTAGAATGTAAACATGCTAATCTTAATCACATGAAGCAAAATGGCGAGGCAATTCTTTAGAATCGAAACATGCTAATCTTAGTTACACAAAGCAAAATAGCAGCTGCGCAATGAGATACGTCTTTTACATTTTTGTGCACTTTTTCCTCCACCATTCATTTTGACATACCAACCGTCAATGTTATAATGTTCTAAGAAAATAATACTAGTAAAATGATCATACAACTATGACTAAATCAACTGTGAACATCAAATAGCTTGAATAGTTAGTCTGAATGTTAAATTGTCACTATGTTTTTGTTTTGTTTCACTCCTTCCTTCTGTGAGAGGGGTAGTAAAGGGCCACAGACAAAAACTAAGATATACTATCCCTCTGCCATCAGTACAAAGATCCAAAATGAGATTACATCTGCAATAGTGACAACACCATAAACACAGAAACAGGTTTGGGAACTTGCATGCGTGAGACACCTGGGACCAGTCTGTTGAAATACCAAATGACAATATGTATAGTATGCTACCAACATGAATCAAGTAATCGTTAAAACTCTGAGTCTTCAGCTAGTGGAAAAGCATTTATAGTTCTAACTACGATTACAAAATTCATCATAAACCTTCCGTCATGTGTTCGAAAACTTTTGTCCTCAACAATTCATCATAACTCGATGATGAAAGAACAATTCCTATCTGTCTGCCGCAATTGTGCTTTAATTTTTCAAGGTTATTAGAAGACCAGATGATAAGACTGAAAACTAAAGAGTAATGAACTATTGATAGCTGAGGTCAGTTGTGTCAATCTACTTGAACAGATTCACCTCGTCAGAAAACAGGATGAACTGTAGCACTAGCAGAACTTTATTTTTCATATGGAGCACCATCTTCAATCTTTTTACTCGACTGAATATCTAGATTATCAGGATTTGACATAAGGTTCTTGTATATGGAGAGAGCTTGAGTCACCGTGCTGGCAGGATTTGAAGCGTTTGTTGGGAGCAACATTGTTGTACTCTGCGCGATATTGGCGGAGGGAGGAAGAGGAAGTTATATCATTGCAGAAGTGGCACTAAAAAAGCATCAGGTATAAATACTTCGATGAAAAGGAAAAAGAAAAAACTATTCTTTACCTCCTTTGCAATATTACCGAAGGCTTGAATATATTGTTCAGCGATTCTCAAACTAGCTGCCTGCAATATTTTCACAACAATAAGACTCAACACTTAATCACGAATTTTTGCCAATATTCCTTCCTCCCCAAACTCACCAGGAAAAAAAAAGAAAAAAATGGAGGCAAAGAGATGGCCAATGAACTAATAGAATGATATTTCTAACCTTTGGTAGCAGAAAATGCAGTAATAGATTAAACATGTAAATATCAAATGAAGGGGAGCATGAGGGAGCATTACTCAAATGAAGAGAGCATTTTTATGTATTGTATGAGATTAGTCTTCGTTTAGTTCCAAAAGTCTTAACTGTTGGACCATTTCCTGCTATACTTAACCCAAAACGCTTCATCGTAGAAGAAACTCTTGAATAATTTTATTTTAGTGCTAAAATCACTGCATCCACAAATCTTAATACCTGTCGGAGAGCCCATTGCTTAGTCTAAGAAACATACTTCCACTAGCAATTGTCTTCAATACAAAAGCAACGACCAAAGAACCTTACCTCCACACCTCCACGTTCCTTTAGGGTTCGAGACACCGTAGCAATTCCTTCGGCAATTGCTTCTGCCCTAGCAAGGATAGCATCTGCTTCTCCTGAATAAAGATAAATAGAGAAGGTTGAGTGGTCAAGAAAGCAGAATGAAATATGTTAGAAACAGCAAATTGACATAATAGCAAAGCATCCATAGTATGTTTCTGATTGAATTCAATTAGAAGTAACTTCTGCTGACTGATTGAGTCGAGGTACAATTTTCACATTAGGATCTTGTTGCTGGATTCTTACTGAATTTTCCACAATAGAAAAGATTATCCAAAACTACTAGTTTATGTAGCACTTAAAAATAACAATTCTTTTAGCAATGATAACTGTATCTGTGGCCTTTTGAGTTGATTGGCAAAGGATCACACATACTGATTGATGATTAAACTTAACCAACCTTGAGCTCTGTTAACTTGATCCGTCTTTGCAGCTTCTGATGCAAGGATCACAGCACTCTTCTTCCCGTCCGCAATATTGATGTTAGACTGCCTTTCTCCTGTTACAATCAGTAATAGATCAGTCCACAAAATACTTGAGGATGACAAGTGTACACTTTATTATCTCATATTGATGTGCATGAGAAGGTTTCTGAGAGGCAAAACTAATTTCTTAAAAAAGCTGTATAACATATAGAGAGGCAACAGAAATCAGAGAACAAAAATGTTTGCTACTGGTCAAACAAATGCCAAATGATATAAAAATGCTTCCTTCCTGCAAGCAGCTCCTTGTAACTTTTCACAAACTTTATTTTAATTATAGAAAGGTGCAACAAAAACCATTAATTATGAATTTTGCACTTCCCCCTTGTATAAGGAGGCAATAGTTTTTCCAGTTTCTGATCTAGTGTGCTTGACTCCTCTACTTAATACACTACAAATTCCATGGAGCTCATACTTCTCTTTCAATCATGCCCCAGTAAATCACCATCAAGAGAACATCCCAAGACTAAAGAATGTTCAAATACAATCCTTCAGTCAAACAACTGACTATTGCAGAATGAAGCATGCCCCAACGATCACCATAAAGAGAACCTTCAAAGATTAAAGATGTTCATATATAGTCTTTCAGTCAAATAGCTGGATATGGAGCAATGAAGCATGCCCAGCTCGAACTCATTAAAAATACAAGTGGCTAGAATGGAAAAGAAGGATAAAGGAGGCAAAAGGTTCATTACCTTCTGATTCAAGAATTTGAGCCCTCTTTTTACGTTCTGCCTCTGCTTGCATCTCCATAGCTGCCCTGACTCCACGAGGTGGAGATATATCCCCTACAGAGGGATAGATATAAGAGTTATAAGGATTTCTATGCAATTCTTAATTTATCTGCTGAATTGAGGATACTACAGTAAAACATCACGTACTTATTTCATAACGAAGACACTTTAAGCCCCAATCCTTTGCAGCATCGTTAATTGCCATCTGCAAGTAAGATGCAATCATGGGGAGTCAATTTCCAGCAGATGCAGGTCAGAGTCTAATTTAAAAAACTTAACTGCACATGCTTTGTGCATGAAGATTCAAATAATATTTTCAGTCTTTGCGACAAGGAACTTTCCTGCGAAGTATTAGGCCTAAATTGCAACAGTAAGAGCCGCTAATAATCAATTTTGCAGATTCAGAATTCCATAAAACAGTGATGTCTCAACTAAAGAGGACATCTCCATACGGAAACCAAAACTGCCGACATCTTAAGTAGTCCTAGCATCAACTTCATAGTTTAGACTCGCATAGCTAGACTTTTCACATATTTTCTTTAAAAGGCTTCACGGGTGCTTCCTATACATTAGCATTCTTGCTTGCGGGTTGAGGTTGTGGTTGGGGCTCGACTGCATGGCTATTTGTATTTAGCAACTCAATATTTGTTAAATACAACCACCCACAGGCTGAAAAAACCAGTCCATATGTTATTATTGGAAAAACCTGGCTTGGAAAGATATCAAATGGAAGTTCACCTGATTAAAAAATTATGTCAAGATAAACAATTAGACAATTCAATATGTAAGGAAAATCATGCATTACATGCTTACTCTCATTCTTTGCTTCTTGTTTACTTGAAGAGAAGTTTTGCTCCAAATAGCTTTTTTCATGCTCTTGTTTACATTTCTACTTTTGGTGAAACCTTTCAGTTCCATATTTGGAGCTTTGGGATTTAACCTCAGTTAAAAGTTCAGAGATTTTTAGCAAGTGCATGGTTAACGATCCACGACGATCATTAGGACATTTTTATCCGTTTGCTTACAATACTATTCTGATTATTTATCCACAATAATAGAAATCTAGTACTCCAACAATAACAAGTCCATCAATTTCCTCAACAAAGTGCTATATAAATGACACTATAACTATTACAACATCAAGAAATATCTTCCTACCATTCAGTTAAGCAAGAAGAATTGCAAATATCTTTCTGAAGCAAAGAATATATACATATCCTAGATGATCCTATAAAGTAATAAAGCCAAGTAATCCTATATAATTGAGTGCCGCTAGTCACAATAAACAAATCCACAGCATTCATGTGTATAAAGCCAAGTCATACTATATAATCATTCAATATGATCATAGAATCAACAAATCCACAGTAGTCATGTGTATAAAGCCAAGTCATACTACATAATCATTCAATATGATCATAGAAGTTTACGCATCAAGGAACTGAAAGTATAAGTCTCCCACCACTATCTTCTCATTCAGAGTGTCCCTTTCCTCAAAGGTCTTGTCGAGGGTGATCTTACCGAGCTCACTACGCATAGTGGTCTGTGCTAGCTGAATCACTGCATACAGTGGATTCTCAACTCCATAAGATGCCAATTTAGGATCCACAATCTGCAATTAGCAGAGCACAAATGAACCAACGAAACCTAAATTTTTAGATATTTTTAACCAATAAAATTTTTTAAAACCACATGCCTTAACATAGAGCACTCCATCAATTACAATGCTGACATTGTCCTTGGTAATAGCTGACTGGTCCGGAATTTGAATCGCTTCTTCCTTCAGCGAATGAATATAGGCAATTTTGTCAACCAAGGGAATCAGCAAATGAATACCTGGTGTCAATGTCTTTACATATTTTCCAAATCGCTCCACCACAAACGCCTTCTTCTCCGGCACAATTCTTATTCCCCAATTCACTGGTGGCACAATCTCATACCTGATCTCAAAATTGAAAAACACATATTAAGTTCAAAATTGAAAAAAAAAAAAGGCACAAATATATATACACTCAAACTCATCCTGAAAATAGTTACAAAAATTAATAAACACTACGTAGACATATGTATTTATACACACGCATATATATAGTGGCCGAATCTCATACCTAATCTCAAAATTGGAAACACATATTAAGTTCAAAATTTGGAAAAAAAGAAAAAACACACACACAAAAAAGACACACACACATTATACACACAGAGAGTCAAACTCATCATCAAAATTTAAAACTAAAAATAGTTACAAAAATTAATACACACTAGGTTAGAAAAAGTAATACAAAATATGTAGAGGTATGTATATATATGTATATATGTATGGGGACATATTACTTGGAGCTAGGGTCGCGGGAATTGCGAAAATGGCGGACAGAGGTGGAGGAGAAAGCGGAGAGCTGACGTGGAAGGAGCTGATTGGACAAGACAGACGAGGAATGCCTGAGAAGCGATGGAGGAGAGGCAGCAGCGGTGGCGGAGGAGATGGTTCTGGAGGCAATTTGCGGCGGTTGAAGGAGGAGGACGTTTTTGCATAGTCGGAGCTTGTTGACAGAGCTTGATCTCACCATGCTCATGGCGGAAAAATGTGAGCTAATGAAATATCGATGGATTATGTATTTTATGTATTCTTTTAATTTGTGGGAAAAAAATAAAGCGCGGGTTTTAAAAAAATAAAAAGCCCTCTTAAAACCCCCCATTTCTTAGGGCACAAGCCATCTTTTTCTTTTTTTTTTTCTTTTTTTCTTGTGAAAGAAGACACAACGCACTTGTTAAAACTCAACCAAACTAAAATTAACCTACCTTTTTTCTGGTGCGATTGGGTTTTTTTTTTTGAAGAATATAAAAGTTGAATTCTATTTATGTCGAAAATTGATATTGTTTAATGATAACTCAAACTTTTTTATAAATAATTATTATGATGTATGTATCTTAATTTTTATTTATTTGACTCTACCTTCTTTTTTTTCTCTATTATTCTAGTTTAGAATGATAATGTTGAAATCAGTTTTTAATTTGTTGGGTCACAAAATTCGGAAATCATGGAAATCAATCGGTTAATTGGTGAATTAATTAATGTAATAATACCCACGTACTGGTCTATTTAGCAGAATTTTTAATTTTTGGTGTATATATTTGCATTAAGAAACTTGCTAGGCAAATATGCTTATCTTTTTTTCCTTTTTCTTTTTCAACTTCTCGTATTTTATAGTTCAATAATGATTCTCCAATTACTCATTAACAATGACTAGATAGCATTTGTCTGTCTTCAACATTTGTTAACCATAACAATCCTGTAAAACTGTTTGAATTGACTTTTTTTAATTTAAAAAAATATTTTTTTTTTTTAACAAAAAAGACCTCTTTGAAACTTCCATAAAAGTTGAAAGATTTTTAAGATAATTCATTTAAACTTTTAAAAACAGAAAAAAAATTAAATATGTTCCCAACACTAAGCGGTAAGCAGCTAACGTGTCGGAAGCTTAGAAACATCTATCCATTGCACCATAACACCACATTATTGGACAGGATTACTTATACATATAATTCTCATCATTATCATATTTTTCAAATTCATCTATATTATCTTAAAATATTTAAATTAATCTTGATTGTTTTATAAAATTTAACCAAATTAATGTTAGACATTTTCAAAATTAATTAAATTATTCAAAAACATATGCTGGTGCTATGGACGAGTTCCGATTTATTTTTGCTAATTGATTTTAAATGTTATTATGCTTAATTCGTAAGTGACATTAAAAATTTATTTGATAGATTTGTTTGATAATTATCAGTAATGAAATCATTAACAATATTTATTAACTAAATATTATTAACAAAAATAAATGAAAATAATGACTAACTTATCTAATAATATAATTGCTGTGGTCAACTTTTCAGAAGACCTACATCCTCAATACTCTAATTTGGATTTCTTCATATTTCGTATTGTTTCATATATATATATATATATATATATATATATATATATATGTTCAATAGCATATACAAAGTACCTACTGTCAATCCATTGACTAAATGTATTCAACTATTAAATTAAAGTCAACAACTAGGTAGTATTTGATATTATATTTATGCATTTACATAATGTTCGATATTGCATTTGTACGTGTATGCATAATACCTAATACAGCATTCATGATTTCAAAAATCAATAAAACCTACATTTATGAATTACTGTCCAAAAAATATCTTAAAAAAATTAATAAAAGGAAAATGGGTTCACCGATATATTCGTATTGACCTGTCAAACCCTGCTCTATTTAAAAAGCAGACATTTCAATTTCCAAAAGGGTTAACCAAAGGAGAACCCCTTTTCCACCTGGCCAGAGGCCCCTTAACCAGGCGGGAGGTAAATCGAGGGATGTGCGTGAGTGGCAGCCCGACCAGGGAGAGGACCAACGGGCGTGGAAATCCAGCAACAGCCCCCGCAATATTTCAGCGGAGTACTGCCGCCACACGGACTCGATCCCGCGTTGTCAGGGTGTCTCCACCCTAATCACCTGGCCACTTACCAACTCACCTATGCCCCTGGGGGCACACATTTCAATTTCTAATAACATTATAGGTGACTCAAACTTATCCTCAAAATTTTTAAAGCTGAAAATAATAATAAAAATTATTACGCACTATGGTCTATGTATACATATATATGCACTGATACATACGTGACCTATCTCAAATTTATTAAAAAAAATAAAAAATAAAGAATAAAGCAATAAATAGTTGCAAAAATAAGATAACATACACGATATGTTTATATATGCATGTATGTCTCGCAAAGGTATGACGTGGACGAGATTGGTAAAAGTCAATTGGCCTCCAAATTCCGAAACTTTTGATCAACCTATTGAACTCAATCACATTAAAATTGAACTTTATCTAATTTATGTCCAAAAATAATTGTCTAATGATATTTTCATTTCTTTTCTATGAGGCATTTATCTTAGTTCCCCTTTATTTAAGGGTAACTTTTTTCTGTATTATTTTTTGAGTTTAGAATCAGTAATGTCGAGATCAATTTCTGTTTCTTGGGTGAGAAAATTTGGAATTCATGGAAAACAACAAGTTAATTGTGTTTTAGGGCAATTAATGTAATAATACCCACATAGATGGCTTATTAGCAACATTTTTATTTTTGGAGACTAATAAAACATGTTTCCTATAGCCAAAATTAATTTCAATAAATTTATAAAAATTTAAAAACTATTATAAATGCACAAACTAATTTTACCGATCTTTGTAACACAATGAAGACTACTATAAAATGTTTCTAAACAATACAAACTAATTTAATTATACTTGTGAAATATTTAAAATTAATACAAATATTTTAAAACAATTGAGACCATCTCAAAGAATGTGATTAACAAGAGACCCGAGGTCAAGTTAACCCATATCCAAGCCCTTCCACAAGTAGGTGGGGGGAGGCTCATAATGCATTGTGAAAAAAAACAAAAATCACATTTCAATGGGAAAGCATAATATTACCTCAGACATTTAGCAAAAGGCAATACATTGGAAACAAAAATTAATCTAAATTACTTGTTGAACCAGAGATGAACTTTCGAGTAAAATGACAGAATATTCGGAAATTTGACAATCCAAAACAACTAAAACAGCTTAACTTAAGATTCAAACAGCAAAATTTTTGTAGCTTCAAAATAAAAACAAGTCTATAACAAGTCCCCCTCAAATGACCACATTGAAGAAGACAACGACAAATGTAACACGAAGAGATGTACCTACTAACTACCTACTACGCTCATTCCTCCTGAATTGTTCCCTTTTCGCTGACATAGATACCGTCAAGGAATTTCCGGATATCTTTGTTCTTCACATGGCATTTCTGTCAAAACAAGTGAAGCAGGCGAGCAACATTAGCAGGGGCACTAAAATGATACCAAACTGTGACTTGATTCAAAATAAATATAGAACTTGATACTTGTCGAAATAAAAACGTACTCCAGATATGTAAAAATGTATAACAAGAACATTACCTGGTTTATCAGGGCACAAGACCGAGAAACAAGTTCAATGTCGTTGCCTTCCATTACCAATTCATCCTTCACCTTTTCAGACCGAATGATGCTAACACCTTCAAGCATATCAACCTTCCTCACCTGAGGTAATCAACCACCAGTATCAAGTGAGTTAATTGAAAAGCTCTCAAAATGTCACAGGATATGGCTCCTTAAAAGGTCAAATCAGTCTTAGTTCAAGCCGAAAAATTTCAGCAATAGAACAAGAAACAAGAAAGCATATCCATTGCATCAAGATGCAAGCAATATAAACCAAAACCAAGCCTCATCCAACAAGATGAAGTAAGCTAATAAGTAAGCTGTATGATGATGAGAAAATTAATGGCTCCGGGAAACATCAAGTTTCCATTCTTCTTAGAATGTTAGTTACTCTTTCAATTTGTACGCATATGGGAGAGCAAGGACAAAGTTGACAGCTATGTCAGCCACTTTGTTGGAAATGTACTTCAAAATGCTTATCTTTCAACTTAAAATGCGCATGAAGATACGTATGCTCACAAATACCAAGTGAAATCCTTAACTGAATATATCAGAAATCACGAACAAAAATGTACATACAGACATACATGTACAAACATAAATACACACACATCTACATGTATATATGTAAGTATGTACATGTATTATTGAATAGAGTAATAAGTATGTCACACAAACACATCTACATGTATTATTTATATAGTGTAGTAACTATGTCACAGTAGAAGTTTGAGAAAAGAAATACAGAAGTCAAGGAGGCCTCAAATTATGAGGCAATAAGTTCACAGATATATCTAGATTCAATTTAATGTCAAGTAGTATCTACTCTACTCTTGATAGGCTATATACCAAAAGGAATTTTAGCTGCGCAAACAATATCACAACCAACACGAAATCCAACATTTTGCTAAAACAAGTAGCAGAACATAATTCAAGCTTGAAACCATTTCTTTATGCTAATTTCTTGCTCCATAAAAAGCATCGTCAAGTTTTATAGTAGCGAAAAAATTGGGCTAACAGTGTAGTCAAACCTTTCGGGTCACATTTTTCATTCGACATAACTGGGTAATGAAAGAATCAATCAAATACAACAGAGAACATGAGATTTCCAACTATTGGGACTTGATATTACAGATTTTTGCATTGCAAGAAAAGATATCGTCACAAGAGAATTAAGCTACGACTACATTTTACACAAAATACCAATGACCATAAATTTATCACATAGTAAACAAAACAAAAACAAGGAGCATAATTCTCAAAATCATCAAAACCCACCATAACATCAACACTAAAACTTACAACACAAGCTCCATAACAATCAGGAGTAACTTAAAGTTCAAATATAACATAAATATCACAAGTCCCACTGAATACAACCCATCAATTTGATAAAAAAAATTAAAATAACACTAATAAACTAAAGAAAATGCACATATATATATATATATGTATATATATAATGCCGGCATATATGTTCATGTCAATAAAGTTATACGGACACACAGACACACTCTTATACATATACATATATAGAATATGCTTGTGGTTGTGTGTATGTGCACGCAAACAAACCTGGCTGTCTCGCTATATACACGTGTGTATGTGTACGTACATAGATAAAATACATACGCAGATGCACATACACACTGACACGCACGCGCGCGCGCGCGCACACACACGAAGAAAATAAGTATCAAGATGAAGAAATTGTCAAATATAACATAAATCACACTAAATTTTACACGACACAAAACACTAATTCACAAACTAAAACTAAATACTGGGGTGACTAAAAACATTAAAATACATAAATCCATCGAGAGATGTAATGGATGAGAGCTTACCCTCTTTTCGCCAAGGAAGTTACGGATCTCGATGGATCGATTGTTGTTAGTAATGGAGGCGTTAATAGGAAAGTGAGCGTAGACGAAGCGCATCTTGTAACGGTAACCTTTAGTGACGCCAGTGATGAGGTTGCTGACGTGGCTGAGCGCCGTCCGGATGGCGGCGGTGGTCTTACGAGAGCCGAACCATGCCTCGACCTTCAGCTTCTGCTTTCCGGTCTCCTCGTCCTTGATGAGCTGGAAATCGAGGTTGAGATGCTTGAAGTTGCGGACCAGCTTGCCACGTGGACCTTCCACCTCGATGATCTTCGCCTTCACCTTGATTTTCACTCCGTCCGGTATGTCCATCGTCTCCGATGAGAGTATCGTCTTCATTTTCGCTTCGCTCTCTCCCTCTTTCTCTCGCTCGCTCTGGTGTCCGAAGTGTGTGAGGCACCGCGAAAACCCTAACACGGAGGGGTTTCTTTATATAGTACTGAAGAAGGCCTCGTTGAGTTCAGGGCTGGGAAATATGTGGGCTTGTAATTGTGGGCCTCAAGAGTTTTTTGGCATTCCGTCCAAGTTTGTTTTTATAGAGCCCAGCCCAATGGAGAAGGTGGTTTTATGTTTTCTTTTATATTTCTTTTTTGTTTTTCGTTTTTCACATGAAATCAGAAGTGAAAACGATCATTTTAGAAAATATCCCACCCTTTTCATCTTTCTCCAGTTGCAAGTGGTGCAAGAGCTTTTGCAATTGTGTCATTACCCAATGTTGTTTCAAGTGAGAGTAGAAATTCAATTTGAATATCGGTGTATATAAGTCACTCAAAATTTAGGTCTAAAGCCTATTAATTAATCACTTAACTATCGACAAATCCATTGTTTAAGAGAGTGCATATAGGCTCCAATTACAGGGACAAGTTGGTTAGATTTGCCATTTTTAATCAACCGTTTGAATAAATGTTTGGAGGTATATAATTTCCCTTACAAAAGAAAGGATAACCTTGAAAGTGTTTTTGGACACAGGATTTTTTATAATAGAAAATAAAAACGTGTTTTCATAAATTGTTTTTGTGATTCTTTTCAAAGAACTATTTTAAGAAATATAATTTTCAAAAACAAAAAAAAAATACATCTTACTTATTTTCACTTTTTTAATCTTTTCATTTCTAAAAGGACAAATTTCAACATATAGATTTTCTTTCTAATTTTTGCCTTTTCTCCTATTGTACCTCCCCCACATCATACACAGGACCCCGACCAACCTTCCCCCCCCCCCCCCCCCAAAACACACACATGCACACTTGCATCAAATATATTTAGAGAGAAGAAAAGAAATAAAATAAAAAGAAATAAAAATGGTGTAATGGTGTTTTTTAATATTTTAAAAGGAAACAAATGTATCTTTTTAACCAAACAAATCTTTTTCTTTTGTTGTTAAAGTTGTTTTAAAATTATGCTTAAAAACTATTTTACAAAACAAAAAAGAATAAGAATACTTCAAAACAAAAAATAATAAGCACAGGAAATTGTCAAAGCTCGGAGGGCTCAACAAAGTAGCGGTATGTACACATGGTAGGTGAGATAAATTGAGCGGACTAAACTTGAGAGAAGTTGGAAATTCAATGTAATATGTGTTCTAAAGGGAGTCCAAGAAGAGCGGGAGCTGGTGATTTATCTCTTGCTAAACTCGGTCAATGGAAAATTGGTTTTATAGTGAGCATTGGGATAGTTTCAAATAGTAGAGTTGAAATTTTTGCTCTTTGGAAAGGGCTACGATTAGTAGAAAGGAAAGGGGTTGACTTTCTTACTGTTGAAATTGATTCTTTGGTCACCTTCAACTTATTAAGTGGGCCTATGCCTTGATTTAGCACGATTAGGCCTCCCCTTGAGGATTGTAAGGAAGTTTAAATAAGAAAGCTAATTATCACTTGTGACATGTGTATCAAAAAGCAATCAGATGTGATGATTGACTGGTCAATAACAACCTAGACAAGTCTCTTGGAACTTAAATCCTTTATCAAGATTCCTCCTCTCATTTTTTTTTTGTTGGGCGCCTAGTTCTCTCATTGTTTGGAAAAAGCTAAAAGGGGCGCGACATCGAGTAGGAGGATTACAACTTAACTGGCCTCGGTAGAGAAAAGGGCGCAGAAGTTTCAATGTAGACAAAGAAATCGATGAACGTTTTCTATATTTGTTTACAACTTAATTGGCCTCAGTAGAAAAAAGGGCACAGAAGTTTCAATGTAGACAAAGAAATCGATGAACGTTTTCTATATTTGTTTACAACTTAATTGGCCTCGGTAGAGAAAAGGGCACAGATGTTTCAATGTAGACAAAGAAATCGATGAACGTTTTCTATATTTGTAGGTAGAGCTAGTAACCGGATACCTGTGGGTCAACCCGACCCATTTATGACAGGTAAGGCGGGTTGGTGGGTTGGCTGACAAGCTAGGGATATTAAAATGATAAACTGACCCTATTGGGTTATGCGGGTTAAAACGGGTTGCTTTGACGAGTTCACGGGTTTTTTGGCGGGTTGAGCGAGTTCTATAGGTCGTTTTGGAGGGTTAAGCAAATTCGCGGGTCATTTTTCGTGAGTTAGGCATGTTTACGGGTCATTTTGGCAAGTTAAACGGGTCATTCACTCGCTGGTTGACTCAACCCGACCCACATATTTGTAAAAGTTGGGTCGGGTGACTTGTTTTTGCGTGTTGTTGAACCCTTAATCATATCCCTCTTTTTTGGCAGGTTAGGTAGGTCGACCTACGAGTCTCAACCTATTTTGTCACCTCTATTTGTAGGATATACGTTGCAATCAATTGAAATTTGGTTATTATTATTACCCTACACTAACTCATTTGCTTTATTCTAACTAAAAAGAAAAAAGAAAACGTTGACTTGGGTACAAGAAATTTTTGGTTGAAATAAAGAATTTTGCAATGTGTTAATGTGGTCGCATTTGCAACTTGCTTTCGGACCTATTTGAGTTGTCTTTTTTTTTTTTTAAGAAAAAATATTTTTTTAAAAGAAGTAGATTCTTTTTGTAATAATTATTTGGTTTGGCAAAGCTCAAATACAACTTTTTTTAGAAGTAAAAAATTTCAGATTCTAAAAAAAATATTTTTTAAGAAGTTGTTAAAAAACGCTTTTAGAAAAAGTCAATGTAAACGAACCCTTTGTCCTTTTAAGTACTAAATAGTTAATTAGTTTTTGATGATGTACTTATTACTTAGTTAATCTATATTTTATTGTGAAAGTTTTCAGTTAACAATTCCGACCTCACTAAGCTCCGCTGAAGTATCAGATTTTGACATTTATTGTGATAGGGAACTTCAATAAGATCAATCTTTTTGCATGTCTAAATCCTCAAGAGATCATCACATTCTTCTAGATTTTTATTTCTCAACTTATCAACTAAAGGAATTTTATTCCTTGATGATTTACAAAGTTTACATAAGCCTCTTGTGAGTAAGGGGAGGATCCAAAAAGGCTTGGAAATCCTTTTACAAAAGGAACGACCCCTTCATATACCTTAGATTCACTAAGATAGTGAGTCAATACTTTAGGCAATCTTCTTTAGCAACTTTGAGTTAAATTTAGGCTTGGGCTTGCTTAAGGACAAGCAAGGAGAAGGTTTAGGGGTGTTGATGTGTTGGTTTTGTGTGTGGTTTTGCATTGTATTTTTATATCTATTTAGTGGTGTTTTAGTGCTTATTAGGTAGTCTTAGTATAGTATTTATACTATATTTGAGCATACAAGGATATAAGTGTACATAGATGAACTTATAGAGAAAGTATCATACCAAGCACTTATTTCATGTGTTGTAGGTGAGAATTGGTGCAATGTTTGAAATGGATTAAAGATGTTAAAGGATTGTCCAAGCTTGCATAAAGGTTTCAAGACTAAAAAGAGCAAAGAAAGAAGGTTTTGAGGTGTGCGGATGAAGCTCGGAGCCATCGGGAACGATCTGCCGGTCCCACCCCCTTGCCAGTCGACCGGTTTAGGTGGAGAACACCTTGAAGAACTGGTCACCCCTTTCATTTTGCTGGTCAACCAGTTAGGGCTTTCGGCAACACCTGTGTGATAGCTATTAAAGCTCGTTTTTAGCCATTTCCAACCCTAATCCTCCCATTTCCCACCTCTCACACACTCTTCCACACACAAGAACACCTTGGAATCAAGGATCTAAGATGATCAAACACAAGGTTTTGGGCATTAGCTCTTGGATTGTGAGGCATGTCAATGGATAAAAGGGCATCTCTCTTTTATCCTCAGTTAATTTATGTATGATTAGAGCTATGTAAGGTGTTTATTTCTTGTGTAATGGATTGATTGCTACTCTATTGTTATGGGAACTTGATGGATTATTATATATATATATATATATATATATATATATGTTTGTATGTACATACGTTTGTACTTAAGGTTCACATACATGTCTATGTCTTTGTAGAAGTACCTCAATGATAATAGACATACACACACATACACACACACACACACACACACACACATATATATATATATATATATTGAAGTCTATTTTGCTATTAACCATATCTAAACCATTATGCTAACATGCCTATATACATGTCTATGTGCGTGTTAGCATACTTAATAGCATAAATAGCTTCTATTACTCCCATGTCGGGTGCTATAGCTTAAATTCGTGTAATCTAAGCATTTCTATGTGTTTAGTAGTAGGATATATCTTTATATTCTCGAATGCCATGTCCTAGATGTGTATGCCTTATGCATAAATGTTATTTCTGCTATTGTGATGGCGATCGATGGTGCACAACTTATGACTAGCCTAGGTCAAGTCTCCTTTAGCTTTAAATCCAGCTAATGAGTTTCGGGATAGGTTAGTTGACCTTAGATGGACTAAGTCTTCACTTTAAATCCAATCAATAGTTTATAAGCTAGGATTAAATCGATCCAAGTCACCTAAAATCCTAACTAATTAGCCCTATGGCCCTAAGTCATAAAGACCACGCTGTAACTCTAGGTTAGTTGACATTAGGGACGAATCCACACCAAGGCTTAGGGTACAATTAGGAGGTTAATTAATAGTCTAGATGAGAGCAACCAAGCATAATCCATCAAGTAATCTTTGAGAAGTAGTAATCACTTATTTGCAACCCGTAATCATTCTATTCCCCTATTTCTGACGTTTGAATCCCCTTAGATTGCTTGATTTGCCCATTTCACACACACATCATCCTTTATTTTCCTTGTCCTTAGAGTAAGTTTTCTTTTCCTGCATTCCATTCCACCACAAAAATTCCAAAAAGATCATAGTTTAGGGACGCAGCACGTAGCTTTGAGGACACGCTTAGCTTAGAACACCACTATGGTTGGCCTCCCCGTGGATTCGACCTAACACTCGCACACACTATACTACACGTGACCAATGCACTTGCGAGTCTTTAAGGCTTGTGTAGGACACATTTAGCTTAGGATACCATACACGCTTGGCCTCCCTGCGGACTCGACCTCGCACTCGTACATTCCATACTACACGTGACCCATGAGCTTGTGGGTCTTTGGCCTTGTAACCATCAATTGAACCATCAGTCTTAGTTTTGATCCGAAATACCTATTTGCTCTAGATCACATTTTGAGAAGGAGATGGGAAGGCAAGTTCCTATGTGCCGTTCCTGACAAGCGCCTTAAATTTGTTTGTAATGGCCTTTCCCCAAGCTGGGTCCTTTATCGCTTGCTTGTATGTTTTGGGAATGAAGTAGCACTCAGAGTTCTTTTGAGCGACAAGACATAACCTGTCAATAGGCTTAGTAACATCAACTTTGGAACAAGTGATCATGGGGTGATGGGGTTGAGGTAGATAAGAAGTAGATGGTGAAGAGTCAAGACATTCAGAAGGTAGAGAATTACTTACCTGTGTAGGCTCGGCGAAGGAGGAGACCTTTTACAAAGGCAGTGGAAATGATGAGTTTGATTGGCCTGATGTGATAGTGACTAAAGGCTGGGAGGCAGCACGTGATACCCTTGACAAAGGAGGCTAGAGAATGGGGGCAGAGACATCAGAAATAAGGGGGACGCAAAAAGGCAATGTGGGCCTGAGGTTGTCGGGCTGAGGAACTGGAGTGCCATCAAAAGTCATGTTCTTGGTTGGGAACTCATGCTCAATGAAGACAACATGGTAAGAAATGAACACCTTTTTTTTTAAAGAGATCAAGACACTTGTATGCAAATTACGTTGAGAGGAATAACCTACAAATATACAAGGCCTTGATTTTGGACTTAGTTTATCATGGGCATATGGTTTTAACCAAGGATAGCAGAGACACCTAAATACTTTTAGTTTATCACATGTTGGGGTATTATTAAATAGTATTTGATAAGGACTTTTTTTTGCAAAACTGATGATGGAATGTGATTGATAAGAAAGACAGCAGTTTGGCATGCATAAGACCAAAATTTAGCTGGGAGAAAAGCATGCAAGAGTAGAGTTAAACTGGTTTCCATGATGTGCCAATGACATTTCCATGATGTAACGATGACGCTACTCAGAAATTCCATTAAGATGGGGAGTATGGGGTGGGGTGATAAGGTGATGTATGCCAAGGGTACTTAAAATTGATTTTAGAGCAATGTACTCACCTTCTCAGTCAGTGTATAGAGTTAGAGTTGGTTTAGAGAAATGTTTTTCAGCCAATGTTTTAAACTTAAGAAAGATTGTGTTGTATCGGATTTGTTTTTCATCGGAGAGAGCTAGATGTAGCGTTTGTAATGATCAACGAAAATAACGTAATACTGAAACCCATCAAGAGAGATATGTAGTGCCTGACCCTAGACATCAGAGACTCCCAAAGGTTGTTTGCTGACAAGAGAAGAGCCTCCAAAAGGGAGATGATGACTTTTGTTCTAGGAACAAGAATAACAAAAACTAAAATTCATATAAGTCACACCCAAATTATTTTGATGAACAATTTGCTTAAGTGTATTAGAATTAGGATGGCTTAAGCAAGAATGCCATTGTTCTAGGGAAACCTGACAAGCAGAATATGCCCTTGGTCCTGTAAAGGGAAGTGGCCATACATATAAGTTGCCTCTATTCTATTCTTTGATAAAAGGTGTCCCTATGCTCAGATCCTTCACAAGAAAGTAATCAGGGAAAAATTCAATTCAGGTGAGATTTTATTTGCAAAATTGATACATAGAAATAAGATTTTGGTGAATTTGGGGGAGCACAAATTAAGTTGTTTAAAGCAAAGGAGGATGTTGGTGTAACCAAAGTAGTGATACCAATATGAGAGATAAGGATAGCTGAGCCATATCCAAGCTGAACTCTATCGGACAACTATACTCAAAGGCAATTGCAAGATTTTGAAAATCAAAAGTAATATATTGGGATGACCCAGAGTCCAAAACCCAATTCATGAAATTTTGCCGAGAATTGTCCTGGATAAAATTGGCTTGTGATTCAGTGGAAGATGTGCGAGACTTAGAAACTTTGGCCGTGTGATCATATTTGTCACATAACTGGCCTTGTAGTAGATTAGTATTCGAGTGTCCTTGATTGTTGAAGTTCCTGTTATTGTTGTTGTTGTTAGAAAAGGCACCATTATTGTTTGTGTTTTTGGTATAAGTCCCAGATCCATTATTACGATTTTTGGACGGGTTATTTTGCCTTTGACTATAATAAGCAGTGACAATGGATTGATCTTTGCGAAGCTCTGCTCGTTTAAGGAAGGATTCATGATCCAGGAGTTTATTAAAGAGATCCTCAAAGGAGATGTCAATGTCATGCACGTGAATGGCTGCAAACAATTCTTTATATTTATCTCGAAGACCTGAAAGCACAACAAGAAGAAATTTATCATTAGTAACAGGAAAGCCTGCTAATGCAAGCTCATTAGCGATGCTCTTAATAACATAAGCATAGTTGACCACTAATTAAATGGCCTTTAGAGCATTGAAGTAGTTTGTTTCACAGTCCATAGATATGGGACTTCAAACTATTAGCATAGAAACTTAGGAGCTTGTTCCATGCTGCTTTGGCTGTTTGAGCCTGGCGACTAAAGGGACGATATTGGTGTTGACTGAGATACAGATGGCAATCCATAGAAGATTGTCTTGATGCATCCAGATTTTATATTCTAGGTTTGGTTTGGTAGTATCGCCACTTTGAACAACATCAGAAGGGCACAGTTTGGTGCCATAAATATAACCCATGAGATCATGCCCATGAGAAGAGTATGAAATTGGGTGTGCCATGTTGGGTAGTTACTTCTTGTAAGTTTTAGGGGAAGTTGAGTGGTGACATTAAAGATAATAGGGAATGGAGAGGTGATGGTATCAGTGGTGGTGATGACTAGAGAGTCATTCAAGGGATTGGATTGAATAGAAGAGGAGAAAGAGGAGGCAACTATGGTGAGGGCGGGTAGGTAAAAAGGATCGAGGTCTTGCTGGTTATAGCTCTTGAAGGCTTGATACCATAAAGGAATTTTATTCCTTGATGATTTACAAAGTGTACATAAGCCTCTTAATGTAGGCAATATTGTCTTGCACTCCAGGACTAATCTCCTAACTAAGGAAAGTATGAAATCAAATCAATTTACAAAGATTACAATGATATGCAAGATACAATTGAATGTTCCAGAAGAGAATTCCAATAATCATGCCACTTTCTATCATTAACTTCATTTTACAATCAACGAAAACTAGTATTATTGATTCTTAGGCAGTGAAATTAATTTCTCACACAGGAACAATAACATAGTTCAAAAATTAAGTTACAAAATTGATAGTAAGCTAAATCGGATAACCACTTTTACTTGGATTCTTGTTTGTAAGCCTAATGATGAAAGGCCTTTGAGGGAAGAATCTAGTTAACCTAGCAAGTGTTATGGACATATTCTGTTCAAGGAATTGCTATATGAATGACACATAATAAAGCCAAGATAAGGAAGTTAATCCACAATCTAGCTAGATTGGAGAAAGAATAAATAAGAATAGATTCCCTTCCATATATTTAAGGGATTTCTATATCTCTTGCTTTAGAGGTGATAATGGCTTTTGGCCCTCATAATCATAGAGATAAGATCATGACTTGATTGGAACGACTACCTATTGGATTGCACCAACTGAAACATCTGCCGGAACAACTTAGAAGAATGCTCGGAGAAGATGTGAGAAATGCTACCTCTCTTAGACTTATCTCTATGTAAATTGGCGTAGCCTTCTTCGAGAAGAAAAAAAAATTATGACTTGACCATAGGCTTCACCTCTTTTTGCAAGACCAAAAGAATGATTGAGATCATCAACTATTCATTTTCAAATACTCCAAACTCTACAAATTGATAGCCTTGATATTATTGATACTCTTCTCAAAGAAAAGGGGCCATTAACTTTTGAGAAGTCCAATAATCTTAACTGTAAATGTGTTTGAATTTTATAACAAGCATCATCAAATATCTTTCGTAACTTCTTACTTTCAAAAAATAATATTAGGCTGAAACGAGTCAAATGAAACCATCTCAAATCTAAATGCATCTCGGATGATAATTCTCACTTTAATGAATCTTGGGTTGGATTCGGATTCTCTCTAAGTGAGCTTGTCTTCAAGTGACTAGGAAGTGCAGTATAGTCCATTAGATTTAAATAGATCAATTTAAGCCATCTAATTATAAATAAAATTAATAAATTTAGAAAAAGGATATTTATGTTTCCCTTTTTATAAATTTCCTAATCAAAAGTACTGAATCAAAATATGATATTTAATTATTCCTTTTTTATGTTTTTCCTAGTCACATTTCTAATGGCATGCATGGAAACTCTCTTTCTCTTATGAATCAAGATTGATTTGCACATGAAATTGAAATTGATGATGAAGCATGATTGCTGTTTAGATCATGAAGCAAAAGATATTTCTTATGCATATTTCTAAAATGCGTTCTTATAGTTTGGAATAATATTAAAAGACATGGGAGCTCCTTTTTCTTTTTCTTTTTCTTTTTTAGCTATTAAAAGACATGACTAATGTATTCAATTGTTTGAACAATTAAAGACATCAAACTACACAGATCAAGTTTGATTCACAAAAGAGAAAGAGAGAGAGCACCATTATGTGTGGTGTTAAGAATTTGATTAGTAGAAAAAATTAAAAAAAAAAGACAGTGACTATCAAATATGAGACCTTTGGTTTGTAAACTTTGATACCATATTAAAATTACTATCTTCTTTTGATTTTTAGATTTTGATACCATGTTTAATGTTCCATTTCATCTAAAAGTTTAAGCTTGCATTTAAGATATTGATTTATTTATTTATTGTGTTAATACAAAAGAATACATCTCTAACAAGCAAAAGACAAAATCAAAAGGCAAGTCATAAAGATGGCATGATCAGTAACTACACAACTAGGGATGTACACGGATGGTTTATGTAGTTTTATTACAATTTTTTTAACCAAACTGATTTTAGTAGTTTGTAGTTTTATGAAACCAAATTGTCTAAAATAATTAAAAAATTGATGATTTCGGTTAGGATAGTGTTTAGGTAGTTTTAGGCAATTTGGGCGGTGTCAAAATTTAGTTAGCACTCTAGACAACAATTCAACAACTCAATGATAATAATGAATCCCCAGTAAATAACAATTCTGGCAAAGGAAAGTAACGACAAACTAATAGACATCTATTATTGAACAACAGTAGAACAACTAACAGTCAATACTAACGTAAAAATAACACCAAAGATTATTTAAAAGTCAATACTAATATAAATACTAGCAGGCCACTCTAAAAATGACACTAAAGATTACTTAGAAGTCTATAATAGTTCTACCAAAAAAATAACAACAAACTAACAGTCAACAGTCTAATATTAAACATTAGAAGTGCAAACTGAATAATGAAAAAGTCTCTTAAAATCCATTAGTAATTCTGCAAAAAAAGCGAAAAGAGAAAACACCAAGATGTTATAAAAGAAATCACAAAGACAATTTCATCCACGACAATTAGAATCCAAGATGTTATAATCCAGTAGGTAGCAACACCAAGCCATAATTCAACAATCAACAATCCAAAATCCAACCATATTTCTCTAAACTTGCAAAAGAAGAAAAAAAGAGTAGATTTAGAAAATTAACACAAGAGAATGAATCAATATAATATTAAAAAAATTAGATTACCTAAATAGTAAACCCACTGCAAATCCATTATCATTCAATCATAGTACTAGGTTCATCAATTAAACCTAAAAATTCTAAAATTACAGGCATTTAACATGGATTAGTATGGGCTAAAAAAGCATAGATTAACTAAAATGTACGAGTAACGATTACCTTTCTCAACCTCCTCATATTTTTCCATATGATCCATAGCTTCTCGAAGCTCAATAGGAGTTGGCTTGCTTTGCAACCAATTTTGACAATATATAAGAGCTTCTACCATTTTGGGACAGAGTGAACTCCTAAATGGATCAAGAATATGCCTACCAATGCTAAATGCCGACTTGGAAACAATAGTAGAAACTAGAATTGCCTATACATCTCTAGCCATTTAGGACAACTTTGGGTACCTTAATGAATTTATCTTCCATCAGCTTAACATATCAAATGATTCACTATTTTTCTCACAAAATTTCAGCCAAGTATTTTGCCATCTTGGACCTATTTTCCACATTTTCTTTCTCTTCCAAATGGTGAGCAAATTGAGACTCTAAGAATTTTGCATTATCCTCATCATCATCCATGTCAATTGTAATATATTCTTAGGAATTTGGCTTTTTAGTTTCAGTATTGAGTTTTGACTCAAGTTCATGGTAATGCTCGTATAATTGGCTCAAAACAGTTTCAATTTTGCCCATCATTGATTTCGCCAAGAAAGTGTTATTCTTATACATTGAAGAGAAACAGAACAACACAAACTTCATCTTAAATTGAGGATCCAAAATAACGGCAATATACAACAAGAAATTGAGCTTATTAAGAGATTCCTAATACTTATAAAATTTTCGTGTCATTTTCGCAGCCACAACAGTTAATTTTGAATCTCCACTTTTGATTAGAAAATTCAATCTTGAATGTATTACAACAAGCTCATGAAAGAAACTAATGGATGTAGCATACAAAGAACCAGAGAACTGCAATGTTGCATTGCAAAACAACTTGAAAAATTTAACAAAACTTCTTGCATTAACCAATCTTCTTTACTTGGAGGACCAATGTACTTCTCCCTTTGCTCTTCCCTCTCCTTGTATTTTCCGTGTCCTCTTCATCATCATTCTATGCCCATTCAAAAAGTATATTTCATATCTTGGCTCCTCCTTTCTAAGCTGGTCAAATGTTGTTTTTTTTTTTTTCAAATTTCTCAACTACCTCAAGCATCATGTAAGTGGAATTCCACCTTGTGTCAACATCAAGACATACCAAGTTTTTGCATTTTATCTTTTCTTTCTCCGTATACATCTTAAAAGTTTAAAGTCTAGCAAGGGAAGACCTTACATATCTCACGACATTCCAAATATTAAGAATTGATTCATTGTACTCATCCAAACCATCCTTCACAATTAAATTTAAGATATGAGCTGAACATCTTACATGTAAAAACTAATGGCCTAAAATGGTATCTCACCAACCTTTGGTTTTATTTCTCAAGTATTTAATTGCACTATCTTTGAAACAATTGTAAAAATTTTATCAATGCCTTAATCTAACAAAGCTCCTTCAACAACTTTTCCAATTGTTTTTCCTTTATGATCGGAGACCAAACAAAAGCTAAGAATTCTTTTTTGTAACTTCGAATCTTTGTCAATCCAATGAGCTGTGAGACACATGTAATTTAAATTTTGAATTGAACTCTATGTGTCTGTTGTTAAGCATACTCTTTCATTCTTTATCAACTTCTTTAATTGTTTTTTTCTCCATAACATATAGATTCAAACAATCTCGAGCTGCCGTGACTCAGGATGGTACCGTAAACTTGGGCTGCAAAGTTCTAAAATAATTGCGAAACCCCTCACGTTCTACTATTCTAAATGGGAGCTCATCAATGATTATCATTTTTGCCAAGACTCTCCTACAATCCTCGGCACTATAGGTTACAGCCTTAAGGGTACCAATCACTGAACCATCATTTTGTTCGCTCTTAGGTTGAAAACACAAAGTAGATTGACTTTTATCTACCTCCCTGTAAGGGTATTTCTTACATGTCACCTCTAAGTGAGCCATTATTGAACTAGTGCCATTAATTTTTGGGTCAGTAGCATAATCTTGGCTTCAATAGTTATATGTAGCCTTAGGTGGATCACTATTCTCAATCCTAGTAAAATGATCCCATATAACTTAATAGTATTTCTTTCCTTCATTCTTGTTCTAATTAATTCGGGGAATTGAGGATTTTCTTTTTGAACTTGGCTTTCTTTGGTTTTCAAGAAAAGAATTAAAGTCTTTTATGGAATTTGGTGTAGGATTATCATCAAAAAGGATTGGTTGAGAATTTAGATTTCTCTCACAACATTAATCCCAGAGTCTTCTTTCATCTAACCAATACATGAAAAAAGACAAGAAAAGAACACATAAGTAATAATTAATTAATTACAAATTCATAGTTTTCTATCATTAACTAATAATAAAGTTATATTTGCACAAGTTTTAGAGTTTGTAATTAGACAAGAAAAGATCAGGGAACAACAATATTTGCACAAGTTTTAGAGTTTGTAATTAGACAAGAAAAGATCAGGGAACAACAATGGCACATAATGCACTTTGATACAACAACTGCACAAAAGACGCAAGAGGATTTGACAACATAATGATATATTCACATTTTGTATACGCAAGAAATAGTATAATACAACATAGAAGGTAGGGACATAAGATACCAATAGATGTAATTACTCATTACATGCTTCTTTAGTTACTACAGCCTTCAAGCAACTAACAATCTCCTTTTTATTTTAAAAAAAAAAACACAGATAAACAAGATTGAAAAATGAAAATATTTGAAATATTTAAAATACTGAAATTGTAGTCTAATGAGAAGGTAAAAAAGGATGCCAAGGACTTAGAATCAAAACTATAGGAGACCCGTTTGCTTTTCTATTCCTTCTCTAGTTCTCCCATACACCCAGTTGTAGATCTACCTACATCGTATATAGAAGTATCAACTATCAAAAGCTCTTTTTATTTTTATTTATTTATTTATTGCACAAACTTGAAGAGTGAAGAGAGAAAAAGCAAAGAGAGAGGGAGGCGCCACTTGATGGGTTAAAAAAACCCTAAATATCTTATGTCTGACTATCACTAACTATATATATTTTTAAAATTATTAAAAATAATACACACACACACACTAGCCACTTGCCAGAGAATCGCATAGTGTATTAAGAGGAACACTAAAAAGTCATAGTGTCATGTGAATTCTCATATGTCTGCACGCAGCCACGTAATGTATTAAAATAATATGTCTGACTATTAATTATATATACCATATTACCATTAACTATATATATATATACATATATATATGTATGTATGTATATATATATATGTATGTATGTATGTATGTATATATATATATATATGTATGTATGTATGTATGTATGTATGTATTTGGCGGGTGGTTTGGTTTGGTCGTGGTTTTTTATGCCTAAAACCGAAAATCAAACCGATTGTTTCAGTATTTAAAAATTAAAACCATGATCAATCGGACCCTTTTAAAAACCATCGATTTGTGGTCGATTTGATTCGGCTTGGATAGTTTTTTCAGTTTTATGTTCACCCCTACACACATCACTAATTTGCCTTGCCAAAAAAAAAACTTAATGATCCTTATTATGAGGTAATAGCTAATTATATGCATGTACACTAAAATCATATCTCTAACGTAGAGACCCTTATTGTGTGGTAATGATGTAGGTGAATATAATGTTTATATATTGTTCGTTTCTAGTTGAAATTATAACAATTAAAGGGGAATAGGTAGTAAAAAAATTCAAAATAACGCCTATAATATAGACTATATACACCCCATTGACAAAAACTTGCACTAGAAAAGCTTAATCATTGACTAGTGCTCTTTTACGATGCTCTGATGAAAATGTTTAGGGTTAATTCCGCATTATATCCCTTATTTTTACCTTTTATGACATTTATTATCTCTTACATTTTAGTTTTGCCACTTATCATTCATCAACTAAAATGAAATGCAACGGACTGGTAATTTTGTTAAAAACGCAACTAAAATTACTTGTATAATCTTTTTTTAAGAAAAAAGAAAATTTCTTTATTTTTCTTTCTGTATTTATCTATTTCATTTTTCTTTTATATTTCTTCTTCTTCCTTGTTCTTCTCCTTATATGTATATATACACATGCGCGGGGTACACAACACACATATATTTATATTTATACGTACGCATGTATGTATGTATATGCATACTGAAATAATCAACATTCACAAAGAAGATGCATAATTCACCAAGAAAGATTGTAGACCAACTTCCCAATTGGCGCATCAATTTACTTTGATTTAACTAAGGAAGACCTTCTTTCTCCAAGAATATGATGCACCTGATTCATTTATTTTGTGTCTATGTATTATCAGTTGTGCGGTGATAGATTTGAAAAGAAGAGATATGGAAGTAAAAAATAAGGGGTTAAAAGAAGAAGGTAAAAAGAAATAAATCAAATAAATCTTATAAAAGTAACCTTTATTAAAATTTTAACAAAATTTATGTTATGTTTCACTTTAGTTCAGGGATAATAAGTGGTTAAAATAAAATGGTAAAATGCATCAAATTTTCATATGATCTACTGTAAGTATACAACAACCCCTTTATCAATGGCGGAGAGAGGGGTGGCAAGTAGGGGCGGTCAAAGAAACAATCGAATATAGTATACATGTGAATTATTTTTTCTTCTTCATTTAATGGGCAGCCTCCCCTCCAATTCATGAGCATTTTCCCAAAGCCTTTTATACTAATATTTAAGGAATAAAAATTATTAAAATAATAGGCAATTTAAAATCTTAAATGCAGCAACTTATCTAAAATCTCAAATTGCAGTCGATGATATAGTGAATTTTCGTATTTTTTTAGTAATGATGTCATGCAACTCTATATTGCAACTTTATTTTAACATTTAAGCAATGGAATCTTCATTCATAATCTTTTCTCTTAGTAATGATATCTTTAACATAGAAAGTAGTCAATTATTTTTATAATTTTTTTTGTTATTAAAGTGTAACACTGCAACTTAAAATACCATTTTAGATGCATAGATACACAATACATAATTTTTTTTTAAGTGACTCGATAGGTGCAAATAGTTATTTTTTACTTGTGCTCAAATACTCTTTTATCGTTTAGTGCAACATGGGTATATTATAATATATTTAGAATTTTTTAATATTAAATATATGTATATACACACATATATGCATTATAAAATATATTTAAAATATTTTATTATTAAATATATATGTATATATACACATATATACATAATAGTAAGACCTTCTTTTAAACTTTGATTGTATTTGTATTATCTTTTATATAGAAAAATTTTACTAAATAATTTTTTATTATCTTTTGAGCAAAAAATTTATTAAGATCTTGCCCCATCTACTCTAAAATTTTGGCTCCGCCTACCCTTTATGGTGCTAAAATTTCATAACAAGTTATTACGGTGAATAAAAGTTCCATGTGTACCCTTTTTGTGTACACTTTTTTTAACATTGTTAAAAATTTTAAACAAAAAGACATTAATAGCTTTAAGCATATGTTTAATTTTTTTGGTATAATACGTGCATAACAATTAATAAAAATAAAATAATTGTCAAACACCCAGATGTGCACAAACCCCTCGCTCTCAAACATGACCTACAAAAAATAAAAATTCCCCGAATCAATTTTAGTCCTAATTCTTAAACACCCAAATTCAAGCAATCAACTACATATTGGTCGACTGCTTTGGAGATTTAATTACTCTCATGCAGCTTTTTTTTTATATATGCGATTTCCAGAGTCGAAAAAGATGTTTTTTGCGGAGTGTGAAGGATGAATATATTTACAAATACTAGATCTGCATGGATATCTGAACCGCTATAAAATGTTGAAGCTTGCAGCTGCAGATTTGCGTATGTGTGTGAAAACTAATATGAAAATCCATAAAATTTTGAAGAAAGTGAATGTAAAAGCCACCATTGATATGGACATGGTCATGGATTTCGTCTTCAGTTGATGAGGTGATGCGGAGAATATGAAAGTTAAAATTAAAAGCTGTACGCAGAGCAAGAAAATCAAAAGAAAGCGTTCGGATGTTGCATGGCAATCGACACGCTTTTTTTTTTTCCCTCTCTCTATTAACCCTAATTCTCAAACACCCAAATTCGAGCAATTAACTTTTGATTTTTTTGTAGGCCTTCATGTTTGAGAGAAGGGATTTGTTATGCACGTTCAGGTGTTTGAGATTTTTTTGGGGGCCAAATTGTTATGCACGTTTTGACAAAAAATAAATAAATAAATAAATGAGCGATAAAGCTATTAATGTCTTTTTGCATTAAATTTTTAATATTGAGGAGTATAGACAGTAAGGGGTGCCCGTAAAACTTTTACTCAGGCTTATCATGAAACTTTTGATAGTATAAAGTATGTTGTGTACTTATAGTAGATCATAGGAGGTTTGTTGCATTTTGCCTAAAATAAAATGATAAGAATAATAAGTGTCATCACAAAAGGTAAACTAAGAAATACAAAGTGGAATTAACCCAAATGGTTAGTTTGTTGTTGGTTTCAAGAAATTTACAATTATATACTACTGAATGAGGAAAAATAGAATCAAAAGCAGCAATTCATCCATACAGATGATAGATCATCATAGATGATTTGAGCCATGTGACTTGCTAGATGAAACCTTTCACGTAGTTGGTAGATGATAGATCATAGAAGATTTGAGTCATATCTTTTCTTTTGTCATCGAAGATATGTTTGAATATCTGGACACGATGAACGCTATCTCTTTGCAGCCTTCGCTCTTATGGGGTGTTTTGTTTTTGGTTTTTTTAACTCGTTTATAACCAATTGATACTTATAAATAAATAATAAACAAAAAAAATTTAAACATAATATGCTTATAAGCTATTAACATATTTGGAGATATTTGTTGATAAGTAACTAGTGTAACACTCATGCCATGCACGGGTTGTGAAATATATAATTAGTTTTTCTAAAAAACAGAGTTTTTTTATATTAATCTAAACATTGATATCAAATTATATTTTAAGAATTAAATAAATATGGATTCGTATAGAAAATAGAATTTATGTTTTTCTTTTAATGCTAATTGTCCTAATTCAATAATAATTTTATCTCTACAAATGAGTTAAACTTAAATAAATGTAGATCGTCTTTTCTTTTTCCAAACGAAAACCTTCGTTTTCCTTTTTTTGACTTTTTGAATTTAAGTATCCTATTTAATTACTGCAGAAATTTTATAAGAAAAATTGTTGTTATTAATGGATAAGAATACTAATAGTTTTACAGATAAGAACACACATAAAAAATATAAATAAATTCTGAAAGATAAAAAGTAAACGAAATATTAAGATGAAATGAGTACTTGGATATTAAGCCATCCAGGAATCAAGGAATACCTGCTACCAATTTTACAATGAAAAGATCATTTTGGAAGAAAGGATAGATACAATATTAAAGTTTTAAAATAAGACAATTAACTGAAGGGACAAAATAAAATTAAGAAGCTTTAAGATTTACAGTGTATAATGGCGTATATGGGTGAAAGTTTCACTAAAAAAAAACATAATATAGAATATAGGATCAAATATAAAAAACATGTGAATAAAAAGGCAATTTGTCAATATTAATTAAAACCCAAATTACCATACATAACATTATACAATAATGATATATTAAATAAGTTGTAATTATTTTCAATTATAGTAATAGAAAACAATTAAAATAGATAACGATTTGATAACAACCAAATTGGAGAGTTCTATAGATATCTGCAATCAATCCAAATTACATGTCATAATTCTCGGATGTAATATGTAAATATTAAAATAAATTAGTAAATTAATGTAAATCTCATTAAAATAAAACAAAATCATTTACTCACCAAATATAACCGCTGATATCATTGTAATATAAGAGAATCACGTGGCAAAAAGATTTTAAGAATGTTATTTGTGCGACACTTGTCATTATTATATTGCAAAGGGTTCTTCTATATAATATAGTATAGATAGATGGTATCTGTAAAAATTACTAAAAAAGGCATTTCATTAAATTAGGTGAGTACACTTTGTCTTTAATATATCATTGCCTAATATTTATGCTTACACTATCTACAACAAAGTGATAGAATTTCCCGGAAGTATTATAAGTAAATTTGATATTTATTAATTGTTCATCTTATTTTATCTTAATTTGTAATAACAATTAGTAACGTGGATTTTCCTCTCGGCTACAGTCTATTAATAAAACTAGTGTAGACAAAAAATCTACGCTGAAAATGATAAGTCCATGTTTCAGAAGTCTAAGGAGTTCATGATGGTTGAATTTGATACGTTAGATCCGGAAATGACGCATTGTTTTCTTATGTTACTCTTGGTATGTCAAAATGACTTAGAATGGAATAGTTATTCTAACTTCTAATTCATTTTAGTTATTTTAGTTTCTGATTCATTTTTTTTTGTTTGGTAGAAATTTTTGGAATTGAAAAGTCCATACGTATGGAATACCCTTTTCAGGAAAAAGTTAGAAAATTCATTTTTTAGCCAAGTCAAATGAATGAGTATTCCAACTTAAATGAGAATCAATAAAGATAAAGTAAAATCATAAAAATAATTTATAATTCCATCTATATTATCAAACAAGTTTGTAATTATTATGTAAAAATAAAATATTAAAAGATCTAAAAAAATAAAAAAAATTTAAAAGTTAAAAATTTAAACAATTAAAAATAAAAATTTTAAAAATTAAAGATACATGTGGCTCTTTTATTTTTGACTCTTTTTCTAGTTGGAAAACATATGTATTTTTATTAGATTGGCTAACTTTTCTCTCTATCAATTATGTTAAACAAGTAAACAAATTGAAATATGATGTTAAAATAAAAGAAGGATAGATAAGTACTACTATGTTTTATTATTGATCAAAAGATTGGTAAGAGTATTTTAGTTTATATTAGTGTTGTATAAAATTAGTTGTTATGCAAAACTTACAATTATACCAAATCAAAGAACTATAGTTTGGTTAACGAAATTGATTTATATTCCTTTTTAATTTGTTAAAATATTGTTATCGAACATATGGAATAAAATAAGTATTCTATTCTAACTTTTTATAGTTTTAACCGAACACACAAGAAAACAATAGGTATTCCATTAATATTTTACCTTAAATTCTATTATGTCTCAAATAACCATTTATTCATAAATCATTCTATTGTACCAAATGAGAGTGTAAAAGTTGAACATTTTGCAACTGGCTTATTTACTTGACAGAAAAGGTATGTGCATGTAATTTTAGACAAATTTCGAATGAAAGATGCAATCCTGCTAGTACACTATAGCTCTGGCAGAATTGGACATGAAGCTTGTTATTGCAAAGGAAGAAGCTTGTTAAAAGATCCAAATTAAGGATGAAAGACTCGTAACATTCTTTTCAAGCAAATCATGAGTTCGATATATTTAGTACTCATTTGGATTGATTGGCTTTTATTTTAAAGTACTCCTTTTTACTAACTTTTGAAAAAAGTAGCTCTTTGATAAGTTAAAAACTTTGACTTTTGAAAAAAGGTTGTATTTAACTTTTTCCAAAGTTTTAGTTTTTAAAAAAAAATCAAATTAAATAGTTATTTAAAAAAGAATGTACTTTTTTCAACAAAATAGGTGCTTTTTTCTTAAAAAAAAAGCTAATCCAAACAGCCTTTATTATAATAAGTCCTGACATAATATTGAATTTAGGTTTTTGATATTTAATTGAGAAAAATGAGTATTTTTATATAAATTTTTATTATTTTGGCATGATAGAATATAATTATATTTTTTAAATTTATTATTCTTAGTGAGTTATAATAGTAATCATTATGACTCTTTATGAGAGATTTAGAGTGATTAACAAATAAAATATTCCAATTGAAAAACTAAAACAAAAGCGATCTAATTTGAAAAGGAAAAGTAATGAAAGAAACAATATATTTGATGAAGTTAAACCATAACATGAAGATTCCAAATGCCATATTTTCTTGAATTTAGACTTTTCAAGTCGTTATAATTAATTCTATATTGTCAATATGCGGAGATACACGGAGCTTCTGGGATACACGTGGATTGAAATTGAGATTTGTTTTTTAAGATTCAGATTCTTCATGGTGATTTTGTAATCTCAAAGTTATTGAGACTATAACCTTGCACCACCATAGTATGAGGTGACAACAATAGAATTCAAATTCATGACGATGGTAAAGGTTAGTATTTTTTTTTTCAAGAAATTTAAGATTGGATTGGAAGATTTTTATAGAATTTTGACACTTGAGAATTGAAAATTGACAAAGTTCGAATGGTCGGAGAAGTTTTCTGAGACCAAGTTCACATTGAACGAACACGAACTAACAAGAATTTATGTTAGTTCGCCTTCGTGTTAAGCTAACAAAAATATAATAAAATATAAATAAAAATTCTTAAAAATAATCGAGAAACTTGTTCATAAAAATAATATTAAGAATTAAAATATTAGAAAAATAAAAATTACATTAATAGTTAAATAGATATCGTCAAGAAAAATTAGCATGAAAATAAATAAATAAATGTAATATGTTTAATAATAATCAAGAAAACATATTAACGAAACAAAATAGGGAATTACCGAAATAGGAAAGTTCTTGAAGTGAAATTGAAGTAGGAATTCTCTAAGATAAAACTTTAATTAATACCAAAAAACTATTGGGAAAAAAAATCAAATACAAAATCCTTATATGTAAATAAATACTACAGATGTAGGAAAAAATTTAAAAAAAAATGTCAAAGTTGGCCTTAATTAGTAGTTTAAAACCAAAGCCCTATCTAGGACAATAAAAACAGTAGAAATCGGTAGCCTCGATATGTAGAAAGGTTTTAATGTGAATGTAGTCTTTCATCGTAACTTATAATGTGAACATAATCTCTCGTCCTAACTTATGTCAGACACCAATAATGCGAATGTAATCTCTCGTTCTAACTAACAAGAGAGTTAATTAAGTTTCTTTTACTTAAAGATATTCAGGTATTGGGTTTAAATTACTATTGAATAAGTAAAGAAATTATTAGTGATCCCAAAGAGAGATAATGTAATCTATACCAAAAGTTTAGGTTCACCGAGTAATTTAAGTTGTTGAGACTTTCGAATCTTATTGGATTGGGATGGGGAAAAAAATTAAAAAAGTAAAAAGAAAGGAAAACCTATAAATTTTCGTTTGAACAATTATGGTTGAACCGTGAACTTAATCCACAAAAGAAATGGACAAAAAGACCGAACGCGGCGAACGGAGTAGATATAGTCATGGAAATCAGATGGCCTAAAGATATGTTGACATCTTAATTTCTGAACTAGTAATCTTGGGATACTCATAATATTTAAATTGTTTCCTTTTCAAGAAATTAGGTGATGATAATTCTCCAATCACGATCATTTATCTGAATGTGGTATATACTATATATTATCGAAATTGTATCTCTGAAAACTTCACCTCATAAATTTGTGCCCCATTTGCATATATATAGAGAGAGGTTTATACAGGTTTGTTCAGGTTATGTGTTTTAATGCATATCTTCAAATAATGCAACAAAAGAATTGAAGTTGGCAAGCCTGGAGGGCCATCTGCAGATATCCTGATTTTGGTAATACGAAGGTGGCACGCCATGTTGTTATTTCTTTAATCTTCTTGGGAGAAGGCAAGATCAAGAAAGAATAGACGTCAAAATTTACAATCACGAAAGAGAATGGATGCGAAGAATTGGATTCAGGGTTCAAGAGTAGCCATTGGTATGCTACTGGTTCAGGTCATTGCAGCAGGACTGCAACTCCTTTCTCGGATCATACTTGGTCAGGGCATGTTTGTTTTCGCTCTGATGGTCTATCGTCACATCGTTGGCACGATTGCTATTGCCCCTTTCGCTGTCTACTTTGAAAGGTTTGCCGCATTCGGATTTCCGCCTTCGACTGTGTTATTCATGCCATAAATAGAAAATATTCTTGCCTAGGCTTTGCTTATTTATGAGCTTATAAGCACCTAAAAAAAAAGCACATTCTCACATGTGTTTTATTGTTTGCTGCTTATAAGTCCCAAATAAAACACTCCTAAACACCCTCTTAGACTACGAACTTATTTAAATCGGATGTTGCCCGTGACACTGATCATCTGCAGGGGTAGCGGAATAAAGTTCACTTGGTCATCTTTCTTCTGGCTCTTTATGGTTGCATTAACAGGGTAAGCCATCCTCTCTTGGCAGTTAAACAGAAGAAATATATAGCATGATAAAGGCAAACAAATCTACAATTAGTTACTCAATATATGGTGTAATCATTTCTCTTTGATGGGTCTTTCCCCTCTTTGATTGGAACAATTATTATGCAAAATTGTAAATATTATCTAGGTTAGTAAGTAGTAACCAACGTAGTGTGCCTAATGGCATTTTCAAGTCTTACCCTTCATGGACATATTCCTTTTCATTCAAGCGGCTTCTTTAAAACACTGTTTAAACTTTTCTTTTTTCATTTCCCCCTACCCCTAACTCAACCTTCGACTGTCTTGAGCAAAGCTGTCCTACCGGCCATACATCCTCTTTAGTCAGTTACATAACGGTAAACATAATTCTAGAACTACAGATAGGCTTGTAACTGTTTTCAAGAAATCAATATATGAGTGCTTGGTGAATTCACACGATTTCATCTTAGAATGCTCTTGGTGCCTAAAAGTTAGTTCAAGGGCTTTGATAGGAAATGTTGGATTCGAACTACTCCCTAATCCCTATTTAAACTTTAGAATCATTGTCTTATGGAATGCGAGATTAGAAATTATTGCTTCCATAAGATGTAAGCTCCAACTTATTTTAGAGTAGCTCACAAGGCCTCATGGAAAATCAAGATAGGGGTGTGTTAGTGTAACTAACAAATCTCCTTTATCTTACTCCTAAAGCATATTGAAGCTATTAATTTAACAATTTTCAGTTTGTGCCATTTTTTACCATTGCATTAATTACTCATCTTCTGAGCTCTTCTTATTACTTCACACTAATGCAGAATAACAACGGCCATGGGGTTTTTCTACCATGGCTTGCGAGATACCACTGCCACCTATGCTACCAACTTTCTGAACCTAATTCCAATCATCACCTTTTTGTTCTCCACAATTTTAAGGTGACAAATTTCCTATCATATATTGATCTTTTATAGAGATTTATTTCGTCTCTGTTTCAACTATTAGAGAAAGAAAAGTATGTCGCACAAAACTCCCGAATATATATTTCGGTTTCCATCGATCTATTACCATCTTTTTTGTTATACTGAATGATAAGAAGCAAAAAGTAACAATCTTTTTGGTAACGTTGTTTTTCTTTCATGAAGAATAGAAAAACTGCGTCTCCACACAAAGGCCGGAAAAATAAAAGTTTTGGGGGCAAGCTTATGCCTCACAGGAGCACTAACGATCTCTCTGTACAAAGGGATAGTGATCCATTTTAGTCATCATAGTGAGCAACGTAAAGCCATTGCCAATAAATTCAATTGGGTCCGTGGCACTGTATTTCTGGTCTGCAGTTGCTTATCATATGGCATTTGGTTCATAATGCAGGTGACACATTTCTATTTTCCTCATGTATTAAATGTCAAATCTTTTTTATATGGTAAAAAAATTGTATTATTCGGGTGATATATAGCGAATATTTTAACGTAATTACGTACTAATTGTGAATGATCAAACTTCTGATTATGAACTTCTGAACTTGACCAGGTTAAGCTGTTGAAAGTATTTCCACATAGGTACTTGGCAACGACGCTGACTTGCATCATTGCATCCGTGCAAAATTTAGTAATAGGCTTATGCATAGATAGAAGGAAATCTTCGTGGCGTTTAGGATGGAATTTGCAACTGTTTACCATTATTTATTCGGTAAGTTTGCTTATCACTTGCAAAAAAATTTGTTATGCACGCAAAATGCTCGCCTAAGATCAGCCTAAAAGCACTAGGATCAGTTCATGTGAAGCATATAAACGTAAAACTTGTGACAGACATGCTTAAAATAGGATAGCCAATTGGAAATGTAAAACTTGTTTTACGTTGTTTAATAATTTAAACTTTTAGATGAAATAGTTGGATCCAGTCAAGCTGAACTTCTAAATATTGGTGCTAGTTGATTACTTTCGAGGTTATTTTTAATTTACACTTGAAAGCTACTTCTGCCATTGATAAAATTAAGCCTAACATTGGATACTAAAAGATTTGGATTCCACCATAAATTATGAAGAAAAGGTTGTTCTTCCCATCATGAATTTAGCTTTACTTTTACAGGGCGCATTGGCAACGGGTGCATCATATTGCTTTATCTCATGGGCAGTTGCAAAACGTGGACCAACTTATCCCTCCATGTTTAATCCATTGGCTCTAATTTTTGTCGCAATTGCAGAAGCCCTCTTTCTTAGTGCAGAGATTACAGTTGGAAGGTATAAACCATATTTTTACCACTAGTTGAAGTCTATATTGGACCTTGCATATGTTGCGTTGCTAGGTGCTCTATTTTATTTTCTCGTTGAGGTTGAATCTAAATACTTATACTACATTAATTATCTGATCCCTTTATGTGAAGGCCTCACTTTTTTCCTCATTGGATTGAGTGCAGCTTGCTAGGCATGGCTGTGATCATAGTAGGACTGTACACATTCCTATTTGGCAAAAACATGGAGTTGAAAAATGCCCCTCAAGCGAAAGAAACAGCAAATGCAGCTGAAACATTGCCTGAATATGTTGGATTTCAATTGAGTACATCAGCAGTAATGCCCGCTGAACACGATAAACATATCGAAATATGGAAAGAATAGTAGGATCAAGTGCTATGTTTTTGTAAACAATTACCCATACATGCTATATTACAAAATAAATATTTTAAAACAAAAGAGTGCAAACACATCTTTTTCATATATCACCTTTGGATAGATAAATTTAATATGTAAATAGGTACTTTTTCAACAAAAAGCAACATATAAGACCATTCTATTGAAAGAAAAATCAAATACATTTGGACAATTGAGCTCCCTAAAAGTATTATTATAATTTTTATTCACTTTTGTGTTCATGCTATCAGGCTAAAGTTATACAGTTAATAATATAGGAATTATCATATTTGGATATTCACTTTTATGTTCATACTATCAGGCTAAAGTTATACAGTTGATATTGTCGGAATTATCAGATTTGGTAGACTCGGCAAAGTACATTATCAGATTTGGATATTCACTTTTATGTTCATACTATCAGGCTAAAGTTATATAGTTGATAATGTACGAATTATCAGATTTGGATAGACTTGCAAAGTACTCCAATCTGGCTCGGGTTGATCTGCAAAAGAGAAAAGGGAGCGTATGAGATCTTAAAGGATACCGGTGTAGGGAGCGTATGAGATCTTAAGGATACCGGTGTGGTGCCGAACAAAGACCCTTCGACTCTCTAAGTTAGTGTATGATCTAAGTTTAAATTAACAAGTAGGTAAGTGTTTAGGATATGTATATCGTACTTTTTTGCTTTGTTACCACTGGCCTATTTATAGCCGTAGACTGAGATAGACTTTAGATTGCCATATGCTTTACTAGTACTGATCTACTCAATAAGGTGATTAGCTTAAAGGATAATCTCAAAGACTCAGACTTCAATAAGGAGTCTTGATGACCATTGGCCCCAGCCTTATCGTCTCAGGAGCTCTTCTAGAATCCCCGGGGCCTTAGTCACCCACAAGCTCATACCGGGCTCGTACCTATCTCGACCAACCCATGTCCCAATGGAGCTCCGCTAGTCCGAATCGACCCACATTAGAACCGAAGCCCATTGGACCAGAGGCCAGATCGGCCCATGCCGTTGGCTCATCCCATATCAACAGTGATATCTTTTGGGAGAGTATTGCGCACTTTATTACATTAGTTTCTCAACAAAATGAGAATGTCATACATTTAATCGAGAAATCAATTTGGTGAATTTGCCAATTTAACTCTATGCTATCAACTTATTTGGAAAACTTAATGCTTAATTCAATCAAAAATATCATGTATTCACTTGGTCACACAATAAGAAAACACTTCTATATGCATGTTAGAATGGTCAACTTAGAATTGCATCCCTAAAGTAATTTAAATAATTTTGTTTAATATTCAACATGACACATGTGAATAATTTAGCCGTAGAAAATATATAAATGCAAATTGAATAAGGAAAAATAAATATTTTTGTTAAATTCATCGGACCAAAAAAGATTAAGATCAAAATAATTTGTAAAATAGAAATTGTCATAGAAAAGCATATAAAAATTTAGCATTTAATTAAATTTATTTCCATAACAACAAAATGACGATTATGAAAATCATATAAGGTTGAATGTTAAAACAAAAAAGAAAAAGAATCAAGGAAACGTAGCCACAGAAACTTGGACTTTTTAACTTCTCCATCTTATGGGTCTCAATCTCATAACAAGAAAAAAGAAGGGCCACATGTTAGACCACCAAATGACCTCATAATTGATTCATTTTCTTTTTCTTTTTAAATTTAAGTGGTCATTCAATCTCCTCTTGTCATGGATTGAATTTCATAAGGCAAAATGTATCAGACTGTCTTATGGTCTATTATAAGTGTACAACATTTTCTATAGTGCCAAAAGCTCCACCACAAGCCCGTGTGATAAGTAGAAGTTTAACACGTACTCCTTACCGTCTATACTCTTTCTAATAGTGTTAAAAATTTACAGTAAAAAGACATTAATAACCTTATCCTCTCATTCAATTTTCCTTTTATTTTTCCACAAAAGAAAAGTCATATATAGTCTTCTCATGGTTGTGAGATGTAGGGAATTATGCCGTACGCGTATGAAGCTTGATAGTTGAAAAACAGACTGAATTTTAGACTGAAGCATGAGAGGTATTGTTAAATCCTTTTACAGGTTGGTCTCATTACATGATGATCTGCCAAATCGTCGAACAAGAATGGTGCGTGATTGGGTAATGGAGAGTAATACTTGATGGGAAATATGGTATTGTCAGATGCATGGGACCTGAAATATATAATCAACTATAAGTGTATGATGATCTTCACAATTTTTCTCAACAGCCCGTTTTAATTGTCTCCTCACTAGCAATTTTTCTCGACTGCCCGTTGAGGTAGATAAAATTAAGTTTGCTCATGTTTCAACGAAGAGGTTTTACGACAATTTGCATTATAATAATAATAATAATAATAATAATAATAATAATAATAAATTCAAGTTATTATAAACAGAATATCAATCTCACACAAAATAAATGTGAAACCGACACCTCATACATGTTAATAGGTAACTTGCTGCTTGCATATGGTTTCATAAATCGTTTCACTAACATAAAGAATTATTACACGATGTGGGCATAAAGAAAATTGATGATCACAAGATTGCTTACAATGTATAATAAAATGAGGGCTAAAATTGATTGGGGATTTTTTTTTTTTAATTTTCTATGGGCCTTCACGTTTGAGAGAGGAGTTGTTAGACAAGTTTAGATGCTTGAGAATTTTTGTTTTTGTTAATTATTATACACGTGTTTGCTAAAAAAAAAAGAAAATTGAATGAGTAGGTAAGGTTATTAGTGTCTTTCTGCTATAAATTGTTAGCATCATCATTCATAATTAAATCCAAAACCACAAATAATAAGCCATAACTCCATAAATAACCACTAAACAAACGAAAAACTTACAATCCAACATCCCTATATCACCAAGAGGAATATATTTCTCCAACGATAACACAAAAAAATTAAAAAAAATAGAATTTTTAATAAACATTATAACAAAAAAAATATAAATTAAAAATAACCAAAGAACTTCTACATAAACATAATCTTAAAATTAAAATAATAGAAAAATAAAAATTACATTAGTAGTTAAAAATAGAATATCGTCAAGAAAAATTAGCATAGATAAATAAATAAATGTAATATGTTTAATAATAATCAAGGAAACATATTAGAATAAAACGATATTAGGAAATTATTGAAATAGGAAAGTTGCTAAAGCAAAATTGAAATAGGAATTGTCTAAGATAAAACTTTAATTAATACAAGGAAACTATTGGAGAAAAAATAAAACAAAGAATCCTTATATGTAAATAAATACTACAAAATTTTTAGAATAACAAAAAATATACTAAAATATAAATTAAAAAAATTAAAAATAGCCAAAGAACTTCTACATAAACATAATATTAAAATTAAAATAATAGAAAAATAAAAATTACATTAGAGTTAAAAATCGAATATCGTCAAGAAAAATTAGCATAGATAAATAAATAAATGTAATATGTTTAATAATAATAATAATAATCAAGGAAACATGTTAGAATAAAACGAGATTAGGAAATTATTGAAATAGGAAAGTTGCTAAAGTAAAATTGAAATAGGAATTGTCTAAGATAAAACTTTAATTACAAGGAAACTATTGGAGAAAAAATAAAATAAAGAATCCCTATATATAAATAAATACTACAAAATTTTTAGATTTAGGAAAAGAATAAAAAAACTGCCAAAGTTGGCCTTAGTAGTTTAACCACATAGCCCTATCTATGACAATAAAAACTGGTAAAAATGAGTAGCCTAGATATGTAGAAAGGTCTTTATGGGAATGTAATCTCTTGTCCTAACCTATAATGTGAATTTAATCCCTCATCCTAATCTATGTTAGACAAGAGGGTATAACTTAGTTTTAGTTCCTTTTAATTAAAATGTATAGATATCGAGTTTAAATTACTATTGGAGTAGGTAAAGAAATTATTATCGATCACAAAGAGAGAATGTAACCTATATGAGAAGTTTGGGTTCAGGAAGTACTTTAAATGGTTGACTTTCAAATCTTATTGTATTGCGATGGGAAAAAATTGAACATGAAAGAAAACCTATGAGCTTTCATTTGAACAATTGTGGTTCAACTGTGAACTTTACTCACAAAAGAAATAGACAAAGGGACCGAACGGGTTGAACGGAATATATAGTCATGGAAATCAGATGGCCTAAAGTTGTGTTTGCATCTACTTTCTGAACTAGTAATCTTGGGATACTCATTAAGATCTAAATTGTTTCCTTTTCAAGAAATTAGATGATGACTCCAATCATGATGTATATATCAATCAAAATTATATCTCAGCTCTAAAGATTTCACCTCGGTGTAGCTTCTTCCTACATGCCACAAATGACCTACGAAGAAGAAGAATCCTATAACAAAATGAGAGGTGGTTACGTAACACGTGGGAATTTGCCAAACAGTTTGGGCTATCCTGACCCCTGAATTTAGAGTATCTTACTTTCACATAATTCACAAACAAATTAATGTGTTTGCTAGGTAAGGTATTATTGTGTTTCCAGCTTTTAACGCTATCTAATATCCCTTCTTTTTCCAAATATTTTTACAAATACGTTTTTTTTTATATAGAAGTACGTTTTTTGCTACTTCATCAATCTTATTGATTAGCGTACCTGTTGTATTTGCTTCCGACTTGAACTCAAATGTATTTGACCCTCAGTCCATCTTTGTCCAAGCAATTGAGAAAATGTCTCCTTTTAATTGACGATTATCAAAACACACCATCCATGGTAGATAAAAAAAAAGGTATAGAAACGCTCAAATTTTCACGCTCTTGCTATGGTTAAACAATCCTCTTTAGATGATTCGTCCAACCCAAGGATGGGTAAGCAATCTATCTGCATAACTGGATGGGAAGATCAATCTTAGTTGATCCCGACTGTTTCTTTATCCTTATAAGAAGGCAAGATTGAGAAAGAAAAGACGTCAAAATTTACAATCATGAAAGAAAATGGACGTGAAGATTTAGATTCAGGGGTCAAGACTAGCCATTGGTATGTCACTGATTCAAGTCATTGCAGCAAGACTATAACTTCTTTCTCGGATCATTCTTTGTTAAGGCATGTTTGCTTTCGCTCTGATGGTCTAAATCGTCACATCATTGGCGCAATTGCTATTGCCCTCTTTGCTTTCTTCCTTGAAAGGTTTGCCAAATTCATCTTTTTCTATTTGACTGTTATTATCCACGCCATAAATTGAAAATATTCTTGTGCAGACTTTGATCACAAACTTATTTAGATTGGATCTTGCCATGATATTGATCATCTGAAGGGGTAGCAGAATAAGGTTCACTCGGTCATCTTTCTTCTGGCTCGACATGGTTGCATTAATTAGGTAAGCCATACTCTTTACAATATAATTAAACAAAAGAAGTATATGACATGATAAAGGCAAACAAATCTACAATTAGTTACTCAATATATATCATAATAATTTCTCTTTAGAATCATTATCTTATGAAATGTGACATTGGAAACTATTACTTTTAGAAGATGTAAGCTCCAACTTATTTGATAGTGGCTTGCAAAGCCATATGGAAAATCAAGATATAGGGGTATGTTAGTGTTAGAATTGTATGCCCTAAAGACCACAAGCACATGGTGATAACTGGATACTAGACATAATTCGCTTATGATATTGTTCATATAATTGAGTTTTGCGCACTATATTATCTCTATTTGTGCATTGATGCAAAGTATGAAGGTCCAATGATATAGACCAATGACTTGGGTGCGCAGTGAGACTGGATGCATAGTAGGTCCAAGTCTAGATTTAGTGATATCATAAATTGGTCTATAGTCGGATGGTAGTGCTGGGCACTTTGTTATAGTGGACGAGTCTCTTTGAAAGGGTGATCTACCTAGGTCATTGGATGGTTTTCCAAACTACACTCCTAGTGCATGTGTCACGTGAACTGTACCGTCATATAGAAGACGAGATACTCATAGCTTCTAAGTGACCAATGTTCTTAATCTTGAGCATGTATGGATGAACTGACTGAGTTAGGGTGTAACATTTTGATATATCATGAGGAGAGGTCTTGAATGATAAGATTGTCTACCTCGTACGTTAGGTGTTGTATTCTAATTTAGTTGAGATATGCGTATACAATAGCAGAATCTATGTGCCTCATTGGATTTGTCTACTTGATCACCAGAAATCTAGTACTAGTGATATTGCTCTTTAGGGGTATATTAGTCATTTGGCTTATGGGTTGCTCCTTAAATCAAGAGATCCGTGACCAACGGATGATCATCATATGGGACTAAAGATTCCAAGGTTTAGATGTAGTCTTGGAGGTGATAGTACTTGCTGCGACCGACCTTGACTATAAGTATACGTAGAGGGGCATTTTGGTCATTTCACTCGATTAATTCCAGAACCTCAATTTAGCTTTTAAAATTACTTGCCCACTATATAGCAAATTGTATTCTAGCAATCGAGCTTTGGAAATAGTAGAGAAGACCATTAGGAGGCTAATACGAGGAGGGTATTGCATAAAGAAGCCATTTTTGCATCCAGGTCATGCTATAAAGGTAATGAGTGTTAACTTTGCTCTTGTGTTTTTTGTTTGAATAAGATACCTATGTGTATACTAGACTTTATTTATGCTATGTTTCTACTCCTATTGTTGTTAATATGATTTTGTTTTTTAAAATCTAAAATAACAACTAGCCATAGAAATAGCATCTAGATACAACAAAGTGGTGCCAGAGCTAGGTACCGTTATACACATGATTGTGGCTTAAAATTGGGTAATAGAACAATAAAACGAGTAATAATCTTGTAGGTGGCAAGATTTATGTGATTCTACGGTGTATGTGTTACGAGCTAGCCTTTGTGGTTGCAAGACATTTGTGTTTTTTGGTCCTAATTGATCGTTCGAATATATGGATTTAATTTCTTGCATAGAAAGTTAATGTAACTTCAATTTGAGAGAAGCATAAGAATAGGTAATGGCTTGTATTTTGTGGCCATACTTATGTTTCTTGTCATACATGAAGCTTGTATAGGTTGATTTTCTATGTAATTCCTTGTAATGTATTGATTCGGAGTAGAAATAGCTACTGTATACATTGTTTGAGGCATCCTAGAGGAACCGGCAGTCGACCGGTAGAAGCTCCTAACTTAAGAGTCACTCTATCAACCATGGTTAAATACACTCAACTTGAATCATGGGTTCATCCACCCCATCGGTGGAGGCCCTAATATGATTTAAGAGGTTAAACAAAGCAGTGACTGGATACCGTTATATTGCATCTATCTAGATAAGAATTATCCAAATAGGCTAAAGCCTAACTTGACTATTCATTTGGTCGGCCATGCCATCCATAGAGTTCAAGTTGATAGGGTTGAGACATTGTTACATTACAGCAGTTTGAGGGTTTATCTACTAAATGGCAAATGATATATAAAGGCTTGATGTATGTTGTTTTCCCCTATTACATACATATCATACTTGCATCATATTATTTTACTCATTCATTGCAGTATTATTGTATGTGTATCTAGTAAAACGTCGTGCAATTCCTCTAGTGGTTTGGTGGTATTCTCTTTGAGAATAAATTAACTGGCATAAACTATGTTCACTGGAAGAGGAACTTGGATAAAGTACTTAGCGAGGATGGGTACGAGTTTGTCCTTACCCAATCCTATCCTTAGATAGGGATCAGTTCTACTAATACCCAACAAGATGCTGAGTAGAGTTGGATGAAAGCTGATGCTATGGACAAGTGCTAAGTATTAGCATCTTTATTCGACAGTCTGCTGATACAGCACGAGGGTATAACGACTACTGCAAAATCATGACCTTATTGTCTGAGATGTTCAAAGACATTAGTAGACCAGCTAAGCAAGCTGCTATGGGGCTTCAAGCCTCGGGATTGGGACTTTTTTCCATAAGAAGTAGCCCAATCTTTTTCATAATAAGATAAGCCAATCTTGAAGATAATAAATTCTAGGATGCCAGGAAGGGAATCTATCATAGAGCATATGCTCAGGTTAATGGATAACTTTAGCATTACCGAGATCCTAGGTGCTCAAATTGCCACTACAATTCGTGTTTGAGATGGTACTCGAGACACTACCTAAATCTTTCAAGAAGTTCAAGCTGGCTATTAAGTCAAGCAAGTCGAACATTGACCCTTTTTGATTTATTGAAAAAGCTTCAGGAAGTAGAGTTTATCATTCAACAAAAGGCCCCTGATTCCGTTTCTAAAGTTAAACCTTCTGGTACTTTTTAGTTCAGTGATAAGGAAAAATAATTGGAACAAGGAAATAGGCAATTGGTGTTGAGCAACAGCAAGATGCCAGTCCTTAAAGGAAATGACAAAAGATAGCAGATGACAAGCCTAGAAAAAATGTTTCTAGTATGGATTGTAAGAGCACTAGAGGATGCATTATCCCATATACCTAGCTAAGCACCAGAAAGATATAAGCTTTACTTCTCGCGGTAAAACCCTTATGGTGGTTGGTCCTATTGATGAGTGAGCCCTGAGCCAGTAACCATATCTACTATCTTTTATAGAGGTTTCAAGAGACGTGGATAAGAAGTAAGGAAGCTTTGTGCAGCGAGGCAAAAGTGTGAGCTTATGTAATGGGAGTTACATGGTGTTTGGTATTCATGTTAATATTTATGTTCCGAACTTGCAAAAGAACTTTATTCTAGACTTCGTGAATATCATACTTATATTTTAGTTTCAATATTAGTAGATATAAAGACGTTTGTCGTTCAGTAGAATACAAAATGGTTTAACAATATCCTGTTACACTATCACTGCATAATATAGAGCAAATTTGATCCATGAAAGGATAATTTCTCCGACCAATAACACTTTGGACATAAGACATCTTGTCTAAGGCATGACAAGAAGTTAGTCGAATTTGAGCTTTGCAGCTCATTAGATCTCGAAGTCGTAACTTCTAATCTTGCCTAAGAGATATCTTATCTAAGAGCATGATAAAAAGTTAGTCTAGTGTGAGCTTCATAACTTACTAGATCTCGAAGATATAATTTCTAATGGTCTTGTCTATAAGGGAAAGTGATTTGCGAAGACCCTTTCTTCTTTAGGTGACAAGATGTTCAAAAGGTGTTAGAAATTGGTTCACATTAATGTATAAGGTTTTATAAGCTATATGAGGTTTCATAAGCTAACCAGTTCATAAGGTTTTGAGTACTAGTTTTTGCTAGAGATTACTCAAGAACACATATGTGATCATCTGATGTTACACAAGTCTTTAGTGGTTTCAAACTAAGGTGGAGCAGAAATTAAATGAATACATCAATGTCTCTTTAATCCTAATCAAAGTGGAATATGCCTTACATGTAAACTCGAGGAGTACCTTATAGATTATAAATTACGACTCAGTAATCTACATCAAGTTTTTTCCTCACAAGGAAAATTGTGTGGATGAATGGAGAAATTGAACACTCGTAGACATGGAAAGGCTCATGCTATTTTCTATATCACTGCCTATGTCATAGTGGGAGTATGATCTTGAGATGACAAGTATACATCTTTTATTTGGTACTGTATAAGGAAACACATGGGACATTACGAGAAATATGGTATGACATAAACTTTGTTTGAGCTTAGTCCCATAGTTGTAATATTTCAGCTAATGTGTTGAGTATCCTTGATAGATGGAACCAAAGGTAAAAAATGTGTTATTTCTTAATATGTCCTTTTGGATTGAAGGCCAAATCATATATTAGTCTGAGAAATGGGAATGCATGTTGGCATTTATGCTAGATACTCTGAGAATGATAGTATGATTCAGTACTTGCCAAATTCTAGAATTGCTCTATAAGAGATCTTTTGGTTTTTAGATAAATCTGTACCATCTTAAAAAGAGAAGAGTAATATATGTTATCATTGCTACACCTGGAGCCTTATCATAATAGGAGGATTACCATGTAACCTAATAGATCCTTTGGAAAGTCTTTTTGACAAGCTTCCAAAGTTTTGGGTTGTAACTCTCACAAGACATGATGAAGCAATTTCTAATTTAAATATTTGCCGTTCATGCATAGCAATAAACTTAGAGTCTGTTACTCTAATTATGTCTAGGCTTTTTGAGCTATATCTGAAGAGGTAAAACTCATAAGATGCAGTTGGGTCTACATGGAGTAAAATAAAGCTAATGGGAAGGTTAGAGCCTTCATAGCAAGGCTGAATATTGAGGAGTTATACTTAGAAAGAAAAGGGATCGATTATGAGGAAGCCTTCTATTCAGAAGCCATGCTAGAATTCATTGCTATCACTTGTCTTAGTGGTAGTGAGATATGATACATATTCATCAAGATAGCTTTTCTTGAGTGAAAAGTTTGAGGAGGACATCTGGATTCATAACTAGATAAGTGCATTGCCAGATGCAGAGATCACGTGGCTTGTACTGCTTAAGAAGTCCTTTTAAGGACTTAACGAACATCGAATAAATGGTGTCAATCTGGTCAGAAAAACATGTCCTTTTTTTTTATAAAGATGTTGATAGACCATTGGTGTATAAGGAAGAAAACAGATATAAGGTTAACTCTATCCGATGTTTCTATATTATATTGGTCTTAGTTAAGATCAGCATGCAATATTCCAAAGGAGTATTTTTACCTCCTAGCTATTGGAATGTCTTTATCTAGGGTTGTTCGACGCCCAAAGAGATAAAGAAGATGTTCAAAGCATTTTATGCTTTAGCACAATGAAAATTTTACAAACTACTTGCTGAATACTAGACCTAGATATCTACTTTTGCAGTAAGCATTGGTAGCAGATATCAATTGAATTATTGGACCGATGTTCTTGGGTTAGATGATTACACATATCCTAGTATCTTTTAGAAAATGAAAGATTGTGTGTTGAGACATTATAAGGAAGATTGAATAACCAATGTGAAAAACCATGTGTGCCCATAAGACATGACTCTTGGAAAAAGTGGTTGCCACACAGGTTGAGTCATTTGGAAACACAATTTGACAGTTATTATCTTTAGTGCAAGTAGGAGATTGTTAGATTGTATGCCCTAAAAGCCACAAGTACATGGTAATTACTAGATACTAGACATAATTTGCTCATGATACGGTTCATATGATTGAGTTTTGCACACCATATTATCTCTATTTATGCATTGATGCAAAGTATGAAGGCCTAATAATATAGACCAATAACTAGGGTACGCAAAGGTCTAATAATATAGACCAATAACTTTGGTACGCAGTGAGGCTAGACACACAGTAGGTCCAAGTCTAGATCTAGTGATATCATAAATTGGTCTATACTTGGATGGTAGTGTTGAACACTCTACCAGGACAAGGCCATAGTGGGTGTGTCTCCCTGAGATGGTGATCTACCTAGGTCATTGGATGATTTTCTAGATTAAGCTCCTAGTGTGTGTGTGTGTGTGTGTCACACATTGGATGGAGCTATCATGACTATTTTTTTTAGAATCGTACCGTCACATATAGAAGATGAGATATTTACAGCTTCCGAGTGTCTAGTGCTCTTAATCTTAAGCATGTGTAGATGAGCTGACTGAGTTAGGGTGTAACACTTTGATGTACCATAGGAAGAGGTCTTGAATGATAAAATTGTTTGCCTTATACATTAGGTGTTGTATTCTAATTTAGTTGGGACATACATATGTAATAGAAAAGTCTATGTGCCTCCTTGGATTTGTCTACTTGATCACCAGAAATCTATTATTATTGATATTGCCCTTTAAAGGTATATCAGTCATTTGGCTTATGGGTCACTCCCCAGATTAAAAGATCTGTGACAAATGGATGATCATCATATTGGACTGGAGATTCCACGGTTTAGATGTAGTCTTGGAGGTGATGATACTTGTTACAACCGGCCATAACTACAGGTATACATAGGGGGTATTTTGGTTATTTCACTCAGTTGGTCAAAGACAGAGGTCACCAAAGTGGGTGACAAGCTTCTGCTTAGCCAGTAATTATCTTTGGAGTGGGGCTTTGGTGTTATGGTGGAAATAGACTAAGGTCAAAATGGTCTTAGTGTCGCCAAAGTGGTGGCGAAGGCATTTTGGTCACTTTAAGAGCCAAGGGAAATAATGTTTTTTGGTCCCTCCACTAGCCATTACTTTATTGGATACATTAATTAAGGTAAATTAATATGTGGATTGCTTAATTAAGATTTGAGTTTCGAATTAAGAAGGAACTTAATTATCTGGGGTTTTCTTAATATAACCCATGGATATCTTAATTAGATAAGCAGGTCCTACATGGAAAATGTTTCGTGTGTGAAGTGGAATATATGGGATATTCTTATCCCTATGGAAAATTCCATTTCTAGAAGGACTAAGGATGGGGTATTATGGTAAAACATAATATTCTAGGAACCTTATCCTTATTAGGGTTGTCTTGTACTATAAGCATAACTTACTTGAGAATATGAGAGAAAGATATTTTCTTGTAGGTGTATGCAAGATTTTTCACACATTAGCACCAAGAACATAAACTAAATTTCATACCTCAATTTAGCTTTTAAAATTGCTTGCCCACTATATAGAAAATTGTATATTAGCAATAGAGCTTTGGAAATAGTGGAGAAGATCATTAGGAGGCTTATACGAAGTGGGTATTGCGGAAAGAAGCCATTTTTGCATGAGTGTCACGCAACAAGGGTAACGGGTCTTAACTTTATTCTTGTGTTTTTCGCTTGAATGTGATGCCCATATGTATAATAGACTTTATTTATGCTATGTTTCTGCTCCAATTGTTGTTAATATGATTTTTTTTTTTTAAATTCGGAGTAACGACTAGCCATGAGAATAACTTCTAAATCTAATCGTTAGTGCAACTAAAATATCTTCTCTTATTGCTAAAGCATGCTAGCTTTTGATTTAATAATTTTCAGTTTTGTCTCATATTTTACCATTGCATTAATTAATCTTTTGGCTCTTTATATTACTTCCTACACTGATGCAGAATAAGAATGGCCATGGGATTCTTCTATCATGGCTTGCGAGATACCCATTACTACTATGCTACTAACGTTCTGAACCTAATTCTAGTAGTCACCTTTTCGTTCTCAACAATTTTAAGGTAGAAAATGACTAAATCTCTTGTCATATTTACCTTTTATAGGGATATGTATTTCTTTCTCATTTCACGTATTTGGAAAAAGAAAAGTACAGTGCACAATGCGACTTTTAGGTCGGTTTCCATCAATCTGTGATCATTTTCTTCGTCATCCTCAACAATAACAGACGAAAAGTAACAATCTTTGGTACCATTGACAGTCTTTTACGAAGAATAGAAAATTTGTGTCTCCACACAAGGCAAGAAAAAATAAAAGTTTTAGGGGTACGCCTTGTAGGAGCACTGATGATTGCTCTGTACAAAGGGATAGTGATCCATTTTAGTTATCACAGTGAGCAACATAAAGCCATTGCCAATGAATTTAAGCCTAATTGTGGCCGTGGCACTGTATTTGTAGCCTGCAGTTGCTTATCTTATGGCATTTGGTTCATAATGTAGGTGAGACATTTCTATTTTCTTTGCATATTAAATGTCAAATCTTTTCTATACAATAAAATTTTTATTAGTCGGGTGATATATAGCAAATGTTTTAATGTAATAACATACTAATTATGAGTGATGAAACCTCTGATTATGAACTTGAACAGGTTAAGCTGGTGAAAGTATTTCCACATAAATACTGGGTAATGACGCTGACTTGTGTCATTGCATCCATGCAAAATGTAGTAATAGGCTTATGCATAGATAGAAGGAAATCTTCATGGCGTTTAGGATGGAATTTGCAATTGATTACCATTGTTTACTCGATAAGATTGCTTATCACTTGCAAAGAAATTTGTTACATAGGCATAATGCTATCCAAATATCAGCCTAAAAAAGCATTGGAATCAATTCATGGGAAGCATATATATATATATATATATATATATATGGAAAACTTGTGACAAGACATGCTTGAAAAAGGATAGACAATTGGAACTCTACAACTTGTTTTACGCTTTCTAATAGTTTAAACTTTTATATCAGATAGTCGAATCTTGTTAGGCTAGACTTCTAGATACTGATGCTAGTTGATTACTTCCAAGGTTATTTTTCATTTACACTTGAAAGCTAGTTCTACTATTGATAAAACTAAGTCTAACATTAGATGCAAAATGATTTGAATTCCAAACATATAAAGAGAAGGTTGTTTTTCCCTTCATGACTTTGGCTTTACTTTTACAGGGCGTGTTGGCAATAGGTGCATCATTGTGCTTTATCTCATAGGCAGTTACAAACCGAGAACCAAATTATCCCTCTATGTTTAATCCCTTGGCACTAATTTTCATTGCAATTGCAAAATCTCTCTTTCTCGGTGCAATGATTCAATTGAAAGGTATAACTATCTTTTTACCACTAGTTCAAGTCTATATTTGACCATGTACATGATGCGCTGCTCGGTGCTTTATTGTATTTTCTTACTCAGACAGAACCTAAATACTTACACTATATTGATTTTCTGATCCCTTAATGGGTATTCTATAAAGCCTCACTTTTTCTCATTGGAACATGACTGCAACATACTAGACATGGTTGTGATCATAATATGATTGTACACATTCCTAATTGGCATGAACATTGAGTTGAAAAATACCCCTCCAACAAAAGAAACAGTAGATGAAGCTACAAATGTATTGCCTGAATTTGTTGGATTGCAATTGCGTACATCAGTGGTAATGCCTGCTAAGCACAATAACCATATTGAAGCATTGAAAGAATAGTAGGATTAGTCACTAAATTTAGGTGCTTGCAAATGTCGGAAATTCTCTTGGATTTTCTTGTTTTTCTTTAATTCCTCCACAAGCCCTTACTAGAAAGATTAGCCTGGACACTATATACCTAACGAATAGAATCCCCAAAGAGTACTACATACCATTGAGCATGTACTGTTTACGAGCGAACAATACCTCTTATGTGTTTTTCATACGTTCACAACATTTATATCATATGTTCACAATTTTTTTTACTACATATTCACAACTTATTGCCAACATATTCACATCTGTATGACAGCCAGATGAGTGAACCTCCACCATGTGTGAGGTCTACAAAAGTGGCTAAACCATCCATTTTGGTCTATTTTACACACTTCATCTTGCACAAACTACAAGATACTATTTCTTCCAATGAATTTGCAGCCTCTACATGAGGCACGCATTTATAACAATATATACATAAGCCACAAAAAATGGAAAAAGAAAAAAAAATGTCTATAACAATTAATCAAAGAGAAAACTCTTCAATTACAACTTTAACAAAAAAAGAAAAAACACTACTAGATGAAAAATAAATCACAAAAGACTAAAATTTTGATTTACAAAATAAAAAATTGATAAAAAAGAAACAAAAATTATAAGTTTGTTAAGTGTTCACAACATTGTTACTATATGTTCCCAATGATAAAACATCTGTAGATGATGCTTTAAGATACATTGACAAGCCGTGCACAATACATGCACAAGTTGTGCACGGTACATTCGCTACCCTTGAACAATACCTTCACAACCCATGAATGTATAGATCTATCAAAGAAGCCCTACATATCTATAAACGCACAAAAAACATACACAAAAGGATAGATATGCAAAGAAAGCTCATTTTTCTCATCATCTTCTTCTTTCATTTTCATCAATTTTTTGCTTTGAATTATTCTCATAAACACACAAAATACAAATCTATAAGCATACACAAAACAAAAATTTGTTAAAAATAAAAACACAGCTTGTTCCATATTCTTCCATGGCTGTTGGGTCTTTGCCGCCACTATCATGTTACCTTCCACTTCTGCTACTATAATTACTCTTTCTCAAAGCTTCTCAGCTCGATACATAGAGGAGATTGACCAACCCTTTTCAATGGAGAGTTGAAAAGGATATGAGTTGAATTAATAGATTTGTTGAGGTGTAAGAGAGAAGTGAAAGGAGAGAGAAGAGAGAAAGAAGAAGAAAGAAAAGGTAGTTTGTGAAGAAGAAAGAGAAGAGAGAAATGAGAGAAGAGAGAAGAAGAGAAGAGAGGATGAAGTCTGTGTGTTGTGTAATGTTGAGCTAATCTTTTTTTTTAAGTGCGTGTTATACAAGTAATATAGGTTATACATTGCTAAGTGTGTGTATAGTATAATTTATGCTAGGAAGATATATGAGAACCAACTCTTGTAGAGTCCTACTGATACTAGTGTATGTAAAGAGAAATAGATAGTTGTATTTCATATATTCTAAAACTCCACATTACATGGTCTATACTTATTAGAATTCTCTTGATACAGTTGTGTAAATATATGAGCATTCATAAAGGCAAATTTCATAAATAATCCCAATTATTAAGTATTAGTATGGTCCCTGTTGTTTCAAAAGTGACCAATTTAATCCCCAATATTTGTAACAAGTGACCTAATTAATCCCCAGTTTAGCCTTAAAAATGGTCATGTGACCTAATTTTAACCTTAAAAACGGTCATGTGACCTAATTTTAACCTTAAAAACGATCATGTGATAGTCACACAACCAATTAATAGGGATGGAAAATGATTTTTTTTGCGAAAATTAGCATGTATTACGAATATTAAGGAATAAACAAATTAGTTTTCCAACAATAGGAACCAAATTGACTCTTTTTGCAAACATTGAGGACCAAATGGGTCGCTTTTGAAATAATAAGAATTAAACTGACACTTTTATAAAAAGATAGGACTATTTGTGGAATTCTCGCCATATATAATCACTTTCGAAACACTAGAAATTAAATTGACACTTTTTATGAAAAATAGGGACTATTTGTGAAATTCTCCCCATATAAAATAATAAACAAGCCTTTTTTTTTCTCAATTATGTTTTCTTTATGTGGTATCAATAAGTTGCTAAACTCCAATGAGTAGCTCGATCCAACCTTTTTCACTTTTACTATGCTTTCTCAAATGGCCTATGAATTTAAAACATCCTCCTTCGCATCTTCCAACTCACAACCTAAAGAAGCTACACAACCCCTAAACTATGACAAGGGGGACATTTTGATCCTTAAATGATCAAAGCGAAGCTTTTTGGGTCTTTGACTTATTAATTCTTAAACTCTATTAGTCCTTTAGTTATTTTCATCCAAAAACTAACATTACCACTGATCCTTTTAGCTACTTCGGTGCCATAATCACGTACATAATGTTAGTTTTTTGACGAAAATGCCTAGTTTTTGAATGATAATGGGTAAAAAGGCTAATGACGTCTAGAAATTACTAGTTCATGGAGTAAAAAGCTCACTTTAATAGGTCAAGAACCAAATTATTTCATATGCTATAATTCAAGGACCTGTGAATGAATTGACCTTTGTTCTTATTCTAATTTTAAGACTTGTGGTAGAATATAGATTATGGATGTAGTTTACTTTACTCTCCTCAATCCTTTTCTTGTTGCCGACTATACGTGTAACGACCCAGGCCCAACTACTGGCCTACCACCACACTTGAGCCTAACCAATTAGCCCAAAATGCTTAAGCCGATGATGACAGTAGTAGTGAACCCAAGCCGTTATAAAGTGAACACAAATCTCACAAAGAACCAAAATGAGATGGAGCGTTAAAGACTCTCCCCTTAAAGACGCGGCGTCCTCGTCGCGGCCCAAACACAATAACAGAACCACAGCCCAGAACCCTAGGTAGTGTGGAATCTGCCCAAAGCCTACTCTGATACCACCTGTAATAACTCAGGCTCAACTACTAGCCTACCACCACACTTGACCCTAACCAATTGGCCCAAAATGCTTAAGCCGGTGATGACAGTAGTAGTGAACCCAAGCCATTGTAAAGTACACACAAATCTCACAAAGAACCGATATAGGATGGGGCGTTACAAACTCCCCCCTTAAAGACGCGACGTCCTCGTCGCTGCCAAAACACAATAACAGAACCACAGCCCAAAACCCCAGGCAGCGTGGAATCTACCTATGGCACAATGAGTTCCTCGTGATGCCTTTTGGATTGACTAATGCTTCGGCAACATTTATGGATCTAATGAAAATAGAGTCTTTAAGCATTTCATGGACAAGTTTGTGGTGGTATTCATTGACGACATTCTTGTATACTCTGAAGAATTCTAAAGAGCATGAGTCCCACTTGCAAGCTGTGTTACAAACACTTAGGGAAAAATAACTCTATGCAAAGTTGAAAAAGTGTAAGTTTTGGTTAACAAAAGTTGCTTTCCTAGGCCATGTTATCTCAGAAAATGGAGTATCCGTGGACCCACAAAAGATTGAAGCTGTAACTAATTGGCCAACACCTAAGTCCATAATTGAAGTTCGTAGCTTTTTGGGATTAGCAAGTTACTACTGAAAGTTTGTGGAAGGGTTCTCTAAGATTGTCATCCTAATGACACGCCTTATGTGGAAGGGTGCAAAGTTCAAGTGGACAACAAAGTATGATGAAGCTTTTCAGGAGTTGAAGCAGAGACTGGTCTCAGCCTGTACTTGCATTACCTAGTGGCACTAAGGGGTTTACTGTTTCTCATAATGGGTTGGGGTGCGTGCTTATGCAAAATGAAAGAGTCATCACATATGCTTCACGGCAGTTAAAGAACTATGAAAAGAATTACCTAACTCATGACTTGGAATTAGCTGTAGTGGTGTTTGCATTAAAAATTTGGAGGCATTATTTGTATGGGGGTGACTTGTGAAATATATACATATCACAAGAGTTTGAAATATCTCTTCACACAAAAAGAACTAAACTTGAGGCAACGTAGATGGCTTGAGTTGATGAATAACTATGACCTACAAATTCACTATTACCCGGGAAAAGCCAATAGGGTGGCAAATGCACTTAGTAGGAAACCCACAGGAAGTATGGCCGCATTGCTAACCTTGCAAGAGAAACTTCTTTTAGAATTTGACAAGCTACGAATTGAAGTATCTGCAAAAAAAAAGGGTCAACTATTTTAGCCCATATCATTATTCAACCGACACTGTTTGATAAGATCCGGGCAGCTCAGAGGCAAGATTCATACTTGGAGAAAATGCATGCTCAAGTGAAGAATGGACAAACATCTTATTTGCAAGAGCATAAAGATGGGACTTTGAGATTTAATAAGAGATTATGTGTCCCAAATAACCCCAAAATTAAGAAAGAAATCTTAGATGAGGCCCATGCCTCAGGCTTCACAATCCATCCAAAAGGGACAAAGATGTATCGCAACCTAAGAGATCACTTTTGGTGGCGTAACATGAAGAGAGATGTGGGGAAGTATGTGGCTAAGTGTCTTTCATGTTAACGAATTAAAATAGAACATCAAAAGCCATAGGGGCCATTACAACCACTAGACATTCCCGGAAGTGGGAGAGTATTGCAATGGATTTTGTAACTAGGTTGCCCAAGACATGTGACAAAAATGATGCCATATGGGTTATTGTGGATAGGATGACCAAGTTGGCTCACTTTTTGCCATTTCGACTAGGGACGTCATTAGAAAAGCTAGCTGATATGTAAATACAGGAGATTGTGAGATTGCATGGTGTTCTTAGAGAGATCATAACTGATCAAGACATGAGGTTCACTTCAAAGTTTTGGGCAAGTCTTCAAAGGGCTTTGGGTACTAGCTTAATGATGAGTTCTGCTTATCATCCCCAAACTGATAGTCAAAGTGAGAGAACCATCCAAATCCTGGAAGATATGTTACGAGCTTGTGCGTTAGATTTTGGAGGGAATTGGGTTAAGTATGTCACGTTGGTAGAGTTTGCTTACAATAATAGCTACCAAGCAAGCATCAAAATGGCTCTATTTGAGGCTTTGTATGGAAGGAAGTGTCGAACACCATTATATTAGGATTTAGGTGAAAGAAAGGTTTTAGGGCCTCAACTAATCAAAGAAATGGAAGATAAGGTTAAAATAATCCGGTCTCGTATCAAAGAAGCTCAAGATTGACAAAAAAGTTGGCAGATTTAAAGAGAAAGGGATTAGAGTTTCAAGTAGGGGAGCATGCTTTTGTTAAGGTGTCGCCAACAAAAGGAGTAGTCCGATTTGAAAACCGTGGGAAACTAAATCCTTGATACATTGGACCTTTTGAGGTTTTAAGACGAATTGGTGAGGTTGCCTATCGATTAACTTTGCCACCCTCTCTTGCCGGTGTGCATAATGTATTCCATGTCTCTCAATTAAGGAAGTATATCCCAGATGAAAGTCATGTGATTCGTCATGAGGATATCAAATTACACAATGATTTATCTTATGAAGAGAAGCCGATAGAAATCGTGGATCGAAAGGAGCATGTGTTTAGAAGGAAAACCATCCCTTATGTCAAAGTCAAATGCTGAGGCCAAATAGAAAGAAAGGCGATATGGCTAGTTGAAACCGAGGCTCGGGAGAGATACCCTAATCTCTTCGAAAAGCAAGTAGCTAGTTTCGAGGATGAAACTTTTTCTTTGGGGGAAGAGATGTAACAACCCATTTACAACTAAAACGTGTTGTGGCTAAGATTTTGGGATTTTGGGATTTTGTTCCTACTTTAGCTGGTTTTATCTATTTAGAAACCTAAAACAAGCTAACTTTTTTTTAAAAAAAATGAATGATCAGATAAAGGATAAGAGAATTTTATATCTATAGGAGACTGGTGTATTTCACAAAAGGTAAACATATGAAACACACCCTAAAGAGAAAAAAAAACCATACGTTCGTTTGTGTAGTTCCTCAAGAAGATAAGGAAGTGGAGACTGGTGATGCAGCTTCAGTAGACAAATTTAACCAATAGGGTCTTGTGGTGTCTCACGCGTTTAGGTAAGTTTCTGTCTTGGTGATAAATCTTATACATATGAGCTAATTAGATAGTACTTTTAAGCTTTAGATTTTTGTAGTAATAGTATTATTTTACGTCTTTTGAAATTAGGATTCTGAATCTTGGAGTCACATTTTTTCGATTTTAGGAGTAAGTTGTTGTCCTGCTCGTTAATAAGGTAAATACGAAAACCTTATTTCGTTGTGATTATTCGATATCTTCATTGGCTTACATATTAAAGGAAATTCTTTTAAAAATATTCTACAAAAAAAATTAATTTTCTTTTTTTGATTAAATCTTAAATTTGTTTCTTGAAATTGATGTGTAAAATCTATGTGCATGTGTAGTAGAGTAGTAATTAATCCTTAAAAAAATATTGGACTTTTTTTAAAAAAAATGATATTTTGCCGCTCGACATTCACTGAACGTCTGATTCCACAAAAAAAAAAATTGAAGCTGATTACAGAAGGAAAAAGAAAACGTCACATGCAGTGACTTAGCCCCAAGTTTGTAATTGATTGAATGGTCAACGTTTATGACATACAGTGCATTTTATTTTTTTTTAAATATATTTTTCTTGTTTATCTTGGTTCTTTTCCTTTTCTTTTTTTTTTATGTTCATATTTGTTTATTATTTAAGTTATTATTTTATTTCTTCACTGTATCATGAAAAATTATATATATTGTATCTAAAAGTTTATTCTTAGATGATGGTGGTCAAAAAAAAAAAAAAAGAAAGAAGAGACTAATAATACCAAAGTGTAAATGATTATATTTAAGTATATAAATGTGTTATCTAATATAACTTCGCACGATATTAGAAGCCCTTTTATGCCATATTAGAATCAGGCCGTGTCTTTGTTAACCCTCGATGGTGGGGCTTGTACACCACTACTTGTGTAATGCACTACGTCTTCGTTGGGATTCCCATTTGCTTTTGGTGGTATGTGCGATAACAAACCACTCTTTGACCTGTGCTACCAGGATTGTAGTCTCGGCCTTATATTGTTGACTCTTATTCGTCTTTGTGTTCGTTGGCATAATTGGGAAATACAAGAAAAAAAAACATAATTGTTTTGGCTTTGGTTAATGGGCATCACCTGCATCACATTTGGCTATTAAGTTTTAATGTTTACGCTTATTAACTTATATCCTAATTTTTCCCCCTTTGTCTCTAATAAGTCTACCTTCTTGAAAATGAGTGCATATACACACATATACATATCTATATACATTTGTGAATAAGTCTTTTTGTTTCTTCCTTTACTTGAGAGGTCTAATACTTACTGAGATTTCTCTATCTCACTTTGTTTTCTTTTCCTTTGTATCTTTGAAACTATGTTATTGCAGATGTGAAGACCTTGTCAGGGCTAGAGGACCACCTCAGTTATAAGTTATTAGAATTTTTTAATAAAGAGACGATTGAACCGCTTAGGTCTATTAATTTTATACTTGAACTATTTCTTTCTTTGGTTCTTTTGTGACATATGGGTGAACTTTAGAGGCTCTTGTTTTGAAATTTTTCGGAGACATGGTTTTGAATAATTTTGTGATTTTAGACACTTTGAATTTGTTAAGTATTTATGGTTTTCAGCTATGGTGCTTTGTGCCTTGCGGACTTAGAATGAGTGTCTCTTTTTAAGTGCGTGGCAGTCCCGATTCTTGAGATTCGCTTAGACGGATTTTAGGGTTGTTACAGGTGGTATCAGAGCAAGCTCTGGGCAGATTCCACGCTACCTAGGGTTCTGGGCTGTGGTTTTGTTATTGTGTTTGGGCCGTAACGAGGACGTTATGTCTTTAAGAGGAGTGTCCGTAACGCTCCATCCCACATTAATTCTCTGTGAGATTTGTGTGCACTTTATAACGGCTTGGGTTCACTACTCCTGTCATCATCGGCTTAAGCATTTTGGGCCAGTTGGTTAGGCTCAAGTGTCATGGCAAGCCAGTAGTTAGGCCTAGGTCGTTACAAGTGGTATCAAAGCTAGTTACCAATCAGTTGCAGGAGCTAATGCTATACGGGGCAAAGTGCTACACCAAATGTGTGGTAAAAGCCACCTCTTGAGCCTGTAGAAGCCACCTCTAGAGTCCTGCACCGCTTGGTCTTGTGTGTGATTGTGTGCCCTTGATGAGAACGTTAGGTCCTTAACTGGGGGTGAGTGTGATATCCTACATCGGTTTCTGGGGTGACTTGTGACTTGTTTATAAGTGAATGGAGTTGATATAACTAATAACTTGGGTTAACCATTTTGGGCTAGTTGATCAGATGCCCAAGTAGTTATTAATTATACCTACAACACCAGTCTCGCTCGCGGGCCTAGGCTCTGGGGCGTGACAATACGTGTAACTCATGTAATCATAAATGTCTCTCATATACTAAGATATTTTCAAAGCTTGTATCTAGGGATGACCAAGGGTTAGTTAAATTGACCAAACCAATTCAAATTAACTAAAAATTTAAAATTAATTTGGTTATTTACATGATTAAAAATTAACTAGTTATTTTATATGATTAAAAACCAACTATTCAATTTCAGCTGGTTATTTTACATGATTAAAACCAACTGGTTAATTTGGAAAGATAGTTGGTATAGTGGTATTAACTTTATTATATTGTAATAGATATGCATTGATTAAAAAAGAACTATGGGAAAATGCCCACCTGTAACCCAGCAGATAAAGTACATTACATAATCCAAGGATTGGTGACTTACCCATTCAGTGACTTTGGCACTGGGCGTTTCCCCCCAAAAAAATGGGTACTATTGGGTTGGGTGAATTAAATAATAGACGCCTGTTGGCATTCCAGTCTTCCTTCTTCTCCTATCAGGGCCTATCCAAAAGAGAATCTAGTACTTCTTAGTCATGAAGCCAATCCCAGGGAATAGTGAAACTTCATAAGGTCTTTCTATCCAGGTGCAGGTAGTCCGCATCTTCACAAACATGTCTATTTTACCAAGCCTCTCTCTGAGACAGTGCCCAGATCGTTATGCCTTTCATGCGGGTCAAAACTTACCCGACAAGAAATTTCGCTACTTTAGGACTATTATAGTTACGGCTACTACTCACTGGGGCTTCAGTTGCTGGCTCTCCTGTCATCAGGTCACCAACTTCCTTGACCTTTTGACGATGGGCAGATGTTAGCCCCCATATATTATGGACATCTCGAAAGGAAAATAATTTACGAAATAAAGACATGCAATATTGATAGAAAAAGGTATTAATATTACTTTATAACATATAGATATTAACTACATGCATTATAATTCTTTATTATATCATAATAGATATGCATTGATTAAAAAATTATGGAATTCTTCGAAGGAAAACAATTTATGAAATAATGACATGTGATATTAATAGAAAAGTCATTAACATAACATTATTTATAATATATAGATATTAACTACATGCATTATAATTCTTGGGAGGTGGCACCTTATTGATTGCTTTTTCAATATATATGTTAACCGTTATCATTATTTTTTTAATTTTTAGTGAGTGGACTATTATCATTGGATTTTTTTTTTTTTTGCGACAAGAGAAATCCAACTAGTGGAGTTTGACTACCAATAAGCAAGTCTCGAGTGCGTAACACGTCTCCAATACTGAACACTAATTAAGTCGATGGCACTCACATAAGGTAAGGAACAGGATTTGACCCCAAGTCATGAGCCATGTTTGTTCCAATTCTGACCGCTGAAGTATCCCTAGGTGACAATGAAATATTGAGATTGGGACTAAATATTTACACCGACGACTTTGAGCCAATCCTTAAACTATTCTAACAATAAAATATGATCACCCTATTTAAATTAGAGGATTAATAAGTTCCCGTTATCATTATATTGTTCCCCTATTCTTTATTGTGGAGGATTCCTTCCCCTATGTTCCGTGTCCATGTACACTTCTATTCCATTTAACTTGGCTTTTTTCATGATAAAATATTTTTTTTTTAAATTTTATATATTTTGTGGTATATTTAGTTTAGTTTCCAAGAAAAAACTAAAATTGAGAACAAAAGGTTAAGATTCAACTTGTAGCTTTTGAAAAAAAAAAATATTGTTTTAAAAAATTATTAGAAAAGCATATTCTTAAAAAAAAATCAATCCAATGGTTTTGCAGTGAGTTCGAAAAATTACAAACACCTATATACATATGCATAAAGCTCAACCTTAATCTAAAAAATAATATATTTCCTGTCACAATTGAAGGGATCATGCTCTTAAATACATATACTTGCATAAAATACAAGAGTAAAATGCATATTATTCCCCTTGTACTCTAATCAATGTGCACCATACCCCTTATAGTATCAAAACGAGCTAATTACCCCCTGTACTCTGATCTCTGTGCATCATACCCCTTATAGTATCAAAAATAACTAATTACCTCCTGAACTTCCTAAAAGTCTGCAAAATATCTCCTGAAATATATGATGACAGGAGGCTATTTTGCACACTTTTAAAAATTTCAGAGGGATAATTAGCTAGTTTTGATACTACAAGGGATATAGTGCACATAGGTCAGAGTATAGGGGGAGAATTAGCTAGTTTTAATACTTTAGAGGGGTATGGTGTAAATAGGTTAGAGTACAATGAGGCAACATGCAATTTATTCAAAATACAATCATAATTTGGTCTAATTGAGAATTTTATTTTCTTGAGTTGTAAAATTTAACAGTAGAGTTTCAAGTAGAAGTGTTATTGAACAAAAACCATTGATTGTTTAGTATTATATTTTAGATGTTAAACTTTCAGTTAGTTTAAAGGTAACATTGAATTTTTAAGAAACAGAAAGTGGAAATTTTAAAGAAAAAAATAAAAAATAACTCTTTGCATGATGTAGAAACAACTTCTCAAAAACTTCTTCTAAAGGCTTCAATTTAGAGCCTTCCTTTTTATTTTTAACTTTTTGAATTTGGGGTTTTACTAAACTTTTTTTAAAAAAAAAAAAATAGGCTACACAATTTAGTTTCAACTTTTAAGTGTTTAAAAATTATTTTAACACGAATTGTACAATGGTCCTTCACAAATTGCTCTTTTATTAAGCATCATACTTCTTCACCTTAAAAAAAAAACTATCAACAACTTTAAATGTGTTTCTCTCCTTCCTCTCATTTCTCTCTCTTCATTCTTCTCTCTCCTCATCACTCTTTTCTTCTCTTCTTGTCTTCTTTGCTTCAACGGTAACACTATCGGTTATCTCTTGCCGGAGAAAGATCACTATAAAATTCGCATTTCTTTGTTGAGCGTAACTATATGAATCATGTCCAAGAAAACCTCCTAGGTATCAATCTACCATTAAAACCTGTCATCTTCTTCCTCATGCTGGTGAAGATTTCAGCATCATTTTGTCACGCCACAAATACCAATCACTCATTCTCCTCATTGCAAATCTAACTGTATTTCTCACACGATATTTGGACACTCTAAGATCAATCTACCATTAAAGTCCACATTCACCTTCAAGTATGCATACATATTGGGTGAACAAATAGTTATGAGGGAACAAACAAATATTTGATATATATATGAAAGTCAGAGTAAGGGGTAGTGAATAAATATTTGATGTATTTGTGTATGTCTATATGTGTAAGAGAGTTGTGAACAAATGTATGAAAGTCAGTGGACAAATAATTGTAGGATAGTAAATAAATAGTCAGCAAATAGTTGTAAGGTAGTAAACAAATAGTCAGTGAACAAATAGTTGTAAGGTAGTGAACAAATAGTCAGTAAACAAATAGTTGTGAGGTAGTGAACAAACATGTACTATACATGAACAATAGTGTGTGAACAGTAGCACATGCTATTCACGCATAGGAGGAGTATAATGTATAATGTTTAATGAAAGAGCATCTTATGAGGGACCATGATATAAAGTCACAAATTAATCTATATGCTCTAGAGGCACACAAACTTATGAATAATTCATTATTCTCTTATTTCCTCCTTAGAAAACTTAGTTTTTTCTTTTTAAATATCCACTCTCAACCTAAATTCTTTTAACCCTCCTACCCCCATAAACCTAGCCTCCAAGCCCTATATGAGTTTCAAACCCAAGTCATCACTTTTAAAAAAGTAATTTCAACTACTTAAGTTATATATCCCTGAACCCCATATGAGACTTAAATTTATTCTTTCTACCCTGCATACATAGAAAATCGTAATCAGTTGTTTAATGGATATTTAGGTCAATATAAGATCATAGCATGATGCATAATTTATATTACAAAATTTCTAAAAGTTATAAAATAATACAATAGCCAACACAAATTTACTCGGAGGCTTATCACCTTTTGTGTCCTCAATTGTTCACAACTTGGATCATAAAGGTTTTATAGCTATATATACTGGTGCATACATCTTCTAAAACTTTTCGCAAAAGCTCTCATGAAACTTTTACTGGGTATTTTTTCACCATAGCAAGTAGGTTCTCATGGAACGTTTATTATTGGGTTATTTCTCGTTGTAGCAAATTATCATGTGCAATAATGATGGTTGATTGATGTTCTAATTAATTGCAAAGTTGTCCTCGAGGGATTTTTCAATTTTGGAGCAATTTACCAATTATAAAATGATTTAAGTCTAATTATTGATATTTTGATGTGTCAAGAGGAGCTATTAACTTCATATCAATTCATAAATATTTGTAACGACTCAATTCTAATTATTATTTATCCAAAATGTTTAAGCGCATTACAAAAACGATGAGCAAAAGTTTCATCATACTGATAGAACAGAATTAGGACCATCAAACTATTTGATATCACCTCTAATGACACAAATCTAACTAATTAGGACCATTAGATGTTTGATATCATCTCTAATATTGATTCAAGCCCATCTACTAGTCTTGTTAACGTATCAAACCTAATCAACTAACCAATAATGTTTAAATTCGTGAATTCAAGTTATTTTAAACTAAATACAAGCCTCACACCAACTGATATATATAAAATGAGACAACTCATTATTATTATCTCTAACTTATTAAGCATACCAAGATACCTACTTCTAACTTTTTTCATCTTTTTGATCTGACATTGATTTGAAATAATTAATTAACACAAAACTCCAGATTAACTTGAAACTTCCAAAATAAAGAGTTTGGTGATTAAGTTTTTGAAAAGAAAAAGCAAATTTTACAAAAAGGTAGGGGAGTTTTGCAATATGATTTTGGTTTGGCTTTCAAAAAAAATGAAAAATAAATTTAAAAAAAACTTAAAATTCAGCCTTTTTAAAAGGCCAAATTTTAAGTCTCTCTCTCTCTCTCTGTCTCTATCTATCTATCTATCTATCTATTTATCTATCTATAACACGAAGCGAGAGTGCATGGTCAACACACACCTAAAGCACCTACGTTCCACTTGCAACCAATACAACCACAACCTAACTTGCCTGAGATTCAAGAACCAAAGATATTGGTAGTCCCAAGGGGGCAGATTATCCTATAATAGTTACCAGTTTCGAACAAATCCAATGTTGGGCCAATCGTTGCCAGTCAATAATAACTAAAGGCAAAAAAAAAGGGGCTAAGGAAGAGGAGATTAAGGATAGTCACTCCACTCCGTAGATAGTGCACACTGATTCTTCTTTTATCCCAAAAGGACCAAGGAAGATGAAGGAGAAGAAGGGAAAGAAGCGGGGTAGAAGAATTAGTCAAGAGATTTCTCCCGTTAGGTTGGTATGCTTGCCGCGGGCTGTCATTGGCCCGACAGACTTTGGAAGAGAAAGATAAAGTTGGCAGGGATCACAACTTAAAGTAACTGCCCGAGAAGGTCAGTGAGGTTCCATCCATTCTATTCTTATCTAAAGTGAGACTAGGTTGCTTCATAGAGGTGTGCTTTGCTCGGCCACATGATGAACATGTTTTAAGCTAACTGCATGTCGAGTGCATAAGCGGAGCTTGTGGTCACTCGTTCTTGCTTGTTCCAAAGAGCTTCAAATCTGATTCTACATTATATACGATATTCCATTCCGGCCCTCACTAGCTCTTCACTTGCTTGTACAAAGAGCATGCCCAAGGACGCGAAGATGGATTTATGAATGAGAAATACAAGTTTCCTATATTCATAGGAATCAATGGGAGAATGGCAAATTACTCAAGTGGGTTGTTGGGCGTAATCATAAGAATCACTTTTCATTTCATCCCTATAGTTACGCTTCTTGCTCTAAAAATAAAGAAAGACTTGTCGACAATCGCCGGTTAGGAGTCTTTGGGCATTGGTTGGGCCGAGTTAAATAAAGATTGGTTACCTAGCAAGAAAATGGATGCACGTTAGCGCAACGGATTTTAGCCCTTTGCTTGTTCCCTCACTACACACTTTTTATATATCTGTCTTCATCCAATCAAAGAAGTCCATACCATAGAGAATCAAGTTCGGAAAAAACGAGACTAGGGCTCATGCTCCCCACTTTCTTCCTGCGGTTACTATTAGAACACAAGCCAAGGAACTCAAAACCACAACACAAGCACCCCTTACTAGTTTTGGAGTTTTCGTCCTTTGCTTCCAGCTTTGAAGATAAATAGTCAAAAAAGTTACTCGTAGAACAAGAGCCTTGAGGCTTTCATTGAAACAAAAAGAGATGTCGGCTAGTGCTTTTTTCTATGTTAACCAGGTGAAAGGCTTGCTTGACTATAAATATATTAGTAATAATAAAAAGGAACTACTAAAACCGCTATTCCCACTTTTGTGCTAGTTGACTCTTAGCTTCCAGCGAGCTACGTGCATAAGCTTTTTTACCACAAAAATGATTCCTCCCTCAACAAAAAGTGGTTCCTCAACTTTTCTTGCCTTCTTGTGATAGGGGTATCGCCTTTTCATTCCCACCAAGGAATGAAATTGACTTAGATAGGACTTGACTGCTTACCTTCTATTATATTAGTAAAAGGGCATGTATCCACTTTTTTTGTAAAGAAAGAGGGCTACTTCATGAGCCGTTACTAATAATTAAAAAGGTTCACAGCGAGTTCAGTCTAATAGTGAGGGAACCGTTCTGCCGGAGGAGTTTGTCTCCATGGAACAAATATGCACTATTGCTTATAGCACCTTACGTACATACATACACACATATATATACATACATATATATACGTATATATGTGTGTGTATGTATATATATAGATAGATAGATATACAGATACATATACATCTCCATATACATATATATACATATACATACACACACACATATATAGGCAAACTCAAATTCATTTAACCTTTTGAAAAAAAATTGCCACTTGTTTTCTTATTTTTATTATAATGTGAGGCCAAATTACATGTGATGTACCTCCTCATTAGGAGGATACACCCGTTCATAATCTTGACGAGAGTATTATTTTTTTTTATTTTGAGTTTTTAATAGAAAAAGAAAAGTAAATTTAGAATAAATGATATATGTAATTAGTTTTGTCATGAAAACAAAAAAGTAAAAACACATAAAATAAAGAGAAATGAGAGCAAAATAAAAGAAAATAGTGGCAATAAATAATTTATAATAAGACTAAAATACATTGAATATTTAATAATTCAAAATTTGAAGTCATATTAGAGGACCATTATAAAATTTAGTTCTATTTACAAGAACTTTAGTTATTTTTTATTTTTTTGTGTATTAATATGTCATTATTATATTAATTAATATATTTTTATAATTATTTTTTATTTATATAAAAAATTTACACAGAAATATGCCTCTTCAAACCCCTGAGTCCTTGCTCTGCCACTGGACAAACTTGAGTTTAGTCAAAACGGGGATGGTATGGGTACAAAATTTTCCTAAATTAATTCCGGCAGTTACAGCACATTTAATTAATTTTTATGGATACAAGAATACCCTTGACTAAATTTATGAGCACAATGTCCCTTAATTTATAAATAACTTTTTTATTTAGTAACAATTTTTCATTTCGTTTCCAAAACAATAAAACTATTTGTTTTTTCAATTACTATACAAGGGTTTGTCAGTTCCTAGATACATCTTTTATAAATAGTTTCTCCCTCTCTTAGAAAAATTCTCTCCCTCTTTCCAACTTCTTCGATCTCGTGAGGAAAGGACTGAGGAGAGGTTAAGACGTTTTCACAAGATCTTTTTGTGCATATCTCTTTTGTTATTAATTAGAAGTAAGTTATATAAAGGTAGGAGATTTAAGAACTGTGCAGTGAACAGAAAATTGCGTAGGAACCGGAGCATTAGCGAAACTGTTTTGTAGTAGGTTGAGCTTTTTTGTTCTGCTCATGGATTATACATTCGATTCTTTTTAAGTTAATACAAGTTTTTGCTTACTTGATTAAAAAAAAAAAATTACAGAGGCACAATTTTGGACGCATGACTTACAAGATAATTCTAAATCATTTTTTTCTAAAAGTTTAAAATTTAAAACCTAATCCTACTATACGAATTGTTAAAAATGTCCTGGAGCTTTTGGGGACATTACCCTGGGTAGGGAAAACAGTAACCTACTAGATTTCAAATTCAACTAAACTTTTTCCTTTTTTCAAATTCCATGTAAAACTAAAATTTGTTTATCGAATTGCTCTTAAAAAATTCTCCCTGAAACCTAAATAGTAATATTATTGAGGTAAATAGAAGCAAGTAATATTTGAGATTGATCGAACGGACGTTGTAAATATTCCAACTTGCAGCACCGCCACGGCCTCATGGTACGCATTGCCCCCTAATTTGGACCTGTTTGGATTGTTTTTGAAAAAAATATATTCTTTTTTATTTTGTAATAATGATTTAGTTTAATTTTTTTTAAAAATTGAAATTTAAAAAAAAAAGTTTAAATATAATTATTTTTAAAAATAAAAAATTTTAATTTTTAAAAGAATATTTATTTAAAAATTATTTAAAATATATTTTTTTAAAAAATCAAATGAAGAAGAGCGTTATTAGTTAAATATATTGTATCATACGCTAATGGAACCATCATCATCGTGCAGTTGATGGTGCGTACTTTTCTGACGCCCTTTAAGCTTTCGGCGGGAACCATCATTAATTTGCGCCGGCACAGTCCACTGAAGTTCACCATTGCTAGATAAAGTCAGTAAACATGGTTCTCTTTTATTTCAATTAGTAGTTTTTCTTTCTAACGTCAAATCGAATCATATTACAATCATATAATGAATAATCTCAGGGACATTCGATCTTCTTTTGTTTTCTTGTGCGAAACCTTATTGTAGACTAGAGATTATCCGGGTGTCTACTCGTATTTATTTAAATATTTATAATTTTTTTAAAAAAAATCTGAGTAATTTTTTATTCTTGAATAACCACCGCTCATACATAATTTTTTTTCTTTTCTTCCCTCTTTGAGAGAAACAAAGCCAATTACAATTGAATAGATTTAGAGATCGAAACTCTCATAGAAATTCATTAATGTAGTGATAGCCAATCGAGAAGTTGAGATTAAAGTTTGTGAGTCAATCTGCAGAAACGTAGTCTTTTGATGGAGCAAAATTCACTCTCGGAATCAAGGCTATTTTTTTTTTTTTTTGGGCAACCAACAAATTTTACAAGAATGATTATGTGGGTGGAATCCTAAAGTGCATAATCATCGCGCACTACCGTACGTTAATCATGTTGTTTAAGAATCGTGGTTCATGTTGGTTGCGAATCGTGGCTGGGCCTGCAAGAATATATTACCAAATTAAAGAACAAAAGAAGATATTCGAAGAATATAAGCCCAGAGAGTCATGGTCGGGAGTGCTTATTCGTGATATATACTATACAAAAAATCTCTAACTGTTTGATGGAGTGATCATTAATAATTTGTCGTTAAAATTTTTACATTGGGTTCTTAATTATAGTTTAGATATAAAAGCTAAAAAAACATTTCATATCTTTTAGTAGTCGTCTAGCTAATTTGTCCATTATTGTCGATAATAGATTTGCTTGTTTCTTCTGTGACTTGTTCGATGGCATTTTGAAAATAATTGTAGTTAAGATATAAATAGAAGAGTTAGAATAGACGTGGGAAAAGTCATATAGATTTGAAACAAGAAATAATGGCAGTTAAGTAAAAAGCTATTGATGTGTGAAATACAGCAAATTATGTACTTGTCAGTATCTCACAACTATTTGTTCAGTACCCTATAGCTATTTGTCTAGTGACTCTTTGTTTAATACCCACAATTATTTGTCCAATACCCTACAACTGTTTATTTAATAGTAGACCTTACACTGTATAGCTGTAAGTACATGATATAAGTTCATGTAAAATACTTCTTTTTTTTTTTAAATAAGTTTGAGCATTTCTTTTTAAATATTTCATATACTTTTAGTAGGGTAAATTCATAAATTATTAGATTGATTCTATGTAGTTTGCTACTTATCTAGTAGCGTAGACTAATGTTGTGTTTGTTATATGCTTATCTGAAATGTTAAACCTAAAAGACATATAAATTTATAAGTTTTTGAGATTTAAGATTTTAGATAAGCATATAATAAGCACAACATTAGATCAATTAATTTAAGGTGATTTACAACATGGGAATTCTAACTATAAAAAGCTATATAGTGTTTGAAAAGAAGACAAGTATTTGTAAGTGGAAAACTACCATCATTAGTTAATAGTATTTAAAATTCATCAACGTCATCAACTTAATTATTTTGAAATTTAGAGTTTAATTTTATGTTACACTGACCAAATGCCCTAAAGCCACTCGGTTTCCTAATCCTCTCTCTTTCTTACTATAAATATTGTTTGACTCTTAATTAATTTAAAAACATATACTTGTCTCCTAAATTATAAAATTTATAGTATTGAAATAATTTTAATAAGATTACACTTAAAATAAACTATTCTATCAAAATAAAGAATATGAAAAGAAAAGACACCTATACAAAAGTATAAGGTCACTATTAGTCAATGGGGCAGCATTTTACTGTAGCTTTTTGCTGCTTCAGGTCGATGCTTGGAATTGTTGCTTTTTGGGCATTTGGGGAGATATTCATGAAGGTGGCAGCGCACTTAGCTGTCTTAGGAATCAATTTTCTTTTCACCAATGCGCTGAGTCATACTTGTAGTATTTTAATGTTATTTTTTGTATTTATATTTTTTAGTGTCCAATCAAACTTGGTAACAAAAAAAAAATCAAAAAATATATTAATATTCTAGAACGACCTCTCAAATAAGCATTAAAGCCTTCATTATAAAATATAGTTCTTGTTGTTTTTCTAATAATAAAAGGTCAATGCCATAACTTTTCCTTTTGATTAAAAAAAAGGGATATTATTTTGAACATCACTAAACTATTTAACTAATTTTGTTTTGAATATCAAACTATTTTTCGTTTTAAAAGGGCCATTAATTTTTCAAAATGGTATCATTTAAGCCATTCAATTAAAAAAACTTAACAAATTAGGGGGAAAACATAAATATTTAAAAATTAAGTGACTTGAGTACTTTTTCCTTTTTAGTTTTTAATTAACTTTCAATATTTTTTTTTTTATTTCTATCTCTTTATTATTTTGTTTTCTGTTTCTTCTTCTCTCCTTTTTCTCTTCCTATTTTTGCTTATTTTAATATCTTGTTTTCTTTCAATAATAAATTAAAGTATTCTTTTGTCCTAATTTTTTTAATTTTACTTTGGCTAAAAACAAAAAATTATAATAACATTACACTCATTACGATGAGAAGGGAAAGCACTCTCATCATGAGGAGGTGCGCTTCGTATAATTTGACCTGTTATTTTAAAAGCCAACAATTTAGGTCCTTTTGGATTATTTTTAATAAAAAAGCATTTTGTTAACAAGTATATGAATTGAGTTTTAAAAATTTTAAAACTAAAAAATTTGAGTTATTCAAAAAACTATTTTTTTGAAACTACACGAAAAAAGTCAATAGAACCGGCCAAAAGTGGCCTACTATTACAAAAATGAAGTAATAGAAAGGGAGAACTCCATAAATGGTCCCTATTATCTATAAATAGTGTCAATTTAGTCTTTATAGTTTTAAAAATAACCTACTTGGTCCTTAATATTTAAAAAAAGAAAAAGTCAATTTGGCCACTATTATTTCAAGAGTTATCATTTAGTTCTTAATGTTTAGAAAATTAAGGAGTTAATTTTCATTCCTATAATTGGTTATATGACCAGTTCTATGGCTAAAATGATTTGTAAATATTAGAGACCAAATTAGTGACTTTAGAAATAATAGGACCAAAATGATACTTTTTAAATACATTAAGACCAAATAAGTTATTTTTAAAATAATAAAAACTAAATTTACATTTTCTATAAACAATAAAAACTATTTATGAAATTTGTCATAGCATAAAAACATAATTCCTTCTCAAGGCCAAGGGAAAAGCACAAATTTTCATTGGATTCCAAAAATACAACATGTCACAAAATATTTCTTTTATTAGAATATAAGAATCTAACTTCATTTTCTCAAAAATCCTATAAACTTTAGTAAACCAAATGTTAATAATAAAAAAAAAAAATCCGTACCTCAACATATAAGTATTTATTCTCTCCTAAAATTTCGTGAACCAAATACTTTCTTTTGGTCAATTTAAATAGATATATTTATATATATATATATATATATATATATTCTCTTATAAATTTTCGTGAACCAACCATTAGAAGGATAAAAATCCTACAAAAAAAAAAAAAACAAAAGTGTCAATTCAAATACATACATATATTATTCTCTCTCTGGCTGTGGCACGCACAAATAACACACAGACCCCGATTCTCCCTCTTCCTATATTTGTCTGGTACCCCTCTGCCTTTGTTGCAGATTGCCCTCAAAACTGTTCTTGTCATTCGTACTTTCTTTCGTTAGCATTCATTCTTCATACATTTTGATCATCTTTTTACATCACAATTTGAGTACATACACAACAATAAGAGATTCACGTATACATTTATATTTATATATAGAAAGAGATAGAGAATGGGAATGGGAAGGAGAAGCAAAAGTATCACAAAAGGGAGGGTGTCGAGAATCGGGAGTTATGCAATCGCGTCCTCCATAACCGACCCAACATGCATTTCCTGCACCACCTTCAACATTCTCGCTCCCATCTACAAGCGCCTTAATCATGAGGTTTTTTTTTCTTTTCTTTTCTTTTTATAAGTTTTCTTTTTATAGAATCGTTCAGTGCATGAAACTCCCGTTACGTTAAAATTACGGGTGGAGGAAAAAAGGGTGACTATATTGTTGGGACGCTGACAGAGAGTCGAACCATTCCCAATTTGGTGTCCTTTTCTCTTGTATTGTGCAGTTTTGTATTGGGTTTTGCGTGCATGTGTTCTTGATCCTAGCATATCTTGCCTTGCATTTATTTATGTAAATAATACATAAAAAGTATATGCTTATTATTATTATTTTTTTGGATGTTTTTGTTGATTTTGTAAATGGGTGTGAATTGTGGGAGGGGCAGGACCAGAGCAGACGGGAGAGCGACAACAGGACGTATTGGTTGAGGAGGAATCAGAGAATATTGGATTGGTTGTTGTACGAAAGATCTTCCATCATTTGTCTTCAGGTAAAGGCTACACCTTTTCTCTTTTTACATTTGGCTTTTCTCTTGGCCTAATAGTAATGGGAGTATTTATTTTATTTTGCATTTCTTGTTTTTTTGTTGATGTTGAATTTATGTGTAGAATTTTGATGTTGATGAGACATTTTCATTGTTTTGATGAAGGAATTTTGGGTTGGAAATGAAGAGCTTGTCAGCATGTATGATAAGAGACTTGGAGATGCTGGTTATGTCAATTTCAAACTTGCACGAACCAATAATCGTGGTGATGGTATGCTTTTTCTCTTCTCTTAGCATTCATTGGTGGTAAACCAAATAGAGTTCTTACTGTTGAGAATCGCTGAGGATCTATCTCAAAAACTAATAGGTCACATGTGGATGATGCGAGAAATTCTGTCAAAACCTCGCTCTAATACCAATTAGTTTTTAAGATAGCCTAGCATGGTATCACCATTTTGATATGGCATTCGATGGGTCTAATTTCTTTTCATGGGGTCAACATCGATAATCTTTGGTCCCTTTCTGTCTTTTGCTTTTGTTTGTGCAAATGCTTTCTGCATGATGTTGTTGTTGCCTTGATCATTTTTTGTTTCCCTGTTTTATCATAATTTCATTGTCTAATGGCCTAGTGCAAGTGTTCTAATTGCTTATGTGTTGGATTTTGGGGAGGTTGTGTCGAGTTAAATGCTGATTAAGGTATAAAAATGGCATTCCGTGCAAATTTTATCTGATGGATGTTATGGAATTCAAATGGAAATCATCCATTTGATCAGGAGAAGATTGTCTAGACACTTTGTGAGTTCATACACCTGTGTGCATTATTTATGCATGCCTGCTTATGGATTTCTTACTGAATATATTATTCATAGATCATAGTTTACTCTGTGATTTCTTGCTTTGCCAGGAAAAAGACATATTCCCCCAATTTTTCTTTGTCCAATACCTAATGCTGCTTGCATATTTTAATAGGTCTTCTGATTGCTGTACACAAGGACAACTTCAGGGTTATAAATCACCGCGAGTTGCTTTTCAATGATTTTGGAGATCGTGTTGCTCAGTTATTACATGTTGAAATGATTGAACCCTTCTCACAGTTTCCAAACCTTAATGTCAGCAAAGAGATCCTTATTGTGAACACCCACTTACTATTTCCACACAATTCAAGTTTGTGTCTGGAGCGTCTGCGTCAGGTATGCTAATCTCTCTATTGAAATTTGTCTGTTGTCACATTCACTTTTGCACTGTATTTGTTTTTATGATCAGAAAATTCACATTCTACTGTTTTCCTTAGGTATACAAAATATTGCAATATGTGGAATCATATCAGAAAGAAAACAAGCTAAATCCCCTACCTATCATACTCTGTGGGTATGTATTTGACTATTTGGTGTTGTTTTAACTTTTCTGATCTGATATCAGCATACATCAAGTTGCTTGATTTTTGTTTTTTCAGTGACTGGAATGGGAGCAAGAGGGGCCATGTTTACAAGTTCCTTAGATCTCAGGGATTCGTTTCCTCATATGACACAGCACATCAATACACTGATGCAGATGCACATAAGGTCAATTATTCATTCCGGTTGATAATCTTACCCATTTACACCTTGAGCTTATGCCTATTACTAATATCATGAAACTCATGCAGTGGGTTAGTCATCGCAATCACCGTGGGAATATATGTGGTGTAGATTTCATATGGCTTCTTAACCCAAACAGATACAGGAAATTACTGAAAGCAAGTTGGAGTGAAGCTGTTTTTGGAATGTTCAAGGTATGATTTGTTTACCAAAATTCGATCTAACATTGTTCTTTCTTGGAAGCTATAATGGCTGTTCTCTTTAATGGACTCTATCCAAGATACTATGTTGTCCAGAAATGCTCGCAGGAGTTGGTAGCCATTTGAATTATCTTGATGTGTCTTATTGCTACAACTGTATGTGATAGTTAAATGATCGCTCTACATTATGGAGAGGGACATAATTCATTTGCAAGGGGCAAGGGGGTTGATAGATGCTATTAGTGATTTTGCTTCCAGTTTCCTGAAATCCTAGTTGTTTGGGAGCAGCAGCTTTCTTGCCCTGTTTTGCAGTATTAGTATGCTGGGCTATCTATGAGATGTGCTTTTATTTGTGCTTGTAATGTTTCTGTGCTAACATAACACTTCAGGAAGGGAAAGTTCCTTGTATTGATGCAATGCTGAAAGGTACTTTGCAGAAACTATAAAACTGACTTGCCAAGATGAAGATCGTCTTGTTGATAATGAAAGCCATTACCTTTTCTTAACCTGTAGTGTCTTACTATTCAAAGATGTAGTTTACCAATGGAAAGTCTTTCAGATGCTAAGCACGTGTACACGTGTATTATACTTGATATGAGAATGGGAAGCCCACTTGAACTTAAATGTGGGAGGATCTAATCAAATTCCACTTTCATTTGCTAATCCTTTTTATAATCAAAAGAAACTGCTGCATTGCCAGGAATTTGATTTTTTTTTGTGGCAATAATTATTCTGAGATATAATTCTTCTTTGTTTACTTGACGACATATCATTTTGAAGTCATATCTTATGTGGTTGTTTTATTTTCAGTATCATCTTCAGCGAGCTTCTTTGACAGAAGAAGATGCATTTGCATTTCTGAAAGCCGACTCTGATGGTGATTATATTACCTACACTGGATTCTGTGAAGCACTGCGGCAGGTATGATTGTATTTGAGTTTTGAATAGTGTCCGAGTGTGTGAATGTATTTGTTCAAGTATCTTACTAGAAACGATAAGTTCTTTCTTCTCCATCATTTCTGTTATTGCTATTCTTCTCCTAGAAAAAATGCTTATCCTTGTATATGATGGTACAGCTTAATTTGATTGGCCATGGCTATGGACTGAGTATTGAAGAGATAAAAGACTTGTGGGTGCAAGCAGACATCGACGGGAACGGAGTTCTTGATTATAAGGAATTTGAGGTATTAATATTATCTAATCTACTTTCTGTTAGGCTGTAAGTATTCAATTGTTTAAAGTGCCCCTGGAATCGGAAATATCTTGCAAAAATGTCTAGGTCACTATAAGTTCAAAACTTCAGTCGGCTTATTAGTTTTCTAATTAAATGAGCACCCTTCATATACTCTTCACTGATGATTATGGAAGTTCATATTGTGTACTATCTGGTTCTTATATGCTTTGTCTTAACGATGTTGCAGCAACGAATATGGAATCCATCTTGGTCAGACCAAAAAGATGAAGTGATCAGTGACACCTTAGATGGCGTTGGCAATGGCACAGAGCAAACAATTGGGTTCAGTGTCAAGAATGCAGTTCTCTTCCCCACTGAAGTAGAGAAAGGAAGGTGGCCCGAGGACTATTCTCTTTCTGATCATGCTCGGCTTACAGTAGTGTTTTCACCAGTAAGAATGCCATGCTCTCGAGTGACATCGCCATAGAGTTCTGCCTATTATGAAGACAATATTAATGAGAAGATGGATTGAGGCCTTAAACCACTACTGAGATTATGATTCTCAAACTGCTGACAGAGTACTCGGGTTGCAGATCCAAATTTTAACTGAAGCTGTCGTGTCTATGATTGTTAATATACTAGGCAAATGACAGCATGAAGTTGCTATTGAACGGATGATCTTCTTGCCCGCACGATTCTTCTGTGTCCGTAAATCAGGCATAAAGTTCAAGCTCGTATTTGCAGTAAACATACCGTATGCCTACTGGAACTTGCTGTTGTATCCGAGCCGAGCTGAGTTTTAACATGATGGCATTGCTATTCTCTTTGATTGCAACTTCTTATAGGCTTGTTACTGTGTAGGGATAGAGTAAAGATTAGCAATTGTAGAAGAGAGACAGGAATTAAGATTTGTGTACATTGTGGGCACACTTGTAGCTCGGTAGCGATCCCCATTTTTAGCAGAGTGAGATTGCACCCCCTGTACAGATTCTAATCTTTATACCGCCTCAACTTTTTTTGTTGCACGGCATCATTTAACATACTTTTCTTTGGGAAAAGACTTGAGAATATATATTGCAACTGTAAAGATTTGTGTAAATAAAATTATCTGATTTTACCTAGTTGTTTCTGGGAGTTTAACCATTTTTTGGTGTGTTCGATTTCAGGATTTTATGCATGGGAGATCATCATTTAAGAGTTGTCCCTTCTTTCTTCTTTTTTCCCTTCGTCTTTCTTTTACAAACTCCCAATTTCTGATGAGATTTGAACTTAGATCATCACTCTTAAAGGAGGTTGTCTCAACCAACTGAACTTGCCCCTCATTCTAAGTTGTTCCTTTTGTTAGTTGTCCATGCGAGATCTTATGTAAACATTTCAGTCTAACTCATTTTAAATTTTTCTCAGTTTTGTACTATGAAATTGGATCAATTAATGGCAAGTAGGGAGAAAGTATAGTCATACTGGTGTTGAACAAATGTTGCCTCAGTTTTGTACTATGAAACTGGATCAACTAGTGGCAAGTAGGGAGGGTGGCAAGCAGACTCTCTTCCTGTATTCTATTCAATACGTAGCTTTCGTTGAAGTTCCAAGGCTTGTGTTTAGGCTTTCTTTCTTTACATTAATTTCGTACCTGTTTTGCGCACTAGGCATATTCATTGATTAAGCAACTTTTCTTGGAGGTAGATTGCTTCAATGAATCCTTTCTATAGTAGAATAGAAGGCTAATCAAGTATATTTCAGGGGTCATTGATTAGTACACTAGATTGGTTTGGTTAGTCTTCTTTTATTGAAAAGGAGTTAATTTTTTGCATAACTTTTCGCTTAACAATTAGACAAGTACTAAACCTTCTTTTATCATAATTCAAGTTCACTAGATCTTTCATCTATTAAAAATGGGATGGATGAGGTCGAGGTGACTACTAGGGAGGCGGTAGTAAGGCATGTTGCGACAGAGTAATATTGCATCTGGTGAATTCTTTTTGCTTTTCTTAGGATATGCCTAAATTATTTGACAAATTCCTACATGTTACGATCCGTTGCCATTATTTTCTTGATGAAGCCCATTCTTCATCAAAACTATTTCGATCAACAAAGTCATTCCCCATTTTGGGGGTGGGATTTATTACTTGCCCATAGGATGGATGGCATACAACACCCCCCCCCCCCCAAAAAAAACTATATGTGGATACCACTCAAACCTCCCAATCAAGTATCTTAATATTTGGGGTGCGTGACCTGGTTTTGGGTGCACCAAAGGTCAATCTCAACTCTTTTACCTCATGAGCCTGATAGATTACCTTTACCTAGAAGCCTTAGATTAACTCCAACAACTTCTCCATTTTTTTCTCTATATTTAACAAGTTAAACTCATCCTCTCTGCATTTAGGGGCCCCTTATATTAGTTTTATTCCAACAGTATCCTTATTTTTTGTTTTTAGGGACTCCCAATTTCAATTTATTCCAACAGTCTCCCTACTTCTACCCTCTCCTATTTAATTTTACTTTTAGCTTTTTATTATTATTTTCAATACTTATTATTCTATAATTTTTTAAAAAATTAAAGAAACTATTAAAAATTTAATTTCTTATTTTTTGATAATAAAATTAGTAAGTTAAAATAATATTAATAAAATATTAATTAAGTATATTAATGTTTAAGCCAGTATAATTTATAAATATTATTTCAAAAATATTTTTTATTTTTTTAATAATCAACAACAATTAAAAAACGATTAATAATGATCAAATTGATTATTAATGTGAAAAAAAAGGAGATAGAGAGTAAGTTTTGACTTGCCACATTTGACAAGCCAAAAGAAAATTTTGAGACTCCCTACAATTGTAGGGAGGAGGATGATGGGGGCCTGTTGGAGCTATTAATTGTTATTTGTCTTCTAATAATGGCATGAATTGTTATTGTAAGAGAACTGTTGGAGGTGGCCTTATATATCAATAGTTGTTTACATTTGCTTCATCATAAATGGTCTTCATGCTCCTTCGCATCGGAAGAATATGCTTCAATCATTTATGACCGTAGAGGAGCCATCTCTTCCTTTCCTTGTGGTAAGTGGGAAGCTTGTAGCATGAGTTTACTTTTCAGGTTGTCAAATATAGTTATTATTTTTTCACAAGATATTTTCAAATATTCAGAATGTATTATTTCATTTTAAAATTTTATAGTTGGTAGTCGAGTTTTCCTGAAAAAGTTCGATTGTTGTCTCATGTCACTTAATGAAGTGGTGAGCGGATGTAATAAAGTGGTAAATTTAATAAGCTAGCCGCACAACATTGATGAAAGATTGCTACAGGAGGTAAAAGAAAATATAAAGCTAATTTAAAATCACAGTTCTTTTAGAAAGAAAATCTCACACCCAATTAGAATAGAATACAAAGTATGGAAACAATAAATTTACAGCCCAAACAAAGTCTGCAGAGATATTGTTCTTGTGTTAAGAAATGTGAACTTTTAGCTTTCATTTGCATATAGTGGATCAAGACCTTTAGCGACCAATTTTTATAAATATTTTTTTTAAAGAAAAGATAAAGTTTCATCTTGAGCCCCACTAGCACTTTGAGTAGTTGCGTGAAGGAATAAAACACTGTGCCCAAAAGTTCATGGTAACAAACTCTCATTCTTGCTACTAAGATATAATAATAATCGACCTAAAAAAGTTAAGTATTTTGCAAACTCCAGCAAAAACCATGCCAAAAGGGACTTCAAAGGCGGTTGAAGACAACAAGAATTTCAACTCTCAAGTTTGCTAAATGGAATTCCACTAATTTCTCATTAAGGCTTAGATGACAAAGAGTTTAGAAGTTTTTAAATTGTTATTTTTCTTTTCATTTATCAAAAGAGTTTTGAATACTCCTTCATGAGGAGACGAACTCTCTAATTACTTCTAATTAAATTTGTTAAAGAACTCATTTCACGAAAGGGGTAACCCTCACACACTTTTTTTGGAAAATTGTCGTATTATTCCCAACTAAAGAAGAGATTATACTGCGAGACATATTTACGAGAAGTTAACAAGTGTACAAAAATTACCATGGCAACTATGGCCTTGATAGTCCCCTAGGTCTCACCATCATCAACGATGTCCTAGAACAACTCTAGCCCTATTAAACATGGACAGAGTGGGCCTCTTAATTCCTTGTAAAATTAGTTTAATTGGTTTCAAACCTCCCACGCAATCAAGAAAAAAGAAAAAGAGTTTTCTTTTTGATTGCCACATGTCTACGAGAGTGTTGAGTTGTGAAGATGGCCAAAAAGGCCCACAATATTAAAGGGTTACCGGGTTGGTATAGTAGGACAACATTTGAAGCTTAAGTACGGGTTTTGTTTATTTCTCTGAGCGTTTAGACCTCTTTTTTGTGAACACTAAACGTAATGAACAAGAGTCATGTATTTTTGAAAAAAAAAAAGAAAAGAAATTATGTATTTTGAGATTAAAAACTCTAGGTACGAATTTAAAAGGCTTTTAAGAAAAAGTGGTTGTCATTAAAATAAAAGCAAGAAAAATGACCACGTCTTTCCCACCTTCCCTCATCATTTGACAGGCAGCACAATTGAAAAGCATGACTCAACCAAAATGGTAGATGGTGACCTCTCACATCTCCACTAAAACAGAGGAGCAGGCAGGGGTCCCCATCTTATCTTCCTCACCTTTTCTTTTTGCACCTACGTTTACATTAACCAAAGATTCTTGCTTCTTGCTTCTTGCTTTAGAAAATAAAAAATTAAAAATAATTAGCGGACTATAAGACGGATTTCATATGCACGTGAGGCTCACGCCCCACTTACCTTGATCTCGGGCCAAACACTTTGAGATCATCTCCTTGCTTTATTTAACGGTCGATGCTAAACCTTTTTTAATGCCGTATTTGTTTCCATTCACATTAGAAATTCCAGGACGAAATTGCAAGCATTAGCAAAAAGAAGCAAGAAACTTGATTAACGCATAGCCGACCTTGATGAGTTAGCTTTCTAATAAAGCGTTTGAGATACATCGAATTTGAATCAGTTAAAAGACTTATTTTTAAACATGGTGTTGATACTACCTAATAATTAGCAAGAAAACACCTCCCCCTTTCACAACTCACGGTCAAGCAACCTATTTTTGTTAAATCAAAATAAGTTGTACCCTATTCCGTGACAAGAACAATCTCTCTCTATGAGGGCGCGTATCCCTTTGGACATGTTTTATCGGCAGATGCATGAGTTCAAACCTAATAATGAAACACGTCGTAGGAGGAAAATAAGTAAAATTCGTTGCATAATCCAAGTAAAAGTCGACATCTTGCTAATTATTAAGTAGTAAAGAAAATTTTATTTACAACGGCGTAATTGACCTAATGGAATCTTTGATTATTGAAATTGGAAAAGTCCAAGTCGTTGAAGATTAATTTGCCCCCAAGAAACCACAGCCGACTGTTGCTTGTGGGAGACCCACATGTGAAACCCACCAAAGGAAGGAAAAAAAACGGATCCATGAATGTGACATTCAAATACTAGGAGAGATGCTAAGATGTATCTGGAAGAAGATTCAGGGCAGTATAAATTCTTACCATTCTACCTTATTCCAATCCTTAAAAAAGAGTAAAATAAGAATATATAATACTAATACCAAACTTAAGTTTTTTTCCCCTAAAATCAACATATTCATTCCAACATTTTCTCTATTTTAAGGAATCCATATTTTCATATCTCTTTCTATTTTAATTAAACAAGTTAGTTTAATTGTTATGATATTTATATTTCTTATTATATATGCTGATATTTTAATGTTAATCATTAGTTTTTGAAAGTTATCAAATTTAGGGAATTTAAAGGCAAAATCTTATACGATGTTCCTCTAACAGAATGCTCTCACTGAGTACTGCGCTCCCCACGATGTGCACATGCCCATATATAATATTCGCAATTCTTATATAATACTTGTCACGTCCTTAAAACTTAAAGCTTGAGACGCGACACGCCGTGGACCAAAAAGAGTGAACCCCTCGAACCACAAGGTTACTAAAACCTCAATAAACAAACAGAGCACTAAATACCATAAATTATTGAAACAAAAACTATGAGCTCCAACATGTAATAAGAAAACTCCAAATAACTATTACAAGTTTTCGCCAAACCGGCACATCTAACATGGACCAAAAATATCAAAACAGTATCTCATCACTAGGATCGAATTCTCAAAATACTCATAAAGATAAGGTCATTCCTTATCGCAAACGTGCATCCTCTTACTCGTGATCATCTGTAAGAACATAAAAATATAAGGGTGAGCAAATTGAATGCTCAGTAAGTAAAAGTCTTTCCCCAAGATAGAACAAACGTGAATATCATAATAATAGGAAAGCTAAAACAAGATAACACGCTCCCGGAAGGACATTAAAGAAATATGGGAGCGCATAGAATTAAAACTTATAATAATCATAGCAATAATTTAACTCGTAAAAGAATATATACACTGAAAATCATGTAACCTGAGTTGTGACTATACTGTAGCGTTTTAATCATAATAAGGTCATGGTGAGGGTACAAAGCCCTCAAATCTCAATTATGATCGTAACAAAAGATGGGTATAATGCCCCCACTTGCACAGATGATATGGGTACAAGGCCCCCACAGGCACTCACATGATAGGAGAGTGTACCCCAACAAGCTCAAACAAACATGAAATGGGATCCCAAAATTTCACGAGAAAACGAATACTCGCTAATCAAATCATATCATATCATGTCATATCATGTCTAGTCGTATCGTATTATGATAAAATGCTACATCATAGCACATCTTATTTTTCGAATCAATATAAACTATGAGAGTAGCACGAGATGGAAGAAAAAAAATGGCTCAAGAATAAGATAAATAAATAAATAAATAAATAAATCAACCATTCAAAGACCTGAATGAATATTTGATGGAATATGGCCATGGTATGATCACGGGTGATATGGATACGGATTACGTTGGTTGGGTGGCATTAACATGAGCATGCGTTCAAAAATTTTTTTTTTCAGCGACGTTAGAAAACAATGGGTAGGTTCCTTTTCGGTTATGACGTCGTTCATCAAAATTTGTATCCCAATAATAATAGTAATAAAACTAAATAAAAGACAAGATTCTAAATAAATAAAGAAATAAATAACAATTTTTGTTTAATTAACATAATTCTAAATAATATGGGTCCAACTTTATTTACTGATTATAATATAAATAGTAGTTTGGGTTCTTCAAAAAAAATAATAATAACAATAATAATAATGGTAATAAATAGGAAAGAGAAAAATATATATATTTTAAAGTATTTTTTTTAAATGATAAACTACCCGAAAGATAAGCAATAAAAAAAACAGAATAATTGGATTGTGAAAATAGGCTAAAATCTAAAGCAATAGTTTTTTTTTTTTTTTGAAATTACATATAAGCAATTTGAATTGCGAATGACAACTGAGAACAATAAGGAAACTGGAATTGGACGTTTAGATGCAAAGAACAAAGTATTTAACTAAAGCAAAGCAATCTACAGATCCCTCGTTTACAAGGCATTAGCTAATTAGACTAACAATTTTTTTCTTGTTAAAAAAAGCAAAAAAAAACATGTGCGGTCAACTCTTTTTTGAAATCTTGGCATGGAGAGTAGTCTGAAAATAACTCGAAAGAACAAAAATTACAGAAGAAAAAGAAGAGCACGACAATATATATATATATATATATATATATATATATATATAATTAAATAAAAGTTTGAAAGCAGTTTTTTTTTTTGTGTAAAATCTGTGAACACATTGGAAAAAAAAAACCCAAAACAAATAAAAGGAAAAAGATTCAAGTAATTGAATCATCAAATAGAGCCAAGACGAGAAAGAAGGAAAAATAAAAATTAAAATTAAATAAAATAAATCAATTGTTATTCTAGTGGCCATACATGAGTCAGACTTGTGAACTAGCAATCAGGACACTTAGCAAGCACTTATCAGCAGATGGTTGACGGGAGCAAGAATTAATCAGTTAACAAGTATTATATTGAACGAGATAAGATGAAATTTATTCAATAGGGTAGAATAAATATGATCACAATAAAGGAATAAGCAAGAATGATTGTGTAACAAATAAATTGAATAGAACTCAATGACAATGGAGAAATTGATGGGAGACTTTGGAATACAAGATGACCCTACTTACCTCGAATCTTAAATTCTGAATTCCTTCAATCTACAACTGATAATAACCTTGAGATTAGCCCTTAAAAGAAAGAATAAATGCCCAACTTGATTTTTTTTTCTAGGGTTCTTCGTATTTTCTTGAGAAGACAGAAGCGTAGGAAAAAAAAATATATATAATCATGAAGGAAGAATATATATATAAGTCTTAAGTCAAAGACTGCCTGGTCAAATTTTATCTTATCTATTTCATTAATTAATATACTAATATTATTATTTTAAAGAGTCCCCACTAACAACAACTACCACCCCTCAACTACCACTACTGAAACGTGTTTGTAGTGGTTGAGTTAAAAATAAATAAATAAATAAGTAACTGGTCCTTATAATACTATTCATACGTTTTAATTATTTGTAATATTTATATTATATGTTTACAATTTTTATTCTTTATATTTATAAGTTTGATCAGTCACCATTTTGATACGATATTTTGGTAAAGTTTAATTCCTCACAACTCTTATGTTCAAAAAAATTAAAAAATTATTTTTTACTAAATATATGTTATGTATTTAATACGCATAAAAACATACATATATACACGCAAAAACACACATTATGTACTAAATTTAGTTTATCTAATTATAAAAATGCACCCTACCCTCAATCCAACCCCCTAGACCCCATGGAATTTGACTCATGGACATACTCTTAGGGCATGTTTGGTGTAATTAGTAGATTAGGTAGCGGATAGCAATTTGGATAGTGGATAATTGTTGTGTTTTAGCAGTTAACAGATAGTTGTTTTACTAACGGATTGCTTTATATATGTTCGATAAAATTAGCTATTGGGATAGCAAGTGAATGCAAAATGACAAAAAAGATAATAATAATAATAATAATAATAATAATAATAATAATAATAAAATTTATTTTTATAATTATTAAAATAATTAAGATAATTTATTTTATAATTAAATATATTTTTCTTAAAATAATATTTTATTAATAAAGCATAATAAAATTACTTTTTTATAAATTAATTTTATTAATATTATAATCAAATATTTTTTATATAGAAATATTTTATTTGATTAAAAATTTATATTTTCAAAAAAATAATGAATGGACAAATAGGAATTATATTTTTTAATATATTTTGATATCGATAGAATTTCAAATTATTTTTTGTGTTATTTTGTATTTATATTCGTGAAAGAAAATGTAAAAATATAAACGAAATTGGATAGAGAGTATAATTACCAAAAAATGTTAGAAAGAGGATAGTATTGTCAAAAAAAAGTGAAATACTAAACTCTACTTTGAAACGTTAATAATATTAGCTTTTCACAAACACTATTTCAAACATTATTTAGAATAAAATACTATTTAAAATACTGTTTCACCGAGTAACCAAAATAGGAGGAAGTAATGTTTTGCCTTGGTCAAAACACTAAACACTATTTAAAATGTTGTTGTCAAATAGGGCCTTAGTGGAAATAATCTCAACCACTTATCTATCTACTAATCTCAATGCATTCCTTAATTACTTCATAAAATGTTATATAAGCATCAATTTTTTTTGTTCAATAAAAAACCCAAATTCTACAAATACTTTTTCATTTATTCTTTATTTTGCCCATAACAATTAAACATTTAAAATTAATAAACAGTTATATGTATAAAACTATTTTTTCATTTTTTTTGTCCATATCTAAGCATAAAATAAGATATTGCGTCTATATTGTGTTATATAAAACTAAAAATAATACAATAAATGTTCAATAATTATATGATCCCATGCATTGCACAAGTCTAAAACTCGATGTTATATTATATATTCACAGGTTGTATATTCTGTGTTCACAAATCTGTTAATATTTGTTTACAAGATAGTCACAAGTGTTATAATAAATATTCACAACTCTTTTTGTCTATTTATAAAATATATATTCACAATAAGTGAACAATATATTCAACAACCTTTACAATGTTTCCAACTTGTAAACAAAACGTTCGAACTTCTTCATAATTTGTAAATTATATATTCACAATTTATAAATTATATATTTTCAAATATCAACCAATATAATTCACGCAACTAATGAACATTATATATTTGCTTCTTCAGTATGTCGTCGTCTTATTCTTCTTCGCATATACTACATACATACACTACCCCTCCATAGCAACAAAACGTTATACACATACACACACGCACATCAATTACATTAAAGGGAGATAAGAAATGGTGGTAGGAATAGACAAGAACGATATATAATGAAAGAGACAATCAGCAGATATACGGAGTTTTTCTTTTAAAGCATCTGTTAGCTTTATGTGTGTATTATTACATTTTAAAGATGATTGAATTATTGTCTTCTATAGTTGAGTTTATTGTAAGGATAGTGATGTCCCTTGGTCCTTAATTGATAAGTAGACTAATCGTAGCAAAAGTTAATAATGGAGCTTGGAAGAGTTATTTTAAAGACCTAGGGGTGAATTTGGTTTGATTTTGGACATATTTCAAACTAAATCAAATTAACTGCTTTTGGTTTAAAATTAACCAATTCATTTTGGTCATGTATAATAACTAAACCAAATCAAGATATTTAAAGCTGGTTTTGTTTGGTTTAGTTTTTGGTCTTATTAAAAAAATTTAAAAACTCAAATTTCATGATAAGAATTAAAAAAAAAAAAACAACAACTCACATTTTACTTGCAAATAGAACTTGTTAAAGCTTTGAAACAAAATTAAGAGGTGATGGGTTCAAGTCTCTTAATTCATATTTTTATATGAAAGAATTCATATATATATATATATATATATGTGTGTGTGTGTGTGTGTATGTTGTTCACTCGGTTAAACTGAAACCAATTACACCTTTAGGAAAACTGAACCATTTGGTTTGATTTGCTTAAAAATATCCAAAGCTTTTTTCTAAAAAATAAAACTGAACTATTGAGTTGGTTTAGTCGGTTTAACTAACTCATGTTCTCTCCTAGTTGCTCGGGATCGAAGATGGAATGCCTTTAGGGATACGACTTGCTTCTTGAGTAGAATATTCTTTTTATGAAATTATTACTTGGCTCTTAATGTTTGCACGAATATATCATTTGCTTATCATGTTTAGCTAGGTCTTTGAAAATGATCTTCGAAAGGTGTTTCAAAAGGTCCTTTCTTAAGTTGTTTGAAATTTAAAAGGAGTTCTAAAAAATTTAACAATGTACTTAATAGATGGGGCATGCACTTGACTACATAAAAATTAACCTCGATCGATAATAACCTGCCAATTTTGTTGTTTGGTGTGGTTGAGCCATACAATCGACCGCAAGAGTGTGATGGTCAATTTATTTAAATACCATCAACCACACACAGTCAAACAACTTCTTTACAAGAGCGTATGCCTTTAAGCATTATTTTAAGAGCTTTCTAATATTATCTTAGTGCATTTACTCCAAAATTTGAGCCATAAATTTCACGTTCTTGAGCATTTAATATTTTATTGTACTCACTTTTTAAGGAGTTATTGCAAATCCACTTTTATTATCAACACTCTGTTGTATTTAATCTCTTGAGCTAAGAAAAATGAGCTTTTTTTAGAGCTCAAAAAAGAGCGAAATATTCTCAAATGTAGAGTTCACTTGGGGGATTTTGTGTTGTAGAAAGTGTTGATATAGCTAGTTGTTTATTTGTTGTAATATTTTATTGCTACCTGTGTATTTAATTTAGGATATTATAAATCTTGTAAATTGTCACTCATGAAAAATATTCAGAAAATACTTTTTCAATATGGTATTAGAGCTATTGCTTATGCATCTACAGAGATCTATTGGATTTGGTTCCTCTTTTCTGAGCTCCAAATCCAATTATTAATGACATGAATCCTCTAGTGTGATAATATTGAAGCCAACTATCTCACTGTTAATCTAGTCTTTCATGCACGCACCAAAAATATTGAAGTGAATATCCATGTTGTATGAGAGAATGTAGCATCAAATCAATTGCGAGTATGTTTTGTCTCTTCTATTGATCGTTGGCCGATATTATGTGGAAAGGTCTCTCTGTTCTTCACTTCAAACATTTATGTGGCAAGCTCAATCTCTTACACTCAGTTTCGCTTGAGAGGGAATGATAAGATATAGCTAGTTGTTTATTTGTTATAATCTTTTTATTGTTACTTGTGTATTTAGGATACTTGTACAGTAAATCTTGCAAATTATCATTCATGAAAAACATATAGAAAATACTTTTTCAATAGGTGTAAAGATAGTTGGTTTTCCATTTGCTTCACTACCATTTGAAGAAAAGTGCTTGGTCTTTAGTAGAACTTAGAAATCCTAAAGTGGAAACTTTAGGTAGCAAACTAGCCATTCAGTAGTGCAAACTACTATATAAGTCTTGCATTTGATCTTTCCTCTTCCTAAACTCTTTATATTTTTACACTTTCGCTATGTCTATTATTGCTTTATAGAATTGATATTGAAAGATGTTTTGCGTCTATTCCAAAAAGTTTCCATAATCTATTTCAGTCCCCTCTTAGGTTATATTAGTCATTCAAGATAATGGAAGTAGACGAACATTATGCTCGAGTGGTACAATAATTTTATGCCTCTCAAACCCCATAAAATGTAGGGTAAGAGGTTAGATATGGGTTGTGTTAAAGATGGCCTAAATGAGCATTATTTCATAGGATTAGGAAAAATAATAATAATATGTTTGACACTACTAAATGTCATTTATGCTATATTATATAGAAGAACCCTTTGCAATATAATAATGACAATTGTCGAATCTTTTTGTCACATGGCTCTCTTACATTACAATGATATCAACCACTATATTTGGTGAATAAATGATTTTGTTTTATTTTAGTGAGATTTACATTGATTTACTAATTTATTTTAATATTTACATATTACATACGAGAATTATAACATGCAATCTAGATTGATTGCAGATATCTATGGTAACTCTCCAAATTGGTTGTTATCAAATCGTTACCTATTTTAATTGTTTTTTATTACTATAGTTGGAAATTATTGTAATTTACTTAATATATCATTATCGTATAATGTTATTTATGGTAATTTGAGTTTTGGTTAATATCGACAAATTGTCTTTTTATTCATATGTTTTTATATTCAGATCCTATATTCTATATATATATTTTTAGTGAAACTTTCATCCACATACGCCATTACACACTATAGATCTTTCAACTTTTTAATTTTATTTTATCCCTTCAGTTAAATGTCTTCTTTTGAAACTTCAGTATTGTATCTATCCTTTTTTCCAAAATGATCTTTTCATTGCAAAATTGATAGTAGGTATTCTTTGATCCGTAGATAGCTGGATATCCAGGTACTCATCTCATCTTATTACTTTTTATCTTTCAGAATTTATTTGTATTTTTTGTGTATGTTCTTACCTATAAAACTATTAGGCTTCTTATCCATTAATAAAAATAATTTTTTTATGAAATATCTACGGTAATTAAATAAGATACTTAAATTTAGAAAGTAAAAAAAGGAAAATGAAGGTTTTCGTTTGGAAAAAGAAAAGATGATCTACATTTATTAAAGTTTAACTCATTTACAGAGGTAAAACTAATTTTGAATTAGAATAGTTAATATTAGAAGAGAAACATATATTATATTTTCTACACGAATCCATGTTTATTCAATTCTTAAAATTTAATTTGATAGCAATATTTAGATTAATATAAAACAACTCTATTTTTTAGAAAAACTAATCATATATTTTGCAACATGTGCGTGGTACGGGTGTTACACTAGTAATTATTTATAAATAAGGGATATTTGCACTTAACTTAATGTGTGGGGTTAGTGACACTTTACCCCTAATGTAAATAAATAACCATTTAAATTTATTGAATAACGATCAACTTTGTTAAATTTAGCTTCCTTAGTTAAAATTTATATTTGCCCTTATAATTTTTTCCCTTAACAAGATGAAAACCAGAAACCCAACAACGTGTCTTTTGTCATGTTATGTTTGTGTTTAAGAATTATTCTCCAGTTGTGCAATTTCAAGGGAGTTTGAGAATCGCATATGTGCTTTTAGTTTGTTTCGATCTGCCGAGGAGGATTGAAAATCAAATGAGTAGTGAAAGAGAAAAGGTGGAATTCTTCATTGGGTTTTTGCTTTTTTCTTTTGTAATTTTTTATTTGCTTTTTTCGATTGAAAATTAAATGAGTAATACAACTCTTTTTAAACTTTGTTTGTAACAAAAATTTCATACATCAATTCATCGTCTTTATTTTAGAAGTCCTAGATTTTGAGTTTTAATCATGTAAAAGATTATTGAAAAGAACATTTTTTGCTCAACTATTGAAAGAGAAACTTGTTAGTGAACATAAGGTATTTTAGACGCCAAGAAAGTGTTGAGCTCTAATTTTTTGGGTTTGAAACGCACTATGTTCTACTAATACAAATTTATTTTGTTAAAGTAAAAATTTTTAAGAGTAAATATGAAATTTAAATAAGGAAGTTAATTTTAAAAGGTTGACCATTAGTCAATGGAGTTAAGTGGTTATTTTACATCAGGATAGAAAGTGTTACTAGCTCCATACATTAAAGCGGTTGAGTGAAAAAAGTTATAAATAAAGGTTAAAATTCTCATTAAAATGTAGGATAAAATAGATTGAATCCTTGTAGATTATGTAAAGTGCGTCACACACTTTTTGTATTATTGAAATCTTCTCATAATTTCTTTTTTACTTTTTAATAAAAGAAAATGTCATTTTCCCACATGAATCTTTTGTTTAAATGGTAAACTCTGCTATGAAGTTTCAATTTTACCCATTCTCCTATCGTGTGAAGCTTTGCCAAATAATATCTTAGGATATTTTCACTTTTTCATTTGTTTACTAAGTTATTTACTTCAATTTTATTATCGTTATTTTTTATTCTTTATTTTATGTTTTTGAATGCAAATTTGTTACAAAATATATATTAAATTAGAAAAATAACGATTTTAATTTGATATGTCTATGTATATATATGTATTTACTAAAAATAAATTTTAAATTGATCTAATTTTTATTTAATTTTGTATAACACAAATTTTATTTAATAACTTAGTTTTTTATTTTTATATTTTATGCTTTTAAAAGGTTAATTCATTAAAAAAAAAATAATCCATTTGGTTAGAGAAAAAGATTAGATTAAATTGAAAAGGTTAGATTTTAAAGTAAATTTTAATTTTTTTTCTTTAATCTTGTGTGAAATGCAGATTTTGTACAATAAAATTTTCAATTTTATCTGATCTTTAATTAGAATGTAGATTTTTTCATTGGATTATTTTATTAAATTATTTAACTTTTTATATTTTTTATTGAATGATTCATTATTTTTTAAAGCATACTGTTTTTGGAAAGATATTGCTGCGAATTTAAAAGACATAAAATCGTAGCGCACCAAGTGCAACATATAATTGTCATTAGGGATGTCAATGGTACCCTGCCCTGCAGGGGTATCAGCGCGATAGGGGCGGGATTTTTGCAAAAAAACACCTGGGACGGGGCAGGGCAGGGTGGGGTTTTTTCTTTATACACTAGTGCCAGGGTGGGGCAGGGTCGGGGTTGGGTGACCTCGCCCCGGTCCACCCCGGTATATATATGTATGTATGTATGTATATACATATGTATATATGTATCTATACATATCTATATATATACATGTATGTATGTATGTATATTATATATTATTTTTAATAATTATGATTGGAAGTAAGTTTAGATTTAATGTGTTATTGTTGTAAAATTATGTTGAATTTTAAGTATTAGAGTTTGAATTTGATGTGTTAAGGTTTGGTGCATGATTTATGTTATTTTTTGTTTATTTTTATCTAATTAAAAAGTAGGGATTTTACTTGACAGATAGGGATTTAACAAATAAGTGTTTTGTCCCGATACTACGACCCCTTTAGCTTTTGTTGACAGGTGCCCCATAGGTAGAGGCATGGTGTAAAAAACACAGGTAGGGGCGAAGATGGTAGTCAGGAGAAAACTCGGGTACAGGTATAAGGGTGGGGTACGGATAGATGGAAAAATACCAGGTGCGGAGTAGGGGTTTGTGAACCCCACCCCCATTGACATTCCTAATTGTCATAGTGTTTGGAAGTTCTTGTAATTTGAAATTTATTTCACTTGTAAATGAATTCCATAAGGAATTTTATTTACAAATGAATTCTATTGTTTGAATACGTAAAATAATTTTAAGTCAATTCTATCATTTGTAAATTTGAATTGTTTTTGGAATATATGTAGAATTATAGTTAATATGTACATTTTACTTAAATATGATTGTATAAAAAACTGATAGTATTGTATTATATTAATAATTATAGGAATATTTTTGTCTATATAAGATTTTTCATGAATTTGTTTTTTGTGAAATTGTAAATTCTATTTCTTGAACTAAGATTTGAGTATAATTAAAGGAAATTTATGATTTGTAAATCTTAGAATTCTAAATGAGTTTTATATTTTAATAAGGTGCTACTAAACATAAAAAAATAAATTTGTAAATGAATTTCATAAAATTTTGTGGGATTCATTTGTTGCAAACAGTACGTGTGTTCTGTTTTCAAGGAGATTTGTCTGCAAAGGGGCCGTCTTCACATTTGGAACCTGTGGTCACCGAGTGTCATTAATTTACACGTAACAGCGAGCTTCCTTTATCTAAAAAGAAAAAAGAAAAAAAGAAAATTATATAAAGGTCGAAAATAAAGGGTTAAAAACAAAATGTAGTACGCCATCCAGAAGTGGGCCCCACAGTAAAGAGGACCTCACAAAGCCGAAGTGGCAGCTCTCGCCTTTGGGTCGACTGATGGCCCCCTAAATCTTCCTCGCTACGCTTTCACTCAAATTCTCATCCCACACCTTCGCTTTCACTCCGCCTGAATTGGTTACAACTTTTCCGTAGAAGAAGTATATATATATTTTTTACAATAATTATTTAATTTAGTTTTGAAAGAATTAAAACTTAAAAAATCTTTTTCTAAGAATTAGAATATTCAATTTCTCTTATTTTTTCAAAAAATATTTTAAAAAAGAGCCAATCTAGACGAGTCCGCTTGCTTTTTACTCCCTACACTCACTCACACTCAGGCGTGGGCAAAATCGTCATTTAAAACCCCAAGGCATCTATACGCGGGATATACGCTGAAAGTAAAACGCGGTGTCGTTAGTACAAAATCTCCTTAGCCCTACCCCACCCCACCCCACCATTTTCCACGTCAGCAACATTTTGCTTTTTCTTTCTTTCCCTTCTTTCTCTCTCTCTCTCTCTCTCTCTCTCTCTCTCTGTGTGGCCGTGACTAGAATTCACTTTCTGCGGTGTTTCCACATGTTGTTTCCTCTCTCACTCTATAAAACCCAAATTTCATAAATTTTACCCAAAAAAAAAAAAGTAGTTTTTATTAGCATAACGTAGCTTTGATACCAATTAGTACGAAGAGGTGAAGTGTGATCGTTGAGAAGATTGAATTGGAAAGGAGTAGAGAAGAAAAAGGATGGCTGTGATTCCGGTGAGATCATTGCCGGTGGGTTACCGGTTCCGGCCGACGGACGAGGAGCTAATAGATCACTATTTGAGGTTAAAGATCAACGGTTACGACAAAGAAGTTCGGATTATTCGTGAAATTGATGTCTGCAAATATGAGCCTTATGATTTGCCTGGTAACCTTTTTTTCTTCCCAACTTTTTCTTTTGTTTTGTTTTATTCTTTTTTTTATATATAATTTTGATTTTTACCGTACATGTTTAAATTGAAATTTGTTTTGCTTCACTTGATTGGTGGTACTTATGTGGTTTATTTTTATTTATTTATTTATTTTTGCTGAACAGCTAGTGTGTATGTTTTAGCATCGGCTAGGCTTAGGTAAAGTTGGTTTTTTTTTTTTTTTTTTTTTTTTTGATTTTGATTTTACTTTTTGCTGATTTAGAGGAATGTAGGATGATTATTTCAGGAAAACTCGGAAAAATTCGGTGCACGAAACTCTTGTAGAACACGGGTAAATAGTAGGGTTATACTCACTGTAAGGGGGGTTACGCTGCATTTTTGAGTTGTTTCCCTGATTTGGATCTCTAACGGCCTTGCCAAGGATATATTTATGGTATGATTCAGCATTGTTATATCATGATTTGGGAAGTGCCTTTATATATGTATGTGTTTGTGGACGTTTTTAATTTCTTGTGTCCTTGTTGGTTGATGTGGAATATACTTTGTATGGCTACTTTGATTTTTTTTCTTCAAAAGATGAGAGATTATGAATTTCATGATGACTTATCAGGGTTGATGCTAACTTGTAGTATGTTATATGATTTGATACAGATCTGTCCATAATAGAGTCGCAAGATAATGAGTGGTTCTTCTTCTGCCCCAAGGATCGGAAGTACCAAAACGGGCAGCGTTTGAACCGAGCAACAGAGAAAGGGTACTGGAAGGCCACTGGTAAAGATAGGAACATAACTTCGAAGAAAGGAACAAGGATTGGTATAAAGAAGACTTTAGTTTTTTACACCGGGCGAGCTCCTGAAGGCAAGAGGACCAATTGGGTGATACACGAGTATCGTGCTACCGATAAGGAATTGGATGGCACTCATCCAGGGCAGGTGCAAAATTTTGTCTATCTTTAGATTGAAAAGCACATATATTTTTTGTGTAATATGTTTTATTTCTTGATGTCTAGATCCACATGACTTTTCTTATAATGTGATTTTTCAAGAATATGTGCTTCGTTTTTAAGAATATAATGATTTGTTTGCCTTCTCTGCGTTGGCTTTTTATATTTGTGAAGTTTTAGGGAAACATCTATTGCACCATCTTATGGTTCAGTCCTCTAAAGGAAGAAGATGGAACATATCTTAATTGTCTTTGCTACCATGAGATGTTGTCATGCTATCAGTGCCCTGAACGGATTATCAAGTGATTATCTATTTGAAAAGCTGAAGCTCACTTCTTGTGTAAAATAAAATGACATGACTGATTTTTGTTATACATGGGACTTACTAGTCATTTTTCATATCAGTTCAGACTGACTCCAAATAGAATTAATTCTGCTTTGTTTCTTTGGGTTTTTTTTTTTTTGTTTTTGGTTGGTCATTTTAATTTCCTTTGATTTGCATACTATAAAGATAAAGTTATTGGCTTCATATTTACAATAATAATTTGATTTCTCAGGGTGCCTTTGTTCTCTGTCGGCTATTCAAAAAGAGTGACCTGAAGCAAGATGAGAATGGCGAAAATTCAAATTGTGATGAAGTTGTGGAACAGAATCCTATATCTCCATCCATCAATATATCTCCAGATGTACAAGAAAATTCAGAGGCAGCAACTCCAGTTTCAACAGTCCCCATTGAACACCAACCCTTTAGTGCTGTGGCTTGTACAGAAAAAAACCCTGGGAGTGCAACACTTGACACTCCTTTATCTAACGGCTTGCACAGTGGCAGTTGCATTGCTGATGATATGGATGATCAAAATTTAGACATAACGTCTATACCTGTGAGTATTATATCAAAGATTTTTTGTTTCAGTGATGAGCTGTCTTTTTGTTTTATTTAATATCCATAAACACTAACTTCCCTTTCATGTTCTGCATGCTTCAGCCGGATCCAGAGCTGGAGAAAGCCTTGGGAGGTTTCTTTGACCCTGTACCAGATGATTGGAAAATGTTTTCACCACTTCATTCCCAAATGCAGGCAGAACTTGGTTCAGCCTACTTATATAATCCTTTGACTGATAATATGGATGATTATAAGGCTGTCCAGCTTCAGTATGGAACAAATGCCTCTGACATTAATGAGTTCTTAAACTCGGCCTTCATGAGTACCGAGGAACATTGTCATGAAGACTCTGGCTTCCCCACAGCAAGCGGTCAGTTTAATATGATAAGTAGGGCTTCTGTTAAGGATGGTGGATCATGTAGCGAGTCAGAGCCAGAAGTAACTCAGGGACCGGTAAGTGGAAGCTTATTGAGACAATTTCATGGTTGATGTCTTCGGTAGCTTTCTGTTTTACTAGACTGCTGCTCCTCTGGGGCCTGTTTGCCTTGTGCAGTAGTCCATTATCCTGGGTTGAACTATTCAGCATTTTTATTATCATGCTTCATGTTCTATGTACTTCTATTAAACTTATGTATAAGGTTCACCTTATAATCTAGGTTGAGCCCAGAATTTTCGAGAATGAGTTGCTTATGGCGGCAGATATTGGACAAGGTGTTCCCCTTCAGAGGGAGTTTACCATGCAGATGCCAAATGTGAACGAAGCTTACGGAACTCCTGGTTTCATAGAGAACATAGGGCTCCAGCAAAACAATTATGTCCTGCCGGGTGCTCTCTCTATTGGTCACAATGGCAATCAGGTGTCGAACTTATTACATGTCCAAGGATCTGGTGTGGATGGGACTGCAGTAGGCAGTGCAAGTAATACTGGGACTGGAATCAAAATAAGGACCCGCCACAGGCGAAATCAACCAAGTGAGCACAATTTTGCAGCACATGGAACTGCCCCCAGAAGAATCCGCTTGCAAATGAAACTTCAAGTTGGGCCTGCTCAGTGCGGGCTACCTTCAGAATCAGCTGCTACTGAGGTGAAATTCCTTCCCAGTGAACTAAATAACATGACATTCTTGCTAAGCGGAGATTGAATATCTTGAGATTTTGCTTATGCAGGATGAACAAGCAACTAAAGAAGGTGCTCCTCCTTCAGTGGATGAAACAAAGAACTCGTTGCTTGATAAATCTGACAAAGATGAAGAAGATGTTTCTCACCGACCAAGTACAGGTCCAATATCGAAGGAAATCTTGAAGAATTACAGTGAGATTCGTTTACCTTCACGCAAGGTTGCTGCTGAGCACTCGAATATGTTTCTGATGTATATGCCTAAGTTGCTTATAGTTGCAAGTATGCTTATGGTCTTTATTGGTGTCTGGGCATACATTTTCCAATAGTTTGCAGGATGGCCTATTTTATGTACAGGACATCCAGATGTGTTTATTTTGTAGGTTTTAAGGGTGAGATAGAGGCTTCATCTGTTGATTAATTAGTATCACTTCTCGTAGGTTTGAGCTGAGACGAACACTGTTAGTCGTATAACTTGGTTTTGTATATATCCTTTTATGTATAATTTCAGCCGGATGGAGTCCTAAACCTATTGCAATATTCCTTCCTCTCTGATCTTGGTTGTCTACCATATGATCTTTATGGCAACAAGGATAAACACCCTGAAGCAAAACCAGTAATGGTTAACATCAACAACATTCTCAAAATACATGGTTACTATATCTATTTGGGCAGATAATATCTTTGTTTATATGGCTTATTATTTGGCATTATTTGTTTTTGAGTATAGATAATGGCCTGCTAATTTCTAATATTACTGACTTCTAGGCAATGGAGGAGCACTTTGAGCATATAAGCAGGCTTGATGATGTTGTTGGTGTGTTCATTTCTGTGGCTCAACCAGAAGTATGTGAATAACATTTATGTTGTTCTAGAACCATTAAGAGGGTGTTTTGTAGTGTTGATTTGGATGTTTGGTAGTGTTTATTTGGATGCTTAAATAAAAAGTTAGTGAGAGGAGATATCTTCTTTTAGGTGCTTATAAGCATCCTGATAAGCACTGCCAAACACCCTTTAAGTTGTTTGCAACTTGAAGTCTGTTGCCCTCCCATCCAGAGAGGTTATGAATTCAAAACATAAAAATGGGTTCTTTTTATTTTCAATTTTTTTTTTCAAGTTAAGATTATGAATTATTAATGTGAAATTGGATTTTATCCTTTTTTAGATCCCGTAGATAACTAGAATGTCGGGCATTGGGTCATCTCTTTTAGAACTAAATATCACTGTATTCTTTAGCATATAGTAATTCATATTTAGGTCTAATTCAAACCAAAATTGTGATTATAATTTTTTTTTTAATCGTTACAGCTTTAAGACGGCTAGGAAGCTTAAAGGCAAGTCATATTATGGTATATGATCATAGAAACGCTCTACAGGAAGTTGGGGATGAACACTCTCAAGGGTTGGTAAACCTTTTCTAGTAAGGATATATGCCCAAATGGAGGCTGGGGTGATAAGAAGGTTGTAATTTACGTTACTTGACTAGTGAACTAAAAGGTATGGAGTTGAGAATGTGACTTGGGGTTTCTCACCGGTGAAACCCCTATAACTCTAACTCAAAGGAACTATGAAGTAGGCACACCAAGCCAAGAAAGTGACTCTATAGGGATTATATATCCAATTGGTGTTGTACTGCAATCTCTTGCTTTCTAATTCTACCGTAATCACAAAATTTTCACATAGTTTAATTTTCAGGAATCATTGCCCCTGAGAAGAGTAGTACAAACAAATAGAGGACTACTTTAAAGCCCACGTAACATATGGCTTGAAAATACATAAAATTTTGAAATTTGGAAGGTGATTTTGAAATGTCTTAATGTTATTATTCGGTAGAACATAACAGAAAGTGATAATTATTATATATTTCTGTTCGTTCAAATATTTTTTCATCATTACTTTATTTAAATTGAATCAAATAAGAAATAGAATTGGTTATTTATTTATTTTAATATGAAGCGTCAATTCCTAACCATTTGGAGGTTTTGTGTCTGGAATGGTTAGCCCATGAAAAACAGGCTGATGTCCAGAACTCCTCGGCTTGGGTATTTAATTAACTATGAGTTGTACTATGCACGGGTTTAAATATATTTTAGTATTAAAACAATTTTTATTATACTTCATTTGTAAATAATTTTATAAGATTTTTTTGGATAAAAAAATTTTTGATAAAGCACCATTAAGAAGTAGTAACACAAATATTTATCAACTCAATTTTATTAATAAATCATAAAAAGATGAAAATTTGTCTTAAAATTCGAGAATTGCATCTCCAGACTAGTAAATTCTATACATAGCTTTAACTTGAACTTGACAATACGTCATATCTTTTTAAAGATCTTTCAAATTAATGTAAAAATAGGAATATTGTGTGTTTTGACACTTTCTTTTGGTCAAAAGAGCGAATTTCATCAAATGAAAAAAGACTAGACATTTGGACCTACTAGACTTGGCCCAACAAGTACAGGAGGACCACGGCAATAGCAACCAAAACATGATCCAAACACAAAAGAGAATAAGAGCAAGTGCATCATTATATAAAAAATAGAAAGCTCAACCCAAGGCCAAATAAAGAGCCCTAGCCTTTCTCGAGAAGCCCAGTCTTCAATAAAGCCAATATGTATATTATATTTAGAGGGAATATTGTTTGGTCTAATTTGGTTTTGAATTTATTTTAAACTAAACCAAATCAATTGATTTTCATTAAAAACTAATGAATTAGTTTCTAGTCATATAAAATAACCAAGCCAAACCAACATCTTTAAAGTTGGTTTGGTTTGGTTTGGTTTGGTTCCCCATTTGTTTTTTTAAATTAATTTTATCAAAAATTCAAAAAAGTAAAGAAGATAAAAATTTACCCAATAATATCAAAGAAAAACATTAACAAATAGTTTAAATATGATTTATCATCCATATTACATGTTTAACTTATTAGTTTATATTGTATTATATCTTGAGTTGTATTCTTGTTAGAGGATATTATTGTAAAATCACACTCTTTACACTTGTATTATACACGTAATATATACATAAAATTAGAGATAAATATAATTCATACAAGTTTAATTAACATATATATAAATTAGAGATGAATATAGTTTAGTTTGATTTTGTTTGATAGGTGGACCTATTTTTAAAACAAACCAAACTAGTTGATTTTCATTTGAAACTAACTAGTTGATTTTTAACAATATAAAATAACTAAACCAACCCGATTTTTTTGGTGAATTTAAGTTAATTTTGTCGGTTTAACCAACCGTTGTTCATCCTAAAGTTGTATTTGATGTCAATCAAAGAAAAAAAATATAGCAGTCAAATACATAATATCACATTAAATCATTAACAATAGTTAACAAAATTAATAAAATCTTAAAGAAATGTGTCAAACTCTTATTTGATAAAAGAAGGGATTACTTAGTGCGTGTGTGGCAATACCTTTTCAAATAACGTTTAGCATTTTAACTAGTTAAAACACTAATTTGCTAAATTATTGCTATTCAGTAAACTAGAGTTTCAATTAACTTTTAGCGTTTTAACTAATGTTTCCCAAAAGTTAAAAATTTAGCCTTTTAAGTAACTTTTACCTTTTTATAATTTTCTTAGCAATTCTATCCTTTTTGCATTTTTTGAATTTTCTGTTCTTTCTCTAATGTCTCTCTATATTTTTACCTTTTCTTTTACAAATATAAATAAAAAATAATATAAAAATGAATTTCAATTTCTATATAATCAACATTACTAAAAGCATAAGTTTTATTAGTACTTTTTTTTTTGGACAAATGTTTTATCAAAAAATTAATTATACTTTAATATTAAATATGATTATAAAAATAAATATCTAATTATGAAATATAATTCCTATAATAGTAACAATAATTACAATTATCATAATAATAATAATAATAATAATAATAATAACATGATATCAATATTGTTTTATATTATTTTACATTTATCAGTTAATTTAACAGCTAATTTTACCAAACACATTTTATTCAATTAAGTAGTTAAACAGCTATTCACTAACAACTAAAATATAATAACTATCAACTACTCTAACAGTTAAATTTGTTAAAGAGGTTCAAGTGGTCAATATTACTTCTCTAACAGTAGCACCCTGATTTCAAATTCTGTGGTGGTGGGGTTTTTGGGGAAAAAAATGATAAAGAAAAAAAATAAAGTAAAGCATCAAGGCCCAGCCCTGATGGTCCGACTCTAGCATATACATAAACTGATAGATAGATTGGAGAGATTTTCCATGAACCGCTCCATCACCAAACTTTTTTTTTTTTTTTTTTTCCCTTGGGTAAAAAAATTCATCACCAGTCAATACACTCTTGGTTCAACCACTAATTTCATGTCTCCAAGAAGCTTGTTTTGACTTACCTACAAAAATTGATGCGAAAGGCTATGTTTCCACTATCGAATTTTTGGTTCATTTTGCTCTTATACACCATCTCTATACGGGCAATCACAGGCGGGTTTGACTTTGACCAAGACAATGCAAAGCAGATTTTGAGCTCTGCAAACGAAGATAAAGATTGGTTAGTCTCGATAAGGAGAAAAATCCATGAAAACCCAGAGCTAAGTTTTGAAGAACACAACACTAGTGCGCTTATTCGAGCTGAACTAGACAAATTGGGCATCGTTTATGAATACCCTTTTGCCAAAACTGGCTTGGTTGCTCTGATTGGCTCTGGTTCGCCTCCTGTTGTTGCTCTAAGAGCTGATATGGATGCCCTCCCTATCCAGGTAGCTACACTCTAGAGCTACTTGCTTTTTGTTACTCGAATCATGCATTCGAGGTGTTCATTCCAAAAGACTAGTCTGTCGGACGAGAGAATTCCTACTGTAAATGTTTTTATCTAATCATTCCTGTTTCATATTACCTGGGTGATGCTTGTATTTAATATAGATTCAAGGCTTGCCTGGATTGGCTTTTTTTTAAGCAACTTTTGAAAAAGGGACGTTTTTGAGAAGCTAAAAATTTGGCTTCTAAAAAAACCTTTTTTTTTCTTAAGAAAAAAAGCCAATCCAGGGCTTTGCTCTTATCTCATGTATGCTATGGTCATTAGTTTACATGTATTGATTTAGTTGGTAGTTGTTTACTCATTCTAGTGTTGCTTTACTGTTTGTACAGTGAGAATTCTTGTACCAAATGACAAATCTAATCTTTATTTTGTAAGTAACGGCAAACATAAAGGAGAAAGAAATATCTTAGCAGCTCTGCATTTCATTGATTGAATATGAGTACATGTTGTCAGCTATTTATAGCTGAAGTAATACACTTGAGTTAGTTACAACTAACAGGTTCATTCTCTAACTAGCTTAACGACTGTTGCTGAGCTGGCAATCCTAACTAAATCCTTAGCATGGCCAAACTCGAGCTGCTCTTGATCAAGAGATTAGTCTTGACTTCTCTTGACTCAATACTTGCTTCTTTGTGCTTTTCCTTATTGTAAGAATACTACGACATCAAGAATGCTGAAGCTTTGTTGCGGTCATATATGGCAATACTTGTTACCTAAATGTTTCCATTTAAATTTTTGTTTTTGTTTCTTGTTAATGGTATTGGTCATTTTGGTTTTGAACACATGCAGGAGTTAGTTGAGTGGGAGCATAAGAGCAAGATTGATGGTAAAATGCATGGATGTGGACATGATGCTCACACGACAATGCTGCTGGGTGCTGCTAAGTTGCTTAACCAAAGGAAGGACAAACTGAAGGTGAACCAGGATTGCCTTTAGTTACTAAATTCTGTATTGGATACTTTCTGTTTGATAGGTGATGTTTAAGTGCGTTACAAATTTCAAATGACTTAAAGATCTTATTTTGTGAGCCAGTTGAGCTCTCATTTTTATGGTAGATCAGTTTGCAGACGAAATATTTGTATGGGAGAGGTCATGGTTATGCACAAGACCTTAATCGTTGTGAGGTAACACTTAAAAAACTTGTCTTATTTTTAGGCCATTGACTACTGAATAATTGAAAGATGCAGCACTCTAAGTAACTACTTGTCTCTTTGCTGTTAAAGTAGCAGGGAAAATAAAGAAAATCTTCTATAGGCATCTGGAATAGTTATGGATGGTCTTGCTTCATACGTAACGGTTCATTTGTAGTAACATGATTAAAGCATCCTTAAATATGGTTGAATAATTCAAGATTGTGGTTTGGATAGTGAGATATCCCCCTCATAAAGAGGAAGATAGATATAAGTGTTTCTCACCGGCATTGAACGGAGGGGATCTCTTATATGGGGTTAAGGTGTCACATAGATCAAAATGGCAACTGAAATGTGTTAATGCTTTGCAGAGTCAACTGGTCATTTTTGAGCTTCATATTGTTACTCTGAAAAAGTCTCTTATCTATCTGCCTGGTCATTCTTGAGCTTCACTGTAAGGAGGTATCTTCTCTTTCTGCACGGTTACATTTGTGCTTCAGTATCTATGGTAATAGTGCCAGGCTGAAGCTGGAAGGTCCTTATCAGTTCTCTCATTGAACTGATCATAAAAAGTCTCTATCTGTAAAGATTAAACAGCTGACGTCTGTACAAATTTCTCCCCAGCTATTTAGCAAATTAAGAATCATCAAATATGAGAATCATCAAATTTGTCGAATCAAGGCATATTTGATGAGTTGCCTACAAGATATTATGCCTCCTCAGGTGTGATTGATGAAGGAAGAAAGAACTGGCAGAATTAGATATGACATGTCCTAATAACTTCGCAATGGCAATCCATATCATTTAAATACACCATCTTTGTTATGGTCCATGATATACACTCACCAACTTTCTAACACCAAGAAAATGAATAATTCATCTACAAACTTGAGTTCTTAGTGGAGTTAAAGTCTATCATATCTTTCCTTAGTAGTCAACAATTGTTTTAAAGGAGCTGTATATTTCTCTCATCTCAAATGAAATTCTTATGCTATCTGCCACCAACATTACATCTGAGACATTGCTTCACTGATCTTCTTCTCTTGTTCCTTTTCAAAATCTTATAGCTTTATTAGAAGATAGGTGTTTCATGGTCTACATGTGTAAAAGATCTGATATCTGGTCTATACATGTCAAATTCTGTAACTATAAGACTAGAATCTCCACAAGGCAAAACTTCTGTGACTTAATATGATGGTGGTTTTCAATCTTAGTTTTATCCCTCTTGACTCATCAAAGATTAGAAGGTAGAGAGGGATCACAGTCTGAAAGTAATGCTTTATATTTTATTGCAAATCAGTACATGTCACTCTAGATGCTTAAAACAACTAAAAATCTGAAAGAATGGAGCTTCTATCTCGCACAACCATGATTCAGAAAGAATGGAACTTTCACCTGGCTCTCTTCTAGTGTTACCGTAATACCTTTTCGAGCTCACACAACTCATAAGTATGCCACCAACTCCCCTTGTTCTTTTTTCCCAATGGTTATGCTACCATGTTATCATGTTTAGATTGGAGACTGAGCTAAGACTTAATAATAATAATTCTCATAACTGTTGAAGGGAACTGTGAGACTTCTTTTCCAACCAGCTGAGGAGGGAGGTGCTGGTGCATCTTATATGATAAAGGATGGTGCTCTTGGTGATGCAGAAGCTATTTTTGGAATGCATGTTGAGTTTACGGAATCTACAGGAAGCATAGCAAGTATGGCAGGACCTCATTTGGCTGCAGTATCCTTATTTGAAGTGAAATTAGAAGGAATAGGTGGCCACGCAGCAGAACCTCACAATAGTATAGATCCAGTACTTGCTGCATCATTCACCATCTTGGCACTGCAACAACTAATCTCAAGAGAAGTGGATCCCCTCCATAGCCAAGTATGTTTTCCTTGGGTTTGATGTGTGTTATCAATATATATTTCTTCATTTATAAAGTATTTCTAACTGAAGCCGCTCTTTTTAGTTAATAAGATCAATTTATCTCTGCATATGTAATGCATATAATTCTTAATAGATGATGGCAAATTATTCAAATGAATCTGCATATTTAGGAATAGATTGTGTATTTGGAAAATACTAAAATACTCTTTGACTTCCAGACGGATCTTGATGCCGTTGACAGCTTTTGTACTCTGTTCACACAATGCCTATAGGATTTGAACTTTGACATATCCATTACCTTCTTACTACCTGTCTTAGTCCCTTTCATAGTCTAAAACTGAAAAAACAATATTATATTACCCCTTTGACCATCTGAAAGAATTCACAGATTCATGAAATGCAAAATCAGATGGCTAATTTAATCATCATCCTGTTTAGACATGAAGCACCAGCTGATGCAAATTGTACTCCTTATCAAGTTGTTGCAAGTAGTATGGGTTCATACTTTCAAGCTAAAAAGTGCAACTGATTTGATTCCTCTGGTAGATTAGCTTTTCCAGGTAACACAACCAACTTTTACCTCAGCAATACTTTGTATAAGGATTTGATCGTAAAATATCCATGCCCTTCTCATCTCTATACTATTACACCACCTCAAAATTGTTCTCTTGGAGTCAGATAAGTTCTTTCTGTGGGTTTATCTACAAGTCCAGATCAGAATTCCTTGTGTGTTTCTTTACTGTTGCAGATATTGTTGGCTGGATTATCTAGTACTGCAGTATAAGCGTTATGTACAGATAAAGCCTGAATCTGTTTCTTTCCAGTGTCAAATCCAGCATATCTTGAAAACTCTTCCCATAATTCCCAATGTTCAAATCTCTCTCGTAGGGGCTCTGTTTGCTCGCAACTGCAATATCAGGCAGGATAACCTACTTATCCATTTTTTGGCAGCTTATGAGTTCTCTATGTTCCTTTTCTTGTCAATGTTAGAATCTGAAATTTCTGGAGGAACGGCAATTTTCCAGCATCTGCAATTGACCATCTGCAATTGACCATTCTCTCTTTCTAATATGAGTAATGAGAATACTTGCTAATGTTGAAGGTGCTGTCAATCACATATGTCAGAGGTGGGTCAGCTTTGAATGTAGTTCCACCCTATGTTGAACTTGGGGGGTCTCTTAGAAGTCTAACAACTGAAGGTTTGCATTGGCTGCAGCAGAGGGTGAAAGAGGTAATAATATACTGGGTTCAGTTAAAATTTGTCTTGCAATGTCCTTTGTTATTCTTTGATCTTTGGTAAAACATTCTTTTACAAATATCATCATCATTTTGTCCATGACAATTTTGGCAACGTAGGGCTGATTTTGTTCTTATGAATTTACAAACTTTTGGTGATTTGTACTTGGTAGCTATCTTGTAAAAATTTTTCCCTTCCCCGTCTGTTTTCTAGTCTCTTTTATCTAAGTATTGATCTTAATTTCCTTTCTTTTTTGATAAAATTACCCTAAGTGCATATAATTGGATGGGTGATCCGGCTGCAGTTGAGCATCCATATTTGTTGGACAGATATTTCTGAAAACTTGTTTTCTTAAGACAACATAAATTATTAAAAATGTGTTTTCCAATTGTTTGAGTATTTTTGACAGGAACAGTTATTGAGATCAGTTTGTTCTCTTTGTTCTTAGATAAACAAGTGGCAGTTTATCCGTGAGTTGATGTTAAAACTTAACTAGATGATGGCTTGTAGGTTGTTGAAGGACAAGCAGCCGTTCACAGATGTAAGGCTTATATTGACATGAAAGAAGAAGAATACCCACCATATCCAGCATGTGTGAATGATGTGAGATTGCATCACCATGTGGAACGTGTAGGCAGACTCCTCTTAGGGCCTTCAAATGTAAGGGAAGGCAAAAAGGTTATGGCAGGTGAGGACTTCGCCTTCTACCAGGAGATAATTCCTGGAACTATGTTTAGCATTGGGATTAGAAATGAAGAAATTGGTTCCATTTATTCCCCACACAATCCTTACTTCTTTTTAGATGAGGATGTCTTGCCAATAGGGGCTGCCATGCACACTGCTCTTGCTGAGACATATTTGAATGATCATCAGCATGGCGCTGTGGTTCAGAGTTTTGGTCAGTGATGGTAGCATTTGCGGATCTCTTTTCGCGTTTCAGCAGCTCCCACCATTGCTATTACCATGGAGTGCTCTGTTTCCTGTATGTACGCTCAATGTTGTGATTGTTTTAGTGCTGCTGTATACAAATAACTGCCTGCATGTAATACTAAACAATATCGAATGTTAAAACTCTTGTTTCTGCCTTTATGGTATTCTATGCGGCCAATTTCTCCTGTTGCTTTTGAATCTTGTTTTGAAGAGATGGGGATACTAATTTAATACTTAATCCTTTTTTTTTTTTGGGTCAGAAATTAAAAGTTGTTAAATGGGTAGATTATCTTTATTTGTTACCTTCAGGGCCTCCTTCACATGCAGGCAAAACTCTTTCTTGATTGAGTTGCCCTTATTTATTTTCAATGAGTTCCGTGCAGGTGGGATTGTAGTTTTTTAAAATTGAATTGCACTAGAACCTTTTTTTTTTTTTAAATAAGAAGCAGTGAGAATGAAATCTCTTCCAGTGAAATTGAAATGCTGGTTCTCTATGCTCAACTTATTGTCATGATTGATAGATTTTCTAGACCTAAGAGCCTAACTGAGAATCTTCTAGTCTAATAGATCGTAATTTATGTTGATTTTGTATTAACGTGTGACTGGCTAGCCCTATCCTAAGCCTCTATGGCCTAGGTGCCAGACGGATGAATTGCACTCGGCCCGTCACACGTCACACTATGCTCAGATTCCGAGTCTATGTGCCAGCATGAAATGCTGCTTGAACTGTATCTCTAGGAGGTCCAACAGGGTTTATGATCATCATTCATCTGTAGAGGCGGATGGATGATTGGAGAATTTTATGTATTGGCCCTCACTTCTTGTTACTTGCAAGACTCGTACCAATCACACACTCACCTCAGGCAAAGTCTAAATTAGCTGCGCCGTGCTGGTGAAGAGAATCTAGCGCCCAAGGACGTAAAGAAAAGGAAATGGGTAAAACTACAACCATGGGATGCTCCTATATGTGTCTAACATAACACAAGACTAGTTTATAATATTAGCATTATCAATTGTTTAGATATCAAGATCACCGTAATTTTACTATTAAGGGCTCATTGGTATCACTTCCAAAATTTCATTAATGTATATTAAAACAATAAACAAAAATCTGAAAACGATAACTTGAAAACAGAAATTACAAAAATTTATATCGAGACTTTCAATTCTGAACAATTCAAATCGCGACGTTGAGTCCTAGTTCAAACAACTTTTTCCCCAAAAAACATAGCATGTGAAAATCGATGTCCACAACTTGATCACTATGATTGGGACTAACAAACTTAGCTTTCGCATAGTAAATAATCTGTCTTGGAGGAGGATGCACTTCACCTTGTGAGTATTGTGAAAACACTTTTCATGGGGATGGGGTTGCCTTAACTGGAGCATGCATGGTGCGGAAATGTCGTTATGCAACACAAAAAGAAATTTATTTTTACGTTCAATGTACCATGTCATATAAGTTCGTATCACCTGCAATCCATCAGCATTCTCACAATAAGATTCGCAGCCTAAAGTCAGTATGTAATATGAGGATTTTTTTTTTCAAGTTTATTTTTTCAAATATTTTTTTTTTTCTCAATTGACATCATAGCCAATCCTTCTAATCTTTCTCAAGACATTATTGATCTTAGGTAAGATTTTATTAAATTTAGTTTTGAAAAACTTCTTTTAGATGAAAGAACAAGTCTTGATATCGTTAACATTGTTCTAGGGGAAATATATGCATTTAGGGCCTGTTCGGCAAAATTAGTACTTAAAGTCGCTAACGACTGTTTGAGTAGCTGATAGCAGTTTAGTATAGACGATAAGATGCACCTAAAGGAGCGTGTACCTGAGGAGGTACGTAAACCCCATTTTGAGTGTGTTACACGCGCTCTAAAAAGGAAAATGAACAGAACAGCTCATCAGCTTCTCTCTTCTCTCTCTTCACTTCTTCTCTTCTCTTTTTTCTATTTTTTCTCTCCTCTCACAGCACAGAGTAAGATCCCCGTAGGAGACTACACAAAGCTCTGCGATCTAATTTTTTTCAACTCACGAAGCTTCATAAGCAATTATTTGTTTGTTCGACTTTTGATGAGTTCAACCCGCATTCCAAGGCCAACATTTGTGTCAAGTTTCGAAACAAACTCTCCTCGTGGACAGCAAGCAAATCAAGGCTTAGTTTCAAACCCAAACTCTCCTCGTCGACTTGCTAGTTATGTTGCCATGTGTGTGTGATGTATGTGTAAGGGTGTGTGTTGCTGCAATAAAAAGTGTGTATGGACACAGAGAAGGTTTTTGTGGTCTTGTGATTTTGAAACTTGCTTTGATTTGCTTTCACACATGTTTGATGAATTCTTTGATTTTTGTCTTTTTTTGATAGCATTATTCTTTGGTATTTTGTGGATTTGTTGTTTTAAAACTTTGTGGTTTTGTAGTTTCGAGGCTTGCTTTACTTTGCTTCCATAGATAATTGATGAAAGAAGGAGAGACAGACGATTTTTTGAGTTGTTCAGTTTTTCTTTTTTTTATTTTTTATTTTGAAGAATTAAATATTTTTGTATTTGTGGAAGATTTAAACAAAAAAATTGCAAAAGATAAAAGAAGAAGAAAGATTGTGAAAATGATGTTTACAGTTGTAAACATTATTGGTTAAGATTGTAAATATTTTGATCAAAGTTGTGAACATGTAGTTTATAAGTGTGAATATGCCATTTTTCAATTGTGAACATATAATGTAAAATACTGACACATATAATATAAAGATTGTGAATATATAAAAATTGTGAACGTGCAGCATAAAAATTGTGAACGTAAAAAATGTGAACATATAGTATAAAAATTATGACCTATGAAAATTGTGAAAATATAATATAAAGACTATGAATATATATATCTGTAAATAATTAAAAAATATTGAAATAATTTTAAAAAATTAAAATTGTGAACATATAATATGAAATTTATAAAAAAAATATTTGTGAAAAAATATAAAAATATAAAGAGAGATTGGGTTTATGGAAACTTACTAAAAAAATTAAAGTAAGGATATGATTGTCAAAAATTAAAACGCTAAATACTATTCTGAGACGTCAATATTATTAGCTTTTGGGAAACACTACTTTCAAATGCAAATATTACATAAAACACTATTTTATTGAACAATAAAATAATATTTTAAATTGGCCAAAACACTAAATACTATTTAAAATATTGTTGTTGAACTAGACCTTAATTTGAAAAATAATCAAATCATTTTACATGATTGATTATATAATTAGAGTATAATCTCTCTATATGATTTCTCTTAGAATTTTTAAATTTGAAAATAAATCTAAACTATCAATAACTAGTGGTAGGTTGTTGTTGACTAATTAGGAGGTAGAATGAGATTTTCTAGGGATTGTGGACCTTTTTTATTATTATTTTTTTCTTGGTTAAGAACACAATTAAATCAGATAATATTTTTTCTAATTAAATAAACTATAATGACAATATTTCCAAATTTGGGGCTTCAAATTTTTGGAGGGCCCAAAGTAACGACTTTGCTTGTTTTACCTTTCAGCCACACTTGTCAGCACCCAATATATCTATCCATTTCTATTTTTATATCAACCTATCTATTTGTACACGTTGAAGTCATTCAGGCTGCATCGGACCTTAACCCCTTAGCTGTCTAAATGAAAAACACTTGATAGGTTGACTTGAAAAATAATAAATTTTGTTAAATATTTTTAATGTTTATATTCTGCTAAATATTATTAATGTTCTTAATGTGATACAAAGTATTATCATGTTCAGTTACATAGATTAATATCAAGTACAATGTGCAAAATGCTAATTTTAATTTAAGATTAGATAGTATTTATGAACATGACCATCATATAGTCATTAGGGATATACAAAAAGTTGAAAAAGCCGCAAAAATCGATTCGGTTGAATCGAATCAACCGTAAACCATCAGTTTTTAGCGTAATTTTGTCGGTTGCGGTTTTAATTTTTAAAAACCGCTTTGAGCGGTTCGGTTAACGGTTTTGAGGGATCAAAATTGCGGTTAAACTGAACTGCTCACTATTATTTGTATTTATATATATACATATATATATGTATGTATATATGTATGTATGTATTATATATTAATAAGTAATTAAATATGTGGAAAATATATATTAGTGTTAGCCTCCTACACTAGGGTTTTAAAAAGTGCTCTTCAGTTGTTGGTTTTGCAGATACAGCATTTACAGTCTGAATACAAGTGAGGACTTTTAGTACAATTCTTTAGAAGAAAAGGGTCATTGATATTTAATTTTATAACAATGTAGAAAGTTGGCACTTGATGGTTTTTTAAGTTGGAATTGGTTAATTAACCAAATCTTGGATCAAATAAAATATCCGTCTATTGCAAATTTTGGCTATCTAATCAAATATATGTATACACGTGTGCACACATACATGTATATACACTTAAAACCGACCAAAAAAAACCGCTAAAACCGTATTGATCGAAACCAATGATTTCTTAATTGAAATAGGCAGCTTTGGTTATAGAAAATAAAAAATCGCAAATTTCGGTATGATTAGAATTTTCATGCAAAAATTGACCGAAATCGCCCGCGTACACCCATAATAGTCATGAAGAAGACAAATGTATAAGAATTGTACATATGTTATTTATATGTGAAAAGATTCAGTTATAATAGATTTCTATTTTACCCGTATGTTAGGAGATTTTAAAAATGGCTATCAAATCCAAGTTAGATTTACTAGAAAAATTCATTAGTTTGAAAATTCAGTTTCAAATATTAAGGCAAGTTGTCATCCTTTTTCATTTGTAATTGATAATAAAGTTTCATTGATAAATAAGATAAATATAATTTTTTTTATTGACAAAACCCGTGCTCGAAAATCAAACAATTTGGAGCACGGGTTTTTCTGGTTCAAATGTATCTTGTCTTTACCACGAATGATTTTCCTTGGTTAACAATAATTGTAGTTTTGCCGATATTCATGGGTTCCCTAATTTTCTTTTTTTTTTTTCATAGAGGAAATAGGGTAATTAGGTGGTATACTATGTGTGTATGTATTTTGGAATTCCTTCTTACAACCTATGTATTATGTTATCATTTCCAATCGGACGATCCATTAATCCAACTAGTAGAGGATTCTAAATGGATCAATTTTTTTTATTTCCATTGGAGATTAGGAATAGATAGACTTTCTATAGGACCCATTTTACTGACGGGATTTATCACTACTTTAGCTACTTTTCCTTATTACTATTCTATTAAAGTAATTTTATTAAATAACTGTCTAATATTACATGCAAATAGAATATAACAAGATTTAAAAGTAATAAAAAAATATACTAAAATTTGTGTGTAGCACGACTTATTATACTTGAGTCAAAGATTCTCATGGACTCCACTATTTTTACGTCTTTGTGTTTTGTGGATCTTGTAATTCCTAGGAGACTACATAAGTTGTGCCAAGTCCAAAATAACTCCAGCTAAAAGGAATAGGATAATGCATTTCTCTCTTTTCTGCTGCCTTAGAATTTCTTTTCCGAGTTCCATGTACTGAGCTAAAAATTTAATTTGATTCGACTTAATTTATTAATATTAAGATTTCTTTTAAAACATAACTTTTAACAGTAAGGTTTTTGATAACTTTGAGTATATCCTGTGTGCAATGAATAGGAGAAATGTGTTTTTTTTGATATTTTATTTATTATGATGATCAATTTCTAATGTCCTTTAAAATTTTAATTTTTGGTAAGTTTTCAATATTGATCATGTTTGTATGAGAAATTTTAGTAATTGAATAAAATGTTAAAATATTTATGTTAGATCTTTATTAATTAAATAAAATATTTAGGTGGTACAGTCTAATATGGGAAAAAAGCAATAAAAGATTTTTAGATGATGTTTTTATATGAAAAATAATATTATTAATTAATGACTAAATAGATTTAAATCAATTAATAGTTCTATATATATATATATATATATATATATATATAAAGGTAGATTAAATACTTTGTTAGACTGAATAAAAAATTTGAAATAATAGCATGTTACATATATTTAAAAGATACGTACTTTTTTAAATAATTATATCATGCTATGGAAACATGTATAAATTTTAGGCATTTTTTTCCTTCTAGACACCAATCCCAAGACTATATAGACATCGACAACAATCAAGCAACCAAGGAGAAGCATTAATTTGTTTGACTGGCTGTATTTGCTATCACGAATTAATACTATGCTTAGACATGAACAAATGCACATTCAATGCACTAGGAGCAATTGTAAAATATCATGTACCAAAGCATGCACTAGTTTTGTGTGTTTGATTATAATCCATAAATTGTTGTCCCCATAATTATACATATTCAATGAACCAAAATAATAGGGCAACTTTGAGAGAAATTATTGTAAACATCGAGGAGAAATGAGTTAGAAGTCCTATCACAATGTTAATTTTGCAATTTCTGGCAACAAAAGGAAGGATTCATAATGCCTGGGATTAGGTGAACTGCCTATGGTCTCACTCAATATGTCTACTTTCAAGTAGTAAGTTTATTTAATAACTAGAGGTTTCATTCCGAAACCAATTAATATTAATTAATAAATGTAAATATACCAATCTTAAAAGTCTTTATTTATTTATATTAGGTTGGAGTTATCATTTCATTTAGAAGTTTAAGTGTGTTCTAAAATATTAGTGCATTTATTTATTGTATTAATATGTCTCTTTACGTATAGACATAATTTATTTTGAACCTTATATGTAAACAGTTTTTAGTTTTTTTAAATGTGTGGCAGTGAGTTTCAAATCTATAACTTGGGCTCTACTAGGGTTACTTTTGCTACAAGTCCTTATTGTTGCTATACTTTTCAAATTGGCTCATATTGTTTCAAATTATTAAAATTGGTCCTAATTTTTACAAAGATAGTCAAATTAGTCTCCATTATTCTGAAATGTTCATGGTAGTCCTTAATGTTTTACAAAAGATAGTCAACTTAATCCCTTTTATTTGGAAAAATATTCAAATTAGTGTAGGAGTTGTTATAGATCTAGTTATGCAGCAGAAAAGTAATATACCAAATCCTTAGATGATCTATTTGGATCATAAACATATTGAGAAGTTAGTATAAAAGAATATCCTTTGAAGTGTGCTTTAACTAAGTTATATTTCCTTTAATAATCTAAAGGTTCTATAGGTATCTACACTGAGTCCATGAGACGATTCTAATTGATTAGGTAGCTTCAATAATGAGCTCACAATTTCTAAATTAGATTTAGGTAACTTTCTAAACTAATTTTGGTAACTTTGTTAATGATACTCAATGGATTTGCTTGTTCTCCAATCAAGCACCCATTAGCATGGGCCATAGATAGGCTAATGGACACAATTACAACAATCTCCAACTTACACTTAAGCCTATCCAGTTGTCTCTCCTTTTAGGACATTCAGATGTTTAACAATACATTTGGTGCTAGCCAAATATTACTTGAACATTCTGCTTCTCAATCAGTTGTTTCTTAAAAAACGACTAATTCACTAATCTAAACTTAAACAATTCGTTAGTGTGTGACCCCATAGGTTCAATACTAAAATAGTAGTAGGTTGGCTAATCTAGGTAATTGGGACTCATTTTTATCAATTTGAGTTCAAACCCATTTGACCTTTGACTTAAGGGCCTATTTGGATTGGCTTTTTTTCAGGAAAAAGTATTTTTTTTTCTGAAAAAGTTATATTAAATTTGCAATAACTATTTAATTTGGCTTCCAAAAAAGTTGAAACTCTAAAAAAAGCTCAAATACAGCTTTTTTTAGAAGCCAGAATTTTCAGCTTCTAAAAAAAAACTGGTTTTCAAAAGTTGTTAAAAAAAGCACTTTTAAAAAAAGCCAATCCAAACGAGCCCCAAATAACCTCATAGGTAATGAGTCTTCTACTGATTGAGGTTGACATATAGCAACACTCTTGATGACTGGATAGCAAGAAGTGCACCAATACTACTCTAAGAACCTTTAAACAGGCAACTTATATACAAATAGTTCCCTCCATCATCTTAAGTCCATGTTAGACTGGTATGAATTATAACTATCAACCCTAATAGGTCACCACTATGAATTATATTCTTTGAATCTCTAGTACTATTGCCATTAGAGAGAATATTCTTTTGATAGTCTAGGCAAGTATTATCCATTAAGAATTCTTGTGTCGGTCTATTCATTAAACATATCCACATATGCACACATTACATGCTTTAGTGTCTTCACACTAGTTTATGAGATCTATTACACTCTACCAAATAAAGTGAGTCATATATGTATTGGTCGTACTAGATTCATTGATGCACCATCTTCATGATCAAAATAACTAAGAACGTTTCAGGATTGGTAATTAAAATATTGACTCCCACTATCATAAACCCATTTATGATGTCAACTTCTTAAAATAATCTAAGGGCTTTATCATGTAATATAAAGAAATACCAATTAATATCAAAATATCACCAAACAATCCATTGTCAAAAATTTCAAGGCAAAAATTTGATTGCTCCATACATGTAAGAGTTAATCAAGAATAAATATCAGGTATAATTTCAACTTGTGCTGATCAAACTTTTCACATCCTAAGCCTCAAAATGGATCAACAATATTTTCCTTTCTTGTATTTTCTGAATGAGAACATCTCTATGATCAATAATTTCTCTTTATTAGGTGCAATGGTCAAGTATGTGTTTAGATTTCATACGATACCTATGTTTCTTTGCTTGAGCTATAGCTACAGTATTTCATGCAATAGTAGTACCAACCTACTCACATAAAGAACTATACCAAGTTTAGTAGTGAACCTTTTTCAAAACAGCCTTCATAACTACCTCACTAGTTGTATTATACTTTGCCTCAGTCACTGAATTGCTTATTGTGCCTTATTTGGAGCCTTTCTAACTCACTGCCCCTCTACTCACAATGAAAATCATATTTATAGATTGATATATCATCATTTCTTTTTGACGTAGACTTGCATCAGTGAACCTTTCAACTTTTAACTTGAGGCCTCTATAATATGCTTGTCACTCCAAGTGCATAAGCAATATATATAATGTACATGGATTGAGAGAGACCATATAGCCACTTAGCTCTATATCTATAGATCTTTATATCAAATATATTGGCTGTCTCTCTCAAATCTTTCACACAGAACTACTTGGATTACCAATCATTTATGCCTTTTAGTGCCTTGATGTAATTCTCAATATCTTATCAACATTAAGAATGCAACAATGCTACAACCAATCCTTTGTACAAGATCCTCTTTATTCTTAATAAAGTTGAACCTTTAAACTATTCTGTTGGAATGAGTATTCTAATTCCTATAAATTTTGTTTCAATCCATAAATAGACCTTTGCAACTTGCACACTGATAGGCTTAATGCCTACTAAGGGTTTCACTAAAATCTATTCTTTGTTTACCTTCATGGATTTTGTTGCTTGGAGAATGAATCCAAAAGAGAGAGGGGGTGAATTGGATTAATGGCACAAATTAAGTAATTACTACTACTTTTCAATTTTCAAATTGATCTATGGTGTAAAGTGTTAATGTAACAAGTACAAAACAAGTAAATGCTTTAATGTAAAGAGTTTTAGAGATAAAAAGATCAAACGCATCAATGTTACAGTGGTTCACCACCTAAGGTCTTCCCTTAGGATTTCAGAAGCTTCACTAACAATCCAGCTTCTTACTTAGTACATTATAGAAGTATAGAACAATATCGACAAACCTTACTTCACTACAAGGACCTTAATTGTTAACTCAACACTTCAGGAATTTTAGCCCTTCACTTTTAACTCACAAGGTTGAACACCCAACCTAGTATACCCAAGAGTGAAATCAAAAGTAATTGAAAAGGAAAGGTTTTAGTTCACAGAACTTCTCAAGAGCAAGAGATACAAAAGGTAGAAATACCTTCATATATTGCTCAAGGTGGATAAGGCAATTTAATAAGCCTAACAAACTTGATCAATGGAATTGAATGCCAAAAATAAATGCAAGGGAAAGCTTTTTAATGATTTTTATTGCAACAAAAAGCTTAGATTAAGTTGTAAAATGTTGGGGAAGAAAACATGTATCTATAATAGCAAAAAGTGAAAACCCCAATGGCTAGTTGAAAAGAGTTGTCTACACTACCAATCGACCGGTGCCTCAGTTGGTAGTTATAAGAATCTCTTTTGGCGTATTGGTCGACCTTACCAGTCAACAAATGCCTTAGCCAGTATCAAACCTACTAACCATACCAATTAACGCTATCGGTTGAAGGCTTTCTTAGTCGATACCTACTGGTAGACCAACACAATCAAACGGTGCCAACAAAAATGCAAAAAAAACCTCAAAAATTTATTGCAAAAAGTCCATTGTAACAATTACTCAACAGTACCCACATTTGTTTGTAGAAAAATTGAGTTGATCAAGGCAACCACTTGCACGAAAAAAACAGTCTTATAAATGCAAACCAAACACTTAAGTCATTAATGCAAGTCTAATTTTCAGATTTTGGCTTTGAGAAAACAACACACTCACTTATACACACACACACATATATATGTATATATATATATATTATATATATACATATATACATGCATACATATATATACACATATATATGTAGTTCAAAAAATTTAAAGCTTAACCATAAGATGTAAATTACTTTAGAATGAATCTAGTTAAGTGAAAGACTTTTTTTGTATACACACACACACACATATATATACACACATATACACATATATATGTAGTTTAAAAAATTTAAAGCTTAACCATAAGATTTAAATTACTTTAGAATCAAACTAGTTAAGTGAAAGACTTTTTTTGGTTGAGCAAAAGCCTGGAAAGAAGTCTAAAAGAACATATGCTTAAGTAACTTATGAATTTTAGAGACATGTTAAGGGTTTTCAAGGAATAGTATGTATAAACCCAAGAAATAATACATTTACGTGCACTCATATATAAATCATGTCTTTTACATGAAGACATGCAATGGAAAAGATCATTTTTGAACTCATAAACTTATATGCATGCAACATGCAAAGTTAGTTGAGCTTCTTAAAAAAGCATATCCACAGAGACCAATCTTACAAAATAATACTAAGTCTATAAATCCATAGTCTTCAAAGCAAATATACCATTCTTCAAGCTTCAAGAAGACTTCAACCAACCTCCTCGCTCCAAGAATACCTCGATGACTCCAAATAATCACCCAAAAGATAACTATACAATAAATACTTCAAGGACAATTATTAGTAAAATGTGTAAAAGAGCAATAATTTCAATAGATTTAATTTTGAATTCCATGGCTTTTTGCAACTTCTAGGACAACTAATTGCTTCCTCATATTTAGTTGGGCCATCACCATATCGACCTTATCCTAAGTTAACAAATTTAACTCGGATGGCACACTTTGCTAAACCTTCTTAGAGGTAGTTGTTGTATAGTAGGTTTACCTTATACTAGATTAAGTTGTGCGCTTCATCAGTATCTTGAACTTTATTAAGTTCTACGTTGTTATCATTATTTTCTTCAATAAGGAATTTCCTTTCAAGAAAGGTTGCATTTCTAACCACAAATACATCCAAGTTAAAGGGATCATAAAAGTAGTACCCTATAGTTTCACAAGGATATCCTCTAAACCTACACTTGTCAAATCTTGTTTGGTTCAAGTCTTTTTGCATAAACTGGACATCCCTATATCCTTGTATATTTGACATTTGGCTTATGTCTTTTCCATATTTCAAAGGGTATAGTAAAGACTAATTTAGTTGGACTTTGTTTAGTAACTATACTGTTAAATCTAAGGCATACCCAATATCCCACATTTGGTTCGCAAAATAGAAAACATTCCTGGGATTATCAATTATAGGCCACTTTTGCTTAGGAAATGGGGGCCTAATATTCAATTTGTCAACTTGAAATATGCTAAAGTTCTTATTTGGGTTAAATTAAGGGATGTTCCCTTAGTCTTTGGTCAAGAAGAGGGCTTGGTTATATGGCTTCTTTCATTGGAAGACCGTTGCAAATGGATTCTAACACGGAATCAAGAATCAATCTTGAGTTTGTTCAGGTTTGTATTGAGGTGAATTTAGATGAAGACTTGTCAGAAGAAATCTTTCCTAAACTTAGAGATGGTACAAAGGCTAGGGTTGAAGTTGAATATGCTTGGAGACTATTTAAATGCTCACAATGCAAAATGGTTGGTTATAATATTCCTAAACTTAGAGATGGTACAAGGGCTAGGGTTGAAGTTGCATATGCTTGGAGATCATTTAAATGCACACAATGCAAAATGGTTGGTCATATTGATAATTATTGTCCTTTGAATCAAACAACACAAGATACTCACCTTAGGAATGTTGCTCCAAAGCCAAAAACACACAATGAATGGACTGTGGTTAATAAGAATCCATCTCAAAATATAACAAATGATCTTGCTAAGGAAAACCACTCTGGCTTTGCTCTTTAAATTCCTATAAAAATCACTTAATTCTAGTCCACAAGCTAAAATGGCTTCGTCTCAATCTCCCAAGAGGACTTTCTCTTGTCCAATGAATTCTAGTCGAAAAGTGCAAGTTAGCAATCATTTTGATGCTCTTAGCATTGATATTAATTAGGAAGGTGTTTTGCTTGCTGCCCAGGTTGATGCTTTAGATAAAAATGATGATCTCACTCAAGATAAGAGTTCTTCGTGGACGCGCTCTTCCTCCTTTATATCACATTAATGTTGTTTTCTTTTGTCTTGCTGATTTTGTACTTCCCACCTTGTGCTTGGATTGTTGTTTCCTATTTTGTATCATTTGGTGGAGACTTTAATTGGATTCTTCACATTTTCTTTTTTTTTCTTTCTCAGCCCCTCAGTCCTTGATTTGTAGGAATATTGTTAGTGGATTGAAGGGTTTGAATTGGTTTGTACCTACTTGCAAGGAATGAAAAAACTTATTTACCTCGCAAAAAAAAAAAAAGAATTCCTTGTTGTAATTTGGCTATTAGCGATTTGCCTTCTCATGCTACAAAGTAAGATGAGATAAGCCTAATACAATAGTTAGTTTAATGTCAAGTGAAATGTAGTAGGAGAAGAAAGTCAAGTCTAGAGTAGAATTGCCTTATGCTAAATGACTAGATGAAAAGGACTCATTATTTAGGGATAAGGGTGAGACCACCCTTGAGGAGTTGTAGTGTTCTGCATTCCTCATAGTGCAAGCCTATATTTTTCAGGAAATGTTTTATACTTATTAATTCAGTTGTAACCTAGATAAAGTGTAGTGTTTTGCGTTCCTCATATTGCAACCTTGTAATTTGTTAGGCAAGGCTTTGTGCTTATTAATTCCGTTGTACCCTTGATATAGTGCAAACTTTTGCAATTAGATTGCAAGCCTATATTAATTCAAACAGGGCATTATGCTTATTAATTTAGTTAAAGGGCATCAGAAGAGCCTGGTAATATTACAAATTTTATAGATTCTCAAGAGCCAATATTTTAGTAAATATACAATCAATGAAGCAACATTTCTCATTTAGTAGTCGACTGATCCTTTCCTTGTAGATCTGACTGCTTGGTGATTTATCAAAAAATCTGTCATTCCTCATCAGTTCTGCTAGTCACCTTGATAAATTGTGCAAAGTGCATATAATATTCATGCACATTACGTGCAACATATATTACTATGATATGTTGGAATAGGATAGACCAATTCATGGAATTTCCATTGTTTATAGATCTCAAAAAAAAAATTTAAACCCACTTTGAAGTTCATTTAGTGAAATTCATTAGGGTTTGCAATAGTTTTATGATTGAACTTAATGCATAGATACAAACTTTAATATTTGATTGAAAACATAATTAGAATTGTGATTGTAACATAGGTGACATGATAATTAATGATCTTTAAAATGTATGCTTTTATATGAATGAAGTTTTAACATAAGATCATGTGCCAACCAACTGGATGTTTAACCTCTCTTCATTAAGTGACCTTTATCAGAGCTCAGATTGATTTAGTTACAGAATAAAAATAATAATAATTTTCTTCCACACTACTTGTGGAACTGTTATAGATTGCATTAGTAACATATAATTTATCAAATTAGAATATTTTGTCTTCTTCTCGTTCATTGAACCATGATAAAAGAATATTTTTGTTTAATCTTTTATGTGAAAACTTCAAGTTAGTTAAGAATTGTTTTATTATTTCATATTGTCCTTTTCTTTTTCAAATGTTTTCCTTTCAATGGCCAGGTAACTCGAAAGTAATTTCCTTAACTGTTTAATAATGTCGATTCCATGTTTACACTTGTTTATATGCACTTATCTAAACGCCAAAGTTGCTTAAAATATCTCCCAATTAAAAAAAATGTCGCTTAGAAGTTATCAGTTCTATAGCAATAGACCCTAATGATATATAGTACTTTAAAAGGTCGTTTATGTTCAGTTTGAAAAGAGAACTCCCAATTCCAAAAGGCCTCTTAGCTTGGGCTATTAGTTGAACGGAAGAATTTTCACAAGAATATTAAAAATAAAATCACCTGAATTTCAGTTTGTAAACAACCATATAAATTATGACTGTATATCCAAAATGGCGAAGAACGACTCTTATTTTCACCTGCTGCTACCAAAGGAACCTGTGATAGTGTCTTGAATGCCTTGGCTTCCAACTTGCATAAAATGTCTGCATGATTCAAAATTACTTTTATCAAACTCTATTGTCTTGTTTATTATTTCATTCATGTAGTAATTAGTTTTTATAATCTAGGTACGTTAATAAAAGATCCTAAATGCCCCCTTCTATATAATAATGGCAAGTAGAATGACAAACTAGGTGCTCATGAATGGACTTTGAGTCCAATACAACCTCATATTTTTGTAAATAGAATCTTCTAGTGTTCTATCCCTTGGCTTCTCAAGATCATCATTATCACTGAAATACTCAATAACACAAACCACAACAGAATTAAATCAAAGCTTATCACTTGCATAATGACATGAATTAGCAATCATGAGTGATTACATATGTATAGAGCATGTTTACATTCGAAAATAATTTGTTTATTACTAAGTGAATGTAATGTACAACTAAAAAATGAGCAATGACTTATGACTTCATTTCAAGTAAAGGACTATAATGCATAATTCGACATTCTCAATATTATATTTTTTTGTTCATGAAAAACTATAAAAATTTTGAAGGTCAGCAAAGGTCAACAAAAGGCTATAACACCATAGTTCTGCCATTACATTCATATATTTACAACTATGTAAAATTGACTAATTGACTAGCCATAACTTTATGTATATATGAAAGATATAGACCCTTAAGCTTATAGTGGAATTATGATGGTCTTCTCCAAACCAAATTAGGAATAATTAAGAGGCTTAGATGAGGCAGATTAAATTGATGGCAATGGCATAGCACTACTCTTGGGCCATTTTCAATACACTATCGATACGATAGCTTGATATAGTGATTAGACTGAATGTCAAATAGGAATATCAAAACACCATAGTCATAATTCTTCTTTATGTAAGGAATAAATCTCGCGTATGTTGCAACAACTCCTGTCAAATTGGAAAATATATTAATATTAATAATAAAGTTTTAACAATAACAAAAATTCTCAAAAAGAAAAATATTGATATATTAGACAAATTATTGCAAGGACGGTTAGGTCCATTATTAGCTGCATCGAATGTAGTCTTATTTCAAATTAGAGAAAAGAAAAGAAATTACTAGAACGACATTTAGTGGATAGAAATATAATTTGATTTATTGGTATGTTATACAAGAGAAAAATCTTCTTATACTAATACACAAAAAATCTGACCTATAATATTACATAGGGATGTATTGAAATTGAGTTATTATACATATTTGATGTGGGATAATTTATGATCTAGATCACTTCATCATCATTCTGGCACACTATCACTGATAGTGGTTTCATACCAAGGTACAATAAATTATATTGACCTTAGGTTCGAAATGTAATTTTTATGAAAAGATTAAGGACGCGCTTGGTTTATGAAATCTTGTCGGATTCCTACAAATGCTAAGTTAAGAATGTTATATTCTCATGTTTGGTTCACAGAATAGAAAAAATTCCTGGGAACATCACTTTCCCAAGAATTCAGTATTCTTGTGAACTCCCCCAGTTTCATTCCCATATAAGAGGGTAGGTATCCTATATTTCTGAAATATGGGAATATGTTAGACACATAAAAAAAAACAAAAATACCCATATTTCCAAGAATAATAATATAGTTATTTTCTATTATTTTATTCATTTTAACACAAATATTTGGTCAACACAAACTATGCAGACATATTACACACATAGTGCATATGCATTATACATATAACACATATTGTGTATGCATAAAGCATTTATAAGAATAATATATGGGAGAAATATTTTTCATTCATATTTCATATATGATATTATACACCTTTATATAGATACATATATCAATTGTATATAGTAAGAATAAAGTTAATCCTTATCAACAATATCAATTATGTCTTGATGATAAACTTCCAGAACTATGGATTAAGTTGATTGGGCTCTAGCTTGACTCATGGCTTAGGCTCATGCTTATCATGCCCCTGCAAGATAGACGTTCCATCAAGAATGCATATCTTGGATCATTACAAGGAGAATTATTGGCGAGAAAGGCCTTTCGTAAGTGAGTCAGCTAATTGATCCTTGGCATGCACATGTGATACTCAGAGACGATTCGCAGTCACTTGTTCTCGAACAAAGTGAAAGTCCATGGCTATGTGCTTCATACATGAATGAAAAACTGGATTGGCACACAAGTATGTTATGCCAATATTATCACAATATATCACCGAGGCCTTAGTTGTGGAAAATCCAAGCTCTTGTAATAAATTTTGTTCCCATTTGAGCTTACTTGTGGTTGCAATTGATCTATATTCTGCTTTGGTGGACCTGGCAATAGTTCTTTGTTTCTTGGATAAGCAATTAATTGGATTTGCTCCAGAAAAAATATAAGTAGATATTGAACTTCTATCTTTCTTATTGCCTGCCCAATCCGCATCAGAGAAAGCATGCAAATTCAAAGGACTTTCACGATGAATTAATAACCCACGAAAGCATGTGTATTTTAAATATTGCAGCACCCTCTTTGCTGCTATCCAATATTTCTCCATTGGTGAGTGCACAAATTGAGATAATTTGTTGACTATAAATGATATGTCTGGGCGAGTTAAGGATAGATACTGCAAGCTTCTTGTTATTCATTGATAAGGCTTAGCATATGCTGTTGGGGAGCCATTATTCAACGTAAGACATTGTGAGGAAGCAGTTGGTATTTGTACTGGTTTGGCTTCCTACATGTTAGTCTTGCATAGTAAATCATTAATATATCTTTTTTTAGAAAGAAACAGCCCCTGCTTTATGCGAACCACTTGAACCCCTAAAACATAATCAATGTCTCCAAGATCTGTAAGTGAAAACTTGGTTGACAACTGCTTTATGATGTGTTGTAGTCCAGAAATATTGCTCTCTGTTAAGAGGACACGTCCACATAAATTAGAAGAAATACTGTAAGGCTATTTTTCCTATAAATAAACAATGAGGTGTCACTGCGAGCATTCGTAAATCTAATTTATAGGAAAAAATTCTTCAACTTAGTATACTAGGTACCTGGTGCCTGTAGACGCTAAAAATCTACAATCACGAACTCGGGGCATTAACAACCTACGCAACAGAAAGCGAGAAAGCCGAGTAAGCCTTTGGCACTGGTGTAATGCCGCCCAAAGACACTCTAACGCCCAATTCAGTCATTGGAGGGAAGAATATAAGGCCATATAAAGGGAAGGCTGAATAAAAGGAAAAGCTAGGTGCAAACCTAAGAAATCTGATGTATATCAGTGTAAGGGTGTGTTCCTCCCATGCCATTCTTGGAGGGGTGTATTTATAGTCCTCTCAGATGTAGAGGCTTGTATGGCTCCATTCTTATCATGTTGATCTAATCGGATAGGTGCTGTGTATCTCCTTGGGTGCTCTGAAGACTTCTTAGTTATCGTATAGATGAAATTAAATCTATCTGGAAAGATATACTACCAACATGCTTATCTTGAGGGGTTAGGATAATGTTGTATATGGTTATACAAATCACACGTGTTAAGAAAACCTTTTACTGCAAAGCAACGACCCATAAGAGCTTTCTTGGGCCACGCAACATTAATGAGTCACGGTTGCCTTACCATGTGTTTCTAGATAAGCGGCCCAGGCCAATTTTGGCTACTACAATTTGTCCCCCACTCTCTAAGACGAAGAATCTTCAAGTTAAAAAGTAGTTGTTGTCGTGAGCAGCGAGTGGAAATTCCCGGCTAATCCGTCCTTTTCATGTAACTTATGCATATTATGTTCCTAGTCGCACTTACTCCTTGCCATGTATGCGCTTAACATATGTCTCACACGTCTTAGTTGTGCATATTACATACCTTAGTGGTATACATGACACCTCTTAGTAACATAGCAGCGTACATGACTCCCCTTAGCAGCGTGGCGGCGTACATGACACCTCTTAGTAACATAGCGGCATACATGACACCCCTTAGCAGGGTGGCGGCGTACATGACACCTTTTAGTAACATAGCAACGTACATGACACCTCTTAGCAGCGTAGCGGCATACATGACACCTGCGTGCTTTACGCCCTCTAGCAGTGTGCACTACACACTTTAGGCGCTTATCTTGCATATCTTAGTAGTGTGCATTATACATCTTAGTTAATGCATACCCTTCTGCACTGAGCACTTTTCTAGCCAGCGAAACTACCATGGATAGCAATGCCGTTTCTGACTTTGATTGTACATAGTTGGCATTAAGCCCCTTGGTTGCTTTGCTGAGATTAATATTAGGCTCGTTAGAACTAGACCCTATAATATAAGTCTATGCATTGACTTCGACTTTGTTGTTAAGTTATTTCACTTATAACAAATCTTTTATGCATGATAAGTGATCAATTGTTTCTGGGACTACATACGTCCTGCTTGAATCACGGCACTTGCCTTACACTATTCAAAATCACCTTAGATGGTACATATGGGCGCTTACTGACCCATAGGTGCTTACGGAACACTTGTTAATATATGTGTGCATTGGGGTTATAGTTGTATGAACATGCTGCTTAACATGTAGATGGGAGAGGCCGAAGCTTGTTTTTACCTTGTTTTACATGAATGTGCTGATTAGCACATAGATGGGCAAGGCCGAAGCCTATTTTCCTTAATTTTTCAATGTGCTGATTAGCATGTAGATGGGCGAGGTTGGAGCCTGTTTGCCTTACTTCATAAAAACGTGCTAATTAACACGTAGGTGGGCAAGGTTAGAGCCTATTTGCCTTATTTTATGTAAATGTGCTGATTAGCAAGTAGATGGGCGAGGTCGAAGCCTGTTTGCCTTAGTTTATAAGAACGTGCTAATTAATATGTAGGTGGGCGAGGCTGGAGCCTATTTGCCTTATTTTATGTAACTGTGCTAATTAGCACGTAGATGGGCGAGGCCGGAGCCTGTTTGCCTTACTTCATAAAAACGTGCTAATTAACATGTAGGTGGGTGAGGCCGGAGCCTATTTGCCTTATTTTATGTAACTGTGCTGATTAGCACGTAGATGGGCGAGGCCGGAACCTATTTGCCTTTGTTGCTTTCACCAGAGTGTTTGGTTTGGGGAAATACCTAGAATTAAACTGTTTGAAGTCGAACCATTTATATTTGTTGGGATTAGGGCCTAATTGGTATTGTATTCTAATCAAGAGTTAGGCCATTTCATTGAGACGAGTTTCCTTGTGAATAGGTGAAATTCTTGTTGGTTGAATTTCAACAAATTTCTAATGATTTATCAAAAGATGGAAATATCTAGCTCGCCTAGCGAGTTTAACCTAATGAAAGGTAGTAGCCAAAATATGCCTTATTGGTTTATTAAAAGATAATGACATCTAGCTCGCTTAGCAAGTCTAGCCTACTAAAAGATAGAAGTTAAAGATACCTAAGTCCTGCTAGAAGTAATACCTCTTTAGGTATGGTGACCTTTTCTTTGTTAAATCGGCCCACGTACTCTCTGAGAGACTCGTCTTTCCTCTGCACAATCAGATATAAGTCATTTCACTACTTTTCCAATTTTTGACTGCTGACATACAACTCAATGAACATATCTGTAAGTTGAGCAAATGAATTGATGCACCCATTTGGGAGGTTGGTATATTACTGGGGCGGGTCCAGTCAGACTTAAGCTGAAACCTTTACACACACATGCTTCTCATTTTTCTTTAGGGATGGCTACAGTGTACATTTTTCATTTATATTGCATGACGTGGTCATCTGGATCTGTGGTCCCATCAAAGAGCTTCATGTTGGGGAAGGTAAACTTTGATGGTAAGTCTACCATGGCTATGGCATCTATAAAGGGAGACATTGTATAGTTGTCGAAGGCGCTCCTTTTAGTCGGAGCAAGTACGCCTAGAATCCTTTGGACCAAGGACTCGAGCTCAGCGAATCGTTTAAGAATGTTCTCATTTGGAAGTATAGCATGGTCTCCAGCTCCATTATTGTCATTGGCCATCATAGGTTGTTGAAAGATAGAGCTAAGGTCCACCAATTGCATTGGGGTAGCGTTACGAAGTCCTAGAATTTGGACAGGCGTCGGATCTAAGGATTGCATAGGATCTACTTCCTTGTTGAGAATTGCTTTTCCCTTGTCTGAGGGTGCAGTATTTGATAAAAGGCTCCTCACTCTTTCCTGTAGATTTAGGTTTTCTTAGTGGATGGTGTCATTTTCTTTTCGAACCGCAGCATTTTCCTCTTCAAGTTGCTTGAATTTGTCTTCATATGCTGATAGTTTGGCCATGATGGCCTCTATTTGAGAATGAACATCTTCGTAACTTATCTCTTCAACTATCGTATTGTTACTATGGCGTGGTTTAGCTTCCTGTTATAAAAGTTGCTAGGGCCCTATGATGGGCGCCAAATCGTAGACGCTAAAATCTACAATCACGAACTTGGGGCATTAACAACCTGCAAAACAGAAAGCGAGAAAGGCGGGTAAGTCTTTGGCAACGGTGTGATGCCGGCCAAAGACATTTCGACGCCCAAGTCAGTTATTGCAAGGAAGACTATAAGGCTATATAAAGGGAAGGCCTGTATAAAAAGAAAGCTATGTGCAAACCTGAGAAATCTAGTGTATATTAGTGTAAGGGTGTACCCCTCCCATGCCACTCCTGAAGGGGTGTATTTATAGTCATCTCAGATAAAGAGGCTTGTATGACTCCATTCTTATCATGTTGATCTGATCAAATAGGTACTGTGTGTCTCTTTGGGTGCTTTGGAGACTTCTTAGTTATTGTATAGATGAAATTGAATTTATCTGGAAAGATATACTACTGACGTGCTTATCTTGAGGGGTTAGGAAAATGTTGTACGTGGTTATGCAAATCACACGTGGTAAGCACGCCTTTTACTGCAAAGCAATGACCTATAAGAGCTTTCTTGAGCCACAAAACATTAATAGGTCACGGTTGCCTTACCATGTGTTTCGAGATAAGTGACCCTTGGACCAGGCCAATTTTGGCTACTACAATGCCTATTTTAAACCATAGATGGCTTTGTTCAACTTGTACACATGAGTTGAAAATTGGAGGTTAACAAACCCAAGAGGTTGTTGCATGTAAATATCATCAGTTAGAGTACACTGAAGGAAAGCTTTATTAACGCCTAGTTGTTTTATTGGCCAATCAAAATGTACAACTATGGCAAGAACTAGACGAATTGTCGTTGGCTTAATCACTAGACTAAATGTTGCATGATAACCTACCCCAGCCGTTGATTAAAACCTTTTACTACTAGCCTTGCTTTGTAGTGAGAAATAGTGCCATCATAATTTCTTTTTAATTGGAAAATCTATTTACTTCCAACAATATCTTGAACACCATTAGCATAAACCAAATCCCATGTATCATTCCTTATCCAGGCATCAAATTCTTCCCCCATTGTTACGAGCCACTTTGGATGTTTTTGTGCTTGAGTTGTAGTGGTTGGTTTTATGTAATAAAAAATATCACTTTGTAAAAAAATTTGTATTATCGATGATGGTTTAGAAATATTACTTTTTGCTCTTGTTACCATAGGGTGAGTATTTTGCAGTTTGGTCAGAGGCTCTAATTGAGTATTACCTATTTGTTGAGATGAGTCTAACGTAGAGGTGTCCTTTGTATTTGGCACAAGAGTAGATGTATGTCTAAAGTCCTACAACATTTTTATGGCATTAAGGGAGCTAGAGGTTTGTGGTGGCTGACTCAATGACTCATAAGGAGAAACATGATGACCTATGATGCTTAGAGAACAAGGAGCTTGGGATGGTTGATTCAATAAAGGTAGGGGGTTTGAAGTGAAAATCTTTGTTAGGACTCGAAACTCATGTGGTTGGCAAGAGATGATATTGTCTTGTTTGGCATGGCTTTTAGCAAGTGTTGATTATGGTGTTGACTCTTGGACCCACTCATTTTTTTGGAGCGATAGAGAGTTGTTGTCTTTTGAAGGAAAAATTTGAAGCACAAACTCAACATGCCTTGAAATAAAATAAAAAAAAAACTTAGTAGATTGATCAAAACATTTATAGGCATGGTGAGTTGTTGAGTAACCTAAAAATATGCATGGAACATATTTATTTGATAATTTGTTCTTCGCATATGGTTTTATCGATCGGTAGCAAAAGCACCCAAAGGGTTAAAGTTTCTGATAATTAGGTGTCTCTTTAAATAACAACTCATATGGGGATTTATTATTTAAGTTAAGTGTGGTCATGCAATCAGTAAGAAATACTGCAATTTGACACACAGAGGACCAAAAAACTTGCAAGCGAATTAGCATGGGCAAGTAATGTCAATGATGTGATAGTGACAACGCTCGACTAACCCCATAACTTGTGGTGTGTAGTGGTGATTTTAAGTGTTTAATCTAAACTGAGAGAGACATGACTATAGACCAGTGTATTCCTCTCCACCATCAGAATAAGGTGTTGCAACGGGTAACTGAAAATAGCGTCAAACTAAGGCTTTGAAATCACAAACACTTTAATAACATCACTTTTGAGTTTTAAATGATAGATCCACATAAAACAAGCAAAATAATCAACAAATAAAATATAATAATGGAAGTTATTAGTTGAGGCAATTGGTGCTAGTCCCTAAACATCTAAAAAAATAATTTCAAGAGGCCTAGAACTTTTAACAGGGGAATCACCGAATGGTTGACGGTGACTTTTATTACAAGAACAAAAAGAACAATGACTAAGAAACGAATCAGACACAAGCAAAGAAAATTTATTGATCATATAATATAAGGTTCATGAATTGGGGTGACAAGGTTGTGGTGCCATTGATCCATCTACTTTGAGCCAGCTAGCAATGCCTTTGGTGGAGCAGGCCATTCGTATAAATGTCCTCTACTCTGGCATTTGACAAGGATTGCTCTCGTGGTCAAATCCTTAACAACAAAACAAGATGGGAAAAACTCAATAGAGGTATTATTTTGAGAGCAAAACTATGAAACTGAACCTAAGTTTTGCTAAATAGTAGGTGCACAAACGACATGGTGTAATGTGAAATTAAATGTTGAAAAGGGAAGAATATCAAAGCTTGTGTTGTGATTGAAATTCCAAAACCATCACCAAGCACAATATTTTTGTTGCTTCCATAATCAGAATGAATAGCTAAATTTTGAAGATCAGCTACAATGTGATGGGATGCATGAGAGTCAAGCACCTAATTAGTGGAGCTTGGCATGTCGCAAATGGAAAAGTTTGCTTGTGGGTGTCCAAATTGTTAAGGTTGAGAACAACACGCTTTTGCACTATGCCCATACCTATCACAAAGTTGACGTTTGAACATGGGATGCATTTGAATTGTTGCGCCAAGTTGGTGAAAAGTTTACTCCTGAATTTGAGTTTTGCACACTTGTTTGAGGCCCATTGAACCCACGACCACTAGATTGAAAATTGCCATAAGGTTGATTGTTTTGACACTTAGTTGAATTGTTTGAATTGCCATGACCACAGCCACCTTGTTTGTTTGTGAATTGAGCGGTGATAAGAAATCCATCCTTTCTTGAGTCCTCACATTTTAGAAAAGACTCATGATCAGATAACTTGTCAAAGAGCTCGGCAAAGGAAATAGGGGAGTCACGATCTCTAATAGTAGCATTGATTTTTTTTATAATCATCTCTTAAACTAGAGACTACAGTGATGGCAAGTTCATTGTCACCAAGAAATGACCCAGCAAGCCTTAGTTCATCTGCAATGGTTTTGATTTTTTTCATATATTCAACCATAGTGTTGTTATCTTTCTTTAGATGCACAAGACTATTGTGTAGGGCACAGATGCATGTCTTAGAGATGTTAGCATAGATGACTACAAGTTTGTCCCATGCTTTGCATGCCAGACTAGCCATCGTAACCAATGGAGCAATTTATGGTTCGACAGAGGCAAGAATGGCATGGCAGAGGAAACTGTCTTGACATAGCCATGGTAAATAATTATGATTAGTTTTTTTGGTTCTATTAGTATTGATTTGTGCGGAAGGACAAGGAAGTGATCTATCAATATACCCAACTAGATCATAGCCAAATAAAAGGGTTTAAAATTGTGCTTTCCAAATGGGTGAGTTTGTGCCATTTAATTTTAATGGCAATTGGGTAGTGGGATTTATTGAAACAAGAGTAGGCTGGATAACATTGATGATAGTAGTGGTATTGGAGATGTTTGATATCTCAACAATTTCTATGGGGTTTGTTGAGTCAGCCATGGCAGAGGAGAAAAAAAATTAAATGTGCTCGCTAAAGTTTTATGAGGCTCTATGTACCATATAAGAACAATATATGGGAGAAATATTTTTCATTCATATTTCATGTATGATATTGCACACCTTTATATAGATACATACATCAATGGAATACAATAAGAATGAAGTTAATCCATATCAACAATATCATCTATCTCTTAATGATAAACTTCTAGAATTATGAACTAGGTCGACTAGATTTAGCTTAACTGATGGCTTAGGCTTATGCTAATCAGCATGCACACAACACGCACCATGAATACACTTGCTACAGAAGTATCAAAAGCACTAATGGAACTAGCTATAGCATAAGAAATTGTCATCAATGCTCCCAAGAGATACTATCGACCATCTCTAGCAAGCCTTACAATACCTTAACGTTGCATTCAATTCGTAGCCGAGACTCTTCCTGGGCCTCCACTTCAATCAACACACTATGTTAGCCTTGCAAGGAGCAATAGCAGCTGGTGATAATAATTCTGGAGAAATATTGAAAGAATTAGCCAAAAGAAAAGTGCCAAGGCCAAAGTAGAGCAAGATTGCAGCCATTAGCTTGAAGTTCTCGGAATCATTCACTTTTGCTACATTTGTTTCTTTATTAGTAAAGGCAGTGCCAAGGATTGATCTTGTGATTGAAAAAGTTGAGGAATTGGGAAGAGTAGCCAATTGCAAGGAATTTGCTCTTGGCGATGAAGTGATTTTGTCTTGTAAAACACCCAACGCCAATTCCAATAGCTTTCTTAACTTTTTCCCTATATTTATGAAATTTTTAGCATTTCATTACAACTAAGAATTCCTTACTACAATTTGTCTATCCAACAATTTGCTTTTCATGCTGCAAGTAAGATAAGTTTAGCTTATTGTAATGGTTGGTTTAATGTCAAGTGAAACATAGTAGGAGAGGCAAGCCAAGTCTAGACTAGAATTGTCTTATGCTAAAGGACAAGATGGAAAGAAGTCATTGTTTGGGGATTAGGGTAAGGCCACCTATGATAAAGTGCAGTATTTTGCAATCCTTAGATTGCAAGCCTTATTAATTTAGGCAGGGCTTGTGCTTATTAATTCACTTGTACTTTTGATGAAGTGCAGTATTTTGTAGTCCTCAGGTAACAAGCTTACAGTAATATAGGCAAAAACTCTATGCTTGTTAGTTCAGTTGTACCCTTGATGAAGTGCAATTTTTTGTAGTCAAATTGCAAGCCTATATTAATTTAGGCAGGGCTTTGTGCTTTCTAATTTAGTTGAAGGGCATCAGAAGAGCTTAGTAGTATTTCAAAATTTGAAGAGTCTCAAGAACTAATATTTTTGTACATTTATCATTAATGTAGCAACATTTCTCATACAGTAGTCGATTGATCCTTGCCTTGTAGATCCAATTGCTTGGTGATTTATCAAGATATGTGTCATTCCTTATTAGTTCTTGTGATAGATTTGTAATCAAAATTAGTCCACCAATACAATTTTTGTGATGGGAAAAATTCCATCACAGATTTAGTGATTCATTTGTAACCAAACTATTACAGTCACTAATTCGATCACTAATCAGTCAATGTTTTAACATAAAATATTATTTATTTATATGTTATAATTATGTCATTAATCAGTCACTAATTAGTAACTATTAGTGACTGATTTTGTCAATCTCTAATTTTCAATAACTAAAACCCTCTTTTGTATAGTGCAATATAGGAGGACATTACACAGAGAAGAGGAAAAACAAAGAAAGGCAAGGGCTTTTAGCCTGAGTGGTTCACCACATATTCGTGTGTCAAGACAATGAATTATCTGTTATTTGATTTTAGAGGTAAATTCTGGTCGATGTACAATGAATTATCTTTTATTTGGTTGTAGATGTAAATTTTAGTTGAACCATATAAAATACTATGATTATTATTTTTAATGTTCATATAATATTTTTTTTATTCTAACATTTGCGGATTGCCACAAGTATTTTTGTTGCCAGTCTTTCAACCATCCTTTCCTGTCGGATGTCGGAGTGCCTTTTTTGTTGCATGACATTTCACAGCTGAGCCAAAACAATGGTCTTCAACGTTTTTATAATAGCTATTTTTGTCTTAGCTATCCATTAAGCAAAAGCCTATTATAGGTCAGATCATTTTACTCATCTAGCTTTTAATCAACTTTTGACGTATTCAAACTAAAGATTTTTAAGGAACGGGCATCTATATTCTGGAATTTCAAGAAAGATCAGGGCTTACACTAAAGTAATTGAACTAAAGTGACCAGAGGATGCAAGGCAAGTGCCGCATTAATGTGGAAACAAATTTAAAGTGCTTTATCAAACCTAAACAAATGTATAGATCAAAAGTAGTTATATTACACATCACAAAAACGACGTAATATGTCAAGTGTACGTGGATGAGCACTTGTGAATTTGCATAGAACGACAGTAAATTATTTTTGATAATTTTGGTCTAAAATATTTTATCAATGAAAGTAAATAAATATGCGTATAATGAAAACTATGTAATGTCAATGTAGATGAGTCCACAAGCACTCGAATTTGAATAAAACAGTAGTAAATTATTTTGATTATTTTATTATAATTGTAACATTAATTATATAATCATCATCTAATAATACGTCAAATAACAGTATAACAGAATGAGAAGACCCAAACTCCTTTTACCAACCCTGTGTGCAGTTTATGTCGGATTAGGTGATTTTTTTTTTCATTTTCAAAAGGGTTAGTCCGAAGGGGAACCCCTTCCCCACCTGTGTCAGAGGCCCCATAACCAGGTGAGATGTAAATTAGGGATGTGCATGAGTGGTAGCCCTGCCAGGGAGAGGACTAACGGGTTACGAACCCAGCAGCAGCCCCCACAATATTGCAGCAGGGAACTGCTACCACACGGATTTGAATCCGCGTTGTCGAAGTGTTTCTACCCCAATCATTTGGCCACTTACCAATTCACCTATGCCCCTGGGGGCGGATTAGGTGAATTCTGCACTTAGAGAAGGAGTTATCATACCGGTGGTTGAGCCAAAGTAGTTAAATGTACAAGAATTAATAATAGCCTCTAGATGTTGCTAATGGCCTCTTCTTATGATTATAGTTGTTAAGATACATAAGAATTTTTGCCCCACTAATGGATCCTCTCTAAAAGATGATGCTATTAATCAATTTTATTTGGGGTCAACCTAACATGAAATCCTCTTTCCTTTCTGTCTTTTTTACCATATTGAGTTTCTCTTTAGTTTAGAGTCTGTTTGGTGTAACTTTTAGATATTTAAAAGTATTTTTTGTGAGTTTAAAAATTAAAATTGGCTTATTTGATCTATTTTAGAAAAAGTTCTTATATAAAAGTCGAAATTAAGGAAAACAAAAAGCCCAAAAACTCCTAATTGAAACTTTTTCAAAAAGGATTTTGAAAAATTATTTTTTCTCATTTTTCTCAAAAATATTGCTCCAATCCATATTTTTGAAAGTTGAATACTGCCCTAAAAATAACTAAAGCTCCACCAATAAAACATAAGGCCTAACAATTAATAGTTTTTATTCAATAGTTTTTTATCCAAAATTTTACTATTAAAAACTCTACGAGCTTAATAACTGAAATCTCACAAACAGAGCCTTAATTTTTGCCACATCATGCTTTCCTTTTTGATGGTGGGTCACCACTGGTGTCCCATGCTGAGCCATTTCCACAAGAAATTATCCAACCATGTGGCCTCATTCTTGTCTGCATTGGCACATCACTGGTGACTTTTTTTTTTCTTGATTTGAAGGTTTTTTTTTTTTTTTTGGCGGATTTTCTTGATTTGAAGTTGCTTTATCAAAGTAACACACAAAGGTTACTGTAAAAAATTTTAGTATGTAGTTTCTACCATCAATCAATCTACATGTTAGTGCTGTTGTTAGGTAAGGTAGGTGATGAAACATCAAATGTCGGGCATTCATGTCACCACCATTTTGGTGTTATGAACTAATCAAGATAAGGAAATAGAGCGAAAGAGATGGACCATTCATAACCACAGTGGCAAGTCTTTTGTTGGTCAAACACACCATATCCATTTGTCACTCAATGTGCATGTTAATGTTGTGTGGTATAGTAATTAGTACAAGGGTAAAAGGAATCCGGATCCCATTTAGATTCATTTAAGATGTGTTGGATTTTTTTTTCTTATTCTTTGAAACAAAGCATGTAATTCTTGGAAAAACAGATTGATAGTACAAAAGATTATCAATAAACTTTCTTGCTAGAATCCGATTCATTGTCCGATTTAATGTAACCTACAAAATAGAAAAACAAATAGTCAAGTCATCTTAAGAAACTGGTGTTGTATCGACTAAAGACCTTCTATCACGTTTGAATCAGTATCAAGCTTGTGATTCAAATAAAAGATAAGACCTAAGATTACTTGTAATATATTTTAAAAATCAGAGAAAAATTACGAGAGAATTTTGATAACATGGAGCATTCTAGATCTTTTTTTAACAAAATGTTATTTGAGGTAATTATTATGTAGTCGGTCAAAAATAATTATTCAAATGAACAAAACTGTTTACAAAGAATTAGGAAATCAATGGAAAAGATTGAAGGTCAGCATATATTGTTGGGCATGGAACAACAACCCATGTGACATCAACCCTGAAGCAATGTTTAGATCTCTGCACGGAAATCATAAGGCATTTTGGGATCCCTAAGTTTCATCTGCGATCTGCTGTTCAAGTTACGAAGGTAAAGTCGAAGAGAAATACTCTTTTTTCATTGCCGACTGATCGGCACAGAAAGTCATTATGTGGCCAAAAGGTGCTTTTGAAATAATGAGATATAATTGATACTTTTCTTGTGGATTAATGCAACCAAAAATTCTCTAAAAGAATATATTTACGTCATCATGATGTTAACATATATAAGATTTTTTTTTTTCTGTCAAATATATATAATATATATTATAAAGTAAAATTTTCAACTTTTTGTTAAGTATCAAGTCTCGTAAAGTCACAACTTTTCTTTCCCTAATAAAATTTTTTTTAATTTATTCTTTCTAAAAAAAGTTATTTCTAAATATACTTATCTAAATATGTTCACTAAATAATGAAAATGTTCCATCTACTTCATTCCTGATTTTTCTTTCTAACATTCTTTGATTTTACAAAAAACATAAAAATTGTGATTAATACTGAAAAATTGTTAATCAAATTTAACAAATGTATTTATATTTAATTCTCTAGTAAACATTCACCATGAATAATATATTCAATTTTTTATATACCATAGAGTATTATACTAGTATATATAGGATTACAAGAGTTTAAATTTTGATCCATTTAGCTGGCTTGGATCCAAAATTTTCACAAGATTATACTTTGTCTATCTTGTTGTGTCATGGAATAATCTACAATAGAATTTATTGAAGCAGACGTGGCTACTATATAATTTATCAACTAACTATATGAAAAATGATTAAACAAAAGGAATCACCTAACCATTTAGAAAATGTATGGAGCTTGACACATTTAGATACATGGAAACAAGTTTTAGGTGTTGCTATAATATATGGGGGTCTCATGCTAAAAATATTTATGTCTTGGAGTATCAGACAAAATTTTAGACTACTTCTCTTAGTACTAATTAGTTTAAAATAAAACCCCACGAGTCTTAATATAGTCACTAAATTCTCAGTGTTAGATCCTTATTTCAATCTTTTTTAACGCTATCTATCTATGTGTTTTTTATCTCTTTTCCAAGTCTTGATCCAATTATGTGTATCATAGATGCATCCATCTATATGGCGACCCGTCTGTTTCTTGGTCACGTAGCTAACCATATCATCAATCTTGGTCTAGTTTCAATTAAGTTCCTAGTATTATCAATATGGGTCGTCCTTTTTAAGGTGGACGTTATACAATATATTACAAAAATGACAAGTTTCATTAATCTACTACCCAACGTTGTTCACCGTGAATCTATTTCTACCCTATCTCTCACCTATTCATGCAACTCATCGTAACTACATCTTCAACCAGAGTCTATATATTTCTAGTTCAGTTCTTGTCATCAATTTAGACAAATGTGAGAGTCTTACAGTATAATATTCTTACTCCATATGAAAACGTTACAAGTTCTAATTCAGTCCTGTATGTTGGGACTACATATGAGGATACATTCATTCACGCGGTCTAGTTTTGGCAAAGATCTTGTTACCAATCTAGGTCACACGTGTGAGAAGTAACAATATATTCTTGTCTCTTAAGAAAAAAAATAAAAAAACCAAATGCTCCAAATTTATCACACATATAAGATTTTAAGTTATTCCTTAGTTTTAACACCAATTAATTTTTAAAATGGAATCATATGACCCCTAACAAGCCTATTACGTGATTCATTAATACATTTGAGCAATAGATAATAGATCCTGGTGAAATATACTGAAGGTTGGGGTGTGGGATTGAATTTTTTTCTCTGTTCCTATTAAACCCTATAAATTAGTATAAAAATATCATGCATTAAAATGAATATGCATAAACAAACACGAACAGTTAATTTAGGATTCTTTTCATGACGTTGTAATGCACAATTTAATTATATGTAATATATATATATATATATATATATATATATATATAAACTTTTTTTCTTAATAATTTTTCATACTAAATACTTTCAGAATACTTGTGTACAATCGAATAGGCTTACAATCCCCAGTATACCCCACACACATGGCAAACACTAATTATGCATATTTTCTAATAATATCACCTAAACTTTTCTCCTGTAATTAATATATTGTATGATTCTACGTTCAAGTATTATATGTGAACAGAATATTTATTTAAAAAGATGAACGGTGCTACTTTTGCTGATCAATTAAGACATGAACAGTTGGTAATGCTACGTATAATTAAGATGTGACCACACTAGGTTTGTTAATTAGCGGTTGGGTTCTGTCAATTAAATTTTTTCTTATCAAAAAAATAAGTGATCACACAAATTAAATACTACATCTTATAAACACAAACTTAATGAATTAATTAAAAGGAATACTTCCTTTTCTATTATATTTCTCGTGTTTGTGCATGTAGATGCCACTGGGGAACGAAAACTTCGGGCTTACGAACCTGGATTTATACGCTAGTTAATGAAGCGTTGTAGGATAGACAAATACTTGATTTAGGTACGTGATTATGACGTGTCCAATGGGCGGCACTTATAAAGTTTTCGATAAAATTAGAGTAATTAAATAGCATTTTACGAGTTTTTCAATTTATGATTTGTTACAAATATATGTTATTCTTTTATAATTTCAAAATAAACATAGAGTCCTCAAATGTGTAATAGACATATCCTACAATAAACAAAAGTAGAAAACCCTATGTGGTTCTAAAATTTGTGACATACATGCCCTTAAAACAAGTACACAACCTGCCCTAGTTATGAAATATATAGCATACATACATTGTTCCTTAAAATGAGAGTTCGTGTTTAGTCCGACATCATAAGAGAGTAGTGTGCATTTATAGTGAACTATAAGAAGGCATTATTTACCTAACATAAAACAGATTTAATATCTCATTTATATTATTTTATCAATTATGTGTTACTATTGAATTTATTCATCCGACACATTTTAAATGGTTCATGAAATCTAGGCAGAATAGAATAATCATTAAAGAATCATTTTTTTAAAAGAAATTATATTCTCACAGTTATTCCATCTCCAGTTTCCCCTTCCCTCTATATATCTGCATAGGCTTCTCCATAGAATCTCCCCCCTTCTTCCTCCAATAGCTCCACAGTATACAAAAGATTAGTTAAGAGGTCCCCCTTTAAAGTTTATAGTGGCTCTGCATGTGCTCTGCAATTACAGAGCCTGCTTTATATAGGATAATAATCCCACCATCCATCACCCTTTACAATCTCATTCTGAAATATATATAACTTTACTTTAATTTGATTCTCTTTTTGCACAATTTGTGCTTAAAAGTTGTTTCACAGTTTTTGAGTATATAGGCTTGGTTTTGCTCACACAATTTTCATTGGGTGATTGACTTGAGTCAGAAAACCAATTGAAAATGGGTGAAGAAGCTAAGCAGCTGGTTAGTGCCATCTCTCATTATATATATATATATATATATATATATATATATATATATATTCTATTTTTTTATATAATACAGTTTCGTGTATCAACTATTTTTTTAAATACGAATAAATTTCAGGAGGGAAAACCCGAGGAAGTGCCGAAGGCAGAGGAGAAGAAAGAGGAGAAAGCGGAGGACGAGAAGAAAGAAGAAAAGGCAGAGGAGGAGAAGAAGGAAGAACCTAAACCACCATCCCCATTTGTATTGTCAGTGGACTTGCATTGCACAGGTTGTGCAAAGAAGATCCAGAGGTCCATTTTGAAGATTAGAGGTCTCTCTCCTCCTTCTACTCCTATTTCTTTCGGGATCACATCAAAATTACATTGGCTTTCAAATTTACTAGTCTAAAATGATTAACCGAATTTATTATTTGACACGACAATAGAAGCCACAGAATACTTAAACATCTAGCACTTAATTACTTGCAGGCGTTGAAGAGGTTGTGATTGATATGGCACAAAACCAACTGACCATAAAGGGAGTTGTAGAGCCTCAGGCAGTGTGCACAAAGATAATGAAGAAAGCCAAGAGAGCTGCTAAAGTTTTATCACCTTTACCAGAAGCTGAGGGTGAACCTATTCCTGAAGTTGTTGCTTCACAGGTACAATAATATATGAAATCCAATATTGCTTTTGGAAAAAATATCCCAACACTACTAGTTATATATTTTAACTCTTAGTTATATTCAAAATATAACAAAATTAATTAGTTACGGTTAGTCTAATAAGCGTAAGAATTTTCAATATAACTAAATGTTTGTTAAATTTAGGAGTGTAACTAATATTTGTTACATTTGGTAGTGTAGCTCATGTAACTAATATATTTGTATTAGTTATGTTTTTAAGTGTAACAAATGTTTTACTAGCTTAAAAAAATTAAGTATAAAAATTTTAATATCATTGTTATGGTGGAAAATGTAACAAATACTTTATTATACTTTAAACCTTAAGTAAAATAAAAATTATCATTTTATTTTTTTAGTCTACTCCAAACGTAATAAAAAAAATGCGTAATTATTGGCTTAAAGCTGTCTTATAGTATAGTTTTGCTAATGAAAAGAAAGCAACCAGAATGCATTAAGCTTCGTTTCTAATTATGGTTTTAGTTCTATCAATCTTACGTATGTGTTCTCTTAATGATTCAGGTAAGCGGTTTGACTACAGTGGAGCTTAACGTGAACATGCACTGTGAGGCATGTGCCGAGCAACTTAAGAGAAAAATTCTTAAAATGAGAGGTATTGTCACCAAATTGATGTTTCCAAATATAGCAAATTAATTTAGAGCTAATGATGTTTCTTGCTCAAATAAGTGTCGATAAATAGAAGTGATGTAACATAAAAAAAGTGATTTTTAAGTTCGGTGCCTTCCCCAGTACTAGCTCTTAGTTTAGTTCAGGTGTCTCCACAAGTACTTTGGTAAAAATAGTAATTTTTTTAAATAGTTGGAATTTTAAAAATGCACAAACTTATTTTTTTTAAAAGAAAAAATTTTAACTTTTTTTAAAAAAATATATATTTTTTTTCAAAAGTTATAAAAAGATACTTTTAAAAACTTAATCCAAATGAATCCTTAACATAAGTATTAAAGTATACAGTAGCTTTGACTGCTGCAGACTTTGGTATACATAAATCAATAAAGGAAGGGCTCCGTCATGCATGTTACAATCCTACGTGCAATGTGTTGCTTTTGCCAGGCAAAAAGTAAATATAAAGAAAGCTGGACGTTTTCTTTGGCAGCTTGTGCCGCCAAGAAAGGAACTTTAGTAAGTTACGATATTACAAACTAAAGGTAACTTTTAAGTAAATCCTTGGTTTGCTTAAATGATAAGCGAGCCGACATAAATAATAGGGTGAATTTTGATAATAGCAAAATAAAGGGACTATAGAGATTACCATCTAAGAACTGTAGAAAAGTAACAAACATAAACAAGTATGTACCTTAAGTAATCAAGAACCTAATTACACTCTGAAAAATGAAAAAGTAAGAGTTAACCTATACAAGTTTTTGATGAAAACCAACAGGGGACCTTAAAAGGATTGATTAGACCATGTCTCTTGTTTTAAGAGTAAGATATTCTCGAATCAATTTCCGATAATTTGTATAATGACTTTTAACTCCTTAAAATTGAAGTCTAATGCTGAGTATTTTTGTGCATTGCAGGAGTGAGAACAGCGGAGACGGATGCAAGCTCTGGGAAAGTCACAGTGACTGGCACCATGGATGCAAACAAGCTTGTTGATTATGTCTATAGACGAACCAAGAAGCAAGCCAAAATCGTATCTCAGCTCGAACCCGAACCCGAGAAGCCCGCGGAAGAGCCAAAGCCCGAAGAGAAGCCCGCGGAAGAGGCGAAGACCGAAGAGAAGAAGGAAGAAGCAGCAGCAGAAGAGAAGAAGGATGGGAAAGAAAAACCACCTGAAGGACAAAAGAAAGAAGGCAGTGATGGTAACAAAGAGGGAAACAATAATGCCAATGAAGAACAAAGTGGAGAAAACGAAGAAGAGGGCCCGAAAGAAGTGGGTGAGAATATAATCAGCGAGGAGCAAATGATGCAGAAGATGGTTTATCATCATTATCAGCCCTTTTACATCATTGAGAGAATCCCACCACCTCAACTTTTTTCAGATGAGAACCCTAATGCATGTTGCATTACATGATAAAAAGACATATGCCGCCGGATTTGGAAATAGCTTAAGTGGTTAAGTCTATCTACTTCAGAAGCGAGGTCGTGAGAGATTATTAAAAAAAGAATGAAAGAGAGAGAGACATATGCAGCGTTCACAGATTTAACTTTCGTTTTTTCAAGTCATAATATGTGAACGAAGCATATTGTTGAAGAGTTCATATCAGTATACGAGTTGATCCAAATTAAAAAAAATAAATAAGATTACTATTCTGTAAATTAATTTTATATATGTGTTTATGTCAATTTATGACATAGTACTGTCAAAGAGTAATTTATATGGAGCAGTATTGAATCAGAAAGAGCTTTTTGTTTTTTTTTTTTTTTTGGTGTCTGACTAATCAGCTTCTTCTTAAAAACTCAAGATCATTGTTAAACTATTGATGCGAATTTGAAGACCAGTCGAGAAAAATCTAGAAAGCTAACAAATGAACTTTCATTCTAGAGGCAGCGAAGAAAAATCAGCGCATAATATAGAGAGAGCAACCTAGATTAAGCTAAGTGCTTCAACGTATTTTCTAATATGTTCATTTTAATAATAAAATATTATTATAAAAATATATATTTAATTAATATAAAATAACTTATTTTATTTTAATAACATAATAATGATTATAGTTATCATAACAATAATAATATGATACCACTATCTTTTCATGATATTTTGTATTCAACAACTAATCTTGCAACTATTTTTATATATTAAATACATTTTGTTCAATCAACTAATTAAATAATTAAAATACAACATCTATTTGCTATCTAAACAATTATTAGCTAACCAAACATATATCAATTACTCTAACTGTTGATTGTAATGAATAGGCCTAAAGTGCAGTGTATATTTTTAATGTCTCTTACCCTATATTATCTTATATGGTGAACTTCAAGTTAGATTTATCTCAATATTCAATAAATCTATCAAGTATAGTAGAAACGCGTAGAAAATTACACAACATTTAATGTCAAGCACAGTAGAAACTCGTAGAAAACTACACAACATTTATTGTCATTGGACCTCAACTTACATGTACAATCCCCTTTTGAAATAAGTATCCTATCTTAACGATGGTGGTGGTTACAATGTTTTACAAAGACAAAAGTATAACCAGCAAAACACTAAACTTTGCACAATCCACTTTTTCTACCAAAACAATAAAAAATAAAATAAAATAAAATAAAATAAAATAAAAGATGAAACTCTTTACTGTAAACTTAATAGAAAACTGATACTAAAAAAACCTTCTCACACACACTTGTCTCAGATCCATGAGTTTACAAATTAGAAAATGTTATTTATAAACTTACAAATTGGACGATGTTTGGTATGATCAATTCGGGGATGTCACATGACTGCAGAAGCAAAAACCAGAAAATTATCAGATTTTATTCCAACTTTTAAAACCCTGAAGATTCTCTGAAAATTCAGAGGATGGGTTCCATATGGTAGGGCCAGATCTGCATGTTAGTGGCGTCTGAGTCATCTGATTTCAGACAAGAAGCCAAAAACGCACAGAGAACCCAGCGCATGGTCCTTTTGTTATATATAGACCAAAGACTAACAGCATCATCTGCGACCAACGACCTTAATATTCCTCGTTAGGTGGATTAACCAATAGGTGTTTAGCAAAGAAAAGCCAACTTTAGTCGCCCCCACAAGCGGTCACACTGGTAAAAGTAGAAGATAGACATGCTTCATAACACGGGTTCAGATATTGTCCAGTGCCATATTAGAAAGTGGAAGAAATTATTTTGAATATATAAATAAAACTAAACTGAATTTTATTATCTATTCTAATTTAGGCTTGGCATTTATAACTGAAAGTTTTCACCCCTATATGTAAGTTATTTCAAAAATACAAAACTAAATATGATTTAGTTAAACCAACCTTTAAATATTAAAATAGATAATAAACTAATCTTAACTTGACTAGGAAAATAACCAATAGCTAGAACTAATATAATTAGGATTCAATAACAAATCTAAATCCTAAATCAAGTTTAATTTATTTACTAACATCCCTTTTTAAACTTGATTTGATTCTAGTTACTCCAAGCAAAACTTTCAGCTGGATAAACACGTCACTCTTAAGGGGCTTTGTGAGATTGTCGACAATTTGATCCTGAGACTTCATGTGCTCTATCTTCACTTCTTTCCTTGTGACACATTCTCGAATAAAGTGGTAACGTGTATCAATGTGCTTGCTTCTTTCATGAAATATTGGATTTTTCACCATAGCAATTATAAAATTGTTGTCAACATAGATCTCCACAGGCTCTTCTTGAGGCATATTAAGCTTTTCATCAAGTTCCTTAACCACAATGTATGACAAACACATAAGGTGGTAGCTATATACTCAGCTTCACATGTTGAGAGTGTGACAATAGGTTTTTTCTAGGAACTCCAAGTGAATACAGTATCACCTATAAAGAAACAAAATCCAGTAGTACTCTTTCTGCCATCTAGATCACCAGTCCAATCGCTGTCACTACACCCCACAAACTTGAAATCGCGGCTTTGGCAGTATAAAAGTTCATAATCAAGAGTCCTTTGATGTACTGAAGTATTCTCTTGGCATTCTTGAGATGTATCTTAGTAAAAGCCTCCATAAAGCGACTTACAAGTCCTACAGCAAAGAGAATATCCGGTCTTGTGCATGTCAAGTACCATAGGCTTCCAACTAGACCCTTGAAAAATGTTGAATCTACTCGTTCTTCTTCATCATCTCTTGACAATTGTACTCCGCATTTGACTATAGTATTTACAAGCTGGTAGTTTTCCATATTGCACGTTTTCAAGATCTCTTTTGCATAACCTCCTTGAGAAATAAATATTTCTTCATCCATCTGCGCTTCACTTCAATTCCAAGATAATAGGACGTGAGTCCTATACTAGTCATTTCGAATTCTTTAGCCATTGTCCTTTTGAACTTTGCAAATAAGCCTGGATTGTTGCTAAGGAAAATCAAGTCATCTATATACAAGTAAACAATCAATATATCTCCATTTTCACACTTAGTGTAGAGAGCATGCCTATGTGAACCTTTGGAGAAATTATTATGGTAGAAGCATTCATCAATTCTGCTATACCAAGCTCTTGGAGCTTGTTTTAGGCCATAGAGAGCTTCTTCAACTTCAAAAATTTGTTTTTAGATCCTTTCTCTACATTAGATTCACTTTGGTGAGCCATCAACAAAGTTATCTCTTTTTATCCTTTTTTCTCCACGTAATTTGTTTTCTCAGTCGAAACTTTTGAATTTTTTCTACATTCATAAAAATAGTGCCCAAATTTCTGACAAGAATAACATTGAATTAATGATTTATCCTACCTTCCTAAATTGTCACCTCTTTCATGCCTAGGTCCTAGTGTATTGTTTTTTTCTTGATTGGATTGATTAAATCCTCCTCTTCCGCCATGTCCTCACCTTCTTTGTCCATGTCCATGTGCACGTCTATGCCCCCTTTGAGCTCCATTATTATTGAAGTTTTCTTCTTTTTTCAAAATAAGATTGCTTTGGAAAACCTTTTCTAGGACATCTTTATTCTTCTTTTTATTTCTTTCTTCATGGGCTTGCAATGAACCCATGAGTTCATCAATGGACATAGAATCTAAACCTTTTAATTCTGCAATGGTTACAACAATATATTCATATTTTGGATGCAAAGAACGAATGATTTTTTCTACCATACAGACATTTGTCAAATCTCTCCATATCTTTTTAATTGGTCAGAAACTACCAAAACTCTTGAAATATAATTTGATATGATTTAGTTTCATTCATGTGGAGAGATTCGAACTTACCTTTTAAAGTCTGAAGACAAACCTTTTTCACTTTGTCAACTCTCTTTTGGGATTTTTGAAGAATCTCCCATGCTTCCTTCACGGTAGTTGCACATGAGATCTTCTCGAACATCATTTCATCCAAACACAGATGGATGATGGAAAGAGCTTGTTGATCTTTTTTTACGCGCTCTTGTCAATGCTTCTTTTTGAGCTTGATTCAAGGTTGTATCTTCATTAGGTTCCATGTAGCCTTTTTCTACAATCTCCCAAGTATCTACAGAGCCAAGAAGGGCCTTCAAACGAATTGTCCAATTATCATAATTATCGTTCGTGAGGCGAGGGAATTGAAATAGAAGCATCCAATTAGCCATCATATTTACCTTGCTCTGATACCACTTTGTTAGAAAGTGGAAGATGCAATTTTGAATACAGAGATAAAACTAAACTGAATTTTATTATTTCTTCTAATTTAGGTTTGGGCATCTACAAATGAAAGCTTTCAATCCTATAGATAGGTTATTTCAGAAATCCAAAACTAAATAAGATTTGGTTAAATTAATCCTTTACATATTAAAATAGCTAATAAATTAATCATAACTTGACTAGAAAAATAGCCAATAGACTAGTACTAATATAATTAGGATTCAATAACAAATCCAAATCCTAAATCAAGTTTATTTACTAACATGCCATTGAGAGATGTAACCTTGACTGAACCGGTACAATGATTTTGGGATAGGTTAGTGCACCTAAAATATACCAATCAATAATTGAAATCTGCCAATAATTGGATTTCGTTAGTTAGATTTCCCTTATCATCCAAAAAGAAAGAAAACCAACTTTAGTCTTCAAGTATGGCTGATTTGCTTCCAGTTGTATTTTGCTTATGTAAAGCAGACCAATCTGCAGTTTTCCCAATCATCAACCGACTAATGTGATGTAATACAAATGTATTTCAGATACAATTTAATCATTTCATGTAAACAGAAGCACTTAAGTTGGCATAGATATAAAAGCAGAAAATAATACGCCACGTGACATCAATAGTTCTTTTTCTTCAAAGAAGATCGATAACAATGTAACGTAACATCAATAGTTATTTCTCTTGATTCCTCAATTAACTAAGGGTAAATGGTATGTATAGTCTCTTACTTTTTCTTAATACCCCTTTAATGTTAGCATTTTATTAATCCCTATTTACTAAAATTGGATTAGTAGTACTTTAGTTTTCATTCTTTTGAAATCATTAGTTCTTCATCTCATTCTTTACATCATTAGTTCTTCATCTCATTCGGTTAAAAAAAAAAATCAAAATATTTCAGGAATTTAAAGGAGCCACGTGCTTACTACGTGCAAATTTTTTGTTAAATTTTGGATAAATTTTATGTAGAGAGCAAACAATGTCACAAAAAACAAAAATACGGGATCCAATAATAATGAGATTAGGGACTTAAATGTTTTTCGGGAAAAAAAAAACTAGTAAAAGGGACCATAAATGTCATTTACCCCCAAATTGATGAAGTAAAGCTTGTTGAGCTAGTCTTGATCAAAATCCTTGAGCATTGACCCTACATGTCAAATACTTTTGTTTTTTAATGGTGTCATTCCATGCAACTCTCTCCCATGGTCTATCCGACTCCAAAGTTTCTTTATCTAACATGTAATATTTTTTTCTTAAATTCGCTAGATTCTAGCATATTTTAAAAGGTTTATCACAGAATCTATGATGTCAAAAGTGTTTTAGTCCATGACAAATTCCTAGATGCTACTTCTTTGCTAAGTAACACAGAACCCATGCAGGGGCGAATTTAAACTTCGAGGACAAAATTGCAAAACTATTGTGCTTATAGAATAACTCATCATATATTATAACATATTCTATAAAAATAAATCAGCAATATGTCCAAAATAGTCACTGACAAATATCAATGATATATATTTTTCAAAATAAAATTACAAGTGTTCTCTGTGGTTTCTGATGGCTCGATGATGATGCATGATAGCTTCATTTTAGATTACAACACTCTTGATCAATTATTTTTATTTGTTGATAGCCAATGTTGGTTGATACTCAGAGATATATTTTATTTAAAACATCTTCCCATGAGTGAAAAGTAAACTAAAGTGACTATTATAATATAAAAATGCATAATAATCGTAGATCCTAAAATCTATAATTAAGATTTAAACCGGAATAGAATAAGAACTTTAGATCCCTTTTGATGATGGAGTAAGTAACCAATGATACTTAAAAGAAAGATAGTGGATCCTCTCACATGGCTGCCGCATCACGAGATATATACACAAGGTCCTTTGGTGTTGATAATGGTAGGCTTCTTCATCAAAAGGATTCTAATCCCACCATTAACCCCCCCTTGATAGCTCGTGATTTATTGGCTTCAGGGTTGACTTTTTCTTATGTCATAAGATCCTTTCTTTATATAAGCCATAAGCTATAGTGTCCATATATTTTGAACGGAATATGCATACAACAATAATTCTTTTGAGATAGTAAAAAATAATTGTACCGTAAAATAAGAAAAACACAAAATCTCATACACTAATAAAAGAAGGAACTTTAAATTAGAATATGAATTTGTGCGTCTGAAATTTTCTTTTCTAAAAAGTATATAAATAACAAAGCTAGTATTTTCCTATTATAAATCTTTTTCTCCTTATTCCACTGGAGGTGGAAGAAAATTCAGATATACACTACGCCACAATCCACAAATGGTTCTAATATAGGCATATGAATAAAAAGTTACTCAAAACCAATTTATTTCAAATATTTAAGTTATTAGGATTTGAAAATACCTCCTGCCAAGTTGAAGTTGCCCTTCTATTTGTTTTATTTCTTGAGTGATGTTGTGCTGATCGTTGTTGAAGAAAGCAAAAGGGGAAAAGTGTACGTAAACTTCTGTGATTTGTCTAATTAGTTAATTATTTTTTGTGTTTTTGAAAAGTACATTAGATAATATGGTAAATTTTAAAGCATAGAGGGCAATGACTAATTATACAAAATATAGGAGGGTGATTAGCTAATTAGGTTAATCAAAGTGTCATCTTTTGAAAAGTAAAGGAGACTAATTAGGTTAATCAAAGTGTCATCTTTTGAAAAGTAAAGGAGACTAATTTGATAAATTTTAAAATACAAAGAGATAATCAGCTAATTAGATAAACTATAAAAAAAATAACAGACATCTTAGTGAAAGAAAAAATAAAGGAGTCAATATGTTTTTCACCCTTATTTTGTAAACCAAGGTAAATTTTGAATTCTTAACTTTTTTATAATAATTTTTTGAACAGTTCTTTTCTGAAATAATTACAATTGCCCCCTTCTCTAAAAAGCACCTTGGCCCCTGCCCACATGGGAGGAAATTAAAGCTAACAAAAACTCGTCAGCTCCCATGAAAGGAGATAATGCGCTTTCTGATTGATCAACAAAAAGAATGACGCATCTTTTTTCAAGTCCTAGTCATGTTGATACATTTGTTCCTTCAAAAGTGAAAGTCCTAATTCAATTAATCTATTATGCGACGGAAACATCTAAAATCAGATCACTAGAAAAATCTAAAATCAGACCATTTAAGTTACATAAATTCAATCTATCTAACGAAGTACCCCACTGACACGCAAGCGAAGTTTCTCAATTATGTTTGGCTTAATTTTTAAATACCCAAAAATGTTTTATATGAGCTTAAAAACTTATGCTACGTGTTTAGCTCATTCTTAAAAGATCTTTTACATAAAAGCCAAAAATAAAAAAGAAAAATTGAAAGACCAAAAATTCTAAATTGGAGCTTAAAGAAAAGCTTTTCAAAAAATTATTTTTACATCATGTAGAAAAATATTTTGTTCTTTTTTTCAAAAATAACACTTCATAGTTTTAAAATTTCAATATTACACTTAAAATAGTAAAAAGCTCAACTCTTAAAATATCAAACCAAACAATCAATAACTTTTATTTAATAACACTTTTAACCAAAATTCTACTGTTAAAAACTCTAAATCTCAACTACTGAATCTCACAACTAGATCAGATAGAGCTGGTAGGAACAAAATTAAACACGCTTGCAAGTGAGGACTTGATTTAAACTCTTTTAAGTTAAATGGTTACTTATAGTAGGTATAGCATTAAGCGGCTATGATCCAAACCTTTTTCATGGCATGTGTTTCTTGTCTGCTGCTTTAACAAGGATTAATATATAAATCAAATGGTGACCGTGTTTTATGCATGTATATATAAGCGTCATTATCTACAAATTGATGGGCACTGCAGACAATATTAACTGTCTTTATAAGAAGATATAGGAAGAAGACTATATCCACTTTGTATAATAAACAGGTTAAGAGCTTCCAGGTTTGCAATGGCAGACATGCAAATTGTTGTTGCCAGCAAGAATGTAGAGGCACAGTACGTAGAAATGAGAGTGCCTCTATATTCTTATGGTTGTCAGAAGAAGGTGCAGAAGGCATTAGCCAATCTCAAAGGTAAACTTAATAATATTAGAATTACTGCATTTTACGTTATGTAACGTTTAGCGTCACTAAGATGATACTTCACTCAAATAATATAAAGCAATGCGCCTCGATGTCGATACATGTGTCACATTATGTGACTGGTCAGAGCATTCTACTGTTTGTTCCAATTACGACTACACCTCCTTAGATGTCCAATATTTTTTTCCTATCACCCCTTTATTACATTACATCTTTATATTTTCTTTTTCCTAGGCGTTAGATGTTGCCATTTTGTTTTTAAAATTTGTTGATTGATGAAAGCACGTCAAAATTTTCTCTCGTGGTTTGCTTGACCATTCTTTAGGCAATCTCGTCGAGCATAAAATCTTTTAGCCCTTAACATAGAGGCCCAATAGCATTTATAATTTATAGTTTGTGAATGTGATTGTTTCGATTCAATAGCATTTGGTCAGCCTAGATGGGCAAAAGGGCCTCAATAAGCTAGTATGCACACACGCACAGATACACCTATAAATGTGTGTGTGTGTGTGTGTTTTTGGCATTGTCAGCTTGGTCAGTACATCCAAGTTACTTGTTACTAAAACTTGTTTATAAATCTTGATGATGGATATTCATTAGAATTTCAGAGTGCTCTTATTATTGAAGAAGGGTAAATCAGAAGATTTTCCTTTTTTAAACCCCACATGCACCCAACACAATCCCTCGTTACCATGGGATTTCAGTCTAGACCTCATTCTTGAGAGAAGTAGTCTCAACCACTTGAGATACTCCTTTATCCCAAATAAAACTGAGGATTACTTACGTTGATCACTAGATAATTCGGAATAGATTTAGAATGCCGCTTCAGAAAGATCAAGTACAATACTAATATTTTTACTGGCTCATGATGCTTCAATAAGGGAATATATTCATACTGTGCCGTACTCTCTGCTGAATCTTATTGGAGTTTCTTACATTTTATATATGACAGGAATATATTCTGTGAATGTGGACTTTCATCAGCAGAAGGTGACAGTATGGGGAATATGCAACAAGTACGATGTGCTAACTAGCATACGGAACAAGAGAAAAGGAGCTCGTTTTTGGAATCCAGAAGACAATGCTGAACTAGACAAGTTACAAGAAGCAGCAACATCATCATCATCAACCTCTTCTTCTCTGCATACGAAGCGCTCTGCAGTGCCCCCTCTGGCTCTAATAAGGGCTCGATCCTTGAGCTGGAAAGCTTTGAAGAAGGTCTTTGAACGATCCTACTCATTCTAATGAGAAAAATCAACCAAAAAAAAAAAAAAAAGATTCAGAAAACATTAATTATATGCATCTCTCATGAATTATATAGTTAGTCTTCTGAACATGTATATATTTCCCGGGTGTAGCGGCTATTTTATTGCAAAAGCTTCATTACTTAATTTGACATGGCCGCTATTGACGTCCTGTGTATGCTTCCTCCGATCTAGTATTTGTGCCAATTTTCACTTCAATTCTGTGCACTTGTTCTCTTCTTTTCTTTTTCTTTCCTCTGCTTCTAAGCAATATTATGTATCTTTTCTATTTATGTTGTCCACTTTCATTCAACATGTCAAGGGGGCGATTGGCCAGTGGACTGGCCCGGTTAGAATTGAACCGGACCATCCCGTGCCTAAACCATGCCTTAACCGGCCCTAAATCTAGGGGTGTACAAAAGAGTCAAAAAAACTGCGAAAACCGTTTGGATTGAATCGAGTCGACCGTGAACTGATGGTTTTTAAAATAATTCGATCGGTTATGGCTTTTTTTTTTAAACCGTAATTAAGCGGTTCGGTTTCGGTTTTAAGGAGTAAAAACCGCGATTTAAACCGAACCACCCACTTTAGTAGTATTATTATTATTTTATATACACATATGTACATATATTTTATATGAATATACATTTAGAATATATATAGACTAATTTATTGTATATTATCTACCAGAATGCTTGATTGTTTTCTTGAAGTATTTAATTCTTGCACGTAAATTTTCGAAATGAATATAATTATAATGTTATAATTTTTTCTTGAGAAAAATAAAAAATAAGCATTATAGGCAAGTAAAGTTGAAGGATTTTAATTTATTAAGTTGTTTTAATGCAATTACAAGTGTAAGACTTCTATGTTATAAGATGTATGTGATTTTTTTTTTATTGGTGAACTTCAATAACAAAAATATTTTGTCTCATAAACCGGCTGAAGAACCGTTTAAAACCGCACCAAACTGCATTAATAGAAATCTTTGATTTTTTTAGTACTTCAGTTGATTTGGGTTTTGTAAAATAACAAACTACCTAAATTGGTTCGATCAAAAAATTAGCAAGCCGCCCACGTACATAGCTACCTAACCCTTTCTCTAGGGGGCCGGCTCAGTCCCCCTTTTTCTAGCCCCAACCAATCCCTAAAGCCATCAGTTTCATCCCCTTAAAAGTCTATCTCAACCCTATATCTATGGCCTTTTAAAGAAAAAATAAGAAAATAAAAGGCAAGATTGTTGCCGCATTAGATTTTGGAATTGGCAGTTTGAAGGCCAACGGTATTATGCTGTTTTTTTTTTCCCACAAAATTTGCAAAAAAAAAAAAACTCTTAAACGATTGTAATTTAGCCCCTTTTAAAAATCTATAAATACCCCCTATCTATTTCATTTTTTCTCACTCAATTCTCACTTGAATCTCTTTATTCTCTCTATTGTATCTATTCTCTCGATTATTTCAATGTTTCAAATTCTCTCTCAAACTTCATACAATAAATTCAATTCAAGGGAATTTTTGGAGAAACTAATACAAGTTTCAACTAAAGTTGCTTTGATTAATTCTTCAAATTGGTACCACTGTTCCTTCATTTTTCTTTTTTTTTGTTATTTATTTATTTGCTTAGTTAATTTGTATTAATTATTTGTTTATTTATTTCAGTATTCATTCATTTATTTATTTATTATAGTTGCTTCTTTTTTATCTTCTCATAAAACTTCTCGTAAATGTGTAGCAACTTTTGATTCTAAAGAAATTAGAAAATTAGATAGATTAGTTAAAGAATTAGAAGATATCAATGAGAAATTTGATGACACTTTACCACCTAATTCTGAACCTATAAATAATAATGCACGTGAATCTACTAATTAACTTAAAGAAAGAGAAAATAAATTTGCGCCAAATGAAGCTAAAATTAAATTAGAAAATGTACTCAAATATATAAATTTAAATGGTGTGGGAATTGGTACTCATAGAAGACATATTGCTAGAGCTCATATGGAGATATTAGATATAAATACAAAAACTGGAAGGGTTTAGTCAGAACCAAAGAAAAACTTTCATTCTTGAAAATTTTCTCTCTCTATACGATGAACCCTTCTTCCTCCTTGGAGAAAACCTGAGGACTGCCTCCTACCTCTTGATTTTCCCCTAATGTCCATCATGCATCTTTCATGTGAGTTCCAGGCATGGAATAAAACGTGGTCTCCAGAATGACTTCATCAAAACTTGTTTTCAAACTTGGCCTGCTGCTAATATAGGAATACTCACAAGCTCTAACCTTTATGATCACTAATGGAGACTTTCCTACCATGTCTTCTGTGCTGGAATTCTCACTCATGGGTAAGTTCTCTACCATGTCAAGTTTCCTCAATGTTTAGTGTTGGTAGCTAGACAAAATCTCTCAAGCACATATGAATTGATTTGGGTTGGATAAGGAGTGTCTTATTATCTTCCAACAATGAAATAAATTTCATGAGATTTTGGGGGAAAAAGGATTGGAACGTCTATGGTCACACCATGCATTTATACAAGTAGACTCCTAATTTCGAACATGAGAATGAAGCTGCTTTCGCTTTGGTGTGGATTCGTTTCCACATCTCCTGCTTAACATTTACGGGCACCCCACAAGTAATTATGGGGTTGGTAGAACCATTAGAAAATCCATTTAGATAGACGTAGCCATGTACAAAGGTACGAGACCCACCATGGCTAGAATGTGCATTGAGTTGAACCTTCTTGAAGAGCACTAGCCAGATGTTTGGATCCAAGTTCGAGATAAGTCTTTTGCAAAAATTATTAAAGGTTTCTAACAATAAATGACCCACGAAAACATCCCCAAATACTCTATTCATTGTTATCAAATAGGATAGAAGGTTCTTGAACTAAAGTTAATATTGACAAAAAGAGACTAGATTCAGCCAAACAACTTGTCACACAACAAGCTCAAAGCAACCATGACGATATAAAGATGGATCACGACCATAATAAAAACTTGTAATGGCTTGAATAATCAATTGAAAATGTCAAGAATAAGAATGGAAAAGGAACAGCAGGCAAGAGTATCGAGCTTTTGCAGGTAAGAACTTTCTTCCTACTAGTAACGCCATTGATGCCTTACAAGAGGTAAACGATGTTGTTGCCAAGAAAGTTGAGAATAATCAGGATCCAGAAATTATTGACAAAGGCAAAGAAAAAATAATTGAGAAAGAACCTTTTTTTTTTTGTTAATCCCCCATCTCCATAGGGTTGAACCCAGGACCTCATACTTGGGAGGTGATAGTCTCAACCACTTGAACTATCTCTTAATCCTAATTAAGAAAAAAGTTAATATGAGAATGTCATGGAATCTCGCAAAAACAGGGGCATTAAAATTGTTGATTCAAATGTTGGTGTTAATAACTTTAGCAATTCTCAAGTGAATCATCCTCTTCTGGCTAACACATTAATTATAATGTCACCATTAGTGAAGTTGTTCCTTCGCATGTGCATGTAGTTCTTGAGGTTTCCAAAAATGATGATTTAATTACTATTAAAGACTTGGGTAATCAAGCTAGTAATTTAATTGAATGTGACAATATGACCTAACTTAATACTCCTATTTAAGATGGTGGCCATAAGAGGAGTGTGAAAGAGAGATTGGTAGTGCTAAAGGTTTAGTTTTAGGCTAGAGAGCGAGAGGGAAAAGAAGAGTAAGATGGTAGGACTTTGGGGTAGCTGGTGCATCAAGATCATGTGATTCACACTTATGATACCTCTCTTTCATTTACTGATCTTGATACGGAGAACAATCAAGAATATTTACTTCAGAAAATCTTGAAGAAAAAGTATCTTCTAGTGATGATGAGTCATCTGGCAACAAAGAAGTTAACAAGATAAGTGTTTTTATAGCTTTTGATAGAACCTCTATAGCAAATAAATTGCAAGCAATTAGTACGAAGAGACCCAAAAAGAAGAATTTGAAACTTTCGTATAACTCGGCTCAGAAGTAGACAGGCTAACAATCTGCATATTTCTACTCAAGTCATCATGAGTGGATGTCCTTATTGGAATTGTTAGGTTATGGCTCAAAGTCCAAGCCTATACAAATTAAGAAAGAGTTTTAATGAGAGTTAAAATTCTAGTTATGGTAAGAGTCTTAATTATGGTAGATTTGATAGATGAGGAAATCCTTTGTCTTGGAGGACGAGGAAATCTCCTCTATAAATAGGACTCTTGCATTAGCTGTATAATGTGTGTCTTAGGAGTGTGCCTTAGGACCACACCCCATGGGGGGTGTGGGTGAGAGAGAGCATGAGAACATCAAGAGTATCTTATATTCGTTCTAGTCCTGTTGAGGATAGAACTATTATAAGAACTCTGTGGGGGAGGGTTTAGACTTTTCTGTCCGTGCAAAAAGTCATCACCTGAGTTGTAATCCCATTATTGTTGAATAGTGGAATTTATCCCAGAGGGGATCGTGGACGTAGGCAGAGGGCCGAACTACGTTTAAAATATGCGCGTATTCTTTTCTCGTTACTCGTGCTTTAACTCCGCTGCCTGAGTGTGTGTCATGCTCATCCTTGATTTTCCCAACAAGTGGTATCATCGCCTAGGTTGGAGGGACGACGCTGGTTTGCACGAAAAACGCAAAAAGAAACGCCGAAGAGGAGTAAAAAAAATTCGCTGATCTGCTGGTCACGTTTGGCAGCCTTTCTGGAGTCCGATCAACGATCCGTTTATTGCTGTGTTTTCGTCTCGGCGAGGAGAGTAAGCTGCTAAAATTTCGTGACGATCCGACGGTCGGATTGTGAGATACAAGCAAGTCAAGTTTTGTGAGTTTGTGGTCAAACAGTCAAACGAAAAGTTTGACCAGCGTTGACCGAAGGGCTGCAGGGGTTTGACCACGTTGACCGAGGGTCTCCTCACCGTTTTTCGACGTCCTAAGTTCGTTTTTGAGGTCTGTTTTATCAAATTTCTTGATGTATCGTGGGTGAGCCTTGAAATTGGGTAAAACAATGAAGTGGCGATGAAATTCTGCGAAAGTCTTTGAAGCATTGTGCGAGCAAACACATTTAGCCGACTAGTGAACAAACTTTTAGAGGAGAGAAGTTTGGATGAGTAGACTAGTTGAAGAAGGTTCGATTCAAGGGAGGAGTCGCGCGAAAAAAGTCTACGTAGCTGAACAATCAGAGTCCTGGCCAAACGACTGATAAGGAATGCTACTGCTAGAAGAGAAGACCACGTCCGAGATGTCTTGTGTCAAGAGAGGACGCAAACAACCCCAAGAGGTCGAGGTTAGACGGCACAAAGAGGGATGTTGGGGATGACTCCAAAAACCTGCTAGGATGTGTTGGTAGCTGTTGCCGTGAAGAGTGTTGTAGAGCGAGGGCTCCAGCATGAAGACTGTGAAGAGGTTCTAGTCGCGGCAAAGAAGCTTTAGACTTTTCGCCAAGGGAGGAATTTGTTGGGTTATGGCTCAAAGTCCAAGCCCATACAAATTAGGAAAGAGTTTTAATGAGAGTTAAAATTCTAGTTATGGTAAGAGTCTTAATTATGGTAGGATTGATAGACGAGGAAATCCTTTGTCTTGGAGGACAAGGAAATTTCCTCTATAAATAGGACTCTTGCATTAGTTGTATAATGTGTGCCCTAGGAGTGTGCCTTAGAGCCACACCCCATGGGGTTGTGGGTGAGAGAGAGAGCCTGAGAGCATCGAGAGTATCTTATATTCGTTCTAGTCCTGTTGAGGATATAACCATTATAAGAACTCTGTGGGGGAGAGTTTAGACTTTTCTGTCCGTACAAAAAGTCATCACCTGAGTTAGGGTGAGAGAGACAGCCTAAGAGCATCAAGAGTATCTTATATTCGTTCTAGTCCTGTTGAGGATAGAACCATTATAAGAACTCTGTGGGAGAGGGTTTAGACTTTTCTGTCCGTGCAAAAAGTCATCACCTAAGCTGTAACCATTATTATTGAATAGTGGAATTTATCCCAGAAGGGATCGTGGACGTAGGCAAAGGGCCGAACCACGTTTAAAATATGCGCGTATTCTTTTCTCGTTACTCATGCTTTAATTCCGCAGCGTGAGTGTGTGTCATGCATCCTAATTCCCCAACAGGAATATTATAGGTAATGTCAGAGTTAAAAGCTTTCAGTGTCTCAAAATATTGATTCATCTCCACCAAGTCAAGTAAATTGCCATTCGAAGACCTATGGTTTATGGGGGAGAAAATTGACACAATAGTTGCAATCTTGGTTTTCCCAACGATGCGGGCAATTGTAATGGCAAGGTTTAGTCCCATGGTTTTTGAGGAAAAAATTGACACTATTCATTGCAATCTTGGTTTTGCAACCATACGTGCAATTGTAATGGCAAAGCTTGGGGTTTTTTGGAAGGATGATGTTTTGTTTTCCGTATTTAGAGATGAAGTGATCAACCACAAGGTCTTGCATTTACTGTGAAGGTTCCTTGGCTTCATTTCTGTTTTCTTGCCTCCTTTGTCTATGCAAAGAATCATTGCTCAGAGAGGTTAGCCCTTTGGCATGAGATGGAAATTATTTCTAATAAAGCTAGACCTTGGTTTATTAGTGGTAACTTCAATGTCATCCTAAATGTTAGTGAAAGAAAGAATGGTGTCATGCTGAATTTGGGAGTTATTGATGACTTTGCTAATTATCTTATTTAATGTGGCTTAATAGATGTAAGTTTTGAAGGCAATTGTTTCACCTGGTCCAACTGTCAAATGTTTTAGAGGCTAGATAGGATCTGTATCAACCAAATGGGGATTTTCTAGTCACTCGAGTACAATATCTCGCTAGAAATAGGAGCAACATAGTCCTCTTCTATGCACTTTTAGTGTTTCTTAACCAAGGATCTTTCTCCTTTCTCTTCATTAATTCTTGGACTTAACACCATGATTTTCGTGACTTTGTTGAGTTGATTTAGACAAGTCCAACGATTGGTAATGGCATTCTCAAATTTTGGTACAAATAGTAAAAGCTTAAAAGTCGTTTGAAAACCTAGAATCATAATGTTTTTGGCAACATTAATAAGAATGTTTCGGAAGCTCAGAAAACAGTCCTACAAGAATGTTTTGGAAGTTGAGAAAATAGTCCTACAAGAAAAGAAAAGAAATTTAAAATGACCCATCTCCTTATAGGCATGAGGTTGTGAACCCTGCTTGTACTAAGCTTGATTGCTTACTTGCAATTGAAGAGAGCTTTTGACAACAAAAATAAGGTTATAGATGCTTGGTTGAGGGAGAACAGACACCAGATATTTCTAGAAGCTTATTGCCAATGTGCAAATTTCTAAGTTTACGTGAAACAAGTCAGCTCAATATCCTCAGAGTGAGCACCAGTTAATTGTGCATGATAAAGAATGTAATCTGAGAAGTTCTTAGGTGTTTGATTGTATGTTTTTTACCGAATCATCATAAAGTGTATGGTAGTGGAAGTTGTGGGACCCAGGACATAATTGGATATCGAAGAATCTAGTGGTGCCAAAGGAGATAAAGGTGACTTGTGGACTATAGGGGCATGTGACATAGATGGAGAAGTTGTTTGAGATAGTCACTCAAACAATACAGGAGAAAGAGTATTTAGACACGTGGATTGCAATTGGTCTAAAGGTGAGTGAGGTGATTCATATGTAGACTCAACAATTAGAGATAAGGAGGAGAGAAATGTAGTGGACCCGATAAGAGGAGAAGAAACAAAGTGAGGTAAGGAACTAGAGACATTGATAGCTGGAAATGAGTGCATTGCGGAAGTCATTGAAACAATGAGAGGCATTTGGACTCTAGGAGATAAGATTAGTGGGAAGACGATGTGACTTATGAACACACTAGTTGAAGATAGAGACGTAAGAGACATGGACCATACATGATGCTAAGAATCAGAAGAAAAGAAAAGAGAGTGGAAATTAGACTTATCAGTTGGAAAGAGAAAGATGCATAAATCAACTGAAGAAATACTTGACTTGGCCAATTTGTTTGAAGACTCCAACGAAAAAAATTTGATCAAATGAAAAGGAAAAATTCCCTCATTGATATCCATGTTTCATGAGAGATAGACCTATTGATCTTGTGGATTGTAACATCTGGATCCCTTATGATTACTGAATCCCAAGAAAATGCGTGATAAAGACTTAGGACTCAATTTGTCCTTTTTGTATGGACCAAGATATGAAAAACACTGACAACTAAAACACCAAAAGAATGTACAATCAAGATGCTTATTGTGAAGAATATGGAATGGAGAAACATTATCTTAAACTGGTTTTGAAAGCCTATTGATTAGAATACAACAGTTAGAAAAGCCTTTACCTAAAAATGTTTTCAGCATTGAAGAATGGAACACCAGAGTTGTTCCTATTTCTATTATGTGACAAATTTTGCGTTTAGCCAACCCATTTTGCTCAAGGGTATAGAGACAAGAAATACAATACTGAATGCCATTGTTATCCATGAATTAACCGAGTGAGACCTTTGTTAATTCAACAACACCATCGCATTGACAATGACATATTTTAATAGAGAAAAGATTTTCAACAAGGGCTTTAAATTTAATGAACAAGGAAACATAGTATGTTTTATTGCACATAGGATACATCCACATAAAGCAAGTACATTCATCGATGAAGAGAATAAAATATTTAAACCCAGAATAAGAAAGAATTGGGGCAAGACCCCATGCATCACAAGGAATAACTTCTAAACTTTTTGAAAACTCTATAGAAGATGGAACAAAAGCTAATTTATGATCTTTGCCCATCATACAAGACGTACACACTTTATTGACGCTGCTAAAATCGAAAAAATCTAAATGACTCGTATAATGAATGGAAAAGAGAATCTGCTCTGAACAGTGACCCAGGTGAGTATGCCATAATTCTGCAGGAGACTTAGTGACATTCAACATAGTGTGTGCCTTAGAAATAGGAGAGAAAGACACTAAGATGTTGTAGAGATTGGAATCAAAATGGCTCCACAGAAGAGGCTTCTTGGTACGGAGGTCCTTAACAAGGCAAGAAGAAGTAAAGAACTCTAATAAGACACCATTGTCACGTGTAATAGAAAAAAAAAAGTTAGAAGTGATACTAGGTACATACAGACATTTGAGAGTGCAAAAATATGATTAGAAGAAGAAAGAACAGAGTTACCAATGTGAGAGATAGAGAAATATTACCATCCCCAATCATGAGATGATTGGAACCAGTGTATGGACGTATTTGCTGAATGAGAGTTGGGTTACTAGTCATGTGCAATGTAGCCCCAAAATCTAGTATCCAAACAGGTGAAGAGCCAAGAGTGGGAAGCAGTGGAGGAAATAGGAATTGATGTTCATGAAGACCAGCAAATTGAGTAATTGAAGAAGACTCGACAAGAGCAGAAGATTGGGCATAACGAAGTAAACAACACTTAAGAGTAGAATGACCCCGTTTATGACAAATTTGACACTTACCTCAATAATGACCACTAGTTGAAGAAGTAATAGAAGACTTAGAGTTGTTGGTGGTATTGAAGGTCATGCTAAACTTATGCTCTGTTTGTTATAGTCTTATTTTAAGATACTTATCCTATTAAAATGAGGGTATATCTTATAAGATTTAAGAAATCTTATCATGCATTATATGAAAATTCAAAACAAAACCATATTTTTTATCTTATAAGAAATAAGCAATCCACCCTATCTTATTTTTTACAACTATAAAATGCATGGTGCATGTGATAAGATATCTTAAGTCTTATAAGATATCTCCAAATTTCAATAGGATAAGCATCTTAAAATAAGATTATTCCAAACACACTATTAGACAAGGATTGACTAGAAGAGGAACATGAGCCATTACCTTGAAGAGATGCATGTTAAACTTGAGAAATCAATGCTGCAATAGACCTTGATGAATCAGCCATAGGCTCAGAATTATGTGCAAGAAGACACTGCTCTTGATTCATTAACTTTGCCTGAAGTTAAGAAACCGATAGGGTGGAGTCCATGCTTTTAATAGAACTAATAAATGAGCAGTAGGATTCTGTTAGTCCATCAAGAGCATACAACACTAAATCAGCATCGAAATTGGGATCACCAATGGCCAAAAGAGATAAAAAGATTAGCCAAAGCTGTAAAAGATACTTAGTTATCGGAAGATCATTCTTCTTATCTGTTTGTAATTGATGAAGAAGAAGGGATTGGTGTATAAATGATTACTAAAGAAAGGACTCCTCAAGATAGACCTAAGGTGCATGAGCTGTAGTGAACCCTAAAGCTTGAGATACCAGGGATTCAGATATAGTAGCAAAAATTGCATGCTATAAGAAAATTATTAGTGCGTTATCCGTCTTCATAAAAGAGAGTGGTAGACAAATGAGGGGTGATTTTAGTAGTAGCTTTATCAATTTAGCAACTGGAGCACTAGGACGAGTAATAGTGCCATTAACATAGTAGAGAAGATTATTAAAGTGGAGGAAGATGGTAACCTTAGTCTTCCAAACAAGATAATTGGTATTGTATAGAGAGACAGTGACAAATATCTTGATATTAGATGCTGGAGTAGAAAAAGAAGAAGTAGTGATGGTGGAAGGTGCAGAGGAATTTGTGAGGATGGAAGAAGACTATGAAGAAGAGGTTGCCATGATAAAATATATAAGAAAGAGGATTGAATACAGTGAGTCAAAACCCTTGTGATATCATGAAGGAAAAATTAAGCAAAAGGTTGCCTCTTGTATATTTCATTAACTCCAAACAAGTACACAAAGTATTTATAGTAGAATCCGTTAAGGACGTATGAACTACGTACTATACAAGGATGTAGGGACATAGGTACGTACGACACAATCTAACTAAAATATGCATGGCTAAAAAATAAGTTACAACACAATCTAACTAAAATATGCATGGCTAATGGGTTTTTTGCTTATAGACCCCCCTGTGTTTATACCTAATGACACCGCTAGTCCCTAAATTCATGAAACTGTAATTGAGACCCCTTGTGCTTTCACAAAAGTTGCACACTTGACCCTCCGTCAATTTTTTCGTTAATTCATTAACAGATTTTTTGAAATATCCATTTTGCCCTTATATTAGTGAATAAAATGTCTATTTGGTCATTTTTTATTTAAATTTTAATTTTAATTTTTTTTGAAATATAATGAAAATAAAAAAGAAAAGAAAACACAGGTGGCATATGTGAAATCACAAGGGGTGTATATGAAAATACAACAGGGTGTATGTAAAAACATAAGGGGGTATATGTGCAATTAAGGGCAAAAAATGAAGTCCAATTGCATTTTTTGGTGTGTATTAAACACTTACAATCAAAATGGACGAAAATGATGACGGAGGGGCCAAACGTGCAACTTTTGAAAAAATACAGAAGATTTCAATTGTAGTTTCATAAATTTAGAAATTATCGGTATATTTATACCTAAATACATGAAGTCTATAAACAAAAAAAACCCTAATATATATATATATATATATATATATATATATATATATATATCAAAGAGAAGACAGCAATCACATCTTTCGTTTATTTATTTTTTTAAAGCAAGGGTGTGGTAAAAAGAGAAGAGAGCAAATAGAGACGAGAGCGAATTTTCTTTCTGCTTTTTTTCTTTTTTTTTTCCCCTTTATTTTTGGTTTAAAAGTAAAAGTGCATCGGAGACGGTATAATTTGCGGAGTCTTGAGGAGATCTCACATTTGAAAAACAAAAAATCATATCAATCATTTTGACTATTACCTTGTTTAGGCAGGAAAATTTGACATCTAAAAGGGACGTTTATATCAAGTCGGTGCAATATAAGGTACAAAATTATAAAGGCAAAATTTGCGGCTACTGGTCCTCATATGAGGTGAGGAACGTGTCACTTGTATAGCAGATAGAGGCCAAACTTTACAGTCTCCCCATCGGCCTTTAAATTCTTTTCTCTTACGTTTTTTTTCTTTGGGGGTTAGGTATGACCACAAGGATAAGATGAGGCAAATAATATTATAGTTAACGAAAGGAGTTTTAGTGCTTTACGATTTGACGAAAGGACATAATCCAAATTTTGCTTCCATCATTCTTTTGGACCTCGTGACATGGTGAGGATTCTGAAGTTATTCTTTTAATATAAGTATCCCAACTAACTAAAAGGCTATCCATAGAAATTTTGACTAGTTTCATTAGTAGCTTCCGGATCTTGTGCATCTCAAGATTTTGCATGTTAAATTGTTATTGTTGTTAAAATATAGATTTCTTTCATATAAAAAATTTACGAGTTTCAGAGATTTATTGTACAAAATTTTGAATGTATTCTCTTAACACTAATTGATATTAAGGCAAAAATTTGTGATTTTAACATGTTATTAAAACTATCTCATGTCTTTTTCATGTAGTGAGAATTTTGTAATTCTTAATATAGTATGAAAATGAGGTTCTTGGTCTAATATTATTCAACACATTTATTTACGTAATGACCCAGTATAGCTCCTACTGATCATCTCTCTCTCTCTCTCTCTCTCTCTCTCTCTCTCTCTTTCCCGTTCAAACAACTCACAATATGTGCATCTTAATTTAGTTCTAAGTTTTTAAGTGCACAATATAAGATTATGAGCCATTTCTCTTGGCCTAGACTAATTTTAAGATGGGATCTCACTTCTTTTTTTTTTTTGACATATTACCATGTAAAATCATGAATTAATTTTTTGATATATTAATTTCAATATGTAACCTCATTTTCTTTTTAACATGAATGAGCAGTGGCAATGCTACCTATGTCCCACCCCTGACTTCTTCCAAAAAAAATAATTAGTGTTGCTTTCTATTATTTTGTAACGAGATACTAATTCATATAAAGTGCACCCATTCGGGACAAAAGTAAACCACTTCATGACAAAGATGCTCACCCTTGTGATGGGATTATCATCAATTTTTTTTTTTAAACCAAAAGAATAAAGAATAGATTTATAATGAAAAAATATAAATTTATAATATGCTGTACCATAAAAAAGCAAGAAAGTGAAAAATAAATAAAAATATAAAAAAAGAAGAGAGAAAAGAGAGGGCAATAAAAGGAAATGGCGCAATAAATAATTAGTTGGTCACTTACATAAGAAGCATATTTGATAATATTGACAGTAAGTTAAATATTCAGTTATTTTAATATATGAAATCTTGTTGAAAATGATAAAAAAATATAACTTTATTTACAATGACTATAACTATTTTATATTTATTGTAAGTACTAAAATATTGTTAGTATATTAATTATTTTATATTTTCACAACTAATTTTTTTAATTTGTATAAAAAATTATATGTAAATGTGTTCTACTAACTCTGAGGGATCAAGATCCGCCCACATCAAATCTTCTCTCATGTTTAATTTATATGAAGGAAATCTTAACAATTCATATGGGAATAATATCATACTAACTATTCATGAAATTTAAATCTAAAAAAAGATTACTGTTAAAACATTTTTTTCTCCCTTCAAATACCTACTTTTTCAGAATTGAAATTATACGAATAATTGAAATTATACGACCCCAGCACAAGTATCCGGATTTAAGTAAACCGTGGTCCACGTAAGTTTTGAGCATTTTCTTTAACTTTTTATCCTTTTACGGTGGGGTGGACACCAAGTTCAGCGGTACACTCAAGAATTAATGATTACAATTATACGCGTTTAATCCAAGGATCGCAATTTGTCACCAAATCATTATTACAATCATATAACAGCAATAGTAATAATTTGGTAGTTAGTCCATGTGAACTATAAGAAAATACCACTAACAAGAAAGTCAAAATCCATTTACACCATCACCATACACACATACATACATAATATATATAGGGGCTTCATTGCTTTGCTCAACTTTGAAGTCACCATTGAAAGCTTTCTCAAAAAAAAAAAAAAAAAGAAGAAAATAGAGAAGAAGGATGATAAAAGTAGGGATAATTGCAGATTTATTGGAAGAGTACAGGTGGGTGATGGCAATAGTGAGGGAGCAGCTGCTTCTGCCTAGACGAAGGTCTGAGTTTCAAGTCCTCCGGAGGAGTCTTCGTCTTGCCTCAAATCCTTCCAGAATTCCAGACTCTTCTTTTCTGGTTTACTTCTGAAGGGGATTCTTCATCCGGACATGTTTTAATGTTATGGCGTTACGAGGGGTTTAAATCTTGTTCGTTCAACAGATTTCCTGCAGCTGGAGATCCAGTCACAGTTCCTTTTTACGTTTCCCTCTCAATATTTTGGTTTCTCTTGTTTTATTTTATTGTATAAAGCAGATGGAGTGGATTATTTTACGTCTTGTTTAGAATCCAATGTGAAGATTGTGTAGAAGAACGTTTCCATTTCTACATCATCATGTAAAGCTCATTCATTTTTCTTGTGAAGTAATAAGAAAGCAATTCAATCTTGCGTGTCAGAAATATTTAGAGCAGGCAGAGTTTTCTTTAATTTAGACATGTGAATATATGATTTCATCTTAGAATTTATTATACCTTGATAATTTATCAATTTAGAATGTGATGACTGATGATATTCTCTTAACATATAGGATGCAAAAATATTGTTTAGAGACCATCTTGTGGTGTTTGAATGTTTAAGTTATGTCCATTTCCAGGTAAATTGGTCTTCAGCTGGTTAGTGTTATTGAATAAGACTTTTCTCGATATGTTACAAGAAAATTCAAATCTGAAATGAGATGGGGTTTGGGATGCAGTCAGACAAAGCACGTTGAAATGTATCCCACAATCCATATGATTGCAACTGCCAAACATCAATGTCTGTTTCTGTTGAGATAATAATGAAGCGTTATTGGTATTGTCTATGCTTAGCATTTCTCAATTTTTGTACAAAGGATAAGTAACCGCACATATTTCATTATAGCTAGGCCCCTATCCGCTTGAAAATGCGTTTTAAATGAGTGGATATTGGCCTCTGAAATGTTAGTGGACCAGTAGTGAAATGGGACTTAACTAGCTAGTTCACCATTTGGGGTGGGGTGGGGTGGGGTGGGGTGGCGTGGGGTGGGGTGGGGTTGGGGGATGTGAATGAGGTTGGAGTAGTGTGGCTCTTGAGATTATTTATTTATTTATTACTTTGAGTTAGAGTATTTCTAAGTCATATTAGACACGAGATAAATTCTTATTCGTTAAGAGCAGTGAAGGAGAAGCCCTACTAATAAGTACACTTTTTGAGATTCGAACTTGTGTTCTCTTCATTACAAGGTGAGACTATTACCTCATCAACTAATAATTTGTTGGTAGATTATCTTTTAAATTACGAGACAAATTAAAGGATGGTGTAAGTTGACTTTTTGTAATAGTACTTTTTCTATAACTTAAAAAGAAAATGCTTTAATTTTTTTGATAAGTTAAAATTTTCAGCTCTATTAAAAAGTTGAATTTAATCTTTTTCCATAATTGTAGCTTTTTTTGAAAATTAAATCAAATATTTTTTGTGAAAAGAGTATGATTTTACAAAAGAAAAAATATATTTTTTCATGAAAGACAGTCAATCTAAGCAGATTCTAAAAAAGAATAGGTAGTAAATAAATAAAGTTGAAAATTCTTGAAAGAAAATTAAGAACTCGGGAATTCTAATAATGGAATTTGAGCTCTGGTTCAAGTAAATATAACTAATTATTCGGTAAATAGAACGCATTTTGGCAATCATACCCAAATCTAACATAATAATCTCTCTCAGTTGGAATGTCACTTCCAGCTGCACTAGCTAATATGCTCAAAGACGATGTTACCCCTCTAGAAATGTGCGAAGATGATATTATAAGCGAAATTCGATAGTTATAAATGAAATTTATATTAAATTTATTTTTCACCCCAAAAAGGGTAAAAAAACTAATTTGAAACTATTGAAATGTCGCATGTTGCTAGTTGCTACCACGTGGTTTCTGGGCCGCGAGTGCGGTGTACTAATTTTGTCTTAAAGGATCAACCAACAAGCTAGGCACAAACTTGATCTTTTACACAGCACTTGGCATATTTCTCGACGTTCAAGCAAAGACCTAGTAGTTTCTTTTTTGCTTTGTTTGAATGTTGAAAATAGTAGCATTGACCAACAAATTGTTGATTGAGTTGGGTGCTGACAATTTTATTTCTATAAAGAGAATTGCATTACACAAATAATTTTTGGGAAGTGCACTGATTAGAATAGTTTTCTTCACCTATCCTAGTTCAATAAAGATTAATCTCAATTTCAATATAATTTAGAGATACTTTAAGTAAAAAAAAAAAAGTACCAATAAATGCTCATTTGGATTAATTTTTCTTAAAAGTATTTTTTTAAAAGCTTTTAAAAACAGATTTTTTTTTGAGAAGTTGAAAATTTTAATTTCTAAAAAAAATTATATTTGAATTTTTTTCAGAGTTTCAACTTTGTTGAAAACTAAATTAATTAATTTTTACAAAAGCAATAACTTTCTCAAGAAAAAAATATATTTTTTTTGGAAAAATGTTAATCCAAACAATCCGAAAATCTTTAAACTGGCCTATCGATTTGACTACCCAAACAGAATCCACCCATTTAGTGCTTGAAATTACTTGGTTGGTCAAACCAGTGGGCGAATTTGAAGAGCAACCCCTTAACTCGATGAGGATGACATATGTGCTTACATAAACTACTGCTTAATGACTTGACAAAAAAGAACTGCTAATGAAGCTAAAATTTGACTAAGCATTATTTGTCAAATTGGTGCATTTTGGGCCGACTCATTAATTGCGTCAACTTATTTGGCAGTGAGATCTGTTTGATCTGTGGGCGCGGAAATCTCCCAAAGATTTAAATTATTATTGAAAGATTTGATGGAAAGGTATTTTTCCTTTTATTGAGTTTGATCACTTTATAATATTTATATTACAAGTCCATAAAAAAAATGGATATACGATATATCTTATCAAAATTAACCACAAATTTAACTTAAGTGGCGATTGATATATTGAAATAATTTTGATAAGGATAAAATGAGCTAAGGAATGGAAGTAAATTGGGAATGGGGCAAACTTGAAATTGAATATATTGTATTTGATATGCTTTAGTAATGATCATAGAAATAAATATATCAATGGACTCTTTATTTATTGGTTAACGTATCTAACATTAACTCTTTTATATTTAAAGATAAAATACACTAAACCCCCTTATGATCTATCATAAATGCACAATATACCCTTGTGCTGGCAAAAATCCCACAAAAGACTCCTGTGATGATTAAAAGTTTCACACATACCCCTTACTGTTTATATCCCTCCTAACAATGTTAAAATTTACATTAAAAGGAAGTTAATAGCATTGCTATACTTATTCAATTTTCCATCATCATCATCATCATCATTATTATTATTTTATTTTTAATTAAATTTTTTTGATAGACAAATATTTTTTTAACTTATTTTTCTGTGTTATTAGACATTAAATGCTTAAAAAATATTTTTGCAATATTGAGCAAATTGTAGAAATCTAAAAATTACATTCCTATGTCACTTTTATTTACTTGCATAGAAATTTCAATTTTATGCTTTAGATATTCGAAACAAATGACTTTTTTTCTATTTATTGAGCATTGATTTTGGTTGGCTAAAAAAATTAGCATATCACGAAATAAATCCTAATTAATCTAAAAATATAATCAAATACTCAGTTCAATAATGGCTACATCGTTGAAGCTCAAATCTAGCCAAACTAATGAGGTCAAAGTTTAACATTTTCTACCATTACATTTGTTTGCAAAAAAAATTTCTTAAAATATATTAAAAAATATTTTTTAAAGTATTTTTTGTTTGATAACACAAAAAAAAATAATTTAATAAGAAAATAATTTTCTATCAAAAAATTTTAATTGAAAATAAAATAACAATAACAATAATAATAATAATAATAATAATAATAATAATAATAATAATAATAATAATAATAATAAAAGAAAATTGAACAAATGGGCCAAGATTATTAATGTCTTTTTTATGTAAATTTTAACACCGTTAAGAGGGATATAACCAGTAAGGGATACGCGTGAAATTTTCACTTACCACAGATGTTCGTTGTAAGACTTTTGGAACTACAAAGGTATATTGTGTACTTATCATAAATCACAAAAGAATTGATATATTTTACCCTATATTTAATAACACCTGAAAGAGACTTCAACCTGCTATTCACGCTTGGATCCCTTAAAAGCCATCTGGAGATGAGCCGGAAGGTTCGACCAGCGTTCCTACCCCTTTTTATATTAAACAATGGAAAAACTCGATAATTAATCATACTAATAACATTTCATGCTTAAAGTTGTAGATTTATAAACTTCGCGAGTCACTAAAGATTTTATTTGAGATAAAACCAAATGTACGTCCAACTGGAAATGAATCACTCCACCGATCAATATAATTAAAAAATATATCACACCCGCGCATATTTTTTATTTTTCTCATTTTTTAGATTAAATAAATATATTTGTTTAATTTATTTTTAAAACCATAAATTAGAAAAGTACTCATTTAGATGATTGTCCTGGCACGGGGTTTGAATGTCAAATTTTATTTTATGTTTTTATATAATTTTAATACCATTTAATTTTGTTTTTATATAATTTTGATACCATTTAATTAAATGTCAATTAATTTTATTAAGAAAATAATCTATCAGTTTGTTAGTCTTACATGAAATGAAATTATAAATGTTATAAATGATTATGAGTTTAGCAATTGATGTGATTGATTATGCATAAAACTTATACAGTTGAAGAAGGTGAAGTAAACATTAACAGAATTAATCTGTTGGAGATTTTTTATAAAAAAAAATGTTTTGGCTTTAAGAGAGTTATTAATTGGGAAAATAGAAACTTTTAATTATTTAATTAAATAATAAATATTAGAATTATCTTATTATCCTATCATTTATATTTAAATTTAGATCTTTTCATATGTTAAATATTATTAATATAATAGAAATCGTGATCTAATTTAACTTGGTTATTTTGAAATAACATTGATCTCATAAGATTAATTTGGTTATTTTGCTGTCAATCATTTCTTACTTGTTCACATTCCAATGTGATTTAACATACCAATTCCTACTCTGGCATTATCTCCAATAACAACTTTTTAATTTTTTATTATAATTGTGCATTTTTATCTTTTGGAATTTATATCTTGCAAAATTTTAGAGAAAGTAGTCTTTTGTTTAATGAATATTTCTTTTATCAAATTTAACAACAATAAGAGTATCTTAAGTTTTATTTTTATTTTTAATTGTACCCCATACAATGGTTTTGTCATTTTATAAAGATCATTTAAATGTAAAACGTCCGTATTTCATTCACCAATCTCTCCCAAATGTATTAGATCATATATCCTTAATACTAAAAATTGATTAAAATCAAGAAAGTTAATAGAGTGAAATTAAAACAAAAAGTCCTCAAAAAAATGTAAAAATAAAACAAAATTTTTAAAAATAAAAAGGAATAAAAAAAGGAATTTGATAAAAATGCCCTTTTATCATCATGTAATATAATTTTCCTCTCTAAAATTATTCATATCAAGCAAATAATCTATTACAGAAAAGCTTCATTTCAAAAATGGCCAATGTAGACATAGAATTGTTTCATATATGTAATATAGTTTTAGTAGATAAAAAAGTAAGCTTGAGGAGATTGTAGGAGAACAAATTCTTTTAAATTTGATCCTAATTTATACACTGATTTTGCCATCATTAAATGAACTGCGCGAATTATTACCATTTAGTTTAACATCTAGCAAATCGATACTAAATATACACATTAGAGGAGCGAAAGATGAAAACAGAGATTAAATGAACCCCTAAATCAAGTTAAATGAACCAATAATTTGAAATTTACTTTTGAAATTAAATGAACCCATAAAGCAAATACAGCACAGGAAACAAACAAACATACTTCTTTTCTACAATTCTCTCTTCTTCTTTTTTTTTTTTTTAAAAAAAGCTGTTTATTATTGTTCGTTTCTTTCCTTTTCTCTTTGAAAGATGAAGTTGCTATCTTTATGTGTCTGCTCATTCATGGATTGATCTGGTCTGAAATTCTCATCATCTTTCTTCTCCCAAACACTACTACCCTACTGCAGCTGCAAGCTTTAAAAGTGTTATGCGCAAGCGCAAGGGTCGCGGTAGTATAATGTGCGCAAGTACGGGATCGTGTCCACAAAGAAGCCATAATGCGTGTCGTCCTAAGTGAAAGTGCATTCTTCACTAGCTATGTGTTGTTTTACCTACTCTTTTTAGGATTTTTGGTTTGAGTAGAGCTCAAATTTAAACCTAAATTAAAGGGAAAGTAATCTAACTAAAGGGAATGGAGGTATAAATAAGCTATGGAAGTGGGAATCTACAAAGTTTTGGGGGAATTTAGGGGTGATCATTCTTTTGGAATGGGTTTAGGTTCCTAAACTTGTTTTGAGGCTATTGGTGGTTTGTTTACTCTAATTGCGGGCTTAGTTTACTAGCCTAACTATTTCTAGCTATTGGTGCAATCCTATCCCTAACCAAGCCTAATTAAAAGTTTCGGTTTGTCCTAACTAGCTAGGGCTTTCAGGTCTAGTATCTAAGTCTTTTAAGTGTTGGTTAATTTCTTCTTAGGGAATCTAATCTTTTAACTTTGTTTCAAACTAGAGATTAAGTCACCTAGATCACTCGAGCAATAATGGGTATCCTTTTAGCCATGTTTCATGTTAAAGGTAATTACCTACTATACCAATGGCATTAAAAGCACAATTAATCAACACAAATGTAGTTGCAAATAGGGCTCATGCCATTAGCATGGTTTAAGGCTAAGGTAAGGCCACTACTGTTAGCATCTAAACACAAATTAGACATGCTAACTCATAGAAGCATTTCATCAAGTACATTGACATATTTAATTTCAAGCCATAGAAATATAAGAACAAAGCATGTATATATAGCCATTAATATCTCAAAATAAGTATTTAGATCCTTAACCCATTACAAAAATAGCAATCATCCCTAATTTGGAGCTAATCTAACATAGTATAAACAAGAATAAAAAGAAGAATGTAAAGCACCCTTATTATCCTTACTTGCTCTTTATAAATCTTGCTCTAAAACCTTCTAAATCCTTGTTGAATCCTCAAATCCAAGCTCATTTAGGGATGAATTGTCTGGGTGAGGTGCGTAAGTAATGGAATTAGGGTTTGGTGTAATAGGTATGAGAGATGGGGTTGAATCCCTCAAATAAAAGGCCTAAAATCGGGTTTAAAAGCCGTGTTGCGGTGTTTGCTGGAAGGGTTAACCGGTCGACCAGCAAAAGAGAGGGGTGACTGATCCTTAAGTGCCTTTTGGTCACCTTAACCGGTCGACTGACAGAAGGCAAAGGGGCAACCAGTTCTTCCTGCAGTAAAGCTCCAAGTTCTACGGATTTGTTCCGGTCATTCTCGATTGCTCCGAACCTCATCCGTATGCTGTCAAACCATTTCTCTTGCTTTTCTCATCCTCAATCAAGCTCCAAGCATTGCTCCAATTCTCACCTAAAATATCCGAAAAAATCAATTAGTATAGTCGTTTCTCTATAAGTTCAACAATAAACACTTACATCCTTTTATGCATAAATAAAGTATAAATACTACTCGAAGGCTATCTAATAAGCTAAAAACACCTCAAAATGAGCATAGCAAAACAATGCAAATACACACACAAAACCAACACATTAGTAGCCGCTGACTCCAAAGTTTCAGCATATCCTCCTTGGCACTATTAACCTCCCTCTCAAATACTACTGCCCCACTATCTCCCAACACGCCAGACCCAACCTTTGTTACGTCATCGGCAGCTTCTCTTCCTGCTGGTGCTGTTGTTTCTCAACCTCTTTACTCATTTTCTTCCCTTCCCTCGATGTCAACAACTCCTAATTAGGGGTCATACCAATAAATACTTCAATATATATCAACCATAAAGGATAGCAAACAAAGAACAACGCTCTCTTGAACTGTAGAAAAGTAAACAGTCATCACCCACATTTACTCTTTAGTCGACACATCAACACAACGCCACTATGAGTTGACACATAGCAAATCCAAAGACATGGATATGTTATTGGAAATATGTTGCAAGGTGCACAGCTAACGAAAATTGCACTCATACATGCATGCTCTTACTTTCTCCATATATGTAAGGGCCTACTCAGCAAGATGTAAAGACATGTCATATAGATTTTGCACGGGATTTACAAGCTAGCTGCTGGAGTTTGCTTTAGAAATATTTAAGGTAGATGGATCCATGCTTGTAGTAGCATATATATAAAGGTAAATAGCACCATACCTTTTTGTGGTTCGTCGCAAGTGAAGAGAAACAATAACAGAGAAAGCTAATCTCATTGATTCGTAATGGTTACATTCATATTTGTACAGGGGCTTGTTGCCCAAGCAATTTCCTAAACTAATTCAAAGCAACAAATTAGTAATTGATAGCTTTTCCTATTCTAATATCTTGCCTTATACAACATTCAATGAAAATGGCAAAGTATCGTTAATATTCCTCCTCAAGATGGCGTATGTACGGTAGAAATGCCTAACTTGCCAAGTAAGCTATGATAACTATCACATCCTAATGCTTTTGTGAAAATGTCGGCTAGCTGTTGAGAAGAAGCAACAAACTGAGGCGCAAGTTCTCCAGACTGTATATGCTCGCGGATAAAGTGATAATCGATTTCAATATGCTTTGTCCTTTCATGAAAAACAGGGTTAGAAGCAATGTGTATTGTAGCCCTGTTATCACAAAATAGAAGTACAGCGCCTCAGTCCGAAAGAGTTAATTCACGAAGAAAACGTTGAAGGCAGAGGATTTCACTTTTGACAACAGCCATGCTTCTATATTCTACCTCTACAGAGGAACGAGAGACCACGAATTACTTCTTGGTTTTCCAGGAAATAGGTAAAGAGCCAAGGAAGATTATGTAACCAGTGATGGAACGTATAATAGTAGGGCATCCTGCCCAATCAACATCACAATAGGCACGTAAAGATGGAGTGTTGGATGTAGGGAGTAAAATGCCTTGACCTGGTCTTCCTTTGATATAATGTAAGACTTGGATGGTCGCATCTTATGCTCTGTTTGTTATAGTCTTATTTTAAGATACTTATCCTATATTGAAATAAGAGTATATCTTATAAGATTTAAGAAATCTTATCATGCATCCTATAAAAATTTAAACCAAAACTATAATTTTTATCTTATAAGAAATAAGCAATCCATCCTATCTTATTTTTTATAACTATAAAATATTTTATATCTTATAAAATATCTCTAAATTTTAATAAGATAAGCATCTTAAAATAAGATCAATCCAAACACACTATTAGTGTGCTTGACGAGGTGACTAAAGGAATTGACTGAGGATATGTACTGCATAACAAATATCGGGCCTTCTTATGGTAAGATAGAGCAACTATCCTATGAGGCGCCTATATTGGCCAAGATTCTTCAAAAGAGTGCCAGAGTCAATTAATAGTCAATGTTGTTGCTCTATAGGGGTGTATGCTGGTTTAGCACCTATTAAGCCAGATTCTGCCAAAATGTCCAAAGCATATTTTCGTTGAGTTAAGACTATCCCTTACGATGAGCGTGCCACTTCAATACCCAAAAATAATTTAAGTTTCCCAAGATCTTTAATGCTAAATCTTTTGTCAGGTGAACCTTTTAACTCAACTATATTCTCACAATCACTAATCACCAAGATGACATCGTTCGTATAAACCAACACAGCAACGAATCCTTCACCACGAGAATGAATGAATAGAGAATAATCTATTTGAGATTGTGTGGAACCATCTTCTAAAAGTGCTGTAGTGAACTTATGGTACCAATTTCTAGAAGCATGTCACAATCCATAAAGGGATTTACGAAGACGACACACTAATGCTCTGTTTGTTATAGTCTTATTTTAATATGCTTATTCTATTGAAATGAGGGTACATCTTATAAGATTTAAGAAATCTTATCATACATCCTATGAAAATTCAAAGAAAAATCATACTTTTCATCTTATAAGAAATAAGCAATCTATCCTATTTTATTTTTTACAACTATAAAATATATGGTAGTATCTTAAAATAAGATTATTCCAAACACACTATAAGTCTCCCCTTATAATGAGAACCCTTGTGGTTTTCTCGTGTGGACTTTTTCTTCGAAATCACCATGGAGGAATGCATTATTGACATCCAACTTATGTAATTCCCAATTTTTTATGGCAACTATAGCAAGTAAGAAACATACTGTTACTAATTTAGCAATTGGTGCAAAGGTCTCATAAAAGTCTACTCCTTTGACCTGGTTACAGCCTTTTGTAACTAAAAGAGCATTATACCTCTCCGTGCTACCATCTGGATTATACTTAATTTTATATACCCATGTGAAGTCAATCGCTTTCTTTGTTAGTGGGAGACGCTCCAAGGTCCATGTGTTATTTTTCTCCAAAGTTATGAATTCGGCTTGCATGGCCTCATGCCACTGTGGATGCTAAACAACTTGATAAAAATGTGTTGGCTCATCTTGCAAAGTGATGGCCATCAGAAAAGCTTTATGTGAAGGAGAAAAATTCTTATAACTAATAAATTGTGATAAAGGATATACTGTCAACTTGGCAGAGGGCATGGAAAAGTGAAGGTGCTAGAGTGAGGGGTAGATTGACCTCATATTCTGTCAACTTTTGGGGTGAGTTTCTTGTTCGTCTTCCTACACGAACTACGTCTTCTTCTTCTTCTAGTATAGCTGTTTCATTTTCATTCATAGAAGATCTAGGTGACTTGAGTTGTTTTACTTGTGTCAAGACCAGGTAGCACCTTTCCTTGCTCTTCGACGATTGGATCAGTGCAAGTTTGGACTAGTGTATTGATGTCGTATATACCACCAAGAGCACCTTCACCTTGACATGCTTCCTATTGTTCTGCCTCTATATTTTGGTGATCAATTGATTGTTAGAGCATTTTCACAAATGCTTATTTGTTCCAAAATAGTTATAAATATGTTGTCATGATATGGCATTTGATGCTCATAAAATATCACGTCTCTGGACACTACAATTTTCTTTGTTGTAAGCATGCAATCTTCCTAGAAAGAGATAGATAGATTGGCATGAAATCTCAATACACATGTTACTTCTAGCAAATGCAGACGTTTTCTTTCTACCACTCCATTTTAAAAAAAAAAGGCGTATATACACAGCTTGTTTGATGTTTGATGCCATTAATCCCATAGAAAGAAATTAAGTTCTGGTGTTTAGATTCCACTGCATTATCAATACAAATTATCCTTTTCTGTGACTTGAATTGATTTTGTGCCAAATTAAAAAAGTAGATTAAGCAAGTGCTAGCTTCAGATTTGCCTTTCATGATGTAAACCAAAGTTGCTCTACTGTAGTCATCTATAATACTCAAAAAGTAATAGGCACCACTATGGAATGCTGTATTGTAACGCTCCCTAAATGTCACAATGTATCAATTGAAAAGGCATCATAGTTTTATTACTTCTAATAGGAAAAGATAATCTTGTCTGTTTTGCCTTATGGCATATATCAGAAATAAAGGTGCTAGAAGACTTTGAAAGTGAAAGATTTGAAATAACTAACAAACAATCTAAGGAAATGTGCCCAAGACGTCTGTGCCAAATAGTAAGGTCTGATTGTCTATTCACTACATATGCTGCCCTCATCTTTTCTAGTTCAAGGTAGTATAGTCCATCCCTCGCTTTACCCAGTCCAATCCGCCTGTTCGAGTATAAGTCATGCATAACACATATTAGAATAAAACGTTAGATTGCAATTCCAATCTTCAACTAATTGCTTAACTAACAAATTGCAATTAAGTTCTTGTATACCAAAAAACTTGATCCAACACCAAATTATTTCCAAGAACTATACTTCCTATTACACACACGGATACTACTTGTCCATCAAGGATGCTGTAGGTGCAAATATCGTAAGAAGGGGGTAAATTAAGATATTGAATAATTTTTAGCAATTAAAATTTAACAAATAAATCACACATTTCTACTAAGTAATAAATCAAAATTTAACAAATAAATCACACATTTCTACTAAGTACTATATCAAACACAATTTAATTAATAATTGCAAGTAAAGTAAAATAGAGATAGGAAAGATAATGACAAATATTTTTTAGATGGTTTGGCCTTGCCTACATCCACTACCCAAGGATGCTCCCGTTAGGACTTCAACAACTCTAGTAAAATACTTCTTCAAATCTTGGTGAAGCATAAACCAAGTTTTTACAACTCTTTGAGACCACCTCTCAAAGAACCCAAGAGATTCTCTCTTTAAGATTTCCCCACACTCTTTGAAAGCTTAGCAAATGTTCTCACAAGATTTTCAAGCAATTTGAGTGTGTATACAATCAAGAAGATAGTAAAATAGATGTAAGATATGGTAGTTCTTCTCATGAGTAGATATAGCAAATGAAGCTTTTGAAAGCTCAAAGATTTCACAAGTATAGCTCAGAGATTCAGCAATAAAATGATTATATGAGGTTTTGCAAGCTTGGATTTCTTGTTTTTGAATGTGTTTGGATGAGTATTTAAGAAGATTTTGGTGTTAGGGCTTTGGTAGATGAGAGAAGAATGAAAATTAGTGCTGAACAGTAATAAAATGACTAGTCATTTAATGCAAAGCTCGCTCAGCCGGTCGACCAGCTAGGTAGACTGGCTTGTCCCTTTACTTCACTGATTAGGCCGGATGCCTTAGCCGGTCGATCGGCTAGAGGGTCCAGCTTTAACCCCTAGATTACTGACTTGGCCGGGCAACCTCCTTAGTCAACTAGTCGACCGACTTAGGGAGTCTGGACACTCAAGAGTGTTGAAGCAAAGAAAAACAAACCTAAAATAGTTTTAAATCAATTTTAACGAATTTTTATAACACCAAATCAACTCCAAACACTTTGTAAACAATTTTTCAAAGTTCAGAATCATTTCAAAACACATGTTTGAAGAATTTTATGTTCTGTATACAATCAAACAAGTTTTGAATTTTATGAAAAATAATGTTCATGAGATTTTAAAATGTTTGTATCATGAAGGTAAGAAGCTTGCTATTACTTGTTATTCTAAGGCAATTCACAAAGGAGCAATATATCGGGTACCCCTTATGATGCCTCTTCTCCGCCTGATAACTTCTTCCTCAATTTCTTCTTCAAGCTTTGAGCTCTTTGGCAGATAATCTCATTTCCTTCTATCTTCCAAGCATCTATCTTTGTAATGCAAATTTGACACTCACAAGATGCTTTTAGTAAAAATGATCATATTTAGTTAAAATCAATAATGCATGTTTGGTAAAAACATGATCAAATTTTCTATCATCAAAATCAATAATGAATATTTGGTCAACAGATGTGTACTGGTGGCACATTGGGGTTTTCTAGTTTATTTGTCAACAAAACTCTGGCTTACATATGAAATGAGCAACATATGTGTACTGACGGCACATTGGGGTTTTCCAGTTTATTTGTCAACAAAACTCTGGCTTACATATGAAATGAGCATTTCATATGTAAGCCAGAGTTTTGTTGACAAATAAACTGGAAAACCCCAACATTTCATATGTAAGCCAGAGTTTTGTTGAGAAATAAACTAGAAAACCTAATGTGCCACCAGTACACATAGCAATAATCCATGGCACAAGCTTACTTGTCATACCTAGAAAACCTATTGTATTTACTAATGAACTTGTCATTTGATGGCTTAAAAGGTTGATTAGTTGTTGATATTGTGATTTAGTGAGGCATGGCATAAGATATTGTTACTACTGTTCTGACTTATTGTTTCATGTCACCATGTGTTCCAAACTTTATGCTTGTGAATCAACATGACATATGTCCACATGTCCTCTCAGTAGGCTTGTTTGATCTAGTCTTCCTCTATTTTTGTTTGGCCTTTCCTTCCAATGGGATGGATAACCCATAATCTCATAGTATTTCTCTTATTGTGGCCCATTTTCTTGCAGTGTTGGCATGTTGGCTTTTCCCAATTCACTCATCATTTATTTGTTGCCAATGACGTTTCTCGCCTTGACAAAAATATAGAAATCTCGACTTGGGCCTATCTTGAAATCACCACTGCCTGTTGTTATTCTGCTTGGGCCACAACAGCATATGTGCACCCAAGCTGGGCAATGGTTCCATGCTTAAAATTTGCAATCGAATTGTGGTGAATCCGCTATCGAGTCCCATAAAAAATCATACAGTTTCTCTTGTTTTCACATTGACTTCATCTTTGTGAATGCTCCATAAACACGTTAACATGTGCACGATAGCAGTGGATTTATTGATTGAAGCACACCCTATAACCCTTTCAATTTTCCATAACACGAGGTGATGGTCGCCTTTTTTGTTGTAAAAATGCAATTTCTCTCCACAACTCATAGAACTTGGATGCAATCCCTTGTGAAAAGCATTCCTTAAGATCCTACCATATTTCTCTTGCAGTATTGGCATAAGTCACACTATTCGAAGTTCCTTGCATATTAAGTTGATAAGCCACGATCTAACCATGGCATTGCACTTGACCATGATGAGAAACGGGGTGATTTTGCCCCTGCTGAGTGACGCATCTAAGAATTCGGTCTTAACCTTTGAATCTAGATCATTTAACATATTTCTCTGCCATGTAAGTAATTTTCCCCACTTTTACTCAATGGATTGACTACAAATATCAATCCTGGATGGTTTAAAGGCTGCAAGTAACAAGAAGAATTTGTGTCTCCTACATTTTCTGTTTGCTGTTATTCTTAGTTGCCTAAGTTTCACTACTAGAGCTATTTTCATTTGCCATATTAGATGGTTATATCTGGGTTTTATTGTGGTGTTTGTTTATTCAAAAACAGATTATAAAAAAGGGTGAAATATACCAGCCCCCCTTGTGGTTTATTATAAGTGCACAATATGTCCATGTGGTGCCAAAAGTCCCAAAACTAACCCCTATGGTAAGTAAAAGTTTCACGTGTGCCTTTTACTAGTTATATCCCTTCTAACGGTGTTAAAATTTACATGAAAAAGACATTAATAGCCTTGGCCCATTTGTTCAATTTTCTTTTATTGTTATTATTGTAATTTTATTTTCAATTAAAATTTTTGATAGAAAATTATTTTCTTATTAACTTTCTTTTTTGTGTTATCAAATACAAAATACTTAAAAAATATTTTTTAATATATTTTAAGAAATATGTTTTTTGCAAACAAATGGATCATTAATGGTCGAAAATGTTAAAGCTTTGACCTCATTGGTTTGGCTAGATTTAAGCTTCAACGACGTAGCCATTATCGAATTGAGTATTTGATTACATTTTTAGATTAATTAGGAGTTATTTTGTGACATACTAATTTTTTTAGCCAACCAAAACCAATGCTCAATAAATAGAAAAAGGTCATTTGTTCCAAATATCGAAAACACAAAATTGAGATTTCTATGCAAGTAAATAAAAGTAACACATGAACTTAATTTTTAGATTTCTACAATTTGCTCAATATTGCAAAAATATTTTTAAGTGCTTAATGTCTGATAACACAGAAAAATAAGTTAAAAAAATATTTGTCTATCAAAAAATTTTAATTAAAAATAATAATAATAATAATAACGATAACGATGATGATGATGATGATGATGACGACGACGACAACGACAACGACAACGACAATAGAAAATTGAACAAGTAGAGCAAGGCTATTAACGTCTTTTTAAATATAAATTTTAACACTGTTAGGAGTGATGTAAATAGTAAAGGGTATGTGTGGAACTTTTAATTACCATTGAGGTTTGTTGTAGGACTTTTGGTAACACAAGGGTGTATTGTGCACTTATGATAGACCATAAGGGGGTCTAGTATATTTTATCCTATAAAAAACAACCTACTCTGATACCATAAAGAGAAACAATGGCAAAGAAAGCTAATCTCATTGACTTGTAATGGTTACATTTATATTTTTACAGGGGTTTGTTGCCCAAGCAATTTTCTAAACTAATTCAAATCAACAAATCAATAATTGATAATAGAACTTGATAGTTTTCCCATTCTAGTATCTTGCCTTATACATACAATGAAAATGGAAAAATATTATTAATAATAAGTGCACAATTAGACTTTGTGATTTTAAAACAGGCACCAAACCCCCTATTGTTTTCTAAAACTAAACATGTTGCCTAGAAAATGAATCCAAGAGAGGGGGTGAATTGGATTATTTGGCACAATTGAGCACTTAAAACTCTTAACTATAATTTCAAGCAAAAACACATACAAGACTTAAAGAAAATACTTAAAATATAAAGAGTATAAGATTAACAGTATCAAACGTCGCGATTTAGAGTGCTTAGAACTCCCGAGGGTTTAGTCCACTATCAAAGGTCTTCCCTTAGGGCTTCAGAAACTTTACTAGTAAATCAACTTCTTACTTAGTACGTTGTAGAAACGTAGAACAACGATCACAACCCTTGCTTCACCACAAGGATTACAAGTATTTCCTCTATACTTGAGGATTTCAACCCTGCACTCTTAAGAGATGTTCCTCACAACTATGCTACCCAAAAGTAAAGAAACTTACACCCAATATGATTGTAGAGAGTTTGGTATACAAGAACTTCTTTTGAGCAAGTGTACAAAGGTATTTAAACCTTCCTATCTTGCTCTAAGTAGATAAGCAATTTATGAAGCTCAAGAACTTGTTCTTAAATGTCAATGATATGCAATCAATGAAAATAGCAATTAATAGAGCAAGATTGCAGTAGATAAAGTATATTGAATGCAAAAGAGTTTAGAAAGATGTTTTTAACAAGTTGGAGGAGAAAGATGTACTTACAAGCCAAAAAAAGCAAGTCTCCCAACAGTCAATTTCAAAAACAACTCAGAAGGACTATCGGAGCACTCTATCGGTTGACCGCCTGAGTGTTCTAACTGTTCCGATAGAGCAATCATGCTCTCTATTTTTGCCAGAATACACTACTGGTCGACAGTCTATGTAGGCTAGTTGTTGTAGAAAGAGCTGAAAAAGCCATTTTAACTTTTTACCAAAAAGTTATTACATATCAAATCAATAGTAAAAGCGTATAGAATTTTTAAACTCAAGATAGCTACTTATATAGCATATATCTTATCTCATTAATACAATATCAACCACCTTGCTCAATCATTAAATGCAAAGCTAAAACTTGCACACAATAAAGATTTTTTCAGTTTTTGCATGGGGAAGAGGTATATACAAGTTGTTTACCTATAGATACATATACATTGAACAAGTTAGCTTAAATATCTGAAGTATAAAGGTTATATATGCACTTTTACTGCAGATCCATGCAGGTATATACATATATACATACATACAAGCGTATATAATAATTAAGATATGTTGTTGGGTCCAAACAAATCCATATTATTACCAATATATTTGGCTTTAGGCAATCCTCATTTGATGTGTCATTTTTATGTCCAAGAAAAATTACCCATGTAAATCTAGAGAAATCATCAACAATCACACAAGCATACAATTTTTCACCCAAGCTAGCAACCCTATTGGGTCCAAACAAATCCATATGTAAAAGTTCTAATGGTCTAGAAATAGAGATTACATTCTTGCTTTTGAAAGAGTCTCCAGTTTGCTTGCCAAGTTTACATGCACAACACATATTATTACCAACATATTTGGCTTTAGGCAATCCTCTAACTGGATCAAGACTAACAAGTTTATTTATGGAATCCACATTAACATGCCTTAGTCTCCTATGCCAAATCTATGTATTTTCATTTACAGCACTTAAGCATTTAACATTTTGATCATGCAAGTCATCAAAGTCAAAAGTATACACATTACCATGTCTCATGCCAACAAATACAACATTATCACATTTATCAACTATCTTACATGAAGAAGCTTTAAAGTTAACAAATAAATTTTTATCACAAAGGTGACTAATACTAAGCAAGTTGTGTTTCAAACCATGTACAAGTAAAATATTTTCAATACACAATTTAGACTTGTTACCAACATCCCTAATACCGATGATTCTTCCTTTGGAGTTATCAACAAATGTAACAAATCCACCATTCTTTTCCTTAAGTGACAAGAACTTTGATTTGTTACCCATCATGTGCCTTGAGCATCCACTATCCAAGAACCATTTTCCACTATCCCCAGAAGATGCAAGGCAAACCTACAAAATTTGAGTCAAGCATGACTAGATACCCAAGACTTGTTAGGTCCTTGAACATTAGTTCTAATTCCCTTAGGAACCCACATTAAATTATATTTCTTCTCACCATTTTTTCTTATAAAGTATTTATGTGAAGCATGTCCATTTTTACAACAATAGTTGTATGCAACTTTAGGAGCATTTGAAGAAGATGCTTTTATAAAGTACCTTTTGTAATGATCATTTCTTTTTTGAAAACTTTTTGTATCTTTTGTAGAAAAAACCTTGGAAGAGCTTGGTTTCTTTTCAAAAAACTTTATGTAGGATTTTTGTTTTGAATAAGAATCAAATCCAATTCCGGCTTTATCAAAAACACACCGTTGTTGTCCAAGCAAAATATTTAAATTTTTGGTTCCATTTGTAAACTTTGAAACCACATTTTCCAAATCATTGACCTTTGCTACCAAGTCCTCGTTTTCTTTTTGTAAACCAATGTTGGTTTTCTTCTTCTCTAAATTTTTTTTCAAGTTCTCATTTTCTATGCAAGCATCATGCAATTTACTTTCAAGACATAAAATATTTTTCTTGAGCTCCTTGCTTTTGTTAACTACTTTCTTGAACTCTATAAGCATTTCATTGTCTATTTCTTCTAATTCTTCATAAGAACTATTTTCATCACAAGAGATGTATTTTGGGCTAAGCTCATCTTCCTCTTTAGCCATAAGACATAGGTTGGCAGCTTCTTATTCAATGGAGTCTTCTTCTTTATCACTTGACTCCGAGTCACTCCAAGTAACCTTCAAAGCTTTCTTTTTGAATTTCTTCTCATCCTTCTTCCTTAATGGACACTTGGCTTTGACATGTCCTGGTTTCTTGCATTTAAAACAAATTAATTCTTTACTAGGCTCACCTTTACTTACCTCTTTCCTTTGTCCTTTCTTTGGATTGAACTTTTGCTTTCTCATAAATCTCTTAAATTTGAAGAACATGGTCATTTCATCGTTGTCATCACTTTCACTACCACTTGTTGATTCCTCTTGTAGTGTGGCCTTACGAGCAATGTCTGTGTTGACCTTGGGCTATTTTTCTAGCTCCTTAAGCTCCAATTCATGAGTCATGAGTGATCCGACGAGTTTAGTTAATTGTAAAGTATTGAGATCGTTGGACTCCTTGATAGTTGTTGGCTTTGGTAGCCAAGCCATTGGTAGGCTTCTCAAGAGCTTCCTCACGTTCGGTATTCTTATAATTCTTGCCAAGAGATTTCAAGAAGTTAACAATTTCAATAAATCTTAAAAATATTTGTTCAATATTTTAATCCGGAAGCATAGAGAACATTTCATATTTATGTATAAGCATGCTAATCCTAGTTTCTTGAACTTGATTTGTGCCTTCATGAGTGACCTCTAATTGATCGCATATTCCCTTAGCCATGATGCACCCTATAATTTTATTGAATTCGGAAGGATCTAATGCGAGGTAAAGATAGTGAATGGCATTAGCATTTGCTTCAACAAGTTTATATCATCTTTATCCCATTCTTCTTCCGGTTTGGGGACTTTTACACCATTAACCTCTTTAGAAGGAATGCTAGGTCCATTTACTATGATTTTCCATGCAATATAATCATTGGCTTGTAAGAATATTCTCATTCTAACTTTTCAAAATGCATAATTTGTACCATCGAAGTATGGAACCCTAGTGGTGGAGAGACTTTTCTGAATTTTATGTGCCATGATCTTTAGCTCTAAACGATTAAGTCAAAAACACAATAATGCAAATAATCACACACTTAATGCAATTAATGTGTAGAGCTAGGTTTTGATGCTACGTGCTGCCCAGACAATGAATCCAAGAGGGGGGTGAATTGGATTATTTGGCACAATTGAGCACTTAAAACTCTCAACTATAATTTCAAACAAAAACACATACAAGACTTAAAGAAAATACTTGAAATATAAAGAGTATAAGGTTAAGAGTATCAAACGCAGTGATTTAAAGTGGTTCGAACTCTCGAAGGCCTAGTCCACTACCTAAAGTCTTCCTTTAGAATTTCAAAAACCTCACTAAGGAATCAGCTTCTTACTTAGTACATTGAAGAAGAGTAGAACAACGATCACAACCCTTGCTTCACCACAAGGACCACAAGTATTACCCCTATACTTGAGGATTTCAACCCTTCACTCTTGAGAGATATTCCTCACAGCTATGCTACCTAAAAGTAAAGAAACTCACATCTAATATGATTGTAGAGAGTTTGGTATACAAGAGCTTCTTTTGAGCAAGTGTACAAAGGTATTTAAACCTTCCTATCTGGCTCTAAGTAGATAAGCAATTTATAAAGCTCAAGAACTTGTTCTTAAATGCCAATGATATGAAATCAATGAAAATAGCAATTAATAGAGTAAGATTGCAATAGATAAAGTATATTGAATGCGAAAGATGGTTTTTAACAAGTTGGAGGAGAAGGATGTACTTATAAGCCAAAAAAGCAAGTCTCCCAACGATCAATTTTTTAAAACAACTCAGAGGGACTACCGGAGCACTCTACCGATCGACCCCCAATCAGTGTTTTGGTAGTTCAAGAAGACTAAAGAGCCTTAGCGGAACACTTTACTGGTCGACTGCCTAAGTGTTTCGGTAGAGCAATCATGCTCTCTGTTTTTGCCAGAATACACTACCGGTCAATCGCCAATGTAGGCCGGTAGTTGCAAAAATAGTTGAAAATGCTATTTTAACTTTTTACCAAAAAGTTATTACATATCAAATCAATAGTAAAAGCATTTTTTTGTAGAATTTTGAAGCTTCAGAGAACTACTTATATAGCATATATCTTATCTCATTAATGCAATATCAACCAACTTGCATAATCATTAAATGCAAAGCTAAAACTTGCACATATTCAAGATTTTTACAATTTTTGCATGGGAAAGAGGTATATGTAAGTTGTTTACCTATAGATATATATACATTGAACAAGATAGTTTAAATATCTGAAGCATAAAACCTATATATGCACTTTTACTACAGATCCATTCAGGTATATACATATATACATACAAACAAGCATATATAATAATCAAGATATCAAATAATGTATGCTACAGTATGTATTAAGAAAGGATGTGTTTTTTGCAAGAAAAAACTTTTGAAGGCAAGTGTAGGCATGTATATACTTATAAAGATATATAAGCATATATTAAGAAGAAAGATCAAGATATATGCATGGAATGTTTGAAGTTTTTGAGCTCATAGACATTTGCTTATATATTAAGATCAACTTGACAGGAGCTAAAAGCAAGAACTAAATCTTCAACAAAGCTCCATAATCTTCATGCTCCATGCACCATTCCTTATGCTCAAATGCCTTCACTTAGCTCAAGCTACTATAATTAACATAAACAAGATATTTAATGGTAGCAGTTAACAAAGTGCAATTATTAATGGGTAGCAATTAACAAAGTGCAATTATGGCATCATCAAAATAGATTAAAACATATATGTTCAACAAAACACAATACCCCTTTCTGTTAAAAAATTTGATAATTTTAACCAGGAGTGCGATACATGTGGCTAGGTTGCAACTGGGTTTATTTTTTTGCTTCAAAAAATATTTGGAAGAGAAAAGAATTAAGGCCTTGACCTTAGTTTAAAATAAATACATTTTAACCAACTATACTACAAATATTCTTACATTTTATTTTGTGACCACAAGAAAATATTTTATGTCTATTGAAAAAATGGAAAAAAAAATTTACTGTCACCACAATCGCACAACCATCTTCTTCACCATTCTTATATATGATAATCGAAATACACTTTCTCATATTTTATCGTACAAGTAAATAAGGTGGCCAATTTTATAATTAATTAATTATTATCTAATTAACTAATATTAATTTATTAATTAATTTTAATTAATTATGCAATAAAATAAATTACAATTAATTATTAATTAACTATTTATGATTAATGATTAATTAATTAGTTATAATTTAATTATTTAATTAATTACTCATTGTCAATTATTAATTAATGGAATAATTAATTATCAATTATGTAATTATTAATAGTATATTATTTTATTATTAATTAATTTGTTAATTAATAATTTCTAATTACTAATTATTTAATGTTGTCAATTAAATAAAAGGGTAAACAGCATCATATCCCCTTATGGTTTGCCACAAGTGCAACATTAACCCCTCAATTGAAGGGCATATTAGTCTTTTTGCACTTTTCGTTAACCAAAACTAATGAAATTAATAAATTGCAATGTGTGTGCTTAGTTTCAAAATCGACAGTGGGGTTCAATGCCTACTTTAAAACCACAAGGACTAATTATTCAATTATGATAAACCATAGGAAGGTGCAGTTCTATTTACCCTTAATAAAAAAAGAGCCCATAATTTTAGAATATTCTTCAAATTTGCTTTATGATTCAAACAATCTTGTGATCTTTCTTTTTCTTATGCTCAGAAATTGATATTTTTTTCATTTTGGACAACACTATTTGCGATGATAGAGATTAAATTTGTCACTTTCTTAAAAACAAATTATTCACCTAAATCTGGTTGAAAACCTATTTTTTGAAAGACGGGTAGATAGGCTTCAACGAAAACTCCCCAATTCTAAGTTTGAGATTCTAGATTAAAACCAACATCAGGGTGGGCTAGAGTGGATTGAGTAATCTAATGCCTTAGCCATTAGCAAATTTCTTCTTGAGTTTTGCAGTATCTTCCTTTACTTCCAACTTGTTTTCATTTAAATTATGTTTCTTATTCTTAATTCCTCAAGCCATTTCGATACTTCAAATAACATACATAATATTAAAAGAGATTGCCAACATAAACTTTGATGTTCGTGGGAACGATATCTAAACTCTTTTGTCTTATACTACTGAGACGACTAGTGTACTTGATAGGACGCATCATATATCAAGAGAATTAATAATATCAGATATAATAGTTGATAAGTTAGAGAGATATAGGATTAAATTATTTGAAATTTGATAAAGTTTTAATGGGAATCTAAAATTAAAAGATCATGTATTAGTTTGCAGGTTCTTTTGAGAAATTCTTCTTTTAATATTTTTTCAAAAAAATTATTATATAATGATATGTCGTATCGTATTTTCTTTTTTAGAATATATATAATATATAATGTAATGCAAGGGTCGTGCTTAGCGAAGCGTGCAAATACGAGGTCGTTCTTCCATAAAGAGGCTACCTTAGTTCAATCTCTATGTGCAAGTGTGCCTAAGACTAACTACATGGTGTGTTAAAGTATTGTTGTTCTTTTTGGGATGTTAAGAAGCTCGTGATAATGGAAATTAAACCTAAACTAGCCCAGGAACTATATGTGTCAAGCTAAGGAAACAAAACTTTACAAGGTAAAAAAAGATCTAGGGTGATTGAGTTGCAATTATGCACAGGTTATGACAACAATTCATTCTATCTATGGCTTTGATTTGCACTCTTGGAAACCTTAGCTAACTAACCTTATTATCTTCTAGGACTCGGTGGGGGTCTATCCCTAGGTAGATATCCCAAGAGTATAGCGCGGTCCTTACGACCTAGGGTTTTCGGGCTTAGTTAGTCAGGTTCTCTTTGGTGTTGATTAACATCCTACTGGAGAGATAACCTATTATTATTGTTTCAGACTAGATATTAGACTTCTAGAGCATTAGCTAGTGCTAGTGGGTATCATTTTAGTATTGTTTCATACAAGAGGTATAGTCCTACTACACTAAGTATTGTTTCAAACAAGAGGTATAGTCCCACCACACTAAGTCATGTATTGAACATATTAATCAACACACTTTAGTTGCAAACCGGGTTCATGCCATTATCATGGATTAAGGCTAAGTTGAGACCATTACCGATAGCATTTAAGCATAAAAGAGCGCATGCATCTTCACTTAAACATTTTATCAAACACATAAAAATATTCGATTATCAACACATAGACATATTGATTCATGCCATTAACCAATGTAAGGAAGTATGTATTAAGAGCCATAAATATACAAAAATCCTTTATTCAAAGTCCTAAATTAATTTACAACAACAAACACCTAAAGATCTAACCCAATCTAGTAACATATTTACAAGAAATAGAAAAAGAACAAGAAAAACTCTCCTAGATTTTACTTCCCAATCTGTACAAGCTCTTCAAATCCTTGTTGGTTCTTTAAATCCTTGGCTTGGTTGGGTGTTTAGAGGGTGTGTAGAGGTGTTTATTGAGGGGTCGGTCACTTGGCCTTAAATGAAGTGTGACCGACCAAAATTGGGCATTCTCTGGACAGGGCCGGCCTCCCAAGTCGGTTGGTCGACCCTGGGTAGGGTGCAACCGGCATGTTAGCTAAATTGCTTATAACTTGCCTGTGTTGGGTCCAATTTGCACACGATTTTTTTCGATTGCCTCGTACCTCTTTCGAGGGACCTCCAAAGACATTTTTTTTCATTTTTTCATCCCCAGAAACATCTTCAAGCTTTGTTCATTCCTTTTATGGTTGTAAGCTCCATTTCCAATTATGCTCGATTTCGCCTGGTTGCTTTATTCTTCATCCAGGATCTTTCAAATGGCTTCTTCTTCATTTCTTCTAATCTAAATCAACCCTAACTTGGCTCCACAACTCAAGCATCATCAATTTAAGCTCAATTCCTTCTCCCAAAACATGCCTAAAACACGAAATAGGGCATTTAGTGTAGCATTCATGCATTTTGACACTTATACGCACATATATGACTAATTGTGTGCAAATGTAACACTAAATGCACTCAATTATACTAAAAAACATCCTAAAAAGTGTATGCAAACATTATTACAAACATACACAAAACACACACTTCAGCATATTCTTATTGTTTATTTTTTTGGATGAAGAACTAGTCGAAGGCTGTACTGCTTTAGTATATTATGGATAGATAAATATAAATATAGAAAGATATATAGATATGTACCAAAAGTAGAAAGGATTTTGATTTTTAATTATCTTTATATACAAATGATTTAAGAAAAGACCACATTTATATTTGGTAATTACTAGAATGAAAACCTTCACAATATTGCAGTCGTGATAAACTTTTATTTTACATTTTATATAATTTAAATAAGTCAATTAGTTTTATTGAGAAATGAATTTGTCAATTTATTATGGTTATACTTCTTTCAATCTAATCATTTTTGGACTATTAGTACTTAACCTCTATTTTTCCATCTAGGTATAGTAATATACTCACCAATTAAAATTGAAATGAAAATTGATGTTAATTGTTAAAAAATAAAATATATAAAAAATTGAAAAAATAACTAACTGATTGTCATGTCTTAAGAAATATAATACATAAAAGTCAACATTAATTTTGTATATATTTATATCATGTATCTTTACTCTACTATGATGCATATCACAAAAAAAAAAAAATTAAAAAGTATGATGAGTTAAGAAGATGCCATCCGCTCAACCATTTTACTCCATATAAAGATTTTTTATATAACCCATATAACACATGCCAAAAGTCAAAAAAGAAAAAAGACAAAAGAAAGAAGAATAAAAAGGGAAAAAAAATTAAAGTTGTTACATGACCCATCTCACACACTACAAAAAGAATTTTCTCAACTGATTAATGTAGATTATGTTATTAGGTAGGGAGTACCATGAAATTGGTGCACTATATTGATGCCAAGAAATATACTACAATAATGGAAATTAATAAGACACAAAAATTTTGCCACTTATCATTATTATTATAATATTTCTCAATACATTGTAGACACTACCATGAATAGCGAGAAGCAAAAACAAAGAAAAAAAAATCTCATTGAGTAATGATTTGAAGATTATCGGTTTGCAAACATATAGTAAGATAGTCACAATAAAAACAGAATATACATTATTTGAGAGAGACAGTTATTATCAATATAGAAATTACTTGTTCATTAACCAAAACCATCTTCATACTCTCGAGTTCTCATGGATTCATATATGCTTGTTCTTTCAACAATTTAATAGTTTTGACTCTTAATCAATACTCAATCTTGTTAGAGACAATATGATTGATAAAATAAACTATTAACATATTTTTTAGATTTGTAATGCTATTGGTATGATTATAAATGGGGAAAAAAATGAATTATTAAGAGGGTGTTTGGTTTAGTTTTTTTCCTGGTCAAACCTACTTTAAGTCTAATTTAAGCTAATGAAAGTGTTTGTTTTAATTAAAAAGGTACTTTTTTTAAGTGGCTTTAAGTAGAAAATAAAAAGCTCCCCAATCCCAACTTTTACTTTTTATGGCTTAAGCACGTTGAAAAAAAGCAAGTTTGACCAAATCATTTACTATCTTATCCTTACATTTTTATTTTTATTACTAAAATATCTTTACTATTTTATCTTATACTTACCATTTTAAATTCTATTTTAATGTCCTTAATAGTTATTTTAACTATATAACTTACTTTTTAACCTACTTTAATCAAACATGTAAATACTTATTTTTATAACTACAACTTTTATTCAAACATATAACTACTTAAAGTTGATAATAAAAAAAAAGTCACTTAAAGCCAAAAGTGCTTTAAGTAGCTTTTTTATAAGCCAATCCAAACACCCTCTAAGTTGGAAAGTCTATACAGGACAGACATATGTCAAAATTTCCCAAGATTTTAACTAATTTTCCAATTTTTTTGGAGATAAAAAAGTTATAGATGACATACATGTATTTGCAAACTATGTTTCTATTATCTATAATATATTATATAAAAAAACCCTTTGCAATATAATAATAACAAGTGTTGCATATATAGCATTCTTAACATCTTTTTGTCACGTGACGCTCTTACATTACATTTAATTGTAAAAATCGTGTTTTATTTTCATGAGATTTACATTGATTTTCTAATTTATTTTAATACATATTACATTCCAAAATTATGACTGCAATCTGAATTGGTTGCAGATATCTATGGTAACTCTCCAAATTGGTTGTTATCAAATCGTGACCTATTTTAATTGATATATTTTTTCTTATTTTAATCTTCTTCCCATATTTCTATACTGCTTTCTCTTAGTAATTTTAATGTAAATCATTTTACCAAATGCTTTAATTATTCATATTTCGTTTTGTAATTTAACTCAAATATACATAATTTAATTATTTGAATCTAAATTTTGTAATTATTTAGAAATAATAATGATACTTATTTCAACATAACGCCACTTATCTTAATTTTTTGAAAAAATGCTATGTATATAAAATAACATGTTACTTCCCCGTGCATCACACGGGTGATTGACTAGTATACGTTTATAGATAGACATACACACACAATCTGATTTGATAATAATGCCCTCAAACTTGAGTCATGACATCTATTGACATATATGGCAATTTACTGGTTAAATAATAAATTATAAAATTAATTATTTTCTAATATTGATTTTTTGGTTTGTGATTTTTTATATTTGATTTTTTATTTTTTTGATTTTTCATTCTTTGATTTTTGATCTTTTCTTTTCTTTTTTTCTTTCCTTGACTTTTTGATTTTTTTGTTTTTTTTTTTGATCTTTTTGATATTTGATTTTCCAATTTTTTGTTTTTGATTTTTAAATTTTTAGTGAAAAATAAAAAAAAGTATTAAATATAGATTTAAACGAGATTTTTTGGGTCGATTCAAAATTAAAATGAGGATAAAATATTTGAAAGACTATTTAAAATATTATTTTACTAGACAATAATAATTTTAAAAAATAATATTTTGATTAGGTAAAGAATTGCTCAAGCCCCCATTGTGGTTTGACTAATATTCACAACTTTTCTCTGTGTTTTACAAATTAGCTACTTGATCCCCTATGATTTCAACGATAGTGCACACGACCCCCAAAATCTAACTGCCGTTAGCTTTTTAATGGATTTTAGTAAAATGTCAGTTTTGCCTTTGTCTAATCCAATAAAAAAATCTATTTTACCTTCATTTTATTTTAAAAATAAAAATAAACTTTAAAAAAGTCTATTTTGCCTCTAACTTATTAAATAAAATATCTATTTTTACCTTTATTTTAGTTAAAAATAAAAAATTAAATTAGAAAAAACACAAAAAAAAAAAGAAAATATAAGGGATGGTCATGGAGGTAAGGGCGACGGGGCCATGAGGTAGGGCGATGGGGCGGGTGCTGGGGTAGGGTCGACTGGGGCGATGGGAAGGACGAGGTGGGGGCGTGGGCTGGGGTGGGGGTAGTGGGGGTGATGGAGCTTGTGGGGGTAGAGGATAGGGGTGATGGGGGTGGGAGCCAGCGGAATGGGGGCTGGGGGTGGGGTGGTGGGGGCTGGTGGGCTGGGGTGTCTTTTTTTTTTAATTTAATTGCTTTCTTTTTAATTTTTTTAAATAAATTAAAGATAGAAAATTATATTTAAAGTATTTATTATGAAAAAACAAAGCAAAATTGCACAAGTCGCGCCTGCATGTCAAAACACGTTATTTTGGACGGAAAAATTAACGAAGGGGGTCTATGTGCACCCTCATTAAAACTATAGAGGGTGACTTAGCTAATTTCGTAACCATAAGATATTATTGTGCGCATTTGACAAATCACGTACAAAAATTGAGTAATTCAACCTATTTTTTAATATTGTTAAACATGACCCAAAAGTGTCAATTAATACACTAAAACCCATTAACCCAATAAGATCAAAAACCCAAAAGAGCTAACTAGTCCGTATCAAGCAATAATACACTAAACCCAATAAAAATCAAGAGAAATTAGAACACTTCTCGCTTCCGTCGGGGGGAGAGAGAGAGAGAGAGATAGAGAGAGAGAGAGAGAGAGCTTGGCACATTTTCTCCCTTCACTACCTGGTAAGCTTTTTCTGTATTATACACACTCTCTCACACACGTGTATATCATTGATTTTGTTATTTTCGTTTGCATGCTCGAGTTAAGTATCACTTTTTTTTTTTTTTTCCCAAAGAACAATAATTACAATAATAATAACACAAACATTAACTGATGATTTTATTTTAGGATTTCAATGATTAATTATGCCAAAGATCTTATCTTTATCTTCTATTTTTATTATTTGATGTGAAATTTATATGGGTTTTAATTAATTGATTGTGTAGAATGATAGTATAAAATTTAAAGGAAAAAGAGATGGCTTTAGGGTCTGGTGGTGGAAGTGGAGGATCATCATCATCATCAAATTTATCAGCTTTAGCCCCACCCTTCACTGTTGATCGATTTAATCCAAAACCCAATTCAAATCCAATTCTGATGACTGATATGCCCTATAATACTGCTGCTGCTGCTGCTGCACCCTTTGGCCACACTTGGCAATATATACAACAACCAGAAACTAGGCCTGATGTGTTCCCAAAACCCCAGTTGGGTGTCGATGATTCGACAAGGACCACGTATACCCCGTTGATCAATGAACTTGCCTACACGGTTTCGGAGTCTGCTAATCCATCTAGTACCCAATGGTCTGGTTTAGACCCTGGTGTTAATATGCCGTTGTCCAGTGATTACCGTTATTCAGTTTCAGAGTCTGTTAATCCATCTAATACCCAATGGTCTGGTATAGACTTTGGCTGCAATTGGGAGTACCGTTCACCACACCCTTCGGAACCTAGGCCTAATGTGTTGCCAAGGCACTTTGATGTTGATGATTCAAGAAGGACCACATCTATTCCGTTGGCTGGTGATTATGGCTGTTTGTTATCCGATTCTCTTAATCAATCTGGTATCCAGTGGTCTGGCCTAAACCCTGACCCTAAATCTGCAAGCAATGGATTTTATGCTGCTGAAGGAAAGCCTTATTTTCCGACTTATGCATCTTCGGTAGTCGGCAAAGATAGTCCCTTGGTGTCCCCCAATGAATCTGGTTGTGATCAATTCTCTGCTTCTGGCCTTGGAGATGCTTGCTCTCAGTTTGAAAACGCCAACAGATTGTCTGGTTTGGAGTATGTGCCACAGTGGGGAGGGGTTTGGAATGGCTTAGATGAGGCGAAGCATGGTAAACAAGTAGAATCTAGGGGATGTTTCTCCTCCGACAAGGTGAATGATGTTGTTCCACTTGTTTACAACAATTATATGAGCCAAGGTACTTTCTCTTCATCATAGTGTGGTTCAATGCAATGATGTGATGTTTATTTACATATGGCTCTTGAAAAAAATGAAACTTTCTGTTCATAATGATTGCTGGCTTATATATTCCCTATTGAAGTATTCTTTTCTGTTTGTATTAGATAAAAGCCTTTTCTTGGTTTCCATCAATTTAAGCCAAACAATGTCGGTAATCTTCAAGCAAGCGGCAGTTGTGTAGGTTCACATCAGCGACTGAGACCCTGCTACTCTGACCGAACTGCACTAAAATACCTTTAAATTTGTCTTGATATTTTCAAGAAACTCCTAGGCCCCGAAATCCCACTAGTTTCGGTCCACAACATTACGTGCCCCCACTGATAAAATCTTTTACATCGGCCATGTCAGCTTCAGGTATAGCTATTACTTTTGCATGTTCCAAGTCCATCAAAATATAAGTCCTTTCAACGATGGAAGGGCAATCCAGTAAGCAAAAGTGTTATGATAGACGAGCTTTTGCCTTCCTAGATCGTGGTTATAGCATTGTTGGTTTGGGATCTTCTTTAGATTATTTTAGTCTAGGCAGAAGATTCTGTTCTAGATTAAGGTTTGTCATTTTAACTTCCAAACCATTATTTCTGAGTTTCAGTTGTTAAGCCTTTCAATCTGGATAAACTTTGTCCGAGGTCTAACCCTCGTTGTAAGTTTTTTGATGTATATTCTTTCTTTTTCTTATTTTATAACTGTTTGCGACCCCAAGACATGTCCATGTGCATTCATCCCCAACAAGGTACTCATTGTCGACACATAGTTGTTCCTAGGTTTTGTTTATATTTTTCTGTGTTATCTGGATTTTGATTCAATGATGAGAGTATATAGAATTTGCATATGTGTATGTGGAGGTTTTCCAAATTACTGTTATATTGGTCTATGAGTTGGTCTACATGATTATATTTTAGCTTTTCATCTTTCTTTGTAATGTAGGTGTTGCTGTTGAAAGTGGAGTATCTACAAGAGATCCTGGCATATTGTATGGAAAACCAACTGATAGCATTCAAAGAGAAAGTCATACTGGATCCTTTAGTGTGAAGAATGGCGACAACAAATCATTCTTTTCTCAAGAGCTTGGTTCTGGAAATTTTTATGGAAAATCAACTGATAGTATCGGGAAGGAGGGATGTACCGGATCACATGGTATGGGGAATGTCAATGATGAATTGAATGCTCAAAAGCTTGGTTTCCTTCCTTTTGAATCCTCAGGAACTCAATTCCTGGGTTCTAGTTCACCTTTTTCAGAATCTCGACTGCCAGACCCATTGCTGGAGTCATCTAAGAATATCTTTGATCATCAAAATAAGTATGGACCACATGAGACATTAATCCAACCACTCGACCCAGTCGTGCAAGATTCTGCGCCATCAATTAAGCCTTCACGTGCAGTGGTTATCAGGGCCCCAGTTAGTGGCATCACTTCTACTGCAAAAGATCCAGTGACGCATAAAGCTCTAAGTTCTGGAAATGTTACAAATGTTTGCAGGAAGTTGTTGGATAGCTCTAAATCCTCAAAAATTGAAGAGTCTCACATAATTAGTCCTGAATGCATAGAAGGTTCCTTCAACCCTAAACTCGACGGTGGAAGGGAACTGTCTATCAAGGCACAAAATGGGGATGCCATAGCTACCACATCAAAAAGAGGACCTGGTTCTCATGTTACTGATAAAAATCTCTCTTTTGGCCTGTCATTGTCTCTTGATCATGTTCAAGCCTTTAAGCATACTGAGAATCCTTCAGATGCTTTAGATAATCATAACCCAGCCGTTGATTCACCCTGCTGGAAAGGAGCTCCAGGTTCTCATTATTCTTCTCTTGATGTTGTCAAAGCTTCACCTCCAAATCATTTATCAGAAAATCAAGACGGATCTTGTGATTTGGATGCAAATGGAAATCACATTACCCCAAAAGGGAAAGATTCTATGACGGCTGCTTCTCAAATACCATCTGAAGGTAACACTCAGGACAAGATTGGATGTACAGGTAATGACAAAGCATCTTCTCCAAATAGCACTTTTGAATCTAATTTCGCAGCCAAAGGGTGCAGATCAGCTGACGGTGGCATTAATTTCAATTATTCTCCAGAAGATGGTGTTATTGCATATCATGCAGCTGAAGATGTTTTACATTCACCCTCTGGTGAAGAGTATGCTGTGGAGCGGCATCAACGCTCTGGAAGGGAAGCAACTGTCAAAATGGATGTTCCGACACTGATTAATGCAATGCACAACCTTGCAGAGTTACTTCGCTTTAATTGTTTAACTGATTCTTGTGGACTTAAGGAACACGATCAAGAAGTCCTTAAGCATGTAATTAGCAATCTAAATGCATGCATATCTGAGAAAATCACCATTTCCACTCCAGAAAGAGCATCCATGTTGTCCCAGCAAGACGCATCTGCTAAAACTGGAGAGTTAGATCATCTTCATGTGGTATGTTTCAGATGTCACATCTGGATTTTTTTAGCTTATTATTTTCAAATCTTTATCTGGCTTTTGAAGTCACGCAGATTTTCTTTAACACTCGAAATTTTAGTTTCTCTCTCTGATTTTTTCTTTATTATTATGTGAAGCATTAGTTTGTCAGGCTTTACTTCTGGAAGACAGTGATCATTGCCTTTCAAGCAAATTTATTTGCATTGATGAATATTAGTGAAGTTGTTTTGTATTTGTTGTTGCCTGCTATGGTTCATAAAACTTTCCGCTTGTGCATATTGTGTAGGCTATAGAGATATCATATCTCAGTTAGATGATTTTGAGAATCTTTACGAATTATTATAATGTTTCCTTTGTTTCCTTCTCCAGGGTCAATGTGCAGACCTACGTCAGCAGAGACATCAGGGAAGTGTGAAATCTTTTGGTCAATGTGACCATGAGTACATGCATACAGAAAAGATCAACTTCAGGGAGTCTGATAAGAAAGCTGATAATACACCACATACTCTTCCCTTGGTGGATCATGTGTGCAATTCAAGTGATGAGAATATCGTCCAGGTATAACCCTGATTTTGTGAACATACACTAAGAAATTTGATTGATTAATCATTATTATTTTGTAAATGGGAGGCACTAGAAAAAAGATAAAGCTTCTTTTTTTCCCTTGTTTGCCGAGGACCTGAAAGTTGTTTCCCTTTGCTTACAGGCTATAAAGAAGGTCCTTGATGAGAATTTCAGTTACGAAGAAGAAATGCAACCACAAAGTCTATTGTTTAAGAACTTGTGGCTTGAAGCAGAAGCTAAATTGTGCTCCATTAGTTACAGAGCTCGCTTTGATCATATGAGGATCCAGATGGACAAAAACAAGTCGAACAGGATAAGAGGTTCAGATTCCTTGTTTCTAAATTCTGCTACTATAACTATATATATATATATATATATATATATATATATATATATATTGAAAAGTAAAGAAAAATTATTAAGATCTACCAAGGGGGTGCAACCCCAAAAGTGTTTACATCATGTCCATAAGCTATCTGAACAATCAAGTATTGCTATCTACATTATCTATACAATAACCTTTACTCCAAAAATAAAAATCAAGAACCCATCTAGTCTTCACATAAGAGAGGGAAAACTCCTTACCTTCAAAAGCTTGTACATTCCTTTCTCCCCGAAGTGACCAAATGATAGAAAAAGCGGTTATGCGAATGGCCTTTTCCTTACGTTTAGAGGTTCTGTTTCCAGTCCAAGCTTTAATCTCCTCAACAAAGGATTTAGAAGCCACCCATTGAACCCCCATAATGTTCAGTGCCATCTCCCAAAGACATCTCACCTAATCGCACGTAAGTACTAGATGCTCTGCCATTTCCAAGATATGCTTGCAGAGAAGGCATATTGGCCCCCGTCTTTAGAGATTATCCATGGTAAGAATTCTCTCCCCTGCGACCTCCCTTGCAGAGGAAGCAACTCCAGTTGGGGCACAAGTCTTCCAAATGCTTCTCCGTGCCATACCCTTAATGCCCTCCACAAGGGCTCCATAAAAGGATTTCACTGTCAAAGTACCATTTTTCACCAAGCTTCACGTTACCTTGTCCTCTCTCCTTGGCATAGTTGATATTTGTTAAGGCATCCAAAGAAATTAGTGGACTCCTCCAATTCCCAATCATTCACATCCCTAGTGAAATTTATCTCCCAAAGTGGCCCATTGGACACGAGTGGCAATTGTAGCATGTTTATCTCTAGCCAAAGAAAAGATGTTGGGAAAGAGATTTTAGAAGGAGAAACATTCCATTTGTCCATCCACAAAAGGCATCCTCCATTCCCCCCATCAAAAGTAACATGATTCATAAATTTTCCAAGTTCAGTGACATGATTCATAAATTGTCCAAGTTTTCTTGTACCTCTAATATTTTAGAAATCACAGGTGATGCAGGGAAGGCATCAGGCTGCGGTGATTCACTTGATCAGAAAGCGACTTCCATCCTAACATCTCAGGCTAAAGAAGGGCCCACGCTAGAAGGGACAGTCACTAATCACTCTACTTTTAGCACAAAACAATGCCAGAAGGCACTGTCACTGGTCACTGATGATATTGATGCTTCAGTTTTGACTAGATTTAATATGTTAAAGTGTCGAGACGACAATTCCAACCCTGAAGAGTGGCAACAGACCTATGTAGTTGATACTAGAAAGGCAGGTAAGGGAAATCTTTGGTCTTCTTTAAGAGGTGAATAGATGGTGTAGCTTATAATCTCAAATGTGGCTGTGCAACCTCATAACCTGTTCCAAATTGTCAATGTTACAGAAGGCCAATTCGAGTCATCTACAGGTGGTTTTCATCCAGAAGGCACTATTGCTAATCGCTCTTCTTTTAGAAACAGCCATGCTGATGATGTTGAGGCTTCTGTCTTAGCCAGATTAAATATTTTAAGACAACGAGATGAAATAGCCAACACCGAAGAACAGCAACAGCCAGATATTGTCAATACTGTGAAGGCAGGTAATAAAAGACCCCAGGTCATTTTGTTATAAGAGGAATTAGATGATGTCACTTGTAAATTCTTACGTGGTTCAATATCATAACCTGTACGCAATTGTCTACGGTACAAGGCCAATTCGGGTCATCTATAGGTGTTTTTGATCCAGAAGGCACTATCAATAATCAATCTGCTTCTAGAAACAGCCATGCTGATGATATGGAGGCTTCAGTCTTGGCCAGATTTAATATGTTAAGACGCCGAGATGAAAAATCTAACCCTGAAGAGCAGCAAGAGCTTGATATGATCGATACTAAGGAGGCAGGTACGAAGAATCTTGGGTCATTTTTGAGAGCTGAATTAGATGATGTAACTCACAAGTTCAAATGTGGCCATGCAACTAAATAACCTATTACCTATAATTGTCAATGTTGCAGAAGGCCAATTTGGGTCATATATAGGTGGTTTTCACCCAGAGGGCACTATCACTAATCACTGTACGTTTAGCAAAAACAGTAATGCTGATGATGTTGAGTCTTCAGTCTTGGCCAGATTTAACATTGTAAAGAGCCTAGATGACAAATCCAACACTGAAGTGCAACAACAGTCTGATACTGTTGATACAAAGAAGGCAGGTAAAAATAATGTTGGGTCATTTTCACGAGCTGAATTAGATGTACAAGTTCGAGTTCAGTTGAGCAACCTCATAATTTCCACCAAATTATTGATGTTACAGGAGGCCTATATGAATCATTCACAAGTTTTTCTGAATATGAAACCAAGAAAGATTCTTGTCTGAGTGTCAGAAATGATCCAGTTACTCAACCTGATGGAAGTGGAAATTCTGGATATCAACTTTTGCCAGGGTGGTATGGTAATTCCTCTTCAGACTGGGAGCATGTGGGGAAGGATGATTTCGCATGGCCGAAGTGGTGAATATCAGAATTGATCCAAGTGCTGCTGAGCAGTGTTATCATCATTCCAAGTCGTCTTGTACATAACTAGTCTATGTATATATTATATAGTAGTAATCTTGGTGGGGGCTTGGGTTGGGGTGGGAGGGAAAACTCATCTTGAAAACGTCTTAAACGTACTTTGAGCTTGATGTGAACTTTTGAAACCTACATTATACTGCCATGAGTGTGTTTTTCTTTCTATGAACACCCTTTACCTTCACCTAGCTCATTGGAGACTGATCATGAAAAGGTTCGTATGGTATGCATTCACTGATTTGAGTTAGGAGTACCTTTGCCAGCATCTGCATGCAGTGTCCCTTAGGACAATTGCAGTGGACTAGCACTTATAATCATACTTTGCATTTGCATAAATCTGCCAAGTAACGATTGATTTGCAAGTTGTAGTTATTTCTAAACCACTTGCTTAAGTTCAAATATAGATTTACAATTATGATGCCCATTTGTGATTGCAAGAGCATGGAATCTCCAGGGTACCAGTAAGCATTTACATAACAGTCCTTCGGGTTGGTGAGGAGCGAGGAGCGACCTGCACGTGTCGTGCCTGACCTGTAAAAGCTAGTTTCTTTTGCTCGTTAAACGTAGAAATAAATGGTTAAGGCATTGGCTTGTGGGTTGAAAGATGTTCTAGTCGAACTTCTGTCGTAACTGATTTAGCACATATATTATGTCATATTATTACACTATAAAGTTTGTAACTTTGAAATAGATTTAACCGAGAGTCGTGTGCAGAATGAGATTCTGGTTATAGAAGGGGACAGATAACATGTTACCCGAAATATAAGGCTCCCATGCCGCGCATGGGCAGCGTCTGATTCTTTCCTTTTTCAGTTAGGATTTGTGAAGATCTGCTTATTTCATTTTGTTAAAAAGCCAGAAAGGGTGCGTCAAGAAGGAAATATTCATGCATCATCCCTTCATTTGTAATCAAAGCAATGCTTGTGAGGATTGGAAACAATAGGTCTCGATTTTTAAAAATGAAAATAAGTAATTTTGAAGCATCTCATGTAATTTGTTTTCTTTTAGTCTTCTATGATTCTTCCTCTTATCCTCCTCCCCAAATCCAAATCCTCTCGTCTGAACCCCGATCATCACTTGTAAGGAGAGTAACCTAAACCACTCAAACTGCTCTCTAATCCCTAGTCTTTCACAAGTTTGGGTACACAATATTTCCAGATTTTTAACAATAAATTAAATGATTTTAATGTAACACTTTAATGGGCAAAAGTCTTTGCAAATGTAAATTCTATAGCTAATCACATTCAACCGAAGCTAATTGAGTCAAATTTCTCTGATTTAGTGGACTGGGGAAAAGAAAATTCTAAATCCAGGCCAAGCCTAAGTACTCCAATTTTCTTTTAGCTCCTAATATTCTCATAGTTCAACTAGAAAAAAAAAAAAGGTAGATTTGAATTTAAATTGTTGCACACAATAAAGCATAGTTACGAGAAACATCAACTATTAAATATCCTACATCAAGATACAACTACGACACCACAAGAAAATAAAATTTTCTCGTCTTTAAAAGAATCAACATTAAATGGAAAAACTCAAAATGCTTTGATGGACAACTCAATTCATTGTTTTGAGTGAATCCAACCAACTCCTGAAGCTAGCAAAGAGAATGGCTTGTTGCTTTTACTAGTCTTCTTTCGTATATTTAAATTCCAAGTTAGTTATATCAAGTTTAAGGCCATGCTGCAACTTGTTGTAGGTTGACAAGTTTCTGCAGCATCATTAGACATGTCCAGTACTGAAAATTCTGTGAGTAAAAGAAATGAGAGAAATGGTGCTACTTGTACTCTCATTGTTTGTTCTATATCTCAGCTCTCAAATTGAAGCGCAACAACAGCTTCAAGTTGGATTCTATAGAAATACATGCCCTCCTGCTGAAGCAATCATAAGGGAGGAGGTTCAAAGGACCTTCTTACAAGACAGGGGCATCGCTCCGGGTCTAATAAGACTACATTTCCATGACTGCTTTGTTGGGGTAACTCTGTCTGGTTTCTATACACGTTCTGTGTTTCGCGTTCAGGGATGGATTCAGGATTTTTTTTTCCTTTTTCTTGCATGAACTATATTACACAATTTAACATTCTTATATGACCAAATAACATGAAAATGCCAATATACATCTAAAAGAAAAAGTTTGAGGGGGTTACAACTCCCTCTGACTAATTATGTACCGCCCTTGATCTAATCAGTTCTTAATATACTTACATATATCAGGGGTGTGATGGTTCAATCTTGATCGATTCAACACCAACAAATTCTGCTGAGAAAGATGGTCCCCCGAATGGCATTACAGTGCGGGGTTTTGAAGTTATTGATACTGTTAAGGCTAGACTTGAACAACAATGCAAAGGAGTTGTGTCTTGTGCTGATATTCTTGCATATGCAGCAAGAGACTCTACAGTCTTGGTGAGTCATTGTTGTCCTGATACAATTATTCTTGCTGCATAAGGGTGGTTCCAGTGTACGAGGAACTCCAATACTACTTTACTGCACAATGTTACAGAATATGAATCAAACTACTATTTGTTGCAATTGTGTAGACAGGAGGCATAGGATGGCCTGTTCCAGCGGGCAGGAGAGATGGGCGTATTTCACGTGCTGAAGAGACAATAGACATCCCCGCTCCATCTAACAACCTAGATGCAATCACTAGAGCATTTGCTAAGAAGAATCTGACACAACATGATATGGTCGCGCTCTTAGGTAAAGCTTTTTCTTGCATATAAAGGGCAGCTGATGATGTACGAAACTCCCACTATGCGTGGAGTTCTGAAATGCGGCAGTAATAAATTATGCTTTTATGCAGGAGCACACACAATAGGTTGCGCTCATTGCTCTTCGTTCAGTGACAGATTGTACAACTTTAGCACCAACAACACTCAAGATCCCAGCTTAGATCCCTCGTACGCAGCGCAACTCAAGACGCAGTGTCCGAGAAATCCTCAAGGAACGGTTGATCCTAACTCAGTGGTTCCAATGAACTTTTCAGCCCTCTTCTTATGGACAATAGCTATTATAGCGATGTAGTAGCACATCGTGGCTTGTTCACCTCTGACCAGAGCCTCATTTCTAGTAACTCAACTGCTTCACGAGTGGGAGAATATGCATTGAGCTGGGCAAGATGGCAAGCAGATTTTGGTCCAGCCATGATCAGGATGAGCCAGATTGAGGTGCTTACTGGAACTACTGGAGAAATTCGATCCAATTGTAGGAAGATTAATACATAAAGCTTTATTTCTAGGGATAATAGCGAAACAGTGAGCTAGCAATATATTTAAGCAACTCGTTGAGAGCTGTTAATCTCAGCTAAAAATTTCTCAAATATGAAATCTAAAAAAAAAATTTCACAACTAATCCCTGTTGTTTCTTCACTTGTCTAAAATATTCAAATTAGTCTTTAATATCTCACAATAATATTCAAATTAGTTCTTGATATTTCACAAATATAATAATACCAGTCCTTTATTGTCTAGAAAAATTCATATTAGTCCTTGAAGTTTTAAAAACATAGTCAAATTAGTCTCCAAAAAAAAAAAAAAACTCAATACTAGTCCTTGATATTTTACAAACTTCCTCAAATTGGTCTGCTTCTTTTCATTTTTTCTTAAAATGAGAACTAATTTGATTAAATTTATAAAATATTACGGACTAAATATTGACTATCCTTGAAAAACATTGAACAATAGTATAAATGTTTCTAAACAATTGAAACTAATCCAACTACATTTGTAAATTAGTAAAGATTAAGTTGAATATTTTAAAACAATGAGGACTAATTTGGAAAAAAAAAAACAAAGACTTATTGTGAGATTTAACCCAAATCTTGAAAACTAATCTATCTATTTATGCACATCTACACATATCCTAAAGCTAAAGAAGTGATGGTAGGGCTTGACACATCAACCCTGAGAATTTACTGTAACTCAACACATCAGCCTTTACTGGAGAGTTGATGTGGCCGTTTTGATGCATGACATGAGTATGTAGCATTGTAAACACAAATGGATTCCGTGCATGTATATTATTCTCTAAAGACATAGAATTCTTTGAAAATTTTAGTGATGAACTGCTGATACATGGATTAAAATTGTAGTACAAAACCATCAGAATGCATATTTCTTTCAGTGCTTTAATGATGATGCATAAACTAAAAATGAGGTATAACATGCAAATAGAATACACATTTAGACCCTACTTGCAATTTATGCGTAACACAGGCAATATTTCTAGTAACACATAATTTGCATCAGACGTTTCTTGTAACAATCCATCCTACAACCCCCGAGGACGGAGGACCGAGGACCAACCCTATCCGGCAACACCCTGAGGAAAGAGCCGCAGGCTGGCCATGCTGAAGGATAAGACCAAAGAACAGACCCTCAGGCTAGCAATTAAAGGATTTGTGGATGGTAAGAAGTCTACACACCTTATATAAACACACGCCTCAGACTCAACAAACCAGATTAGACAAAGATCCATCAGTAATCAATCACAGGAATCCCAAAGAACACTTGCTTTAGTGAAACTAATCGAAGTCCCAGGTGGGAAAAGCGGGGCAATATAACTACTCAATATAGTGTTCACAACCGCAAAAGAAATATAGAATAACATAGTTGCACAAAACTTATCATCAGATAGGATTCCTTGAAAAAACCAGTAGAATTAAATTTATGTGGTGAGCTCCATAATGGCACTGACAATGTCTCCATTATTAGCCTTGAGAGCCTTGACAGCCTTGCTCCTAGACACTCCTGCTTGTGTCATCACCAAATCAATGTCACGAGGCTCGACGCCAGTCTCATCAACCTCCTCTTCCTCCTCATCTGCCTGTGCTGCAGCAGGCGAGGCAGAAATTTCCGGCTTTGCCATCACGGAACCCATGTCAGGCATCCTGAATTGCTGGGCTGCCTGTGTCTGCAGCTGTGAGCTCAAATCCTCAATCTTCGCCTCTCCAAATATGACATAGGTTTCGGAGTTTGGACTTTTGAACACATCAGGTTTTGAGATGAAAAACAAAATCTGCAAAATCCTTGTCAAGTCTGTTAAACACTTTAAAACCCAAAATATCTTGAAAACACAACAAGGCAAAAAGAATGGAGACATACATTTTTGGTCCTCTTAATGGTGACCCTACTAACACCTGTAACTTGCTTCATGCCTAACTTCAACATCGCCTTGCGACTCTTCTTCTCACTTCTGCTCTGCTTGGAACTTTCACTACCACCTGCACATATTTTATGCATCAAGAAAATTCTATGAAGCAGTAGTGGTATTTTCCTATATATTGGAGGGTATAAGCCCACCCTGCCCAGTAAGTCTCAAAGCAAAGAGAGAAAGTAATGAAAGCATTCAATTACGAGGGCAAAAGAGAACAAAATAAAACACAGTAGTATACCTCGATTAAGAAGTAGCATAGCAAAGAGAGTGAATGAGCTACCATAAAACTATGGGGGCTTCATCATAATGATCATACCACAGTGGAGAATGAAAATGCAGCTTCAACTCATACGCTAATTGTGCTCATATAGTACACATAGAACATATTACTCTGGGCCCTTGGTAAGCATTCATGAAGACCAGTGACTGATTATAATAAAGTAAAGCATAGTAAACTGGAAAAATTTTAAGAGCTTTCGTAAGATAATTTCCAAATGTATCAACAATAAAAACATTTTAAATCAGAAAAAAGAAAAACATGCTCTCACACCAGCAATGACCACAGAGTAATGTGCAATCACAATTCTACGATAAATGCCGAACAAAAATGAACAGTTGTAGCTTTATAAATCCCGTCCAAAATCTGTTGCTTCGTCCACAAATACCAATGCATCCACATATAGTGGATATGCTTACAGCTCATACTTCACGGCAGCCACAACTTTATGATAGTAATCAGCAAGAAATCAAGTACCTTAAGAATATTAATCATAGAAAACTAATACGATAAAAAAGTTGAGTCCGGGTCAAATACAATTCGAAACATTTCTCATGTACAAGATTCTGAAGCTTTTAAAGTTGCGGAAACAAGACATGAAATAAGAAACTAAAACACTTCAATTCTACACCTCAATAGCACGAATCCTCCATAAAAAAAAACAAAAAAAATCCTGTCAAAACAAAACTAATAGCTTCAAACGTACACCTTCTATGTGCATTTCATGAAGTGTCAAATAAAATAAACAACATAAATCCCAAAATCAAGAACTCAAATAATATTCACCATATTAACTATTAAAAGTATCTAAATAAAATAAATAAACACACAAACATTCGTATGTTTAACCTTGAGCGCCTTCCTCCTTGTCGTCGTCGTCGTCGTCGTCGGAGTCATCGGCGTCATGCTCGTGCTCGTGATCCTCCTCCTCTTTCACATCCTCCACCACAGGCTCATCACTCTATAATCGAACAATAAATAAATAAATAAATCGAATAAATCATTTCAATATTTCATTTAATAAATACAATAATGAGTAAGATAAATACAAAAAAAAAATAGTACCTGAAGCTTGTTCTCAATCTCAACCTCGACTTCTTCAACAACGGGACCTGGCATGGCTTCTGCTGCGGCTACTTTAGCTTGATTTCGCTGCAAATGTTGGATAAAACGCTACGTAAGTGTGTGTGTGTGTGTGTGTGAAAGAGAGTGATAGCGTTGTAGTAGACATGGTGAGATTTTATAGTTCTAGGGTTTCTATTATTTGGGCCTTTGCAAGTTATTGAGAATTGGGCCCAACTCCATCTTTCTAAAATGTTTCAGTCCGGTTGAACAATCCTTCAAAATTTGATCGACAAAGGCCCAAATTTATCATTTTATTCAAATTTTAAACATTTTATCTAGATGGTTAAATTATATACACTGTTTCAGTTGTTGTAATTTGATTTTGTGCTACAGAATCTTTTGGGGGGGGGGGGGGCATATTGTTAGATTAGTTTTTATTAGATTTTGTAACTTCCAAATCTTTAAATGTAGCACTTGAAATAATATTTTACATGCACGAAATTTATAGAGAAAACGACTATTGAGAGACAAGTAATATTGTCAAACCATATAATTGTACTACTTATTTGTATTAGATTTGATTTGGTTGCAATTGTTCATCAAAATATCAAACTCATAAATTGGAGATTGTCTGTATTACCTTGTTTTGCTGGAATTAATAAGTCATGTGATTTGGTGAATATATCGTTTTTCTTTTTCCCCCTCTTTTTGCTACTACATAATTATCCTGCCCTGCTTTTATTGGATTTCTTTTGCTAATTGGATTGATTTTAAGCAGTAGTTTTCTTTCTTCCCTCCAACTTAAAGCTATCACCAACTGACGTAAGCTTTTCTATTCCTTTCAGGTTCAAACAGAATTTGTGTTATGCAATTCACCACGTATTGAAATCAACAACTTCTGCAGCATCTCAATCACTAGCATATGTTCAAATTTTATGGCGTTGTCTATGTATTTGCATTAGCTCGTAACGTTACACAAATCTAATAGTAGTAACAATTCACCGTCACTGAATCTCTCTTAGAACATTACGGGATCCAAATCCCTGATCTTCTATAACCTAAACATCACATGATTATGGAAACTGAACAATGTAATTAGTGTAGAACAAAACAAGTTGGATGACAGAAAAGAAATGCAATAAGAATGCTAGGATCAAAAACAACTTTCCAGAGCTCTGACAAGCACTCAACAGTCCAAAAATCTTAATGCATTCATAATCACCGGCTTAAGTCATAATTTTTGGCAAAGTTTCCGAACTACCCCAACTTGAGCAACATGGCTGAGGAAGTAGAGAAACAAGCTAAGGTTATAAAGGTACCATTTGCATCTGCCATCTTATAGATTTCATCAAGGCGTCACCTATGTTCAGACAAAACTATCCTAAGCAGCCATCATCAGGACATTTCTGGCTTCATTGGTGGAGGAGGTGTTTAGACCGCTTTTTTGCTCACCGGCAAAACCTCCCCTGGCCGTTTGATCCAGATGATTACGCTTTTTGCTCGCTTTAACTGTTCCACAACAACCAGAATGCCGCCTCAAGATTTAGAGCTCAATCCACAGGTTTTTTGAAAGTTATGCACCCCTAATCAATGAACCAATAAGCAGACAGACACCCTTTATATGTATTAATATAAAAACTCTTGACGGGCTAGTAAAGTAACGGATGCTAAGAAGGAAAATGTCCAAGGCAGATTGCCAGCCTTCCTGGTACTAAGAACAATGGCTAAACAGGAGAAGCCTGGCATCGGCATATCAAGTGATACAATTGACCGTTGAAAGCAACAGGCAACAAGAGACAAAAAGGGAACTTAAAAGTTTACACATTAAGCATATGAAAGGAACCAGAAAGCTAAAGGCTGCTCAATTTCACATAACAGAACAAGCAACATATTACTATGTTTACCCCAGAGCACTAGAATGGGGATTGAGATAAACCCATAATGAAGCTCAAAATTTTTTAAACAATTCACTAAGATGTTTTCATATTTACATATAGTTAGCCAAGCAAAAATGAGGAATGCTAGTTGCATCTCCTCAGTGATCCATGGGCACGAACCCCTACCAAATAATATAGCCTTCAATTCACTAACTCAAGAACTGATTCTTGTGTATTTGATATGATTATTTCAGAAGCAACCTCTATAGAAGCATCGGCTGCTTACACTGTCAAAATCACGAAAACACGAGCCTGGAAACATCAAAACCACAATTAGCATCTCAATTTGCTTGTTTCATCGCTCTCCTTTGAAGCTTCCAAGCATCATTATTAATTGCATGACAATGGCCTGTCAAACCAGTCCATTTTTCGCACGGAGCAGGCACATCACAAACATAACAATAACACTGCATAAACAACAACGAAACAAACTTATTCATATACTCAACATACAATTTGCACGAAAACATCAATTGGACTAGTGATCATAAAAATGTTACCAGCCCACAGTAACTCTCATGAGAAGTCTTTTGGAATGGATGTTCCACACAAACATGCCTTGGATGTGGATAATCTCGGCACGCAACCTATCAAACATCGTCACATACAAAATCATCAAAGCTCTTCAAATCATATTGAAAGAAAAATCAGGAACTCCTAAAATCAAAAGCCGTTTGAAGAATACCAAGTCAAGTGGTTTCTAAAATGAATTTAACAAAAGAAATCATTAACAAGCGTGATCTTAAGTACAGCATATATCTCTGGTCCCATGTGGATTGGCATTTTTCCATTAAAAACCCACTTTTTTCTGTATTCAATAAATATTAGGAATATAAAAAATCCAAACTTTTCAAAAAGAAGTACTTTTTTTTTTTTCCGTCAAAAAGTTCTATGAAGAAAACACTTCTAAAGAAAAACCAATCCAAACCAGCTCTAGCATCAAACCCCATTTCAAGAATACATAGTTTATACTATAAATGAATTAAACAAAACATTTTCTTGCATTGATCAGAAAGCAAGTAGCTTATACTATAAATGAATTAAACAAACCATTTTCTTGAATTGATCAGAAAGTATGATATAAATCTTAGCATCATGGGTTTAAGTATAAGTAGCATTTGTTAGCCTTGGCACGAGATTTATTACCCAAAATAGACTACTCATTACCAGCCTCCTCTATTAACATTGTCTTCAGAAAACATTCATGAAATTCAAATTTCAAGAAAACCAGATATGAAAGAGAGAAAAAGTATATAATTTGAAAAGGGATAGCTTTTCGACAATTGAATTTCACGAATGGCTGAAATATAAGTACGCAACACATACGAAACAAAATGCAGAAAACAACATAGAAAAACCCCATTTGAACAACAAAATAGTACGATCCGTACCTGTCCTTTCTCGGCAACGACAGAAACATCAGAAGCAAAATTACTTTCAAGATCCTTTCTGATGGAAATCTTCTCCGAAATATCAAACGAACCATCATCGTCAGAATCAAAATCAAGTATAAAACACTCTTCTCTTTCTTCCAGTTCCTTCATATTTTCTCTCTTTTTCACACAAAAGATTGGCCTCAGAGGGGTGCCATCTGGGTCAGACATTTCTGGCGAAGAACATAAATCTATGTCAACTAATACAGTTTGTATTTTAGCCATTGTTGCTTGAAAAACAAGAAAAATAAAAAAGTAAAAGATTATGAGATTTTTGTGAGTTGTGTATGAACCTGGGAGGAGCAGAGAGAGAGAGAGTTTTGATTTTTGAACTTTCGAGTGGCGTGTCAATGTGAAGACTGGGGAGTCCCTAGCCGTTGAGATTCCCCACAATTTATCAGGGACGGCGACGGGTCGCTTGAGGCCCAAGTTTTGTTATTGGACCGGCCCAAATTAACATGTTAACTGTTCAGGTACTTATTTGTAAGTGCCAATTTTTGGAGACCTGTTTTTTCTCTTTTAAGACCTTTTTTCTCGTTTTTTTTTTCCTTTTTCTTGTTTGGGTTATTTCGCTAGCTTGTTTGTTTTTCTTTTCGGTGAAAATGTAAGGACCTCGTTTGACCAAAAATGAAAAATGTAAGGTCTCGTTTGAATTGATTTTTTTTAAAGTATTTTTTTTGTTTACAAAGTTTTGAACAATAGTAAAAGATGTTTTATGTTAGGATTCATCCAATGAGAAATACTATTTAAACTACAATTAAGCATTTAAATAGAAAACTGTAAAAGTATTTCTTTTGACAATTTATCAAAAAGGACATGCAGAAACACTCTCAATGATTGGCATATGAATTTTAAAAAAACAAAACAAAAGTAGTTATCAGAAATAAGCTGTTATCATAAAAGCCAATACGTAATGAATTTTTAGGTTTCTAATTTTCTTTTTATTTTGATATTTAATTTTGAAAAAATAATTTTTATTACAAATTTAAATATTTTACTTGAAAAAATGAACTTAAAATAGGAACACATGAAAAAAAGATCTTGACTACCTTTTGATTTTTCTTTTCATGGTAAAGAGATTACATAATAACTCGGTCATGCCCTATCCCATTGCATGGTCTTGCATGTGTGCCCGTGAATTATTCTAGATATAATAAAATCTATATTTCACTATCGGTATAAAATGTCATTTTGTCCAAAAAAATATAAAAAGGTGGATTCATGGGCAGGGAAGGACAATGTGCTACTTCTTTGCCCAAGTGGTTGACGGACCAGTTAATTCTATATAGTTTAATAGACAATATACTCTTTCATAAAAGAGATAATAAATTTGAATACCATTATTTGAGAAAGATAAAAAAGAAAACATTTAGAGTTCAATGAGTAATTTAAGTAGTTAGAACTACTTCTTTAGGAATGATGTTTCGGGTTTAAATTCCATGGGGAGTGGACAGATTACATTAGGGGTGGAGGGTTTCAAAGAAAAAAAATAAAAAGACATATTTAGATGATATCGTTTTTGTTTCACAGTCCACATAAACCAAGAAAGAAAAGATAAATAAATGCTCGCTATATTTTTCGTATAAAAAATAATATTGCCAATACAACCCGGTTACAGGCATGCCTCAAAGTCCTGCTGCCGTTAAGTAATGGTCATTCAATCGACCAACATCTGTGTTAAGAAAACGAACTTCACAACTCGAGCTCTTTAATTCTCCAATGTACCCAGCGGGAACTGCACATGAGAAGCGTGCCAAATATCAACAAGTTAGGGAAGCTGTAGTTTCAGCTAATGAAGCTGGCAATTCAGAGAACTTATATTATGTATTTGTGGGTACACAATGTTAAGGTACATCGCTGAATAAATAATTGCGAAAGATCGAATAAACATTGTAAGATCGAATAAACCACATCGAACAAACAATTGTGTAATCTTTGGACAAATAAATACTAAACAAACAAATGTGGACATCGAACAAATAAGTAGTGCACGACATCTTGTAAGGTGTGCTGCAGTCTGAGATATAATTTGTGATATTTGGAATTGGTTGTTAAACATCTTCTGGCCCCTCTAACGTTAGACAGGGAAGGGACGCTGCGGGCCCAATTGTTGTTATTGGACTGGCCCAATTTGACACGCTAACGGTTCACGGACTTATAGTGTCAATGCTCCTTTTCTTTGTTCTTGTTCGGGTTATTTTACTAGCATGTGTGTTCTTTAGTTTTTTCCGGTCAATATGTAAATTCCATTAACTTACTAAAAGATTTAAGGAAATGGTCTACACTCTAACTAAACAGAGGCCCAAAAAGAAAAGAATAAAAATCAAACTACTGAAACACATTTTATGTTCATTTTATCGTTGTAAATTTATCTTTGTTCATGTTATGTCCTTCATAACAAACATATTAAATTCTTGTTTGATTTCTTTCTTCATTTATTTATGTTATTATACACTATTTACTCAATGTTTATAATTAATATTTCCAATATAATATTTATACAGTACTTTAATAAAATTATACCTAAAAAATTTAAGAGGTTTTAAAATATGCCATTTCATCTTTCAAAAAGCCTTAAGAGATGAGACATCTTATTAATTATCTTCCAACTTGAGGCCACATGAATAAATTTTAGTTTTTATAGGCTTTACTTTTAATAATTACTCAATAAAAAATATAAAAATCATGTTTATAGGATGTCTAAAATGAAAAAATAAACAAAGCATAAACAATACACACATAAAATTATGTCTATAGGATGTCTAGAACATATAAAAACATAATAATAATTATCTTTTAAGAGCTAATAGAATATTTTGGGTCATTTTAACTCTTTCTTGATTTGAGACAAAATCAATAGCTTTAATTATTATGGGCTCTATTTTTATTAATTACTCAACAAGAACGTAAAAGAAACATTTAAAAAATTACAAAAAAATAAAAGTACAAATTTTATATTTATAGCATGTTTAAAAAGTATAAAAAATTCATCCATATATATAATAATAATAATAATATAAACAAAATTATACCTCAAAATAGCTTTCAAGGCCTTAGAATGTGACACATGTGATTAAGTACTCTCCTTAGTGTGAGGCAAGTTAGCGTCCATTCATCTTTTGCAATTAGAATGCAAATAAGAAATGAGTAAAAATATCCAGAGGAGAAATAAGTTTAAAATTTTAAAAGACATGGTGAAGTAAAATATATGAGAACTAAGGCTCTGTTTGGCCTAATTGTGAGATTTCAGCTGTTAAGTAATAGAGTTTTTAGTAGTAAAACTTTAGATAAAATTGTTGTTGAATAAAAGCAGTTCATTGTTTGGTATTGTATTTTGGGAATTGAGATTTTAGTTGTTTTTATGTTAATATTAGACTTTTAAAAATATAATAATATTTTTAAGAAAAATAAAGAAAAATAATTTTTAACATGACATAAAATAACTTTTCAAAAGCTTTTTCTGAAAAGCTCCAAAGCTCCAATTTGGAGCTTTTAATTTTTAAACTTTTTTCAGTTTTAGCTTTTATGTAAAAACTCTTTTAAAGGCCAAATAGGTTAGTTTTAGGGCTCGTTTGAATTAGCTTTTTTTAAAAGCACTTTTTTTAACAGCTTTTAAAAAACAGTTTTTTTTAGAACTTGAAAATTTTGGCTTCTAAAAAAACTTATATTTGAGTTTTTTTTTTTTTCAGAGTTTCAACTTTTTTTAAAAGCCAAATCAAATAATTATTGCAAATTTAATTTAACTTTTTTAGAAAAAAATTATTTTTTTCTGGAAAAAAAAAAGAGACAATCCAAACATGTCTTTTATTTTTAGACTCACAGCAAAGCACTTTTGAGTCTCTAAAAATTGGGTCAAACAAACTCTAAATATTACTCTTAATATTTTAAGTTAACATCCTTTGAGGACTTTTATAACATGTACACACATACAGGAGACTTTGGAGGTCTTATAACGTCAAATACTCTCCATTTTTTGAAACATTAGGATATACGATAGTATATTTATATCAAGTAGATTGAAGGGCCTCACTTGGTATACTTGTCGACTATTTAGCATTAGTAAGGAGGACAATCGCAATTTTATTTACGGAAAGTACAATCCGAACAACATGATAGAAAGGTCTATTCACATTTTTTTTCCAAAATGTAAATACATAATATTTGAGAAATTGATTGACTTACTCTTCCATTACAAATTTTATATTATAGATGCTTTAACCTGTAATTTGAATTTGTGGTAGCTATCCTAATGTAGTTGTGGGATTGGCATTTACACATTTAAATTTGTGAATTCAGTCTTTACTATCATATAATTATTATGTTTCATGTATGAGAATCTTATTTTGGACATAGTGCGTGGTAGACAATACAAGAAAGGCTTGGCATTTTTCTAATATGAAACTGTAGAGTACAGTATAGATGCATTACTCTTTTAGTTGCGTCAAATTTGATATATTTTACACTAAGTTTTTTATTGTGGTTTTTAGGATCTTATTTATTTTCCTGACGTGCTTAGGATGGGCTTTCATTTGAATTGATCTTATTTTTGTACTTTCTTTCATACCAGAAATTAATAGTGATCTTTTATCTACCTAACAATGACCTGACTTCAATAACCACAATTGAAATTTTCAATTAAAATTATAAGAAAGATTTTTGAATTTAGAATGGAAATTTAATTTAGAATTTTAAATTTATAATTTAATTCCTGTTTAGGATTAGAATTCAGAATTTGGATAAGAGAATTAAAATTCATTACGCTAGATTGGGATTTCTTATAATAAAAAATACCGAATATTATTATATTATATAAAGCTATACCTCAAGTGTAGTGCTTTGTGTGATGACATGCCATCACTTCTTTTTCATCATTTTAGGTGGCCTTTGCTTTTTTTTTTAATTTAAAATTAAGTTTTAACTTCTTATTGATTTTCTTTAAATAATCACCAAAAATGTTCAATGTGTTTAGATGTACCCATGTGATTTTTATAATCTTCTAAAGAACCTTATTATATTATTGTTAAAGAATCTTGCTCTATCTTTGATATTTGTATGTCACAAGCTAATATTATGTCGAAAAGTGATTTACGGATTAAGCACGAAATTTTTTTTTAATTGATAACATTATATTCTAGGGAATCTTACTTGATACTAATTCCTTACGATGTTACTTTAGATATGAAAACAATCTTTTTAATAAGAAACCAAAATTAACTACATGTGATTATACATGTATCCATTATTTCAATTTAAAGCTCATCAATTGTAAGTGAAAACAAAGAAATGTTTAGAAAGCGATAAAAAGGATAGGTCATAGGTGCCGAGACTCAATGGAAGTTGTTCTAACAAATGGAGTTGGCTGCTTTGGTCAAGGAATCTTTCCATCGAAACTTTAGAAATGATGGAAGATAAACATGTATATATACGCATATATGTATGCGTATATATATGTATCAAATGAAATGATTAATGACGACCCTAAGTCTTTTTTTTTTGGCGGTTATGACTAATGTTATCATTTTTTTCAAGTAAACCGTTATTATTTTAAAATGCCCAAAATAATAGAAGATATCACTTTATCTTCCAAAAACATTAGGAGATGTCATATTATATTAACTATCTTTTACTCTGAGGCTGCACAACTAAATTTTAAAAATTTTGAGGGCTCTACTTTTATTAATTACTCAATAAAAATAAAGAAATGCAAAAAATACTAAATCATCTTTATAAGATGTACGTTTAAAAAATAAAAAGATACACAAAAGTGAAAATACATATAAAATTACATGTATGGGATGTTAAAGTTATAGAAAACATATAAAAACTTAACAATAATTATCTTTTAACAAGTTTTAGGAGGTGCCGCATGATCTCAAACATCTCCTAATTTAAGGCCAAATCATCAGTAATTTTATCGGCTTCCTTTTTATTATTTACTCAATAAAAAAATGCAAAATATAAACATAAAATTAGAAAAATAACTCAATAAACTCGTGCAAATTACACTTTTAGTTTAATTTATAACCATTTAGTTAACATAACATCACATGATCTTATTTCAACAACAATTCATATTCCATAAACAACAACACATATCCTGCCACTAGCAAGATTCAACAGAATATGTGACAGTTTCCCTCATTGTTTTCCATGGAAAGAGAGGCAGATATTTCCCTGAATTAATAATGGTGTTATTTTGTCTAGTGCACTTATCGAGAGACTAGAGCTAGAATACAAACGAAACTTACTAATTAAGACACACTGGAGGAGATAAAAGAAACATCAAATCGAGAAACATCACACTTTCATCTCAGAAGTCATCTGATATATAAATCGTGTGTTTGTCAGATGACTTTTTGAGTGTATTTCAAATAGGTGAAGCGTGTGATGAGATAAGTGCGTTATCGGTAAGCGATTCTAATTCTTGAAAAGCTCCAAGCAGTGTTCTTGGTCCAAGTTCCTGCTCCAAAACGCCTTATAATACTCTGCATAAGTAAAATCCTTGTAGAGTGATGGTGATCCATCATCAATGAGTGACTTTGGAGTGCTGATAATGACCTCATCAGAAGGGAGGAAGAAGGAAGCAACAGAGATTCTAGCTTTATCAGCATTCACAAGAGCTCGATGCCAAACGCTTTTGTACTTCCCATTGCTCAGCGCCTGTACAAAAAAAAAAAAAAAATTTGCTTTTAGTTTTAGTGAGTTTAATCACTTCTAAGTCGTACATTACCTGTACTGGGTTGAACGTTTTGGTTACTTATCGGTCGCTAACACTACAAGAAATCAAATCAGTAATTATACATATTATTTAAACTTCTACTTATGTTCTAAAGTGTAACAAAATTAAATAGTTACGCTTGACTTAAGCGTAACGGCTTGCAATATAACTAAAAGTTGATACTGCACTTGGACCGTAGCTTATGTTTATTACATTACATGTATTTAGTTGAAGTTTTGGTCAATTATTCATTAATATTACAAGAAATCAAGCAAATAGTTACAAATATTTAAGCTCTTAATTACATTTAGAAGTGTAACAAAATTAACTAGTTACGCTTGGTCTAAATGTAAGGACTTTCAATGTAACTAAAAATTGATGTTACACTCAGGAACATAGCTAACATTTGTTATATACTTATATTTGGAAGTTTAGCTAATTAATGTTTGTTATATACTTATAATTAGAAACGTCTCAAATATTTTGTTACACTTAAAATCATAATAGAACAAAACTTATCATTTTACTCTTCTATACTTACTTTAAACGTAACAAAAAAATGTGTAACTATTGACCTAAAATCTTGTAGTGTAATTTGATGACGATGACATACCTGTAATTGATCGCCGATGTTGACGACAAAAGCATTGGGCATAGGCTTTATGGATAACCATTTGCCATCTTTAAGAACTTGAAGCCCAGCCACGTGCAGCTCTTGAAGAAGAATAGTGAGTGCATTAGGGTCTGTGTGGCCAGGCAACCCATAAGTGAGTTCTGGTTGTGGACATGGTGGATAATAGTTGATGGCCATGTGTTGTCCTTGTTCACCCAATGCATTCTTCAAATAATCCTTGTCCAGGCCTAGGCTTTCTGATATGGCTTCCTCCAATCTGAACCCAAGTTGTCTAACTTCCATGCAATATCTGCTCACTATATCTCTGTCAAAAGTATAAGCAATTCTGTGTCAGCATACAGCCTATGGCAAAATATTATCCTGCAAATTCTTTTTGTGTGCATAAGGGCATAGCTTATCATTTTACCTGACAAGATTGCAGTTTGATATACAAAACTCTCGTTATACACACGGAATCGGAAAATGGTTGAACCGAAAGCACCAAGTTTAACTCTATGTTAAGGGGCCTGTTTGATTGTTTTTTTGTTTTTCATGAAAAAGTAATTTTTTTAATAAAAAGATATACATTTTTTTATAATAAATTTTTAAATTATTTTTTAAAGAAAATTGAAACTCTGAAAAAAAAAAAAACAAATTCAGCCTTTTCTAATAGCTAAAAATTTCAATTTATCAAAAAAATAATAATAACTTTTTTAATGTGCTTTAAAGAAAAACATTTAAAATGAGCCCAATATGTACATAAAGGCATAGATCATCAATTTACCAAATGAGAGAACAATTTAACATACAAAACTCTCGTTATGTGCCGAAAAGGCCCATCATTGAGGTTGTGTTAATAACCACAGAAAAGAATTCAAAAGCCCAATGAGCTTTTTGAAAGCCCAAAAAGTCTAGCCTTAAACTATATGTTCTTTGCTAGTTTAGCCCTCAATTATTATTTATTATTTTACACCATCTGTTATATGTGTATATGTTTATTTTGAATCACGATGACTCACGGGGCACATCTACTAAATACATAAGTTAAGATGGTCAGGCATGGGACAAATTAAGCTACTGTCTAATTTTGGTAGGGCGCGATTGATTGACAACATAGTATATTAAATTTAAAAAGATATAGATCAAAGTCAGCATCCCAAATTTGTCCACAAGCTTGCGTGTTCAAATTTGAAATTTAAGGATTGAAATTAAGTCCCTTTCATTCTCTGGCTATAAACAATTCAGCATATTTAATATATGCAAGAATATCAATGAAAAGGGGCATTCTACCTAGAAATACAACTAGAATATCCACTCTTTATATATCTTCTAGAAATTAAAAGTTGGAATGTCCTTTCTAATTTTGGACCTTTCAAGTACAAAAAAATTATCCCAATTTGCGACTTTTTTAGATATGATGAGGTTAAACTTTTTGACATGGAGTTATATCAAAAGATCTTGAATTCAAATCTTGTCACCGTCCATTTAAAGTCGACGTCGAACTTAGCCTATCCTATGAGCATCTTAATGACATCCACACAATAAAGTATGACTTATTCATGGTGTGTCTTGGCATTTTCATCAACTTCTACATGGTCTGTGGCCCTTTTCTTGTAGCGAGTACATTGGGGTCAAGTCAATGCTTAGCAAAAGACTCAGGGCCTGTTTAGATTGGTTTTTTTTAAAAAAAATATTTTTTTTTTCTTGAAAAAATTACACTAGATTTGTGATATCTATTTGATTTAGCTTCCAAAAAAATTGAATCTTTAAAAAAAGCTCAAATACAACTTTTTTTAAAAGTCAAAATTTTCAGCTTCTCAAAAAAAATTATTTTTCAAAAGCTATTAAAAAAATCGCTTTTGAAAAAAGCCAATCCGGACGGGCCATAAGATGCAGTTTGGCTTTACTTATTTTTAAGTGCTTATAAGCAGGTGTTACTTATTAGCAAAAAATTATTTTTAAGTTAGTGATAAATAAGCAGAAATGTGTTTGGATAATATGTGTTCACAAATTGCTGACATGTTTGGTAAATAAATGCTTATAAGTAACAATAGTAATTAAAATAACTAAAAAAGACATATAACTAATTAATTTGATAAATAAGTATTTCTTAAATGTAAAGACAAATATATTATTTTAATAGGGTTGACCACCTAGCTTGTAAGCACAAAAAAAAAAAAGTAACTCCAAGTTGTTTTTTTTCCCTTTGCTCATAAGCTAGCTTAAATAGCTTATAAACAAGTTTGTCAAACATGTAATTTTTTATTTTTGGCACCAGCTTATAAGCAAAGCCAAACACCATTTGAAAAAAAGGGGGAAAAATTCACTCACCATTGAACAAGAATTATCTGCTATTTCTTATTCTCTCTTATATAAAAGAGAAATGATCTGAATGATTTTGATAGGGTAAAATTAATCTCTATCTTTTATTTTAAAATTTAAATTATTTATCGATATCTTTCTCTCTTCCTTTTTTGGTTACATTACTCTGACCGAAAATTATCGGCCAAAATCTAGAAGTCTGATTTTTTTTTTGGTCGAATCTAGAAGGCTGATGACTAAGCAATCTTGTTACCAGTCTTTGGAAGCTATCGCTTTATTTTAATCTTCACCAATCTTATCTCAACTTCCAATCTCTCATGTCATTGCTTTCCTTAATTCTACTTCGTGTGAAAACTAGAAAATTCTGTCCAATTAAATTGGCATTTGCTGTAAATGTTAGAAAGAGTTCTGGATTTCATGGGATAGAAGAGTTACATCAATTATACGCCTTGTTATTTTTCTTATGATGAGAACTCTCTCCGAGAAATTTATGGATTTACACGGGAGATATTAAATTTTAAAGCATAGTTCAAATAGTTAAAGAATATGAATACTAATCCTACATAATTAACTTGGTGACTCTATAAACTAGATATATAAGGAAATTTCTTGTCTAGATTATAAAAGTTATTAAGATTCTTCTTATAACGAAAACTTTTTCATGAAAAAACAGATTGTTTTATAATGGTTGAAAAATTCAAATTGAACTTCTTTAGAAGGTAAACATTTAAATTTTTCAAAAAAAATTATGTTTTTTAAGATTACACATTTAAAAGTTAATCCAACTTCAAAAGAAAAAAAATTAATCCAACCAAGCCATAAACGTGGTAACTCCAAGCTAAATATAAGTGGATTTTTTCTTTTACTATCTATCCAACTCGTTATTTAACGAGATTCATATTCAAGTCATTATCCTTTAGAATAATAATTTTGACCAATTAAGTTACTCTGTAAATGCCTGGATCTAAACGGAGTTAATTGTACGTCACCTTCGCTAATGGAACTGTCGAAAATATTGACCAAGCAAAAGGGTTTTAAAAAAAAAAAGAAAAAAGATACGGAAATTTTGAAAGTATATTCTGGACATGCCAACTCTGGACCTGATCAGCAAACCGTGCAGAAATACGCGTAAGTAGGACGAAAAGCAACACCTACGCTTACGTCAACGCGGACTGTCCGCGTCATGACGTCATCCCAACCTCAGGGCTGACGTTATACGATCACCAAAGCGGTGACGCCACCAAATTCACTAAACAGCGCCGAACATTAAAAAGCGGTGAAACCCACCATTTAAGCGGCGCAACACATGCATCACCGGACAGGAACGCGCAGAATATATATATATATGATACTGAAAAGGCGACAGAATATATGTATAATACTGAAAAGGCCACATGAGACATGGTCCCATATGCATTGATTCTGTGATCTGCAATTTGTTTTGTGTAACCAAGCTTCGGAAATTACTATGACAACTTGTTAAAATTATATTAATATTTTTTAATGATTAAATCTCTTCCGTAATAAGTATCATAATTTAGATCCTTTCGTTACCTTCCATGACTAACAATGTTAGACAAAGATAAATATGATTTCGCATGTTTTACCTAGATTTTCAAGTCAGATTTTACTATAAATGTTTCTTTTGATAAGAGAAAGGATGTTAAACATGGGTGTCTTCTATTTCTTTATCTTTTTTTTTTTTCTCCTGTTTATCTAGTACATATATGTAATGTTGAAAGTAGTAGTTATATGTGATTTCTTGATTCTATACTTTTTTCAAGTGAGAAACTTATGTGAAAGAATCTTAAGGTAATATGTGAAGAGCAAAATACATAACCAATCCCGAACATGCCATGGGCAAATAATGTTATTCTTGGCTACAAGGGAAGAATTTTTATCGTGAGTCAAAAGTTTCGGTTAAAGACGATTCCTTTTAGTTCTCGTGATGTAGGAAAGGTTCGACCGTCACGTAGATATTCCATTTTCAATATGATGAGAGAAGTTCATAGGTGCTTTATCCCAAGTGGGGCCCATGAATTGATTAATATGATTTACTATTATTGTACTATTTCTGTGTCTTTTAATCAAAAAGTTAATTCCATATTCTTGAGAATATCTAATTAAAAGTACACGTGTCAAAAGAATAAATAATTAAATTGATTGTATCTAATTAAAAGTGTATGTGTCAGAAGAATATATAATTAAGCTGACTGCACGTAATAAACGTGTCGACAAAATCATGCATATCCACGTAAAATCATTGAAGTGTTAGCATGAACACATGAATTGCATGGAGGGCGTTACCTCCCACGCCAAGCGTCACACCTTGAGAAACCATTTTGTATTCACTTTTGTGTATGCACCAAGAATTGGATGTTATGAGGGCATAGAGAAGCAAGAGTAGACTTACTTGAAAGAAGAAGGGTTTGAAGGCCACTCAGGCATGTATGTCTCCAATGGATGGCAATGGAGTCTTAGATAATCCCTCCAATTATAAACCGTCTCTTTCTTCACATTAAAACTTGTGGACAATCTCATAGTCTTGGCTGGATCATCAGAGTACAACTTCATCTTTTCCTCAACGGGCAGACTAAAGAATTCTTTCGCTATCTCAATCATTGTCTCCATTATATCTCTCGATACTCCATGATTTATCACCTAGTAAGGAAAAGATGCAATAATAAATGTCGTTACCCACGAGAAACACGTGTTAACAAACGTGAGGTTCCACCTTAAAACTAATTGTGCTGTCCCGCCCTTGGTGCCAAATCCAAAATACGGGACAGGAAAAAAATGGTTATTTGGAAGTTTCGCAAAAGAGTCAGACTCACTTTTGACGTCTATTCTATTGTTAAAGGATTACCTGAAAGAACCCACATCGGCAACAGGCATCTGAAATTTGTTGGACTATTAGACTTCTATCACCACAAGCCAAGTCAATGACTGGAACATTTTCGCAGTAGGCAACTTCAGAAAGTTTTGGCCGTTCGGCTTCTGGCCGGACGTAGATTTGTGGGAGGCTTGAGTATTGGATTCCGCTAGAGATGACTTTGGTTTCCATGAAGGCTGGTCACAAAAAAAAAAAGATTTAGAGAACGGCACAACTGAAACTTTTAGAGCGGGCTCTCTGCTTCTGATTGCTGCCCAGGAGGCTTTTGGAGTTAAAAAAAGAGGGCCAAGGGGTTGACTGACAAATTAAAGTCTTTTCTTAACTATTTCCCTCTATCGTGTTGTGACCGCTGATAAAGGACAAAATACATTATAATTTTCATGTTTATGGTGAGATTATAATTTTATATTTACTTTTTTTCTCTTTTAGCCTCCCTTTCTTAGCAAAATAATTTGGCTTGTTTTTTAATCACGTCTTTCAACTTTTATTTACCATATAAATTGCCCCTTTTTAATTTGGAAGAAAAATACTATTTGATTGGGTGTTAAAAGTTATAAAAATTCAAATCAGGTTAGGGGAATCAATTCAAATTTTTGAGTAGAATTTTTAAGTTTTAAAATTGAAGAAACTATTCAATCTCAAATAGTTTTACATCTACTCTAGTTCTTTTTTCCCTATTTTCCTTCCCAATTAAAATAATGTACACTCCCCTTTTCATTTCTCTACTAATCACACATTTTTGCTTTTGAAATTTTAATTTTCTTTTTTTATTTCAAGTTGAGAAAACTATTCAATCGGGTTAGGAATAGGAATATGATTGGATATTTGAGTTTTTAGAGCTTAAAAATTATTAAATTGAATAATTAAAATCATAAACCTTGCGTTTTTTTTTTTTTTTGAAAAGGGAAGGTCCCTTTGCATTTTATTGATCAAGAAGCATGGAATACAGAGGAAGGGGGACATGCTGCCTAACCTTCCAAAAAAAAAAAAAAACCATATAGATTCAAAAGGAAGAACACTCAAATAACAAAAAATCAAGGCCTCATACGGGGAAGATTGGCTTTGTCACACCTAGTAATTCCCTTAAGTTGATGATGTCCCCTATACGAATGAAGAACATGCATGTCTTTATTGCGCACACCTCGATTTAGAATTTTGAACTTTAAGTGCAAAAGTAAACTATTTAATTTGGTAATAAAAATTTTAAAACTTCATCATAATTTTAATACCCATGTTTCGAGTCTTTGAGTTTCTCATTATCTTTTTTCCCCCTTTTTTGTTATTTGCTAAATTGCATTGTGTTACTTGTGATTAAATTTAAAAATAGATATGAAAAGTTGAACAAAAATAAATATAAAAAGTTTAAATTCATCTAAATTATAATTATCTAAGTTTAATAATTCCAAAATCATATCAAATTACATTACAGTACTTATGAAAATAAAAAATAGAATTTCAACTTTTGAATCAAATTCCTATATAAATTTTATATATAAAATTCTAATTCAATTAGATCAAGTAAAATCCAAAAGAAAATTAAATATTTCCACACTCATATTTCCCAAACCCCTCAAATTCCGCAACTTCTTTTTCACTTTATAATCAATCCCATCTCAAATTTATCAAAATCCTAGAGAGACAAAATTAACACATTTTTGGGTTTCAATTTTTACGAAGACACTTGTAAATATAAGTACAACTTATTTGATTTCTTTTATAAGATTAATGATTTTTTAATAAATGTTCATTGTGTAATTTAAATTTTGTATTGTAATAATATTGAGTAATATGGTCATGCCTCGTATAACATTAGCTTACTAATTTTTACAAAATACCTCAAGAGTTGTCCCCACCAAAAAGAAAAAAAAGAGAAAAAGAAAGAAAGAAAAAGAAGAAACTCCACAGCATATGCAAGTACTTATAAAGATTTCCTGCTCCAAGTATTGAAGGCCCTCACTGCATTACAAAATGCGATGGAATTTGCATTTGGCTTACCCGTAAGTGTAGTGGCTCGACGCTTCAAGTTAAAATTTCCAAATTGTTCTTAAAATTTCCAAATTGTTTTTCAGAGCTATTATTTACCACTTATGGATGGAAAGGAAAAATCGGATTATGGTGAACCTATTTTGATGAAGACGAGATTTTTGCAAATATTATTTTTGATGAAAAGCATCACACAAGTAAACTTTTTAGGGGCAATAGAGCTAACAGGGCCATCTGCCGTGCATTGAATGTAGATACACGTTGGCTGGCCTGACTTTTTGATTTTGCTGGTTTATGTATTATTTTGTAATCAATGAAATCTTACTTACGAAGCAAAAAAAAAAAGTATTGAGCTCTCTGCCCAGAGAGAGAGAGAGAGAGAGAGAGAGAGTATTGAGCTCGTGTCGAAGATTGCACAGAATAGGATTTGAAGGTTATCATGACTCTAGAGATTTTGAGAATTTGAAAATTTAAATTATTTCAGAGTTGATACGAAATCACCCATATTAGTTTCTTTAATATGGTTTTTTGTGAATAATATTTTTAGTAATTTTTGTAAAAATTATTATATGTTGACACGTGGCGCTTTTAGTTGTTCTTTTAAAATATATAATGATATACTACTCTTTTAACTTGTGTAATTCACAGGTTATATTATTAAATTCATATTATTAGTCACATACCTAACAATAGAATAAATTGTATTTTGTATGAATAAACTTTGAAAATTCTAAACAATTGATAAATTGATAATAGATTGTATTAATATTTGATTGATAACAATTTTTATTTTTCTATTTAAAGTTATGATGGAAATTAGTCTATTTTATTGGCTTCTATGATTAAACTTCATATGGCGACCAAGTTGTCAGAATGGATTAAAAAAAAAATGCTCCATTAGTGTACATGGCTTTAATTTTATTGCAAATCATAGTATGAAAAATGACAAATTAAGGAGTTCTAAATTTTGTAATTTTTGAGAGAGGAAAACTCACAGCGAAGAAGAAAGGTTATCTGATAAGAATGTCTCTTTATTGTGCAAGAGAGATAAAGCATATTGGATAAGGAAGCCTTTTGGGGGCTAATATTTGCAAAGTTTAAAAATGTTGGGATATTTTCATAAAAGGCTCTCTCCATGAAGGGGGAGTTTGGATCAAGGAATGAAAATTTTTTTTCCGATAATCACATTCCCAAGGATTAACTATTTGGTATATATAAAATATTGTTGGGAGAAGTTCGAAGTAATCCAAGGACTATTTGGTATATATAAAATATGTTTGGTTTAAAATTGACATTCTTAGCTAGGAATTTTGAGTTATTTTACAAAAATGTCCCTAGCTAATTAATTACTTATTATTTATTTCATTGTTTTTAATTTTAATTAACTATTAATTATAACTATATTTTTTTAATTTTAATTAACTATTAACTATAACTATCATTTCTAATTTATTAATTTTCAATTAATTAGTTAATATTTATTTTTATTTAATTAATTCATTAATTAATAATTTTTAATTAATTAGATATTAATTTTTAACGTAATTAGCTTTTTCAATTAATTAATTTATTTATTAACTCGTTTATTAATTATTAATTTTTATATATTATTTTATTAATTTTTAATTAATTGATTAATTATTTATTATTTGTTTTATTATTTTATTTTTATTTTTAATTAATTTTAAATATTTGTATTTTTAAATTAATTATTTTTAAATCAATTATTTATTGTTTTTATTCTTATGTTTATTTTTTTGTTTGTTTTATATTTTTTATTTTGATAATTTATTAATTAATTTTTAGTTATTATTTATATTTCTTATTGTAAGTAATTTTTTATTAATTATTTTTATTTAATCAATTAATGAATTAATTTATTTATTGTTAATCCATATGAATAATTAATTAATTAATTAATTTTATTAATTAATTATTTTTATTATTGTTAATTTTTTATCATAGAGGATAGAATCTTAAATATAGACTTTTTTATTTTTTAATTTACTCTATACATTCCCACAATCTACGAAAGTTGGACTCCCACCAATTTGCGTGAGAATGAAAATTTTACAAATCATAGAAAATTTCTAGATATATAACATGCTTCAAATTGCAAACTAGACATGGGAATATTATATCCTTGAATTCATTTTTGTAAAAATCTTTCATATTTTCGTGAACCAAACGTCCCCAAAAGATAACTACTTATGAAGCCACGTCGCGACTTATTAGCTAGACACTTGTCAGCAACTGATGCATTTAGCTTTAGGTGGGAAGCACTCTGGTTCAATGGCTTTTGCTTATCCATAGTATTGATTGGTATAGATATAGATATAAATTAATAAAAAATAATTTTTAAAATAAAAGAACCTAAAATTTGTTAGTGAAGAAAAATCTGTTTTCTCTGGAACATTTGAAGAGACTATAAAACCCTTCATTTTCTTTTCTTTTGTTCTCCCCAACATAGATATATCATATATTTGTAGATACATGTAAAGATATGTTTGTTGTGAAGTGTTTTTTGCCGCGGGGGGGGGGGGTGTGGTTACGTAAAGGAAATAATTAAAATGTGTCCTCGCTTATTTTTTTTTCTCTAAAAAAAATATATTTCTCAAAACTGCTTCCAGAACTGTCAGATTCTTTCTCAACCTCTCTCATACTGTTTCATGATGGAAACTGGTCCAGACTTTAGAATTGCTCCATTAATTTTTATCTGCATCCCTTTAACATCCCCGACACATGCGTACTGGATGGTTCTAATTAAAGAGGCAACAGAAGTAAATAGACATGCACAGCAGACTTCCCGCATCAGCCTCCGACGCGCGTATATAATTGTCGTATTGATTAAACGGGGAAAAGGACCAATAAATTGTTAGTTGTTATAATAGCGACTTTACATTCGGTGAGAATAGAGGTTCAACTCCTGCATGTGTATTTGTTCAAAGAGTTTTCCTTCACAACTCTTGGTTTGTTACGAATTAATTTTAAGCCTAATATGATTTTAAAAATACTTCAAAAAAATTAATATAATTTGAAGGTATACTAACTACAAAAGAAGCAACACAGCGTATTGAGGAAATCAACCCGTCACCAACATTTTAGCGGATAATCATCGCCTCATATCTGTGGAAGAGAATACATGCTTTCCATCACACAGATTTTAGCCGATGATCATCCACTCATCTCTATAAAAGAGAGTATACTTACCTTGTTAATGCGCATGTCATTTTCTTTTTTTATTTTATTTTATATTATACGGGTTATATTCTAGTTTAATCAACCCGACACATGTACTGCATCGTTCTTGAATAAACACGCACAATGTATTCAGCTCATCAACTCCAGACACACGGCGCATCTATTTAGGGCCCATTTGGATTTTTTTTTCAAAAGTATTTTTTTAACAGTTTTTAAAAAATAATTTTTTTTGATAAGTTAAAAATTCTGATTTCTAAAAAAAATTATATTTGAAATTTTTTCAAAATTTTAATTTTTTTAGAGATCAAATTAAATAATTATTACAAATTTAATAAATTTTTTTAAAATAATTTTCTCTAAAAAAAATCAATCCAAACAAGTTTCGCAATCTAAAAGTTTTCCTCGGTCTCGCGAGTGAAAGTTGATTTGGAGGTTGGGCGTACATCACATCACGTGCGATTTCTGATAAACAAAGACAATAAAATTGAAATGGAACGAAACGTAACAAGTGCAGAGTAGACTCGACCCGTGGACTGCAAATTTCCACGCCCTAATCTTTGCTGGAAAAATTATCTCATGGGGGACTTCAATTTCTGTACAGCTGTATGATGTAAAAGCCACAACTGCAAGATAGGGATTAATTGGTTAAAATTGAGTTGATCTTTTAAGATATACTTGGTCTACGTCTCGTTTCATATTGTTGGAGGTTTCTATCTTGACTCAATTGACAAATTATTGGGAGAAGGCCGTGCTCTATGCTTGGGAATGTATTTGTTGGTAATCTGATTATATCTCAGTCTTAATGATTAGGCTACACTATCTAGTAACTAAGTTTTCTTTGTATATATATATATATATATATATATATATATATATATATATATATATATATACACACACATATATATATATACATATATATACATAGTGAGTAAAATGCATTTAACCATTTGTGTTTTGTAAAAATTATATAAAATTCTTTGTGGCTTCAAAGTTTGCTGATACCCCCCTATGGTTTAGAAAACATTACATATTAGTCCTTACCATTAGTTTTTCTGTTAGAATTAATCGAGAGTACAAATAACGCATATACAATGTACTTTGACTTATTAATAACGAGAAAAAGTAAAAATAAATTAGCGTAAATTCTCTCATTTGACTTTAAAAATGATGTAAATTTTCCCATCTTGTTTGAAATAAGATGCAAATACACCACTTGCGGGAATAATATATATATATATATATACATATATATATATATACATATATATATATATATATTTCTTTATTTATGTGCATTTAGGGTTGTGCATTTCTCATGGAAACTTGATCCCCAACCCGAAAAATCGGGTATGGGGAAATAATTTTTGGGGAATTGGGGAATTAGGGAAAAAATATTGGGAATGGAGAAAAATTTTGAGGAAACAGATTGGGGATGGGAGTAAAAAAATTTTCGGGGAAAACCCGAAACCCGAATTTTTCTTTTTATTTTTTAAAATTATATACATTATATATGTTTTAATAATTATGTATATATGTGTGTCTGTGTATGTATATAATATATATGTTGTATAATATCTTAAATTTTTTAACCCTTCTTCTTATATATATATATATATATATATATATGTATATGTATATATATATGTATATTTATATATATGTATATATATGTATGTATGTATGTATGTTCTAAATTAGGGTTTCAGAGTCTAGACAACTTCATAAATTGCGCTACTTGCCCTCTTCTGCTCTTCACCTTTACCTATCATATCTGAATATATATTTTTTTATTTATACTTTGAAGTTTTAGAATTATTTTGTTGATGATGATGAATCTTATTTATTCAGTGGGGCATGTTACTACTTCATAGTAGAATTAGCTAATAGTTGAGAATTGAAAATGTAAAAAGCTGATATGTTAGTAATAGAATTAGTTTTAAACTTTTTCTTTAAAAAAAATTGGGGATCCACAATCCTTGGTATTTTTTTCTCATTTCCCATTTTTCCAAGTTGTGTTCCTCATTGGTGAATTGGAGCGAGGAATAGAACAAAATTCCTTCCTCAAAAAAATTGTGGAAAATAATTTTGTTGATTGGGGTGGGGATTCCCCAATAAACACTTTCATATGCATTCAATTATTATTTAATACATTTATATTACTTAATAATGAGTCATTTAAATTAAGCAATCTACCTAATTTAGGAGATATATCTTCTTTTTTTTTTTTTTTTTTACTCAATTAGGGGTATAATTGCACCTTGTGTCAAATAAGAGGGAGGAATCTCCATGAAATTTAAAATCAAAAGGGGAGGGGGGAAGGGGGGTTGCACCAATTTACTTGAGTCTTTTTGTTATTATCCAAAGAAACATAAAAAAAAATTAAAAAAAATAAAAGAAAAAGAGAAAAACAAAACAAAGGAAAAAGAGAAGAGAAAAGGGATGATGAATGTTTATTGGTAGCAGATGACTAGGTCCATTTGTGCTTTGTGTTTCTTTGCGATTGTTCTTTTGTACAAGGAAGTTGCTGTGTATAGTGTATGTTTCTGCACATTTGTGTTTAATGTTTCTTTACAATTGTTATTTTGTACGTGGGAGTTGCTGTGTATAGTGTACGTTTGTGGGCATCTTTGTCATGGAGATAGAAAACATTAAATCTACCACTTCTGCAAAATTTGAGGCCACTACTATCTGCACATCTTTGTCGTGGAGATGGAAAACATTTAATCTACCAACTTTGCAAATTTGGCGCCACTACTAGTAAATCTAAGTCATCAATAGTGATTTTTTCTTTCTCTAGCACTCCGACCATTACATCCGCGGATGCCTGTACTTGGCGTCGTGTCGACGCCTAATTGATCAATTTATTATAAAGCCACAGACTAAGTGAGGTTCCTGACAATCTCTGAATGGTGGGGCATAATTCTTTCCTTGAAATGATTAAAATAGTGAGGTTAACATCCCACATATGTTCTACATAAGTCTAGCTCTAGATAATCCAAGTCAATACGTTTGGTATTACACATGAACAACATGTGATATATATAATGAAAGAGCATCCGAAAAGTCATTCTGCATCACTAAAAATAACTTATAAGCTAAGCCTTAAAATAGCCAAACGTTCAGGATGGGCCAAGTCGTTGCATGCATGCAACATGTATAGGTCTTGGTTGGTTCACGTTAAATTGTCGGCCAAAATTGGCAAGAACATTTGTCCATGTTCTCTATCTTATCCTCTAGATACAAAAGCATAGCCACATGTAGGGATGTTAATGGAATAGGGTAGGGGTGGGGTTTAAAAAACCCCTACTTCATACTTGTTATTTTTTCACTTACTCCTACTCCGCCGTTATACCTGTACCGGGGTTTTCTTCCTACTACCATCCTTATCCCTACTGGTGTTTTTTACACTGTGCCCTATCTACGAGGCACCTGTCAACAAAAGTCAAAGGCGCGGTAACATCGGGGTAAAACCCCTATCTGTTAAGCCCCTATTTATTAAATAAAACCTCTGTTAAATAAATAAATTAAAAGTCATTTTGAAGAAATAAACTAGCAAAAGTAATTTTAAAAAATTAAAATTATTTTTAAAAATAATTTCTATAGATTAAAATAGGACATCAAGATGATTTACGATGGAAAAGTGTTACAATAAATTCCAAAGAATCAGTAAATATAAAAAAAATTACTTAGAAGCCATAAGTGGTAGTGATCAAATTAATACATACAATTAATTAGTAGACCATACATCTCCATAGAACAAGTAAAAGGAAAAATTACTTAGAAACAATAAGTTCAATTAATCAAATCAGGACGTTCAATTTATGAATGAATCAATTTTTATATATCCACATTGAATGCAATAGGAATATTTTGTTCAAATGAATGTGATATTAAACATAACATATATACATACATACATACACACATACGTACATACTGTGTGTATATATAAATATAAATATATATATATATATATATATATATATATATATATATATATATATATATATATATATATCCCTGCCCTTATCTCGTCGGTACCCCTGTGGGGCAGGTTACCATTGACATCCCTAACCACATGATACGTCCTATTTCTTTTACTGTACTCGTCATTGGAACCTTCGAAATCGTTAAATTTATGAAATTCCTATCTTATGTTTTGACGTTTTATTTCATGAGAATCAATAACATATCCTATAGGTTTTGATTGATCATGACGACCTTTATTTGTTGTATTTGACGTTTTTGTGTTAAATTAGCCGGAGGTTTCAACAGGGGCAGAGAAGACAACTTGATTGATTAAGACCCGATTTTAATTCTAAAATTTATTGGTGTTTAGTGTTGGAAAATAATATGTAAAATTGGAAATTCAGAATATAAACAGAAAGAATAAATAAAATTGTCATTAGATTTGAAATAAGCTTACAATAGATATCGATAGAATAAAATGCATAAGTAAAATGTAGAAAATAATCAAATAGCCGAGGCTCGTAGAATGATTTCTTTAAGGGATGCATGCCCTTCAAATGGTGCTAAAGGCGTGTGGCGTATCCCTCCCAAGATACCCCTTCAGCTGGTGTTAAAGGAGTGTGGTGTATCCCTCCCAAGATACAATAGCTACATACCTTTTGAAATTGGTAACATTCTTACGGCAAGCACTTGCAAACTGGTAAGTAAAGAATTCTCTTTTGTAAAAATGCACTATATGAAGAATAAAATGCTAATGCTAATAGAATTTTCTCGACATGGACTCAACTGACATGGATGACTATATATAATGGTGGAGTGATCAGCACCCTTCAATTAGTGGGTTAATGTACAAATTTGTAATAGCCACAACCGTTCTCCAAAACATACTAAACAGACGAAACCGTTTCCCTTTTCATGCTCGTCACCGTTAGAGTAATCAAACATGTCTAGGTTCATTCTCTTGTGGTGTCCAGGTTCAACGTACACATATTTGTAATTGAGCTAGTTTTACACTCAATTTTGATTGCTAATTTCTCATCCACCATAAATCCATTTTTGACGTGTAAATATATTGCGTTCAATTACTTGGAACGAGGATCATAATGGTACCAAGTACCAACCCCATTAATGAGCGAAACCTGACTCAATTAAAGAGTTAACGTAGCTTCAACCTTAATGTCAAAGACTACAAACTAACATTCAGTATAAAGCAAGAATGTCCCGTTACCCAAAAAAGAAAAAAAAAAGATCTTAAATGATTGGTTTGAGAGCCTAATTTTATCATCTACTAGTAAATTAACGTATGCAAAACAAAGTTACATTGCCCAATATTATTGTAATGCAAAATTTAAATTATATAATAAATAGTTGTTAAGAAAATTCAGTAAACAAGGAGTCAAATAAGTTATACTTATATTTATACATCTCTTTGGTAAAAATTGAAATGGAGAAATGTGTTAATTTTATGCCTTTGCTGTTTTGAAAAATTTGAGATAAGATTAATTACAAAGTGAGAAAAAATTGTATAATATAATAAAAGGGAGTTGGGTGAATAAGAGGATGGGCATATATGCCTTTTCTTTTTTTAGATTTTACTTGATCAAATCGAATTAAAATTTCATATGTAAAATTTATATAGAAATGAAATTGAAAAGTTGATTTTTTATTTTTTATTCTCATAAGTAATTTAATATAATTTGAGATGATTTTATAATTATTTAAACTCAGATATTGTAATTTACTTTTCTTCAACTTTTCATATCTTTTTATGTTTAATCCCAATTAGCATAATAGGATTTAATTAAAAAAAACACATAAGAAAAAAGATAACAAAAAATTTGAAGATAAAAAATCCAGGTATTTAAATTATGATTGAATTTTATAACTTTTATTACCTAATTGGATAGCTTAATTTTGTTTTTGAAGTTCAAAATTCTAAACCAGAAAATTTAAAAATATGGATCAATTTCCACTCTTATGTGAAAGCGAAAACCTATTTTAAATTAGCCCAATATGATTTAATAAACATATGTATTTTTTTTATCTAGTCTAAATTAGTAAATCTAAAACCCAACTGACAAAAAAAATAAAGTTTTGCAATTTTAAATGTTTAACTTAATAGTTTTTTAGCTCTAAAAATCAAATATTTGAACTTAAAAATGCAACCAAATTCCCATGTCCAACCCCGATCAAATGGATTTTTCTGACTTGGATTGGAAAAAAAAATAAAAAATTCAAAAGCGAAAATGTGTGATTAGTAGAAATAAAAAAGAGAGCGCACATTAATATAATTGAGAAAGAAAGGAAAAAAAAGATAAAATAGATATAAGATTATCTCATCGAAAAGTTTCTTTGATTTTAATAATAAAAATTTTAAAATTTGAACTTGAAAACTCAAACTAATTCTCTTAATCTGATTTGAATTTTGTGACTTTTATTATTGCAAAACTCAAAATATTAAAAATTTAAACCAATATTTGTCCGAGATAAAAGTTAAAATACGTGATTAAGAAAAAAAAGTAAGAAAAGAAAGAAGAAATTATTTTGCTAGGAAAGAAAAAGAAAAAAGAGTAAATATAAAATTTTAATTATGTCATAATAAATATAAAATTACAAACTTGCCATTACAAATATTATACAAATTTTCATTAATAATCATGCCTTTTCTTAAAATTTATTATAACATTGCCAATTTTTTATACTATTCATTCATGGAGAAGATCCGTGAATGAATAGTGCAAAAAAAAGATGAATCTTTTTATATAAGTAGAGAAGATTAGTAGCGGAAGGAATTACACTCGAGGATGCACACAAGCACACCTTTTAACTTTCCTTGTATTTGTTTTCTCTATAGCTTTTCTCACCCTGCGATCCCCACGGATGGGGGTGGGGAGGGGAACTCTTAACACATTGTGGCCCCCTTCTGTTGATATTTTTAGCTCTCCAAAAAAAAAAAATGGCGAACTTTTTTTTTCCCGAAAATACCCATAAATTCTTGGTAAAATACAAGCATAAACAAAATCTGAAATAACACGAAATCATAAATTCAGAACAAGTAAATAGATCAGTCAGACTGAAATTTGCAGAAAACGACTAACTAAAAATAAAACATGGAGAAAAGGAGAAACAAGGCTAATATCTTTAAGAATTTTATGCCCTTATTATGATATTAACAACTTTACGATACAATCCCCCTATGATACGAAATTTATACCCTTTGTGATGACCTGTAACACAACAAGCATAAAGGCCTGCCAACCAACCAATGGTGAATCCTCATTCACATAGTGGTGAACACAAATACAGATGAATAGTGAATTCCCAATTATTTATACCATAGAGACCTATGTCCTATATGCTACCTAAGCTCTAGATTTTCATAATATGTTACATCGAAGGACCAGAGAATTGGCTATTTATAGAACCAGAGGAAGTACCAGCATAGTTGTAGCATTCCATGGAGGTAATCTAATAGCCAAAAATGTCTCGACAGTTTTCTTGCTATAAATCCAAGCTATCAACACAACTATTCAATTGTTAAACTCCTCAAAATCCGATTGTTGTTGAAGTTAAATTAGCCAAAAATTTAAGATTGGTTAAAAACAAAGGTCACACCCACACTCACACTGCGCCCTTGACCCGACCTGGTCGGACGAGCACACACGTGTGTGGTGGTTTTTAAACCAAGCTAACAAAATTCGTCAATTTTGAACACAATTTCAGAACCTACGTTCACATGCAAAGAACCAAAGATTAAATTCCTTTAGATGTTTGGCACATGCAATTCTAGCACCAAAAGATCCATCGGACCCATATGTAGTTCCAGGCACCAAATCAAGCCCATTTCTAAAAGCAAGTCTGGTAGTAGGGGCCATTTACTTTTAAAGAGTAAATACAAAATTAAATTGGATTGCTGTACTTACAAGTCCAAAAATTAGTCAATTAGTAGGCCCAGCATATTACTCGAAGCCCAAGACCAAATAAATTATAGTTTTTTTTTCTTTTTTTTTTTTGAACCGAACAAAGCCTTAAGATTGTTGGTCGAAATTTTATTAAACTTCATAAAGCAGAAACACAATATATAAATACGTTGAAATGACAAGAATATAAATACGCAAACTGGAAGCCATTTAAAATTGATCAAAGAGGAATTTAAATGGATATATAGACATAAATTATGAGAAGATAAAAATCGACAGATGCAAACCAACTAGTTGATACCTAAATTAGGTTTAGTGTCCTTAATATTTTGTTACTCTTCGGTGCTTGAACTCTCTCTCTACTATGAACGGGAGAACTATGGAAACTAAACTATGCAAAACTATATGCTACTATACTACTGGTGTAGAAGGCACACTACTTCTTGCTTATAGTAGTGCCTAGCCTAGAATGTATGGGGACTGGAAAAGACCAAGCTAACATTTTTGTACCCATGGAGAGCACGTTCAAAGGTCTCAAAATCCCTTTCGTTAGACCCATATCCAAAATAGTAAAGAGCTCAATGATCTCTTAAGATAAGCTCATAATTTTCCAACAAATACATCAACAAATTAGCCAACCATAACTATCACCATACAATTACTGTTATCGTCATCATTGTCAAAGCCCATTAGCCCAAATGCGCATACTGTGCCTACGCTTTCTTTAATCAATTTCACAACACAAAACGTGAAATCTACGGGACCAAACAATCTGCTTCTTTGTTATCAACTCTTAAAGTTGATAACTAGTCTTTATATAATTACAATGGTTGAGCCTCAACATTCTAATTTTCTTTTAGGAAATTAATTTATCATTCTTTTTTCTTATTTATTATTATTGGAAAATCGGAGTATTCAAAATGAAGTAAACATAGATAGAGAATGGCATAAACACAACGGACACAATATTTTTCTCATGGTTCGTCCTACCACATACGTCCACAAGCAGACAAGAGAATTCCACTATGATAAGAATGAATACAACACACGGAGAGAGGGCTCGGGCCTGGGGGCCCTCGCCCCTCACGCTCTCCTCACCCTCAAAGTCACTCGCTCTCTATCTCACCTCTTTGTCTCTCTGTCACACTCTAATATAATAGAGAAAGTCCTTATTTATAAAGTACAAGAAACAATAAACATGACAGTACTACGAATATAATAGTGCTACAAATATGGTATGACTAAAGATATGGTAGGAGAACAAAAAAGACAAGTCTCAAACCCTAAGGTTTCATATTTTTGTTACAAATCTCCACCCTGACTGTATTCGCTTCTCATTAGCGACCTCAAATCCTTCTTGCCCTAGCAGTCATCGAACCTACGATAGGTCTGCTACCATGTATTACCCATACTTCCCAAGTCCTTAACCACCTGCTAGAACTTGTCCCAGTGGTATTTCCTCTGGTCTCTCGCGATCAACTAAAGATTGAACCAACAACTGCAATGCTCTGCAGTGATCTAAGGAAATCCTTTGAGCACTTACAACATCCTCAACAACTAATACTTCGATTGCTCCACCTCTTCCTCAAATCTATGTAAGTGAAGATCATTATCTTCACCAGTAGTTCAACTTATTAAATCTTACTAAAACCAAGACCCTAATATTACCATGGGAACCTCGGCTATGCACACACATCCCACCCGGAGACCGTATTAGCCTTCAATGAAAACCCCAAAGATCCTCCGACTCATCCTCTCATCATTTAGTGCCACACTGTACTACCACATCACAAAGATGCACCCGTCTTAATCTGTTGAAGTCCACATGATTTAACTACCTCTAGCCATCTCCTAGAGCACTCTTTGAGCTTCTGTAGCAATCTCCACCTACTCTACGCACTGTAGTCCAAACCAACTCCAGGATACATCTCTCTGTGCACCGTCAATTGCCGAGTCCCTTAGACTGACCTACTGTTACTATTCGAAACTTTTGAGCTCAACACCAGCTCCACTTGTTCCCTTACTCCATAATCTATACTCAGCTACTGCTTCTCAGTCTCTCTTGTGGTCTCACATGTCTTTACTGAAAACCCTTAGAGACTCATTCTCTGAACATCACAATAGGAAATCTTGTCCTCTACCCACATTGTTTTCCGTCTCTAGCTTACCATTCTTTAAGCGAGCAGAGTAACATATCAACCAGACAACTACGATTGAGAAGTACTAAGTACTTGTAGAAGCTATGGATGGAGATCGAATCACCTCGTAACACACCTCAGTCTCTAATTCTGACTCATGGCAACACTAAGAAAGCACTATCTTTCTCCTAAAGAGTTCACCAACTTTTCCCACAAAGCTTCCAACCTACGTCCTGCCTCAAGACATGCACCGCTCTCCACTCGACACCTTATTGGAACGCTCATCATTTTCATGAGTACATTGATCATCTTGCAAGTCTGCATCCACACAAGTAATCGCTACCTCCAGAAGAAACCCATACGATCGCTCCATTGAACTATGCCTCAAATTGCTTGCCCAAGACACACACTCACCACACGAGTCTCCTTGTTTTCTCCGCAATGCAGCATCCATTAGTTCCTCACAATCAACCCTTCTTTCACACGTGGCCTATACTACCACAAAGAGTGTAATGTCTTCATCACTTCCCCTCAATGCAACTGCCAAAACTCAGTGATCGTACTCAATAAGAAAACCAACACAATGTCCATCCATCAATTTCTCTACGTTCGTATCTCTCTAAAGTCAAAACATCTTTGTTCACTCCAAAAGCACACACAACCACTTGGAATTTGGACAAACAAATTGTAAGTTCAAACTCAGCACATCGAAAACCTTTGGGAACCCTCAGTCAACTTTGGTCAACATCCAGTCAAACAAGAATCTCGGTCAAAGTTTACTAACGTCCCAAAAACATGCACTTCAAAATTGAATCTTGCAAAACAGACTAAAAGACAGATTCTACGCGTCGAAAAATGTTGGGTAGGGTCCCGATTAACTCTGTTTGGGTTCAGTCAATGCTTGGTCTAAATGGTCAAAGATTTTGGTCAACTAAGTCAAAATCTAGGCTCACAAAAAACTGCACTTTTCGCGGCACACTAAATCCTGGTCTCTCATCAGATTAAGCTCAGCTACAAGTCAACACATGAGATCCATTAAGCTCATCAAAAGCGTCTATGCCGCAATGCGCCAAATCCGGGCCAATTCTTCAAAGGGCCCGATCACGGAGAGCACTGCAAACTCCTACACCGTGGCACACAAAATCAAACCAGCATCTTCTTCTTCATTTGATGGTTTAAGACCCATGACGTAAAAGCCCAGCGACCCGACCCAGTTGCAACTCACCATCTGACCGATTGATCAATGATCGGCCAACTCCGATCTGCCCTGCGACCTCCAAAGACCTCTCCCACAAGCTACGATCGTGATGCTGTCCAACTGCCGCCGTCCACCACAACCTCATCATCACATCTCCTTTAAGTAAATGCCGGTGACTTCTTTGTCATTCCTGCGCTATCTTAATGCCATCATAAGCTTCCTCGTGTCATCGCGAATCATCCAACTCCATTTGTGCACGGCTTGGACCCCCCGAACTCCATTTGCCATTAAAGCCCAGCCAAATTTTTGATGACGTCATTCTCAGGCATTCTCAAGCATTAGCTGATGCAGCAACAGGACAACAATATCTCTATTTTCGTTTTCATGCGAAAGTCTTGTCCAAGTTCAAAAAATCTAGATCTCATTTTTCCTGCAACATAGGGGAATTAAATTTTCACAAAACAATGAATATTGTGTGTTTTTTTACCCACGTGTTATGCCCAGTTCTCCAAACCAAATTCATACTAGTTTGTTGGGAACGAAGATAAACACAAATAAAGAAGGTGTAAATATGATGGACACAATATTTTTAATTTGGTTTGGCCTACCGCCTACGTCCAAAGGTAGATAAGAAAATCTTATTATGATAAAAACGAAACAATACACAGAGAGAGGGCTCGTGGCTGACGGTGCTCGCCTCTCGCGCTCTCCTCATCCTCAGAGTCACTCGCTCTCTATCTCACCTGTCTATCTCTTTGTTTCACTCTAATGCAATAGAGAAAACCCCTATTTATATAGTACAAGAAATAACAAATATGATAACACTACGAATGTGGTAGTCTTACAAATATGGTAAGAACAGAGATATGGTAGGAGAACAAATAAGACAAGTCTCAAATCTTAAAGACCTATATTTCTATGGCTATATTGAAATACGGGCCACACATTACAATTGTTAAAGTGCATCTTTGTTCCTTTTTTCTAATTTTAATTTAATGCTTGCACAATATACACGTGCACCCTTTGGTTTTTTCGTTTATCTCTTATGTTTGATTTATTTGTTGATAGTCAATTAAAATTTTTTTTTACCAAATTAATTGATAAAAAATTTTTCAAAAGATAAATCAATCTTTCAACTTTTAACTTCAGTGTTACAAGGAACCCCACACAATTTCCTCATTTTTTTCAACATTTTAATAGTGGTAAATATAATATTTTTTCAAAATTTGAAAAGTTAGGTGCCATGTGAAGTGTTTCTTTTTTGTTTGTTTGTGGGATGAGTGTGCTTTTTTCTTTTATTTAATGTTTAAGTAGAATATTACATAGTGATTACTTCTTTATATTTTTAGTATTTTTTTTTCAGTAATTGATTTCAGTTTGTTAACAAAATTAATAAAAAGAATTCTAAAATTTAATTGCTTTTTTGACTTTTAAATTTTTTTTAAAATGTAATGAATATTCAATTAAATAAAAACATAAGTTTAATCATATGGTCATCTAAATTATCCAAATACAAAATCTAAAAATATATAATACCTGCGACATGGTGGAAATTAGCATACTAATTCTAATAAAAGCATAGATATCTATATTTCAAAGATCAACAAAAAGGTTAAACTCCTGTAAGAATCAGACATGCATGACTTTTGTTGTGTTTGGTATATGCTATCTGAAATACATATAAAATTTGTCTTTCTCCCTTTTTCCCATTACCCCCATGTCTCCCTTGGGGAATTAAAACTGTAACTACAAAACTGCTACAGCTAACTTGTTGGTTGAAAAGTTGTAGGTTGCTAAACTCCAACTCTTAGCTACAACAACTACTAGAACTTCTAGCTGCGGGAACTCAAGGAGGCAGCCACTTCCCCTCCCCCCTCTCTCTTTGTATGTGTATGTATATATATAGTTGTCAAACATTTTTGAATATGTATATTATAGTATTTTTAATTATAATCTTTAAAAGTAATAAATAATTTATATGTTAATAAATGATAATGTACTTAAGCCTCTGTTTTAGTTTACATTTGGATGAATTCTGTCCTTTTTTCTTTTGTGATCCCTCTATATATAAATTTTATTCATTCCAATTTTGTCCAACTTTAAATCACTTTGTTAATTAATTTATAACGGACAATAAGTTGGCATTGCTTATTATGCACCCAAAATTAAAACCAAATCAACTCTTTTTTTTTTATATATATATATAAAGATGCTTATAAATATCCAAAATAAACATAGTCTATGAAGCACGGATGCAATGCAATGACATGCGATATGACACGACGCGATATGCCAATACATCTTTTTTCAAAAAATTAGGATACGGCATGGATCTTATTACTATAGAGTCAACTTGAACAAGTATAACTTGACCCGACTTTAGGTGTGGTAGGTTTTTAACTATACAGACATTTTCACAAATAAACTATCCAAAACTATTTATTGTAGATTTATTTTCACAATAATTGTGATGAAGAAAATACCAATTTAAACGGAATGGATTCAGAGTTTTTCTTTCATTATGCCACTAACGCCCTATATATAGGGGTTAGCATAATTCAGACATTAACCGAAAACCAAACTAGAATCAAGCCAAAATATCAATTTGGTTCCGTTAATCAGTATTTCGATTTAGTTTCAGTATATTTTTTTACTTTTTGGTTTTTGGTTTCGATTCCAATTCTCGACTTAAAATTTCGGTTAAGAACCAAAATAACCAAAATTTATAAAAACAAGTTCATTTAACATAGAGGTGACCAAAAACCAAACCGAACTGAATCGAGTTCAGTATATTCAGTTTGATTATTTGATCTATTCGGTTCAATTCAATTATTTTATTAAGAATAGTTTGCTCTATTTGATTCGGTTTGGTTGGCATGAAAAGTGACCGAATAGACCGGATTAACTGAATTTTATTTTTATATATTAAAAATATGTAATTTTTTGAATATTAATTAGGATTTTTTTTATATAATTATGCTTTATTATATATTTTTTATGATATATTTAATGAATAAGAGTTATTAGTTTAGATTTTATTGTATTTTTCATGGAACAATTTATCCCCTTTTTATTTTTATTTTTAATTTTTATTGGCCAATTTCGATTTTAACCGAACTGAATAGACCAAAATTTTGACTTATTCAATTTTTAGACAATTCGGGTTGGTTTGATTTTTAAAATTGAAAAAAATTTCAGTTATGCTCTGTTTAGTCTATTCGGTTCGATTAAAAACCAAATGCTCACCTCTAATTTAGCATTTAATAATAGGCTATTGTAATGATCTTATAATTCTTATTACACACCTCTCTATTCACTTATGGCCATTTGGTACGATGGAATGGTTTAGAAAGGAATAGGCATTCAAGATAGAAAAGAATTCAAGGCAAAATGGCCATGGAATACTTTTTCTTTTTGTTATATTTGGTTAAAACTATAAAAATGCTAGAATAGAATGACTATCTTATTTGATATATTTGGTGAAATTATTTTAAAACAAAATTAGAATAATATAAAAATCAATTCAATTAACCAAAATACGCTTGTTCTTTAGTTTGGCACAAATTTAGACTTATACATGACAATTATATTTATACAAATATTAACATAAACAAAAATATTGTTTGTCTTTTGATAAAAAACTTTGCATTATTTGTTCAATCATTTTTTATTTTTATCACCATATTTCAATTTATTTACTTTTCTAATATAATTGAGAGAAAAGTTAATAATCCAATAAAACTTCACCTATTTTTGGGCGAAAAAGAGTTAAAAATGAAAAAAAAAATGTACATTTTTTATTTTTTACTTTTTGCGTTTTAATTTTTAATTGTTTAATAATGATTGAAGATTTGTTAGTGTAAATGAGGAATAATAAATTATATATATTTTTTATTTTATTTGTTATGAGTCCAACTTAAGTTGTAATACTCATTCCTTGAGTTTGGCTAAAGAATGGGTTTTCGTAGGCGGACTTTAATTAGTTCTACCAAACAAAAGAAACGGAATGAAAAGCTGGAGTGACAATTTCATTCTAAGCCATTCTTACATACTAAATGTACCATTAAAGTCTCATTCTTCAGGCTCTATTTCAAAGACTCGAAGCCCTAACCCCTAAATCAATCCCTCACCACTCAAAATTCCTCAGCTCTGAAGCGCGCAGTAGCACTCGTCACTCAAATCTGAAGAGGCCCTCGACTCACGAAGGCACAAACACAATGTCTTTTTTTTTTTTCCTTATTTACTTTTTAAAATTTTTTGTATTTACCTTTTATGGTCCTGAAAATAAATTAAGGTGTAGATCTACTCATCTTGATACTCGTTTTGCGTTTTTTTTTTAAATATGCTTTTTTAACTTAATTATAATATTATTTTTTTTGTTGGTGAATGTTTTAAACCTTTGACTATGGACAAAGTCTTTGTTTGAGTCTTGACCCAAAACAAAAGTTATGTTTTAGATGCTAAGCCGTAGTTTAAATATCGGTTGTTGGTTGTTTTAATCGAAACCAGGACCCTATGCTTTATAATTCGGTTATTTCAGTTATTCTTCAAAATTGAACTGAAAAATATCAATTTCAAAATTTCGGTTATTCAAATAATTTGATTTGATTTCATTACTAAAATTTTCAAATTTTGGTTTTCGATTATTTTAATTTTCGGTTATAACCGAATACTCGCCCCCTACCTAACTAAATTGAAGTGTTAATTGTGAAAATCCTATGTCCATATATATATTTACACAAATTACATCCTTGCATCTTTTTTCATGTAATCATCAATTTGTCACATATTTGAAGGTGATTTTTGGTTTTTTCATTGTAATAACTTTCTATTATAGATGCATTTATCGCGTCCATGTCTATGTTTACGCAGATCGGATACTTGCATTTTTTCTTACAGTCATAATCAATTTGTTACATATTTCAAGGTAATCAGGTATTAATTATGGCTTGTTACCTTATTTATATATCGGAACACACATATAAACCGTTTTTAATGTTGATTAAAAAAAGAGTATACTTTTTTTTAAACAAATTAAGAATATCAATTTGAAATCATAATGAAAATCTTGTTGGAAAATAATTAAAATGTAAATTGGAAATTCAGAATATAAATAGAAAGAAGAAATAAAATTGTAATTAGATCTGAAACAAGCTTACAATAGATATCGATAGAATAAAATGCACAAGTAAAATGCAGAAAATAATAAAATAGTCGAGGCTCATAAAATGATTTCCTCGAGGGATTTACACCCCATCCCTCAACAGATGTTAAAGGGGTTTGATTTATCTCTCCTAGGATACAATAGCTTTACATCTTGATGTTTGGTAGCATTCCTGTGCAAGAGCGCTGAACTAGTAGTAAAGAACCCTCTTTAGGAAATGCTCTAATCTGAAAACTAGAATTATGCAAGAATGCTACTAGGAAATGCTGTGCTAGATGTGCTTCTCTAGTTCTCTTCTTTTTGTGGTCTACTGAAATGGAGTATATGTAATGGTGGAGTAATTAGCTGCATTCAATCTGTGAGTTAATATTACGATATGTATGATTGAAACTATTTCCCATAATATGCCATAATTCCTAGATCTTTAACGCTAGCATTAGTGACGAGTTCTGTAACCACCACAATACATGTCATAACGCCTAACTTTTATTCCAGATTTTAATGGTTTTCAGTTACGAATCATTTTGAATTTCTGTCCAAAAAAATTAAACCAGAGCAAAACTCGAGCCAACTCGTGCATCATCCTTGGGACCGACCAGCTATACAGGCCAGCGGGCATGTGTGTGGTGGTTTTCAATACCATGCCCACCATGTATGCTCCTATAAGATGAATAAAATCATACAACCAAACTAATTAATAACCCAAATTTGATAACTAATTTCTCATTTATCACAAGCTTATTTTTGACATATAAGTATATTACGCTCATCTACTTAAAATAAAATTCAACCTGTTAAATGAGTGGGACCTGATCCAAATTTTGGGCCAAAAGTGACTTTGACATTTATGTCAAAAATCATAACTCTAACAAATCCATGGGATCTTGTGCACATATTTTGGGGCCTGTTTGGATTGGTTTTTTTTTTCAGGAAAAAAATATTTTTTTGTCTGAAAAAGTTACATTAAATTTGCAATAACTATTTGATTTGACTTTCAAAAAAACTAAAACTTTGAAAAAAGCTCAAATACAGCTTTTTTTAGAATCCAGAATTTTCAGCTTATAAAAAAAAACTGTTAAAAAAAGCGCTTTTGAAAAAACCCAATCTAAATGGGCCCCTGATCTTCTATTTTAGAAATTTTTTTATTTTGATTTACTTTATTTAAATGGCATGACTATATTGATTCATGACAAAATTTGTGCAAATTTGACAATTTTATTACTTTATTATTTTCCTTAGACGATTTGACTGATATAAGTATAATATTCAAGTCGAAATCTGCTCTATTACTTTTCTCTACAATATTTCAATATTTCTTTCTTCATCTTTGGGGTCATCTATTTATCTATTGGTGTCTAAACAACGATTTCGGTGCTCTCTTAAACATAATTCAACAAATTCAAATTCCGTCTCAAAAGGTACGACGCATATTAATTATTTTTATATTCTTTTAATGCCAATTTTTCGTGTTTACTGTTATGTTGGTATTTACTTATTCTATTTTTTTTTTTAAAAAATTCCTCTGTGCTATTGTAATTCATCTAAATAGAATCCATTATACATGTGCTTTCATTTAAACTATTATAATGTTTCTTTTTCAATTTTCTTTCATGTGCTTTCAAATTAATTTTCTCTATTATTTCTAGCATGATTTTAATGTATAACGTAGCATAAGCATAAAAATAGAAATTCAAATTGTATATTTTTCCAAAATATTGCAAATTATTATAGAAATTTATTTATTTTTCAAAGAAAAAATCAATAACAACTTCTGCTTAGCTTAGAAAGCATAGGCATGTATCCGGCTCTGCTATGCTGCTGATGCTCTTTTACTTCACTAGTCTAATCCCCACGCGTTGTGCAAGTATGATATGTTCCTGATTTTATATTATTTATATAATCATATAATTAAATGTTGTGATATGTTTTTTATTTGATATTTTATTTGATTTAGACAACTATATAATTAAATGTCAATTAATCTTATTGAAAAATAATCTATCAATGTGTTGAATATATATTTCTTTTACTCTTAAAATATTTTCTGTTATTTACTTTGATTGACATGTTGGAAGAGAATGTATAGTAAGCACGAGCAAATGTGAGTTGTCAAAATATAAAACAGTAGTAAAATGTCTTATTAACTATATAATTATTGTATAAAGTGTTATTTATGATTTTATTTATTTGATTTTTATATTTTATATTTTTTTAGTTTTCAAATTTCTTCAAACTTTTAGTCCATTTGGAGTCATCTTAAAAGGAATTACTATTATTATTTATTATGATATAATAAATTATATTAAAAATTTTGTGATACGTGATATGAAATATTTAAATCTTCGTTAGAGGTGTGATCATCGTATTTTGGCCCTTAAGGTGAGTAAATTGAAATTAATAAAAGGAAAAAACTATTAAAAAAAACATAAAAATGGGCGGATAAAGTAGATACAAACAAAAAACTATTAAATTGCTTATGACAATGGATTAATGAATTGCACACAACATCAATGTTTCGCCATTAAATATTGGATTATATATGTAAATCAAATTCAAAAGATTTTGAATTCTTTGATATTGGTTGAATTAACACGTGGCAACCTAGGTAGAAGTGACACCAGTAAATCTTGATATAAATGTTGAAAGAGGAAGAACTCGTGCTTTGCACGAGTTAATTTTTAATTAAGTTTTTAATTATTATTCTAAATTTAAGAAAAATGTATAAATAAAATTTTTAATGTAGATTACAATACCAAAGAAAATGAAAGAAAAGACAAGACTTGAGTATACTCAATCATCACAAGATTTTCAACACTCTAGTCTTTTAGCACAACAAATCTTTCAAGATACGACTATTCATTCTAGCAATATTAGTCCACCAAATTTCAAAATTGATAATACTATAATTATCTCGATATAAATTAAAGCTAAACAAAAATACTAATATATAAAAAATTAAATTGTGTAGATTAAGACTTTATATATAAAAAGAACGAAACACTTTCTGACCAAACATAATTACACCCAATGTTAGAACTTTAATTGGTTAAAATAGATAAACATTATATGGCAATAAAAGTAAGCTAAAATTTTATGGTGTAAAAAAAATCCATCACCTTAATAATATCAATCTAAAAAAAATCAATATGTGAAAATAAGGTAATAAAAGACAAAACTGGAATCATAACTTTAATACAAAACAATAGCAATCAAAAGAACATTTTTTTTGTCGATATAAGTAAAGAAATTGAACTTATATAAGAGACAAAAATTCACACTACAACCATCATTCTTTTTTTTTTAGTAGAAGCTCTCTAAACTACGAAATCAACAAATTAAAATATGCTAACACTTTAATCTTGTAAGTTCTTAATTCTTTTCCATGTCTTAAAATGCTAGAAGAACAAACCTTATATAGATCGAAAATACAAATCTTAAGCCATGAAAAATTAAATAACCTTTAAAGCTCTCATCATTTGTAGGAAAAGCAAGAATCACAAAATGCCACAAGTACTCGAATTTGGTAGAGTAAAAGACATGAGTCTTAATTTCTTGTGTTAAGAAGAGTAACAAAAAATTAAAATATAATAATTACTAACAATAAAAAAAATAACAGCTTGTTTGGCTAAGCTTATTTGGGGCTTATAAGCTACAAATAGTAAAAAACATGTGAGGGAGTGCTTTTTTCTAAGAACTTATAAGCTAAAAAATAAGCAAAGCCAAACAAGCTCTAAAATAAAAAATATATATATGCATGTATATATATATATATATATATATACATATATATGTATATAAAACTTTAACTTTATTTTTTATAGAGTTAAACATACTTTACCAATTATTTATCACAGTATTGTTCTTTCAACTTTGTAATTTTTCATTCACTAAGCACTAATAAACCGATAATTACTATATGTAATAATTTGTTTTCTTTTTTCTCTTTCTTTTCATTTAGTTATATTAACTAACTATTATATCATTTTTAATATATAATTTAAATGACGTAATAATCTTTTGTTACATTTAAACATTGATGACAATAATATTTGCAAGAATACTCTCTCTTTTATAAACTTATATGATATTTAAAGAGGAGTTTATGTGGTATACAAAGTGAAGCTTATGTGGCATACAAAGAACTCCTAAGTTCACTTGAGCACAACTTTATATATTACAAGAGTACTCTCTTTTATGAGCTTTTGTGGTATTCAAAGAGGTGCTTATGTGGCTCCAAAATAGAAGCTTATGTGTCATTAAAAAAAAAAAAGCTCTCTTAACTTGAGGTAAAACTTTATATATATACTAAAGACTAGTATGTCACCCGTGCCATTACACGGGATGTGTTATATGTAGGTTGATGTATTGGGAAGATTTAGTTTTTTATCCATTTATGAAATAATTTTAATAGATTAAACAATAATAATACGCTTATGGTTAATAATGTAATGTTGTATTGGAGGAAAAATTAATGCACATACATGTAATAATATATTGTTGTATTGAGGAAAAAAATTAGACTTATTTGCAACCATATGGCGGAAAAACCCACTGCTACATATATTTGAGTAGTATCAAAACCAACTTTTCCATATGATTTATAATAACTTTTTGCTATATTTTACCAAAGTAAATAGAAATTAGCAATGCCACTATGATTTAAATACCATATAATGAATAGACAACAATATATATGATAACATTTTAAGTAGTCAAGTTCATATATATATTTGTCAATTGGCATAATTACATTTAAGATCTAAAATTAAATTACAAATTAGAAAAGGATTTTGAAGAATATTCCATTTTCACATATTCTTCTTAAAACAGAAGGAAGACTTACCTTTATTTTCTAAAAATATATTTAAGATTTAAATAAAATAAACTATCATAAGTTCCGTACCGGTTTAGTAAAAAAGAAGCAACATGCTAATAGAAAGTAAAAGAATAACATTCTAACAGTGACTAAGATAACGTTATAAAAAAATATAAAAAAGGTATTTTTAGAGGGGAAGATTAAATGGATAACAAAAACATGAATAAAGAATAGAAACTGAGGTAAAATACCATAATAGAGATGAATAAACACAACCCAAAACACATATAAGCATTTAACATTTAAATAAGTGTGTAGGATAGTAGAATAATAAATAAATTTTTTTTGTACCTCTCCTCCTGAAAAGCCATATACCGAGATAAAAAGAATATAGATAATAAAAGATTAGTAAAATATGGCCTCATAACAATACAAACGCATGTATACAAAAAGGTTTAATATAAAGGAAACCCCCAATCTGCAATGATTCTGGCGATAATTAGTGTGTAAATTGAAATACATCTCACAACATACATGTGATTACCTTGTATATGCATAATTTTGAATTTTGCAAGATATCACAATCTGGAATTATAGAGAAATTATGGTGATAAAGAAGGATTTGATCGAATTGCGAGCATGTAAAATAAAAAAGAAGCAAATATGTGTTGCCATGCGTGAGATTAGAATGTTTAAGCTTGAATATGACACTAAAATAATGATTTAACCATGATATGAGGCTACTGATTAAGTGTAAATAATATATGAAAAAGAAAAGGAAAGATTTTTGAGTGCATGAAAAGGAAAAATTGAAATGAACAAAGACTAAATGATTTAGTTAATTACATAATTTAGGTAAAAAACATGTAATGTCCATATATATATATTTACAACTTTGAAAATCATAAGAATTAAGATTCTGCAATTACGGAGGAATTAAATTGAAAAATCAAATATAATGAAAAAGAAAGACTTTAGAAAAGGAAGGACATCTATGGAAATTTTTTTTTTAAAGGGACAACTATGTATTTTTTTAACATTGTTAAACAGTAAACATGTGGCAACAATTTAGCAATGGCTACGTGACAACATGGTATGCATCAGGGTTTGCTTTATACTATTGTATAGTTAATAATAATAAATAAATAAATAAGTAAGTAAATAAATGAATGAATGAAAATAAATAAATAATCACCATCTATTACCAAACATTATGATTACTTTAGTAAGGCAATGGTATAAGTTTGCTACTTTATGCACTACTCATGACATTTCCTAAAGGCAAAAAACAAAGGCAAACAGCGAAAACAGAAGTTGAGGATTTGGTATCTTCATAATGGATTTAAGCATAAAACTTCAATAATCTTCTAACAATAAACTGATATAATAATATAAAAGATTAGATTAATAAAATTTTTATTCCCAAAAAATCAAAATTGATTTAAATTTATGTTCAAAATAATTAACAAAAATAGTATTGCAAAAAAAAAAAAAAGAACAAAAGATAAAAGTTATGTTAAGAGTGGAATATGCATCTTATTTTTCTCTTCTAAGTTCTTTCACAATCCACTCGTCTCATCTTTTTTGGTTGGCCTCTACTTCCTACCAAAAAAAATTGAAAAGTAAGACTGATAAAATAAATAGAATATGTCACTTTTCAAAAATCAAATGATTGAAACACATAAATGAGATTCTAGAAAAAATATATTAAACTGCAAAAGTTTTAAATTTATAAGAATCAACCAAAATAGTACTTCAAAAAAGGGAGAAAGAAAAAGCAAAAAATAAGAGTCACCTTCTCATTAGTAGATGCAGAAGTTTGAAAATGTTCTTTTGCAATTTGCTTATCTCTCCATTTTTCGGCTTTGACTTATACTTCCAATAAGAAAGTCAAAAAATTGAAATAATAAAAAATAGAAGAAGATAACACAAATATATTGAATGGTCAAAGGATTATTTGTTGTTTCGGCAACAAATACTCGATTAGTATACTTAAAAGTCTTGCTATATATGTTTCTACATATGAATAATTAATATATGTTTTTAGTTATTATACTATGTTACGCGATGAATTTTGATTTAACCTAAAAGCAACTCTAATTAGATTTAGTAACCTGATACACTAAAACTTTATGATTATCTGGCTAGAAGAGGTAAGACTTAATTTAAACATAACTAAAACTAAAAGATTTGGTCTATTTGTAATTCTAACTAAATTTAATAACTTGACATTGTAAGAGTATGAAAACGCGATAAGCTTTGGGTCGTATCGTATTGCGTTTAAATACTGATGCACTTAGTTTACAGCTTGAGCCCTACTTTATCAAGCAATCTCATACAACAAACATATCAGTTATGATTCTAAACATTTGAATAAAATTAGGATAACTACTAAGAACAACTAAGTTGGACTTAACACCCCCATAAGCTAAAGGGGTCTCAAGCACATTTAGCTTGTCTCTGAGAAATTCAAAACGTGGGCGATACACGTGTTTGGTGAAGATACCAGTTATCTGATCTGCAGTGCTAATATATTGAGCTTTGAACGTACCATCGCGAACCTTATCTTGAACAAAATGTATGTCTATTTCAATATGCTTACTTTGGTTGTGAATGATTGGAGGATGCCATGTAAATAGAATTAATATTGTTATAAAACATTTGCAGGGTGTCATGCATAAGTTATACAAAGAAACTTCAAAATATGAGTTACCCAAAACATCTTCGAAGTAAGTGAGGACATTGTGCGATATTTTGCTTCTGAGCTTGACTTCAAGACAGTTGCTTGTTTCTTTGAACTCCAAGTTATAAGATTCGGCCCAAGGTGGACGGCATAACTTGTAGTAGATCATCTTGTTGAAAGGCAATCAGCCCAATTGGCATCACTGTATCTATGAAGAGTTACTTGCAAACCCGGTCGAAAAAGAAACCATGATGGAGAGTATACTTGACATATCTTAAAAGACGCTTGTTAGCAATTAAGTGCTCATGAGTAGGTTTATTCATATGTTGACATATAGAGTTAATAACATAAGACAGATCAGGCTAAGTCATTATTAAGTACTGGAGTGCGCCAACCATGTGTCGAAACTTTGTTAGGTCAGCAAGAGGTTCATCATTAGTGCCAATATTTCAAGATCCACCTATTGGTGTAGTAATAGGCTTTGCTCCATCTGAATGAAATTGAATTAATAACTGAACCGCATACTTTGTTTAAGTTAAAAATAAACCATCTGCTTGTTTGTGGACTTCCATGCTCGAAAAATAGTGCAAAGGCCCTTAATCCTTCATGGAAAAAGTAGTAGACAGCAAGTGAATGAGGGACAGAACATGATCATTATGACTACCAGTTATTATCAAATCATTAACATATATGAGAATAATGAGAACATGTGTTGGAGAGTGTTGGACAAACAATGATGCATCATGTTCAGAGTGAGTAAAACCATTAGCTAGCAAAAAAGATTTGAACTTTTGATACCTAGCACGAGGCACTAGTTTCAAACCATGAAGGTATTTGTGAAGCTTGCACGCATAATCAGGATGAGTAGCATTAACAAAACCCTGGGATTGTTGCATGTAAATAGTCTCTGCTAAGTCGCTATGTAGAAAAGCATTTTTGACATCCAGCTACTGCAAAGTCCAATCATTTGTGAGTGCAAGAGACATAATAAGACATATGGTCGCTAGTCAAATAACCAGAATAAATGTATCATCATAGTCCCGTTTCCGCTGTTGATTATACCCCTTGGCTACTAATTGCGCCTTGTACCGTTCAATAGAACCATCAGATCGTTCCCTGATTTGATAAACCTATTTGCAGCTGACAATGTTCATATGCAGAGTCGATGGAACTAAAGACCAAGTATTATTCTTGACAAGTGCATTAAACTCCTTATTCATTGATGTTCGCCAATGAGAGTATTTATTTGCCGTTGTGAAACATGATGGCTCAATTTGGCACTTGGCTGTAGAACTCAAGTAACAAGCTGGAAGAGGATAATGTGATGCAAGAAGTAATTTCGATTGATGAGTGCCATCCATAGTACGAGTGATCATAGGATGACTCTGTTAAGGGGCTGAAAGTTAAGAAGGAATAGTTACAACCCCAGGTGGTCACGGAAGAGGGCGCTTTGGAGGTTGTTCTACTTTTGATAAGCATGAAGCAATGTCAGAATTTATTTCCTCTATTCCGTGACCAGAACCTTGCGCAAAGGGCAAGGATAAAGCAAAATTTATTTCCCTCTTCTGTGATGCAAGAAGTAATTCTACTTCATCCTTGCCCTTTGCACAAGGTTCTGGTCACGGAAGAGGGCGATGTGGAGGTCGTTCTACCTCTTAAGGGCGTCAATCCTGCTAGTGAAAATTTTTGACACACTGGACTCTCAGTGGTATTTGGATACTGGTGCCACTTATCACATGGCCTTTGCAGATAAAAAAGTGACTTGTAAGCAGTTCTATACAGGTATGGATTGCATTCTTGTTGGCACTGGTGATAGTTTACAAATTTTCCCTTCTGGCACTAAGGTTTTTCAATTCAGTCATTCTCCTGGTGTTCCCTGTGAAATTCTTATTATCCTTAATATTGCCAAACGTCTCTTTTTTGTGGCTCAATTTGCGAAGGATAATTCTTGCTATTTTATTTTTACACCTCATAGCTTTCTGATAAAGGATATCAAGACGGGACAAGTTCTACACCGGGGAAAGCTTGATCAAGGACTTTATTCTCTTCCACAGTCTAATAAGGCTGCATTCATGGCATCCAAAGCATCTTCAAAAGTATGGCATGCACGCTTAGGACATCCATCATTATTGATACTTTCTTCTTGAGACAAGTATCTAGATTTGAATTCTTTTTCTAATAAAGTATGTATCAGTTGTCAATTTGGCAAGAGCAAGAGACTTCCATTTGACTCTGTGAATCATGATTCTGTTAGGCCTTTTGAAATTATTCATATAGATGTATAGGGATTAGCCCCAACTGTTTCTTTTGAAGGCTATCATTTTTACTTAATTCCTATAAATGAATGTACTCGTTTTATATGGTATTATCCTTTGGTTCGCAAATCAGATGTTATTTCTATTTTTCCAAGTTTCCTTGCAATGATTAAGAATTAGTTTCATGCCACGGTTAAAACTTTTCAAAGTGACTCTGCTGGTAAATATCTCAATCATTTTCTTCGCCAATTGTTCTCTGCTAATGGTAATTTTACATCGAGTATCTTGTCCTAGCACTCCGAAACAAAATAGCTTGCCCGAACGAAAACATAAGCATATTGTAGAAACTGGTCCCACACTGCTTGCACACAGTAATTTGCCGAAATCTTTTTGGAATTTTGCCTTTACAACTACTGTTTACTTAATCAATCGCTTGCCTACTAAAGTATTATCTCATCGCTCTCCATATTTGCTACTTTATGGTCATCTTCTAGATTATAAGTATTTAAGGATATTTGGTTCTCTTTGCTTTCCTTGTCTAACACCATTTGGGAGAAAGAAATTGGATTTCAAAACATGCAAATGTGTTTTTGTTGGGTACAATTCTCAACATAAAGTCTACAAATCTTGTGATGTTAACATAGGGAAGATTATCATTTTGCACCATGTGGTTTTTGATGAAGAATCCTTTCCAGGAATATAATTGACTACTACACAGCGGCTATGATGCAAATCTTTCACTTTGCATTCTTTTTATTCTAGACCCTATTAATGGCAATGTATCTTTGAGCTTCTAACCACAGAGTTCCTTAGCACCACAGTCAGCTGAGCCTTCTTCTATTACGCTTTCATCACTAGCGCCAATATCTCTTACTACGGTTGCTGACCAATCTTTCTCTGAACCATTGAAGCGCTTAGAGCCTACTTCACCATCTATCAATTTGCCTTTTGCTGGAACATCAACAGTCAAGGATGTTAACTTAATACCAAATGAAGCCATGATCAATATATGATGAGCATATCGGCACACCTGTGGGCTTGCGTCGTTGAACACACACCATGACCACACGGTCTATGCATGGGATTTTTAAGCCTAAGACATACTTTGTAACAAAACACCTACTCCCACTTGGTTTACTTGTTTCTTTTGTTGCCTTACCAGTTGAGCCCATTTTGTTTATTCAAGCGCAAAAAGATGTCAATTGGTGAGCTGCTATGCAAAAGGAATTCAATTCATTAATTGCTAATAACACTTGGTCTTTGGTACCACCTCCTCTAAATGCTAACATCATTGGATGTCGTTGGGTGTTTAAGGTCAAGCAAAAATCTGATGGAACATTAGAGCGTTATAAAGCACGTCTCTTTACAAAAGGTTACGCTCAACAACCTGGACATGACTATGGTGACACATTAACTCCGGTCATTCGAGTTGGCACTATTTGATTGGTTCTCTCTTTGGCAGTTTCTTTTAATTGGCCATTGCGCCAATTGGAAGTCAAGAATGCATTCCTTCACGGTGACTTGCATGAGGACATTTATAAGTCACAACCTCAGAGGTTTGTTGATTCCACATATCCAAATTTTGTTTGTAAGTTACATAAGTCTTTATATGGTCTAAAACAAGCACCTTGTTCTTGGTATCGGTGCTTCAGTTTCTTTCTTCTGGATTATGGTTTTCTAAACTGTCAACACGATGCTTCTTTATTTGTTCAATGGTAGTCCACTATTATATTGGTTCCTCTTATATATGTGGACGATATTTTGCTCACCGGCAATTCTGACACTACCACCGATTAGTTTATTTCTCTTCTTTTAGAACATTTTGCAATGAAAGATCTTGGGAAGCTGCACTATTTTTTGGGCATAGAAGTGTAGTACGAGAAGAACAAGATTTTTCTTACTCAAACTAAATATGCTTTGCAATTATTACAACAATTCGGCATGGAAGGAGCAAAACTTGTTCACACTTCACAATTTGGTGAACAATTCAATGCCATTGACTCACCTTTGCTCTCTAATCCCACTGAGTATCGTCAGTTAGTTGGCGCCCTACAATATCTTACTATGACAAAGCTAGATATTTCTTATGCTATAAATTTGGCTTGTCAATTTATGCATGCTTTCTGAGGTCCTCATTTAATTGTAGCCAAACGTATTTTGCATTATATTAAGCACACATTGATGCATGGCTTGGTCTTTACTTCATATGACACACTGGTTATAATGACTCTGATTGGACAGGTTGCCCTAAGACACGACGCTTTTCTACTAGGATAGCTATTCTTTGTGGCTTTAACTTAATATCTTCAAGTGCTAAACGTCAAACAACTATGTCCAAATCAAGCTCTAAAGCAGAATATCGAGTTTTGGCGTGTCTCGCTTCTGAATTACTATTGGTCTTACATGTCTTCCGATTCTTGGGTTTTTCATTACCTTGCTTGCCTTCTATTTTGTGCGATAATGTTAGTACAATTTACACGCCATCAAATCCCATAATTGACAATCACAGTAACCATATTGAGATTGATGTCCTTTTTGTACGAAAAAAACTAAAGGCAGATATTCACTTTATCATACATTCCTTTAGAAGCACAATTGGTAGATACTTTTACTAACCCATACTACAAGCTACGCTTTGCTGCATTAAGGAACAAGTTACCTTTGGGTTCCCCACTGTCAACTTGTGTGGGGGTGTTAGATAATGAATGTTTATCTAGATAATTTGATAAAGTTTATCACTTGTATATGATTAGGCTTATCTCTGTAAAGTTCTATACCTTGTATACTTCTGCTAAGCTCTCATATATATACTGTACATCAATACACAAAGTCTATTACAGGCAATAATCTTTCTTAGAACGACATTTAAGGGATTAGGATTAAGAATAATCTTTGAACAAGGCTCTCAAGAAGATGATGATTAGAGAAGAGAGATACTCGAAGAAATAAAGACAGAGAGAGAATTCAAAATAATATTTTCTGGTTAATTCCATTATAGAGCTTGTTTTTGCTTTTATAGAGCTAATGACATTAATTGGTTGGTTAGTTAACCTAACCAGTTCAACTAATTTTCTCTAACTATCTTTACTAATCAAATTGTGCACCTACCAATACCTCTCTCCTTAAAGATCCTTGTCCCTAAAGATCGATTGGCCAAGCTGCTTTTGCAACACATAAAGATTAATCGAACTACTTCTTACATGAGGGTTCTGGTGAAACCCCATTTTGATTAGCTGAGCATGAAACTGACATTCATCAACCAAATCCTTTATAGTAGTAAATGCAGTCCAACACACTGGCCAAAGTAAACATATCGACATTGAACTTCCTCTAAACAATTTCTTGATACGATGTGAAAGCCTTGACCCCTTCCTTTTGCTGTCCATATGTCACTATCATAGAATTCTAAAGAAACCTCATCTTTAACGTCCCCCATTCAACAAAACACCTTTTTGGCTTCCCTTAACATTCCATTCTTACTATAATATATAATCAGAGTATTATTCGTTGAAGCATAGGAATCAAAACCACCCAAGACAGCCGGGCAATGGAGTTGACAAATTAAATCAAGATTATTAGAACAAGCCATAAGCACTATAGAGAATGTGGAGTTATCAACTTCGAAGCCCATTTTATGCAATACACAGAAAGAGTCCAAGAGTAGGAACGATATCTCTATAGTTAGCACAAGTGGAAATAAGGGCTAATATCCTCTGCTCCTAAATTTCTTCTATCGTGTTGATTTGATTAACAAACCCAAACCATCCAAGAAACAACCTTAACTCAAGAAATCCAAGAAACTTCAATCTCTAAGAATTGTGATCATCAATTTGAAATTTTGATACGTAATTTGTAACCAACAACAATTGATTCATAATTGTCATTCTAGAAAATTGATCCTTTAACACATAACACTTGTCATGCAAAGCAGCATCCCGTAATTTCTCCACATCCATTTTTGATATTGTGCCTCCCTTGGTCCTAGAATTGTGGTCGGCAGCTACAAAAAATTTGGTAGCAAATGTTTGATACAAGTTGAGGAATGAAGTTAGTGGTGATGCCTGAAATTTGGAAGAATGATACTTCTGATTCTCTAAACCTTTTGTTTCTTTCTCAATTTCACCACTTTCTTGCAGCAAACTCCTCTTTTTGTTCTTATACCTCTACCAATTTCCATCACAGCGAACAATTGGTCTCCCATTTCCATCATAATTCCTGCGTCACAAACCCCTTCTTATTCTAATTATATAGCGAATTCCCATAAGAACTCATAATTCTTTTTCCATTTCCATAACAATCTTACCCCCAAAAATTCCAAGATGCTTGAGTGATTTGAAGAATTTTATCAAACACGTTGAAAGCTCCATTAATCTCCCAATATTTTCCTCTACCGTAACCGTGAGAGTCTTCTGGGATGTGAGGTTGGTTACAAATATCACAAGTTTTCTTCACAAGTTCTTCCCAAGGTAGGTCCTTTTTTACATGTTCCCTCAAAATCAACCTCGTCAAATTTAGGGGAGTCGACCTACAAAGAGCTTGTCCGTACGTGGTAAGGGTGTTGTGCTAGATGTACTTGTGGTGTTGCCATTGGAGGGCGAGCTTTTGGGCCTCGACTATTGATTGATTTTGAAGGTCTTGATGTAGTCCCCATTGCTGTTAGCATTTGCCGGAGCTCCTAGAAATACGGATTTTGCTTCTTGGCCACGAGACGAACACGTTTCTTCAACACATCTACTTCTCGTCAGAGTTCGTTGAATTCAGTATCTTCTACCATGGTCATCCAAGATCACACAGGATACTGGTAATAGTAATTTGCTTGCCCCAATCCTCTATTGTTATCGTTCAATCCTTCACGACCTCTATTCTAGTTTGGTTCTTAAGGTCGAGCATTTATGGCCGTGACGGCCAATAGTTGTCAAAGTTCCTCATGACCTTGCTCGTATCACCTCCTGTTATGAACCTTTAAGGGATTAGGATTAAGAATATTCCCTGAACAAGGTTCTTAGAAGATGATGGTTAGAGAAGAGAGACACTCGAAGAAAGAGAGACAAAGAGAGTATTAAAGATATTAAATTTTGGTTAATTTCATTACAGAGCTTGTTTTTGCTTTTTTAGAGTTAACGACATGAGTTGGTTGGACTCAACTAATTTTTTTAATTATATCAAATTGTGCAGTAACACTGTCTAACACAATACAAGAATTCGATCGTCGATCGGATATCGGTAATACCTTCGATTGCTAGCTCTGCGAACATGTCTTAAAAAGTTATAAACATGTAATTTATCATTGTAAACGTATGATATAAAACTTTTTAATATATAATATAATAGTAATGGATAAGTAAATTGTGAATAATTAAAAGTTTTGAATATAAAGTGTTAAAATTATAAATAGATAACGTGCGATTTGTAAATAACTAAACATTGTGAACGTATATATAACAATTGTGAATTTGTAATAATAACATTGTGAACGTGCTATTATGAGATGCACAATACTAAGGGTTTGTTTGAACAGCACAGTGTAACTACTCGACAGTGGAAATGATTCTTATTTTTTAAAATTGTTATTAGTACTAATAAATATTTAGAATAAGATATTATTTATTATAAAATAAATATGACTTAGTAAAAACATAAAAATTATAAATATAAATATATGAAACTAAAATTTATCTTCGACTAATATTTGTAAATTTAAATACTATTTAGCAAAAACATAATAATATTTAATTATAATCAACAGTATTATTAGAATTGAACAATTTTTATATTTTTAAAATATTTATTTCTATTTTTAATTTGTTTTATATTTATATATATTTATTACTTATTAATTTTAATTAAAATTATTTATTTTTATTATTTATTTATTTATTATAAACATGCCAAATATAAAAAGAATAAAAGATTAACAAAAGTTGTAGAGAAGTGTGTAATTACACCAATTCACACATTGCATATCAGAATTGGAGAGGAGGTCTAATTACACTTAGTTCATCTTTGATAAGAAATTACTTAATTAGACAAATACATTTAAGTGTATAATTATTTTTAATTATATTTAATTTTAATTATAAAATGAATTTCTAAATGTATTTTAAATTAATACATAATATTTAAGGTACACCGTATTGAGAGTTCTCTCCAAACGTATCGCGTTCCAGACGGAACATAATATATACACACCTGAAAAAGTTTGGAAAAGGCGGAGTTGCTATATTTATTTACGTAATTTGGACGAATCTGCAATTTCTGATCCTCAACGCACCACTCGTTCCAACCTCTAATTTCCAAGCACTCCCCCCAAATCCCTAAACTGCATTTCTCTTTGACCTCTCATCATCTCTCTGGTTACCAAAATGCCACCAATTCACACACATATTTCACCACCACGACGGCCGCCTTCCGCCACAGCACGAACTGGTTGACATGTCATCACACCCACCACCACCACCACCACCACCACCAACCCCACACCACCACCACAAAAAACCAACCTCCTTCCCTGACTTCATCTTCACCGCCTTCTCGCTCTTTATCCTCTTCACCTCCTCTTCCTCCTCCTCAAAACCTCCGTTTCTTCATCTCCATAAACTCCCTTCTTCGATTCTGTCCTTCCCATTTAACCCCCGTAGATTCTTGAGAATTCCCAACATGTCCCTCCCCAAAAACCCCCGTAACCACCCATTTGCCACCCCCCAATCTCTCTCCGATTGGCTCAAGCCTCGCTTGCCCTCCGACTCTTTCGCCTCGTGGGGTGTCAAACCCGGCACGAAAAACGTCCACAACCTCTGGCTCGAGCTCTCCGAAGGTGAAACGCTTTTGACCGATTCAAACCCCCCGGTCCGAACCGTTGAGGTTGTCGTCGTGCGAATTATGGGGAAAGATGGGAAAATCCTGGTGGAATCTCATCAGGAATTGTCGGATGGTGCCGTCCGGAACAGATGCCGGCCCTTGTCTGAGAAAATGAAGCCTGGGGAGACCGTTGAGGCTGCGGTTTATCGTGCGGTGAAGGAGGAGCTGGGGTCGATTCTTGGTGGGGATTTTGATAGTGAGGGTTCCAATTGTGTAGTGAAAATTATACCCAATTCGTATGTGAAGAAGGTGGAGGAGAAGGCTTCAGTCTCTTATCCGGGTTTGCCGGCTTGCTACGTGTTGCACACTGTGGATGCTGTAGTGGAAGGGTTGCCGGAAGTCGAGTTTTGCACTGAAGAGGTTGAGGAGTACGGGGAATCGGATGGGAAGAGAGTTGCCGAGGGGGCGGTTTCGTGTAAAAAGCATTACTGGAAGTGGGTTGATTCTCGTTCGATTAAGTGAATAGGTCCCGGGAGGTGAGGCATTCAACTTTTCTCTACTTTCTTCATTGAAGAAAACTTGAATTTTTGGGATATTGTGTTGGTCTATGTTATATTTTAAACGTTTCTGAGTATACACTTTCTAATTTTGAAGAACATGTAATATGAGATGACTGAATATATATACACTGAAAATGAAGTTAGCATCGAGACTGAATAAAATGAATAGCGAATTCCTGCCTTTATCAATTTTGCGTGTTGCTTTGATTTCTATTCTTATATTCGCAAGTTTCTGAATCTTGGATTGTGTGACTTAGTTCGTGTGTTGAGATGATTTTGGCTTCTACTCATGAAGTCCAATAAATTGAAGTAATTTTTGGTTGGCATTTGAAGTGTGATCATTCAACATGTAGAGCATAAGTTGTTGAGATGCCTAGTTGGTTGGTTGCTGGTTGGCTAACTCACTCATGCTATTATTGTGAAGGAACAAAAATTGTTCTCCATTTGTCTAGATAGGGATTTATAAGCAATGGGCAATGGCAACTCGTAGTTGATTGGTATTCCATGGCAACTTATCACTTTGGTGATAAATTTTGCTTCGCAGCGAACAATATGTTTCAGCTTCTAAAGAGCTAACACCTTTTCAAGTAAATTATTATTATTATTTTTTTTCATGATCACATATTCTGTCTCATTTGTTAATGTTCTACTTTTCATTTATGGATTTCTCATAAAAGTGTTATTTGTTAATGTTCTACAAATTTGTATTGGTTTTTGGTATTCTCCCCTGATTTTGGTTTTCAAAAATTCCTCACTGTTACTAACTTTTCGTTGCCATAACTTTTTACATGTTACACACTTACACTTCTCGGAAGGATCTTAAAACACATGATAGAGGGAGTAGTATTTCTTGCAGGAAGAGGTTATTCTAGTTCAGTTAAAAAAAATTTTCTCATGTCCTTTTTATGTCCTGAATTTGGGTTGTGAATGTGTTTTGACCAATCAAACTGTAATATTCAATCCATATTATTTGATTTAAAGCTGAGAAGATGCTGCTGGTAAAGGAATTCTTTTGATTGGCAGCTCAGTTTAGTATCTTGATCTTTGTAGTAAGGGAGAGCTGTGAGCCAAGACACCTCACTCATAATGAGTGGGAGTAATGCCCTAAGCATGGAGTATACTACTATTGAATTATTTGTTTTATGTCCAAGAGTTGAATGTCAGTTGAAAGAGCATGAAAGTAGATAAATTGCTATGGAAATGATGTTTTAACTGTTGGGTACCTAACACAAAAGAGGAAATGGATATCTTCCCAATGGTACAAATGTGTTTAAGTTTTTGACATCATGACTCAACTCTGCAGTGGCAGGACATCAATCACCAGCATTAGAAGCAGGACCACTTAAGTCTCATTTTTCGATTGTTTATGATAATTTGCATTTTATGACCTTTATTTTTATGTCATTTGCATGTATGTTGTTTCTCCTGTAGAGTGTGTTCGTTACTTTCTTACATCGAAGCGGTTTATCAATTTAGTGTGGGATTAAGGACAAAATATGTGGATTAGTCATATACTCTATATGAGAAAGTAGCACTCATGGTCCTTCCTTGAGGTTCTTCTTCAAAAGCACATGCTCTTGGAATTTGCCTCCTTTTATTCCTTGAGATATTATGAATTGCCTTATCTCAAGGCTGGCCTTTTGTGCCTTTGAACGTTCTGAGCTTTTGTTTATAAATGAATAGGATTATGATCTAATAGATAAATGGGTTTTGATGAATAAATATATGTTTCCAGAAGGCTTGCAAAGAGTCCCTTTTTTCTATTTTTTACACTAATTTAAAGTGAATGCTTCAATTTGTAGCTTGCCTCTGCTTGTGCAAAATTAAATTTCTGCATGTGTCTGAACTAAGGGCATTGTAGCATTGTCTTAACTGAGTTCTCGAATAGCTATCTCCGCTTCTTGGTATTTTATTTCATACTTGCACTAGTTTTTAGCACGGGATTCAATAGAAATTTTTAATATCAAAGTCTATAGCTAATAATATTTTACATTATATTACATTTTAATCAATTAATTGCGTTCCAAGTGATATTTTTGTTGTGATTAAAGAAAAAAGCTTATGTAAACATCTTGACTATTGAATAGAGTATTTGATTTAGAAAAGTAAAATAAAAAATTTAATTTAGATTAAAAAATAATTTTAAATGAATAGATGGAAAAAATTTAATATTCTTTGGATGTAAAAGACATTCTCTTGTGCGCGAGACCTTTTCTGAGTTAAACGTCTGCCCCGTTAGCTAGAGTGCTAGACCCTAAACTAAAATTTAATATTATATTTGTGTTAAATGGACTTTTCTATTTACATGATATTAGCACTTATATCAGTATTGTACATGGGTTTTAATGTATTTTATAATTAATTTCAAATTTTAGTAAATAATTTTGATAAAGTAACAATGAGGAGTATTAACCATTTTTGTCAACTAAATTTTATTATCAAACAATAAATAAAAAAGATGACAACTTGTTTAGAATTGCATCTCTCAACCAATAAATTTTACACAAAACTTTAATTTCAGAACTCTAACTTGAACTTAAAGACCCTATTAGTTATATCTTACCTTCTACATGAGCGTAAAAGTACCTTTTAAAGATGTTTAAACACACATGCAAAATCTTGGCCCATAAATTAAACATTATGTATATAGTATTTGACATTGATGCATTTGATAAATGTCTTCTGATCTCCAATAAACCCAACGTAATCTACATCATATTTGATGTCAATCTAATACATTATTAAAATATTAATCATAATAAATAAATTTAATATATTTTTTTAAATTGACGTGTAAAACTCTCATTACTTAAAAAGTTAATGTGTCAAAGCTCTGATATTATTTTTCACCATTAGTGTCTACATATACATACATATACATATATATATATATACACACACACACATATATATATATATATATGTATGTATATATAGATCGATAGATAGATTCACCTATATGATATTTTAGATGGATTGAATTTGTTATCTAGGCTTCCATACTATTTCTGTCTTGGGCTTTGCTCTTGTACATAACATGCCCTTTGTGCAGGAGTATATTTTATAGTAGCTCGATTAGACTCTGCTTTTTTCTTTTCCCGGTATAATCAATAATAAAAGAGCATAAATTTCTAGAGCTCTAAAGATAATTGTTAAATTATTAGCGCTACATTAAAACATTCCTCGTAAAGTAACTGTTAATATGAAAAGAAATCTGAGGCTTTTTCTGATATCTCGCATTTGTTGCATGGTAAACAATCCCCAAGTCAGTGTCATCTTTTGATGGTGTAATAGAAGAAAAAGGGGAAGAGACATTATGCTGTCAAATTTTGCTGTGAGTGTTGGAGTGGCACTCATTGAGAGATTAGAGATCATGGATCTTTGTAAAATGTTGCGTATAGTAGAAGTTTTGAATTTGAATGAGCTCATGATTGAGACTAATCTGATGGTTGTTCACAATTTGGTTAATGGTCTTTTTCCGTGCATGAGCATGTTCAGACTGCTACTCGAAGATTGTCGTAGCATTTTCGATTGCGGAACGGGTTCAAAATTAGGCATATGTGTAAAGAAACTAATAGATGTGTTGACTGGTTAGCTAAATACGGTCTTAATCTATTTTTTGAGTATTAGGTCATCACGGATGTTCAGAGCAACTTCAAAGCCTTTTTGAAGAAAATAAGAGAGGGATGGTTTACCCGAAAAGAATCATTACATAACTGCCCTTGATTTTAAAACAAAAAAGAAAACACTGTCAAATAAATGTTAATTCTCTCCATAGAATTCGTTTAAATGAATCCTTTTCTTTCTTTTATTGTTTAAATAAAAACTTCACCCACACTACAAAAACTTCACCACAACCTTTTGGGGGTAACTAGCATTACTTTGTCTTGATATTGAAATTCTAAATTGCTGTGACTACTATTTATTTTGTAGTTGACATGTTGATGTTGAAGGTGTCTGATCAATTAAATATACAACAATCGAAAAGAGTGCTTTCTAGGCTTTTAGCAATAAAAGAAAGGTTGTGTTCACCCGCTTGGTGCCTCTTCTTTTCGATTGTGACTACCACTATATTGCAAACAATATAAAGTTACACGAAACTTCGTGGAAACCACAATGTGTGGTAGTTATTATATGGGTCTGTTTAAATTAACCTTTTTTTTAGATAAAAAAACTTTTTTTTTCCCTTTGAAAAATTAAAGCACATATTTTTTGTGGTAAGTAATTGAATTAATTTTAAACAAAATTGAAGTTTTGAAAAAAAAATTCAAATTCAACTTTTTTTAGAATTTAAAAATTTTAACTTATAAAAGAATACTTTTACCAGAAATTATTAAAAAAAGTCAATTTAAATGAACTCTTAACCTAGTGCATCTTATTAGTATTCTGAGAGCCAAACTTGAAATGTGAAGATAGCTTAAACGACAGATGGATTAGTGTTTTATATGTCTCGATCGCTTATTATTGTAAGTGCATGAGATTTTGTGGTCTCTTTTCTCTGGAATATCCTGTTTCAGAATTCTGGGATGGGAATTTTGGGTGACGAAAAGATAGTACACATTTTGTTTGTTCTTTTTTTTTTTTTTTCTCCCCGGGCAAAGATAGTACACCATATTCACGTTTTCTCTTGACATTTTACTGCTCGCTGCTTGATTGCATTGTTGGTAAAGTCTCACTGGCTATTGAACATCACGGAAAGTGTATTAGCTTTTGAATCTTTTGTCCACTTCTTTACCTTATTTTAGTTCACGATTGGTGATATTGTTACTGTTTTTGTCTCTACTTCAAGCGTGGCAAATCTCCTCTCGTACAAGTGCGGGGGTATTGTGGCTCCCAGATCCAATAAAATAACATGCATGGAATCTTTCATTTGGCCCAGTATTGTTCAAATATGAATGTTTTCCATCACTATAATTGGAATAGGGACAAATTTTTTCATAACAATATATTATGATAAGGGTTTATTCTCTTTATAATTCTGTTATTAATTTCATCACATTTTAGTCCTTTGAGTTTCAAGATAAACTTTTTAGTTGCTAAACTTTAATAAGTGGGATGCTGTTAGTCCTTCAAGTAATTTCAGTTACATTTTTAACGTCAAATGGATGTGAGATGCACAAACCAATCAACCAATATCGATGCGCGAACCAGTCAACCTGTATCATTGTCTGATAAAAACAAAGACCACACTGATGTTAAAAATATAATGGAAATTGCTCGACGGACTAACGGTGTCCTATTTATCAGAGTCCAAGGACCAAAAGGTTCATTTTGAAAGTTAAGGGACTAAAATGCAACAAAGTCAATAGTCGAGAGACTATTAAGGGAATAAACCCTTATGATAATAATGACATAATTAGACGAGAAAGTAGGGGCAGTGACCATTTGAAGTAACTTATTTGCTCCTCTTCCCTTGGGGATCTTGTTGAGTTGTAATTCAAAGTCCAAGTCCGTACAATTGGATAATAAAAAGAAGTTCCGACAAGATTGGAGATTAGATTTTTAAACTTAGGAATTATGAGTAGTTCACTATAAATAGAGTGTCTTCTAACTTGTGTTGGATGTGCCTTAGGAACCACACCCCATGGGAGAAGGGTGAGTGGATGAGAGCTTTAAAGCATCTGAGAGAATTTTGCATGTTTTTGCCAGAAAAAGCCACATGGGGAGGGTGTATACTTTATAGATTCATAGGTCCTGTGCGCCAGGATTTCTGTTAGAATTTTGTCTATCAAATAACTATAACTCCATTATTTATTAAGATGGCATATTATATCCTAGAGAGGATCGTGGACGTAAGTACAGGATTGAACTATGTTAAAAATCTTTTCCAACATGCATGTGTGTTTTTGTATCCTTAAATTTGCTTTTCAAGTGGTATTTAAGTGCAGTTGGTAAACTAGATATGTCAATGATGATGCGTGAAGGGCACACAAGTTGTGTTGAGGGATGACAAAATCGAAAGGAAAGAGAATGTTGCTTACATCACTATGCAGAGGTCATGTGAATGTCATTGTCAATTTGAGAGGAAATAAAGTTGCCTAAGAAGACTTTGACGGTCGATTTTGACTTTGACTGAGGGTTGACCATGTTGACCAAGGGTGTTCTTACATTTTCTTGATATCTTAAGCTTGTTTTTGGGGTCTGTTTTGTCAAATTCTTGATATATCTTGGTGCGCCTTGATTTGGATGAAACGATGAAGTTGTGATAGTATTGGATCAAAACTTTGAAGCGTTGATTGTGCAAACACATTCAACCAGCTCCTGATCAAACTTCTAGAGGAGAAACGTTTTGTGACTAGATTAGTTAAAGAAGGTTTGGTTCTAGAGAGGAGCCATGCAAAGAGAGTTAGTGTAATTAAACCATTAGAGTCATGGCCAAATGATTGATGGGGAGTACTACTGTTGGAGAGAAATCACGTCTGAAATGCCTAGTGGCAAGGGAGGTCACGAACAACATCGAGAGTTGAGGTTAGATTGCATATGACAACATGTTATTAATGACTCTGTGAACTTGCTATATGTGTTGGTAGCCATTGGCATGAAGAGTGCTGTTGAGTGGAGGCTTCAACGTCAAGTTCGTGAAGAGGTCCACCTATAGTAAAGAAGCTTTAGACTTTTCGCTAAGGGAGGAACTTGTTAAGTTATGACTCAAAGTCCAAGCCTATACAGATTGGATAACAAGTAAAAGCTCAAATCAGAGTAGAGATAGGATGTGTAAACCCAAAAGGGTTAAGATTAGTTTCCTATTAGTAGAGGATCTTCTAACTTGTATTGGATGTGCCTTATGGACCACACCCCATAGGGGAGAAGGTGTAGATGAGAGTCTAAGATCACTAGAGAGAGTTTTGCACACTTTGCTAGAAATTTCTACATTGGAAGGGTTTAGACTTTGTCCCATAAAGTCTTGTGTAAGAAGGCTTTTGGTAAGAGTTTTGCACGGGCAAAAATTATAACTATATTATTTGTTGAAATAGTAGATTTTATTGCAAAAGGGATCATAAATATAAACAGAGGGCTAAAACACATTAAAAATATTGCATGTTCTTTATGTACGTTTTTTCATTATACATGAATATGTGTGTGTTTCTGCAATTTTTCATAACAGATCTTATACCAAATATGCGCCCTCGTATAGTGCTAACCAATCATGGAGCACTCCATGTTTGAAGTTCAAATTCTAGGAAGCATGCTTGTTAATAGAGCTTTTCTTTCATTGCCCTCGGTCTAGTAGTGATAGTCTCAAGTCCAATATGACTTGGAAGTATCTTAACTCAAAGCCCAAAAAAACAAATGCATGTCACATCTTGAACATATATATATATATATATATATATATATATATATATGAATATTAAAATTTTATACTAAATTTGTTCACTTTTACTTGACCATATGTTCACACAATTTTTTTTTTAATTATAGATTCATCAATATGCTTTCTCATTATCTGTTAAACTTTAAGTTCCCAAGATTTATGTTAGATGTTTCCATTTTATGCTATATATTCATAAGATCCCAATGTAGGAAAACATCTTGGAAGAGTTTTTGAAAATTTTCTCCTTGCAATGATCTTGGGTTTCACAATATGGAGAGATAGAGAGGGAAAAGATGGAAAAGACAGAGAGTTATCTATTAACATAATAAATTAATAAACCAATATTCTCTCTACAAGTTTAAACTTTTAGATGAGGTGGTAACTTAATAACATCAAAATCACAAATAATACGGCTTCTCGTGTGTAGCACAGACACACATACACATATAGCACATACACATATATATTTTATTATATATACATATTATGTATATATATGTCTACATATATATATAGATATACTAGCATTACACCCATGTGACGCACAAACTTCGTGTATGGAAATATTACAATAAGTCTCATACTAACAATATTATAAAGTGTAAATTATATTGATATATTTTTATATGTATAATATTATTCGTTTTTGTTTAAATAAACTTTTATAAACACATATAACAACCTGCTAGACAAAATCTCAAGGGCACATATAATTAATATATATTTAGTATAATGATTAATCTAAGAAAAATATTGCTTAATTATTAAAAATAAATATCAAAATCCAATTTATGTGCAACTTAATGGATATCCATCATTTTAATATTAAAAAAAAAATTGGTTCAATTACAAAAGTTAAAACGAATTAAATGTATGTATAATCATGCCTATTAGAATCTTATATATTTAATGAACACAAAATATTAATAGATGCAACCAATCAAATCCATGTCATGTGCTATTTTACATAAGGTACTTAATTGACAACTAAGTTAATTCCATAATGCACAAGCTCTTCCTGTCTCAATTTTGAGTAGTTGTGATCCTTTAAAGTAGATTACATTAACCATCCACATTCTTTGGTGCTAAAGAAAGATTCACATATGTAATAAAACTTTTCTTTGCTAGATTAAAACAAATATTAGTTTCAAGATTAATGCTAGCTCTTGCTTCAAGAACATTGGTATTAGTAGGCTTATATGTACTAATTGAAAATAAGATCTTAGCTCGCTTATGTAATTAGCTAGACCTTATAGAGTTTGTCTTCTAATTATCTTTCTCTCTCTCTCTCTCTCTCTCTCTCTCTCTCTTTCTCCTTTGGTCTTGATAGCCTCATTTTACTTTCATGGCTATTCTTCTGTATATTTTGATTAAGTGAAAGTCCTTTTGCTTGTCTATTTACTCGAATTCACGGGCTAACTTGCATTTTTTGCAACCCACTCTTTAATTTGGCTTACATCATTTGTAGTTCACTTTTCAACATATTTTTTAGTCACAACATATAGGATTCCGGCCTCATACTCTAGATCAAGATCAATCATCTTCATCATACAATTCCTACCTTTAACATGCATTATCCCAACCTGTTTGATCACATTACTTTCGTCGTGAGTTATACTCTTCATCTCATTTAGAACACTCATATGATGAAGATGATAAATATGATGGGACAGAGAATAAAGATGCGTTACACTCAAACAATGATAAATCAAATTAGATGGATTATGATTCAATTTCAACAAGTTTGGAAAAAGAAGTTGAAATAATTGGTAATGGAAATACAATGATAACATTATTTACCCAATATTAGTTACTGAACTTTATTATTTTAATTTTACTTTGCTTATATAATTGCTATATTATGTTCTAAATTATATGAAATTGTCATTTGTCGCATAGATACAAATGGAAAAACAAGAAAGAAGAAGCATTTCAAAGTAATCTATTAAAGATGTTAGAAGATGAAAGGATTGTTGTGAAAGTCAACAACATTGGCCAACCAATTGGATATGGTTTTAATTCTTTAATTTGGTGGATGACTATACTTATCAAGCAACCAAACCTTTTCCATCAGATGCAGAAGATTTGAAGGTTAGGTGTCTTTATGGTCCTAAACTCATAAACAAATGTGCGAGTGAGTACTTATTATTTGTTTGTTGTTAACAATTCAAGTTTCTCCAAAATATATCAATGTGGATAAAGTTCGTTTTAGCACTTTGGGACATAAATTGAGCAAAACACTTTTTAAGCAAACAGATGGTTGTTAAAGGGATAAGCCAAAGGTGTTTTTTAGAAGATAGTGGTATACATGGTGTAGGATTGAAGTTGCAATTAGAGCAGCATGAATTTAGCATTGATGAGATAAAGGAAAGACTTAACGACTTGCCACCTTCAAAAGGTTTTACTGATCTCCATGGTTGAAATTCAAGACTTATTTCAAATCAAATTGAAGGTAAATTGAAGTTTTTTTCTTAGTTTGTTATTTCAATAAGTCTAATATTTGTTACACTTGTAGAAACATTTGCTGGAAGGGGAAAAAAGCATGTGTAGAGATGACTCATGTGCACATAATTGGTCATAGGAGTCATGCATTAGTTTATCATGAATATCTGAGTTTTTTTTTTCTTATTTCTCATTGAATTTATGATTTTCATTTTATTGATCTTTCGACATGGTTCATCAATTTATTATAGGAAAAGAAGAATAAACAAAATGTTAGACACATAGAGCAATAAGCAAAATGTTAGACATATAGAGCTCTTTCAACTAACTCATAAGGAAAAAGACGACACTTGTGTAGGAGAATTATTACAAGAGTTCATGGTATTCTTTTTTTAGATCATCTTAATTAATTGTATATTCACATTTAGGGTGATTGTTCTATTCTAACAAGTGATTTTTAGAATTTTGCAAAAGCAAAGGTGGAGGAGTATATTGCAAGTTAAATATATGCTAGTCAATGTGATGCACAAAACAAGGTTTGGAATGAGGATATGGGTGATGACAAGTCAGTGTGTGCATTTAAAATTAGAAGTTAAAGGCATTGAGGTTGAATTAATAAATACGACGAATAAAAGGTTCACAAGTGATAATTCTAGTATCAACGTACAAAAGCTTGAAAACATGCTTGATGAATCCCATAATTTGATAGAGGAATAGCGACAAATAATGGAGCAACAACAACAAATGATAGAGCAACAACGACAAACAATGGAGCAATAACAACAAAGGATGGAGTAACAAGGCCAGACTATCTCTGATTTAGAATCTAAACTTCAATTGTATAGGACTGCTTTTGGAGTGTTTGGTGGGAATCATGTGCCTACACTTTTTAGAACTTCTGCTTGCATTGGTGGAGTGCTGAGTACATAGATTTGTTTCTATGGACACAAGTTTATTTCAAGAACTTGTTTGCAATTTAAAAATCATACTAGTTACTTTATGGAGTTTGGTATTTTTAATGAAAGTAAGTAGTATTATAGATGATACTGTTTGATGTTATGAATAGAATCTTTTGTAGTGGTTGGTATTTTCAATGGAAGTACAAACTATTTTAGATGAAACTACTCTTGTAGATAAAATCGCTTAATGCTATGAATATTAGTTTTTCTGGTGTTTCGTATTTTCAACGGAAGAATGTAATATTAGAGATGAAACTACTCTTGCAGATGAAATTGTTATGCTATGAATAGAAGCCTTCATAGTGTTTGGTATTTTTAATGGATGTATGTAGTGTTATAGATGAAATTACTCTTATGGATAAAGAAGTTTGATTTGACATGTGAGTATGCAAACTAAAAATTTGTTTTTATGACATGAACAAAAGACATGAAAATATGGTGTCTTGTGTTGCTATATGTTGTTCAATCTCTCTTTTCATTTTTTTCATAGTTGACTTCTCAATTGATATTAATTTTAATAGCTTAGTAACTTATCACTAGTTACTATGGGATTTTTGTTATAATCACTTTATTTTGCAACAAATATGAAGTTATAGCTTTTTATTTGTCCTTAATCTAATTTTTTAGATTAAGAAATAACACAAATGTTAATGTTGAACACACCTTAACATTAAGTGGAAGTGTTCCTCATGATTGAGAGAAAAAGTACAATTGACATGTTAAAATTTATGCCAGTCTTGTGTTTTTTCAATGGGGAAAGAACTGGTACTTTTTGCTTAAGATAATATCAGTCTGAATTTGATGTCAAATGTGTCAAGTATTTTATTATGTTTGAAGAAATTGTATATACATTCGATGTTGATTTATTTGAATATAATATTAGAATAATTTGATATTAAAATTTGTATAAGGGAGTATATATAATATTCTAATCTAAATAACATGTGTATATAGGTCATATAAAAATAAAAAGGTATTACATAAAAGAATTAAATTAATATTAAAAATGAACAAAATAAAATAAAATAACATGTGTATATAGAAATAAAAGGTATTACATAAAAAAATTGAATTAATATTATAAATAAACTTAGTAAATAACAATTAGTAGGTAGCTAGTTACACTTCCAAGCGTAATAATCTTTTGTTTATGCTTTCATATATTTCAATTATATTGATTTTGATTACGCTTTGAGAAAGTATAATGAAGCAATATTTATTACGCTTGTAAGTGTAATTACTTATTAGACTAAAGTCTTGTAGTGAATATATTCTAACATTAATTAACTAAAGCCAATATATTAATGCACCAGTTATCACATCCGAATTGTAATAAGAATTATATGTGCCAATAATATATCTACAAGAATGAAAAAAGTACTATGTAACAAAAGACTTAGTGGTCAAGTGGTATGTCTTTTTCACCTTTAGTATGAGTAGTCTATGGATTAATTCCACTACATGCATATTATAATTGATTTTTGACCTCCCTTAAAGTAAAAAAAAAAAAAAAAAAAGGAAGTACCATATAGGAAAATTTTCTTGCTATTAGTCTTTGATCAGTTTCTTTAGAAATATAAGCAACTGAGGTTAACTCCAAAAGCCTCCTTCTTTTTTTTTTTTCATACATTTGACAAGTCAAACTCATCTTCTTTGTATTTAGGGGTCTATTATATCAATTATGTTCCAACAGCCTCTATTTTTTTAGGGGATTCTAATCTCAATTTACTCCAATACTTTTCCTACTTCTATACTTCCCATTTAATTTTACTTTTAACATTTTCTTATTACATTCAATACATATTATTTTATAATCTTTTAGAAAAAAATTAAAGACAATATTAAAAATTAATATTAATATTAATTTTAATTTAATTTTTATATTTTGATAAGAAAATTAGTAAGTTAAAAGCATTATTAATAAAATATTAATTACATATATGAGTGTTTAAATGAGTACAGTTTATAAATCTAATTAAAAATATTTTCATTTTTTTAAATAGTCAGCAATAATTAATAATGATCAAATTAATTGTTAATTTGAAACAGAGAGATAGGGGGATTGTTTGGCTTGGCAAACTTGACAAACCAAAAAAGAAATTTAGGACTCCCTACAATTATAGGGAATATAATGGGGATATGTTGGAGCTATTCCTCCTTGTATGTTTCCTTACAATGATAAGAATTGCCTTTGTTGGGGGCTCTTGAAGTTGGCCTGAAGGGTGCTGGATTTCAACCCAAGGAAGAAATTGTGGTTCTTATTCACTTAATGTGTAAGAGGCAGTAGTTATAAGAATTCGTGATTGCGCAAGGGGGTCCATTTGAGTGCCATTAGCTTTACAAAAATGAGAGGGTGGAGGTTGACATGGAAATTGAAGATTCTCTTCAGGAAAAAGAGCAGTTAATTTCCCGCGCCTTTCTGTTCGTCTCTTTTCTCCATATTGGAATCTCTACCATCACTAAAACCTTTCTTTCTATCGATCTTATGAAATAGGGTTTAAATTTCTTGTAAGGTTATAATTTTTTCGAAAGAATTTTTAAAGTGGTGCACCTTCCATTAAATTATAATAAAATAATTCTAATAATTTAATTTCATTACAGTGTTGCGATATTAATGGCAAAAGATAATGAATTAAAGAAGCAAAGTTGAACGTTTTGTCTTTCTCCACGTCCCATATGAGCAAACCTTCAGGAAGAAGATAACATGTATATCTTTTTAACCATCTTATGACATGTATAAAACAAGCAAAACTATGCGAAATGAAGTGACAAAGAAAGTAGATAAGATAAATATAACTCAAACACATAGCTAACTTTTCATTCATCATCATTTGTTACACTTTATAACTTTCTATTCACACACTTCATTGATATTTTTCGCTTATGATGTAACAAAAAACGCACATTACAAACTTTAGCTGCTTGATTTACAAACTTTACGTACTCAATTAAGGCTAAATATCACATAGAATCCTTTTGATTTCATCGTGTTTGACATATACAATCACATAGTTACAATGAAAACATTTCAAAGCTCCTCTTAAAAGCCACCAGATTGAAAAACCCGACCCTTTCAAAAGATCATTGAAAGAGAACATTAGAAGAGTATCTTCATTTAAATTTGTTTAAATACGCCCAATACTACAACAATTAAACACTTGGGCCGGTGACATTCCCGTGGCAAAATACTATAATTCCTGTGGCTAAAACATTTCAAACTGTAGTAGAACACTGACTCCCCAGCTTAGTCCTCAACGGGCCTGAAGGCAAAGAAGACGAAGGACCAAAGGGCATCACAGCAAAGCAATTCACGTTGAATCTATATCTACCAGAAACCCAAGTGCCCACCTTCCATCTGAGCCGTCCGATCACCTTAATATTCAACACTAACTCTCCAGCAGTTTGGTCGCGCGCAACTTCATAGCCGAAGTTAGGAGCCACAGGCAGCCCATTCCCGACCAAGAATGCTGAAAGCAGATTGCTCTCTTCATGGCCTTGATAGAAAGGAGGAAGAGAAGTGTATAGAGTTATCTGTTGACCCTTATAAGTTGAATACACTTGTAATAAGTCATAGTATATTCCAACTTTTTGGTTTGGATTCTTGGAGAGAATAGTCAACTGAATTGAGGAGTTTATCATGTTGGGGTTTGAGAGGTTGAGTTGATAGATGTCCGCTTCTTGAAGAGAGAACCGAGGGTTGCTGGGGTGGAGGAGAAGCCAGACGAGGAGAATTAGTGATAAGATGGAGAGGAAAAGGGTTGAGAATTTGCAGAAGAGCTTCTTGTTGAGCTTTTTGATGTTGTAACTAACACCTTGCTTGGCACAATGTTTGGGAGATTTTTCATGGATTTGAGACATTTGCAGTGGAAAGAGAAAGAGTGTAGAGGATTTAGAGGATGTGTACAATGTTAAGGAAAGGGTTAGAGGATACATATATAAATGGAGTAAAAGGATGCAGAAAAGCAGCACTCATTTTTGCTTGTCTGCTGCTTTTGACTGGCAGCTGTTGATGTTTCATACAAGTGGAAGGTGGCTGTGAAAGATTTACCTGTTAACTTCTGGAATATACCTCTAAATACTTTGGGGTTAACCTTTTCACATGTGTATAGATTAAGCATTCGACTGAATTGTGTTAAAATATACATTAATTCCTCTAACAAAGGAAAACTAATATTTTTAAATTCAACATATAAGGCGTTAGGACACTTTTGTTTTAACACAATTAATTAATGTTTGAGACAGAACCTCATGATTTTAAAAGGATATAATAGTTGGGTTTTTGGTCTAGCTTCTTGTGTTGTCCACGTGTGTCCCATCTCGATTCTCTGGCGTCATATCGCCTCATGTTACGTGAATTCGTGATTCTTGGTTCAACTTGTGTGAGCTCTTGGATATTTGTTTAACTCATGTAAACTATTGGTTCTCGCATGGTCTATGTCTGACCTACTTTTAGATATTGAGCTCGTGTGAGGCTCTTAGTGCTTGTTCATTAACCATCGGTAATTGTCAACAAATTGGAGTATTGTTGAGAATTTGGGTTGTTTGGAACAAAGATAAATAAGATACAGAAAGATACGAAGAATACTGAATATAGTATTTTTAACGTGGTTCGGCCTTTGATCTACGTCCATGAAATGACAAGAAATTCTATTATGATAAGAATAAATACAACACACGAAGAGAAAGCTTGGGCCGAGGGGCCCCCACACTCTCTTCACTCTCAAGGTCACTCGCTTTCTATCTCATCTCTCTATTTCTCTGTCTCACTCTAATACAATAGACAAAGCTCCTATTTATAGAGTACAAGAAACAACTGATATGACAATACTATGAATGTGGTAATACTATACATATAGTAAGACTAGAGATTTGGCAGAATATCAAATAAGGCATGTCTCAAATCCTAATGCCCTATATTTCTATGGCTAATTAGAATACAGGCCAAACCTTGCAAGTGTTGATGTAATGATGAAATTATGATCATGTGGTTTGGAACTCATGAAATTAAGTAATAGAAAAATCTTCTCTAAAATACAACAATAAAAATTAATTCAAAGTGTGTCTACCCTTATTCTCTAAATTAACAACAATAAATTAATTTAAAGTGAGTCTACCCTTATTATCTAAATTTTACGAATAATAAAAATTTCGTCCGCAGAGGAAGATCAATTTTGTTTACCAATCTATATAACATGACAAAACTCCTGTGGGAATTTAAGAAGGTGGTGGACATGGACATGATTGATCCTTTATAAAAGTAGAAAAGTTCATAATTGGATATTGATATTTAATTGCTAGAAGATGTGACATAGACTCGATTAAGATGTATTTACGGAGTTGATATTCTTTTTTATTTTTAAACAATCAGACTAGTTTAAATTTAATTTAAGAGTAATGACAAACTAATCTTCTATTCTTGTTAATAGAGTAGTTTCCGAATAAAAACATAGACTGGTTTCTTCGTTATTCTATTAAACTAATAACTATATCTTCTTAATATACTGAAAAACAAGAATTCAACGTAAATAATTTTATTTCTCTGCTTCAGAGCCACCCCTAAAGAATTATTATAAAAAATACTCTGTCCATCTTTCCTCTCCCTTATTCTTTTAATCGCCATCTCGTAGCACCACCACGACACTGATTCTCCGACAAAACCCCCTTTTTCCCGATATATATTTGGATTAGCAAGATTATCAGCATGCTAAAAATTAAATAAATTCAGCAAATAAATATTAATGCAATAAACATATATCTAATTTTTTTCTATACAAGGAAAATCCAATTAGCAGAGCTCGATCATCGGATAACTACTAATTAGTAAATCGTGGGTGCAATAATCCTACCCAAGACCATTGCCCAAATAAGGTAAGTCACTCAACCTGGTAATAGCCGACGCGGCTTGAACCCACACATAAGTGGTGTTTTCCATGCACCTTTACCACCAAGACCACTGCACCAAATAAGGTAAGACATTCAACCTAGCAATGGCCGACACGGCTTGAACATAGGAATAGATGGTGTTATCTACATGCATTTACCACTAGGACATCCCTAGGGACTATATGAATTTTTCTTTCTAAAAGCTTAATCTTACTAAGATGAATTTATTGTATTTATTATTATCTTAGCATGTTGTGCTATATGTATTATTATCTCATTCGTTTTTCATATGCAGTCGAGGTTTGTACGCAATGATTTCTTGTATATTTATTTATTATGTTAACACATTCGACTACATACTGGTGGGGGTTATTTTTTAGATTTGCACGTGTAATTTTGATTTAAATGGATGGCAATGAGTTTTAAACTCATGATTCAGTTTTGATACTATTAAAAGTGACCATGTTCCTTCATGAGTTCTACTATAAATCCCAAACTCCTCCATGAACTTTTAGTTTTAACCATCTTCCCGCATGAGTTCAAACTTTACCAAACAAACTCTTAAAAACATTTTTAGTTCTTTTTTAAGACAAAAGATAATAATAGACCAAAAAAATATTAAAACCATTCAATTAATGAGTCTACTATTAAATAAAAAATCATACAAGATTTGCCCTTAAAGGAATTTTTTTATCTTTTAAATTTTTATAACCCATAAAAGAAAAGAAAAAAGAATGATAAATAGGAAAATTTTAATAAAATCATTCAATATATGTTAAATGATTTTATAATAAAATAAAGAACACAAAAAATAATTCCAAAATAAAAATAAAAAGCTTGTTATTTTACAAAATTTGCCTTATGCATACTATCAAAGAAAAAAAAATAGTTTTAAAATAACTTTTTCTTTTCTAATATATACATCTCAAAGTGAAGTCTTTTTTCCGATCCTTGTGCATTAATTTTTGCATCTAGTTAACTATTTAAAAAATAAAAAATAAAAAATAAAAAATGATTTATTATATAAATTTTGCATTATTCACAAAACTGAGGAAAAAAAATTTAAATAGCTTATGTATTGAATTAAAGCTATTTTTTTGGCTCAAGATATATATATATATATATATATATATTTTTAAAAAGCTAACATTTAAAAATATAAAACAAAAAATAAAAAATAATTAGAGATAAGGCATTGTTTGGCAAGTCATGGAAAAAAATGAGTAAAAGTATACCTTTACGAGAGTGTTTGGGATTTATGCTAAAACTCTAAGAAAAAAATGACATTCTACCAATACTTTTATCTCATATTTTAACTAATGTAGAGCTGCCACCGGATCATGTGGGGCCTGAAATGTTGAAAGACCTGTAGTGTGTTTATGGCCCATTTGGATTGACTTTTTTTAGAATTGTTTTCTTTAACAGCTTTTGAAAAATAGTCTTTTTTAAGAAAATAAAAATTTTGACTTCTTAAAAAAGTTATATTTGAGTTTTTTTAGAGTTTCAGTTTTTTTGAAAATCAAATCAAATAATTATTACAAATTTAATGTAACTTTTTACGAAAAAAATTTATTTTTTTATGAACAAAAGCCAATCCAAACAGGCCCTTATTTATCTTATGATTATCTATTTTAAGTTTCCCTAGGAGGGGTGGTTGTCAGAGTTGATACTCAACGTCGTTTTAGCAACACCACCATTTTTTATAGCGACGGCCATTACACAAAAAAGCAGCTTTGTGCATGTTGTTGATGGTGATTGGTGAATAGCCTTTAATAGAGAGATTCTTATCATAAATATGTATATAAGTAATGTTCTTAAAAGTTAAAATTTTTCCATGGGGTAGGATGATCGATAGAAGAGAAGATACGGGGATATCTCTTCAGTTCTCTCGCATTCTCACTTTCTTTTAGAATTATTAAAAAGAAAAACGAAAAGTTCAAGTCTTGTGTTTCAAGTCTTGTGTTAAAGTGCCAATTAGTAATTATAGACTAGCAAGTGGCCTTTTACTCTCAATTGCTTTACGCTTCATAATGGTGCAACCGTGAATTGTTGCTTTGTCGACCCCGCTTGCCTTGTTTAGGTAAAAATGATACTAGTTGTTTTTTCAATTGTTTCACACAAAAAATTATACCTTTTAAATTAATTATATAAAATCTTTTATTGTACTTTTTAACACAAATTGTTTATTTAAAAGAGACCCATGTAATTTGTTAATACGATATGTTAAAGTTGGGTTTTAATTTAATCTTATTCATTCATGTATATATAATAATTTATTGGCAAAGATCAATATAATTTTGGTTATCTACTTTCTTCTTACAATCAATCAACTCGTCATTTCAAGACTAATTCTTCAAAGCAAATCGCATTTAAAGGAGTGTTAAACCCTATATTTTATTGGCCATGATTCTTAGTAGTTGTTATTATAGACAACATTACGTGCTTGTGGTGTTAAACCCTATATTTTATCATTATAGAGTTTACTAGTAGTTAAAAGCTCTTTGTTAATTTATTGGGCTATGTACAAAAGGAGTTCAAAAGAGAAGTTGCGCATAGAGAATCTAAGAAATTGACTTTTTGGAAGGCCATCATGAGCTAATGCGTTTCGTGTAGTCGTCGTTTCTTTTATGCTAAGAAAAGGGTTTCAGAATTTTCAAATGTTTAGGTTAGATTTCAATGATTTCAAGTTAAAGTATTATATTAAATTTGTAAAAAAGAGTTGGTTGTTAATTTGGTTATTGTATTTAACACAACTCTTTACGTGTAGAGAAGAAAGAGATGTGAAAAAAGAGCTACAAATGGAGAATCTAAGAAATTAAATTGACCTTTTGAAGGCTATTGAGCGCTAATGTATTTCATGTTAGAGGGTGTTTGGCTTGGCTTATTTTGGTACTTATAATTATTTTTAAAAAAAATACCTTCTCACATACTTTTTATTATTTGGTACTTATAAGCCACAAATAAGCAAAGCCAAATAGCCTCTAAGTCATTTTTTTAGGCTAGGAAATAGAAGGGCTTTAGAAATTACAAATTGTTAGGTTAGGTTTTTGATCCGTGATTTGAGATTAAAATGCTAAATGATTATTTCTTTTAAAAATTTGAACATATAGAGAAAGGTCTTTTATATTTTGATTGTGTTTAGCACACCTCTCATATTTGTTTATTGTGCTTAATACATCCCTCACATGTAGAGTTAATTGTTTTTAACTCTGCTTTAGATAGGTAGCAAAATGAGTTAAACCCAATACTTTTTGGTGTTTAAGGCTGTAATGCTATAATAACGGTCCATTTATAAAAATTCAAATCTAGAAAGGGAATTTTGTTATTTTTGTTTATTATGCTTAACACGAAGTATATATCATATTACATGCATTTGCTTCTTTTTTTCTTTTTTTTTCTGGTCATTCATATGCATATAGTTTGTAGTTGTATTCCGGCTCCAACCATCTCTTCTTTGTGTCATTGTGCGAGCCATCAAGTGGCACGGAGCTGTAATGAGCCACAAGCATTAGTATCTCAAATCTATATTAATTTTGTTAAGTTTACATTCATTTCCTAATAAAATTAAATTCTCTACTATTATCAACACAAATTTAATATTAAAAAAAAATTTGATTAGATCGGTACTCCAGGTAATCAAATGGGCATTGATATGCTGGATTGTATGTAAAACTTGAGGGCCTTTAAGTTGTGATCTAGAGTTAGTTTGAAAAACTAAGGTTGGTCATTGATCACCTTTTCAAACATTTTTTGCCCTTGAATCACGAGAAAAGTGGTTTTTGTTGACCCCATCATTTTAAGTGATTTCTCGTCTGAATTGTTCCGGACCCGAAGTCCCAACACAGATTCCATAATGAGACAAAGATCTTTTCTCCTTGATTAGAACCTCAATATTTAACCAACATGAGAAGGTAGTATGTGAATTGTGATAATAGGAGTGATCGATGTCTCCGTTCCATGCTTGGTTGTGCTGGCCTTGTGTTCTCTCTTAGCAAATTTACGCACAGTCGTATAAATTCATTTGGCCACTAAAATTGTTTGAAGTCATATATTACATGTTACTCTTTTTCTTTTTTCTTTCGTAAGAAAGTATGCTAAACAAAATGGTGATCATTCTTAGAGTTGTAACTCCTCTGACATCCTCTCTCAATAGTTTCTCAATTGTATCTGGTGGTCTTCAAGCATATAGCTCCTAATAAAAGTGTTAAACCAAAATTTACAAGTCAATCCGCATACATATTTGTGTCCTGTAAATGCATGATAAATGACATTAGATTTGTCTCAACATCTTTCTATACTCCTCCACAATAGGTAGAGTGGGGTCCAATTGTTGGTATTACCCACACATGTTACTCTTTCATTGAGCATGCCTAAAACAATAATAGTCACAAGATCACACATTCCTTCTACACCATCAAGTATTATTTTTTGTCATTCATAGAAGAGTAAAATACATTCTATCCTCAGTATTTTTTAAAATTGTATAAAATCTCATATGATTTTAATTTTTAAAATTCGTTAATACCCCCTATATACTATTAAAAAAACTACTATTGATATTTCCCATATTATAAGAAATCTTGTAGAATCATACCAAATATTTAGAGTTTTGTACAACATTCTTTATGGTATAAAGATATTAGCAAATTTGAAATAAAATGAGTTTTATGCGATTTTAATAAAACATACAAGGTAAAGATACTGTTCACAGAATACCGTCCTTTACACTGATACACATATGCGCAGCCTTGATCAATGTATCCTCGTGTGGTTGTATATTGAGTATGGAATTGTATATTATAACCAATGCTATCACATGCAAGACGTACTTCTATGAAAATGAGTTAATGACCCATGCATATTCAGTGAATTATCTATTAGACATGTTTCGGAACGAACTGGTACTAAGCAGCAGTAAAATTACAAGATCTGCCACTCATGCACATTTCTGTTTAACATTTCACCTGGTCATGGGGCCTCTAGTCAGGTGGGAAAGGGGTTCACCTTTGGTTAACCCTTTTACGAGTAAAATTACAAAATAGTAAATCAGTAATAAGTAGTTATATGTGTTGCAATGATTGCCTTTGGAAACCAAAACTCTTCGTGAGTTTTTTGTTCTTTTTTTTTTTTCCACTGTAATAATAGAAGAAAGAGAAAGTTAATATGGAATTGCTTTTAATTTGCTGTCTGACCAGCAAAAGGGAAAAAATACAAAGAAAATACGAGCAAAAACTTTCTGCTGCACTTCAGCTGTATGCATGTGGCTTGTACAGCTTCAGAATATTTACTTGTTTTGGAGCCTTTGGATGTAAGTATATGCATTTGACCTCCACCATGCATGCCCCATGTGTGCGACATATCGCATCAGTTCTTATCTGTATTATTGAAGTAATAGCAATGCCATCATCTTGAAACTCTTCAAAATTCATGGAGAAGAACACAAAGTGGTGCACTCATAAAATTAGTGAAAAAGGCTGAATTGATAGAGATCTGTGGTGATTGGTGAAGGCCATCAGGGAATGGTATATAGTGGATTTTTTTTAACCTAATTTTTGAATTCCCTCGCAAAAGTAACCATTTTTTTATGGATTTTCAAAAATAACACCTTTTTACACTCAAAATGCGTGCGGCGCACTAGTAGAGAGCAGGCGGACTCCCAGCGTGATAGCGCACCTTAAAGTAGGGTCACACAATAAATATTCATTACATAACAACATTTCAAGCTTACAACTAAGTAAACAAAATAAGATTACATACTTTTGGAATACTTAAATCACACTAATACACATAACAATATCATTCATACTAACTACATGCTAGGTGCTTTGATTATTGGCCAGTTGGAACAGTGTGGCCTTGCTAACTGCATGCTGTACCCCTTCGTCGTCCACCTTGGTCTGAGCGATCCATCTCGTTTCAAATGCGCTGGCCTCCGGCCCGCCCTATTCTCTGGCGAACCCGACGGTGTTTTGGTTGCAACGTCTATCTAAGCACTGGAGACCAATAAAATTGATGTTCAAGGGACTCGAATGTTCTTCAATAGGTCTCCTTGTACGCTTCCACCGTCAATTCCTGAGGTATCATGTCTGAAATATTAAAATCTTTATACCAGGCAATAGTTAATACATGTGAGCATGGCAAGTAATAGGCAATCCACTTAACGCATGTACATGTCCTTTCTTCCTAATTGTCAACCTATTCTGGCAGATTCTCGTTGTACTGCATCGACAATTGACCGACCTGGTACTTTCCATCTTGTCTGAAATGTAGTACATGATGTCGATGTGACAAAGTCTCTCACTTCTCATACAGTTCCTTCACTTTACTTGGGAAATGACGACCCTCACTCTCCAAGTGCATCGCGTAGACCAACAGATCATGAAAATATCCCTTTAGCTTCGTAAAAGTGTTAGTTACAAAGGCTGTGATAGGTAACTCCTGGCACCTATGAGGACACCGTTAAAGCATTCAACATTATTTGTGGTCATCACACCCCGTCTGTACCCCTCATCAGCACTCATGGTCCATGTCTCGGCAAAGATGTCAGATAGGAACTTGTGTACCCGTCTGCCAAAACCAGTTTGAGTTGGGTCAATAGCAAGGATCATGTTCATAGCAACTCGATGCTTACATGCTTAACATTCTCGACCAGCTATCTAACACGTCTTTAATGGACTACTGCCGCCATCTTTTCATCACATTGCTTTTGAGATGTCTCAAGCAATGTGATGTTTTATTTCAAGTTGGTCGTCATGTGTAACCCATTCGATTATAGAGGTGGTGCCTGCATGCCTATCGGATATAATGCATTCCTGGGTTATATCAGTAAAAAAATTCTCTCGTAACTACTATAGGACCCATGATCAACTGCATGTCGTCTCCGCATCGACAATGGCAAATGCCAATAGCAATACCTAGCTGTTGGCATCAGTGGTTAATGCAACTGAAAAATGACCCTTATACTTTCCCTGTAAGTGTGTGCCATCAAGCAAAAACCACTAGTTTACAATGCCTCCATACCGTGATACATAGACCGAATACCCAAAACACATAGTCGAAAATTTTTTCGTCTTACAGTGAACCCTTATCGAACTTATACCTTACAATGGTCCTTGGATTCTTGGCCATCACAGCACCAAGAAAGCGTGGAAGCATTTGGTAGGACGTGTCTCAATTGCCATAGACTAGTTCAATTGCTTTATTCGGCCATTCCAGGCCTTCCTATATGTGATATCCACGTTAAGCTTTTCTTTTATATGAGCTTGGATTAGACCTACTCGTAATCAACCTTCTTAGCAATGAAATGCCTTACCAAATAACTGACCAAACCAAAAGTCGATTTTTGTGCCTAGACCCAAATGTTTGACCCATATAATATCCGTGGCTTCCTACTGTATGATATCGAACTAATATGCATTGCTTTTTTCATGACACATACAAACCAGGGGCATGCTGCTTTTCAACTATCCGTTTTACTACAATGTAGCTTCCATAGGGTCCTGGTTGACTTCACAACCCTGTATCACATCAACCTTTGACAGGAACACCATGTGTTTGGCCAAATCCATTCGATTAGGGTCCCATACCAGGCACTTAGGTTCTTCATAGATGCTAGTCAAGGAGAATCCAGTCTTGGCAGTATGGAATTCTACTGGTTTTTTCTCTTCAACCTCTGGCGCTACACCTTCATCTGATCTAGGGACATTGTTCTCAATTTGGTAGTTTAAACTCGCCTTTGAGACAACATCTTCCTGATCATTCAACTCTACATCCTTGTCTTCTTCGTCTGTCTCTGACAAAACCATATATGTTGCGACGTAAACTTCTTCTCTGTGCCATCACCATAATTACAGGGTTCTCCTACTTTAAATGTAGACTATGGTTGCGGGGAAAGGAAAATGTGGCAAACTTCGTGATTATTGTGGGAATATTGAACTATTCATTGTCATGATATGATGGTGTTACATTTAGATCTGGCATGCTGAACTCCAATGGGACGCTAGTAGCTGGTTGCGGCACGTACACGTCGTCATTTTGTACGTCCATGATTATGTGTGCTACACGATGATTCTAGTCACAGCGAGTGGTTACTTATATGTCCCACATATCTTCATTGTCAGTAATTGCACTCGAATAATAATATACCTGAAGTAAGTTAGCATCCCATCCAGGGTCACGAACTTACAATAGCACTAGTTAACTTTATCAATAGTTGGACGTAAACCAAGCTTCCTAATTACACGAGATACAAATGCAGTGTATGTAGTATTAAGAAGAATCTTGATTTTTTGTGGTAATTTGGACTCATGTAGTCGAGACTGTAATCCGTTATAATTCTTTGACCACCGTAGTATAAAAGAACAATAACTTCACTTGAATTCATTCTTTTAGGTGATTTAGTGAGGAAAAGAGTTGAAGGAATTCTAATGACTACGGTAGAAACTTGGTTAGAATGTTGAATGAGCCAGGGGAGGGAAGGGTAGGGGTTCATATAGGTGAAAAAGGGACTCTGGGAGTTAGATTTGTTAATATTTTTTGTCCCTCTGTATCCCATGAAATGATTCGAGCATGACCGGTGGTAGGAAATATATTTGGTCACTAAAACGGACTCTCATTATGCGTTTCTAACTCCCAGAGTGCGGAACTAACCCGTAAAGTGCGCTAGGGCGAATAAATTCTGGTCACTTTGGGCAGAGAATCTTTGGAAAAGCCGTCAAAACCCTAAATGAATACTGGGAGGGCATTTCAAACATCAGGAGTGCAACCTTACCCTAGGATTGAGACCTTACTCTAGGAGTGCGCCTGGAGCACGTTGGGAGTCTGTCTGCTTATTGGGAGTGCATCGCACCCACGCTGGGTATAAGAATGGGTTATTTCTGAAAACCTATAAAAAATGGGTTACTTTCACATTTGAATTTAAAAATTGGGTCAAAAAAATTCCATATATAGTTCTATGACTGCTTCAATCAGCTAGAAATGAATTTCAGGAAAACTACAAGCAATAGTAAAATTAGTGAAAAAGTCACTAGTTTCTCTTATAGTATGAAGCAGAGTATAAGCAATATGAAGCATGGAAGAAATGAGTATTTTAATATTTTTATTTATTATTGTTGGTCAATTTTTATAGTTAATGTAATGATAAAATATGAATATATTTTCTAAATCTAGTTTATAAAATATGAATATATTTTCTAAATCTAGTTTACTTTTTAATATTTTTATGATAGATTTGCATTAATTGAATAGAACATTCAAACCAGGAATGTATGAGAGAAAATTGAAGTAACAGAATAATTGTGGATCATTGTTTAATAAATTGTAATTGTACATACAGGTATTTATAGAGCTTAGGCTAACTCTAACAACTTTCTTATTTTTTATTTACATTGAGCAAGTCAAATTCATCATTTCTGTATTTATGGGCCCTTATATTAGTTTTACTCTAATAGTTTCCTTACTTTTTCTTTTTTATAGGCTTCCTATTCCAGTTTACTCCAACAATGTCCTTATTTTTCATTCCCTATTTATAATTTCACTTTTAATACTTGCTTATTTATCTTTAATTCGTATTATCTTATTATCATTTTATATAAAAAAATCTTGAATATATTATTAAAAAATTACATATTAATTTAAAAAATTAATTATTAACATTAATATTTAATTGTTGTAATTAATTTTTAATTTATTTTCTTCCCATCAATTTTTTGGTCAAATCGATTGCTTTCTTTCTTATTTATCTTTAATATGTAATTATCTTATTATACATTTTTTTTAAAAAAATCTTTTAATATAATATTAAAAAATTAATTATTAAAATAACAAAGTTTGATTGTACGGAAATAAAATTTGGGGAGGCTTGTTTTGCTCAACAAATTTGGGAAGATAAGGAGCCATGAAAATGGCAAGTCATTTGGCAAGGCTATTGAAAAGAAATACAAGTTGTTAACTTATTAAAAATGGGGAGGGGGTATTTAGCAAAGCTGTTAGACTCAACCTTAGAGTCTATTTGACCTGCCTTTTAGACTCAAAAGACTTTCTGTGAGTTTAAAAATTGAAACTGATTTGTTTGGAAAGTTTTTAAAATTGCCTTTATATAAATGTTGAAGCTGAAAAAGGCTGAACAACTAGATTCTCCAAATTAGAGCTTTTTGAAAATGGCTTCTGAAAAGCTTTTTTTACATCATTTTAAAAATTATTTTTTTCTTCTTTTCTCAAAAATATTACTCCATAATTTTGAAATTTTAATATTGCCCTCAAAATAGCTAAAAGCTCAACTCTTAAAGTATCAGGCCAAACAATCAATGGCTTTTATTCAATAGTAATTTTAACTAAAGCTTTACAGCTTAACAATTGAAATCTTATTGCTAAGCCAAATAGAGCTTTAGAGTGCATCACAGACTTGCCAATTCATCACTTAACTAGTCATTCTGTTGATAACTAATTGATACACTTCTCTACTTAACGGATGTTAAGTACATTACTTCAAAGCCTGTAGTACAACACTTAGATTTTTTAGCTCAATGCTTTCTCTTCCTTAATTATCAGCCCCTTTAAGTTAAGCCTAGGAGCTATTGCAGAAAGCTTTGACCAGATGTAAAGATAGGTAGAAAATGGAAAAGCTTTGGTTAGCATATTTGTAAAATGTTTGTGCTGTTGATATGATAAATGATTAGTTGCTTAGATTGAAGTTGCTCCTTAGTAAAATGATAGTTGAAAGCAAAATGCTTGATTCTTGAATGATAAACTAGATTTGCAGTAAGGAATGGTAGATTGGTTATCAAACCATAGCTGAAGGGTTTGTTGTGAAATGCCTAGATCTTATAGAATAAAGGTCAACCATTTAATCTTTGCAATAGCTATAGCCATGCTCATATCTTCTGCTTCCTTAAAAGATTTTGAAATAGTAGGCTATTTCTTAAATGTCCAAGAAATGAGATTCAGGCCTAAGAGTATTGCAAAACCAATTTTAGACATTTTTTTAACATGATCTTTCCCCTAGTCAGAGTCTGAGAAGGCCTTGAGATGAATGCTCTACAGGAAAATTGAAGGCATGTAATAATTGTTCCTTGAACATCTCTAAGAAGCCTTTTTAATGCAGTATAACGATGTTGAGAAGAAGTGTGCATATGCTAGCACACTCGATTGATAGCAAATTGAATGTCTTGTCTAGTTTTTGTAAGATATTGCAAGGTGTTGAATATATTGGTTTATATATTGATTTACTTATGTTTTGATGATACCATAATTGTGTTCTGTTATCTAAATTGCTAGTAGATTTTAGTATATTGAATATTTTATACAATAGCATTCTTGAGCAAAGAAAGGAGAAGGAGGATGGTTATGGAGCATGGTTCATGAAGATTGAAGTATCTTGAAGTTGTCTTGTTGTTGTAGCTCTTTTCCTCTTTCTTAGTCTTATGTTAAGTTGATCTTAGTACATAAGCAAAATGATATAAGCTCAATAACCTAGTGTATTGCATGCATTCTTCATGCATTTTGTGTTGGAAAATTTCTCTTTAAAGTGGGCTACCGTTAATTATTTTTTAGTTTTATAAAATAGGCTGAATATCTAGTTCACAAGTTGGGCTTTGTAATCATATTGGTTTTAGCTTATCTCATAAATCCATACGGTTCTTTTATGCATAGACCCTTATATTCTGATAAATCCTTTTATAGGTAAGACTATCACAATTTATTATAAACAGGGTTAGGTCCCCTCTCCTATTCTTAACCTTAACAGTTTGTTTCCCATAGACATCTGTTAATCTTGAATAAAGCAGGGAGAGGAAGATCCTAGCCTAAATTAGTTAACAGTTTTCTTTAACATTATGTCATTGAATAATTCATCTACAATAATAGCTCAAATAGGTACGTGCTTCCACTGTCAATTATGTCTTTGAATTTATTACTGTAAATTCATGTATTTGATCCTTACATTGCTCTTACATTTTGCTAATAATTCTCTCTTTATACTTGATTATCTTTTCTCCTTATACATGTTTATATATCCTTTCTATCTTCTTATACTTATCATTATATGATGTGCACATACTTTCCCTTGCATTCAAATATCATTTCTTACAAAAAATATAGACTTGAAATACATATCTTTGCATTTTGAAGTTGCATGTACTATAGCATACATTATTTGATACTTTGGATACTATATATGCTTATATGTCTGTATAAATTTGCATGGCTTTGTAGTAAAAGTGTATTACTTTGAGTATAAAACTTAAATTATACATATATATATATATATATATGTGTGTGTTTTTGTATAAGTCAATTACCCATTGGATAATAGCATTGCACAAAAGCTTCTTTCTTACGCAAAAAATTTGAAAAATCTTATTTTTGATCTTGCATTTAATGTTTAGAAGATTAGTTTTAGCTCGTATTTATTGTTGACTTGATCATATTGGAATAGTAGTAGCATTAAGCTTGCAAAATCTGTAGAAAAACATGGGTTACTGTTGATAAGATACAAAGTTACTTTTTGGTCAAAAAAGTTATCTACTCTTTCAAGCTCTTTCTGCAACTACCAGAACACTTAGGCAGTCAAGCAGTAGTGTGCTCTAAAAGAAACAGAGAGCACATTAGCTCTATCGGAACACCTAGGCGGTAAGCCGGTAAGGAGCTCTAGTATGAACTTTTAAGCTACTGGAACTACCGGCACACCTAGGGGGTACACCAGTAACGTGCTCCAGTAACTTCTTTTGAGCTCTTTAAAATTTGACCTTGGGAGACTTACTTTTTGGACTTATAAATGTATCTTTCTTCTCCCAACTCAGATATAACTTAATCAAAATATATCTACAAGCTCTCTAGCATTCAATTCACTCTCTTTTCTGCAATCTTGTTTCATTTACTGCTATATTCATTGGTTGCATATTATTGGCATTCGTTGATCAACTTCTTGAGCTCATAAATTGCTTATCTCCTTATAGCAGCATATGAAGGTTTAAATACCTTTGTACACTTATTCACAAGAAGTTCTTGTATTCCAAACTCTCTACTATTACATTAGATGTGAGTTTTTTTCACTCTTAGGTAGCATAGTTGTGAGGAACTTCTCTCAAGAGTAAAAGGTTGAAATCTTCAAGTATTGGGTTAATACTTGTGGTCCTTGTAGTGAAACAAGGACTGTGATTGTTGTTCTACTATTCTAGAATGTACTAAGCAAGAAATCGATTCATTAGTAAAGTTTTGAAACCCTAAGGGAAGACCTTAAGTAGTAGACTAAGCCTTTGGGAGTTTGAACTACTTTAAATAGCTGCGTTTGATCTTCTTAACCCTATACCCTTTATATTTCAAGTATTTATTTTGAATGTTGTATATGCTTTTGCTTGAATACTTGTTAAGAGTTTTTAAGTGCTTATTTGTGCCAATAATCCAATTCATCCCCTCCCTCTCTTGGATTCATTCTCTGGGCAATATAAGCACCTGTAATGCTCTTAAACTAAGTAGGAGAATGGTGATTAAGACTCTATAGAGGAAGAATGAGGTACTATTAAGGTGGAAACAAGTTTGCATAATGACACCCCAGCCTTGTTAAGAATATTAGAGACATATTTATGCTAGTTTAATATTAGACCTACATTATTATAGTGAACTTTGAGGCCGAGGAAAATGACATAAGACCAAGATCTTTAATAGCAAACCAACTAGCCATTTGAGCAATGAGAGTTTTAACCAAGTCTGTAGAAGATCTTGTGACTAAGATATAATCCACATAATCAGAAGTATCAAAACATGTGATCCTTGATGTTTAATAAACAGGGATGTATTTGTTTGACTACATTTGAAACCTTGATTAACCAAGAATCCAACCAAGATTTGGTACTAGGCCCTTAGAGCCTACTTAAGGCATACAATGATTTCTCAACTGAACACATATAATCAGGATAATCACTGCTAACAAACCTTGAGGTTACTACATTTAGACCTCTTCTTACAAATGACCATAAAGAAAGGCACTTAAGAAATCAAATTGTTTGATTTCCCATTGTGAAGAAAGAGCCAATGAGATAACCACCCTGGTTGTTTGCATCTTAACCACTAGACTAAAAGTTTCTTAATCATCCACTCTATAAGAATGATGGAATCCCCTAACTACCAACGTAGACTTATATCTTGCTACTGATCCATCAACATTTCTTTTGATTTTATACACCTATTTGTAGCCCTATGGGTTGTTTTTGAGAAGTTAAGGCACTAATTCCCAAGTCCTTTGATCTTGTAATGCCTTAAATTCTTCTACCGTAGTAGCCAATGACAATTCTTGAATGCCTCTTTAAATGTTTCTAGCTTAGTTGATTGAATAAATGATAGAGGAATTGATGGAAAATAATTTTGGTTTCAAGGATCCAGTTTTGGACCTCGTTATCATGAGATGTTGCAAGGTGGTTTAAGAAATGGGTACAGGTGTAGCAAATTGTATATGCAGAAAAACATGATCTGCAAGAGATATTAGCATTGAAGGATGATTAATGGAGTTAGAATTAAAGAACCAAGAATAGATTGGATAGACTCAACATGTGAAGAGGAATTGGAACTTAAAACTTGAGACTGTCCAGCAGACTCTAAGGAAGATGAACTAAAAGACAGAGACATTAGACAAAATAGATTGCATAGAGTGTTCTATAGATAGAAATTGGGGAATAGATGAGATAGAAGAAGAGTCCATCAAAGTAAAAGTTGGAGCAAAGGATAAAACTCCAACAAAAGAAGAAGCAAGTGGAAAGATAAACTCAGAGAACTTAACGTGTCTAGATATAAACATCTCTTGAGATTTGGGTTCGAAGCATTTAAAACCTTTAAAAATAGATAAGTATCCTAGCAAGATTCATGGCATGGACCTAGATTCAAGTTTGTTTCTTGTATATGGCCTAAGCTAGGAAACACAAGCATCCAAACACCCTGAGATGATCGTATTTAAGTGGTTTTTGATGGATGCAATCAAAAAAGGACTTGTTTTGAAGGATAGGTTTGGCATTTTGTTGATTAAGTAATTTGTAATGGCTAATGCTTCAAGCCAGAATGAATTTGGCATAGAAGCCTAATCTAAGAGAGTGAGAGTAGTCTCAATGAGACGTCTGTGCTTTCTTTCAACCCTGCGATTCTACTAAGGAGTGTGTGGATAGGAGGTTTCGTGAAGGATTTCATTAGATTGGAGATATGTATATCAAACTTAGCATTAACAAACTCACTACCATTATCAACCCTTAGTACTTTAAGTTAAGCATTAAATTATGTTAAAAATAAGTTTGTGAAAGGCATAAAACTTGAATAAATATCAACCTCAGAATGAAAATGATAAAGCAATGTATATCTAGAATAGTCATCTACAAACAAGAGTATTTGAATTTCTAGAAAGAATTAACACTTATAGCCCCCCATACATTTGAATGTACAATCTCAAAAAGCTAACAAACAATAGAACTAGACAATTGAAAAGGTGATCTATGAATCTTAGAAATTGTACATGTTTCACTGAGAAGCTTATTGGAAGAAATTGGAAATTGAAATATGGAAGCCATCTGGTGCATAACTTGATGAAATGGATGGCCTAATCTCTTATGCTAGAAAGCAAAGTTGGTTAGGCTAGCTTTAGTGGTAAGGTAGAAAAAGGCTTGAGGAATTGATGGAACGGGGTTAGAAAAAGGAAGCACATAGAGCTTATCCTTACAAGGGCCCTTGTACTTGATTTGCTTCGTAGTATTGTCTAGGATTTTGACCTCCATAGAGAAAACAATAGTTGAATTATTGTCTTTAGCAAGCTAATATGCTAAAAGTAAATTGCATGGAATTCTAGAAACATGAAGCATATTAAGAAGACAAAGAGAAGAAGAGCAAGTTGAGAGAATACTAATTCTAGTGTGAGCTATTGGTAGTGACGATCCATTGCCCACTATAATTGATTCATCCCCTTCATATGAAGTGTAGAAGTAAAGTTAGACAAATCAGCTGTGTCATGATGAGTGGCACTAGAATCAAACATCCAAGAACTACCCATAGCATTAGGCTGAGCAGTTTAAACTGCCAAGGCTTGTTTAGATGGTTTCATGTTAGCACAGGTTATAATTATTTCATGCTATGCCATCAAGAGCCATACGGTTCTTTTTTCCACAGATCTAACAAATAACAAGACCAGATAGAGGAGTAGATGCACCTATAATAGTGGAAGGCACTTGATTATAAGAAATGTTCTTAGGTTGGTTGGATGTGGGAAAACCTCTTCCAAGACACCTCTTGCAGGACCTAAACTTTTGTCTCCTTTAGCACCATGTTTTTTTCAGTCCTTTTTAGAAGGTAAGTACTTTGAGTGTGAAATATAGGATGAATAGTAGAATTGAAAGAATCCTGCAGGGTAAGATTCTTTGACAAAAGTATCAACTCTTCATTAATAAGCATGCTAGACAATTCAAAGAGAGACAATAAAGAGGTATTAATTCTTCTAATGTTTTGAGTTGACATACTCAGTAGGCAACCCTCTTAAAATAGAATGACTTAAGTCCTCTTGAGCAATAATCTCAAAGACAACAACAAAACTATCAGTAATATTCTTGTTTTTGACAAATCAGCCTAATTAATGATTTATTATTTCTGTTAAATATACCCTATGATTAGTTTTTATTCCTATTAAATAAATTATTTCACATGCAATGTTTAAGAGATATATGTGTGTGTGTGTGTGTGTTTACCAATTTAATGTATTATTCTATTTTGAGTACTAAATTTATTTATTATTAATAAATGACAAAAAATGAATATTCAAATTGACCAAGTATTGACTACATATATTGTAATTAGAGCTGATGTATGAAGCATAGTTCCCAAACTTGCAATGTGTAAAAGTCATGCATGAATGCATGTATGTATATCATTCATGAATTTGACCAATATGACGATTAAATTCATTCATCAATATGGCCATTAAAGTTGGAGGAAAAAAAACGATATAAGAAACTTTATCAGCATCATTGACATGTTCAAAAATACAAGTACATTAGATTCTGATTTTGCAAATATGATAAAATCTCTACATTAAAAGATCTATCCAATTTCGAGTTGTGAGTATGTGGAGTAGAATCGGAAATGTTGCTTTTAGATTCTGAGGTAAGTCTTTTTTTTTATTATTATTGTTTGGTTGGGGGTGGTGGTATGGTATGAAATCTAGTTTACAAAGATGAGGTTAGCTCAAGAATCCAACTAATAAATTAGCAAAAACTTTAATTGAATAGATCGATAATTTATTTTTGGTCAAATAAATTTTGGAAGATTCGTATTGAATTCAAAATGATTATAAATGCTCATATGTTAAAAAAGTTAATCGTAAAATTAAGTTTAATTTAAACCCTGACTATGCACGGGCGCATATTCTCATATAGAGATAAAGAAATTTTTTTATATATATAGATATTTTAACCCGACTGAATAATTCTTTCCCTAGAAAAAGAAGAATATGGAGTAGTACTTCTGTGTATAATGGGATAATTGAAGATAAAAGACATTGATTAAGGGATAGATTGAAACTTTTGACCTCCTTTTTTTCTCGGTTAATTTTTCTTTCGTTTGAAATTAATAGGATTAGATTGATGTTAAATTTTCTAGAAAAGATTTTGATTTATCCATTAGAATAAAGCATATAAAATAGATATATAAACATGCGTCTTTTACTTTTCGCACATGAAATGGAGGTCTGAAAAAGATTGAGGAAGAGGAAGACATGACCACATTGCAACCTTTCACCAAAGTCCCCAAGAAGGAAATGAGACAAACAAGATCAAATTGAGATCCCCCACTGTGTAATGGAGAGGGACCAAGATGTCTTATTCACTCTTTATATATTAATGATGTGTTCTCGATATACTTATCTGAAATCTTAAATCTAAAAAACATACGAATATTTAAGATTTCAAATAAGCATATAACAAACACGACATAAATAGTTCTTGATACATCATAACATGCATACCATATGTTACACATGTTTCTTTTAATGAAGTTGTACCAAGTGTTGAGCAAAAGTGTGTATAGTAATAAGTATGATTCCCAGGAGAACTACAGTTGCAAAGTTACTTAAAGCAAAGATTGAGATGAAGAAGAAGAAGGGGCATGAAAAGGTTTTATTCCACCTTTTATGACCAATGAAAGAATTGATAAGTCATATGACTAATAACAAGACTAATCTCAAGAATCTGTAGCTATAAACCCAGACTAAGTTTTATCTCACTATGTAGAATAGCTATATAAATCCAACCGCACCCCTCAGTGCTATAAACTGTGTGGCACCTATGTATGAATGGAAAATAAAACCTAAAAATTGCAGCCTCTCCTCACAAAATAAAGAGAATGCCTGCTCATACAAAAATTCTACTTCAAAAAGCTATGGATTATCAAGCCATTTCAGACATGAACAAGCGATTAATGTCACCATTTGTTAGTGTAGAACCTTCATTCCAACGTGGTTTGAACATTAAGGGCAGAGGAGGACCAAAAAAATCTGCTGGTCAATCTGATACCTTCAGTTTCATTTGGTGCACTTCCTTACCCTTTCCCTAACTTTGAGATTTTGTTACAAACCAGCTATGAACTGCCTGTAGGAGGCTCATTACGCACTTGACGAACAAACTGTCCTTTTAACCGTGGGCGTTGTTCAGCAAGTTTTTTCCTGCTCTCATACCGCACCTGTGGTTAAAAGTTGAGGTTATTTACCGTAAGAACAAAACACTGACAGATTGGTCTTCAATAAAGTTTAAAATGCATATCTGTCTGGATGATCTGATCTTATTGGGAGCAATACATATGACAAAAGGTTGAAATGTACGCATTTATGAATACTTGTCCTGAAGAATCAAAGTGCATATGATTTTTGTAATCGAATATTTGTAAGCAACCAGAGAAAGCAACATGAACAAGCAATGTACTCAATTATGATAGATTATAATTTGTTACATTATTCCTGCCCCAGTTGTATATGCATGATTGTGATGATCTCTCTCAGTCTGACCCATGTAAAGTTTCTAAGATGATGATAATGAGATCAACATACCTTTTTCCCATAGCACCTCTCTTTGCGCTTCAAGCGAAATTTGGTTAAAGCAGCTTCCCTTTGAATAGATCGATGAGAGTTTCCATAATGAGCAGGAAAAGTGTCTTCCTTTCCACATTCTAAGGTCACCTTGACAACTGGATTAACTTTTCCATCGTTTCCATCACTGATGCTGTGGAATTGGCTCACAGTGCAATTACAGAAACTGCTACTTGCAGTCTGATCAGCAGGAGATGAGTGATTTCTGCGATTCTCCAACACTTTGAGTCTATGTTCCTGTCTGTTCTCGCTCTGATCAGTAGCATCACTAGTGATATGATCCATTGGACCACTATAATGCTGTGAATTTCTAGCTTGCTGATTCAGTGGAAGAAATGTGTTTGCCTGATAGGAAGCTTCGTGACGACCAACTGAACCTGGACTCTGCATTGATGAGAGGGCGGATTGCATACAGAATATCGGTGGTACCATAGGACCATAGGCATTGCTCATATTCTCAAACCTTATACCTCTAACTGGAATTGGAGCAGGTAACACTCTCCACTGAGGGCAAGTAAATGCAGTTTCAGCTTGTACCAGTGGAACCTGTCTCTGTGAGCTTACTATTTGAGCATGAGTATCAGGAGTATAATCGAGGGTGTGACTGGATAACTGTTTATCAGAATTGGTTTCATAGCCTTTCTGCTGATTACAAGTGAACTGTTGGGGCTGAACTGCCCTACAAACATACCTGAATTTTCATTTTTCCACTCGTTAGACAAAAAGTTCCCATGACAAAGATGATGTGTGAAGATAGTCATAACACATTGTGTGACAAGGTCAAGGAATGGATAAGAAGAAGAACGAACAGAAAGGATTCACATGAAAACGTCTCCCCTTCTCTCTTGTAGAATAAGCATTTCATGAATTTCAGATGATAAAGTTACATGAAGGTATCTAGAAGTTAAAGATTCAGATGCTTCCAAAAATTTCAAAATCGTGACTGAGACCTCGCTGTTGATGCGAAGAACCCAATCCAGTCCCTTGAGCAACTAATGACACAATTGAACTTGAATACAGATATCTATCAGAAAGAAGCAAGAACTTAGGCAAGTACTTCCATGATGGCATTATAAAAGGAATCAACTTTTAGACGCGTTTTAAATTACCATCATCATAAGTCATCACAAATAAAAACAGCAGATTCACATTCTGTGGAAAGAAACATGATGTTTGCATTCATTTATATGTTCAAGTTCATCTACCCGAAGTGTTGAAAGAAATAAGACATTAGAATTGAAGAGAATGACTTAATACATATTGTATATTTGGCCCTATTTATAACATACAAAGTTTCCTATTTCTCCACTTACCATAATGAAGAATTACCATAACTCTATTACCATATTTCTACTGCTAACACTCCCCCTCAAGCTGGAGTATAAATATCATGCGTGCCCAGCTTGTTACAAATGTACTTTACACGAGGACCCCACAAGGATTTAGTAAAGAGATCTGTTAACTGGTCATTTGAATTGACATGTGACGTAACAATCTCCTTAGCTAACACTTTACTCCTTACAAAGTGACAATCGACTTCAATGTACTTGGTCCTTTCATGGAGACGGGATTGGTTGCAATATGCATTGCTGCTTGGTTATCACATATTAACTTCATAGGCTAACAGCAATCTTCCCCAAGTTCCTTCAGCAAATGTTTCACCTAAATTAACTCACACACCGTTAATGCCATAGCTTTATATTTAAATTCTGTGCTTGAGCGGGCTACGACTGATTGTTTCTTACTTTTCCAAGAGATGAGATTTCCGCCAACGAACACACAGTAGCAAGAGGTGGACCGCCTATCATCCGGACATCCTGCCCAATCTGCGTTAGAATAGCCAACAACGCTCATGCCTTCTCCTCTCTTTTTATATAGCAGCCCTATCCCTGGAGCACTCTTAATGTACTGTAGGATACAAATGACAGCATCCCAATGACTTTTTCGTGGTGAATTCAAGAATTGACTGACCACGCTTACTGCAAAGGAAATATCTGGGCGAGTTACAGTAAGATAATTGAGCTTGCCTACCAACCTTCTGTATCTTCCTGGATCTTTTAATGGCTCCCCTTCATTTCGTAGAAGTTTGACATTTGGGTCCATTAGTGACTCACAAGGTTTGCACCTAAGCATTCCGACTTTTGTCAACATATCAAGCGCATATTTATGCTGAGAAATAAAAATACCTTGATCTGAACGGGCAACTTCAATTCTAAAAAATTAGTGCAATGATCCCAAGTCTTTTGTTTGAAAGTGCTGATGTAAACATGCCTTCAAGTCACATATACCTGTAAGATCATCGCCTGTTATGATAATATCGTCAACATAAACAATTAGTAACAAACGTTTGCTAGCGGAGGTGTGTCGATAAAAGACCGAATGATCGACCCCACATCTTGATAATCCAAACTTGATGACAACCTCACTGAATAGGCCAAACCATGCTCGAGGTGATTGTTTAAGACCATACAATGATTTCTTCAACCGACACACCTTACCGGACTCCCCCTGAGCAACAAACCCTGGTGGTTGCTCCATATATACTTCTTCTTCAAGTGAACCATTAAGGAAAGCATTTGTAATGTCAAGTTGATGAAGTGGCCAGTCAAACATAGCTGCAAGAGCAAGAACAATACGAACCGAAGGCATCTTAGCAACGATGGAAAAGGTATCATCATAATCAACACCATAAACCTGTGTATATCCTTTTGCGATCAGGCAAGCCTTCAAGCAATCCACAGTTCCATCAGGAGAACACTTTACAGTATAGACCCAATGACAACCAACAACGGTCTTCCCACGAGGTAGATCTACCAAATCTCATGTATCATTAGTTTGTAAAGTCGACATCTCTTCCACCATTGCAGCATGCCAACCCTGATGACCAAGCGCCTCTGTTACATTAGACGGGACAGACACAGACGAAAGGGAAGCAACAAACGACCGATACGAAGGTGACAGAGAATGATAGGAAACGAAATTAGATATCGGATGTTTAGTAGTACAAGAGCGAATACCTTTACGAAGTGCAATTGGAGCATCCAAGTCGGAGGGTGGAGGAGACAAAGGATCCAGAGAGGGCGAAGCCAGTGGCACAGGAGCAGCAACAGGTGGGCGATTACATCGATGATAAGTCTTGAGGTCCGGACGATCCAAGCGTGATAGGGCAGGATCGGGGGATGATGGCGCAGGTGAAGGCGGGACATCTAACGGAGCACTAAAGAGGGGCACAGGAAGTGGAAGATCATCAACTACTGATGTAGAGGAATAAGACGTGGATGAAAAGAAGGGTTGAGACTCAAAAAACGTGACATCAGCACAACAAAAGAACTTATTCAACTCAGGAGAATAACAACGGTAGCCTTTTTTATGACGAGCATACCCAAGGAAAACACATTTGATGGCACGTGGACCCAATTTATCAACCCCAGGAGTCAAGATATGAACAAAACAAACACACCCAAATACCTTAGGTGGTAATAAATAAATAGACTGATGGGGAAAAAGAACAGAAAACGGTATTTGGTTTTGAAGAACAGAGGAAGGCATGCGATTGATGAGATAACAGGCACTGAGAACAACATCGTCCCAAAAACGAAAAGGAACATTCATATGAATAAGAAGGGTACGAGCATTCTCAATTAGGTGCCTATTCTTATGCTCAGCAACCCCATTTTGCTGAGGGGTATAAACGCAAGAAGATTGATGTATAATGCCACTATTTTGAAGAAAAGAAGAAAAAGACGTACAAAAATACTCTTTGGCATTGTCACTTTGCAAAATACGGATAGATGCATTAAACTGATTTTTCACTTTAACACAAAAGAGAGAGAACATGAAAAATAACTCAGAACGATCTTTCATTAAATATAACCAAATAACATGAGAATAGTCATCAATAAAACTAACAAAATAACGGTATCCAAACTTGGAAACATGACGACTAGGTCCCCAAATATCAGAATGAACTAATTCAAAAAGCGCATTAGCCCTCTTATTGACACAATTAACAAAAGATGTGCGACTATGTTTACCTAACTGACAAGACTCACAGTTGATATCCCTAACACTACCCAAACTAGGAACCATGTGCTTAAGACTTGAAAGATTGGGATGACCAAGACAGCTATGAATGACTTCAAGAGTGGAAAAAGTGGAAACGGCTGTAAAAGCTGTAGAAGAATCAGTATCAAGGTAGTAAAGGCCACCAAATTCATGCCCTGTGCCAATCCGCTCGCGTGTTCTCTGATCCTGAATAACCATAGAATTAGATGTAAAAGTGACAGAACAATTAAATGATTTAGTTAACTGATTAATAGATAATAAATTGCAAGAGAAATCAGGAAGGTACAAAACGGAAGAAAGGGAGATAGAGGATGTGGGAGACGACGAACCAATACCAGACACAGTAGCGGAAGAACCATTTGCAAGTCTGACCAGGGAGATAGACTTAGGGGGTTGAATAGAAGAGAGAAGAGAACAATTACCGCTCATATGGTCTGAAGCACCAGAGTCTAAAATCCACTTACCAGCATTGGATGAGGACTGAGAAAGATAGGCAGTTGTAGTAAGGGAAACATGTGCAAACAAGGTAGTGGAAGGTTGGGCAGCTTGCTGCAAAGCTTGCAACTGAAGATAATACTTGTACTCTGCTTCAGACAAGTTAAAGGTGGGATAACTGGAGTTGGCTTGCTGCAGTGACGGAGCTGTCGGAGATGATTCTTCATTGTTGACATGGGCGGCATTAGCACTGTTAGAGGGTTGACCGTGCAGATCCCAGCATTTGTCCTTAGTATGTCCCAACTTGTTACAATAGGTGCATTGTGGTCGAGAAGCATTACCAAATTGCCCTCCTCCATGATTACCACCACGACCGTGACTGCGACCACCGCGGGAAGCATTATCCTGACGTCCACCAGGCTGAGGTTGGACAAGCAAAGCAGATTGGTTTGACGGATTTTGGACAGGATTCCTAATAGATGCACGATCAAGGCGCAAATAAACTACAGACATTGACGGTAACTCTGCTCCCCAAAGAATCTGAGATCGAACAGACTCGTACTGAGGAGGAAGGCCACAAAGCATAAGTACAACAAAGTATTATTCACGTTGTTTTCGTGCATCATCAGTTTCAGTAGGGAAGATATCATTGTACTCAGACATGGCACGTCGAAATCGACCAAAATAAACTTGAAGACCACGATCATCCAACTGAATGCGGAGGAGATCATTGACAACATCATAGATGCTACTAACATTGCTGGTATACATCTCTTCTGCCAAAGTCCATATAGCCTTACAAGAAAGACACTCACCAAAGATATCATGCAATTCAGGTTCAATGAATTGCAATAGTAAATTGGTAAGTTGTGCATCAACGTGGCCCCAAGTCCGTTTATTAGCAGCGGACAAAGTAGCTGGAACATCGTTAGTTAAATGGTCTTCCAAGTCTTGCCCTCGAAACCATAACGTAACGGCAGAACACCAACGGAAGTAATTTCGACCAGTGAGTTTGGTCGTAGTAATAGTGGGGGTGCCATTGAATGTGGGTACGACAACAGAGGTAATAGACTCAGTAACAGTAGTAAAATTACTAGTAGTGTTGTTGGAGAGATCCATACTATTCATTAACGCTTAATCAAAATAAAGGGGAAAGGCAAGAAAACCGATTAATAAAGTATAGAAAAAAAAAGAGAACAACCACACTAACAACCTATCATAATATCTTCATTATTGAGGTGTTACTCCTCTATTCCTCTCTCTCTCTCTTTCTATCTCTCTCTCTTTTTTTTTTTGTTTTGGGTTTAAGAGAGGTAGACAACAAAAACCAAAACCATGGACAAACTAAACAAAAAATTCACCGGCGTGAACAGTAACCCGCGTGAACACAGCCTCGCGTGAACAGTGGCCTCGTGTGAACAGTATTATTATTATTATTATTTTTTTGTGTGCAGGATGTTCTGGTGGATTTTGTGGGTGTGAGGGTGGGTGGGTATGTTGGAAAAAATCTTAATGTCTTAACTTAGCTCTAGATACCATGTTGAAAGAAAGAAGATATTAGAATTGAAGAGAATGACTTAATACATATTGTGCATTTGGCCCTATTTATAACATACAAAGTTTCCTATTTCTCCACTTACCATAATGGAGAATTACCATAACTCAATTACCATAACTCTATTGTCATAACTCTATTACCATAACTCTATTACCATATTTCTACTACTAACACGAAGCATTCTTATCTATACATATATGTGTATATCTACATCAACACAAGTATTTAGACCAACCAAGTGCAAACTACAATGAAGTTTGATCACAATCCAATCCTAGTTACCATTTACAAATTGGCCTTTGTTTCCTCTCTTTCCAGTAGATGTTTCTAATCTTCAAGGGATTTTCTCAAACGAAACCCAAAGGATAAGCTATCCAAGATAATGACTTGGAATTGCTAACATAGGAAGAAGTGCAAGAATGAAAGAAAGGGGCAGGAAGTGAGACAAGTATGTTAAGAGGAAATCTGTCTACTTGAATTTGTTGAGAATATTCTGGGACAGAACCTATGAGTACAGAGAAAGAAGTTGGCTAAGGTTTCAACACAAAGACTGCACATACTCAACCCCTCCCCAAAAAAAAAGAAAAAAAAAAAAACCATCAAACCATTTCTGATTTATATAAAAGAGTAGCTTTACCATAAAGGGCCAAAATATGTTTTCTTCTAGACATTAGAATCATTATCTCTTTTGATGAAAAATATAATTTCTACAGATAAACGTAAAACTTAGGGGAATAATAGTTAGAAAATAAGTCAACTGTATCTCGAGCACTTAACCATGAAGGGCGAAAATAAATTTATCCCTTTTCTTGCTATTATGTAATGAAGTGACCTAAAAAATTAATGGAGTAAGTAGTAATTGAAATTTTGAGTTGACACCACAGAATCATCCTGTTATAAAGCTTTAATAGTGTACATAGACTTAGATGCTGCAGGAAGTTGTACTTAGTCAATTATTAGCTGAGTGTGCTGTACCTAGTTAGTTAGGAGATATTTTGTACCAGCTAATGCTTAGCTGGAAGAGTTAGTTACTTTGAATAACTACCTATCTCAGTCTATAAATAGACACAATCTGTAAACAGTTCATTATAACAGAAAATATATAATCATTCTTTCTAAAATTTCTCTCATTCCCTCATGGTATCCAGAGCCATGAAAAGGTCTGGAACCTTCTTCCATTGATCCTGGAGGAATTTTTTTTTTTTTTTCGAATCTTCATTTTTCTTCAATTGCAATCTTCGCCCAGCTCGAATTAGGGTTTTATTGAAGTCGTCTGAGCTTGATTTAGGGTTCTTCACCTTCACTGCTCTTCATCAATCGATTTGAAGCTATCTTTGCAGTTTTCTCATCTTCGTTTCTTGTTCTCCATGCTTGTGATTCATCCATGGCAGCTATTCAGATTCCATCTGAGGTCAAGGAGCTTGTTCATGAGTGGAGTGCTATGACTCCAGTAAAGCTTGATAATAACAATTATTCTCTCTGGAGATCTCAAATCGAAGGCTTGCTTTCAGCCTATGACATGTTAGATCATGTCAATGGTGCTTATCCTTGTCCTCCCAAGCTCCTGCGCAGCGAAGAAGGAGGCTATACTGCAAATCCAGAGTTTCTTTTATGGGCAGCCATTGATAAAAGGCTTAGACCTTGTCTATTTGCTTCCATCTCACCATCTGTTTTACCACAAATCCATAAGCTTACCACAACAGTAGCTATTTTGGAAGCTCTTGAACTCAGGTTTCATTCTATGCTAATGCAACAAATACATCAGTTGAAGAACAAATTGCATAATCTTCAAAAAGGCAATAAATCTATGCAACAATACCTAGATGAAGTGAAATCTATCACTAACAGTCTAGCTGAGGTTTCTGAGGTTGTCTCAGATGAGGATCTGCTAATTTGTGTTCTCAGAGGTTTACCTCAAGAATACAATCATTTTAAGGCCACACTTAGGCTTAAGAATAAGCCTATTTCTATGGCCAAACTACCCAGTCTTCTTCTTACTGAGGAAGTTGATATGTAAATGTCCTCAACCCTGTCTCTACAAGAATCTGCTTCCTCTCCTCACTCTGCTCTTTACACTCAAGCTTCATCAATTAGAGGCAGAGGCAAATCAAACAATACTAGAGGAGGAGGTAGACAGACTGGGGGTAGAAGAGGAGGCTATCCTCAACAAGCTACTGCCAATCAATCTTCATCACAGTCACAGGACTTTGCTTTAAGCTCTGCTCCTAATGTGTCTCAGTCAACTCTAATCTACCAAATATGTGGAAAAAAGAACCATATGGCATTGGAATGCTGGCATAGGCTTGATACTTTAAACTATGTCAATCCAAAAGCCAAGAAATCTGCTCAGTCCCCCTCTGCTGCTTCAGGAAGTAGTTCCTGGATTCTTGACTCTGGTGCAACCAATCATGTTACAAATGATCTCACCAACTTTTCCACCTATCACACCTACGAAGGAGATGAGTCTGTTTCCATTGGTAATGGTGCTCATCTACCTATAACTCATACTGGCTCAGGTAATTTGAGTATCTCTTCTTCTTCTTTGTCTTTGCAAAACATGCTTCATATTCCTCAAATATCCTATAATCTTCTGTCTGTGTTCCAACTTGCTCAAGATAACAATATTACCCTTGTTTTTAACTCTAAGGAGGTCCAACTGTTGGACAACTTCACACACAAGGTCATGTTCAAGGCCCCTGTGAAGGTGGTGTCTACATTCTTCCTTCCAGCAAGATATTATCTTCTTCTATTCAAGTCAACCCTACTATAGTCTCAGCTGCTACAAATTCCGCTCTATGGCATCAAAGGCTAGGCCATCCCCATCATCAGATTGTCCAAAATTTGAGTCATGTCTTGTCTTTAGTGCCTTGTAATAAAGTACAGTGTGAATCATGTACTGTAGCTAAAATTCACAAGTTGCCATTTCCTTTATCTGAGTCTGCATCTCTCAAACCTTTTGAATAAGTTCATTCAGATGTGTCGGGACCTACACAGATCCCTTCTTTTCAGAATTTGAGGTACTATGTCTTGTTTGTAGATGATTTTTCCAGGTTTACCTAGATTTATCCCTTTAAATGCAAGTCAGAAGTATTTTCTATCTTTAAAGTTTTTCATCAAATGATCATGACTCAGTTCTCTACTCAAGTTAAGATACTTAGAACAGATAATGGTACAGAGTTTCTTAACAAAGCATTTGCCTCTTATTTGCAATCATTTGGCATTATTCACCAAACCAGTTGTCCTTACACTCCAGAGCAAAATGGCAGGGCTGAGAGAAGGCATAGACATCTTCTGGAAACTGTTCTAGCCTTGCTCAACATTGCCTCAATGCCTCATACCTTCTGGTTAGAGGCTCTGTCAACTGCTAACTATCTTCTTAATAGATTGCCAAGACCAATTTTAAATAATAAATCCCCATTTGAATGTCTTTATAACAAAGCTCCTAGTTACTCTCATCTAAAGGTATTTGGGTGTCTTTGTTTTCCTTGGCTTAAACCTTACACTAAACATAAACTGGAACCAAAATCTAAACCCTGCCTTTTCTTGGGCTATTCTACTACTTCAAAGGGCTATAAATGCTATGACTTGCACACTAAGGTGGTCTACACTTCAAGACATGTTCAATTTTTTGAGTCAGTTTTTCCCTTTGAAAATTCAACTCATGATAAGGGAAAGTCTACCATCTTCACTGATAGTAGTCTATCCTCTTTATCTCCAGTTTTCTTCAGCTCTCCACAGTTCTCTGTTGACACCACCACTGTAATATCTTCCTCAGAATCCACTCAACGTCAGTCGTCACAACTGATTCCAGTTTCTTCTTCCACTAATTCCAGTTCTTCACTTCATTTCACAACTGATTCTGCTTTTGCTCAGTCTGCCCATGACTCTACTGAGTCTGGATCTGTTTCAGCTCCTTAACTTGACACTGCTCTTCCCAGCTCCACAAGATCTCTACCCTCTCATCCAATGCTAACTAGATCCAAAACAGGGTCATTTAAGCCTCCTTTATATAACATCAATACTCTTATAATGACTCCTCCTACTCAAGAGCCAGAAACATACAAAGAAGCAGCCAAGAACTTTCACAGGCAGCAGGCTATGACTGAGGAGTTTAAGGCTTTGCAAGCTCAAAATACTTGGCAGTTGGTTCCTTTACCTCCAAATAGACTTCCTATTGGGTGCAAGTGGGTTTTCAAAATAAAGAGGCATGCAAATGGTTCTATGGCAAGATACAAAGCAAGATTAGTTGCTAAGGGTTTTCATCAATCTTATGGCATTGACTACTCTGAGACATTTAGTCCAGTAGTCAAGATGCCCACAGTGAGAATTGTTCTTTCTTTAGCTCTCTCAGCTGGATGGACTATAAAACAGTTAGATGTGTCCAATGCATTTCCCATGAACATCTTGAGGAGAAAGTTTACATGCAATAACCTCAGGGTTTTGTCTCTCAAGAACATCCTGATCATGTCTGCTTGCTCAAAAAGTCTATCCATGGTCTCAAACAGGCTCCTAGAGCCTGGTATCAACTCCTAACTTCATTTTTAATCCAACAAGGATTTACATATAGTCAGGCTGATACTTCTTTATTTCTCAAGAAATCTGGAACTGACCTGTTGGTTATTCTCATTTATGTAGATGATATCATTTTGACAGGCTCTAATACTGCAACAATAACAACCTTACTGGCAGACATGGGCAAACAATTTGCCGTCAAAGATTTGGGTGACTTGTCCTATTTTCTAGGGTAAGAATGTCACAAAACTACCAATGGTTTTCTTCTGAATCAGAAGAAATATGCTTCAGACCTCATAAATAGGTCTGGCATGCTTAATTGCAAGGCTGCTCCCACACCAGCTGTTACTTCCAAGAATCCTATCTCTGATCAACCTTATGCATCTCTTACTCATTTTAGGAGTATTGTGGGGGCTCTTCAATATCTCACTCTAACAAGACCAGACATCCAATACTCAGTCAATTATCTCTGCCAGTTTATGCATAATCCATCACAACAGAACTATGCAGATCTGAAAAGACTGCTGAGGTATATTCAAGGGTCATTAAGTACTGGTTTAGTGTTTAGACCTGGAACATTGCAACTGCAGGCAGTTTCTGATTCAGATTAGGCTACTGATCCTAAAACAAGGAGGTCAGTTACTGGATTTGCTATATTTCTAGGGTCCAACCTGGTGTCCTAGAGCTCCAAAAGACAGAACACTGTGGCAAGAAGTTCTACTGAGGCAGAGTATAGAAGTCTAGCAACCACTACTGCAGAGTTGAAGTGGTTAACTTATCTTCTTAAAGATCTTTCTATCCCAATTCATAAACCTGTCATGTGGTGTGACAACCAGTCAGCTATTGCTTTAGCCTCCAATCTAGTCCAACATAATAGAACCAAACATATTGATCTGGATTGCCACTTTGTAAGGGAACAACTACTGAACAATCAACTTCAGATTTCCTATGTCTCTACTCAGGAACAACCAGCAGATATGTTTACCAAACCTCTTCCTGTTTCCAGGTTCACTTACTTAAGGAGCAAGCTTTCCCTGGCTATACCACCGTCAGCTTGAGGGGGGATAATAGTGTACATAGACTTAGATGCTGCAGAAAGTTGTACTTAGTCAGTTATTAACTGAGTGTGTTGTACCTAGTTAGTTAGGAGATATTTTGTACCATCTGGTGCTTAGCTGGAACAGTTAGTTACTTTGAATAACTACCTATCTCAATCTATAAATAGACACAATCTGCAAACAGTTCATTATAACAGAAAATATACAATCATTCTTTCTAAAATTTCTCTCATTCTCTCAAGCTTCCACTTGTTTAAACCATTGAGAGGGACTAAGATGTGCAAGACGTGATATATCAGTGAAAAGAAATAACGAGGCTCACATATGCCACTCTCTAAGTGTTCGGATGTTCTGAGATGCTTCTGATGAGATAATAGGAGCATATCTATATAGCATATCCATATATTATTGAACTTACTTTAGATGTGGTCTAACTGTAAATCCAATTACCCCCTTGCTCCATTTGACATCAGGAACCATGTTAAATGAAGAAAAGAAATCAGCACCGGAAAGGACTGAGCAATGGAAACTCACCGAGAAAAGGCTGATGCATCAGAGTGATTTAGCTTATGCCTGCAGTCTGAACCTTGATTTATGGAGCTACTAGGATGAGATCTTCTCAAGGAAAGTTCAAAAAGAGGTCGAGAATCTATCTTGTTGGGACCAATATCTGAAGTAGAACTTCCATACGTGTGTTTGAGGCAATTGTCAAAAGCTCCAATTAAGTCGATTGCTTCTTTAGAAGGATTGGCTGGAACATGATTGCTATCTGGGGCTTGAATATTGGACTTCCCATGTTGCCGGTGATCATTAACATGGATGTCTTCTCGTTGAGTCATTGCTTGACTATCTATGCCAGCAGCTGTCCGTGATGCTTCACAACATGATATCATGTAAACTGTTAGATATTTTTCCAATGATGGAGGCATAGGAGAAATATGCTAAAAGAGAAAAGTAAAATCACCTGCTGCATTAGCGTCCTGCATCTGAAAATCCTTCCTAGCTATGAGGCCTACTTGTTTCTGCCGCATATTTATATCAGTTGAAATAGGCTTGCTCCCTTTTGGTTGTGAAAGGCTCTGAATGCATTCTGTATCTGCTTCTTCAGTATCCATCTCTGGCTTTGCACAAGAGCTCTGCAAAAAGAGAGTAGAGACATTTCTCCATGAAATCTTGAGCACCTTTTCTCAAAGAACAGCTGCAGAACTACATAATGTCCCTTCTTAATTGTGTAGACGAGAGTGCAAAATGCATTGTAATGTAATGTCAATGTTATAATCAGAGAAGGATGTTTCACAACATTATTTACTTATTTTTACTTCTTTTCCTTTTAGATAGACCAAAGCAGTATATTTCGGACAAAAGGAAGAGAAAGGAGAGATTATATCTTACTGAAGAACCATATAGGCTGTTAGTCACTGAATAGGTTAGGTCTAATCAAAGAATTATTCACTGAATAGGTTAGGTCTAATCAAAGAAAATTAAAATCCTTAAAAATGCTTCAGCACCAATGCCCCTCATACTTGTAATTTTATCCAAATAATCAAAGAGACCATCTTAGCATTCCTTCCAAAGCCTCAAGTTTTTTGAATTCTTGCATTTGAACAGTGCCAGCCATATGGCACACGCTCTCATTGAAGGCATTCTACTAAACTAAGTTGGAACTGAGGCATTCTATTAAATTAAGCTGGAACTGACGTGTCATGTTCCTCATAGAAAAACTTCTGTAGAAAGCATATTACCTGAGCATCACTTTCTTTCCCAATGCATTCTCTATTCCTGTCATGGCAAGCCATATAACCACTTGAAGGATTGCTAACAGCATTGTTTTCAGCAGTGGCTTCAAACTTTTGCTGTGCAACACTCTCATCTGGAAGTCCAAGACCACCACTGGTTGACTAATAGAGCAGCATAATGAAAACAGTGATTTAAGTTACTATTCAGTATTCAGTTTTTGATTTGGAAAATTGCTAAAAGGTAGGGAAATAAGAAAGTGAAATACTGGAGAAGAATGAAGATCATGCTTACAGCTTGCCTCCTCCAAACATGCTGCCACAAGTTCCTGAGCTCATTTTTCCGAACAGGCTTCACAAGAAAGTCGGCAGCACCTCTCAGCATACACTTATAAACAGTACTGACAGAATCTTGAGAGGACATCACTGCATTGTAAGAAAAAGGAACATTCAGCTACAACAACAAATGTAGACCTTAAGATAACATAAAATCCGAATCAGGTCAACATAAAATCAACCAGAGCACAAAGGTGATGCCATACTTATTACGGGGATATTTTTGCAGATTTCATGCTCCATAATTAACGTAAGCAGAGCAAATCCAGAGATCGATGGAAGGTCCACTTCTGTCAATATCAGATCTACATTATGTGGTCTTCCTTTTAGCACTTCCCATGCCTTTAAGCCATCAGAAACTGCAGCAACTGCTGACACGCAAAGATAAGATTCTTACATACCATGGATGGGCAGTTTTTGCTCAAAATACAAGGGCAGTGGAGGTCTTATCCATTTTCAGGATGCAGGGTATGTGGATGATGTTAACTGAAAGATGTTTTATAGCAATTCCAAGAATTTGCAATTTTGCCCAAAGAGAACCAGAATTTTTTTCTTAAAACTGGAAACTTTTTAAGTGCAAGACGCCTTTAAGTGCATATAGATTGCAACTTTGACAAAATGACAGTGAAGGAATGTATTCCAAATTTTCAAAAACGATCAGTGAAAAATTGAAGTGAAAAGAAGAAATCACAAGCAAATTCTGGCACAGTCTCAAATCTCAAGAACTAGCTGCTCAAACTTTGCAAATAGAAGATTGAGATGTTCAACTTAGCTCTAACAAAGAAAAATTAGAAAAATAAAATATTCAATATTCCCAGCTTAGGACAAAGTAAAAACAGTTCATGTATTTTGAAGTGTTCTTCTTATAGATCTAGAGCTCTTTCCGGTAATGAAATACTGGAATTTTTAATTTTGCAATGGCATCAAGACATATTGAGCATTTAAAACTCAAATGAGAACATTTCAACTAGAGAATTTGAGGATATATCGAATCTTAAGAGAAAACCTACATTAAGAAGAAGATACAAATACTAAAAGAAACTTACTACAAAACAGGTTTTTACTTCGATATTTAAAGCTCATGCAGGGATCATCTAAATTTGTTTTGGCATAATTGATTATGACAGTAAAAACCATAATTAAACATTGGACAATTTCAACCAACTTCAATGATCAACTCTTTCCATAGCTAGGGATTATTAGAGCACTAAATTAGACCATGAAATCACCTTTTCTTTGTCAAAGGACTTCTATCGCACGTCAAAAGTGTGAGCAAAGAATTATCATCATATTTCTTAGAAGACTAATAAACTATCTTATTAAAAGGCTAAACTGAAATTAGCTCTCAAGGACCTGATAGTGAAAAAACTCCACTTCAAATTGAAGATATAATCAGAACACGGATATCTTCTGCAGTCTATGAAGAGCTGAAAGAGCTCAAATTAGAAATGAAACTTATCCAGAATTTCCAATCCAACCACCAGACCTTGTAAAACTACTTAAATCAACTAATGGCCTGTATAAGCACCCAAGACACCGACACATAAGTATGGCTCAAGAACATGCATAGATGCCTTTGAAGAGATTGTTTGTGAATTTAAACTGTGCTCAAGTTCGGATTCAGCCTTGATCTTCCCGCCCCGCACTATAAAGAAAAGCAAGAATATCACCCAGCAAGGATCCAATCAACCAAATCCCCCTGATTCTTCCTCTTTACACTAAAATCTCCTTCTCTAATCCATCTCAAGTCTTTACGCGCAGTATAAACCACACGCGAGTCATCACCCTATCACTACAACCCAATCTGCTCAACAAGTTGGTAATGTGCATTTAAGTTAATCTGAAACATTATGTCTTAAAACAATAAGACCGTAGCATTATTTGCTGGTTTGAAATTCGGGATTGGGGCGGGACAGTATTTACTAGAAAATCAATTCAAACCATACTGACAAAGTATGCAATAACTCAACAAGCAACTAACCTCTGTAGCTGCATTTCCTAAGGAGGGCAGCAATAATCTGCCGCGTCGAATCATCAGCTTCAACCAGCAACACTCTTAAAACCATCTTGGGAAGAAACCTCTCCCATCTCACAACAGCAGCAACAGCAGCAGCTGCTGATGCTGAACCAGACTCCCCACCATCACCCTTCTTGTTATTCTTCTCCACATTTGGTTCTGCTTGAGTCTCCATTTCCACCATTCCACCTTCATTGCTCACCACCACCTCACCCATTTTCCAAGATTTTTAACTACTTCTTAGACTAATGATCATATACGATAACCAAAAACACTAGCTCTCTGCGCGAAATTTATCAATTCGATTTTTTTTTTTTTTTTTTGGCTAAGCAAGCAAGAATACAAGACCGCTTTCTCAAACGTGACAAACCACGTAATTTACCCTCTAAATTGCCTATGCCACGTTCATTCTTACCATAACTGGCACAAGCAAAGCAAGTCTCGTGCAACATGTTCAACCACAAAATATCTTGAAATAGAACACCCACATGGCTTCCAACATCCAACGTTGGAGACTCCAACTACATCTCAAACCGCCTCACATCGATTGGTTCACATTAATTTGCAACTAAGTTGTAAAAAAATAAAACAAATATCTTAGGTGTAATAGAATTTTAATGTAACAAAAAAAAAAAGTATTATATATAGTCTTATTTAAGTGACGTGAAGATATCTTTAAAGGTCATGTGTATGGCCCAAATTGGCCACGTCGAAAAGGGCTTTTTTCCCTTAATCAAAAAGTAAACAAGCATTGGTCCGTGCCTCCTCCATCAGGCATTGTTATCAACCCCATGTTATTATTTTTTTTTTAAAAAAAAAAAAAGATTTTCGCTGAGATATTTTTATATTGGACATGCGTTGTGCTGTGGGTCCCACTTAGAAGATATTTTCGGCTGTTGTCGGAGGGGGCTTATGTATGGATATCATCTTGACACGTGGATTCCCTCTCTTTAGATCTTTTTGTCCGTGGCTTCAAGCTTGTTGAATGGCATGTTCCATAAAATGATATTCTTAAAAAGGTTGTCAAATGCCACTTTTAGGGTCCGTTTGATTAATCATTTACCCTAAAAAGTTTTTTACTAATCATAAAAATAATCTTTTTGTATAATTTTCAAAAAAAATAAATTTTCTTAAATGTTCTAACTTTTATTTATGAGAAAAATCAATTTGAGTTTTTTAAGAGTTTTAATTTTTTAAAAGTTATTACAAACATTTGTTCGGAAAAAAAAAATGTATCTTTCATAAAAATATATTTTTACTTAAAAAATAGCTGCATGTACATACAAAAGAAAAATGCAATATAAGTTTTTTTTTTTTTTCTCTTTGGAGTCCTCTTTCTGGAATGAAGGGTATCTAGTGTGGTGAAAATGAAATTTATCTCCTTATAAAAAATTAACAATCAAGGATTAGATTTCTTTTTACGTTACAAGAGGCAAGTCCCTCTTCTTTTAACAAAGATAAAACATCCCACTAACGGTCACACAAGTATCATATTAAGCGTTTTATATTCTTTCTTTGTTCTATTGATTTGCCTTTCTTGACAAAAAAGCAAAAATAAGAAAAAGAAAAAACCCTCGGGAAATTGGTTTGAGTTGTACCCGCTTTTTTTATTTTCTTTATTCAATTACCAAGAAAAGAGGATTTCTCTTTCTTCCTTTAAATTGATATTAGTCTATAAAAAAATTTATTGATTTAAAATAAAATTTTATAGAATTACAAAAAAAATTTGTAAGATTTTTTTTTAAAAAAATTGTAGCCTTACAAATTTTTATTTAAACCTATAAAAATTTTTTATTGACTGATAAATTTTTATTTTAGACTTACAAACGTTTTTATGGACTAATGTTACAAATTTTTTAAAAAAAATTTATAAATTTTTGTACTAAATTTACAAATTTTTCTTCTAAATTTATAAAAAGAATTTCATGAACTGATATTAACCTAGAAAGATGAAAAAAATTTCCAAAAATAAATTCTCACCCAAAAAGATTACCAAAAAAAGGAAAAAGAAAATATTTCAAATGCTACCGTCATTGTGGTGGCTTACGAGCCAGGGGGGCTGGAAGATTGACAGCAATTTTCATGAAAAATATCTGTTTAGATATTTGTGCCGACGGCTGGGTCAGGCGTAAGATCTTCATTTGCGTGCCCTTTATCCAATCCAAAGAGCTTGCTTCGCTTGCTACCCGTAGTCATATCTATATAAAAAAAATATTTTTCCTATGCAAACATGGTTTCTTATGACTACAACTGTGTGCCATTTTTGGACATGGTTTTTCTATATTCCGAGAGGAAAATAAGGAATAGGGCAAACTCCAGGAGCTTATTATTATTGTTGTTGTAATTGTTGTACTTATTATGCATATGATAATTAAGTAATTTTAATGTCTTTATTTATTTTCCAATTAATCATATAATTAATTTTTAGATAATAATTGTAAGATTATCATAACAATTTTGTTAGCATCATTAGGAAATCTTTTGTAAAACTAGAGATAAGAATAATCACCAAAAAGTAATAACAATATATATTTATAAATATTAAGTCTTCACCTAACACAATCATTATTAAGCATTCTTTATATGTCTAGAATTTATGTATATACAAAGACATGTGACATTGATAAAAAGAAGTATAGACATTTTGAAGGAAAACCAATTAACGAAGAAAGACATGTAATATTGCTTAAAAATACATACATACATACATACATACATACATATATATATATAGACACACATGCATAAATACAGAGTAAATGAGAAAGAATTGATCACTGACACCATAACAGAATAAGTCTCCTATACAAATTTAAATGTGGTTAAAGTTTTTCATTCCAGTGGTCCCTCAGAGATGCCTTCACAATAAGACCTGAAGTTGAATGCGACTCATTACCTGGGTTCAATTCTAGTTCTCTATGTATCGCACACCCAAGATTTTTCAGTTGTTAGTCGTGCTCCGCCAATTATTCCGTTGATCGAGCTCCACTAATTGAATTTTTCATATAGCACAAAAAGGTTTTCATTTTAGGGAACATCTTTTTTGCTAATTAGATTAAATAATTAAATTGTCATTCTAAAGTACCTTGTATGATTGACACGTAAATACGTTGCATGGTATGAATAATAGAGGTTAAATAGAATACTACAGCATTTATCACAAAATCTAATAGAACTAGTTGGCAAAGCTAACATGATGCATCATTTTAATTGACTTAGCTTATTGATGGATTACATACTATTATTGTTGGTTTTAACTTATTTCATGGTTGTAAAAAAGTTATGAGTTTATTGTATATCATTTACCATAAATTTGGAGACAACTAATTTTTTATTATATATTTGTCATATATATAGTTTCATAATAGATCAAGAATTCGAATATTTCCGTGCTATCTATACTAATATATCAAGCAACAATTATGGGAATTTTAATTTTGATTTTAATTTTTTGCATTTCATTATCTGCCACGTGTCATGTATTGTTTGTTATTTGGTTGCCACGTGTGATGCGGGACCATACCTAAAATCTTGCCACGTGTTCTTAATCTATTATTACTTATTATCATTACATGATGAAAGAGGAAAAGACTAATCTGTTATATTAAAAAAAAATTCAAAAAATGGTGAAAATATATCAATCTACATCATTTATGATTTTTTCTAAAATTATTATATTTTACAAAAATCTAAAAATTGTAATTAATGTTAGAGATTTAATATGACTAATGTGTCTATACCCGTAACTGCATGGGTTATGTGTAGTGAAGCATGCAAGTACGGGGTCGTTCTTCCTTAGGGAGGCTCGTTAGTTCGGTCTTTACATGCAAAAGTGCCCAAGACTAGCTACGTGGATGTGGATGCTTTCTTTAGGAAAGAAGAGAACTCGGGAAAAGGAAAACAAACCTAAACTACAGAGGAACCAAGGTCCAAGTTAAGGAAAGAAAGCTCTACAAACTGGAAGGGGATTTAGGATGATCACGTTGCAACTAAACTCGGGCTATAATAACAATTACGTCTATCTATGGCTCGATTGCTCTCTTTGGTGTTGATTAACGTCCTACTCGAGGCTAACCTATTAGTATTGTTTCAGACTAGAGGTTAGACTCCTATAACATTAACTAGTGCTAGTGGGCACCCTTTTAGTATTGTTTTAGACTAGAGGTATACTCTTACCACACAAGTCATTAATTGAGCATATTAAATAATACACCTAGTTGCAAATAGGGCTCAATGTCGTTAGCATGGATTAAGGCTAAGGTGACACCGCTACTAATTTAAACATGAAATAACACATGCAAGTTCATGTAGGCATTTTATCGAACACATAGACATATTCGATTATCAACACATAGACCTATTGAGTCATGCCATTAAACAATGTAAACAAGCAAGTATTAAGAGCCAAAGATATACACAAATCCTTTATTCATAGCGCTACTATAATATACAACATCAATCAACCATAGATCTAACTCAAATACAAAGTATATTTACAAGAATAAGAAAATGAATAAGAAACTCCCATTCAAACTCTTGCTCAAATCCAAAGCAAAACCCTTCAATCTCTTGTTACAAGCTTCAATCCTTGCTTGGCTTGGTGTGGGATGATGGTTTTGGGTGTTTGGTGAAGTGGGTAAAGGGTTAGGTTTATTAAGGTTTAAGAAATAAAAGTTCCTATCCCAAAAATGACATAAAACGGGCTATTTATAGACTTTTCAGTGCGAGTACTGGAGGACCTTACCTACTAGCCAGTAACAAGAGGGGTCGACCGGTTCTCTCAACCAGTATAGACCTTAATTTTCTGGTTTTACCGGCTGACCCTACTAGTCAGTCGGTTCTTCCTTCAGCCTAACCAGTAACTCCATTTGATCTTCAATCTTTGTTCTTCCGGCCTTCAATATTTGGCTCATTTCTTTCTTGTTTAAGCTCAACCCGTTCCAAAACTCACCTAAAACACAAAATATAAGACTTAGTATAATATTGATGCATCTAAATACATTATGTACAATATTAACAATTATGCATGAACTCTATAATAAATACACTCAATTATGCTCTAGAACACCCTCAAATATGCATAAAAAACTATGTACAAATACGCACAAATTATACACATCAATGACAAAGTATATTTATGTTTTATCCCTCATATTGATTATCAAATTTAGCCATTAATAATAATAAAAACATAAAAATACTCATTCTCCAATGTATCGTATAGGTACTTCATATTATATAAATATCGAAATAATTATCAAAAATACTCTTTAATTTTGAACATTATTATATAATTTTAATATTATATCTGATGCCTATGAAATTCATATATGTCATATTAAAGTTCTAAGCAAATGGCTTAGCCTATGGACTTGATCTTAAAATAGTCAAAGATGTACACGAGAGCCATGTCATACCCCGATATTGTGGTTTTACTACCCTCTTTTCGACTAATATGAAGTATGTGATTCAAAATTAAGAACGGTAATGGAATTCTCCCTTTTTGAATAGGCCTATAGAGCATATATGCATGCATCAAGGGGATCTTTACATCATCGATTATTCTTGGGAGTAAGACTTCACTTTTTAGCTTGAGGCAATCCTCTTATTCATATATATATCCTTTAAAAAGGGGATAATCAAACCAGGGGGTTTAGGTCCAACATCACGCCACATAAATTCTATAACTGTACTAGCATATGGTTTTGCCCCTTTTGGCCAACCTTGACTATTATAATGGCCTTTCCCTTCCACTAGAATACCAAAGATTTTGTTAATCACATCTTTAGATAACAAAAACGACTTATTATAGACAGTGAATTTCAACACGAGTTTAGGGTCCTTACTTTCTATCTCAAGATTCTCATAGAATTCTCTAACCATACCAACCGTAACATCACAATTTAAGTGTAGAAAGGGATGCCAACCTTGACCTTCAAAGAGTTGAAAAACGTTTGTGCCCGCAAAATCCATGTCCAAGAGGAATTTTTCATACAAAATAGATTGCTTGTCTTGAATTTTTGAAGCGAATGGTGAAGAAGATTGAGTTCTAAGCTTCCCGATCTCTCCCTATTGGATTTATCATGATTTTGGATGAAAATTGAGAAAGTAAAATGGTAGAAAGATGTTTTGTGAAGTTCATTTCAAGAAATTTTAAGAAAGTCTGAGAGATTTTGGTGAGAAGATGAAGATTTGTAAAAAGGTAGAAAGATGTCTTGTGAAGTTGGTTTCAAGAAATTTCAAGAAAGTTTGAGAGATTTTGGTGAGAAGATGAAGATTTAAAAGTGGGTTTTGAAAGGGTTTAGGGTTAGGGTGAAAAATTATGAGAGAAGATGAAAAATTTAGGGTTAAAAGCCCCTTTTAATCTTTCACTCGTGACAGGGTCGGTCGATCGGGCAGGTCAGAAAGCTCAAAAAAATTTCCCTGGTAGCCAGATGCCCTCTGGCTTCAGTCAATCAATCGGTTAGGTCAGAATATGCAAAAAAGCAATTTTTAACATATCCAAGCCACAACCACACACATAAACACATTTTAGCCACAATATATCATTCCAATCTCTCTTCTAATTTTACGAAATTGGTCTTCATGCAAAGGCATAGTAAAAATATCCCCAACATGGTGCAAAATATCAACAAATTCAAGTACAATATCACTTTTTTGCACATGATCTCTAATAAAATAGTGCCTAGTCTCAATATGTTTAGTTCTAGAATGTTGAATAAGCTTCTTAGTGAGATTTATGACACTAGTATTATTACAATAAATAGGAACATGATCATAATGCAAACCATAATCAAGCAAATTGTGCTTCACCCACAACATTTGAGCCACACAACTTCCGGCGGCAATGTATTCAGTTTCGGTGGTAAAATACTATTTTGCATCCTACAAGACCAAGATACTAAAGAATGCCCTAGAAATTGACAATTTCCACTAGTGCTCTTACGATCTACCTTATAACCGGCATAATCGACATCAGAAAAGCCACATAAGTCAAATGAAGTTCTTTTTGTGTACCAAAGACCTAAATTACTAGTTCCTTTAAGATATCTAATGATTCTTTTCACAGCAACTAGGTGTGTTTCCTTAGGATTAGATTGAAATCTAGCACATAAACATATAGCAAACATAATATCTGGCCTAAAGGCTATCAAGTAAAGTAAGCTACCGATTATACCTCTATACTTTTTTCTCATATACCGGCTTACCCTTTTCATCCTTATCTAGTTTTGTTGAGGGACTAATTGAGGTTTTGATATCCTTGGCATCCTCAAGCCCAAACTTCTTGATGATTTCCGTTCTATACTTAGCTTGATTTATGAAGATTTCCTCATTTGTTTGCTTGATTTGGAGTCCAAGGAAGAAGTTCAATTCTCCCATCATGCTAATTTCGAACTCCCTATGTGTACACTTTGAATAACTCTCGCACAGAGTAACGTCAGAGGCACAACAAATTATCATCTACATACATTTGTACAAGTAAAATATTTTTTTCTTCCTTTTTAAGAAACAAAGTGGAGTCAAGTTTTTCTCTTTCAAAACCATTTTCTACAAGAAATCCACTAAGTCTTTCATACTAAGCTTTAGGAGCTTGTTTTAAACCATATAAAGCCTTTTCTAGTTTGAAAACATGGTTTGGAAAACAAGAATCTTCAAATCCATGAGGTTGTTCAATACATACCTCTTCGTCAATAAAACCATTTAGAAAGACACTCTTGACATCCTTTTTTGATAAAGTTTAAAATCCATGTAGCAAGCAATTACAAGTAACACATAAATGGACTCAAGTCTAGGTACAGAGACATAGGTCTCATCATAGAAAGACACTCTTGACATCCTTTTTGATAAAGTTTAAAATCCATGTAGAAAGACACTCTTGACATCCTTTTTGATAAAGTTTAAAATCCAAGTAACAAGCAAATGCAAGTAACACGTGAATGGACTCAAGTCTAGTTACGGAGGCATAGGTCTGATCATAGTCAATGCCTTCTTCTTGATTATACCCTTGAGCTATAAGTCTAGCCTTGTTCCTAGTGACTACACCAGCTTCATCTAGTTTGTTTCTAAATACTCATTTAGTTCCAGTCACCGAGTGATCTCTAGGTCTTTCAACTAATTTCCAAACCTTATTTCTAGCAAATTGATTTAATTTCTTTTACATAGCTATGATCCAATTCTCATCATCTAAAGCCTATTTAACATTCTTAGGTTTAATATGAGAAATAAATGCATAATGTTCAAAAAAAGCATTGATGTTAAGCCTAGTATTTATGTTTTAAGATGGATCACCAAAGATTTGATCTTGAGGGTGATTTCGCATGAACTTCCAAGTCTTTGGCAAGTCTTCGTGAGTCTTTTTCTTTTTTGTGGTACTTTGGTTTGAGCATTGTTTGTTATCCTTCTTGGCTTGAGACTCCTCTTCTTGACATGCATCTTCTTGTTTTGTTGGAATTTCTTTGTCTTTTGGGGGTTGATCTTCAAGTGTAGTTTTCTTCAAAAGATAACCTACATTATCAACTTCATTTCTCAACTCAAATGGGTTAGTCTTATCAAACGTAATATGCATTGATTCTTCCACAACAAAAGTTCTTTATTATAGACTGTATGAGCTTTACTCTTAGTGGATATCCTAAAAATATGCCTTCATCCGATTTAGCATCAAATTTTCTCAAATGATTTTTAGTATTCAAGATAAAACATTTACAATGAAACATTTTGAAATATGAAATTTTAGGGGTTTTGTCATGCCAAAGTTCATATGGAGTTTTGTTCAAAATGGGTCTAATTAAAACTCTATTTTGCATATAACATGTGGTGTTTATGACTTCACTCCAAGAATATGTTGGCAAATTATGTTCTTTTAACATGGTTCTTGCTATTTCTTGTAGTGTATGATTCTTTTTCTCTACTACCCCATTTTGTTGAGAAGTCCGAGAGACCGAAAAGTTATGCTCAATGCCATGCTCATCACAAAAATGCATAAAAGGAGTGTTCACATATTTCGTGTCATTATCACTACGAATGCAAGTTATAAAATAGTTTTTCTCATTTTGCACTTTTCTACACAATCTTGCAAATTCATTAAAGATATCATTTTTATGTGCAAGAAACATGACTCATATAAACCTAGTGTAGTCATCCACAACAACAAAAGTATTTCTAGAACCACCTAGACTTGCCACATCAATTGGTCCAAACAAGTCCATATGCAACAACTGTAAAGCTCTATTAGTTGAAACCTTGTTGATGGATTTGAAAGTAGTTTTGTGTTGTTTTCCTAGTTGAAATGTATCACAAACTTCTTTTTTTTTCAAATTTGAGTTTTGGCAAATGTCTTATAAGATCATGTTTTGAAAAATCATTTAATAAACTGATGCTAGCATGTCTTAATCTTCTATACCACAACCAACTATTATCATGCACAACTGATAAGCATTTAACATGTTGACACACAAGTTAATCAATTTCAATGGTATACACATCCTCATTTCTCCTAGCAACAAATAATACATTATCATTACCACATTAATGTACAATGCAACTAGAAGATTGAAATACTACTTTATGACCCGTATCACGAATTTAAGATCCTCTACAAGCAAGACATTATGAATAGCAACGGAATCTTTATTATCAATGCTACTTTTACCAATTATTTTTCCTTCTCTATTGTCCTCAAAGGTAGCATCTCCATCTTTGGTTCTCTTCAATTCATAGAAAAATGATGGGTTCCCTATCATGTGTTTGGAACAACCACTATCCAAGATCCACTTCATCTTGCTATTTTTGCTCATATGGCATACCTATACACATGAAATTTAAATGTAATTTTTTATTTTAGGTTCCCAACACCTTCGGTCCTTTACGTTAGTATCAATTTTTAGCCTTGACAACCCATTTAGGTCTTTGCCAATGTGGGACATGTGATCCTCTATCATGAAGTTTTCTAAAGTAACAATGAGTTGATACATGTCCTCTCTTTTCACAATATGTTCAAGTGATGTTTGACTTTAGATAAGTGGAGGAAGTGGAGGTAGAAGTTGATGCTTTGACAAAATAAGTTTTAAAATATTTTTGGTTGATAGTTGGCTTATAGCCAATTCCATTCTTGTCAAAGGCCATTTTTTTTTAACATCCAAGGAGCTTTTCAAAGTTCTTCTTGCTATTTATAAATTTTTGAATACCTCCATTCAAATCTTCGTTTTTCTTTCGCAAATTCTTTATTTCCTTTTCAAACTCACAAAATCTTCGGCAAATGAATCATTTTCTTTTTCCAAAGTTTCAATTTTCTCAATAAGAGATGCATTATTTTTTTCTAAAATTTCTTTTATCAAAAAGCAAGTTTTAGCCTTCTATGCATTTGTTTGTTTTTTGTTAAAACCAAAGAGAAATCATCATATAATTTGCAAATGCCTTCTTTAGTTCCTCAAAGGTATACTCCTCTTCCTCATTAGACGAGTAATAAATAGATAGAGAAGATTATACCTCATCTTTATTGGCCATGAAACAAAAGTTCGCTAATTCATGTTGCTCTTCCATGTCCTCTTGGCTCTAGGAGATGTTCCAAGTTACCTTGAATGCTTTGCCTTCCTTCTTCTTTGCAAGCTTTGGATTTTTTTTGTTAAGTGCTAGGAAGATGTATTTAAAGAGACTAGAAATGTTAGGGCTTTGGTTGGTGAAGGAAAAAGGTAAGGTTGGAGTCAACGGATATAAAACAGCTACAACATTTATTGCTGCAGACTTTTGGCCGGTCAACCGACTTGTTACTTTGCTTACTGACTAGGTTAGGTGCTTTAGCTGGTTGACCGGTAAGGGGGTCCAGCTTAGCCCCAGCGCTTCTAACTTGGCCAGGCTATCTCTCTGGTCAACTAATCGACCGACTAGGTGGTCCGACCACTCCAGAATTGCTGGAAACAAAGCCTAACAAGCCAAAAACCAATTTTACTCAAAATCTAACCATTTTGACAACACAAAACTAACTTCAAACATATTTTTAAAGATCAAATGGGGCTTAAAAACAGCCCAACACATATGCTTAAAAAAATCATGCTCTTTATGCAATCAAATCAAGCTTTGATTTTTGTAAAGCATTGCCCATAAGGTTCCAAATCAAATATGTAATAAAGATAAGAAGTTTTGAGCTACTATATGAACCTAAGGCTATTCGCAAGGAGCGTAAGTGCCGGTACCTCTTATGACGCCTCGTCTTTGCCTTATGACTTCTCATCTTCTTTCTCTTCATGCTTGAGCTCTAATTTTTTATAAATGATCTTCAATATATCCAAGGTTCAAGACTAGGCATATTCCATATCTTCTAAGCACCTAACTTAGGATATTCAATCATATTCACAAGATGCTTTTAGTAATTCAAACACAATTTTCATCATCAAAATCAAATCATTTAAACAACATAATAATCAATATTAAGCCAACATCATCCATATTGCTCACAATAGTTTATTTTATGAACAAACACGTCATATTGAGTGTGATTGTCATTTAATTTGGCAACATGTTGCTAGTGCCACTACTTGTCTATTATATCCTCCTTTGGCTAACCAGTTTGCAGAAATGTTCGACAAAGCTCATCCTCCGGCACGACAAATGGACTTGGTTAGCAAATATCCTTTAAGGCCTGTTTGGATTAGTTTTTTTTTTCAAGGAAAAACCACTTTCTCCTTAAAAAAGCACATCATTTTTTACTACAAGTATTTGGATTAGAATTTAGAAAAGAAATGAAAATCTAGAAATGCGCAATTTTAGTTTTTTTTTAGAAGTTAGAATTTTTAATTTTTTTTAAAAGGTACTTTTTCCCAAAAGTTAAAAAAATTCTTTTGAAAAGGTCAATCCAAATGAGCCCTGAGAGGGTATTTGGTTTCATTTTTAAGTTGGTTAACCCTACATAAAGCTCAATTTAAACTAGTAGATGTATTTGTTTGATTAAAAAAGTACTTTTTAAGTGGCTTTAAGGAGAACTAGAAAAGCTCTCCACCCTTACCCTATCTTTTTGCTTTTTATGGATTCAAGCACTTTTAAAAATAAAAAGTTTGACCAAACCATACTGCTATCTCCTTACCTTTTTATATCTATTCCTAAACTATCCTTAAAAAGTACTAAACTAAAAACATTGACGTATAAACATCTATGTTTTTTCTTCACAGTCTTGCATTATAATATATGTGATAATCTATATGTTCACATTATATGAGTCAAAAGTTATATTATAATATTTTAACAATGTATTTTAGAAAAAGTTAAATAATTATATATGTTTATATTGTGTTTTAATTGACATTCTATTTTTTTTGTCTTTAGTAGTCATTTTGACAATATAAGTTAGTTTTAAGAATTACTTAACCAAACAGTTAAAATACTTATTTTTATAACTAAAACTTTTATTTGAATAGGTAATTACTTAAAGTTAAAAACCTAAAAAAGTCACTTAAAGTCAAAGTTGCTTTAAGTTGCTTTTCCATAAGCCAATCCAAACACCCTCTTACACCACCTTGAGTTTAAGGGCTGTCTTAAATATATTAATTGAAGATATGTTTTAAATATTATTCTTGTATATCTTTCTTTCTTTCTTTCTTTCTTTGTATGATTGATTATTGTAAATTAATTAGGAGAGATTTAGGCAATTAACATTAATTATATTTGGCGTTGTATATGGTAGCTAAACTCCTATATAAAAAGTCACATATATATGTATAGAACACTAATTTAGAAATATGCAATCTCATTCTATAATACTCTTTGTTTCTGAATCGATTTCTATAACATCTCATGTGCCTTTTTCTACACACAAATATAACAATTCAAACCATATGACGTAAATATGTGTATGTATATAATTTTGACATACAAATGTCCATATATATAATTCCAAACTAATATATATGTACATGTAAATAATTCCCAGCTACAAGTTGATATGTTTAACTATGCCCCTTTTATAGCAAGGCAAAGGATTTGGGGCTACATTTGATCTAGGTTTTTTGAGAAATAAGAATATTCTTTTTTTTTCTTTCGAAAAAAAGTAATCAAATTAGTTGATGAGTTTTTGTGGACATGTAATCAGCTTTTCTAAATTGAGTTTGTAGTATTTTTTTGAGGCCTTTTTTTGTTTATAAATTTATTATTCTTTTCTATTTTATAAAAGGAGTACATATGTACAAGTTTGTTTCTCAGTTTGTTGTAATTTTATTTAAATTTTTTATTTTTAATGCTTAATAGACACAATTGATTTATGATTTTTAAATTTCAGTATATAATCTTTTATATTTAGCAAAAATGAAAAATTGAAGAGCTTGTATTAATAATTGAGACAGCCATTTGAAACCAAAAAAAAAATTGGTAATTTACATTTCCAAAGCCTAAAAACGTCCAAAAACATATACATACACACACATATATAAATTGTGAAGCTTGGATTGTTATATTTGTGTGTATATGATTGGAAAACCTGTAATACCAAGTAAGAAAAATCAAATAAGATGTAAACGAAAAAATAGTCTCATAAGATTTGAAAGTAAAATAAATGCCATATAGGCCTAAAACTATTCATGCTAGTTAACCATGTCTTAAATGTTACTTTTTTATAAGTTTAAACTTTCCAATATTTTGAGATTCAAACCCCTAATATTAATATTTCACAAAACTTAGGGCCTAAAATTTTCGTTTTCCCAATCAACTATGTTGTAAAATTATCTACTTTTTTTTTTTCCTAAAATTTTAAATTTCATATAAAATTGAGATGATAATATCAGAAGGCGCAAATCCTATGAGCATAGTCTCAATTGTAGACCCCAGACATTGATGGCCCAGCCGGCCAGCCAGCCAACCAAGCTGATGGAGGGACCAGACGAATATGCAGCGTCACGTGTCAACCATCAGGCGAATCTGTACTATGGATAATGTGAAGATAGATGGATATCGCCCATGACTCATATAGATTCTTTCTAGCACCTTGTTCTCTAGTACCTTGTTCTTGACAGTAACGCTACTCTCACAATATCCATTAAAACACACGCGTTCTGAAAACTGATACAAGACCACCATACAATAATCTTCAAGAATGGCAACTTTTTGTGTTTCTCCAACTGCACAGACAAGCTTACACATATATTGTTGTCCCTCTTCTTCTTCTTGTTCTTCTTCTTCTCCAAGTGTATCACTCATTGGTTGTTGTCCCACCAAGCCTCAGCTGTTGGCATCACCATTCTTATCTTCAAGCAGTTACAATTTTCTGAGCTCAAGCTTCAGATACAATGGCCACTCTGCTATTCGTTTATGTTTCAGCAGGAAACTTGTGCAGGGTGGTGTTAGGATGGCTTGGGATGGGCCTCTTTCTTCTGTCAAATTGATCATCCAAGGCAAAAATCTTGAGGTAAATCTATCGTAATATCCCTTTTGTGGGTGTAACCTCTCTCAATTCTCTTATAATTTAGGACTCGTTTGGTTCTAGAAGCACTTTTTTCAACAAAAAAAGGTGCGAAAAAAGTGCTTTTTTTGAGAAGCTAAAATGCTCAGCAGAAGCTGCATTTAAGCCTTTTTTTTGGGGTTTTAGGTTGATTTTGAAGCCAAGCCATGAATAGTTATTATAGAAAGAATGTAGTTTTTTTTCAGGGGAAAAAAGTGTTTTTTTTCCAAGGGAAAAATGTGTTTTTTTGGTGGAAAAAGCCAATCTAAACAGGCCCTTAGTCTTGTATTTGGCTAAGGTAGTCATTCTTATGTTCACGGCACTTTTTGAGGTTCTTAGGATTTGGGACAAACAATTGGTGAGTGAGTCGTGTGTGGTTTACAATTGAATCTTGCGAGTATAAGACAACTTGCTTGACCATCAGCTTAACTTGCGGGACGGTATTCTATAAATGTTTTTCTTTTTTTTTTGTTTTTTGGTTTTTTTTTAGTATGTTGTAATGGAAATCTCGAAATGCAGCTGGTATTGAAGACAAAAGTCTTGAATTTAATCGTTGTAGACCTTTGAATCTATGACATAGTTAAGATTATTCGGCCTAAACCTCCGTATCCTTATACGTGTTACAGTAACTGCTTGTACCACATTGGAAAGTCTCAAGATTCGGGTACTTCACATTGACTAATTAGATTTTGTGATCAACCTTTGTGATTCTTAACCATCCGTAATAGCATCCCACACTTATCTGAGAGTCCAGGATGCAAAGGATGGGATTGAGCCTACTGTAATGGGCTGAAAGGTTCCTGGAGCAGTATTTGGTTGCTCGGATATTGTAACTTAGGATGCCAGTTGAAGTTTAAGGAAGTTGGACCCTGGGGCTAGGTTGGTTATCGTGAACTAAACTTGCCTAGAATCTTGAACTAACATTAACCTCTTTTGGCAACACTATTCCCTGTAATCCCACCTGGTTGATTTGCATACAATACATATTCTGCAAGTTCCAAATCCAAGATTTCAAATAGCCACAAGCTGAGCTACCCCTCCTTCTGGGGCTCATGATCAATGCAGCCTGCATTTGGTGCCTGTTAAAGTAAAACAAGCCTGATGTGACGAAAAATAAATATAGTCCATTTGAAGAGCAATTAGCTGCAAGTCTTGAACAATCTGACGTGAAAGAAGTGGACTCAACCCACCTGAGAGCCAGGCCAGATTTTGGCCTCTACAATCTTCACCCTCATAAACAAGATTTCTTGTCAGCCACGAAGCCATGAACAAGATGAATTTGCTACATGACATGCCATGCAGCCGAAAAGGATAGATGAGGTTCAAATTGGAACATTCCCGAATCAAATCAGAGCTCTAAAACGTTATTATAATAGAAGTGTCTGAATGGAAAACTATTTGTAACACACAGATAAAATCTTATAATATTTTGTTATATGTTATTGCTTCGAAAACTATGGCTTTTCTTTGTAAAGACTTATAGAAGGATTATGTTGGTATGTTATAATTTAAATGAGATATACATTAAAGGAAAAGCTTTAGAATGGGATGTCACTCTACCACTTGGTGTAACCTTCATTTATTCAATCCATGTAATGCCAACCATTCATCTTTGAGAGGCAGAAGGGGTTGTTTGAAAGCAAAGATGTAACTATAACTTTGTGAAATGAGAATTACACCAGGTGGTGGTTTTAACCTCTCCGCTTCTAACAACAGCTTTTTTGCTTATTTTCCTAAGAGTAGTATATTAAGGTCAAATATAGGCATTGGTTTTTGAGAATAGTTTTCTAAATGACTAATTGTTATATTGTACTCATAATCTGTTTCCCTCTCTCTTTTTATTGTAATGGTTAATGTTTTTGGAATGTGCAATGTTGTCTTGCACTTTCAGTTAACACCCACGGTGAAGAGCCATGTGGAAGAGAAGTTGGGTAAGGCCATCCAAAAGCACAGTCATTTAGTGAGGGAAGTGGATGTTAGGCTCTCTGTTCGAGGTGGAGAGTTTGGGAAAGGCCCGAAGGTTCGAAGATGTGAGGTATTCTCTGATTACTTAATTGAACCTCGCTATTTAGTGGAGTAGATTGGATTTTACTTATGGGAACTTTATTGATCATCTTCACTTTTGTTTGGGTGATCAAAAAGGTCACCTTATTTACCAAAAAGCATGGTGTGGTTCGAGCAGAAGAAGATGCAGAGACTGTGATTGCAAGTATAGATTTGGTGTCATCGATTATACAGAGGAAATTGAGAAAGATCAAGGAGAAGGATTCAGATCGTGGCAGGCACATGAAAGGCTTTGATAGGCTGAAGGTTAGGGATCCAGAAGTATTGATGGCTAAAGAGGTTTTGGAGACACCTCCTCAAGAAGAAGATGAAGATGCAGGTGCCGCTGCAGATGAGGACGTCATTGATGAGGTTATCTATTATCTGAGATATGTCGCTGAAGTGTTCTTTTGGTTTAATTCTAATTGGTTTGCTTACTTTCTGACTTTTCCTGCTTTGCTACTTGCTTAATGCTTCTTCTTCTGGTTATCAATTGTTGATTTTCACACGTTTACTACTTGCTTACTGCCTTTTCCTTTGCCTTGATTGTTGATTTCTTTTACGTGCTACAGATTCATTCTTCAGTTACTAGTAGCTTCTAATTGCATAACTAAATTACTTTAGTAGTACATGGTTTTATCTTTTCCAATGTCTGCAGCTGCCGAGCCATGCCATTGTTTCTCGAGCAACTTAAAACTGACTACTGTTACTTATTTTCTTAAGCATTGCTGCTCAGAATCCTTTCACTTTGACTCTTTGATGGAAGGAAATTCTGACCTAATCCCTTTTCTCTATTCTTTAGCAACGAGTGTTGACTATGTTCTGTTAGAACCTTGTTGATAGGAGTTGAGGCGATGGTTTGCTATGGTGCAGTCTTTGCTGGTCAACTTACCAAAGGAGGAAGTCAGCCTAGTTAGTCCACATTTTTAATGTTCTGGTTCTGGCTGTTTGATATGTCAAGTTCTAGAGAACTCTTAGATGTTTAGCTTGCATTCGTAAACATGTCTTTTCCGTGTCCACAAAACACTTCATCAGATTGGCTATCTGGATTCATATAATGCTCTCACTTCTCAACCGACTCATATTGTGAAACACAAAAAGTTCATCTAGCTCCACGATGGTGTCATTTGAACGTGAAGGAGACACTTCTATAATTTTCAACTTTTTATATCTTGAAGCCCTGCTTCCTATGTATATGGCATCAAGTATAGGTTCTTGGGCAAAGCATACTGGAGCGTTAAGATTTCAAATGAGGATTTGGTTCCTTGGAGCCATGACAGATCTAGGCCAAGCCCAGAAAACATTGTACTTTAATTAGCTTCTGCATTCTGCCTTGTTTTGGTGAGGGTGCATATAGCAGACTTATCGTTCTGGATGTTTGATGTAAACGCTTGTAACAGCTGCATCTCGGATCTTCTTTATTTAATGAAATGCCTTATCTGATATGTTAAGCATTAGAATTATGTTTGCTTATCCACTACACAGTGGTAGCAGTGGTCGCTATCAGATATATAGCTTGGCTAGTAAACGCAAGCAACCATGATGATACCTAAGATTCAGTTCATGTTTGCTTATCCAATAACAGTGGTAGCAGTGGTGGTTTATTTTTGATCCGCATTCTGGAAACCACTTCCCCGTCCTTACAAATAAAAATATGAAATGAAGAAAGCAGCACATCTTATTTCATGATTTCTTTCCCGTGTTCGTTTCCAGATTGTTCGCACAAAATACTTTGACATGCCGCCATTGACTGTTGATGAAGCAATTGAGCAGCTGGAGAATGTTGATCATGACTTCTATGCCTTCCGTAATGAAGAAACAGGTAAGATATGGGGACCTTCTTTTTTTTTTGGCTTCCAGTAAAATAGTCTTCATCTTTTCGAATTGTCAAAAACTTCTTTGCCGTCTGGCAGGTCAAATTAACATTGTTTACAAGAGAAAAGCTGGAGGTTATGGAATTATTATTCCCAAGGAAAATGGTAAAACAGAGAAATCGGAGCCAGTGCAGGCTGAGCAAGCAAGGGAACCTTCAATGGCAGAATAGATGAAATTGGCGAAAAGTCGTAAAAAGAGAATGCTGGGGTGTCATGCGTCTCTGGCTGATCCTTACCGGAGTATTTTGTACCTTATTAATACAAGCTGTGATTCATAGCTTTCGGTGGATTTCATATTCAGATAACTGATAACATGTAAAGTATGCTTGATATAGAGTTGGAGATCAAGTGGAAAGAAACCATGAGCCAAGATATTTCACTTCAGGATAGGTTTTAAGACCTGGTATTCTGATGCACCAGCAATTGTCAAACAGGAAGATCAGGAAAGATGCAAGGAATTATGTTTTCCTGTAAAAATCCATATCTTCTTTCTCGCTCTTATTTGTCTTTGATCTTTCACTTCTGTTTTTCTCATTATCTCATGCGTACAGATATCTTGTTTCATTGTCAATTTGGCAATTTGGCTATTAGACCAGGCGCTTGTTTCTTACGAGACACTCGTCAAATAAGTTGTTTATTAGATTTCAGAGTGGCTTTTTTTGAGCCGCAAACATGGCGAACTAGAGGTGGACGAGTCAGGTAGGTCTACCGAGATTTGAGACATCAGCGGTGGCTTGTCGATGAAGAATCCAAAATGACAACAACGGCGGAGGTGGTGGCGGTGGAAGCGGAGAAGAAGAAGATAGAGAGGCACATTAATGGAGTTTTTCCCTTTGGAGCTTCCGCGAGGGACGCAATACACACTAAAATAATCACGCTGAGAAGATGAGTCTTTTAGTGCATGTCGTGTGGTAGTTCGTGGCGGGAGTTGACTTAGGCAAGAGGTAGACGATGGCGGTGCCGCAAGTGGCGATGGACGGTGGAGACAATCAGAGAAGATGATCGGAGCTTGCGAGTGAAGTCTCTGGTGGATGGAGAAGGAGTCGGAGTCGTCGAATCTGAGATCCAACAGTCTGATCAATCTGTTTTTGTTTTATTTTTTTAAAATAGCGCGCCTGAGAGTCAAGCGGGGGAGCTTGTATAATGCATGGGAGGTGCATGGTTGTTATGGTGTAGGGTAATATTTGGGACTTCAATTAGTACTACCAAATAAAACAAAAGAAATTAAAAGTTGGAATAAGCGTTTCATTTCATTCCATTCTTGCATACCTATGACGTGAGTGTCTTGATAACAAATAAAACTTTCTTTTTTTTTTTTAATATATCAGTTACTTAATAAGATAAGTGTTTTAAAATAAGTCCGACCAAAAACACCACTTGTCTTGTGCTTACTTAACTTACGCCATACCTGTGCTGAAATGGTTATATGTTTTGAGATTTAGCTCGACTAATGTAAGCTTAGTGCTTAACAAAAATGAAAGCCTAGTGCTTCCTAGAACAGTTTTCAATCAAAAAAATTAATAATAATTTGAAAACTTGTATAGAAAGTAATGAATGTTGAACCACTATCTCGATAAACCTTTCGATTGCCTTCGCTTTGGAAACGGACCTATAAAGTAATGAGGAAAATCTAATAGTAATTAACTTAAATTATAATAATGGTGAAATGATTTTATAATATATAATTAACGTTATGATACCATGCTCGCTCTCTGCTTCGGCAATCCGAGTATTTAATATTAGTTTGTTTTCTCGAGCTTGATTGGATCACAAATACACAATAGATATTATTATTTTTGGATTTTAACCCATTCACAGCACGTTATTATTTGTTCAGAAAGATGGGGAAGGAGGAAGAAGAAAAGGAAGACGATAAAAAATAAAAAAAAAGGAGAAAAGAAACAAAATAAGTCAACGGTCGATTTAGAGCTCAAAATCGAATTAAGTAGTCCATGGAATGATTTAGCATCTCCATTTTATTCATAATTAATCGCCATTGGCGTACAACTCCAAGCAAATAATGATCAAGAAGATCTATGTTGCTTATTCATTAAACAGCATACTCTGGAATCTCAGTTTTGACAGAAATGGGAATCCTGACTCTATGCACCCCATCAGTCCAGGTTAGGCTGCCGAAATAGTATTCTGTGGTAGCTCGATGACTTGTAGAGACTGTAACAGCAAATGATAAACTCTTTGTCTCAGGGGTGAACTTTCAAATAATCAGGTGTCAACTTTTCAATATAACCCTGTGGAGGCTCAATAATAGCTTTGTAAGTGGAATATGCACCAACATTTGTCACGGTTCGTTTGACAGTGATTGAATATCTCAAGCTTGGTATAGTAATCAAAGGAACGTTTAGATCCACTAGAGAAATTCTTGTTTTAGGACAAGAAATAGCTTGTCTAGTAAGTTGGGTGATGGAAGAGTCATTGTAGCCCCTAGCGCAAAGATAACGTGTATAATCTCCCACTCCCATGTCATAGACAAGTCCAGGATGTTTTGCTGCATTTGGGTTCACAATTCCACCTCCAATATCGAAAGGATCAGCAACCTTATTTGTCAATCCCTCTGCAAAAATTGGCTCTCTTGAATAGGGATCCATTGTCCAAGCTACTAGAGTGTGATGTAAATTAGTGCCTATGTATGCATTATAAAGTTTTGACACAAATGAATTTTGTAACGTAGAGAACTATTGGCAAAATAACCTGTGGTTACAAGTGCAGACTTGATAGCTGCAGGAGACCAGTTGGGGTGCAACGACTTCAGCAAAGCAGAGATTCCGGCTACATGAGGCGGAGCCATTGATGTTCCAGACATGAAGTCGTATCTAGATATCGCATCCAACGAAGGAATTGCGGCTAATATGTTGACTCCTGGGGCAGCTATATCAGGCTATTTAGTGCAAAACAGTACATCCTTCAATCAATGTTCTCTTATAGACTGATTGAATCTAATTGAGTCATAAGAAGTAGAGTGATACCTTGAGTACTTCTGGGGCGGGTGTGTTAGGACCTCGAGATGAGAATGATGCCACATATGTTGAGATTAGTTTGCCAACGTAAGTCTTGGACGAACTCAGTCAAGCCTTAGGGGACCTATATGAATGTTAACATATTTTAAGAACAGAAAAAACAAGAATTATAATGAAAAATTCAAGATTTGAAAAAACTCAATTATAATGAACCTGGTTGAGCGGATGTAGTTTAGTATCTCAGTTCCTATTTGAAGGTTGACTTGGGTACTAGGGAAGGAGTTATCATTAAATGCATCCAATATCTTGGTAGGATCTTTGGCCACAATAAGTCCCAATGCACCTGCCTTGTGCATAATTTGTCTAACCTTGACTACTTCAGCTAGACTAGTACTCAGTGTGAACCATAGTACTATCTTTCCAGCCACCCATGTATCATCCTTCGAGAGAGATTCACAATGCCTACCGAGTAACACAACAATTAATTCAACAGTAGTAAATTACTCATTGTAGTTGGAAGAATTCATAAAAAGATGAGTATATGGAATGTACCGTTTAGTCTCCGGGAAAGCTAGTGTGATAAAGTTGGTCTCCTTTCTCGAGTACATGGCTTGACCCTGCACATAACAGATATTTCCAAGAAATGTTTTCTTTGTTCATGGACTATTTGATCATTCAGTATTATATTGCAAAAGTCAATTGCCACTTACCATCAAGGTTTTGTTGTTGCCCAGTGTGATAAGTGTAGGAAATGATCTATCAAATTTAGATGCTGCAACTGTCAAGACCCAAGGTGCTACATTGTCCACAGTTTGTGAAGTTGGCCCTGAATTTCCTCCTGCACAAACAACTACAATCCCTTTGGCCACAGCGTGGAACGATCCGAAGTAGATTATATCACTTTTATCGACCTCAGAGTATAAAGGTATTGCGGTGCCCAGTGACAATGATAAAACATCAACCCCATCACGAATGGCTTCATCAAATGCTTTAAGCACGTCAGCATGTGCAATTTCTTGAGCGCACCAGGACACTTTGTATATGGCCACTCGGGACCTTGGCGCTCCACCCCTTAGTGTCCCGGAAGCGAGTCCATTATGACTTGCAACTTTGACAAAAGAGCCACCAGCAGTGCTAGCACAGTGCGTACCATGTCCATATATATCTCTAGCAGACAATTTGTCAGGAAAGTCATTACCAGTAATGTTACTCTTATCGAGTCCATATTCTGCAAGGAAGCCATCTATGAAGTAGCGAGCTCCAATCAATTTACTATTACAGTTCTTTTTCGGGTCGACGCCTGTTCCAGCCTGACAGAAACCCTTCCATTTAGAAGGGATTGGCCCCAAACCTTCATCACTAACAGCTTCATTTTCCGGTGAAACTCCAGTTGGCACCAATGTATGTGAATAGTTATGTAAAACTTATTTAAAGGAGAATCAATAAAGTGAAGGCCTAAAATACACTAGATCCACCTATAATCTATTATAAGTATACAATATACTTTTGTGGTGTCAAAAGTCTCACAACAGACCCCTGTAACGAGTAAAAGTATCACACATATTTCTTACAGTTTACATACTCTTAACAGTGTTAAAATTTACATTAAAAGATGTTAACAGCCTTGTTCTATTTGTTCAATTTTTCAACGTCGTCGTCATCGTCGTCATCATCATCATCATTATCATTATTATTATTATTATTATTATTATTATTATTATTATTATTATTATTATTATTAAATTTTTTGATAGACAAATATTTTTTTCACTTATTTTTCTGTGTTATCAGACATTAAGTACTTAAAAAGTATTTTTCCAATATTGAGCAAATTGTAAAAATCTAAAAATTATGTTCCTGTGTTGCTTTTATTAACTTGCATAGAAATCTGAATTTTGTGTTTTCGATATTTGGAACAAATGAAAATTTTTTATTTATTGAGCATTGGTTTTGGTTGGCTAAAAAAATTAACATGTCACGAAATAAGTCCTAATTAATATAAAAATATAATCAAATACTCAATTCGATGATGGTTATATCGTTGAAGCTCGAATCTAACCAAACCAATGATGTCAAAGCTTTAACATTTTCGACCATTAATTATCCATTTGCTCGCAAAAGAATATTTCTTAAAATATATTAAAAACTATTTTTTAAAGTATATTGTGTTTGATAACACAAAAAAATAAGTTAATAAGAAAATAATTTTCTATCAAAAAATTTTAATTGAAAATAAAATTACAATAATAATAATAACAACAGCAACAACAATAACAACAACAATAATAATAATAATAATAATAACACTAAAGAAAATTGAAAAAATGGGTTAAAGCTATTAATGTCTTTTTTATGTAAATTTTAACACCATTACGAGGGATAAAACCAGTAAGAGGCATGCGTGAAACTTTTATTTATCACAAGGGTTAGTTGTAGAACTTTTGGCACTATAAAAATATATTATGTATTTATGATAGACTATAAGAGATTTGATGCATTTTATCCTCAATGCAAATACTTCGAATTAGAAGAGCTTACTGCACTCGACACAAAATTAAAATGCAATGCAAATTACTGCACTTGACACAAAATTAAAATGAAATGCAAACGGAGGACACATATTATATCCATAATCTACGTAAATAATAAAGAGATTAAACCTGAGTCAAGCACCCCAATTATCACATCCTTCCCCATTTCTGAATCATGTAACAAGTTCGCGGTAGAATACGAGGAGAGGCCGAGGTAATCCCAGCTCCTCGTTGTGTGCAGCTTGTAGGAATGATTAGGGATGACATGAAGCACGCCAGGTATCCCTGCGAAAATGGTGTAAACTGCTTGAGGACAAACACACACTCAAGCGGAAAAATTTGTAAGCAAAAATTTTCTAAACTACTTGCGATCTGCTCGGCTTGTGACGGTGTCATCTTGGCTGCAAAACCAGAGAAGCCATGTTTGTAACTGTACACCATCGACTCTGCAGATGCTTCTTTGCTGCATTGACATGAATACATAATCAACCTCAGTTAAAATAATACAAGAACTGAGGCATTATCATGGTACGATCCTGTGGTACCTTCCAAGAACCGTAGAGAGCATTTCATGGTGACCAGACGTAACGAGGTCGAGTCGAGATCATCATGTTGTCTCTCTCCCAGGTAAACGATATAAACCTGCTTTGTTACAATCTGTTGGGAAATTAGGATGCATAACACACACTCACACAGCGAAATTAAAGTACGAGTAACGAGAAAAGAATACGCGCTATTAAACGTGGTTCGGCCCTCTGCCTACGTCTATGATCCCCTTTAGGATAAATTCCACTATTCAATAATAATGGTTACAACTCAGGTAATGACTTTTTGCACGGAAAGAAAAAGTCTAAACCCTCCCCCACAGAGTTTTGATAATGGTTCTATCCTCAATAGGACTAGAACGAATATAAGACACTTTCGATGCTCTCAGGCTCTTTCTCTCACCCACACCCCCCATGGAGTGTGGCTCTAAGACACACCTTATACAACTAATGCAAGAGTCCTATTTATAAAAGAGATTTCCTTGTCCTTCAAGACAAAGAATTTCCTCATCTATCAATCCTACCATAATTAAGACTCTTACCATAACTAGAATTTTAATTCTCATTAAAACTCTTTCCTAATTTGTATGGACTTGGATTTTGAGCCATAACCCAACAAATTCCTCCCTTGGCGAAAAGTCTGAATCTTCTTTGTCGCAGCTGAAACCTCTTCACAATCTTCATATTGGAGCCCTCACTCGACAACACTTTCACGACAGCAGTTACCAACATATCCTAGCAGGTTTTCGGAGTCATCCCCAACATCCCTCTTCGTATTGTCTAACCTCGACCTCTCAAGGTTGTTTGCGTCCTCCCTCGACACAAGGCATCTCGGACGTGGTCTTCTCTTCCAGCAGTAGCATTCCTTATCAGTCATCTGACCAGAACTCTAATCGTTCAGCTACGTAGACTCTCTTCGCGCGACTCCTCCCTTGAATCGAACCTTCTTCAACTAGTCTACTCATCCAAACTTCTCTCCTCTAGAAGTTTTTTCACTAGTCGGCTAAATGTGTTTGCTCGCACAATGCTTCAAAGACTTTCGTAGAATTTCATCACTACTTCATTATTTTACCTAATTTCAAGGCTCACCCACGATACATCAAGAAATTTGGCAAAACGGACCTAAAAAATGAACTCAAGACGTCGGAAAATGATAGGGAGACCCTCAGTCAATGCGGTCAAACCCTGCATGCCGCTGGTCAAACCTTCTGTTTGACTGTTTGACCACTAACTCACAAAACTTGACCTATGTGTATCTCACAATCCGACAGTTGGATCGTCACGAAATTTTAGCAGCTTACTCTCCTCTCCGAGACGAAAACACAGCAACAAACGGATAGTCGATCGGACTCCGGGAAGGCTGCCAAACGTGACCAGCAGATCAGTGAATTTTTTTTTCGTTTTTCGTGCAAACCAGCTTCTTCCCTCCAACCTAGCTCTGATACCACTTGTTGGGAAATTAGGACGCATAACACACACTCATACAGCAGAATTAAAGTACGAGTAACGAGAAAAGAATACGCGCTATTAAACGTGGTTCGGCCCTCTGCCTACGTCCACGAACCCCTCTGGGATAAATTTTTCTACTCAATAATAATGGTTACAACTCAGGTGATGACTTTTTCCACGGAAAGAAAAAGTCTAAACCTTCCCCCACAGAGTTCTTACAATGGTTCTATCCTCAACAGGACTAGAACGAATATAAGACACTCTCGATACTCTCAGGCTCTCTCTCTCACCCACACCCCCCATGGAGTGTGGCCCTAAGGCACACGTTATACAACTAATATAAGAGTCCTATTTATAGAAGAGATTTCCTTGTCCTCCAAGACAAAGGATTTCCTCATCTATCAATCCTACCATAATTAAGACTTTTACCATAACTAGAATTTTAATTCTCATTAAAACTCTTTCCTAATTTGTATGGGTTTGGACTTTGAGTCATAACCCAACACAATCATTTAGTCGTTTATCACAGTTGTATTAAAGCAGCTTTAAAAAGATTATATATCGACTTATATTCATGAATACTATAATCATGATTAGGAGCAATTCGGGGTACTAACTTTGGTTTCACCAAATGCTTCAGCTAGAAAGATGTCTGCCATATTCATCAAAAGGAAAAAAGAAAGCAAAACTGAAAATGTCTTTCCGATTGGAAGATTCCCATTATTATGTGTGCTCTAGCAGGGAGATGTATGTTAGGCAAAGAAGAAAGGAAGCTCTTATACCATCAGCTCTCCCAATGGTCACTTGTATTTGTAGGCAGTCTAACATGTCAACATCATATTCACGAGCTTCATTTACGAAATTATGACCGGTATTTAATAGTGATAAAGTGATAACATAATTATATAACAACAAAAGACAGTTCATATTTATTTGGGCCACCCTAATCAATCAAAATGACGACGGAACGTTTTGATGCTTTTGATGAAGTACTAAGTCCCATGGATTACACGTTGGGCATAGTATTAACTATTGGAACTTCAAAAAAATCTCGTACTGCCAGTTTCGGACAAGAAAGTGATAATAAAGGATACTGTATCTGCTGAAACTTCTGCTCATATAAGTAATCTTTCTGATTTCCAATAAATTGCAAATTAATCTAATGAATAATATGAAATTTCTGCTCATCTGAGTAATCTAATGAAACTCTGTTACACGTGGCATTTGGGAACTAATCGAAACCCTTCCGGATTTTCTAGATCTTTCCTGCATAGAGTTGCATGATTAATATATTTCTAATGGACTAATAAAATGGCTAGACAATGAGGTTATTGGCTATGCTCATTTAAAGCGGACAAATAAAAAATTTGATGTCCTTATTTTTTAATAAAACCTACTTATTAACTGGTAAATAAATACAACTAAAAAACTTTTTCAATTTGTTTGTTTGAATAAAAAGAAAACTGATTGTTTGTTTATAAAAAGTAAATTGCAAATTAATCCAACAAATAATGTGACTGGATATAGATCCAAGGTTATTACTTAACAGGATAGTCAGTAAATGAAACTATTGTTACATGCGGTATGCTGGAACTGATCGAATCCCTACCTAATGGACTGATAACATGGCAAGACTCTGAGGTCGTTTGGCTGTGCTCATTTACGTGCTTATAATTAAGTAGGCATATAAAAATTAGTTGGATGTCCTTACTTTTTATAAATCCTACTTTAAGTAAATAAGGTACAAGTAAACAACCTTTTCTACTTGTTTCTTCTAGTAAAAGAAAACTGACAACAGTAGTGCTCAAAGGGGTAGTGCTCTATGCCTTCACCGAGATATTTGAAAAAGCAGAGGCAGGAAATGAATAGCATTCACATAGCAATAATGATGTGTGAAACTCTCGACAAGAGCCACTGCACGTATTTGTATGTATACTTCCATTATTGAGAAGTAGCCGTAATCCAGTTTTCATTGGTCTTTTTGCCCTTCATGATTTCTCACCTGCGCCTCAACTTTCAATGCTATTGTTGTTCTCAAAATGAACTCTTTTTTTAGAGGATGCATAACGACTAAGGTTGAATTACTAATCTCTCATCACATTAAGTCTTATCAATTAATTCAAAATTTTTAAGTCCATGAGGATATTAATAATGAACTTAAATCATTATAAAGTGCATATAAATCTCATAAAGAACCAACGTAGAAAGGTGTTACAATATATATATATATTTTTCCTCAAGGAACTAGTACGTGAAATAGGTGAAGACATATACAAAAATTTGTTGAACATGAAGAAGAAGAAATAAAAGGAAAGAAAAAGAAGTGAGAAATAAAGTAGATAAGATAAAAGAAGACTAAAAGAAAGTGATGTTTCGTCGGGTGGCTTTAGTGGCATTTTCATCTAAAACAATTATAAGCAGGACGTTGTCCTCCGTATTGATATTAATTGACTCCACGAGTTTGGCATTCCATCTAGCCGACGTAGTTTGTGTTCACAAATTTATCTGTCCAACATTTTATTGGCACGAAAAAAAAAAAGAAGAAAATTATTAAGTTGGAAAGCAAATATATTTAGTAGCTAGTATTGTTCACTATGGTGAATCAAAATACAAATCATGTATGAGTATTAAGTTCAATTTTCAACAAAATGATACTGTTTAATAAGGTGTTGAACGTTAATCTAGTCTGTAAAGAATACCAAACAAATAGATAATATATGAGTATTAATTTCAAATTTTCAATGAAATAATACTGTTTAGCATGGTTTTAAACACTGATTTACATTATAGAAACACTAGAATGTTTGATGTTGAACACAATTTTCGTCATTAGTGAACACGAGTCCCACAGTGAAGTGTGTTTGTACTAAAAGCTTTTCACTGTAGTGTATGCTTTGAATTGAGTCCATCACTTTTTCCTGTAAATGTTTACATAACTAATGTAAATTTCTTAGTTTAAATGACTCCTTATTAAATAATATATATGTATCAATAATAATTGAATAACTATAAACAAAGAAGTTTAACATAATATATATATATATATATATATTATTTTTATCTTATAAGTGGTGTATTTACATCTTATTTCAAACCAGAGGGGGAAATTGCATCATTTTTAAAATTAGAGGGTGAATTTGCACTAATTCAAAAATGATTTGTTAACCTTTATGGAAAACTAACGGAATGGGCCAACGTGCAACGTTTTTTAAATCACAAGAGTTTATCAGCAAATTTTGAAAATACAAGGGAGTTTATGCAACTTTCACAAAACACAAGGTAATGAAATGCATTTCACTCTTTTAAATAAAACACCCATCCCCCCGTCCCCAACCCAACCCTCTGTTCAAACCTTATATTATGGTCTTACACCTATGTGCTCTTGCGGAGCTAGGTGCTTCCACTGTTCATGAACAGTATGTAGTACTGTTCACGCATAGTAAAATTAAAAAAAAAATTGGCGCACATACACCAAATATTTATTTACCACTCTACATATATTTATTTACCACTCATGCACCCACAAAGACACACAAAAACGCACACATTTATTTGTTCATCACTCCATATCTATTTGTTCATAGACACATATAAATACAAACACGTTTATTTATTCACCACCACGTCATATCTATTTGTTCACCATTTCACATCTATTTATTCACCACTCCACATATATTTGTTTACCACTCTCACCCAAAACACGTTTATTTGTTCACCACTTTATATATATTTGTTCACCATTCTCACACTACACAAACACACAGATACAAACATATATATTTGTTCACAACTGTACATTTATCTGTTCACCATCCTATATATCATTGTTCATCACTCTCACACACAAACAAAAACACATATATTCGTTAACCACTTCATTCTATTTGTTCATAACTTTATATTTATTTTTTTTATCGCTCTATATATAGTTGTTCATTTCCCTCACACATAAACATAAACACATATATTTGTTCACTATTTTACATATATTTGTTCAGACAAATCTCCGTACACATAAGCACAAAACACACACAACACACATTTGCATGTACACACACTTGAAGGTGAAGATGGACTTTAATGGTGGATTGAGCTTGAAGCATCCAAATGCAGCGTGAAAGGTACAGTTAGAGTCGTGACAAAGAGAGAAAGGGATTGGTGGTTGTGATGCTGTGAGATGAAGTCAGAAGATTCACTAACATGAGAAAGAAGATGATGATGGCATTAATGATAGAGGTTTTCTTACACATCATTATGACCAGTGAAGCAAGGGAAATTTTATGGTTGTGTTTGTTTGGCGTGAGACAACCGATGGTGTCACTGGTGAAGTAAGGAAAAGAAGAAGAGAGAAAGGTGAGGAGAGAGAAAAGCTAAGAGAGAGGAAGGAGAGGAGAGAGGAAAAGTTGAATGTTTGACGATAAGCTGTGTTTTTTCTTTTAAACACGTGAAGAAGCACCTAGCTCCGCAAGAGCACATAGGGGTAGGACTACCACATAATTTGCACCCTCTGTTCCTCATAGAGTTTGAACCTAGGACTTGAGAGAAGGTAATTTCAACCATTTGAACTACTCCCTAGTCCCTAATATTTAAGTGTTTAATTAATTTAAATTTTAAAAAATATATAATTTATTGTATTAAGCAAAAGAAAAAAATGTAAAGTTAATTTATATTCCCATAGCCAACAAATTTTTTTTTCACATTTTATATATGTGTACATACAGGAGTTGGATTGCCATTCAAGAAAATCCACCTAAACTACAAAAAATAAAATAAAATGCCACATAATATTTTAAACGAAAAAAAAATTGCCATGCAAGATGGTGTGTAAAACCTCATTATTTAATAAGTTCAACCCTTTTATTAAATGTTTTAAAGTTGAAGCCCATAATTTCATATTTTGGAAAGTTTAAGCCCTAAAATATTGTTTTCACTTCTTAGTAAGTATCTTTTAATTTTTTTGCCTAGTTATTATAGTTATATATATATATATATATATATATATGTGTGTGTGTGTGTGTGTGTGTGTGTGTATCTGTATATAAGTTATTTTTTTGAGTATTGTGAAAGTTTTGTGTCAACGCTACATGGCATGGTTATTTTATTTTTTATTACTTTACTTTTTTATTATTTCTTATCTTTATGAATTTTCGTTATTAGCTTTAATTGTAATATTAAATGGTCAATCAATTAATGCTTAAGATTAAATTCATTTGTGAAGTCTAAAAAATTTATTTCTTATATATATATATATATATATTAACATTAGAAATTTAATTTTCAATCAATTAATTCTTAAAGTAATATTCATTTGTGAGTCTCAAAAGATTAGATTCAAGTAAATTTAATGTTTGCTATTTAAAAATACTTTGTTAAGAAATATGAGAGTGTCATATTAGTGCTTATGTGACAATAGATATTTTATTATTAGCTTATATATTAGTTTATTATTTCTTATTTATTTTATTTATATTATTTTTTATCTTTGTAGATATAATTAAATTGTTGGTTTTAATTAAAAATTAAATAATCAATCAATTAATGCCTAAAATATAATTCATTTGTGAATCCCAAAAGGTTCACTTATTATCTATTATGGATATATATTTTTTAGCTTTCACTTAGAAATTTAATTGTCAATTAATTAATTTTTAAAAATAATATTTATTTGTGAATTTCAAAAGGTTCATTTGTTATTATTGATATGTATAAATATTATTAGTTTTAATTTAAAATTTTAATTACAAATTAATTAATGCTTAAAAGCCTTAAAGTATTTTTCATTTGTGAATCGTAAAGATTAAGCCTGAGTAAACTTAACATTTATTGTTTAAAAATATCCATAAAGAGCACATAATATTCATGATTAAATTATTCATATGCTATTAAAAATAAATAAATTTAACTTAATTTAATATTTTCTATCAAAAAATAAATTCGTGCTAGTGCATTAGTTTGCTAAAGATTCTAATAAATTGGTTTGATAGATCACACATGCCTACTGTTGTTTGTGTCACATCATCCAAATAGGCATTTAATTTGAAAAGTTTTTTTTTTGGTCAAATATTTTATAATCTTTATATTATATATAAAAGAAAGTATATGTCTTTTTGGTAAATGTTACAAAGGGACAGACCCAAGACGAAATGTTTATTGGGGGGCGTATGTTCCAATGAAATTTTAATTTTTCAAAAACTTTTTTTCAAAAATTATCAAAAATTCTTTTGAAAAAAAAATCAATCCAAAGGAACCTATGTCTTAGACCAAATGACTACATATGTGCGATTTTTCTAATGGGATAATGTTGTTTCAGTCAAGATTTAATTGAATAATAATTTTTTATATCAATAAAAATATTACCCGAATATTAACGAGTCTAACATTAAAATCGCTAGAAAAATTATATAAACTTGAAAATTTCTCAAAAAATAGATTGTATTATTGATTAATTACCTTCGTTTGTGAACATAATAATTGTTGAAGAACGTAAGAAGTCACCACTAGAAATCTCTACACTTGGTCAAGTATCTTCTCGTACTCTCAAGAACAATCTCAACAAAAGAATGAAGCCTCCATAATTGATTAATTGTAAACTGCAAAGCTTTTGAGGTAAGAATGGACAAGCTAGAATATTAAAGATTAATTGTAATTTGTAAAGGATATCAATTTAAAACAATAAATCAAATTACCATTTCTTAAATTCAATCCTAATTTAAACAATTATTACCATATATGTAAATTCTCAATTAAACATATATTACCATCTACCTAGTACTATTCTCAAAATTTGTTTGGAGGTGAAAGGGGCAGTGTACTTTAGTTATCTATAAAACAAAATTATTTCACAAGAGAAAAAAAATTGGGGCGGGGAGGAGGGACCCACTATATTGGTGGTTCCGTCCCTGATGTTACATGTCATTATACTAATAAGTTCTCTTTCCATCTAGCAAAGCATTTAGTTTACCTTCCTATGTATGCATATCTATTATCTAATCTAAATCTATTTAATTACTAATTAATAATATATAAAATATAAAAATAAACTATTAATAATAAATAAAAATAATAAAAAACACACATTTTTTTATTACATCACACAAGATATACGGCCTGTTTGATTTGGCTTTTTTTTTTCAAGAAAAAGTACTTTTTTCTGAAAAAGTTATATTACTTTTGTAATAACTACTTGATTTAATTTTTAAAAAAGCTAAAACTCTGAAAAAAAGCTCAAATACAGCTTTTTTTAAAAGTCAAAATTTTCAACTTATTAAAAAAATTATTTTTCAAAAATTGTTAAAAAAATCACTTTTAAAAAAATACCAATCCAAATGAGCCTATAATGAAATATATTACAGCTAACAGAAAGACATTAGTTCCGTTTATGGGAATTCTTAATTGTGAGGATAAAGCAAAGTTGCATTAAATTGTTAGGAAGACATTTTTTTTAGAAGAATAAGAGGTAATGGCAGACAAAACAACTTAGGACACACGATGTAGACATCAATTAATTTCCCTGAAATCTGTGTATAAAAATAGGATGACGGGCGTCCATCTGGCAAACTAATTGACCTCACTAATAATTTTATTTGATGTGTGGAAAGAATAATACAATGTGGTATACTTATTTCAGGTTATATACAAATTTACTTTGCTCATTTCAAACTATATATTTATTTTGGATAAACAGCACCTAAAATTTTTATGGGTTGCTATAAATATATAAGCTCATTATATTTTCAAAATAAGCATGAAAACTCCTTGTATTTTTCAAAAAAAAAGGCACGATTAACAATATGTTTAATCCACGTGACGAAAAATTGTAAATTCGATATAAATGCATTTTATCTTACATAAAATAGGGGAATAAATTGTACCTAATCTCATTGTGTTTTGCCATAAGTATATGATAATCCCTTTTGTTTCTCTACAAGTGCATAATATCCCTCTTATTTTGAAGAATATATATTAGACATTTTGCTTTTCTCCCAAAAAAAAAAAAGAAAAAGAAAACTAAAGACGTTACCAACTAGGGTGATTATGCTCTAATTTTAAAAAGTACAGGGGGTTCAATATTTATTTTAAAATTATAAAAAGATAACTTACACTTATAATAAATTATACAGGTGTCATTTATCTATTTATTTTTTATTTAACATCTTTATGTTATTTCATTCCTTTTTATTATTTTTATGATATACATTTTGAACGGTTGTAGAAGATTTTTCTCGAGCATGTGCCTGCACCAAAATGATGTCAGAGTCACGATTATTTCACGACATTTCGATTCTCGAATCGTATCTCCAGACATGATTGTTCCGTACATGGTGGCAACTTTTCAGAAAGAGAGGCCCCCCCTAGTGGTCACTTGAAGTTGAACAGTATTTATAGGTTTTTTCTACCACCACTCGGAACTAATATCAGTTAAAAAAATTTTATAAGTTTAAAATAAAAAATTGTAAGACCTTCTATAAAAATTTATACTCTTATAAATTTTTATTTTAAAAGTACAAATTTTTATTTTAAATTTATAATTTTTTTCATGAATTAATGTTAGTTCAAATAAATGAAAGAGTTTTCCCTGTTTACAATGCTATAGTGAACTGAGAGCACAATTATTAAAAGATGAATAGTATATATTTATTTGGGTGACTCTTAGTCAAAATGATAATGGAGTGTATTTTTTAAGGTTTCGCTAAAGTCAGTCCCATGGTTTACACGTTGAGCATAGTATTTAAGGCTCGTTTGGATTGACTTTTTTTTAAAAGTGTTTTTTTAACAATTTTTTTAAGAAGTTAAAAATTTTGACTTTTAAAGAAAAGATGTATTTGAGCTTTTTTCAAAGTTTTAACTTTTTTGGAAACTAAATCAAATAGTTATTACAAATTTAACATAACTCTTTCAGGAAAAAAATTACTTTTTCCTTAAAAAAAACCAATCCAAATAGGCCCTTAAACATGTGACCGAATATTTTAAATTATTATTTAGGCTCCATTTGTTTTTTGTAGGACAACATATATTCAGAAATTTTTTTATTTTAAATTTATAATTTTTTTAATAAATTGATCTTAGTTCAGATGAAAAAAAGAGTTTTCTCTGTTTACAACGTTATAGTGCACTGAGAGCACAATTGTTAAATGATGAATAGTATATATTTATTTGGGTGACCCTTAGTCAAAATGATAATGGAGTGTATTTTTTAAGCTTTCAATAAAGTCAGTCCCATGGTTTACACGCTAGGCATAGTATTTAAACATGTGACTGAATATTTTAAGTTATTATTTAGGCTCCATCAGTTTTTGTAAGCTAACTCCAACAAATTCTCTAAAACACAAAAATCTCTATATTTAAGGGAGTTATTAATAACAAAGTGCTCCAATAACTCCCATATCTCATCTCCAAAATTTTAAGTTTTTTCCCAATCCCAAAACGAAACACCTATATATAGGGATTTTTTTTATCCCAAAAATCAACATCCAAATCCCATCCCCAAAAATAAAACTCTAAGATTACAAAATTGTAAAATAGAGGAGCTGGTGAGTGAAACTGAAATTGAAATTTCCTAAACTGAAAGTTTGGTAAAAAATAGGGGAGCTGTTGGAATAGAATTGAAAATAAGGGATCTCAAAATATAAGAAAATGACTCAAATCACTTAAATTTAGGAAAAAAAAATAGGGAAGCTATTGGAGATAGCCTTATTGCCCCTAATGATGGATGTCACTCTTTTAATTAGCAACAACTAATGACACGCGTTACTTCTCACGCCAAGAAGTGCCATTCCCTAATCCCTACCATGAGAAGTGGGGAGACTCATTGTATTGTGTTTCTGTCCATTAGCCCATCAGACCCCTACCATATATGGAGGCCCAACTCAGCTTTTAGGTATGCCATATGAAAGGCTTGGGGTCATGTTTTAGGCCATTGGCCCACAGCCATTTGCAACCCTACTGCATCTAAAGGATCAGCTCGCAAGAGACGTGGCTTTAACTTAACAACGGCAAATCTGAAATAAAGAACGGTCAAGGCATCATGTCATGACCGTCGTATGCAAGCATAACGGGTATCTTCGAGTAAACATCAAGGACAGCACTGGACGGGATTATGGCTGCATCTCCGACGGTGACAGCAACTAAAAAGACACTGCACAGTACAACCAACAAGACACACATTTTACTGATAATCACTGGAAACTCCAGTCTTGTCATTACTCCTGTAAAGCGTAGTGACTTTGTAATTATAAGAACCCCCGTGGAGATTACAGGAGGAGATTAAATAGATTAAGAAAGAGCATGCTGCTGGCTGTGTCATCTGTTAAAGGTGGTCACTATAAGCAACTTGTTGCCCAGCTTAAAACTTGGATACATTTGCTTTGTGGCAAAGACACTCCACAGTGTCTCTTTCACCAATCATCATCTCTTGAAGTTTTTCTTTTTGACATAATGTTTATCGGAAAAAAAGACAAAATTAGAGCTCATGTAAGCGCAATATAGGATCGTATACATGAATTTACAATATAAAATTCAAAGACATAATTGATAGCGAAAGCACATACCTCTTTGAGCCATTATTGTTAAAGAATTGTTGTTGAAGAAATAACTGTCACCCAGTCCAAGCTTAGATCTTCCTCTCCCTGCTCTACTCAATATTAACATATGCTTATGGAAATAACTGTTAGGTTAAGAGTAGGAGAGGGGACCTAGCCCTATTTATAATAAATTCTGACAGTCCTACCTATAAAAGGATTTATCAGAATATATGGGCATGCACACAAAAAAAATCGTATGAATTTATGATGTGAGCTAAAACTAATATGATCACAAAGGCCAACTTGTGAACTAGACATTCAGCCTATTTCATAAAACTAAAAATAATTAATGGTAGCCTACTTTGAAGAAAAATTTTCCAACAATCTCCTATTTGGGCAACGTTAATTATTTTATTGATTTTTCAAAAAATTTTAAGAAAATTATTTATTAGGCTGAATAGGAAACAAAATGTGGCCACAATTTTTTAAAATATTCTGATTCACAAGATTACATCTCTAGCGCATATCTGGACCAACAATATTGTCAAACATTGAATCATGGCAGTCATAGTGTTCCTTATTGACACAAGACTTTCCATAGTCACAAATGTCATCCAACCTTATCGTCATGGACCAAACATACGACAGCGTAGTGAGAAACTAGCACCAATATATGATCAAAATGTGCTATTTCTTTGTCAGTCCTCCACATGTTTCTCCAAGATCGGCATTTTAAAGCAAGAGAAATTTATTATTTTTATCCTCATAAAATAACGTTCAATATGCTAGAGGAAAGAACACATATCCTCACAAAATGGCATTCAACAGGCCAGAGGATAAATTATTCTCAACCTCACAAAACGGCGATCAATATGCCAAAGGTAAGAATACATATCTCCAACCAAAATGTGTCCTTATGGAGATATTAAACTCAATAGGAGATCTTATCGCAATGGACACCAAACATAAGATCCTCAACAAAATATGAATATGAGTAATCACAATATACAATTATATTATAAACCATAAAACAACATGCTATTGTACGAATGCACTAATGTGCAAAGCAAAACATAAAATAATAGGAACATCCAACAGTACATGATGATATAAAGCTCCCACTAGACAATAGCATCAAAAAGATTGTAAAATACTCATATTCCTAACATGTTTCACAAAAATCAGAAGTGAAAGACCTTTGGATGAGCAGTCAATTAATATGTCATCACTAGCAATTCGTTCTATATGAATGCCATCATTTTTGACAAAGTCTCTGACTACCAAGAACTTGATATCTATATACTTGCAAGCTTTAATTTTCTTATTATTCTTTGAGAATAAAGCAACAACTTTATTATCACAATGGATCTTAATAGATCTAGTAACAGAATTTATAATTCTCAAAACTAGATATCATATTCTTAAAACATATAGCAGGAGATAAGGCATCATAACAAGCCACAAATTCATATAGTTGAAAAGGCATTAAACTGTTATGTTGCACTTTTCCAAGACATGGCTCTCCAGCTAACACAAAGATATACCCAAAAGTAATTTTCAATCATTTGAGTATCCAACATAGTTAGAGTTAAAATATCCAACCAACTTTAGATAATCTACTTTATAGCAAACAAGCGTATAATTTTTTGTTTTTGTAGGTATTTTATTATCTAATTAGCACCAACCCAATAATCCATTTTAGGATTTATTATCAACCAAAACTCTTATCAAAAAAGTGATATCAAGTCTAGCGCAAACCAGATCATACAACAGGCTCTCAATAGCACTAGCACAAGGTATATCTTTCATAGAATCCCTCTCTATATCATTTTAAGGATATTGTTTCAATTTGAGTTGATCACCTTTTACAATAAATGCACACAAGACTTACAATCCTTTACACCAAAAAAAAATTCTGAAAACTCAATCAATGTAAGATTTCGTAAAATATTTAAAAAATCTAGGAGACTTATTCAACAAAACATAATCCCATGAACAAAAGAAGCATCCTCAAAATCTTTCATATCGAAAGCCTTAAGTAAAATATTGTTTAGTCTCATGGAGCACACCCAAGTCATATATAGCTAGCAAAATATCATCAACATGCAATATTAGAAAGACAAATTTACTCCTACTGATCTAGAAATATATACATGGATCAACTCTATTTTCCTCAAAATAATAAGAAGTTACTATTTCATCAAACTTCAAATATTCATTACTTTGAGGCGTGATTCAAAACCATAAATGATTTTTCTAAGTCTACAAGCCATATTATCCTTACCAGTAATAGTAAACCTTTAGGCTATTTCATATAAACTTATAGATATATATCACTATTGAACAAAACTATTTTCACATCTATATGAGCCATTAATAGCTCAAAGAATATTTTATAGAAACATGTGAAAAAGATTTCATTGTAATCTATACATTTTCTTTGGGTATAACCTTTTGTAACTAATCTCACCTTTGGCCTCTCAATCTTCTTTATGAGATCTCTCTTGGTCTTAAAGACCCATTTGCAACCAATAAGATTATCTCCTTTAAGAAGATCAACAAGTTCCCAAATTTATTTTCATCATAGGTTGCATCTCATTTTTTATAGCATTCAAGTAAATGCGATAATCATTATAGATGAAATGTCTTCTTTTTCTAATAGACCTTTTAAATGTTGTTCATCATTAAATCATAAGGTTGTGAGATCTCAACATGTAGATTGTCATTAGCTGTAACATCATCATTTATTATAGGGGTAATATCTTGTCTCTCAATGTGCGTAGAGTACCAGCCTGACTATTTATTAGTAATGGAAATGAGACAATTTCTCTATCATTATCCTCAATAGTAGGTTGAAACATACAACATTACCAACATCCAATTATAAGAATTTGGGCATTTGAGATTTAACAATCTTAGAAACACATATAGGAGAATAAAACTTATATCATTAAAATGAGTCAAATGCCCAATGAAACAATGAATAGTTTTAAGGTCAGTGGTTTCTTATTTGAAAAACCTTACCTAAGTAGGACAATCCCAAATCGAAAATCGGTCAAACTGGGTTTTCTCCCTAACCAAAATTCGAAAAATGAGCCTTAGGGACAAACTTGTTGAGAACATGGTTAAGTATCTAACAAAAAATTTTAATGGCTTCACTATAAAGGTACTCTAATAGGACAGTAACACTCATCATGCTTCTTATCATATCCGTAAAGGTGTATTTTCACCTTTTGATCACACCATTTTACTCAGCCATACTACACATAGTATATTAGGCAATAATCCCATAATTTTATAAGTACTTGGTGAATAACCCTATATGTTGTCTAGAGATCCAAACCTGCCACAGTATTTACCTCTTTTGTCAGATCCAACAATTTTAATAACCTTCCCAAATTGTTTTTCTACTTTTCTTAAAATTTTTAAATTTCTCAATAGCGTCAGATTTTTCTTTAATTAGATAGAGGTATCTATAACGAGAAAAATCATCAATGAATGTAATAAAATATTTATTACCACACAATATAACCAAAACAGGTCCAGTAGTATCTATGTTTATCACTTCTAAAAGGCAAACCAGTGGGTAGCATATTTCTTTTAACTTTAGTGCGTTTACCCCTTATACACCTATTATAAGTTTCAAGTTCATCAAAAATTTAGAAAAGGTAAAATCTCACTGTTAATGAGTTTTCAACTCTTTCTCCAGAAATATGACCTAACCTTTTATGCCATAGCAAAGAAAAAAATTTCTTTACTTAAACTCCTTTTAGAAGCAAAATTTTCTATATGAAAAGAGTCACGAGAACTTCCTAGGAATAAACACAATTGGTATAAACTATTTGATAAAACACATTCACCAACAATTCTGGAATTGAAAAACAATTGTACTTGGTCGTTTAAATACAGACTAATGGTTCTGATGTAAGACTCTAATCCACTTGCCCCTCATCTATTTTCTCTTTGTTTAACCAAAATTGAACTTGGGCAATGAGCTCTTTTATAACCTTTGCTTACAAAAATAAGAGTTATTGTCAAACTTAGCGAAAGCAGATTTGAGACTTCTTACATTATGATTTTAATCTACGATCTAGATCTGACCTTTACCACCCTTTTTAAAACTATGACATCTCTTAGTAACATGACCCTTAGAATTCGAAGTACTAACGCTATAAAAATAGGGCTTAAAATTGGAAACAAAATATACAACTTTTAGGTTTCTACCCTTAATTTTGTTTTCCTCAATAACATAATGGGTAATTTTTGGTCATCGATATTCTAAGATTCCTTGGTATTTCTCTCATATAGCTATTAAGAGTTCTTTTACATTCTTAGTTCAAGACAAGCCATTCAATAAATACTCAGTTATGGTCTCTTAATAGTCATTAAGCAAGATAGTTAGACCTCTCCTATTGCCAATTATATTACCCTTTCTTTATCACCATTTTTATCAACATAGTTAGACCTCTCCTATTGCCAATTATATTACCCTTTCTTTATCACCATTTTTATCAACCAAAGCGGCATGTGCATTAAATGTTCAAGTCAGTATTGACTATACTCAGATAAAACCCAATATTTGCTTTCATTTCATAATGGTTTTATCTATTCAAGACATCTAAGTAATGACTGTTCAAAGTAAATGAAACAATCCAAGAAAAGAATGCAATATTAATAAACATTATGCATACATACTATATTACAAGAGTAAGCATTATAAATAAAAGAGTCCAAGCATATCGTTGTCATATCTGCCTTTGGGCAAATAATTCAACATGTAAATAGGCGCTCTTTTAACATAAAGTAATACATATAAGATCACCCCACTGAAAGAAAAGTCAACCACCTTTAGGCAATTGAACTCCCTAACAGCATTGTAATCTTGGTCTATACTTTACGTTTATGCTACCGGACTAAAGCCATATAATGATCTCCTTTGGGAGAACATTGCGTACTTTATCATGGTAGTTTCCTAAACAAAACGAGAAAAGCCATAGATTTAATTGAGCAAATCACTTTGTGAATTTGCCTACTTAAATCTATGCTATTAACTCATTGAGAAAAATTAATGCTTAACTTTGATCACAAAATGCTATGTATGCGATTAACCACACAATGTGAAACAATTCAATATGCCATGTTTATGTAATCAATTTAAAATTGCATTCTTCAACAAATTTCACGAGCACATATGAATAATCTGGTAATAGAGATATATAAAATTTCAAATTGAATAAAGAAAATAAATATTTTCATTAAATTCAGAGACTAAAGAAAACTTGTAGATCAAATCTTTATTTATAAAACATAGAAATTGCAATAGAGAAAAACATAAAATTTCAGTGTTTAATTAAATTTATTTTCATAACAAAGCTAAAACAATTGTTACTGGTGCCAAAACCAAATATTAACTTGATCCAATGACAACTCCCTTAGCAATAGAATTCTATTACATTTGCAAAAGCAAATAAATGATGGCATTGCACTTAAAAGTGCCCTAAGGACTCGTTATAGTATGTCAATTAATGATATATTAATTAGTTTAATACTTTAAAAGGAGTAAGACGTAAGCAATAATTATAAAATATCCATTGCAAGAACATGTCACCATTAGTGACGTATCTTAGGGCATAACAAAATATTTTAGTTTGCCAATATACAATCAAACTGAGAATTAAAAAAAAATGAAACTAATAATAATAATAATAAATAATAATTATTATTATTTTAATGAGCCCAAAATACATATATCATATGTATATATATTTATTTATATAATAATGGATGACCAAAAGAAAAAAAAACTCAACCATGATGGTTTTTTTTTCCCTCTCAAAAGACTAATATATATATATATATATATATATATACAAAAATTTAACATTTTAAATTAAATTTAATTCCATAGTAGTAAAGGCATTGTTTGGTAAATATAAAATATGCAATGCTATGTCTTTGGTAAGAAAAACCTTTAGCCAAACATAACCTTCCCAACTTAAAAATAAGGGCTCTGTTTGGTTATGCAAATAATCCAAGGACCAAAAAGTTAAAGAAATTAAGTTTTGCCAAACGTAGCCCTTTCTAGCTTAAAACACAAGGGCCTTGTTTGGTTGCGCTTATATATAACAAAAGTTTAAGTATTCCAAAAGGACTATTTGCCAAACACACCCCTTACCAATTTAAATAAGATTCTGTTTGGTTATGCTTATTAATTGTAAAGTTTAATTACCCCAAAGTCTTATTTACCAAACATGGCCCTTCTACCTCTAAAACAGGCTAATGCAGAGTATGTTTAGACCCAAAACTAAAGCCCATGTCATAAAAACCTCGAATCTAATTCGATTTTTGTAATCAAATAATCTAATCCTAATCTTTTTCACCTAGAAATTCAAATTCAACATCAATTTCACCAGAAAAAGTTGAATTCTTTGCTGGATTATGCAAATACGTTTTTATTTATTTTATTAAAAATAAAGAAAATCACAAAAATTTAAAACACATGACCAAAACATGGGTCTTCAAAAACACAAATCAAATCATGAATATTCCCTTTTTTATTTTAAAAAAATGGATATTTTCTTGATATGAGTGGCGGTTGGCTTTCTCTAAATAATTCAGTGGAAAAAACTCAAAAAATTAAAATAGATCATAAATCTAGAACGACCAAAGAGAGTTCTACGAAAGCACTCAATCAATTTTATGAAATAAAATTTAATAAGAATATAAAACAATCATCAACAACTTTTGTAGTCTGTATGCTCAAATAAGTATTCCAAATTTTCTTAAAAAAAATACATGTAAATCCATGTATAAGTGGCTCTGATACCACATGTAAGCGCAATATAAGATCGTATACATGAATTTACAATATAAAATTCAAAGACATAATTGATAGTGGAAACACATACCTGTTTGAGCTATTATTGTCAAAGAATGTTGTTAAAGAAATAACTGTCACCCAGTTTAGGCTTAGATCTTCCTCTCCCTACTTCAATCAATATTAACAGATGCTTATAGGAACAACTGTTAGGTTAAGAGTAGGAGAGGGGATCTGGCCCTATTTATAATAAATTCTGACAGTCCTACCCATAAAAAGGATTTATCAGAATATATGGGTCTACGCACAAAAGAACCGTATGAATTTATGAGGTGGGCTAAAACCAATATGATCACAAAGCCCAACTTGTGAACCAGATATTCAGCCTATTTTATAAAACAAAAAATAATTAACGGTAGCTCACTTTAAAGAGAAATTTTCCAACAGCTCAAGCTTACATATGTAGAGAACTTCAATTATGTTTGAAGAGGATTAGAGGTGGTGGCGGTGAAAGTGATGGGGATGGTTGGGGCGGCGATACTAGAAGTGATAGGGTGTAAGAGTGGTGGCAGTAGGGTAGGGGTGAGGTAGGGGTGGCAGCGGGAGTAGGGGTTGATGGAATGGGGTAGGGCTTGTGGAAGGGGGTTGCAGTGGTAGCAAGGGGAGGGGAGTTGATAGAGAAGACGATTTTTTTTTAATTTTTAATTTTAAATAAAATAAATGCAAAATTGGCATTTTATTATAATATGATAAGAGCAAGATGGACATTTTACAAAATTTGTTAATGAATTAACAGAAAAATTAGTTTTTGGGGCAAGTATTCAAACTTTGAATAGTCACAGGGGTCTCTTTTACTATTTTGTGAATGTAGGGGCTAACGGTTTCATTGGGCATGAACACAGGGGGTTTGTAAACAAAAAAACCCAATTAAAAATTAAAAAAAAAGAACGAAAATAACATATATAGTGAAGAACTTTATTAATTTAACAAAAAGATGATGGCTATATAAAGGTGTAAAAATCTACATTAGTTGGAATAGAGAAAACACGAATAAGTACATGAGACAATTGATATTGTGCTCGGAATAAGCTTATTATTAGATGTCTATCTTATTAAAGTGAATGATGCAACATTTATTGTTTACTTTTTTATCTTATAAGATATAAGAGATCTTATCATAAGCATTTTATGAAAATTTAAGATAAACTGTACTTTTAATGCTATAAGATATAGACAATCCATTTTATCTTATTTCTTACAACTATAAATTAGACATGTTATTGATCACAAATATCTTCTGAAAACTTAAACCAAATTATACGTTTATATATAAAAAAGCATCTTATAGTAAGCTTATAACAGATCAAGCATGAATCTTAAAAATTTTAAGAAAGGAAAATACATATATATACTTGAGAAATACACAAATTTTAGTGAATAGTTAATCTAGACAAGTAACTCTAATTGCAAAATAAAAAATCTCTCAAATTAATAATTAAATACTAATTGTAGTTGCATTGGCCTTATTAGGAAGATATATACCCTTCTTTACTTTTATTTTTCATGGCAATGGCAGAAAAACAACATAGATTATCACATGATGGATGTACACATCCACTAATTCCCCTGAAATCTACGTTAAAAACTAGGATGAATGAGAGTCCATTTGGCAACCGATTGACCTCACTGATAATTTTATCAAATGTTTAAAAAGAATAATACAATCTGCTACTTATTAGTTATTTCATGATAGAGTAGATAGTATATTGCCACCCTCTAGACTTGGGCAAAAGTGCACTAATGGTCCTTAAACTTGTAAAATTACCTGATCACCCATTTTAATTTTGAAAAGTAAATTCAATCACCCCGTTTTAATCACGGCATTAAAAAATTTGATGGAATTTATAAAATGACTTCAATACCCTTATCATAAAATGAGTTTCTAATTCAAAAAGGAAAATTAAATTTAATTAAAAAAATGTTGGTTTCCCCCCCTTTTTTGCACCAACCGTTTTTCTCTTCTTCTTCACCTTTCTTCCTCAACTTTCTTCTCGTTTCTTCACTCTCTTCACGCCTCTTCGGCTTCCTTGTTATGGCAAAAAAGAAGCGACACTAGATCTGAGTAACGGAGGGCGTCGTCATTAGGCCAGAAGTTTCTTCTTTGCAGGACTATTGCGAAGATTGCGTTGCCACAGAAGTAATCTTTGCTGAACGGTGAGTGCACTGTTTGAGTCGTTACAAAAAGATGAGCAGAGTGGCGGTTTTGCTGGCTCATGCCATGGTCGGAGGAGATGCCAAGATAAGCTTGAAATCAAAGTTTGTAGGTTTAATGGCAAACGGCCTTTGGAGCTTTTATGCTTTGATTTAAGGCTATCATTTGAACCGCGTCGGTGTGAAGAATGCACTGGTGGCTTTGGTGTTGCATTTGGTGGCCGGAGGTGAGGATGGCAAAGCTTTGTAGGCGGCAGCCATTGTGGTATGATGAAGGAAAAAAGTTGTAAGGCAAAGAGAGAGGTTATCCTTTCAAAGCTCTGGCATAGTTTCTCAAGTCCAAAAAACTAACTTATTTGCATTTATAACTAATTGAACTTCCATTGTTCATCATAAGTCTACCATATTTCTGATAATATATGCATACAAATAGGTGCAAGTGTGTATGATTCGGAGCTTCAATTCATGCCCTTTCGTGGTCGGAGAACTTTATCGGGAAGTCAGATTGTAGCCTCTCGGCAATGGTTGCTTCGTTAGACTAATTCCAACAAATCCCCTAAAATCTCCATATTTAGGAATTTTGTTAATGGCAAAGTGTTTCAACAGCTCTCCTATCTCATTCCCAAAATTTTAGATTTTTTCCCAACCCTAAAACAAAACACCTATATATAGGGGTTTTTTTTAATCCCCAAATCCCATCCCCCATTCCCATAACTTTAAGACTACAACATTATAAAATAAGGGAGCTGTTGGAGTGAAACTGAAATTGGGATTCCCTAAACTGAATGTTTGGTAAAAAATATGGGAGCTGTTGGAATAGAATTAAAAATAGGGGATCCCAAAATATAAAAAAATGACTCCAATCACTTAAATTTAGGGAAAAAAATAGGAAAGTTGTTGGAGATAGCCTTAGGGGTGGCTTTTTGAACCGTGGAGTATAGAGAAAAATTTTGAGAGAAGCGGCACTGGTGGTTGGAAACAGCTCCGACAAGTGGTTAAAGTTTATGGAGTTGTGTTTTTAAAATATGAAGAAAGAGTGAAAGAGATAAGGTTATTTTGGTCAAAAATTATATTTTTAGGTGAAAAAATAAAATCATGCTCTTAGAGAGGCGTGTGCTCTACACTCTTTGTTAAATCAAACAGAAACTTAACAACAAGGGACTTATGAGCTTACCTTTTAAAAATTAAATGGGGTGATCAGGTAGTTTTACAAGTTTAGGGATCAGTTGTGCACTTTTCCCTTAGTTCAAGGGGGTAATATGCTATTTACTCTTCCAGAATATTTAAGAAGGGTTTATTCCCCTAATAGTCTTGGTGCTATTAATTTTGTTATAGTTTAATCCCTTGACTTTTAAAATAAACTTTTTAATCTTTGAACTTTAATAAATGGGAGATCGTTAATCCTTGAACTTTGATAAATTAAACACCATTAATCCTTCAAAAAGGTTCTTTTTAGAGGTTTAAAAACTAAAAGTTTCATTTTAAAAGTTAAAAAATGAAAAAGTGACAAAGTCAATAATGCAGGAATTATTAAGAAAATAAACTTATTTAAGAATTTACTATACTTAATATACATTTTGAACAACTATCAAAGTTTTTCTTTTTCTTTTTTTTCATCTTTCAAAAAGGTGCTTGTATCAACATGATGTCAAGTCCCACGAATCATTTCAGAAAATAATTTCAATTCCTAATTCGTTTCTCCAAAGAAAATTTTCAAATTCGAACTTTTTTCCTTAACTCGTTGATCCCCAAACTTGATTTTTCTCATCATGTCACCATTGTCGCGCCGCCACTCGATTCCCACTAACATTTGGAACCCTCTCACGCACGATACGTCGCAATTAACTTTTTTTCTTTGTTTCCTTGTCAACGTATTTGCGTTTCAACTGGTCAGGCTGTCATTCATGCACATCCCTCGATTAACCTCCCGCCTGGTTAAGGGGCCTCTGGTCAGATGGGAAAGGGGTTCTCCTTTGGTTAACCTTTAAAAAAAAAAATCCATTTATAGAGTAAAGCATCCACGCCAGCAGTGCCACTACTACTATTAAGCATCACTGACACTAGTAATCATTTGGAGCGCTCTCTCTCTCTCTCTCTTCTTTTTCAAACATGTTTGACACTGTTGTCTTTAGAGTTGGTAAATAAGTACTCGCTGATCGACTCAACCTGTTTATGACGGGTTTGATGAGTTGATGGGTCCGGTCGAGTTGACCCTTTTAACAAACGGGTAGGTAATAATAAAATCCTAAGCTGATATTAATGGGTTGGTGGGTTAGGCGAGGCGCTTTGGTGGGTTAACGGGTCATTTTGGTTAGTTAGGCGAGTTCACAGGTCATTTTGGCAGATTGGCAGGTCAAATAGGTCATTTTGACGAGTTCGTCGGTCACCCGCAGGTTGACCAAACCCGACCCCGCCAATTCAGCGGGTTAGGTGGGATTGACCTGTTTGTCTAGCATGTCATTAAATTTGCAACCCTAACCTTCTTTTTTAGCGAGTTAGGCGGGTCAACCTGCGGGTCTCAATCCGTTTTGCCACCTCTAGTTGTCTTAGCCTTCTTCATGACTCAGCTATTTTAAGGTGCCAAATTCTTAAAATAAGTCAATTAGTTCTATTGAGAAAAAACTATTAATTTATTGTAGTCATATTTCATTTAATCTAAACTACATTTTAGGACTATTAGTACTTAACAACAATTCTTTATCCAGTTATAATATACATTTATCAATTAAAAATAAAATAAAAATTAATGTAAATTGATAAAAAAATAAAATATATGAAAGATTTAGGAAGTACCGAAAAGGTTGTCATGTCCCAAAAATAAAATACATAAATTTAATATTAACTTTTATATATTTATATCTTATATCTTCATTATAATCCATATCACAATTTGAAAAAAGAAGAAGAAAATTTTCTAAAGCTGTTAAATAACCTATTTCACGCATCACAAAGAATTTCAACTGACAAGTGTCGATTAAGTGGAGGCTGCCATGAAATTGATGCAATATCATGATACCAAGAAATATATTACAAATAGTGCGACACTTGTGCAATGCACATAGAGCAACATATCTGATTGGATATATTAATACTATAGGATTTTTGCATCTTACTAATAGTTCTTAAAACAATTATTATATATATATATATATATATATATATATATATAAAGGGTATAATGTTAATTAAATTAAATTATTTAATAAAGGAATTGAACTGAATAAATGATGGAAAATAAAACATGACCTAAAAATGGGCATATTAAATTAATAAGTGATTATGAAAAGTTTGTCATACAATTGTCACTTGGCAGCATGAAATTACAGTATATTTTACTTTATACTATAGTATAGATAATAGCTATTCATAAGATATAGGAATTTTAGCCGTGTATCATTATCATAATATTTTTCAATACATTACAGAATTTGCATAAATAGCAAGAAGGACAAAAATCTTGTTGAGCGATGAGTTAAAGATTATCAATTTGTATTCATATGGGAAAATATAATAGGCCCATTTAGATTGATTTTTTTGAAAAAAGCACTTTTTCTTAAAAAAAAAACTTACATTAAATTTATAATAACTATTTGATTTGTCTTCCAAAAAACTAAAACTCTGAAAAAAGCTCAAATACAACTTTTTTTTAGAAGTTAAAAATTTTAACTTATAAAAAAAAGCTTTTTGTTAGGAAATGTGCTAAAAAAAACACTAATCCAAACGGGCCCAATAAATAGTCATTATCAATATGGAAATTACTCATTCATTGACCAGAGCCATCTCTATATGTATGTATGTGTGTGTATTAGTACTATTTTTTAGATTTTTATCTTTTTAATTTTTAATTTTTGATATATTTAGTTTTGGATCTTTTGATTTTTTTTTGTATTTTTATTTGGGCTTTTGGACTTTGACATTTGACTCCTAACTTTTCATTTTTCTTTTAAAATTTTATTTTTTGATTTTAGGTTTTTGGATTATGTGATTCTTTTATTCTTTGATTTTTGACTTTTCATTTATTTCGATAATTAAATTTATAGAAAAACAAAAAAGGGATTATATATAGGTTTTGGATGAAATGGTTTTGGTTGATTTAAAATTAATAATCACCATAAGTGTCAATTGGTAGTTATCAAACAATAATGCAATTATTTTTTGGAGAAAGAAACTTTTATAAGTAAATCACATGTGCATGCTCTATTTCCAGCCTGAAAATATATGCATATAAACTTTCAACTAATACTATAAACATATTATAATAATAACAAAAGAAATCAATATCAATCAAAGAATTTTACGTGAGCACATGTATAAGCTTAATCATATGGACAATATCTTGAGTGTAATATGTCCAGATTCTAGTAGACGCTCTTCACCAGCGGTTTTAATTAGGGAATAAAATCTCAATATACTCCTACTTGCACTAAAGATCACAACCGCCAAATCATATTCCCAAATAACTCTACCTGTGTGGCAAGTACTCACTATGACGAGTCATAACTTATAGACTTACATTGTTTTCACACTACGATTACCCGATCAATTCTTTTGCTATTATTGGAATCCTCCACACAATGTTCTAGCACACAAACTTCTATTCTCTAAATATACTAGAATATGTATAGATTCATCAACTAGGGGTATCAATCCAGAGTCTAGTTGATATTTGCTCTACATGCTCAAAGCAAAGCAAAAATCTAGGTCTAACATTTAGCATGTAATTTATAGAGCTCCCATGTGCTAAGGGCTCGTTTGGATTGGCCTTTTTTCAAAAGTATTTTTTTTAACAGTTTTTGAAAAATAATTTTTTTTATAAGTTGAAAATTCTAGTTTTTTAAAAAAATTATATTTGAACTTTTTTCAGAGTTTCAAATTTTTTGTAAGCCAAACCAAATAGTTATTATAAATTTAATGTAACTTTTTAAAGAAAAAAAAAGTAATTTTTCTTTAAAAAAAAATCAATCTAAACAGACCCTAAAGTAAAAAACACTTTGAAACATTCTCTTTTTTCCTCTTTGTGCATTAGACAACCTTAGATAAAGATATTCCAAAACCATGAAAGTGAGAAATCCTCTTTGGAACAATACATGCTAATCTTAACGAAGCTTGCTCAACATATGACACGAGGGATAGAGCTAACTTAGTATTTTTACCATCTTTCTTGTACGCCACGGGTCACCAACATCTAGATAAAAAAGAAATACTTGTTTTTCCGATCATATTTGATACCATTTCTCGTATGTTTGCTCAAGCCCTTAATTTGACCTTTAAAAACAAAAACTTACTGATTTCTAAAATCTCATCACAACTTAATTTGACCTTTGTTTATAAATATAATATTCGTTGTCATGGTAAAATTTTAAAATAATTACTCATTAAAATTAATTGATGATAGTATGTAATAAAAATTCAATAGAAAAATAAACATTCCAGAGGTGTTCCCTAATAGCTGCCAAACATCGGGGATACTTCTTTTGCAATTTTGGTTTGGAAATTGTTGGAAAAATCGAGAACACACGTACATATACTAAAGCACAGCGGAAAAATATAGACAAATAACACGCAATATTTTTAACGTGGTTCGGCCCTCTGCCTACGTCCACGATCTTCCTCTAAGATAAATTTCACTATTCAACAATAATGAGTTATAACTCAAATGACTTTTTGCACGGATAGAAAAATTTAAATCCTCCATATAGAGTTCTTATAATAGCTCTATCCTCAACAGAACTAAAACAAATGTAAGACACTCTTTTTCACACACATAAAGCTCTCAAGATCTCTCACCCACACCCCTCCATAGGGTGTGGCCCTAAAGCCCCTAATACAAATTACAAAACCCTCTATTTATAGGAGAGAAATCGTTACTCTCCAAAATATTTCCTACACTAGTTTAAACAAGTCTCGAATAAAATAATTCTCGTAATTATCTTCTTCTCCAAGTTTCTTAATTTGTATGGGCTTAGACTTTGAACCACGACTTAACAGAGATACATAATTGTCATTTACCCCTTGCACATTAGAAGTAATGCCAATGTCCATTTAACTTTAAAATTATGTAAAGGAAAATTTTGTTGCCAAGCACTAGCAAAGTAAAAGATATTACAATTAAGAAACTATTGGCTATTGTCAACAAAGGGGTCAAGATGGAATTAGTTAACTATTGTGGGGATCAGAGGTCCATTTTTGTGTCTATTTTGATGCAAAAGGTCAACATTGTCTGAACAAACTTTAATTTCAAACCTAGACCAAAGGGTTTAAGTTGTTATATAGTACTTTCGGCCTCAACAAGAGAGTAGCTTACATTTTGTGTTCCGATCAATCTGGAAGCTAAGTTAGTTTCTTGAACCTAAAGCCTGTTTGCCTCTACTTATTTTTACCACTTATAAGCTCTTAAAAAAATGTACCTCCTCACATATTTTTTTACTATTTGTGGCTTATAAGCCCCAAATAAGCTTAGGGTCTGTTTAGATTGACTTTTTTTTTAGGAAAAAATATTTTTTTTTTTCCTGAAAAAGTCACATTAAATTTGTAATAACTATTTGATTTGACTTCCAAAAAAGCTGAAATTTTAAAAAAAAACTCAAATACAGCTTTTTTTAGAAGCTAGAATTTTTAGCTTCTAAAAAAAAGCTATTTTTCAAAAGCTGTTAAAAAAAGTACTTTTAAAAAAAGCCAATTCAAACGAGCCCTTAGCCAAACAGACTGCTAGTCTTGTGCTGGATTAATCTACAACATACCTTTGCTAAATAAGGTCATATGTTTTAAGATTTAGCATGGCCAATGTAAGCTTAGTGCTTCTTCGAAGAATTTCCAATAAAAAAATTAATAATTATTTGAAAACTTCTACAGAAAGCCCAAAGCATTGAGCCATTATCTCAATAAACCTTTCCTTTGCCTTTGCTTTTGGTAAAATTCAACGGCAATTAACTAAAATTATAATAATGAGGAATAATTTGATAACTTATTAATGTTATGATAAGACCCCCACTCTTTGCTTTGGCCGGTCTAGTATTTAATATTGGTCAGTTTTCTCAAGCCTAGTTGGACCATAAATACGCAATAGATTATTATTTTTTCAGTTTTATACCATTCATCGCAAGTTATAATTTGTTAAGAAGATCATGTAATAATCTATTATAAGTATCAGACGAAAGTTGTCAACGAAGACGAGGCAATTCGCAAAGATAGCGAAGGAAGAAGAGGAAAAGAAAGAAAGAAAGAAAGAAAGAAAGAAAACAGAAAAGAAACAAAGATAAAAGGGAAAGAAGGGAAAAGAATGGAAAGGAAAAAAAAAAAAAAAAAGGCCAAATAGAACTCAAAAAATTAATTAAGTGGTCCATGATTAATAATAATTTAGTACCTCCATTTTATTCATAATTGACTGCCATTAGCATACAACTCCAAGAAAATATGCATGATCATAAAGATCTATTTTGCTGATTCTCTAGACAACATACTCTGAAACATCAGTTTTGACAGAAATGGGAATTCTAACTCTATGCACCCCATCAGTCCAAGTTAAGCTGCCAAAATAGTATTCCATGGTAGCTTGATGACTAGAGATTGTAACAGTGAATGACAAACTCTTGGTCTTAGGGGTGAATTTCAAATAATCAGGTTTTACTTTTACGACATGTCCTTGTGGAGGCTCAACAATAGCTTTGTAAGTGGAATGAGTACCAACATTTGTCACAGTTCGTGTAACAGTAATTGAATTTCTCAAGCTTGGTATAGTAATGGAAGGAACATTGAGATCCATTAGAGAAATACTATTTTTAGGGCAAGATATAGCTTGTCTTGTGAGCTGGCTGATGGAAGTGTCATCATAGCCCCTAGCGCAAAGATAACGTATATAATCTGTCACTCCCATGTCATAGACAAGGCCAGGGTGTCTTGCTGCGTTTGGGTTCACAATTCCTCCCCCAAAATCAAAAGGATCAGCAACCTTATTTGTCAGTCCCTCTGCAAAAATTGGCTGTCTAGAATAGGGATCCGTTATCCAAGCTGTTAAAGTGTAATGTATATTAGTACCTATATGCATTATAAACTTTTGACATAAACGAAACTTGTAAGGTGGAGAACTATATTGGCAAAAATAACCTGTTGTTACAAGTGCAGACTTGATAGCTGCAGGAGACCAGTTAGGATGTAATGACTTTAGCAAAGCAGAGATTCCAGCTACATGAGGCGTAGACATTGATGTTCCAGACATGAAATCATATCCAGATATCGCATCCGGCGAGGGAATTGCAGCCAATATGTTGACTCCTGGGGCAGCTATATCGGGCTGTTTAGTGCAAAATAGTACATCCACCAATTTGTGATACCTTTAAAGCTCATAACATGCTATAGATAATTGAATCTAATTAAGTCGGAAGAAGTAAAGTGATACCTTAAGTACTTCTGGGGCGAGCGTGTTAGGACCTCGAGAAGAGAATGATGCAACATATGTTGGTACTGGTTTGCCGATATAAGTCTTAGACAATCCCAGTCGAGCCTTAGGGGACCTATATGAACATTGACGGATTTTATGAAGGAAAAAAGACAAGAATTATGCTAGAAACTTCAAGATTTGAAAAATTGAAACTTAATTATAATGGACCTGGTGGAGTGCATGTAGTTTAGTATCTCAGTTCCTGTTTGGAAGTTGACTTGGATGGAAGGGAAGGAGTTATCATTAAATGTATCCAATGCCCTAATAGGATCTTTGGCAATAATAAGTCCCAAGGCACCGACCTTGATCACAATTTCTCTAACCTTGGATATTTCACCTAGACTAGTACTCATAGTGAAGCATAGTACTATCTTTCCAGCCATCCATGTATCATTCTTCGAGAGAGATTCACAATACCTACCATGTAACACAACAAATTAATTCAGTAGTTTTAAATTACTCATCCTTGTACATATGCCCCTTTAAACAAATAGTTGGAAAATTCATGATAAAATGAGCCTATGGAAATATACCGTGGACCTTCGATTTGTTTTGTCTCTGGGTAAGCTAGTGTGATAAAGTTGGTCTCCTTCCCTGAATACAAGGCTAGACCCTGCATATAATCAATATTTCAAAGAAATGTTATCTTAATTCATGGAATATATATATAATTGATCATTCAACATTGCACAAGTCATTGACACTTACAATCAAGGTTTTGTTGCTGCCTAGTGTGATAAGCGTAGGGAATGACCGATCAATGGTAGATGCTGCAACAGTTATGACCCACGGCGCTATGTTTGCCACAGTTTGTGACATTGGCCCTGAATTTCCTCCTTAACAAACAACAACGATGCCTTTGGCCACAGCATGGAATGATCCAAAGTAGATTATGTCACGTTTGTCAACCTCAGGGTATAAAGGCACATCAATGCCCAGTGACAACGATAACACATCAACACCATCATGAATGGCTTCATCGAATGCTTTAAGCACATCAGCATATGCAGCTGCCCCACCCATCCAGCCCACTTTGTACATGGCCACTCGGGCCCTTGGTGCTCCACCCCTTAGTGTACCGACAGCAAGTCCATTATGGCTTGCATCTTTGACGAAAGAGCCACCAGCAGTGCTAGTTGTGTGTGTTCCATGTCCAGATAAATCTCTAGGAGACAACTCGTCGTCAAAGTCACTACTACTAAGGTTACTCTTATCAATTCCAAGTTCTGCGAGGAAGCCATCTATGAAGTAGCGAGCTCCTATCAATTTCCTGTTACAGTTCTTTTTCGGGTCAAAGCCGATTCCAGCCTGACAGAAGCCCTTCCATTTAGAAGGGATTGGCCCCAAGCCTTCTTCGTTAAAAGCTTTACTTTCCGGCCAAACTCCTGCTTGATCACAATATATTCATGTTATACATGTAAGGTTCCAAATCCTGCATAGACATAATTTAATTATATCCGTAATTCACATAGAGAAAGAGATTGAACAACCTGTGTCAAGCACACCAATTATGACATCCTCCCCCATTTCCGAATCATGTAACAGGTTTGCGGTATTATAAGGGGAGAGGCCGAGGTAATCCCAACTCCTGGTTGTGTGCAGCTTGTAGAGATGATTAGGGATGACATGAAGGACACCAGGTACCTCTGCGAAAATGGTCGAGGACATCACACACAAATGGGAAAATTAATAAGTATAAATTTCAAAGAATATATGTGCTCTTTTAACTACTTGCAAGCTGCTGGGCTTGTGATGGTGTCATCTTGGCTGCAAAACCAGAGAATCCATGTTTGTAACTGTACACCATGAACTCTGCAGATGCTTCTTTGCTGCATCAGGATGATTCAATAAATTACTTGGTCTACTTAATCAACCTCAATAAAGATAATGCAAGAACTGAGGAATTCTCATGTTACAATCGTGATGTACCTTCCAAGAATCGCAGAGAGCAATTCATGGTGACCAGACGTAATGAGGTCGAGATCATCATGTTGTCTTTCTCCGAGGTAAACGATATAAACCTGCGTCGTTAATCACAGTTGTAGTAAAGCAGGGTTAAAGAAAATGAAAATAAATTAGGAGTTAATATATCGACTTAAATTATAGATATGATGAATGCTATAAAGGATAAGAAGCAATTTGGAGCACTAACTTTGCTTTCACCAAGTGCTTCAGCTAGAAAGATGTCTGCCATTTTCACAAAAAGGAACAGAGAAAGCAAAACTGAAAGTGGCTTTCCGTGTGGAAGATTCCCCATGGTGTGCGGTCTAGAAGAAAGAGAGCTCTTTCACAAACAGCTCTCCCAGTGCTCACCTGTATTTATAGGCAGTCTAGCTAATATGTCAAGAACATATTTACGAGCTTCATTTACAAAATTATGAACCATATTTAATAGTGATTAAATTGATAATATAATTATAAAAAAGGTTTATTCTCCTAATAATTTCTGTACTATTAACTTTGTCGTATTTTATTTTTTTTACTTTTAAAATGAACTTTTTAGTCCTTAGACTATTGACCTTGTTGCATTTTAATCTTTTAACTTTTAAAATGAACCTTTTAGTCTTTAAATCTCTAAAATGAATTATTTTTAAAGACTAATGATTTCTTATTTATCAAAGTCCATGAACTAATGATGTCTTATTTATCAAAGTTTAGGGATTAAAAAATTTATTTTGAAAGTTAAAGAACTAAAATGTAATAAAGACAATAATTTAGAGATTAAAAAATTTATTTTAAAAATCAAAAGATTAAAATACAAAAAAGTCAATAGTCTAGTGATTATTAAAGAAATAAATCTATTATAAAATGACAAAACACAGTTTATAATCATCTGGGCCACCCTAATCAATCAAAATGAAGACGGACAATTATTTTGAAGACTTTGTCGAAGCACTGAGTACCACGGGTTACACGTTGGGCGTGGTATAACTTTAAAAGGTGTTCGCAAATATTGATTGGCTAAAGTCCGCAATTAAAAAATTAGTATATGGCTTTCCATCCTATTGTTGTTGTCTAAATGGGCTCTTTCTTTTGAGGGTATATATATGTACGTACGTATAAGTTCATAGTCCATGCACAGTTGGCGGACCAAGATTTTTAATATGGGATGGCAAAAAAATATTTAAACCACGCTATAATTCTATTTAAGTTCTCAATCCAAATCACAAAATAGTCATTTTTAAAATATTAATTAATTATAAAAATATATTATATATCAATAAAGCTTATTATAAGTTTTTAGAATAACTGAATACAAACAAATATATATATATATATATATATATATATATATATACACACATTAGACATTGTAAATCGTGCTCAATGTGTTCTCATTCATTCAAATTAATCATTAACTATTTTAGTGTCAACAATTTCAAAAATCTCTTTCTTAATATAAAGAATAAGTGTATTAGCAACTTGTCAATAATGCACATATAAGCACGGGTCATCCATACTGGTTAAGAACTAAAATTAAAGTGAATAATACTAACCTGACTTATGATTAATATTAAAAACTTGCTAAAAATTTATTTGTATCTATCTATTTTATTTTTATTTTTGTTTCCAAAATTATTAGAATTTTCAAAACCAATAAATTCAATAAAATACACAATAGGTCCCTCAATTATAAAAAAATATCCTTTTTTAGTCCCACATCGGTCCTTCAACTATAAAAAAGTATCCTTTTATTTTTCTATACTTTTACTTTACCCAATTCAAATATTCATTTCAATTACAACAAAAATTTCATAAGAAAATCCTTTATTATTGAAAACTTGTTAAAATTAAATTTTATAGAATATACTTATAATTTATTCTCAATGTGTTACTAAAATTAATAAATATGAAAGATACTCCTTTGTCCCATGTATTGAACGATAATTCTTTTTAGTTTACATACATATATATATATATATTTCAATTTTCAAATTCAATTGACTATTATGAAATTATATGGATGGAAACAAATAATAAAATATTGATTGTCTTTGAATTTATGATAAAACTAAATATCTATATCTATATATTATAAAGTAATATTTTTGCCTTTTGTTAATTAATGTTACATGTCTTTGTGACATAATTTTTATCCCGTCAAAAGACTTTGAGTCGTTCTTCTTCAATATATTCATGCAAAAAATATTTCTCAATCTACTTATCCAAAAGTACTCATTAAACATGAAAATACATCTATTTATTTCATTCATTATTCTTTTTTCAAGATTATTTGATTTTTTAAAGCCAAAAAATTTAATAACGAATTGTTCTTGTCATATTACTTAGTCAACGTTTAGAAATTCGTCCTGTTTGATTGAGATGTGCCAAGAGGTGAATTTTAAAGTTACATCTGGTAACGAAATGCATTTGGTGTAAATCATATCTAACTATAAAAAATTTTCATTTGTCTTCAATATTTATAATATCTTATCACAAATTATGGTGACTATCCTATGTTAATGAGACATATTAGAGAACTGAATATTGGGATCTTATATCATTAGTTCTATCATATTAATATAAAAAAAAATTTTATGAATGACTAAGATGATATGATTCATACATTAATGATTAAAATTTTTTTTCTCATATCAATATGAGAGAACATTTGATATGAGAAAATCCGAATCTGAGAGGTAAAATATAAAATTGCACCCAGTGAAATATATTGAGATGTAGATTTAACTATAAAACATCCACATCTCTTCTATATATAATTCCTCGTTGCAAGTTAATAATGATAAGTTTGGTTCATACTCGCCACTTCTCAGCTAGTGTAACAAAGAACTTTTTTTTTTTTTTTTTTCTCTTGTCAAAAAATTTTATCCCTCAAAGTTGACCTTATGTTCTAAACTGATCCACGTTTATAGTTTATTTTCAGTCTCGCTCACATAACCGAGTTGACTTTAAATTTTAGAAAAACCTTAATGCACAAAATGAAAGAAAGACCTCTAATTATAAAGCTATGTTGGCCAATGCCTAAGCGGCCAAGCCTGCGCCGGTGGGACGGCAGGCCGGACGGCCGGCTTGCATGTTGTAATTATTTTGAACCTACAATGAGGGAGGTCTTCCTGCGGTTTAGACACGTGAGTAGGGCCCAAAAAGACCTCAAATTAAGAAACCAAAATATCGAACCATGAATTTATTAAGGATGTTTCTCTATTTGCTGTCAATAGCGCGTCCATTAGGGAACTACAACAACCCATTTTCTTACGTACAGGGATGTTCAATTAATTTGTAGGTTATAAAGCTAATTAAGGCAAAAACTATATTGTTTCTCGTAAGGAAATATGAGAATTAGAGCATTGACACTAAGTTATTTTACGATAAATTGAAGGATAACAATGGAAGTTAGTTATGTATATATTTTTATTTATTTTTGTTATTAGTGGTTCATCCCACTCTCCCACCCCTCAATAACCCCCTAAAACCAACCCCCACCTATGTGACACCCCACTCACTTACCCCCATGAGGACCTTAGGCCCCCTTAATTACCACCATAGCTTTTTTTTTTTTGGTATATTTTTGTTCTTTGCTTCTTTTTTTTTTTTGTTGTTGTTAGAAGATGTTGGTTTTGTTAGATCTAGGTTTTTCTTTTTTATTTTATATATTTGAGCTTTTTGTCTTTAGATATAGAATTTTTCTATTTTATTTTCCTATATTTCATTTTTTGTGTTGTAGATCTAGGGTTTTCCATTCCATTTTGTAATTTTAGAATTTAGTTTATTTGTTCTTTTTTTTTTTTGTTTTTTATAAGTTTTTTCTAGTGTTTTCCCAGAACTTTAGTGCTTATTTATTTTCTAAGATTTTAGATTTTGGTATTTCTCTATTTTATTTTTTAATTCATTATTTTGTTTTTTTTTTGGGGTTTTATTTGCATTTTTTTTTTTATAATCTCTCTCTTGAAATTTCAATTTAATCCTTGTTTTAGGTACCAAGTTCTAGTAATTATTGGATTTTGTGTGTTCTAGACGTTCAAAGTTTGAGTGTTTTATTTAATTGCTAATCGGGTTCAGAATTATGAGATTCAGGATCAAAATAAGGTTTAAGTATCGGATTCGAGATTGCTTTTGTCTAGTTGCCATATGAAAGGAAATAAACAGAACTGGAGAAGACAAGTGTTTTGTATTGCATTGAGATAATGTAGTACATAAGCTACTTATACAACTCAGCGGACCAAAAAGCTCAAAGCATACACTTGACACTTTGTAACTACACGTGCCATATTGCTGGCTCACTAACTAACTCTAACTAACACAACATTTGCTAGTCTTGAGTTGAAGCATTGCCTTCCTTATCACCATCCCTATTTGCTGGCTTACATTTTGATATTTAAGCGTATAACCGTATCTTGCACCGGAGCTTGGGTTGAGGCCGTGACACAATCAATGGAGCTCATATGTGTCATAGTACTTTTTGGATTAGGCAGCTTGTGTTACCATTAAGGGAACAAATTCATCAATTGTTGCCAGTAGCCATTACATAATTCCAGATTTGGGAGTCGCGTAACCGGCACACATCCAAGACTCATCATATTACGCCTCAAGTTCCCCCAAAGCAACGGCATATCCAAAGGATGAGCTCTAAAAATATAAGGTGTCGCCCGTAGTCTAGATAAACTCTAAGAATATAATGTGTCGCCCGTATTCTAGATAAGCTCTAAGAATATGAGCCTTAGGATTGTAATTCTGATCAAATTATAAAACATGTTCCTTCGGAGATTTGTCTCTCTTATATTTTACAAATAGGAAACTTTGCCTATTATATCGGCATGAGACAGAAAAAGAGTTTGAGATAGAGAATGAGAGACCTTGAGTAGAATAGCTCGAGGGGCGAGAGTAGCCCTCATCCCTCTCTGTGTGTTGTATTAGCTTTATTTATAATGAAATTCTTGTCTGCCCGCAAATGTAAGTGAAAGGACGAACCACGTTAAATATTAGTGTCAATTATTTTATCTTTCTCGTATTTTATTTTTCATTCCAACACCCCGAATCCCCAATACAAAGGATTATACATTGCAGGAGAAAGTATTTTGTTTTGGTCCTATCTGTCATCTCTATGAAATAACATGATTGGTATAAATGTATGAACACCGTCCAGCAGATCTGTTGCAGGGGAGAGAGAGAGAGAGAGAGAAGGTGCACCTCCAAGGTGTCAATTATATTCTACGGCGACAAAAATTTGAAAATACAAAACTAAAGGTCAAGCTCCACATGATTCCAATAAACAATATATGAGAAATTATGCTTCAAAACACACCATTGATAAATTTTCTCCTGAAAGCACAGACACAGCACCAAGATGAGCAAGACAATCTTTTGCACAAGGAATTTTCAGACAGGACATTGATTAACAGGAGACAATTGCATAATATTTTAGGTAATTTACAGAAATTTGTTCAAATTCAGTCCCAAGCATGTACAAGACTACAAAGCAGAAGAAACCAGCATACTGAAAATGATATCTCTACTTTAGCCTACACCAGAAAAATCTTGCCTGTAATGATCTGAAGTTGAACTTTTGGGCCAAGCTACAGTCCTGCATCTTCGACTCCCCAAAGTTGAGATACAAGAACTCCCAGCAACCTAAACTTTGACCTTCTGCGTGGACAAAGAAAACTCAAGTGGCGGAACAAACCATTTCCTCTTTGCAAAAGAAGGATTTTGTTGGTCAAATATCCTGAATACAGTAAGTGGCAGCAAGCCAAAATCCGTGTGCATCTGCAACGGATTGAAGCTGCTTTTGAGCACCCCATGATGGCTCAAAGAGAAAAATTACAGTAAATTCACTCGTAATCTACTCAAGTACTCAACCAAGGGTGCACAGAAATGCCATTTTCCTGGTTTCATCTAGCAATGACTTCCAGCCTTGCCCACTAATACAACCATCCTTTACATTCAAGTTATCCGTCATGTCTTTGTTTGCTTCCTCTTGCTTTTCATTGAAAATCTAGCTGCTGAGACACTTAAGAGCTTATTGAGGGACATCCCTTCACCTAGAATTTTCTTCTTCGCTTCATACCTATGTTTGATTCTACCATCGAGTTTGTAACCAAGAAAAGCAGGAAAGGCCAACAGCTCTCCAACTTCACGACCCATCTCCTCAATTAAGTAATCCATCTTCTCTTCCAAAGACTCATGATTGTACTGCAGTACCTGCGGGTGCTTTTTGCTCATTTCCAATATGTCCTCACAAGTTAAACCATATCGCAGAAAAACGCCAATAACCTCTTGCATATTCTTGCAGCTTGTTCGGGTGACAGCTCCCATTGCCATTGCCAATTCTTTCGTTTTATTCTCATACCCAATTTTGGCCAAGAAGACTAGTTTGTAGGCCAGATTCTCTTCGAATGACAGGCTTAGAAAGAGAGGAGCTTTGACCAAGAACCTATATATATCATTCGAGCTCAAACCACATTGCTTAAGAAAATCTATCCTAGGATGCAATTTCCTCTCTCTACTGGCGCTAAACAAATTAGGATAAACGAGAACAATCCTAAATATTTCCTGCTCGTCTAACCCAGCAAATGATTTTAGAAAATCAACGTGATCCTTCAAATGGTCAACACTATAAGCCAAAACAAACGGCAGTTTACGCAACACGGTTGAAGTGGCACCCTCATCTCTAGAACTCAGCTCGAATAGGAACCCAATTCTCGGAGCTAACTGGGTGTCCAGATCATAATTAAGGATAGCTGGACGACGAATAATAAAATCCACCCCACCAAAACGGTTCAAGAAAGCAAACATTCTTCCAATTTCTTCAAACGATTTATGACACAAGGCCTTAGTCAAGTTGGCATTGTTAAGAACATAAACAAGCTTCTCCTGTGGGATGCCATTGTCAAGTAACAATCTCACTTTCCCTTCAAATCCTACCAGAAATTTCGGCTCAGTTGAATTTAACAAACGGTCAATCTGCTCAGGTTCTATTTTCCCTCGTAAACTTAAATCATTGCTGCGAAGAAGAAATGATAACAATGACTCAACTTCTTCAGCAGTTAAAACATCAGGCCTTTTCACGATCAATCGAGAAAGAGCAAGGCCACTGACACCAAGGGACTGTAAGGAGTGGATTCTGGACCGAATAGACTGAAAAGGCATAAACCTGAGAGCTGCATTGCTATGGAAAAGGGATTCTGTTTCTCTTTCATTAAACCCAATTTCTTGAAACAGAGTAAACAGCAATATCTCTGCAGCAAACCATGAATTCATCAAGTGTTAATAATGCACTCCGTTTCTCTAATATCCCGCTAAGATTAATTACAAAAAGATATGTGCTTAGTTTAGGATGCCAGAAACGCTACAATATGTTCGATGAAATGCCTGACAGAAGAATACTCACCGGAAGTATCCGGGAACATGCTGGTGGAATTGTAACCGTTGATGGTGGTGAGAGCGTTGCATCTGACCAGTACATTTCTGGGTATTCGTAAGCGTTGTGCGATGCTCGTGAATCCCACAAGAGAGAACCAAGTGTTAAGATTCGGTGGTGCGAATGAAGCGGCGAATCGTGAGTAAGAGTGTGGCGTCTGTGAGATGGAGGACAAAGAAGAAGGAGAAGAAGATGGGGTGGAGGACATAGCAAGAAGGGCAAACATTTCTGGATGGCAATGCCACGGCCTTCAAATGGATAAGCCCTCGGCTAAGCTCGTGTTTTCTCTCAACGTTTACCGCGCCCACCGCTCATTCAAGGGGAGGTAAAATTTTAAACGAATTTTTTTGTTTTTTTCTGGACTGAAAATTATAAACAAAATGGATCCTCAACATGTCAGGGAGAAGAGAAATTAGTGCACCGAATTCAGTCCCTGTCCTAGTTGAGCGTAGAAGTAAAATTAGTGCATCTTTAGACACGACTCATGACCCAATTTCAAATTTAATCCTTTGTGGCGGGCGAATGTCTTCGAATTAATTAGTATCTCATATAAGAGACGTGCGGTGTATCCGAAGTTTGCCAATTGATAGTCGAGCTCCAGCCAAATCTACCGATGACTAGTTGGATTTCTCTCGTTGCAAAAAAAAAAAAAAAAGAAAGAAAGAAAGAAAGAAATTAGTGTACCTTCTTTTTTTCTTTTTCATTTTCAATACAAAAAGAGAGTAACTAGTAGAATTTCAATATTATATATATATATATATATATATATATATATATATATTCTTGGAGTAGTTTTGCTTCTCTTATTACTTCCCATCAACTATTAAAGTCAAAACAAGTGAATGATCTACAATACTCAGCTCCAATAATTACGATCAAAACTGGCGAGCCAATCTGGGTACCAATTTGTCTCTGACATACATGGCCTAAATGATACCCGTTATGACTCATTAGTAGGGATGGTAACGGAATGAGTGGCTTAAGGTACTCGGCATCGACCGACCCTATTAAAATCTGATAAAATCTCTCCTGTTAAGAACCTGGAACAAATCAGGAACGATTAAAAATGCCCATTAGGGTTTGGGACGGAATTGGGATTGACCCCCCGAGTACCCACATTCGTGAACCCGGTTATATATATACATATATGGATGTGTGTGTGTGTATAGGTGTTTTACATTTATTAATTAATTATAATTTTAAGTACATAAGTACATATTATATACTAAAAATTAAGAAATTTTTTTTACTTTCTTGTAGTAAAAAGGTTTGAACCCTTAAGCTTTTGCTCTTTAAATTTTTATCATTTAAATGTATTTTAGGAATATTGTTTAGATTTTTTGGGAAAATTTATTTAAATGGTTAGTTTTTTAAAATTTAGTGATTAAATTCGATTTCTGGGGTTGAGAACATATCTTATATTTGGGTTTGGAACTTTTTTTGTTAAAATTTTTTATTTAAATTTTAAAATTTTTTAACCGGGTTTAGGATGTTGCAGAACCCGCAGGTTTGGAGCGTTCCGGAAATGGAATTCCCATTTTATTTTTATCCGGGTTTGGGAGGAAAATAAAAATTGAAATGCAATCTAGATAGCGGGTTTGAGATTCCTTCATGGGTAGGGCACCCACCCCGTTGCCATCTCTACTAATTAGCCTTGCATGACATTCCTCAACAATGAAGCGCAACAGATGATTTAGGCCTATTTTCCCCTTAATTAGACTAAGGGCCAGTTTGGATTGGTTTTTTTCAAAAGTACTTTTTTTAATAGCTTTTCAAAAACAGTTTTTTTTTAGAAGTTGAAAATTTTGACTTCTAAAAAAAGTTGTGTTTGAACTTTTTTTCAGAGTTTTAGCTTTTTTAACAGTCAAATCAAATAGTTATTACAAATTTAATGTAACTTTTTTTTAAAAAAATGCTTTTTCCTTTAAAAAAAAAAAAAAAAGAAAGCCAATCCATACATTCCAATAGTTGCTTTGGAATCTCAATTTTATTGGCGCACATGTTTGATTGGATTGATTTATAAAAAAGTTGAACCCCTCACCTTGTTTACTCTTTGAGGATTTTAAGTTGTGTGCATTATCGATAAACTCACATTATATCTTTGTTTATATACAGACTAAAAACTACAATCTAATTAGAACTATATTAATGTCTCAAAATGTTCTATATTTATTAGTTAATTATAGATATTACTAATACTTTTATATACATAATAAAGGTTATGATTTAACTAGAATTGTTTTAATAGTTAATATATTTATTTAATTAAAACTTAATGGTTTAAAGTATAACTTAATCACACTTAATTTAATTGATAATTATATTATTGACTTAATTTTAGTCATACTAGACACTTTTTTTTATTCAATAACTCTATTTATCTATTTATGCCGCATAATTATAACTATACTAGACACTTTCTTATAACTATAGTTAAACTAAACACTTGCAATTACAATTACATATTGAAGGTTATTAATTATGATCTAATTAGGATTAAATACTAAAGTTTATGATAGTAACGTCTACAAGGTTAGAATCAAACACAAAATTAATACAAAACATTGCAATCTCTTATCCTAACCTTTGTATTATTCTACTTATATGACCAACATTATTTATCTAACTTAATTTCTGTAATCTTTATCCTAACCACAATTAGTTTAATTTGTTATGTAAATTACAAGTGAAATGGTTTAATATATAATCTAATCAAACTTAAATTAATTAATTTTAATTATAAGACTTAATATATAATCTAATCAAACTTAACTTAATTAATTTTAATTATAAGACTAACTCTCTTTTTTCTTTTTTACACTCCTACATCAATCCAATCTCCTGCCTCTTAAAGATACCCTCTTAGACATTAAAAGTGGATTCACCATGATACTATATTTAAGTGTTATAAATATTAAATTTTTCATCACTTCATCTTCATAACTCAACAAGTACACATTACAAAATCTAGGATGATAATGTAAGAAAGTAACACTAATACTTAATTCCACTGATACCAAGATTAATATGAAAATCACACACATTAATAAGTGCTAGATCTAGTACACTTGTTGATCTTTCAACCTTCAAAAAAGGTTTGTTTTTATTTTTGTGAGTGAACAAGTACTGTAATTTTTATGATTCTTATTAAAGTACGGAAATAACTCTAATCTAACCATATCATGCAATCTTCTAAAATTTACATGGCCAAGCCTTTCATTGCATCAAGATTCAGACTCAAAAATATAGGCAGAAGAAATATTTATGTTATTATTGATGATCTTTGATCCGTTGAGTTTGAATATGCCATTACAAAGACAACTCTTTTCAAACAAAATACCCACACTGGAGTGTATAAAGTTATCTGCCTAAATGCCAGTTTGAATAGTAACTTTGTCAACAAACTACTTGAAACAAGATTCTTATTAATTTCTAGTGGGGGTATACGTGGGAAGTTTTGGACTTTTTTTCTTAATTTTCTAATCAAACTGATTTAAGTAGTTTGAAATTTTGTAAAACAAAATTCCCAAAATAATAGACAAACCAACTATTGTTGTTGTTTCGGCTTTTGGGCAGTTTTGGGTGATTTTGGCAATTTTAAAATTTGATTGTTGTATATTTAATTATGTAACTTAATCACATTCTAGTAATATTTTCCTAAATTCTAAAAACACTTATAAATATGATAATACAATATTAAAATGACATTAAACAAAAAATTCCAACACTAACAAATCTAGCAATCTAATATGCAAAAAGAAAGTAAGTCATAACTTGGGCTATATATACTTTTAGATAGAGTAAATTGTATATTACTCTCCTGTACTCTGACCTATGTGCATTATATCCCTTATAATATCAAAATTAACTAATTGTCTCCTTGTATTCCGACCTATGTATACTATACCCCTCTATAGTATCAAACTAGCTAATTACCTCCTTGAAGTTCTTAAAAGTATGCAAGATCCCATGAAGCTTTTAAAAGTATGCAAAATATCCCCTGAAATATAAAATGATGATAGGGGTATTTTGCACACTTGTAAAAATTTTAGGGGGTAATTAAGTAGTTTTAATACTACAAAGAATAAGATGTACATAGTTCAGAATATAGAGAGGTAGTTAACTAATTTTGATACTACAAAAAGGTATAATACATATAAATCAGAGTAGAGGAGATAATATGTAATTTACTCTCAAAAGATATTGAATGTGTGTACAATGGTAAGCGAAGAAATTGCCTCTAGCAACATGATTGTTGATCCAATAACAAAAGGGCTTAGGCCTACTAAAATTTAGAAGCACGTAAAGCTTATGAATACCGTACCATCTTTTCATGTCATGAGTTTTGTGGGAGTTTGTCTTTTACAAACGTCATGCTTTCACCAATTCTTTCAATACATCAATCCTTTCTTAGTTTTATTCAGTTATCTTTATGATCATATTTCATGTGTATGCATTCAAAGTTATCAATGGTTTATTTGTAAAAGCTCATGCATTTTTAAAGTTTCATATATCAAAATATATAATTGAAGATTTTTTTTTAAGTGAAGTGGTTTCAGTTTGGATGCATTAAAAGGGATTCATATCCCATCGATCGAGGACATAAAGTGGACCAATTGTTTCACATGTGCCAAATGCCACACTACATTTTATCACTGTGGAATTTATGTTGATAGGGAATCAATACTTCTGATTATAGTGGTCCTATGCTGATATGGTATAATGATCTATGTGATTCAACATTGTTTTATAAAATGTAACAATTTAAAATAAAAAACCAATAAGTGTTGCCTAAATAGGATACTGTTAGAACATTTTAAAATTGTGGGTTACTAATTGAAATATTTGGCAGTATCGAAAATCGTGTTAAAGTTGACTAGTAAAACCTAGAATGTTATTTATGCTTATCCTCTCAAGTTGGGCCTAATTCTATGTCGTACTATTATTAATTTTAGTGGTATGATATATAAAGTATAGAATTTGTTTTTGAAGATTATGGTAGCTTGACCAGGCCCAATAAAGTGTTAAAACTAAGTCCCTCTCTCTTATCCACAAGACTAGTAGTTTATATATTACATTATTAGAGTTGACTAGCCCCCATTGAGAGCCACCATAGAAAAATTGTAGAGGGAGAAAGAACAATGAGTCTAGGCAAGACTTTTCTTTTTAATTAGAAAAAGAGTAAATTTCATTAATACTTAAAAACTAACCAATACATGTGGTTTTCAAAATATAGTATAATACATTAAAGAGTTCCACGAGAAGAGGAACCATCCATACATGATGAGAGTAAATCAAGTATAACTTTCTTAGCTAACCAATCGACCACTCAAGTATGTTCGCATCACTTACACTATATTGTCTAGTTTAAGGGATACATCCTTGAAATCTTTAACAAGATCAAGGCAATGTCAATCGTACCCTTGGGTGAACTACACACTTTTGCTTTAAAATAAAATAAAATAAAAAAGGCATCTTTGTGGAAAATGAGCATCTTTGTGGAAAATGATCTCTATGGATAACAGCTATCTCAGTGCTATTATTTTCTCCGTTGAATGATGCATCACAGTTGATTTCGATAGCGCCTATGCTCTGCGATTCGCTACTAAAGTTTAATTGCGAGATTATATAATAGGTAATTTTAGTGACTTCATTAGAATAAGTTTGGAACTAATTTTTTTATTTTCTTATTATAAGTCACACATGTATGATAGGAGAAATTAGGCCAAAACCGACCCAACTCTCATACTATTTTAAAATTACTGAAGTTCTATTACAAAAACCAATATGTTAATATAAGGAGCGATACATGACTTTATAAGGTGGCCTTAAATTTTATAATTTTTTTTGTGTAATAGGAATATATTTCAACAAAGAGTTCAAATATTTCTTCAGAATACAAATATTAAAATTGAGATCAAAGCATTGAATAATTACTTTATCTTTAAAGCTATTAAATACATCCCTTTCAATAAGAATACCTAAACAATCATTTATAAATTCATTCCCGAATTCAATCCCTAGCAACGGTGTTAATCTTTACCCAGCAAGAAAAGCAAATTCATCCCCCAATTCAATCCCTAGCAACGGTGTTACCCAGCAAAAAAGGAAAATTCATCCTCGAATGGTGTTGATGTGATGTATTTAATGGGGTCATGGATTTATAGGATGCATTTTAATGGTGTTAATTTTAAAAGTTATCAATATAATATGGCTATGTAATTTTTTTAATCACCTCACAGCACTTCTAACCATGTACAACCGTCCTCAATGACTATCTTAAATTAAAAATTAAAAAAAAAGACCATAAAAGAATAGGTTTGGGTTATATCTACATTGCTACTGGATATGACAGTCACGTCAATGTCGTTAAAAGAATAATGATTTAGTTTCGGAGCCCACTAAGAACAGGAATTGAATTTTGAGGTAGAAAGTTGGAAAAAGAAATAGATTTTTAATATCGTTGCTAATTATCAGGAAGCTCTATTATTGCATTATCTCTGTGTTACTTGAAGGATAGCAAACCACGTAACGAGAAAAAAATCATTGCAGACTTTTGCACATGAATTCAAGCCTTCCCTATCAATTTCGTCGTCAGAAAACTGTAGTCATCATTGTCATGTGCAAATAATCTCATATATCGTAAACTAAACATCATCCAGTAGTTTAGGAGGCTGTTTGGATAAGTTTATAAGCCACCAAAAAAAAAAAAAATTGACATGCTTAGTTCAATAATGTAATTTACTTGCCACTTTTCGGTGTTTATAATCTAGTGAAAAAATAAGCTGATCATTGTAGTTATAAGCACCTATCTTTGACCATAAACAAAGAGTTATTTATCCTTTAAAAACTCCAAAAAAAAAAAAAATACAACGTTAATTAATGTGAGATTGTTTTTAATCATTTTAACTAATACTATTACGTAGAAGTACGTATTTATCAAATATTGTTGATCTAAATATATTATTCAAAAACTTCTCAATTTATTTATCGCTTAGCTATAAGTGACTTTTAGTTATATACATTTGCCGATTATAAACACATAAAAATAAACAAAGTCAAATGAACTCTCTAAGTATGACTATTTCAAACTAATTTCTTTCATTCAACCTACGGTACACCACCACTATATAAACCATCATCTCCTAACAACGTGAGTGAGCTCTTTTTGCAAGCCAACAGTTCCCTTTAGTTCTCGGTACTCATATATGGGAAATCTCCCATTAAAAAAGCTTTTTTTAGCTTTTCTTTCTTTACTTCTATCACTGAGTGTGGCAAACATATTTCTAGCTAAAGCGGAAGTTGAAAGCAAAGTTAGTCATCCATATAGCTCTTGTCATACATTTATGGTTCATATAAATTATTTTTCATTTTCTTTAATTTAACCTGTTTAAGTACTCGTAATTAATGATTAATCAATTATGACAAATTGAAGCAGGTTTATATCGTTTACTTGGGCAGAAAGCGGCATGATGATCCCACACTCATCACATCTAGTCATCATGAAATGCTCTCTACAGTTCTTGGAAGGTACCATAGTGATATATATATATATATATATATGTATGTATATATATGTATGTCAATTCTTCTATTCTTGGAGTATATTATTGAGATTGAATATGTGGATCAATAATTGCCTTGCAATTTATGTGTCTTCACTTATCATGATGCTGCAGCAAAGAAACATCTGCAGAAGCGATGATCTACAGTTATAAACATGGCTTCTCTGGCTTTGCTGCCAAGATGACACCTTCACAGGCCCAAAAGACTGCAGGTACTTTGCAAGCACCTAAAATCTTTAGATTTTGAGGTGTCAAATGCACGTTATCTCTGTGATTTATTTATTTAGTTATTTACTCTTTTGAGTTTTAAAATTTATCGTAATATCTTTTTGCACTTTTTAAAAGTGATATGTTGCTTTGTAGTTGTTTTAGTGTTAATCATCCAATATGATTTATCTATTAGTTGATTATCTCCTATATTTTTTAAAAACTTACCACATTAACCAGTCCTCTACTTTTCAGAAGGTTTCACAATTATCTATTTCTTTTTGCTATTATCTTAACGTTGGTAATTGAAAATAAGGATATTTTTGCAAAAACATATCGCATGACAAATCTTAACACCAATAGATGTAAAAAAATGTACGTATAATGTATAACAAGTTAATTTATACATAATACGATAAAGTAAGGGATTATTTTTCAATTCTTGAAAAAAAAAAATAAAAGAGAGGAGAACATGTTAAGTTTTAAGACACAGGGATAAATGTGCATTTACCCAAACAATTAAGAGTGGTTGTATGTCATATTTTCATAAAGGATTTTTCACCATGTTGGCAGAGTTGCCTGACGTCATTCATGTCATCCCTAATCAATTTTACAAGCTGCACACAACAAGGAGTTGGGATTACTTGGGTCTCTCCTTTAATTCAGCCACAAATGTGTTGCATGATTCCAAAATGGGGGAGGATGTCATAATTGGTGTTATTGACACAGGTTAACTCTTATATCTTGTCTAAGTAGATGTGTTATGTTCCAGGAAGATATGCAGTCTTACAAAAGTATAAAATGACTTATAAGCAGGACTGTGGCCAGAATCTCAAGCTTTTAACGATGAAGGCTTGGGGCCTATCCCTTCTAGGTGGAAAGGCTTCTGTCAAGCTGGGACAGGCTTTGACCCGAATAAAAACTGTAACAGGAAGCTAATAGGAGCTCGTTACTTCATCGATGGCTTCCTTGCCGAATCCGGTATCAAAAAGATCAACATCAGTGACTTTCATGACGTATTATCTGCTAGAGATGTAATTGGACATGGCACGCACACGGCTAGTACTGCTAGTGGCTCCTTTGTCCAGAATGTGAGCCACCAGGGACTTGGATATGGAACGCTAAAGGGTGGAGCACCCAGGTCTCGATTGGCTATGTACAAAGTGGCCTGGATTTATGGGGCAGTCTCATATGCTGATATCCTCAAAGCATTTGATGAAGCCATTCATGATGGTGTCGATGTTTTATCACTTTCACTGGGCGTGAATATACCTTTATACTCTGAGGTTGACTTACGCGATCTAATTTCTGTTGGATCATTTCATGCTGTAGAGAAAGGGATCATAGTCGTTTGTGCAGGAGGAAACTCGGGTCCGATTTCACAAACTGTGTCGAATGTAGCACCATGGGTCATAACCGTTGCTGCGTCGACAATTGATAGGTCATTCCCCACATTTATCACACTAGGAAACAACCAAACCTTGATGGTTAGTATTTGTTTTTCCTAGTTGCAGGATTAATCCATTAGGAATGAGAGAAAACACGAAAGGGCAAACATTTTTCTTTTCTACCTCACGTTTTATTGTTGCCAATTCGATTTCCAATCTCAAGGGTTATAATTTCTCTTTGTAGGCGGAAGCCTTGTATTCGGGAAAGGATACTGGCTTTGTCAAATTGGCTTACCCTGAGAGTCCACCAATCCTACATCGGTATAATCTTGTAGACACTGATAAATCGAACTAAATGATAATCTTTGTAGAAAGATGGGTTTTATGGTGTGATATTTAGAAATATTTATTAGAGGGAGCATGCAAATCAATAACTTAGTATGGCTTATATAGTTATGCGTTGTGTTATTTTGTAGGTATTGTGAATCTCTAGCTCAGAATGATACCTGGATGGCGGGAAAAGTAGTACTTTGCTTCACTAAGCTTACCAGTGAGCAAGAAATATTAAAGGTTAGAACACTTGTGATCATGGTTGGTGCCTCGGGGCTAATCGTTGCAAAAAATCCAGTTAAGATGTTGGATGTGTATAATGATGACTCCTTTCCGTGCGTCCAAGTAAACTTCCAAACAGGAACTGAAATAGTATACTACATCCGCTCCACCAGGTACATCATAAGCTTTTCGAATCCAATTTTTGTTGTGATTCTCGGTCATTCTTAAGATCCTTGGGCATACAGGTCTCCAAGGGCTCGACTTGAATCATCCAGGACCTATATTGGCAAACCTGTCTCAACTTATATTGCATCATTCTCATCACGAGGTCCTAACACACTTGCTCCTGCAGTACTTAAGGTATAACTCTACTTCTAATAACTTAATTATAATTCAGGGATTAGGAGGTAGTTCAAGTGGTTGAGACTACCTCCCCTAAGTATGAGGTCTTGAATTCAAATCTTATGGGGAACAGGGGTTGGGATGAAATAAAAAAAAAAGGCTTAATTACAATTTGGTTTATCAGATATCATGCAGTTCTCTAGCTGATGAGGTCACTAACTGGAGTATTTATCGTGCAGCCTGATGTAGCAGCGCCGGGAGTTAACATACTAGCTGCACTTCCCCCAGACGTAGATAAAGTTGGATACAACTTTCTGTCTGGAACATCAATGGCAGCGCCTCATGTGGCTGGAATCACTGCCCTGCTCAAGTCATTGCATCCTAAATGGACTCCTGCCGTTATTAAATCTGCACTCGTAACAACAGGTAATTTAGTCAATAGCTCTAGACCTGACAAAATTTGTTTTTTGTCTATGCTAAATATCGTAATGCCATAGGAGCTAATATATAATCTGCATTCAAATAGCTTGGACAACCGATCCACATACTGGAGAACCAATTTTTGCCGAGGGAATGGCAACTAAGCTTGCTGATCCGTTTGATTTTGGGGGTGGAATTGTGAACCCGAATAGAGCAAGAGATCCAGGACTCATCTATAACATGGGAACAATTGATTATATACATTATCTTTGTTCCAGGGGCTACGATAACTTCACCATTAGCCTGATCACTGAACGCGCTATTACTTGCCCTGAAACGAGCATTTCTCTTTTGGATCTAAATTTTCCCTCCATAACTATACCAAGCCTGAAAAATTCAATCAGTGTCACACGAACTGTGACGAATGTTGGTGCTGCAAATTCCACCTACAAAGCTATTATTGAGCCTCCAAGGGGTTATATCGTGAAAGTAAGACCCGATTATTTGAAATTCACTCCTAAAATCAAGACTATCTCGTTTAGTGTTGTTGTTTCTACAAGTCATCAAGCTACAACAGAATTCTATTTTGGTAGCCTGACCTGGACTGATGGGGTGCATAAAGTAAGAATTCCCATTTCTGTCAAAACTGAGATTCCAAAGTATGATGGCTAGAGAACGGGGAAAAATAGGGAAAAAAAAAGAAGGGATCTTTGTGATCACGCATATGTATTTAAATTGTAAGCTAATAGTGTTAACTAATCGTAAAATTGAAGCTATGATTTTCCCGGGTTTGTTATGTGGTAAAAAGTGAAGAAGATTCAGCACTCTCTCTTTTTAATTTTCTTTTTTAACCATTTGGTTCTCTTATGAATAAAGGAGGATTTGTTCGCGTGCTAGGTTCCAATCTGATTTCACAGTACTTCAATTGTAAACATGTACGATTTCTTTTGGATTATGTTTGTAGAACTGCAACATTAGATACAAATAGAACTCATTCGCAATCTACTCTAAAAAATTAAATTTTCACCCAAAAATCTATTCAATTAAAATTTTGCTAATATATTTTTTCTTCGTATCCTCAAATCATTTATTAGTTAAAGAATATTAAATAGTCCTATCCGTTACGAATTATCAGTGGATGAGATTGATTAAAAATAAGCATTTATGTTATGTGGTAAAGTTTGGCTGTGATCAACTTGTAAATTCAGTACCCACAGGCATCTATGTCTTTTGCTTTTTCGATGTTTGGTCTCTCTTCTCATTTCTTATTGCTTTAGCAACCTTTCCTGTTTTACGGAAGCAAACATAGCAAAATTTGCTCTAGTTAACACTATGTAAGATTTCATAATTTTAATCAACTTTATTTTATCAAAAACCTCAAAAAAATAGAAAATTTATATTAGAATATAAAAGTAATGTCTCCAAGCCAATGAATTCATGTTCCTATTAGTATTTAATGCAGCCCATGTCCTCACAATAACTTAAATTTTACAATATTTCATTCCCTTTCTAATTCTTTTAACATACAGATGAATTTACTACTATATATTTGTAAAAATAAGAATTTATTATAGTTGTTTTGACATGTTAATTATGTAGATGTATAGTTCTTATTATATAGTCATTGTCCCCTAACTTTAATCGTTATATTCATGAATTGATAACGTCAAAATCACCGGTAAGCAAATTTAGGTTCGATCCTAAGGTCACTTGAACTTCAGAGATCATGAGGGAGGGAAAGTAACCACCATATGCAAGAAACAGAAAAAAAAAAGGAAAAATGGAAAAAAAAAAAAAAAGTGAGCAGCGCAACATGGGACACTAGTATGGTGTGAGCCAATGAGCTATGACATCAAGTCAATAAAGCAGGAAAAAATCCGAGCTAAGCTTATCAAGATTAGCTTGAACATGTGAGTTGTGTGTATCTGAAAGCTTAAGACATATTTATATAGACCTTGGGCAGAGTGTAATTGGAACAGAATTAGGATTCCTCATCCCTACCGCGTAAGAAGGCTTGCTCGTCAAAATCCAAATAGGAACCTGTAGTTGAATTGAAGAGAAAAACGTTTTTCTTTGTCATTTGATACAAATTTAGCTCGGATCCTAAGGTCACTTGAGCTTCAAAGATCTACAAGGGAAAAAAAGTAATCTATAGAGATCTGCAAGAAACCAAAAGAAAGAAAAGAAAAAAAGAAAAAAAAAGCAAGCAAAATAACTTGAAACACTAGTACGATATCAGTCAAAAGAACTACGACGTCAAGTCAATAATGAAGAAAAAGATCCGAGCTAAGCTTATCAATAATAACTCGGATGCGTGAGTTGTGTACGTCTGAAAGCTTACTCATGTTTATATAGACCTTGGGCACAATGTAATCGGAAGAGAATTAGGATTCCTCATCCATATTGCATAAAAAGGCTTACTTGTCCAAATCCAACTAGGAGCCTGCAGTAGAATTGAAGTGAAAAATGTTTTGCTTTGTCATTTGCTACAAATTTAAGTAGGATCCTAACGTCACTCAAGCTTCAGAAATCTACAAGGGAAAAAAAAGAGTAACCTCTAGGGATATGCAAGAAACCAAAAAAAAAAAAAGAAAAGAAAAGAAAATGTTGAATGTGGCCCGTATTCTTGGGCAACAAGAATAGCAGATTTCCTTATTAGCATATTACATTATTCGCTTGTTACCTTTTGTAGCACATAATTAATTAGTTGCCTTTTCTACTTAATAGGTTTAGGAAACCTTTGCACTATCAATATGTGACAATACTCATTATGTTATGTGTGAGAGAAAAACCAAAGTGAGAGCCTTGTAACATTCGTGATCAGTAATAGAATTATTCTCTGCTGCCCGTGGACGTAGGCTTCAAAGCCGAACCACGTAATTTCTTGTGTCCGTTATTTCTTCTCGTATTCTTCGTGTTTGCATGTTTTTCCCCAACAAACTGGTATCAGAGCTTAGGTATATTCCGCTACTTGAGGGAAAAAGGAAAAACAAAACTCATCGTATAAATAAGGCGGAACCAAATAGAGCCTTAATTTTTTTTTTCAAACTACCAAACACGGCCTTAAAACTAGCCATGTTTGGTCTTGTTCGAACTCGCTCGCCGGAGTAGCCAAATCTCTGAAGCTTGGTATTGTTGTGTTCGTTGTCACGCAAGGAACTCAACGATACCTCTGTCATTGAATTTGGTGGCTGAAGGAGCAAGTTGCCATTGAAGAAGCTTTAAAGCTTGGCGCGCTTGGTGTTGTCGGAGGCTGTGTTTTCTGGCATTAACTTGGTGCGAGCATCGGTGTCACGAGGTCGCTATCGAACGAGGAGGGCGTCGGTGCTGACGGCGTCGAGTTTGGTGGCCGGAGAAGCAAGGAAGCACCGGGTTGGGTTGGCTGCGCGTTTGGTTCAACTACCGGGTGAAGAAGGAAGGTCCATGGGTGGTTTGGTTTTTCTTTCCGGGTCGGATCTTCGGTTTTGGGTTCGGGTTTTTGGATTTGTCTTCCGGTAGGGAGTCTTGGGTTGGACCGGAGTTTTGGGTTATTTTTTTTTTTGGGCTGGGCTAGGTCCGTTTATTAAAAAAAAAAAAAAGGAAAATCTTGTTGGGCTTAGGTCGTGAATCGGGCCAAAGGTAGTGGCCTTGTTCATTTGTTTTGTTTTGGGTCTGAAAGTTTTTTTTGTTTTTTGGGCTTGGCAAATTTTTAATTCTGGGTTGGGCCTAGTCCAAGAAGAAAAAAAAAACTGATTTGACCTTTGACCAGGGTTGACTTTGACCGTTAACCATTGACCAAGGGTTGACTGAGTTTGACCAAAGCCTTACCCCACGTTTTTCGACGTGCTGAGTCCGTTTTCGGGCTCTGTTTTTCCAAATTCTGCTCCAAAGTACGTGTTTAGGGATGGTGTTGACTTTGACCAACAGGTTTGACTTTGACTGTTGTTGACCAAAGTTGACCAGGGGTGTTCCTAAGGTTTTTCGACGTGCTGAATCCGTTTTTGCAATCCATTGAGTCAAATTCCATCCCGAAGAGTGAGTTTTGAGCAAACGAAGATGTCTTCCACATATGGAAAGTTTGAAATCGAGAAGTTTGACGGGAGAATGGGTTTCAGTCTTTGGAGGATCAGATTCAAGGCATTTATGACAATGCAGGGACTTTGGGAAGTCATTGAAGGAGTGATCCCCGAAAAGATAGAACCAGCAGTGAGAGAAGAACTCGAAGCGAAAGCCTTGAGTGTAATACATATGTCCGTGACAAATGAAATATTGCTGGAGATTGCTGAGAGGACGACAGCAGTTGAGGCTTGGAATACTTTGGTGGAATTGTATGCATCTAAATCTCTTACTAATCGCCTCTACTTGAAGAAGCGATTGTATCATCTTAGAATGAAAGAAGGTACCTCACTAAAACAACACCTTGATGAGTTTACCTCTTGTTTTATTGCTTTGAAGGATGTGGGTGTTAAAATTGATGACGAAGATCAAGCTATGATCGTATTATGCTCCTTACCGCCTTCATATATGAACTTTGTGGACACTATGTTGTATGGGAGGGATAAAATTACTTTTGAAGATGTGATTACTTCATTAAAATCGAAGGATCTTCAAACACATATTACGGACATAGGGAAGAAGTTCATGGGGAAGGTTTAGTGAGTAGAGGAGATCGGAGAATAGAGGTGGATCTTGGATAGAAAGAAAAGCAAGTCAAGGTCAAAATCAAGAGCAAGGAAGCTACGCTGTTTGAGTGTGGCGAAAAGGGTCACATTAAGAAAGAATGTCCAAGGCGAGAAAAGGAAAGAAAAAGGTGGAGAATTCAGCTAATGTGGTGGAGAGTGCTGACAGTGATGGAGATAACTCGAGTAGTACCGGGGAAGTTTTGACTATGAGTGGATCACAGTGGCAAAATCAATGGATTCTTGATACTGGTGCAACGTTCCATATGTGTCCTAGGCGCGACTGGTTCTCTTCTTATTTCAAAAGAGAAGGGAAAGTCTTTCTAGGCAATGATCTTTCGTTAAAGGTGGAGGGAATGGGCATCGTAAATATCAAGATGTTTGATGGTATTACAAAATCTCTCGAGTGTTGGCATGTACCGGAGCTGAAGAAAAACTTAATTTCTCTTGGGCGTTTGGATTCTCATGGATACAAATTCCGAAGTGAGAATGGTGTTTTAAAGGTGACCAAAGGTGCAATTGTGCTCTTGAAAGGGAACTTGACTGGTGGCCTCTATGTCCTTCAAGGTAGTACGATTCACAGTGTTGCATTGTTACATCCGAGAGAGTGATAATGACACTCTGCATTATGGCACAAAAGGTTGGGCCATATGAGCGAGAGGACCGAAATGAGCAAGAGGATTTGCTTTGTGGACAAAGAACTGGAAAGCTTGAATTCTGCGAGCATTGTGTCTTTGAAAAGCAAACCAGGGTGAAGTTCAGTAAGGGGCAGGAGAACACCAAAGGCACACTTGATTATATTCATTCTGATCTTTGGGGTCCTAATAAAGTTCCTTCCAAGAAAGGTGCGTGTATTACATCACTTTCATTGATGCATACTCTCGGATGGTGTGGGTATACTTCTTAAAAACTAAAGATGAGGCGTTTCCCACATTTGTCGAGTGGAAGACGTTGATTGAGAAGCAGACTGGTAAACAAATTAAGCGTCTTAGGACTGACAATGGGTTGGACTATTGCAACAAAGAGTTTGATGAGTTACGCAAGAAACATGGCATTGTGAGACACCGCACATGTGTAGGGACACCACAACAGAATGGAGTTGCGTAACGCATGAATAGAACTCGGTGGAGAGAGCTCGTTGTATGCTCTCCCAACTGGTTTGAGTCAAGACTTTTGGGCTGAAGCCGTCAATGCGGCATGCTACTTGGTGAATAGGTCCCCATCCAAAGCTATTGAATTGAAAACTCCTTTTGAGTTATGGTCTGGTAAGCCTGCTGACTACTCTCGATTGAGGGTGTTCGGTTGCCCTGCATACGCTCACCTGAAGGATGGCAAGTTGGAGCGAGGGCAAAGAAATGCATATTTCTAGGCTATGCGTCCGTTAGGAAAGGTTACATGTTGTGGTGCAGATCCAAAGTCTCCGTGTTTCCTCATCGCAGGATGTCACGTTCAATGAGTCCGCTTTATTAGACCAAGAAAAGGAGAAAGCGGTAGCGATTTAGACCACGATGTCAAAGAGCGGTGGAGGTATTTTCGATGTACCAAATGTTCCATCTAGCAATAGTAGCATCAAATTCAGCCGACTTAACCAACCGAGGCGGATGATCAAAATATGCCCAACAATGTATACAAAGATTGCCAGGGCGAGAAAGGAGACATATTAGAGAGCCTCAAAGGTATGGATACGCTGATCTTGTTGCTTATGCTTTGACTATTGCCAAAACAATTGAAGGACATGAGCCGAATTCATACAAAGAGGCCATATCTGGGAACGATTCTGCTCAGTGGGTGGGTGCCATGAGTGAGGAGATTGAGTCTCTTCATAAGAATCAAACATGGGAGCTTGTTGAATTGCCTAAGGGACAGCGAGTTGTCGGTTGCAAATGGGTTTACAAGAAAAAGAAAGGTACTCCAGGGGTTGAGGGTCCTCGATACAAGGCACGGTTGGTGGCAAAAGGCTATACACAAAGAGAGGGTGTTGACTTCAACGAAGTGTTCTCTCCGGTTGTGAAGCATACTTCCATCAGGGTTTTACTTGCCTTGGTTGCTCTTCATGACTTAGAGCTTGAGCAGCTAGATGTGAAAACAGTATTTTTGCATGGTGATCTTGAAGAGCAAATTTACATGAGTCAGCCGGAGGGGTATGTAGTTCCTGGTAAGGAGAACCATGTTTGCAAACTGAAGAAATCCTTGTATGGGTTGAAGCAGTCACCTCGGCAATGGTACAAGAGATTTGACACATTCATGGTAAGTGCTAGATACACAAGGAGTGCTTACGACAGCTGTGTATATCTCAAGAAGCTTCCAGATGGTTCGTTTGTGTATTTGCTGTTGTATGTCGATGATATGCTTATTGCTGCTAAAAGCATGTCTACAATCAACGAATTAAAGAAGCAACTAGGTGATGAGTTTGAGATGAAGGATCTTGAAGCAGCGAAGAAGATTCTTGGCATGGAGATTCACAGATATAGAAACGCTGGGAAGCTATTCTTGTCTCAACAAAGTTATATTAAGAAGGTGCTGGAGCGTTTTGGGATGCTTAAAGCTAAGCCTGTGAGTGTGCCGCTTGCTGCTCACTTCAAATTGTCTGCAAATTTGTCACCTAAAACTGAGGAGGAGGTGAAGCATATATCTCATGTTCCATACTCGAGTGCTGTTGGTAGCTTGATGTATGCTATGGTGTGCACTCGTCCTGATATTTCACATGCAGTTAGTGTTGTGAGCAGGTATATGGCATCACTTGGGAAAACACACTGGGAAGCGGTGAAATGGATAATGAGATATTTGCGTGCTGCGAATATAGGATTGCTATTTAGCAAGATGACTGGAGATTGCGCGAGGTTGGTGGGTTATTGTGATTCAGACTTTGCGGGTGACCTTGATAAGAGAAGATCTCTGACGGGTTACGTGTTTACTCTCTCTAGATGTGCTATCAGTTGGAAAGCGACATTATAGTCTACTGTGGCATTGTCGACTACTGAAGCGGAGTACATGGCAATTGCAGAAGCTGTGAAGGAGGCCGTGTGGTTACAAGGCCTGGTTCGTGATCTTGGATCGCAGAAGATACAAGTACAGTCTTTTGTGATAGCCAGAGTGCAATCCATCTGACGAAGAATCAGATGTATCATGAGAGGACTAAACACATTGACATCAGATATCATTTTATCAGAGATGTTGTATCACAAGGAATCATATCGGTGCAAAAGATATCTACCCATGAGAATCCAACAGATATGATAACTAAGGTAGTTCCAGTCAGCAAGTTTAAGCATTGCTTGGACTTGGTTGCTATTTGCGGTGCAGAGCATTGAGCTCTTAGAGGCAGTTGGCTGCAGGGATGATGGTGTATTGATTGGAGCGAATACGTGCCAAGGTGAAGATTTGTTGAATGTGGCTCGTATTCTTGGGCAACAAGAATAGCAGATTTCCTTATTAGCATATTACTTTATTCGCTTGTTACCTTTTGTAGCATATAATTAATTAGTTGCCTTTTCTACTTAATAGGTTTAGGAAACCTTTGCACTATAAATATGTGGCAATACTCATTATGTTATGTGTGAGAGAGAAACCAAAGTGAGAGCCTTGTAGCATTCGTGATCAGTAATAGAATTATTCTTTGCTGTCCGTGAACGTAGGCTTCAAAGTCGAACCACGTAATTTCTTGTGTCCGTTATTTCTTCTCGTATTCTTCTTGTTTGCATGTTTTTCCCCAACAAAGAAAAAAAAAGGAAAGAAAGAAAAAAACAAGCGAGCAGTGTATTTGGGACACTGAAATGGTGTCAACCGAAGAAACTACAAAATCAAGTCAATAAAGAAGAAAAAGATCAGCTTGAATGCGTGAGTTATGTGTATCTGAAAGCCTAGATGTGTCCATATAGACATTGGACACAATGTAATTGGAACAGAATTAGGATTCCTCATCCGTGACGGATAAGAAGGCTTGCTTGTACAAATCCAAATAGGAACCTGTAGTAGAATTGAAATGAAAAATTTTTTGCTTTGTACCTGTAATAGAATTGAAGTGAAAAATGTTTTTCTTTGTTATTTCCTTGAAGATCCACTGGATGATACTCTTAAGAATTTTAGGAAATGATATGAGAAGGGTCACATCTCTTAGAATTATGCATAACTATTATGCCTTTGCCTTCCGTAAACAAACAAAAATAAATAAAATGTTTTGGTCGCTCAGATACTCTAACGCAAATGTTTCCAACAGTTATGTGAAGGGAATACCGCGCTATGCTGCAAGAACCATATAATAATAGCTATAGTTGCTAAAGCTAATCCGTGGTTGCAGTAATTAATTTATTTATTTTTGATAAGGAAAAGAGGGAAGAAATAAAAAAAGAAAGAAAAAATGCAAGCTGATGTTCAATAAATAAAATATTTTCCCCCCATTTGGGCAATCAGAAGCAGTACTAATGACTAATAAAAGTTTCAAAGGAGTACAAACCATCAAACTGTGGTGCCAACTTGTGCATATTAGTGTTCTTCATGTCTTGCTTCAGTTTTGTGCCCAACTTGACCAGCAAGGACTGCAATCCACCTCCAACTTCCTAAATTAGAATAATAAGAAAAGAAAAAGAAAACGTTTATAAATTAAGTCAAATCAAATTATGTTTTAGAGTCAAATGATTATTTCCCATTTATATTTTACTGAAGTCACATTAAAATTTTAATTTGTTCCAAAACTCGCTAATGCCCCTTGTAATTCTAAAAAAATTGCAAATTGACCTGTGCGGTTAAAATTGGTGCTATCATCTGCGCTATTGAAATTTGAATGATATGATCTAAATGATTGCATTCAAATACAAAAAAAAAAAAAAAAGAAGTGAAAAGTGAGAGAGAGATTTTTTTTCTAAAAAAATTGAAAACAGATGGTTGATAAACCATGAATAGTCTAGATCTCCCTCATCAATATAAGTGAACCATTAATATGAGAAAATATTAGTCCATGTATTTTCCAATAGGGAGGTAAAATGCATTTTACTCTAAGGCTCTTTTTAGTCTAGTTGTAAGGTTTCAGTTGTTGAGCAGTAGAGTTTTGGGTAAAAGTATTGTTGAATAAAAACAATTGATTATTTGGTCCTACATTTTAGGAGTTGAGCTTTTAATTGTTTTGATATTAATATTAAATTTTAAAAAATATAGAATAGTATTATTGAGAAAAAATGAAGAAAAAATAATTTTTGACATAACATATAAATAGCTTTTCAAAAGCCTTTTTTGAAAAACTCCAATTTCGAGCTTTTAGTTTTCAATTTTTTTAAACATCAACTTTTATGTAAAAGCGCTTTTATAAATAAATCAAACAAATCAGCTTCAACTTCTAAACTCACAGAAAATACTTTTGAATCTCCAAAAGCTGGGCCACACAAAGTTTTATTCAATCAATAACGTATGGCTATAACATAGAGTATAAACCTTATGAAGAGAAATTTCTCTTCATGATAAATGCAACAAAAAAAGAAAGATGATTGATGTAGAAGTGCCTTGGGCTTGGCATTGTCTTTGTTAAAGTAATAGAAGCTGAGCCAAACAGACTTAAGTCTTATTCTATTAATTAACGTCTGGCTATAACATCAAGTGCAAAGCTTATGAACAGAAATTTCTCTTCATGATAAAGGCAATAAAATAGAAAGATGATTGATGTAAAAGTACCTTGGGCTTGGCGTGGTCTTTGTTAAAGTAATAGAAGCTAATTGCAGCAGCAGCAGAAGCAGCAGCAGGTGCTGCAATGTTAACAGGACTGCCAATAGCCATGAGCGAGAGCTGAGCTTCAAAGCTTCTTAATCCTTCAGCAAACAACAATAGCCAATGGCCCCAAAACTAGAAGTAAAGACAACACAAGTCAAAAGCATGTAAATTGCTTTATTGAGTAAGCGAAGTAATGGATATATGGTGGTAAATAAGGAAAGGGACCAAAGAAAGGTAGCAAATATAGGCTTGTCACATTAGGAAAGGATTTATTTAGAAATTGTCAGGTTATAAGTTTTTTGAACTCCTCACAAAATATTTTAAAATATTACTATATTCTCGTCCGGCATGCCTATATATGCACATATTATGAGAAGCATTTCAATTACTTCTCTTTTTTTTTCCCAATTTTGATAAAAGTTTGCAAGTATTTTGATCATGAACCAAAGGTCAAGTAATCCGTAGACAAAAGGTGCGCATGACTAGGGGTGAAAATCGGATCGGATTTTCGGATAATCGGGTTTTTCGGGTTCGGGTTTTCCAGGTTTCAGATTGGAAAAAAAATATACGATCGGGTAGTTAAATAGTAACTATCCGGCCGGATATCGGATTTTTCGGATGCCGGGTTCTTCGGATTCGGATATTCGGATACCCGACATTTCTATAAAGCTAAAAAATACAAAATTGTTTACTTTTTTTTTTTGTGGTAAGTTAACAAATACATTTATTGATAATCAAACTAATTACATCCATGTATGCAAATACCACGATGCTCAAAACTAAGCATCGACTCCAATAAACAAAGGAGATGTTGGGTATACAATAAACTAAGTATCGGCACCAAATAAAAGAAAAGAGATTGTTCAAAATGACGATAGACAAATCAACTCTTTTTAAAATATAAAGACATTTCCATCATAAATATGAACCAAACAAAAAGGAAAAATTAATAAATATTGACTATACAAATATATTTTCACATTTATCTAACTTAAACATAACAAATATTTATGCTAAATTAATGTTACATTTTGTTAATTCTAATTATATTACTCAATTTAGCTGTCTAACTTATTTACAAATAGCTTAATTATGCTATTTAGCTTCTCATTACTTTTAAAGAATACCTTTTTTTCTCTTTTTTTAATTGTACGTTTTAATATTAATACATTATATAAAATGTGTGTTTATATATGTGTTATATTAGAATATTATGGTGAATGATTTACTATGGAATAGTGCGTGTGTATTTTTTCGGGTTTTTCGGATCGGATTCGGGTGGGAAAAACCTACCTGATTTACTACCCGATATTCGGTTATTTTTCGGATATCGGATTCGGATTATCCGAATCCAAAATTTTTGCATTTTTTTGTATCCGATCGGGTTCGGGTTCGGGTTCCCGATCCGAATTTCCACCCCTACGCATGACATGCTTTGCTTGCATATGACGAAAAGAAAAAGCGAAAACTAGCACCTTTTTCAATTGAGTTGTCACAAAAGAGTAGAGTCATTTATAAATAATATCCACGAAATACAAATGGGTAATATAATACAAAATAAGTCGTCAGATTTTTTCCTTTTTTTTTTTTTTGGTAAAAGTCGCCAATTATGAACGGATCGAAATATCTCGCTTAAGCTCTGTTTGTTTTACAGAAAATAACTTGTTATGGAAAATACTAACCATAGAATACTTTTTCCTATAAAATGTTTTCCTTGGAAAAATTTTCCATAATTTGGTTGCCACAATAAAAATTAATTGGAAAATATTTTTATTGACACCAAAATATATATTTATGTGAGCTAGCAGACAGCGAGTCGTCGATCTCGCAGGCCGGGGATCGAGTCCTAGGGTTCGAGGAGCGGGGCTGCCCCGAGCGCTGGGTCTCCGGGTTTGGGGTGGGTCTCCAGTGCCAAGAGCCCATGCACCGGGGGGCCGGGCGCTAGGAGCCCATGCGCAGTCGGGGCAAGGATAAAATCCTTCCCCCCTCCCCACTCTTGGCAATCCAGTTATCCTATAAAGGCGCCCCTTATTCTATTCCTTGGTTGGGAGCCCGTGCGCTAGGGGGCCGGGGGCTAGGATGCCAAGGCTGGGTCCGGGGCACCGAGGGTTGGGTGCTGGGGTCGAGTCCCAAGGGCCGAGGTGCCAGGTCCTGGGTGTGGGGGTGCTGAGCCTAGGGCGAGAGGTTGGGGCAGGTGTAAGGGTGCGGTTGGGTTTGGGACAGGAGATGGGGTTGGGTTTTCCGTAAAGAGGTTTGATAATTGCAGGAAAATCTTTTTCTTGATTTTAGAAAAGGAAAACATTTTTCAGGAAAATCACTTTATTTTCTATTGACTCGAAAAATATTTTCTATTGACTTTTTTATTTTTGGCTACCAAACACCACAAAATACAAAAAACATTTTCTTATACGCGAAACAAACTGCACCTTAGGTGTGGATATTTTTCTTATTTTGAAACTTCTGTAATTTTTTAAGCTTCAATTTTTTTTATAAAAGTTCTTTTAAAAATAAATTAAATATTTTATTTTAACTTTTAAATTCACAAAAAATATTTTTAAAAATTTTTAAAAACCAAGCCAAAAAGACTCTTAAACACAATGGAAAGCTTTAAATACGTTAGGTGCCTAGGTGGTGGTGTTCTTGGGCATTTCCATTTAAAACGTGGGATATATATATATATATATATATATATATATATATATTTATCATTTTCCCTCCGTCCCTCTTGAGTGGTCCACTTGTATATATATATATATATATATATATATATATATATATATATATATATATATAAGTGGACCACTCAAGAGGGACGGAGGGAAAATGATAAGATGTTAAAGTGTCCTTTCAAAAGAGACAAATAACGTTATCTTGTATTTGTGCGAGAAATTCCAATTTGCAATTGAAAATAAACCACGCCAGTAGAATAGCGTAGACCACGTATATCCCTCACCCTCTTCTTTTAGCAATTTTTTATTAGCTAACGGCAATCGGTAAAGACTGGCATGCTCTTGTAACATAATGCAATTGATAAGTTTGAGAAATCTGTTTTAAATTAAAGTTCAAATGTCTTCTTATATTACTAAAAGTTTCATTCTTTATCCGTCTATTACATCCTCAGAACAAGACTAACTCCATAAGTACATATTGAACAGCAATAATAAATAACCGTTTGTCTTTCGTTGGTCAAACACCACCAATTAGGTCTCCCTTAAACTAGTTTATTTGCCGATAAATATACTCTTCATCCCTACTCTATCGCATTTGCCTTGGCTCGTGAATATTGCACTAAATATTTTAATACACGAATTGGCTAGGCTACGGCATCAACTTATTCACTAAACACACAAACGCGCATTCTTTTTTCGAATTGCAAGAATAATAACAACTATCAACATTAATTGTTATTCTTTGCAAACCTCTGTCCCTAACCCAACTTTCATAAGTCAAGTAGGCAAACCTATAGGTCCTTAGAAGCGTTAACAAAGAAGAAGAACCGGTTAAAAGATAGCGAATCTTTTTATTTATATATAGGCCGGCTTGACAAGCAACCCTTCCTCTTGATTTGAGGTGCGAAGAGACAAATCTATTTTTTATGACTTCCACTTATCGATCCCGGCCCAAAAAAGTGACCAACCAGGGCCCTATTGATGAATGAAGGAAAGAGTTTATGAGCCCTAGCCTTGTAAGTCCACACATGTGTAGAGTAGATCGTTCAACACCTGCGGCACAAACCCATTTTTGACCTAATTCCTAGTTAATCAACCGGTTAGGCAACTCACCGTACCTTTGTATTGTTACTCTGTCTTGCCAAAGCTCTGGCCCCTTTGTATCCAAACATGTGTTTTTTGTGTAAAGAATATTACTCGAAAGAGGTCATAATAGGAGAAAAGTCGGACGAAGAGGCCAAGCTATCAAAGTCATCTTAAAAGAAGTGATGTATACTGAAACTTGCAAGTCGCAACCATTTTGTACAAGTTGCCTGGAAAGTTAAATGCAGCCTTACCGAACCTGCAAACAATTTGTGCTTTCATCAATCTCATAGCAATTAATCAACTTCTTTTGTATCTTAATTTCTTTTCGTGATTTAAAGAAAAAGGAAAACATTAAAAAAGAACCTGTTCGACTTGAAAAATAAAAAATTGAAAAAAGAAAAGAAAATCCACATATATTCTAATTTTAACTCTCAAAATTACTTAATTCCCGAGAGAGTCGTCATCAGAAGTCATTGCCTGTTTAGATTGGTTGTTTTTTAGGAGAAAAAACACTTTTTTTTTTTTCTGAAAGAAGTGTTTTACTTTTACAATAATTATTTGATTTGACTTCCAAAAAATTAAAATTCTAAAAAAATATTTAAATATAATTTTTTTCCAAAAGCTAAAATTTTTAACTTTTGAAAAAGTATTTCTTTCAAAAGCTATTACAAAAACACTTATAAAAAAAGTCAATTCAAACGAGCCCTTAATTGTTAGCCCACATCAGAATATTTATGAAATAATCACCTCCAATAACCTGCAGTGTTGCCCTAAATTAAGTAGAGATAATGTTTTTCGTCTCTCATTATTGTCCTACAAACAATTAACTATTTAAACGACATCTGCGAAAGCATCTGTCCTTGATCAAGTATGGCTTCAGTCGAGATTAAAAAATAATTCAAATAGTTTAGAATAATTTTGGATTATTTTTTCAAGAACTATTATGACTTGAATTCAAATCTTAACGGGAAGGGAAAAATTTTGCTCGAAGCGTCCTTTGCTAGTCAATTAGTTGATCAAAGATATCAATCAGTGTACAAAAATTCGCTACCAAAAACAAAGAAAGGAATAAATTGCAAAACACACAGTGATAATTAGCTTTCTTTGAGAATTCATAATCTCAACGGATTGCTCGACTTTTAACCATAAGAAAAAGAATAAAGAAATAAAAGAAAAGCCATCGTATCATTAATTAACTGAAAACTAATAAAGAATATATTGTGTTAATTGGATATCAAAATTTTAAGAATTCACAACTTATGATCATATGAATTGAGATAAGAGTAGAGTGCAAAAAATGATCGAAGTCAATTAGAACAAATCATATATATCAATAGGGAATAATAGTCTCGAAACAATGGACCCCGTCTAACTCCACCGCGAACCTCGGCCTCCTCTGTTGCTTGATTCCCACTTTTTGACCAGTCACGGACGACGACGACGAAGATGATGAAATTCCCTCTTCCCCCTTCTTCAAACCATCAACTAAAGAAGAAGCCGCCGCCGCCGCCGCCGCAGGCGGTGGTTCAGACACAATAATGCCACCACCATGATTCCTGGCGGCTTCTTTGTTGGCAGGTGACCATGAAAGGCTGACCTTTTGGCCGCAAGATTCAGCACAAACAGCTTCGAGAGAACTGAACAGAGACATCAACATCTTCATTGCCTTGGTTAAGATTTTAGGAGAATCTTAGTGAGATAAAAGGGGGCTTTGTTTCTTTGCTTGAGAAATTGTCAATGCAAAAGGGTCGAGAGCATATGTATTTATAGCAGAACTGATGCAAATTGGTGCTAGAATTGGAATTGGTATCTGTATGGAAATATCTAGAAAAGGGTACTTGGGAAACAAGGAAGTTTCTATAATTTTAGTCGTGGAGAGTTAATAAGAGTTGACGAGTCGCGCGGTGAAGATGCGCGGAAGAAGCTTGATTAGCGCGTGTCGAAGTGGTCCAGTGGCAATGCTTCAACGTTCCAGTGCTGGACTTTGCTTGACAGGAAATTACGTGAACACAATTGGGCGTCATCAGGTGGATGCATCACGTATGGGTCCACTAATGGACGACAGGGTATGGGTCCACTGATAGACAGATTGGCTCTTAAAAACAAAGACACAGGACTTTCTCCGTTATACCTTCGATACTTAAATTAGTTAAATATTCAAAACAGAATGTATAAATATATAAAGATGTCACTGAATATGTAGAGAGTATTTGAGTGTTGTTACTTGCTTTGTTTGGAGTGAATGACAAGGTCTTTATAGACTTGGTTGCACCGAGTTCGAGATTTAGATAAGAATATTTGACTTGGCATAGTAAATTAGCAGTGAATTGACTTGGATTTCCTTGCCAATTTGAGTCCTAGATTAGAATCTTTTTATCAAATACTCTTCCATATTGATTTGAAAAAAATCTTAACTATTTATATATTGATCATATAATCTCAGCTATTTATAAAATTCAAATTCTAAAAAAAGATTTTTTTTAAATACTTTTTTTCCCTCTCATATTAATATAAGAGAAAAATATTAACTATTCATGTGTAAATTTCAACTTCCTATTTGTTTGATTATTTTTAACCATATCAGGACATGTCATGTTCGCTACTTGGGTCTCTCTTGAAGAGGACTACATGGCAACTTATGGACTAGGAATAGGATTAGGTTGGCATGGATGGTTGGACATTTGGATTGTCTCGTATAATTTTTTTTTATTAGTAAAACATAATTTTAACTATTTACACATACAATAGGTGTGAGGCGGTGCCATGCACGAAGCATCATCTTATTATAGAAGTAATTTTCGTAAAAGAAAAAAAAAAGTATTGCTATATTTTGCGATTATTGCAGGCAAATGATAGTTTTTATGCGGGACGTATAAATACTTGTTAAATAGTTACATGGAGGACGGGAAAATCGTACACAACTATTACAGGGTGGTTAATAATATACACTACAGAGGCGTCTAATACAATTGGCTTACGAAGACGGCCCATAAAGTAGGTCATATGATCACGTAATTCCTTTAAACTGTTTAAGATCAAACATTACTGTAGATGTAAGATCAAACATTAATATAAAAATATGATATTCTCTTTAAAGTTGCAATTAACAAACATTAATATGTTTAATTCAAAAAAAAAATATTGTACACGAAAAGGAAATATAAATTCCATGCACAAAATTGATATTATGTACCATATTGTTGACATGTAATGATTCATATAACTCCTTTAAACTACTTTATATTAGTAGAAACCAATAGAAATTATAATTTATATATTTTTAGAATATAAAAAGGATGTACACTAATATATTGATTAATCCAAAAATGAAACAACGAAGCACTTCTTTAAATGATCTCATTAAATTATATCAATAAAAATAAATAGAATAAAAAATCAATTCTAATAGTTATTTTGACGCTCAATTAAAAGTGTTATTAAGATTATTATCAGTTTGAGAAAAGGAAAAAGACATTTAAGTCCCTTACTTTTATCCATTAGAGCAAATAGGTTCTCCAGTTTTTCTTTTTCTCCTCCCAGGTCCATTTACTTAGTTAAAGTCAAGAAAATATCACTTTTACTCTTGATGAGGCAAAAAACATGATAAATTCTAGTATCTCTTAATTTTTTTATCATTCACTCATTACTTAGATTCACAAAAAAAATCTATTATTATTTATTTTTTTATTTTTTACAGTATTCACCATGGAGATGATGTTGTAATCAAACAACATCGTCTAACTCGATAACTCGCTATTTCTAGTTTCATTAAGACGTTAACTCCTAGAATAGACAAAATAGATGATTAGTCTAGTGTGTTTTTGCGCATGATTTGTACCATATTTTTGTTCTAACAAATAACATTAGGTCCTTGCTTTGTATAATTCACTGGTTTATTTTAATAAATTATATTAAGTCCCTACTTTGTATAATTTACTAGTTTGGTTGACGGGAAGTGTGTAATTTATTTTTAATGTAAAAAAATAAATTAAAAATAAAAATAAAAAATTAGAACTTTTTGCAAATCCAAGTGGTGAATTAACAATGCAAAAATGAAAAATTAAGAGATATTAGAACTTACCATGTTGTATGCCTCATTAAGGGAAAAAATGATAATTTCTTTTAACCTTAACGAAATAGAATGACTTGGGAGGAGAAAAAGAAAACTGAGAGTCCTGTTTAGTCTAATAGGAAAAAATAAGGGACTTACATGTTTTTTTCTCATTTGGAGAAACATTAAGAAGGAAAAGAAACATATCCGGTTAGACAAGCCTCAAAAAATAAAAGAAATCTATCAAATTAAATAAGCACTAGATAAGAATCTATCAAGTTTTTCCCCCTCTTTCTTCCGTTTTCTAAAAACAATTCAAAATTCTATTGCGTCGAGTCAAATAATTATAGCAAGAAAACATGGCATCAAGCTATATCTACATCCTACCTATGAGATGGATAACCCGTCTCTTGCAATCAACCCTAAGCACCAAATAGAAGATTTCAATTAAGATATGTCTAAAATATCTTCACATTACTTATTTCAACAATCATATGATTTAACTTTTACGGTTTACTAATTCTGATGGTCTTCGGTCGCATCACCACCAAGGATGAAAGAGTCGAGTGTTTTGGTGTCATGTTTGGTAAAATTAATTGTTAGAGTAGTTGATAACTATTTGAATAGCTGATAGCAGTTTGAATAATTCATATTTATTGTATTTTAACTTTTAATGGATAGTTCTGTGGCTAACAAATGTGTTTAATAAAATAAGTTGTTGGATTAGATGATTAATGTCAAATGACATGAAAAGACATTAGTATTACATTATTATTATTATTATTATTATTATTATTATTATTATTATTATTATTATTATTATAAGTATAAATATAATTACTATTAGTTAAAAAAGATAATTTATTTTATAATTGGATATATTATATTATATATATATATATTATAATAATATTATTTTATCAAAGTATAATATAATTATTTTTTTGGATAAATTCGTTTTGTTAATTTTATCAAAATATTTTATACTATAGAAGTATTTTTTAATTGATTGAAAATTTATTTTGTCAAAGAAAAATAATAAATGAACAAATAAGAGCTAGAGTCTGTTTGGCCCAACTTTTAGATACTTAAAAATACATTATGTGAGTTCAAAAGCTAAAGCTAGCCTGTTTGACCTATTTTTAAAGAGTTTCTACCAAAAAATTGAAGCTAAAGAAGATTTTAAAAAAAAATCAAAAGCTCCAAATTGGAGCTTTCAAGAAAATTTTTTTTGAAAAACTGTTTTTGCATCATGTCAAAAATTATTTTTTTTCATTTTCTCTCAAAAATATTACTCTATATTTTTTTAAAGTCCCAACATTACCCTCAAAACAACTAAAAGATCAACTCCTAAAATACAATGCCAAATAATTAACGGCTTTTGTTCAATAGCACTTGTTTGGTTGGAAAAACTTTAACCATGCTACACACCCTTGGCTGTTTGGACCAAAAATCGTTGGACCTAAAAAGGTCCATGTCATGCTGGATCCACGATCTGGTTCCCTGGGCCCATTTATTGAAAGGCCCAAAGCCAAGGCCTAGAGACTTGAACGAGTACTAGATAACTTTTTACTTGTTATGGCTTCAGTTAGGGATCAACTTGATTTTTTCCCTGAGATATGTATAAAGCAAGATAAGCTTGGGTAAGGTGATAAAGCTTAGCGTAACAGCATGTAGATATTCATTAGAATACATCTAGAAGTCAAGTTCTTTAACACATGGAGGACTTCTCCATTCTAAAGGTTATAAAAGCACGAGTCACCAGAGGAAGGGGATCATGGACTACACTCAGCCAAAACACTCAACCTATACACCTATCTTTCACACATTACAATTTGCCCTAAAATTCAAACTGTGATTCTTCTAGCCCTTTCGAATCACCTTGATACTGACTTGAGCATCAAAGTGTCTTTGGTCAGCACCACACTGGTGTTAAGGATTCATGCCGCTCTTTTCGCTTTCTAGTTTGCAGGTTATTAGTGCCCTAGTCCATTATTACCCTTAATCGTAGAAATCACCCTCTACATTGGCCAAAGCCTCAGCTAAGTGTCTTTCAAACGCAAAACCAGAATTTCTTACTTCACCTACGTGGCTTTGAAACCTCTTCACATAATTTTACGAAAGTGAGTTCTTTATCCCCTGCTCCGGACTCCATCCAGAGACTTTTTACAAGATGAGATATGGATCTTCAATTGTAATAAAATCATGTAAGGATCAAGATAAACACAAGCACTGTTAGGATTGTATGCCCTAAAGACTACTTGTACATGGATATCGGACTAGATATTTGATCATTGTATATATATTTACAAGCATTTCTTACTATGCTATCTCTGGAATATATATGTGATACATTGTGTAAAAGTCCAATGATATAATCCAATGACTTGGGTGCGCAGTAAGGCTAGCAACACAGTAAGTCCAAGTCTATTTTTGGATATATCATAAAAGGTGTCCATAGCTAGATAGTAGTGTTGGGCACTCTACCGGAATAAGGCTATAGTGGGTGAGTCTCCTGATAGGGGTGATCTGCCTAGATCATTGGAAGGTCTTTTCAGACTTCGCTCTTACTGCGTGCTCATGCATTGGATAGAACCATCGTGAGTATGTCTTCTGGAACTATGCCATCATCTATAGAAAACAAGATACTCACTGCTTCTGAGTGATCGATACTCTTAATCTTGAGCATACGTGGATGAACTAATAAAGTTAGAGTGCAGTGCATTAATGTACCATGAGGAGAGGTCTTGAGTGATAAGATTGTCTACCTCGTATATTGGGTGTTGTGCTCTAATCAATCAAGACATGCATGTGCAACAGCAAAGTTTGTGTGCCCCCTTGGATTTATCCTATTGGTCATCACAAATATACGTCTAGTGATATCACCCTTTAGGGGTATATCGGTCATTTGGCTTGTGGGTCGCTCCCTAGATCAAGAGATCCGTGACCAGTTGGTGATCACTTTCTTGGATTGGAGATTCTAAGGTTTCAGAAGTGATCTTGGAGATGATAGTGCCTTTTAGACCGGCCTTGACTATGAGTGTAAATAGAGGAGCATTTTGGTCATTTCACTCAGTTGGTCGAAGACAAAGATTACTTTGTGTAAATAGCTCCTAGTTAGCTAGTAATTATTCTTGGAGTGTGGCTTTGATCTTTTGGTGGAGCAGATTAGAGTCAAAATGGCCATGATGTTGTCGAAGTGGTGGCAAAGGCATTTTAGTCATTTTGGGAGCCAAGGTAATTATGTCTTTTGGTTCTTTCACTAGCTATTACTCTATTGGATACATAATTAAGGAAATTAATATGTGGGTTGCTTAAATAAGATTTGAATTTAGGAATTAAGAAGGGATTTAACTATCCAGGTCTTCTTAATATAACTTATGGATATCTTAATTAGATAAGCGGAGACTACATGGAAGATATTTAGTTTGCGTGCATGATATGGAATATTTAAGTGTCTTTTTATCCCAAAAGAATATTCCTTATCTAGAAAGTTTAAAGAAGCTTAGTACCATAGATAGTACTAGATAAGAAAGATGACATAGTGGTTGCGTTGGATCTTCCTCAAAGCAGCTTACAATATTTCCTTGATCTTATCCTTTTAGGGTAAGCTTAGTACTATATATAGTACTAGATAAGCAAGACCCATTTTGAGCCTCTTTGATATTTTTCTCTTGGTGTATGTGTAGTATTTTTCACACACTAACACCAAGAACACACATTAGACCTATTTTTCTCATTTTAGCCTAATATTTAGCTTGCCCATTGCATAACTAAGTGCATTCTAGTTGTAGAGAAAGGGATATAATGGAGAAAACCACAAGAAGGCTACTACGAGGAAGATCCAACTCAAAGAGGCCACTAGCTTTTGAATCATGCATCAAGGGTAACGATATTTTCATCTATACTCGCTTATCTTTACGTGCTTACATTGATTCCTATGTGTATAACATATTTTTTGTGTTATATTCCACTACCATATCTTGATTATGGGTTTAAAATTAAAATCTAGAATTTAACCTTGCATATAGTAAAAGCCATTAGATCTAACAAACATGATGACAATGAAATCAAACTACTAATTTTATTAAAAATAAATTGTTAACAAAATTGAATTAGATCCACAACTTATATAGGAGACAACTAGAGCAAAGGACCATCACTAATGCCAATAAGGCTACGAAATTAATCACTGTGAAATTGATCCTGCCATAAACTAAATTACGGCTAGGAGACTAGAAAAAAACAAAAGCCACAAATTCAATTGTAGCTCAAGAAATAAGGCCGTAAACCTAATTATAGTAAAGTTACAAACTTAATTACAACAAAAAGAAAAAAGAAAAAATCTAGATTGTAAAGCTAATTACAGTCATGGAATTTTGCTATCTAAGCTAACTACAGCTGAGTTGTGACCGACTAAGCTAAGGATAAAGCTATGAAGAGCTAAGATATAGATGAAAAGACTGGGGGTTCTAAGACCTCTTCCTTTTGGCCATCGTCCAGGTTTTATACATGGTTTTGCTCTGAATTTTCTCAATAGCTTTCAACTTTGGAGCTTTCTCTGGCTGTTGAAGCTTTAGACGAGTCCCCTCCTTTGCTTTCGTTCTCTAATTGGCACTGCATGATGTTATTTGACTTGGTCCATCTTTATTTGAATTCAACCACGCGCGCTGCACATGCTAATTTATTTCCAGGTCGAAAGTCAGCCGCTTTATTGCTCCCAACCGTGAGTTCAGCCTCTAGACCTCTTGCTTTCCTCATCCTTAGACTCCACCTCTCATGGGCCAACATAGTGTGAATTTTAGGTGTAAACGAGACTTTTACCCATAACTCTACTCTTGAAAACTCTACAATTCAAGAGTTGAAATCTTACTATTGCTCCAAACAGAGCCTTATACATTTTTAGTATATTCTGTCATGGATAGAATTTTAAAATGAATTTTTGTATCATCTTAGATTTATATTTTTGAAAGAAAATGTAAAAAATGTAAAGGAGATATTGCAAAGTGGGTAAAAGTGCCAAAAATAATGAAGAGATCGTAGAATTTCTAAAAAGAAAAATGAAACACTAAACGTTAATAATATTAACGTATCCAAAACACTATTTCAAATAGAAACTTTATCTAAAATACTTTTTTATCGAACAATGAAATTGGAGATAACATTTTGACCAAGTCAAAACACTAAATGTTATTTGAAAATACTATTGCCGAACAAGGCTTATGTTCGAGTGCTTTTATTTCCTTTTCTATTGTTCTAATGAGTCATTTGATTCCAAGGCCATAACCCTCGATGAACTTACTTATTTTATTTTTCCAGAAGACAAATTGATGAAATTCTTTCTGAGTTCTGATTTTGGTTGCATTGCTGATGTTAATAATCATGAATTGGTTCCAAAAGTAAGGAACATAAAAAGGAATACAGATTAGATAGTTATTTACTATATATATTGGTATTGTTTCAATGAAATAAATCGCTTTTACACTGTTTAGAACAAATAAATTTTACAAAATTTTGTGAAATTCATTTGTAAATCCAATTTTCTTATGTTAGATAGAACTTTATTAAAATATGAAATTCATTTGGAATTTCAAGATTGGTAAATCCTAGATTTGTTCTAGTCATACGCAAATCCTAGAATTGGAATTTCACAATTTGGAAGAGGTGGAATTTGCAATTCCACAAAAACTCCCGATAATTATTGACATAATACAACACTATCCTTTTTTATACAATCCTATACAAGTAAAATGTATATATTAGTTCTAATTCCACACGTGTTACAAACACAATTTGGATTTACAAATCATAGAATTGACATAAAACTATTTTACGTATCTAAATAATAAAATTCATTTACAAATACAATTCCTTATAGAATTTATTTACAAATAAAATAAATTCCATACTACAAAAACCTCTAGACACTGTATTTCTCCAAATCTAATGATTCAAATGGGAGATACAAGTGTACTACTCAAGAGAGACGGAAAGAAAGATATAAGATTGAGTCTGTTTGGATACCATAGTGTAATTACTAGGGTAGTAATTACACTGCCTAGTAATTATACTGTAATTTAAATTACACGGCATATTTGGTTACCACAGCATAATTAAACCTTAATTCCGTATGACGTGTTTGGTAACACATATGGTAATTATATAGTTGAATGATTTAATTTTTAAAAATAAATGTTTATTTTTAAACTTTATATTAATGCTAAAAAATATTTAAAGATATAATTTATTAAAAATATTAGAATAAAATATTATTTATTATAAAAATAAATATGACTAATAAAACTATATGAATTATAAATATAAATATATGAAACTAAAAATTATCTACAACTAATATTTTCAAATTTAAAATATTATTTGTCAAAAATATTATTTATTTATATTTTTTATTTATTTCATATTTATATTTAACACCTTTTATTTTAATTTATATTTTTTTATTTATTTAATACTTTTTATTTTAATTTTATTTAAATTTTTTTATTTATAATTTATTATTTATATTTATTTTATAATGAATCATGCCAAATATAAAAAGAATAAAATAGTACAAAAAATTATTTTAGAGTAATTACACAGTGTAATTATACTAATTCACACCTTACCATGAGAATTGGATAGTGTAATTGAAGATGTTCAATTACACCCAGTTCATCTCTAACTAAGTAATTACTTAGTTGGACAAATACGCCTAACTATGTAATTACTTCCAAATACACTCAAATTCAATTAGAGTGACTTTTTAAACACGCCCTTAAAGTGACTTTTTAAACACGCTCTTAAAGTGTCTTTTCTGAAAAATAGATAACGTTATCTCATCTTTGTGCGGGAAATCCCAATTTGCACTTGAAAATAAACCACGCCACTGGAATAAGCCTAGATTACATGTATCCTCACCTTTCTTTTTAAAAATTTTTTATTTAGCTTACGGCAATTGGTAAAGATCGGTGCCTCTAGGTCATAATTTAATTTAACTTATTTAACTTTGAGGATTTCTTTTAAATATACACAAATTCGAATCTTTTTATACATTAATCAAAATTTCTTTCCTTACCCATCTAATGCATTCTTAGGACAAAGCTTGCACCTGATGGCCTATGAACTGATAGTCAAACACTATTGGTCTTCCATTGGTGAAGTCAAACTCCGCCAACTAAATCTCCTTTAAGCTAGTTTATGCCGATCTATTGCATTTGCCTTGTCTCATGAACATTGCATTAATCGGGCACTAGTATAGTACCCGTGCAATGCACGGGATCCAAATAATTTTTACATAAGATATTTATTTTTGAAGTAAATGATTGAAATTATGGACTAAGAGTTAATAAGCAACGTATGGTTAATATATCATATGATGGACGAAATTTAACATAAAATCCAACGGTAATGTTACTTTGTTTATTAAATGCAATTTTTTTAAAAATTCTTTGAAAACTACATTTTCGGTTTTGTTAGATACAACAACATTCTTATCAATTATCAGTAAAAAATTAAAACTAAATGATTAAAACTTTACAATTTAGAATTAAGAAATTTAAAAATTCAAAAAATATACAATAAAATGACAACAATTGATTACCAATCTGCGGGCTTTATTTGTAAATTAAAAAATAAATAAATTTTTTAAAATATAAAAAATTCAAAAAGTAAAAATTTATAAATACAAAAAATAAAACATAAATTAATACTTTTATTTTTATTTTGTAATAATATTTTTTTATAATAATTGGAGGTTGTATTAATTAAATTATACTTAGTAATATTTTACTTAGTTTTTAAGTCTTTGATTTTATTACAAAAACATGGATAAAAGTTACAGATTAAACATTAAATTAGTTTAGGATTGTATGTGATAGATTAAATTAAAAATTGTAATATACATAATTGGATAGACATTACATCACATAAGATGTTACCGAATGTGATTTTTATTGATAGACATAAGACCTCGTCTAAAAATAAGTTTTTGGGAATATCAATTTAGGGGGAGGGGGAGGGGGAGAGAGGAAGGAGAGGATGGTTGGGGAAGAGAGCAAAATAGGTGTATATTTCCAAGAGAAATAAATGCCTTAATGGGTTAGAGTTATTGAATGCAGAGGATGGGGGTCTAAAATTCTTATCAAGTTAAGTTGGTGAGTTAAAAAGAAAACGTGCAACTTTTGTTGGTAAATGGAAAGGAACAAAAATAAGTTAACTTGACGCAAAATCGGAAGATATAAATAAGTGGAGAGTGCAAAAGACACGTGGAGAGCAGAGAAGCATGACACATGGTAAAGTATATTACAATTTACTTTATTAGTGTGCACAGATTTTGATCCTCAAACTTTTGAATTGGACTGAATTGGCTAAGTTCTGCATCAACTAATTCACTAAACAAATGGACACCTATCTATTTTCGAGTTGCAAGGAGATTAACAACTATTGATGGTATAATACGTCTTAAATATCTTATATTCATTGAATACATAGACATTGATCTATTTTCGACTTATATTATTATTCTTTGTAACCATCCGCCTTTTGACTTAATTCCCAACTCATCAATCCTAAAACACAAGTATCAACCAGTTAAACCGTCCTCCCTTTATATTATTATTTTTGTCATACTCAAGCTTTGGCCTCTTTGGACCAAGTCTGTTTGATTGTGGGAAGAACAGTACTCCAAAGAGGTTATAATTATTGGAGAAAAAGCTAACAAACACGCCAAGTTACCAAAGCTGACTTGTCTTCGCAAAAGAAGCCATATCCTGAACTTACAAGTTGCTACAATTTTGGACAAATGTCCAAGAAAGTTAATTAATGTAGCTATATACTAAACTTGCAACCGTTTTGTAATTTCATCAAATCTTAATTTCTTTTATGATTTAAAAGAAAAATAAATGCATTCGACTTGAAAAGGAAAAAATAAAGAAGAACCAAAAAAGAAAAAAAAACCTGCAACTCTTCTATTTTTAACTCTCGAACTTAATTCCCAACTCATCAATTCTAAAACAAAAATATCAACCAATTAAACTACTCACCATCCCTTTATATTATTATTTTGTCATACTCAAGCTTTGGCCCCTTTGGATCCAAGTCTGTTTGATTGTGGGAAGAACATTACTCCAAAGAGGTTATAATTATTGGAGAAAAAGCTAACAAACACGCCAAGTTACCAAAGCTGACTTGTCTTCTCAAAAGAAGCCATATCCTGAACTTAGAAGTTAGCTACAATTTTGTACAAGTTTCCAAGTTAAATAATGTAGCCATATACTAAACTTGCAACCGTTTTGTACTTTCATCAATCTTAATTTCTTTTTCTTTTATGATTTAGAAGAAAAATAGATGCATTCGACTTGAAAAAGGATAAAATAAAGAAGAAACAAAAAAAAAAAAAAATACTTGCAACTCTTCTATTTTTAACTCTCGAACTTGCTTCTTTTTTTTTTTTTTCCAGTTTTGAAACCTCCCGCCATCAACCCAATTCCCCGTTTCCCATAGACCAGACCATCACCTTACTAATAGTAATCCCAATTACTTAAACTACTCTTTAAACTCAGACTCTCGAATTTGCTTTGCAATAATTAGAAGCCTTCTTAATTGTCTTTCAATAACTGTCACCCCCAATTCAATAGCTTTCTTGTAACCTTCGTAAAAATCGAGCTCAACTTGTAACTCCAAAAATACTCTCAACCGCTGAAATTATCCCGTAACGATAATCAGTCGATTAATCGTTCACTCACGCATTCATCATTATTGACCAGGCTATAAAAGTTTGCTACCGAAAACGAACAACCGAGGAATAAATTGCAGAAGACACCGTCATAATTAGCTTTAATTGAGGACTCATTAGCTCTACGGATTGCTTCACTTTTAACCACAAGAAAAAATTAAAAAGAATAAAAGAAAAGCCATCGAATCATTGATTATCTCAACTTATATTGAGATAAGAGTAGAGTGCAAAAATTGATCAAAGTCAATTAGAACAAATCATATATATATATGAATAGGGAATAATAGTCTCGAAACAATGGACCCCATCTAACTCCACCGCGAACCTCGGCCTCCTCTGTTGCCTGCTTCCCACTTTTTGACCATTCACCGACGACGACGACGGAGAAGATGAAATTCCCTCCTTGCCCTTCTTCAGACCATCAACTAAACAAGAAGAACCCGCCGCCGCCGCCGCAGCCGGCGGTTCAGACGAAATAACCCCACCACCTTGATTCTTGGCGGCTTCTTTGTTGGCAGGTGACCATCAAAGGATAACCTTTTGGACAAAAGATTGAGCACAAACAGCTTCAAAAGGACTGAACAGAGACATCAACATCTTTGTTGCCTTGCTTTGCTTATGATTTGTAGGAGAATTTTGGTTTGACAAAAGGAAGCTTTTTTCTCTTTCTTTCGGTTGACAAATTGTTAATGCAAAAAGGGTCGAGAGCGGATGTATTTATAGCACAGCAGATGCAAATTGGTTTTGGAATTGGAATTGGAATTGGAAATATCCGGAAAAGGGTCGACAGGAGATGTATTTTCAACACAGCAGATGCAAATTGGTTTTGGAATTGGAATTGGAAATATCCAGAAAAGCGGACTTGGGAAACAAGGAAGTTTCTATAATCTTAGTCGTTGAAAGTTAATAAGACTTGACTGGTGAGTGAAGACGCGTGGAAAAAACCTTGATTAGCGCGTGTCAAAGTGGTCAATTGGCAACGCTTCATTGTTCCGGTGCTGGACTCGGCTTGAAGTTACGTGAACACAATAACCAAAAAAGCATTGAAACATGATGTGGTGTAGAACTAGCTGCGGCTGTGCATTTATCGGAAATATTTAATTCCCAACTTAAGAAATTGGTTATAGAAAAATTACTTTTGGGGAATTCGAAAAAAATTATTGGGGATAGGAAAAATTTTGGAAAAATAAGTTCGAGATTAGAACAAATTTCGTTTTTGGTAAAAACCTGAAACCCAAAATCTTTTTTACATTTTTCAAATATATATATATATATGTGTGTGTGTGTGTGTGTTTTATAATGTGTGTATATATATCATATGTTTATTGGATTGTGTTTTTTATTTATGCTTCGAATTTCTGATTTTGATTCATTGATTATAAAATATGAATATACTGTTGAATTATGCTTTTTGTTTATATTTTGGACTTATGAGTTATGATTCACTGATTATGCGTTATATTATGTTTTCGAGTTTAAATTATGTTATATATTTTTATTTATATTTTGAAGTCTAGATTTAGAATTATTTTGTTAATGATGATGATGATGATTTTTTTATGTTCAGTAGGACATGTTAGTACTTACTACTTAATAGTAGAGTCAATTGATTGTCGAGACTTATGTTACTAGAAAAATTCGTTTTAAACCTTTTTTTAAAAAAAAAATTCAAGGATTCTCTAATTCCCAATACTTTTTTCCCATTCCCCGAAAATGCATTCCCCGTTGATGAATTGGGACAGAAAATCCCCAAAAATTATTTTGAGGAAAAAAGGAATTTGTTGATTGAGGCGAAAAATCTCACTGAACACCCCTAGAACTAGCTTCCCATGTTATAGTATCTTAGCAAGTATTCTTTTTCAATTATGAACTCGTATTAGGTTGGCGGGTTGGGCAAGGATCTGCTAGTGGACAAGTAAAGTACGAGTCCATTGGAGGGTCTACCTTTTTGGCTTGCAGAAATTGAAAAGTGAAGTGGTCTTGAAGTAGCGTCCCACGTATGTAACTCTACAAATCCCTTTCTTTGATTATAAGTGAGTATCAGCAGGACGAGTAAGGCAAGGGTCCATTGTTTGACGGGTAATTTTAGGGTTCACTTGTGAACGGATGGCCGAAGGTCAACCTTTCTACGAACAAAAAAAATAACACAGCGCTTTTTCCAATACCTTCGATATTTAAATTAATTAAATATTCAAAAAAAAATTATCTATCTATACTATCTAATAAAGTAATGATCACTGCACCATATCATGCAACATGTCTCTTCCTTTGCAGTCCACGTGTCCATTTGACCTTTACTTCTACTTTTGTTTCCTTTTTCGTTTTTCAATTTTTTTCTTATTATTTTTCGGTCAAATACAACCCATCTTAGACTACACATATTGTGATAAAACTTTACTTCCAACTCATTACATTTAATAACCCTAATTGAAAAATTAAAATTACGATAGAACTTTTTTTACTTCTAACTCATTATTTCTACCTTTGTTTCCTTTAATTGTAAAATCTATTAAAAGGGAACTATTTGATATATAGAGTATTTTTATATTCAATTGAATTTTTTTAGTAAGTTAGTAGATGGTCCTATCAAATCTGTACACATTTTTTTGGGTAATTATTATCATATATGTTTTTAAAAATTCTATTAAAAATGCAAGACAATAATATATCTATAATTAATATATATTTATAATTTACATTTAATATTAATGTTACATATAATTTTTTATTATATTACCGTATAAGCCGCTTATTTATTTTCGGTCCATAATTTTTTATCATATTATTTAAAAATAATTATCCTCTTTAAAAATTATAATAAATCCGTGTATCACATGGGTGCTACATTAGTATGAATATATAAAAATGTCATTGAATATCTAAAGAGAATTTGAGTGTTGTTACTTACTTTTTCCAGGAGTTCGAAATTTGGCTAATGAAGAATGCGTGACTTGGCATGGTAAATTAGCAATGAGATGACTTGGATTTCCTTACGACTTTGAGTACCTTAGCTATGACAGGAAGATGACAAGCGGAATGTTTAGTTGAAATCAGACCCTAACACTAATCAGACCCTAAGACTAAGGGTCCACCTTCGGCATGACGAAATCGGACCCTTTGTCACAAGGTCTCACTTAAATCTCTTCTTTGACTTGGTACCACGGTCAGCTTCTTTTTTTTTTTTTTTTTTGGGTCAAGAGGTCAGCTAATCAGCTTCCTATTGGCTTAATTATTTTTACCCGTATCAGAACATGTCAGGTCCGTTTTTTGGGTCCCTTTTGAAGAGGATTACCTGGCAACTTATGGATTAGGAAGAGGATTAGGTTGGTATGGATGGTTGGACATATGGATTGTCTCGTATAATTTTTTTATTTTTAGTAAAACATAATTTTAACTATTTCATATGTTATTGATTAATATTAGACCCCAAAAGAATAGATGATGGGAGATAAAGGTCTTCTAGAAAGAATTAATTTTTATGAAAGTTTGATCTTGATTAATAGTTGAGATAATGTAAATGTAACATATACGTAAATGTAACATATACATATATATTTATACACACATACATACAATAGGTGTGAGACGGTGCCATGCACGAAGTGCATCATCTTATTATAGTAGTAACTTTTGTTATATATATATATATATATATTGCTATATTTTGCGATAATTGCAGGCATATGATAGTTTTTATGCGGGTCTCTGTAAAATATTTGTTAAATAGTTACATGGAGGATGGGAAAATCATGTACAACTATTACAGACTGGTTAATAATATACACTACAGAGCCATCCAATGCGATTGGTATACTAAGATGGCCCAAAAAGTGGGTGATATCATTCCTTTAAACTGTTTAAGATCAAACATTACAATAGATAGAAGATCCAAAATTAATATAAAACTTTAACATTTTTTTTAAAGTTGCAACAAACAAACATTAATATGTGTTAGGTTATGGTTCAAAGTTTAAACTCATACAAATTAAGAAATTTGTGAAAGACAATTAATTATGTTACCAAACTATAAGCTGCCAAAATAGTAGAGAAAAAATCTTGGGGAGCAAGGATTTCTCTTCTATAAATAGAGGGTCTCGTAACTTGTATTTGGTGTGCCTTAGGGCCACACCCCATAGTGGGGTGTGGGTGAGACATCCTGAATGTGAGAAAGAGTGTCTTATATTCGTTCTAATTCGGTTGAGGATAGAGTCATTGTAAGAACTCTATGGAAGAGAATTTAGATTTTTCTGTCCGTGCAAAAGTCATCATAGTGTGTAACCCATTGTTATTGAATAGTAGAATTTATCTCAGAGGGGGATCGTGGATGTAGGCAAAGGACCGAACCACGTTAAAAATATTGCATGTTCTTTGAGTTTGTGTTTTTTGCTATGCATTAATGTGTGTGCGTGTGTCCTCGATTTTCCCAACAAGTGGTATTAGAGTCCGATTGGTGAACTGGGCACGATGACAACGCAAGGAGGACACAATTCTGAAGAAGCTATCGTATGAAGCAGCTGCACTGAAAAGGAACATCGAAAAAGAAAATGACAGACAACATAACTAGTTTTTAGTCCAACCACCAATTCCATAACGGAGACCACCGTTAGATTATGAATGGAGTTGAATCGTGATGGTGGTGTTGCTTGAAGATAACTGGAACATTGCTGGAGAAGATGAACAGCTCATGATCAGGCCCGAGTCAGGTTTTGATTCGAGTATCGAAACTGAGTTTTGAGCACATTATTGAACTCGTTGGAGCTAGAGGAGTTCACTCGATATTTTTGCGGCGTTCTTTGACTAGATTCGATGCCAAAAAAAAGCTCAAAATTTATGGGGTGCTTTAACGGTAGATCTTGATCAGAGCAATCAAATCATGGGTGAGAGGTATCATTAGAACCGAGACGATGTGAGGAGAAGTTTGGTACCAGCGGCGCGGCAATTGGTGAACGGTAGAGTCATCAGCATCCTGAAGAAGATGGCTATGGAGGTTGACGGCCATGGCTCTTGAAGAAACCTCATCGCATGTGGAAGGTATTGTTACATTCCTTGGAGAGCAAGGATCATTTTGATAATGGTCTCGTGATGCGAAGACGCCGGAGAAGTCGCCGACGTGAGGAAGAAGGAAAGGCCGTGATGAGCTCGCTATGGACGGTGGTGGTGTGGCGGTGCAACGATCAGACGGCATGAATTGGGTCTCTAGTCGGTGGTGATTGCAATGGTGAAGTCCGATTGTTGATCGGGCAATCGAATTTTGCTATAGAGATGGGTTGGGTTTGCTTAACTTTCTTGGATTGATGGGTTGGTTTGAACAATGAAGAAGATGGGTGAGTTTTGCTCTAGTGTTTTGCAGCCTATGCAAGTTAGGTAAGCTTGCTTAATATGAGCCCTTAGATCTTGAGATGAATGATTTAAAAGTAAGATGGTTTAGTGCTATGTAAAGCAAAACTAAGAGAGTAAGCTTGCAAATTTGAACCGTAGGATCTCGTTGAAGATCTAATAAAGGACGGAGTAGATTCAGTGTGATGTGCACACATTAAATTGTGTCAGCCTAGGTTGACCAAGGGTTCAAGTGCTTTGATTAGGGTTTGACCAATCATTGATTTAGTTGACCGAGGCTATTAGTAATGTTTTTCGACATGCAGGATCCAAATTTGAGCTCTATTTTGTGAGATTCCAACCTGAGATGTGAGTTTTATGATCGAAAGCAGTTTCACCGCCAAGTTTGACTTTGACTGAGGGTTGACCGCATTGACTAAAGGTGTTTCTACATAATTTCAACTTCCTAAGTTCCTTTTTTCAGGTCTGTTTTGCCAAGTTCTTGATGTATCAAGGGTAAGCCTTGAATTTGGGTAAAACGATGGAGTTGTCATGAAACTACGCGAAGGTCTTTGAAACATTTTGCCAGCAAACACATTAAGCCAACTAGTGATCAAGCTTTTGATGGAGAGAAGTTTGGGTAAGTAAACTAGTTGAAAAAGGTTTAGTTAAAGAGAAAACTCATAGAGGAGAATCTGCTTAGCTAAAAGATTAGAGTCCTATTTAGACTATTGATAGGAAATGCTATTGCTAGAGAGAAAACCACATTTGAGATGCCTTGTGTCGAGGGAAGATGCAAACAACCTTGAGAGGTTGAGATTAGATGGCATGGAGAGAGATGTTGGTGATGACTCCAAGAATCTGCTAGGATGTGTTGGTAGCCATTGGCGTAGAGAGTGCTATCGAGTGAGGGTTCCAAGAATAAAACTGTGAAGAGGTTCCACTTGTAGCAAAGAAGCTCGAGACTTTTTGCCAAGGGAGGAATTTGTTGAGTTATGGCTCAAAGTCCAAGCCCATACAAATTAAGAAACTTGTAAAAGGCAATTAATTGTGTTATCAAAATATAAGCTGCCTAAATAGTAGAGGAAAAAATCTTGGGGAGAAAGGATTTCTCTTCTATAAATAGAGGTTCTTGTAACTTGTATTTGGTGTGCCTTAGGGCCACACCCCATGGAGGTGTGGGTGAGAGATCCTGAGTGTGAGAAAGAGTGTCTTATATTTGTTCTAATCCTATTAAGGATAGAGCCATTGTAAGAACTCTGTGGTGGAGGGTTTAGACTTTTCTGTCCATGCAAAAAGTCATCATAATATGTAACCCATTATTATTGAATAGTAGAATTTATCATAGAGGAGAATCATGGATGTAGGCAAAGGGCTGAACCACATTTAAAATATCGCATGTTCTTTAAGTGTGTGTTTTCTCTGTGCATTGATGTGTGTTCGTGTGTCGTCGATTTTCCCAACAATACGTTTAAGAGTAAAAAGCATTTTGTCTCCTTGTATTTTATGAAAATCGCATAAAAATTCTTGTGTTTTCAAAACTCGCTGATAAACCCCTATGATTCGAAAACGTTGTAAATTAGTTCTCGTCGTTAGTTTTTCTATTAAAGTTAATAGAGGGTATAAAAACACACCTAAAATATATTTTGACTTGTTAATAACATAAAAAGCTCAAGTAAATTGGTGTCTCGGATTTAAAAATTAGTGCAAATTTTCCCTTTTGATTTGAAAAATAGTGCAAAATACCCCTCCCCTTTGGCTTCAAAATTCGCTAACTTTAATAGAAAACTAATAGCAGGGGCCAATGTGCAACATTTTTTAACTCACAAGGGTTTATCGACAAGTTTTGAAAATACATTCACAAAACAAAAGGGGTAAAATGCATTTTACTCTATGTTTAATTCAGAAAGTATTGTATACAAAAAGGAAATATAAATTTCATTCACACAATTGATATTATGTATGAAAAATATTTTTGAGGATTAATGGTACGAGTTTTTTTCCCTCTTAGGCATGTTAGGATTTGACGCCCTATTCATTAACATACATGAGTCCCGGATTGGCACACATACCTTGTAGCTACTCTCAGTCCCAAGGGGTCAGTGATAGACTTTGTAATGAGCCTAGGGCTTTAGGTTAAATAGATATAATCAACAAAGAGTCTTATAAAGGAAGGTTAGTCGTAATCGAATCTCTAGATTCGAGACATAAGGTGTTGAAAGCCCAAGGGATTGTATTCCTATGATTAGGAAAATCAAGTAAATGATAGGCATATATAAGGAAGGGATGGAGCATTGACAGAAGACACGACTTACCTTGAAATTATCCTTTACCCTAGCTTTCTCTCTGGAAACTTTGATTCTTCTTTCCTCAACCTCCGTAAAGAGGTCTAAGCCCTGTTGCCCTTAGATCTTAATTGTAATATGAGCTCTACAATTTGATGCCCACCATTGGGGGTGCGTATTGAATCAAAGTAGATAGAGCGAAAATTTCACAAGCCATACCTAAAATCAATCACCCGAATGGATATAGAAAATTTTATACAAAACCTCTATTCTAAGATCGATGAACTCGAAGCCAAACTAGCCTCCCAAGCAAGTGAAGCAAATCAGAGACGAGTTGCCCAACAAGAGAAGGATATTGCAGAGTCAGATATCCAGGACATAAAGAAGAATTGTAAGAATAAGAAAATTTAGAATATCTGGAGCACAGTGCATTTGAAAAAGTATTACTTCTAGTCTTAGATTTAAAATTTTCATTCACTCACAAATTTGTTTATTACCAAAAGCTAGTACTTCATTTTAATAAAGCTAAAGTCATGTGTTTACGTGAATATCACCTTTTCACCATATAGGAACACATCTACGACCTAAGAATTGGGTCCAGTTAAGAGTCCTGGCATTCCTAGGCACACTATGCCTACGGCCCACGAATTGGGTCCAAATAAAATTCAGTAAGCTCTGGCATTCCCCGGCACCCTACATCTGCAACTCAAGAATCGAGTTTAGATAAAATTCAGTAAGCGTTTGCATTCCCAGGCACACTATGTCTATGACTCAAGAATCGGGTCCAAACAAAATTCAGTAAGCCTTAGCATTCCCAGGCATGCTACGTCCGCGACTGAAGAATCAGGTCTGGCTTCGAATGTCAACAAGTCTACAAACCCAAGAATCTGCCATAACTTTACATATCATCAAGTCTGCAAACCCAAGAATCGAGTCTGACTTTGCATATCATCAAGTCTGCAAACCCAAGAATTAGGTCCAACTTTGCATATCATCATGTCTGCGACCCAAGAACTGGGTTTGACTTTAAATGACGTGCATGGTTATGGTGAAATTCCTTTAAATCTGCGAACCAAAAATCAGGTCCTGTTTCGCATAACACTTCATTATCATTGGTAATTGATCCCAGCCACCAATTTGAATACTTTGTGGCTGTATGCAACAAATCCACGACAGTCATGCTCCTGTATACTCAAGCCAAATCTGGGATACCCATCTCCTTCATGAATAGTCTGTCGCAGTGACTTCTTAAGGCGGTTATAGGCATCGTAAACATGAGACGAATCTCGGGTAGCATCCTTGCCTTCGTAATGTTCTTAATAAAGTTGAGCGGTAGTCTTCAGGATTGGTGGTCAATCAGGCGTGATGATTGCCTTTCAGCTTTTCAATTCTCTTTTGGCAACCTTTGGCAAGTTTTAAGTCTGAGACAACGAAATAGCCAGCATCTCAACCTCCTGTTTGGCAAGTTTTGCATCCTCAAGTTGTTTCCTCAAGCATCGAATACACACGTGTCTCTAGTCAAGTCTTGATCATGTGTGAAACATCAAAAAGCTTGGTTTATCATAATGGGCTAGAGTACTCATTTGGCTTCTTCAAGATAAGAGGGGTAAGGGCAAACTGTTGAGCCTAAAATTGGCTTAGGCAAACTGTTAAGCCCAAAATTGGCTCAAGTGTTCTCAAACCCAAAGGGTCAGCAATAGACTTTGTAATGTGCGTAGGCGTCTAGGTTAAGTAAATATAATAGGCAAGGACTCTTATAAAGGAAGGTTAGTCATAATCGAATTCCTGGGTCCGAGACATAAGGTGTTGAAAGCCCTATGATCAAGGGATTATTCTTGCGATTAGGAAAATCGAGCAAGTGAGAGACCTATATAAGGAAGGGATGGAGCAATGGTGGAGGACACGACTTGCCCTAACAACCATCCTTTACCTTAGCTTCTCTGGAAACTGTGGTTCTTCTTCCCTCAACATTCACAAAGAGGTCTAAGCCCTGTTGTCCTTGGACCTTAATTGTAGCATAAGCTCTATAGAAAACAATAGAAATTATAATTTATATATTTTAGTATATGAAAAGGATCTACACTAGTATATTGATTAATACAAAAATGAAATAACAAAGTACTTCTTTAAATGATCTCATTAACTTATATCAATAAAAATAAATAGAATCAAAGATCAACTCTAATAGTCATTTTGATGCTTAATTAAAAGTGTTATTAAGATTGGTATTAGTTTGAGAAACATTAGGAAGGAAAAGAAACATATCAAGTTAGATAAGCCTTAGAAAATAAAAGAAATCTATCAAGTTAGATAAGCACTAGACAAGAATCTATCAAGTTTTTCTTCCCCTCTTTCTTTCATTTTCTAAGAACAACTGAAAATTTTATTGTGCCACGTCGAAAAATTACAGCAAGAAAACATGGCATCAACCCATACCTATATCCTACCTATGAGATGGATAACCCCATCCCTTACAATCAACCCTAGGCACCAAATAGAAGACTTCTATTAAAATACGTCTAAAATATCTTTCATGTTACTTATTTCAACAATCATACGATTTAACTTTTACGGTTGCACTAATTTTGATCGTCATCGGTCCGATCACCACCAAGGATAAATTGGTCGAGTATCTAGGTCGTGTTTGGTAAAATTAATTGTTAGAGTAGTTGATAACTATTTAAATAGTCGATAGCGATTTGAATAATTCATAGCTCTTGTATTTTAGCTATTAGTGAATATTTGTTTGGTTACCAAATGTGTTCAATAAAATAAGTTGTTGGAGTAGATGATTAATATCAAATGACGTAAAAAGACATTGGTATTACATTATTATTGATATAATAAGTATAAATATTATTACTATTATTTTAAAAAGATAATTTATTTTATAATTAGATACATATTTTTATAATAATATTATTTTATTAAAGTATAATAAAATTGTTTGATAAATTAGTTTTATTAATATTATCAAAATATTTTATACTATAGAAATATTTTTCTATTGATTGAAAATTTATTTTGTCAAAGAAAAACAATAAATGGACAAATAAGAGTTAGAGTCTGTTTGACCTAATTTTTGGATACTCAAAAATACTTTCTGTGAGTTCAAAAGCTAAAGCTAACTTGTTTGACCCACTTTTAGAGAGCTTTTACAAAAAACCAAAAGCTAAAGAAAATTTTTTTAAAAAAATCACAAGCTCCAAATTAGAGCTTTTCAAGAAAAACTTTTGAAAAACTATTTTTACGTCATGTTAAAAATTATTTTTCTTTATTTTCTCTCAAAAATACTATTCTAAACTTTTGAAAGTTCCATTATTACCCTCAAAATAATTAAAAGCTCAAAAATCCTAAAATACAAGTCCATAAAATTAATGGTCTCTGTTCAATGGTACTTTTACTCAAAACTCTACTATTAAAAACTCTACAACTCAACAACTGAAATCTCACAACTATGCAAAATACAGCCTTATAATTTTTTAGTATATTTTGATATGGATAGAATTTAAAATTGATTTTTGTATCATTTTAGATTTACATTTTTGAAAGAAAATGTAAAAAATGTTAAGAGATATTACAAAATGGGTAGAATTGCCAAAATATTGAAGAGATGATAGAATTACAAAAAAAAAATTGAAACACTAAATTCTAGCCAAAACATTAATAATATTAATGTTTTTGAAACATTATTTTAAAAACTATTTCAAATAGAAACACTACCTAAAACACTACATTACCAAACAATGAAAATTGGAGATAATGTTTTGACTAAGTCAAAACATAAATACTAGTTAAAATACTGTTGTCGAACAAGGCCTGTGTACATGTGCTTCCATTTCCCTTTTTTATTGTTTTGATGAGTCGCTCGATTTTGAGGCTATAACCCTCGATGAGCTTGCTTATTTTATTGTTCCGGAAGACACATTGATGAAATTCTTTCGAGTTCTGATTTTGGTTGCATTCCTGATGTTAATAATCATGAATTGGTTCCAAAATTAATGAACATAAAAAAAAATAGTTATCTACTAATTGGTTTTATTTCAATCAATTTGAAATAATCGCTTTATTCTTATATTTCATGATTTAAATTACTGGATTTTTATGATTATGATTTTGATTTTCAATCCGAATTTCGATAATAAAAGCTGATCACTAAATTAAAAGGAAAGTTTAACTGCAACTTTTGATGGTGGTGTTCTTCGGCAGTTCCATTTAAAACGTGGGATATCTAAGTGTACCACTCAAGAGAGGACGGAAAAAAAAATGTTAAAGTGTCTTTTCAAAAAAGACAGATAACGTTATTGCGGGAAATCCCAATTTGCAATTTTCTACGCCACTAGAATAAGCGTAGATCACATGTATCTCGTCATCCTTTCTCTCTCTTTTTTTTTTTTTTCAATTTTTTATTAGCTTATGGCAATTGGTAAAGACAGTGCCTTAAGGTCATATTTTAATTTATTCGAAGGATTTCTTTTAGATATACATAAGTTGGAAACCCTTTTTACGTTAATAAAAATTTCATTTCTTACTCGTTTAATATATTCTTAAGACAAGGCTAGTATTTAATGGCTTACCAACAAATAATCAAGCACTATTAATCTTTCATTGATCAAGTCAAACTTTACGCCAACCTATTGCATCTGCCTTGTCTCATGAACATTGCATTAATTGGGTATTTTGATCCTCAACTGCTTTTTTATTTTTTATTTGGAGTCAAGATCCTCAGCTTTTGAACTGCACTGAATTGGCTAAGTTTTGAGTTGCAAGGATAGTAACAACTATTGATCATATAATACGCCTTACATATCTTATATTCACTAAATATATAGACACCCGTCTATTTTTCGATTTATATTATTATTCTTTACAACTCTTCGTCTTTAACTTAATTCCTATCTCATCAATCCAAGAACATAAGTATCAATCAGTTAGTTAAATTACTCACCAGCCCTTTATATTGTTACTTTGTCATGCTCAAGTCCTTTCGGAGCAAAGTCTGATTGTCGGAAGAACATTTCTCCAAAGAGGTCACAATTATTGGAGCAAAAGCGAACAAGCACGCGAAGTTATCAAAGCTGACTTTTCTTTGCAAAAGAAGTCGTATCCTAAACTTGCAAGTTGCTACGATTTTGTACAGATTTCCAAGCAAGGTAAATAATGTAGCCATATACTAAACTTGCAACCTTTTTGTTCTTTCATCAATCTTAATTTCTTTTAAGATTTTCTAAAAGAAAAATAAACGTATTCGACTTGAAAAATGAACAAATAAAGAAGAAGAGGAAAAAAAGGAGGAGGGAGAAAAAAAAGAAGAAAAAAAGAAGGGCATCCCTCAAACTTGCTTGATTTGCAATAATTAACAGCCTTCATAATTGTCTTTTCATAATTCCCTCCCCAGTCCAATCGTGTCCTCATGAACTCCATAAAATTCGAACTCAACTCATTATTCCTCCAAAATTATTTTTGACTTCTATCGACCTTAGCCTTTGGCTTTGATTGAAATTAACAAATAATTCAAGTTGCCAAAACAAATTCAAGAATTATGACGATTTAAATTCAAATCCTACGGAAAACCACAAAAAAAAAAAAAAGGACTGAATCGTGTCCTTTGCTAGTAAATTAGTTTTTGCTACTCGATTAGTTGATCAAGATATATTGATCAGCCTACAAAAGTTTGCTACCGAAAACAAACAACCAAGGAATATATTGCAAAAGACACCGTCATAATTAGCTTTGTTTGAGAACTCATAAGCTTTACGGGTTGCTCGACTTTAAAGCCACAAGAAAAAAAAATTAAAAAGAACAAAATGTTAACACAATAAATAAATAAACTAATATCTTTTCTACAAACTTAAGCTTTTAGATGAGATAGTAACTCTTATATGGTTTCAGAGCCTGAAAGTCAAATGGCACAGGTTCGATTCTAACCGCCATCTATTTAATTAAATTGTCCACGTGCAAATTCTAAATAAATTATGTTGCATGTATAGAGTGTTAACACAATAAATAAATAATTCAATATCCTCTCTACAAGCTTAAGCTTTTAGATGAGGTGGTAACTCTTATACAAAAGAAAAGCCAAAGAATCATTAATTAACTGACAATTAATAAAGAATATTGTATTAATTGGATATCAAAATTTTAAGAATTGACAACTTATATGATCATATATATTGAGAGAGAAGTAGAGTGCAAAAAGTAATCAAAGTCAATTAGAACAAATCATATATCAATAGGGAATAATAGTCTCGAAACAATGGACCCCATCTAACTCCACCGCGAACCTCGGCCTCCTCTGTTGCCTGCTTCCCACTTTTTGACCATTCACCGACGACGACGAAGAAGATGATGAAATTCCCTCTTTGCCCTTTTTCAAACCATCAACTAAAAAAGAAGAAGAAGCTGCCGCCGCCGTGGGCGGTGGTTCAGACACAATAACCCCACCGCCTTGATTCTTGGCGGCTTCTTTGTTGGCAGGTGACCATGAAAGGCTAACCTTTTGGCCACAAGATTCAGCACAAACAGCTTCAAAAGAACTGAACAAAGACATCATCATCTCTGCTGCTTTGCTTTGCTTTGCTTATGATTTTCTTAGTAGAATTTTAGCGAGAGAAAAAGAAGCTTTTTTCTCTTCCTTTTTGGGTTATATAATAAGGCTTTGTTTGAGAAACTGTTGATGCAAAAGGGTCAAGAGGAGATGTATTTATAGCACAGCAGATGAGAATTGGTAATTGGAATTGGAACTGGAAATATCCAGAAAAGAGGACTTGGGAAACAAGGAAGTTTCTGTAATAATAATAATGGTCGTTGAAAGTTTTATAGAATTAGTTGACGTGTTGGTGAAGATGAGTGGAAGATGCTTGATTAGCGCGTGTTAAGGTGGCCAAGTGGCTGTTTTAATTTAACATTTCGGTGCTGGGACTTTTACAAGAAGTTACGTGAGCCCAATGAAACAAGCATTGGAACGTGTCATGTTCGCTTTTTGGGCCCTCTCTTAATCAGGATTGCGTGGCAACTTTTGTCTCTGTATTTCATGGATATGGATTAGGATGAGGATTATTTTGGCAATAATGGTCGGAGATTGGATTCTCTTTTATAATTATTTTTTTTAGCTTTAGAAGAGGATGATTTTAATCAGTCATATATTATTGATTAGAATTGGACCTCAAAAAAGAATAGATGACGGGACATAGAGGTCTTCTAGAAAGAATTTTCTTTTTATTATGAATAATTTAAATGTTGTTGTGGCCACAAGTCGGGTGGACCTAAAAGGCCCATTTTGCTATTGGATTCACGGTTCAGTCTGCCGGGTCGTTCGTTCAGAGGCCCAAAACCAAAGCCTGTAACGAGTTCAATTCTTGTTTGAGTTACTATGTACCTCCTAGTATGACTCCAGGTGGGGATCAACTTGGTCATGGATATACACGAAAAATGATAAGGTTAGATACGCTCGAAGGAAGATAAGCTTGAGAATTGTGAAGCTTAGCATAAATACGCCCATTCAGATAGAGTTCAAATTCCACATATTGATTACCTTACGATTTGCTCTCCAAACTAAATTATAGTTTTCTACATTTATTTAAATTACCATAGTACTAACTTGAGTGTCGAAGTGTTTTTAGTCGGCACCACACCAGTGTTTGAGATTCACATCGCCCTTTCTCACTTTTTGGTTTTGTAGGCTAACGATGCCCCATACAGGGTTGTTCGTAATTGTAGAAATCATTCTTTACAAATGTAATATATATCGTAATGTCATAAGAGAAGAGTGGATAAAAATTTATTCAAATGAATTGATAAAAAATAAATAAGAGAGAGAGACTAAACAAAGATAAAGACGTTGTTTAAGAAATATTTAAAGCGGTTAAAACTACTTTTACTAAGGATAGTGATTAAATTAGTAAGTGATTTAAGTTTGAATTTCAGATAGAGTTGAATTAGGGCAAATGAAAAACAAAGTTAAAAATGAAGCGAAAATTTTGGCAGTGCTGACAGTGGATTTTGGGTCAATGTGGCCATTGGAAAAAGCTAAAGTCTTGACCAAAAATTAAAACAAAAAAGAAAAAAGAGATAGAGTACAACGACAAGTCAATTGGCATACGGAGGATTTGAGGACGTCCGTTTGGTTCGCAGAACCATAGAAGATTTCTGAAAAAATGAACTTGAAAATGTAATATTCTTGTGTTTGGTTCACAAAATAAAAAATAATTCCCAAATATATTATATTCCCGGGAATGATATATTTTATGATTTGCTCAATTTTCATTTCCATGCAAAGGGTGGGAATCCAATTTTCTTGAGATGTGAAAATATATAGAGTAAACTAAAAAGACAGCGAAGTCCATATTTAAGCCTCTCTTATGTATGACAAAAAATTAACAATAATAAAAGTAATTACTAAACAATAATAATAATAATAATAATAATAATAATAATAATAATAATTAAGTAGGGACATTTTTTTTATAGAATATTTCAAAATTCCTAGAAAAGTGAGTTCTAAATCAAACATAACAAGTTAACATTTTTAGGAATTTTTCAAATTTTCCCAGGATTTTTTTTATGTATACTAAACACTTTTTATATCGTTCCCAAGAATAACATTCCTAAAAAAATCTCGAAAAATAAAAAATAAAAAAAATATATAAAAAAATTAAAAAAATTGATTGTGAAGAGGTTTTACTTGTGATTCATTGAATATGACCAATCCTAATGCTTCTTGGTGGTCACTTATATCTTTTTCCCCACCACCCAAACGTGTTCCTTATGCATGTCGCTGGTGTGGAAGTTTCATGTATCCTACCGTTTTCTGTCCCCATGAGAATTTCCCACCTAGGACTAGTGCTACTAATGACCCCTATAGTTATGCAATATCTCATGCATCTTCATTTAGTAATCATGACTATAGGAATGCATATTCTTGTTATTGCAATAATTGTGGAAGCCATGCTCATTTTCCTAGTGCTTGTCCCGCCTTCCACCCTCAATCCCGATTGCATGCAATGCCCTATGCCCCTAGTAATCATACGCCCATGCATGCATCTACATCTAGCTATCATGATTCTAGAAAGCAGCATCATGCATTTTCACAATGGGGTCAAGATGACTCTTTATTCCATTCATCTTCTAGTTTCGATCGTCCACCTCCAACACCTTCTTTTTCCACCTATTCCTTTCCCGAGTTTTTTTATGGGTATGTGCAAAATGATTTTCAACATGACTACCCTTTTCACTTGGTTGAGTCCTCTTCTTTTAGGTCTTCTTCTCAAGAGGAAACACTTGACTATCTCCTATCCCTCATCCAATCTAACTAAGAACAACTAGAGAGTTTGAAGCGAGGCACCAAATCTTTTGGTGTGTCCTTGGAGAGAGTGGTTGAGAGTGTGCAACTTATGAGTGAGAATGTTGAGATACCTTTAGAACGAGTTGAAGAGATAAGAGAGAGACCTAGAGATGAGAGAAATGGTGGTGAAAAAGATGATGTTTTGGAGAGAGGATTAGAAAAAGGGGTTGATGGAGAGATCACATCTTGTAGTGAGAATGAGGATGAGCTTAATGATAATTTGGTTCTTGATGACTCTTATGAATATGTTTTAGAGGAAATAGTACCCTATCCTTTGCACTTTCGTTGCCACCCAATGAGTCACATGAACCTAACATTCCCTCTATTCCTACATTACCCACACACATGGAGGTTGAGTCTTATGTTGATAGTAGTCAATTGCATTCTAAGTCGGCATTTAGGGAGTTTAGCGTGCATTCTCCCCTTGAGCATTCATGCATACATGATGAGGAATCCGTTGAGTCCCCTTTGTCCCCTCCATTTGTGCCTACCCCTGGTGAAGAGCATGATGGTGAGATGACACCCACTAGTGATGAATGTATTGTTGAGTTTAAAGAGACTTTAGCTAGTGAAGGTTTAAATTCATCCATTGGGGAAAACAAGACATCAATTTCGAAGGTTTTAGATGATAAGTCTCTTGGAGTTAAAAATCACGATGTTGAAGAGAACAACAACTCTAAGAAGACACATAAAAAGAAATTGGTGTGCTTAGAAGAATGATCTTTGGGTCTTTTTGGATGTTTGATGAATTATTGATGGAAATAGAACCCATTAAGATCGAATCTACCCTTAGTGAGGAGTTAGAATGTCCTAGGCTTGAAAATTCTATATTTTGTGGAGAAGAAGAGTGTAGTACGTCCAATTCCCTTATCCTTGCTCCTCCTTCTCCCAATGTCATTCTTACTCCCCTTGCCTATTCCATTGAGCCTCCCTCTTTGGAGCTCATGTTTGTACCTTCTTGTATAGAACACTTTCATCTAGGGTTAGAAAGCACATTTCTTATGTTGCACGCATTTGACTTATCTTTAACCCATAAGAATGGTGTATTTTTAGCCCTTGATTTTGAGAAGAAGGCCATGGGGTGGCTAATTAAAGAGCAATCGAGACATTATTCTTCATGTTTGAGTATGCTTCATTCCACATTTGCGCTTTCATTTGATATTTTAAGGTGGGATCTTGAAAAGGGGTGCATCATGCATTCATTGCCCCAACCTTTAGTGCATGACCCTTTTCCTTCTATGTTCTGTGCTTTGATGATTATCCGGCAATTTGTGCCACGCAACTTTAAACATGTTTTACTCTAACATTGGCACCCGGCTGAAGGCGTTAAATCTAACGCTACTAGGAGGCACCCTTGGCTTGTTCATGTTTTTCTTGTATTTATTTGCCTTTGCCTTTGTATATAGTAGATTAGTTTTCTTGTACTTATTCTTGCTTTGTACATAATAGATTAGATTGCTTTTGTTTATCTTACCTTTTTATATTTTAGGCTTTCTTTTGTTTATTTTCATTCTTAGTAGGTTAGATTTTTACTCCCTTACTTGTTCTTACTCCTTTCCTTGATTTGTGCGTCAATCCCTTACCTCGTGTTTACATCCTTGTTTATCATTTCAAATGTCAATGTGAGCTTGCATAGCATATCTCTAATCTCTTCTTTGTTTTTTTTTAGCATTAGTGCTTTCCACAAAAGATAGAGGCCAATAGATCATTTGATTGTCTTTGGCATTTGTGGACTGCATGGAAACAAGGTTGTATCTATCTATCTTTTACTTGTCCTTATCTATCCCTCTCCGCATTCCCATATGTGTTTCATGTTGATTGTTTGTCGTGTGGCTTTGTGATTTTTGCTTGAGGACAAGCAAAGTTTAGGTTTGGGGGTGTGGTTGCTCATTTATTGTTTATATCATATATGGGATTGATTTGCTTGTCATATCTTATTTTTGCTTAAAATGTGTTCAAATTTTTCAATTTTTTGCATATTTTGAGTTAGTTTATCTCCACGTTGGTTGGAGAGTTGGCTTTTGTATTGACTTAATTGATTGGAGAAGATAAGGGTTATGGGTGCAAAAATCTTAGAGGGGGGGGTGAATTAAGATATTAATACTAATTTTCGTTTTTAAAATTTACAGAAAATTTACAACTTCTAACAAACAATATATCAAACACAAGATAAGCAAGGTAAGAAGAATAAAAATAGAAATGTAAGGAGAAGAGAAACAAACGATTTTAAGGTGGTTCGGCCAAGCCTACGTCCACCGCCCAAGGAATCTCCCCTTAGGACTTCAAAGATCTCTACTAAGATGCTTCTTCAAAACTTGGTGAAGCATAAACCAAGTTCTTTACAACCTCTTTGAAGCCTAACTTCAAATAACCCAAGAGATTTACTCTATAGGATTTTCTCACACTTTACAAGCTTAAATGAAGAAATCTCACAAAGATTAAAGCTCTCAAAGTGTGTATGTACTCAAGAATGAGAAAAGATTGAATCTGAGATTTTCTTCAAGAAGAAAATGAATAAGCTCTTGAAAGTTCAAATATATTGCAAGAATGGCTCAAAGATGAATTGAATGATGATAAACACTTTAGCACACTTCAATTGATGATTAGAAAGTGTATTGAATAAGTATTTAAAGAGATTTGGGGGTTAGGGATATGGTGGGTGAAAAAAGAGTGTTTTTTTGGGCCAGAACGGTATTAAACGGCTAGTGCATTTATTACAGCTCCCATTCAGCTGGTCGACCGGCTGGGTCGTCCGGCTTACCCTTCTCCTTCTCTGACTAGGCCGGACGCCTTAGCCGGTCGACCGGCTAGGGGGTCCGGCTTTTTCCTTCACCTCTCTGTTTAGGCCGGGCGACCACCTAGGTCAGCCGGTCGACCGACTGGGGGGTCCGGCCACTCCAGAATGTGAAGTAAAGCCAGATTTTGCAGAAAAACAATTTAAGTGCATTTTCACAACTCCAAGTCATTTTGAATAAATATGTAAACACATGTTGTGAATTGAAACACCCCAAAAACTCATTTTATCTCAATGTGTGCATTCAAATACATTTGTGCATATATTATTTTCAAATGTGCAAGATTTGAAAATATTTGCTATGACAAAGAAAAATATTTTGAGCCAAGTCCACACAATATATAGGCATTTTACAAAAAGAGCAAGAAGAAAAACAAATCCGGTACCCCTTATGGCTTTTCTTCTCCTCCTTATGCCTTCTCATCTTTTCTCCCTTCAAATAAGGCTTTTTGCATATCTTCATATCTTTCAAAGCTTCATATTGATGTCATCTCATTTTCACAAGAAGCTATTTAGTCAAATAATGCATATATATATTTTCATCATCAAAATCAATAATGAATATTTAGCTAACAATCTCCCCCTTTTTGATGGTGACAAAAATTTTTAAGATATGAGACAAAAATACTCCCCCTTAATATATGCATTTCTTTAAAAAGTGCATTTTTGAGAAAATGCTTTGACTATCAAATTTAAACTCATTTGCAAAGACAAACAGGTAAACATAAACTCATTTGCAAGAACAAGTAAACATATCAACAAAGCATACCATTCACCATTTACTTCTCCAAACAGAGCTTATGCATCCACCATTTAAACTAATGCAAATAGACAATACCATTCACCAAGGCATATATCACCAAAGCATAAATACCACACCATAACTTAAATCTGAAAGCATAAATACCACACCATAACTTAAATCCGATACCATCTCCCCTTTTGGCATCATCAAAATCAATATAAAGGCAGGAAAAGAAATGTATAAAAGAAATAACTTGGTAATCAAAGTCAAGAATGTAAAGATCAACTAAAACGAAAAATTGTTTTCAAGTGGAATGAAAAATGTTTTTTCAAAAAAGAAGAAAATCAGGGTGCGCGATCATGATGATCCTTAAAGTAGTCTCTCATGTCTGATTTCATAGCAGCCACTTCTGAATCAATATGTTGCCTCCAAATAGTGAGCTCGTCCCATTGGCTTGTCATGGTGGCTCTCATTTCACCCATACCAGTGTTTAAAGCCTATAATTGAGACAGAATCGGAGCTATCAAAGAAGGGTCTTCCTGTTGTCCCATCGAACTAGAACCAGCACCATGACGAATTTCTCTTTGGTATAGCTCATCAATGTGCACTTGCTCCCCAGATTCTCTCAACACTCACCTAAGAGTTGCTTCCTCAGTATTTTCCTCTTCTTCAGAGGTACTAACAACCATGGGTATGGTTCCTGGTATGCCTATGTCGGGATTACCCTCAATTTCCGGCCCTTCATCTTCTTCAAAGGTGATATCTACCCCACCAAGTGTGTCATCAAGGTTTTGTGCTGTGGTGCCAAAGACAGGGTCGGTGAAAGTAGTCCCCTTCTTAGTCCTATTCCTAATTGCAGCTTGAGTGCTTTGGGGCAAACTTTTGAAGGTCTCTCTATTTATGGGCTCCATATTGTACCAATAAATGCCCATAAAGTTCATATACAACATATCAAAATTCTAAGCAAACATTTTATATGGAGTATTTGAAGATATGTTGAAATGAGAGAAAATATGCATTAAGGCCATACCATAACCAGGAGTGGTCATTTTTCCTCCATCCTTTCCACTAATATGTAACATATGTTGAAGGATTAGGAAAGGCAAGGCTATCTTCTTTTTCTTTCTAAGGCTATAAAGGATATAAGCATCCATGATTGGAATTTTGCCATCATTGATATTTCTAGGGAGAATTACTTCACTCATGATTTTAAGAGCAAGTCTCGTATTAACATCAACATCTCTCAATAATGGAAGAATCAAATCTGGATCCTTAGGCCCTACTTTCTCCCACATATATTTTATGACTTCAACTGGGGTGGCGGTTCCCTTAATTCTTTCTGGCCATCCTTGACTATTGTAGTGGCCTTCCCCATCAACAGGTACATGAAATATTTCATGTAAAGTGACCTCGTTAAGCACAAAATTTACCCCACAGACTGTTGAAGATAATTCAAGTTTTGGGCTTCTACAATGTATCTGAAGATTTTCATAAAACTCAATTACTAATTTATCTTGCACATCACAATGCAAATGTAGAAACGCAGTCCATCTATCAAATAGTGGCAAGATATCGGTACCAGCAAAGTCAGAGTCCACGATATATTTACTGTATAAAATTGATTGCTTGCCTTGAATCTTGGATGCCGGAGGTGGTGGTGGTGGAGGAGATTGAGTTCTTGGCCTTTTTCCTTTTCTCCCACGTGCTTGACTTTTTCCTCTCGGATTCACCATGATTTCGCGTTGTTTTTGTAAGAATAATCGGTGAAAGCTTTGTTTTTGAAGTGGGCAAGCAAATTTTAGGAAGAAATATGGAAGAAAACGGTTGAAAATTGAAGAATTTGAGATGGGTGTTAGAGAGTTTTGGCTAGGGTTAAAAAAATTGATAGAATGTAGTGAATTTGGGGTGAAAACCCCCAATTGTTAACCATGTCTGCGTTTAGTAGGTCAACCGGATGGTCGCGAGGGTCGACCGGCCGAATCAGAGAGCATATTAAAAAGTTGTGTTTTAGCCGGACACCTAAGGCCTTAGTCGGTTGACCGGCTTGGTAGGCCAGCTGGGTCAGAAGGTGCACAAATTTCTTATTTTTCATACCCAAGCCACATAAACACATATATATGCCATTTAACCACATTTTATCATTCCAATTTCTCTCCTAATCTTGCAAAATTAATCCTCATGTAAAGGTTTAGTGAAAATATCAGCAACTTGATGTAAAGTATTAACAAATTCAAGAATTATATCACCTTTTTGTACATGATCTCTAACGAAATGGTGCCTAATCTCAATATGCTTAGTTCTTGAGTGTTGAATTGGGTTCTTAGTAAGATTAATTGCACTAGTATTATCACAATATATAGGAATATGATCATACTTCAATCCATAATCAAGTAAATTTTGTTTCATCCACAATATTTGTGCCATATAACTACCAGCTGCAATATATTCAGCTTCGGTGGTAGAAATGGCAATGCTATTTTGTTTCCTACAAGACCAAGATACTAAGGAATGTCCTAGGAATTGGCATGTTCTACTAGTGCTCTTATGATCTACTTTGCAACCAGTATAGTCAGCATCAGAAAAACCACATAGATCAAATGACGTTCCTTTAGCATACCAAAGCCCTAAATTAATTGTTCCCTTAAGATTTGTAATTATTCTTTTTACAGATGTTAAGTGAATTTCCTTAGGATTGGATTGAAATCTAGCACATAAGCACACGAGAACATGATATCAGGTCTAGAGGCAGAAATATAATAGGCTACCGATCATACCTCTATATTTCTTCTCGTCTCGATTTACCTTTCTTATCTTTATCTAGCTTTGTTGAGGGACTCATGGGAGTTCCAATCTCCTTGCATCTTCAAGTCCAAATTTCTTGATGATTTCCTTGGTGTATTTGGCTTGATTTACGAAGATCCCCTCTTTTGCTTGTTTGATTTGGAGTCCGAGGAAGAAAGTTAATTCTCCCATCATGCTCATCTCGAACTCCTTGTGCATGCACTTTGAAAAATTCTCACACAAGGAAACATTAATAGCACCAAAAATTATATCATCTACATAGATTTGGACAAGTAGAATGTCATTGTCTTTTCTTTTGATAAATAGGGTTGAATCAAGTTTTCCTCTTTCGAAATTGTTTTCAACCAAAAATCCACTAAGTCTTTCATACCAAGCTCTAGGAGCTTGCTTTAAGCCATATAAAGCCTTTTCTAGTTTAAAAACATGATTAGGAAAAACATGAATCTTCAAAACTGGGGGGTTGTTTAACATAAACTTCTTCTTCTTCAATGAATCCATTTAAAAATTCACTTTTCACATCCATTTGATAAAGTTTAAAGTCCATGTGACATGCAAATGCAAGTAACATATGAATGGATTCAAGTCTAGCTACAAGAGCATAAGTTTCATCATAATCAATTCCTTCTTCTTGATTATATCCTTGTGCAACTAGTCTAGCCTTATTCCTAGTCACTATTCCGGCTTCATCTAGTTTGTTTCTGAATACCCATTTGGTTCCAATTACCAGTCTATCTTTAGGTTTTTCAACTAGCTTCCAAACTTTATTTCTCTCAAATTGATTGAGTTCTTCTTGCATTGCCATTATCCAATTTTCATCAAGTAGAGCTTCTTTTACATTTTTGGGTTTAATATGTGAAATAAATGCATGATGCTTACAAAAAGTGCTAATATTATGCCTAGTTCTTACACCTTTATTTGGATTACCGAGAATAAGATCTTGAGGATGGTTTCTCACAAACTTCCAACTCTTTGGTAGATCTTCATGAGGTTCTTTTGTTTCATCTTTGTTTGAGCAATGTTTGATTTCCTCATTTGCTTGAGACCTCCTTTCTTGAAGTTCTTCTTCTTGCTTTGTTAGTTTTTTTTTTGTCTTTTGGAGTTGGATCTTCAAGCGTTGTCTTTTCCAAAAGATATCCTACATCATCAATTTCCTTTCTCGGCTCAAATGGATTAGTCTCATCAAATGTAACATGTATTGATTCTTCTACAACAAGAGTTCTCTTATTATATACCTTATATGCTTTGCACTTTGTGGAATAACCTAAGAATATTCCTTCATCGGATTTGGAATCAAATTTTCTTAAGTGGTCTTTAGTGTTTAGAATAAAACATTTACAACCAAATACCTTAAAGTATGATATTTTAGGTGTTTTGCCATGCCATAGTTCATATGGAGTTTTGTTTAAAATAGGTCTAATCAATACTCTATTTTGCACATAGCATACAGTATTTATGGCTTCACTCCAAAAATATGTTGGCAAGTTGTGTTCTTTTAACATAGTCCTTGCCATTTCTTGTAATGTACAATTCTTCCTCTCTACTACCCCATTTTGTTGAGGAGTACGAGGGGCCGAAAAGTTATGCTCAATGCCATGTTCATCACAAAAGTTCATGAAAGGAGTATTCACATATTCGGTGCCATTATCACTACGGATGCAAGTTATAAAATAGCCTTTCTCATTTTGCACTTTTCTACACAATCTTGCAAATTCATTGAAGGCATCATTTTTATGTGCAAGAAACATGACCCATGTAAATCTAGTGTAATCATCAACTACAACAAATGTATACCTAGATCCTCCTAAGCTTGCCACATCAATGGGTCCAAACAAATCCATATGTAGTAGTTGTAATGCTCTATTTGTTGAAACCTTATTTAGGGATTTGAAAGATGTTTTATGTTGTTTTCCTAGTTGGCAAGCATCACAGATTTTATCTTTTTCAAATTTTAGTTTTGGTAGGTCTCTAACTAGATCATGCTTTGATAAATCATTCAATAAGCTCATGCTAGCATGTCCTAATCTTCTATGCCATAACCAAGTATTATCATGCACAACAGATAAACATTTAATATGTTGACATATAAGTTGATCAATTTCAATAGTGTAAACATTTTCATTTCTCTTAGCTACAAATAACACATTTTCATTTCCACATTCATACACAAGATATTTAGACGATTGAAAAATGACTTTATGACCTTTGTCACATAATTGACTAATCTAAGTAGATTAAATTTTAGACCTTCTACTAGTAGAACATTGTGTATAGCAAGAGAATTTTCATTACCAATGCTTCCTTTTCCAATAATTTTTCCTTTGCCATTGTCCCCAAAGGTAACATTTCCTCCTTTTGTCCTTTTTAGTTTATAGAAAAGTGAAGAGTTCCCCGTCATGTGCTTGGAACAACCACTATCCAAGATCTATTTTATTTTGCTTGAATTGCTTTCATTGCATACCTACACACATGAAATTCAAATGCAATTCTTTATTTTGAAGTCCCCAACACCTTGGGTCTTTGCCGTTAGTTTAATTTTTGTTTTTGACCACCCATTTTGGTTTTTGCCAATATGGAACATGTCATCCTCTATCACGAATTTTCTTGTAATAACAATGAGTAGATACATGTCCTTTCTTTTCACAATAGGTACAAATAACATTTGTCTTCGGTGAAGAGAGGGATGTAGAGGTAGAAGCCTTGACAAAATAGGTTTTGAAATTCTTTTGATTAATACTAGGTTTGTATCCAATACCACTCTTATCAAAAGACATTTTTTGACTTCCAAGAAGCTTTTCAAAATTTTCTTTCCCATTTGTAAACTTTTGAAAAATTCCATTCAAATCCTCATTTTTCTTTTTTAAATCTTTAACTTCTTTTTCAAACTTTACAAAATCTTCGGCATATGAATCATTTTCTTTTTCTAAGATGTCTATTTTTTCAATAAGAGAAGCATTTTTCTTTTCCAAAATTTCTTTTTCATTAAAAAAAAGTTTCAAACTTTTATGCATTTGCTTGTTTTTTGCCAAGGCTAAGGATAGATCATCTTGTAATTTAGCAAATGCGTCTTTTAGTTCATCAAAACTATATTGCTCTTCCTCTTCTTCACTAGATGAATAATAAATAAATAAAGATGGCAAAGACAGTACCTCATCCTCATTGGCCATGAGGCAAAAATTGGCTATCTCATGATGCTCTTCCTCATCTTCTTCGGTTTCGGAGAAGTCCCATGTGGCCTTGAGCGCCTTTCCTTCCTTCTTCTTTGAAAGCTTAGGACAATTTGCATTTATATGTCCCGGCTTGTTGCAATTAAAGCACTTCATTTCATCTTTTGCATCTTTTATCTTTTTGAACTCTTTGCCTTCTTTTCCTTTCTTCTTCCAATTTGTGTTGCTTGAAGACGCCCCTTTTCTCATCTTTCAAAATTTCATGAATTTTTTGAAATTTTGGGCTAGAAGTGCAATCTCTTCATCTTCCGGGTCCTCATCATCTTCTTCATCGTCACTTGATGAAAATTTTGAGGCAACGAGAGCAATGGACTTCTTTGCTTTCCTTTCTTCTTCTTCATGATCTTTTATCTCAAGCTCATGAGTCATGAGTGACCCAATGAGCTCATTGAGCTCCAATGTATTCAAGTCTTTCGCTTCCTTTATTGCCGTGACTTTAGGTTGCCAGATGATGGCAAGCTCCTTAGCACTTTCCTTACCTTCTCTACATTGGAATAATCTTTACAAAGAGCTTTCAAACCATTAGTGATTTTAACAAATCTAGAAAACATTTGTTCAACATTTTTATTTGGAAGCATCTTGAATAATTCATATCTATGTACAAGCATAGCAATCCTAGATTCTTTCACTTAGCTAGTTCCATCATAAGTTACTTCTAATTGATCCCAAAGTTCTTTAGCTGAAGTGCAACCCATTACTATAGCAAATTCAGTGGCATTCATGGCATTAAATAGATAATGTAATGCTTTTTGATTTAACTCAAATAATTTAATATCTTCATCATTCCATTCATTTTCTGGTTTGGGTATTCTCCTATCACCCTCTAATTTTATAGGTAAGGTAGGCCCATTTTCTATGATTTCCAGGCTTTATAGTCATGTGATTGTATAAACACTTTCATTCTCATTTTCCAAAATGCATAATTTGTTTCATCAAAAAGGGGTGCTTGTTTAATAGAAATTTCCTCCATATTTGCTAGAAATTCTACTAGTTGTTAGACTATTATGTAGAACCCTAGCTCTGATACCAATTGTGGGTGCAAATATCTTAAGAGAGGGGGGTGAATTAAGATATTAATACTAATTTTTGTTTTTAAAATTTACAGAAAATTTACAACTTCTAACAAACAATATATCAAACACAAGATAAGCAAGGTAAGAAGAATAAAAATAGAAATGTAAGGAGAAGAGAAACAAACGATTTTAAGGTGGTTCGGCCAAGCCTACGTCCACCGCCCAAGGAATCTCCCCTTAGGACTTCAAAGATCTCCACTAAGATGCTTCTTCAAAACTTGGTGAAGCACAAACCAAGTTCTTTACAACCTCTTTGAAGCCTAACTTCAAAGAACCCAAGAGATTTACTCTATAGGATTTACTCACACTTTACAAGCTTAAATGAATAAATCTCACAAAGATTAAAGCTCTCAAAGTGTGTATGTACTCAAGAATGAGAAAAGATTGAATCTGAGATTTTCTTCAAGAAGAAAATGAATAAGCTCTTGAAAGCTCAAATATATTGCAAGAATAGCTCAAAGATGGATTGAATGATGATAAACACTTTAGCACACTTCAATTGATGAGTAGAAAGTGTATTGAATGAGTATTTAAAGAGATTTAAGGGTTAGGGATATGGTGGGTGAAGAAGGAGTGTTTTTTTCGGCCAGAACAGTAATAAACGGCTAGTGCATTTATTACAGCTCCCGTTCAGCCGGTCGATCGGCTGGGTTGTCCGGCTTACCCTTCTCCTTCTCGGACTAGGCCGGACGCCTTAACCGGTCGACCGGATAGGGGGTCCGGCTTTTCCCTTCACCTCTCTGTTTAGGCCGGGCGACCACCCAGGTCAGCCGGTCGACCGGCTGGGGGGTCCGGCCACTCCAAAATGTGAAGTAAAGCTAGATTTTGCAGAAAAACAATTTAAGTGCACTTTCACAACTCCAAGTCATTTTGAATAAATATGTAAACACATGTTGTAAATTGAAACATCCCAAAAACTCATTTTATCTCAATGTGTGCATTCAAATACATTTGTGCATATGTTATTTTCAAATGTGCAAGACTTGAAAATTTTTGCTATGACAAAGAAAAAGATTTTGAGCCAAGTCCACACAATATATAGGCATTTCACAAAAAGAGCAAGAAGAAAAACAAATCCAGTACCCCTTATGGCTTCTCATCTCCTCTTTATGCCTTCTCATCTTTTCTCCCTTCAAATAAGGCTTTTTGCACATCTTCATATCTTTCAAAGCTTCATATTGATGTCATCTCATTTTCACAAGAAGCTATTTAGTCACATAATGCATATATATTTTTTCATCATCAAAATCAATAATGAATATTTAGCTAACAAGGGTGTATTGTGGGGAGTAAATGGAGTGTAGGGTATAACCTAGACTTTGAAGAGAATCCTTTTGAAAACTGTGGGGAGTGAGTATTTCTAAGAATACACCTTGTAGTTTCCCCACAATTTGGTCGGAAAAAGTGTTTTTAAAGGGTTGTTGATATGAGTACCCATTCCTTGATTGGTTCTTTTAGTGTGCCTTAGCCTCTTCTTTTTCCTTTCTTTTTGTTCTATTTTTGTATTAAAAAAATGAAATGAAAAAAAAGAGGAAAAAAGAAAAAAAAAAGCCAAAAAGGCAACAAAAAGATTGAAAAGTGAAGCATGTTGAATAAGTGTCAAGTGACATAATGTCAAGTTGACACAAGTATTTCTTTTGTTCTTTCATGTGTTGTGAATAAGGCTCTTACGTCAATGTGAGCCATTGTGATGTATCTTCTCTTTCTTGTATCTTTGGGGCTAAGTGCATATTGGGAGGCCATGTTAGTTGATAGAGCACGAAGTATTAACATCCCGAGTGCGTGAGTTGGAATCCTAAGTTTGTAGTGGTTCTAGCTACTTGGTGACAATCCCAAGAGGTATGAGACCCCGTGTGATTGAAAGGAGGATCTGAAAAAGACTAGGGAAGCCCTTACATGAAAGGAATGACCCATTGTACCCCTTGGATGCGAAAAGATAACAAGTCAATGCAATTGGCAACTCTTTGAAAAGCATGAGGATAGACTTCATTTAGGCTTGCTTGAGGACAAGCAAAGGATAGGTTTGGGGGTGTTGATGTGTGTCATTTGTGCGTGTTTGCATCTAGTTTTTGCATGCACATTTAAGGGTGTTTGGAGTATAATTGAGTGCAGTTAGTATAAAGTTTATGCATATTTGTTAATAGTTGTACATAATGTATTTAGGTGCATAAATACTATACTAAGTGTTATATTCCATGTTTTAGGAGTGTTTTGGAAGGGTTCAAGCTTATGCGAGGAAGAAATGAGCTAACGGATGAAGACCGGAAGAAAAGGAATAAAGAAGAGATCATTCTGATCCAGTCGGTCAACTTAGAAGAAGAGCCAGTCGACCGTCTAGGTCAACCGGCCGCTCTAGAGAATAAAGAATTTAAACTGGTCGAGTTCTTCAAAGAGCCGGTCGACCGGCCATTCCAGAGAGCATCATGATTTAAGCCGGTCGAGTAAGAAAGAGGAGCCGGTTGACCAGTTAGGTCGACCGGCTGTGCGCTGAAGCTGTTTATAAATTGCTCGTTTTAGCTCATTTCCAGGGAGGAACTTTTATTTCTTAAATCCTAATAAACCCTAACCCTTTACCCACTTCACCAAACACCCTAAACCACCATCTAAACCCTATACCAAGATAGGATTGAAGTGTTAAACAAAGATTTGAAGGATTTGTACGGATTTGGAAGTAAGAATTTAGGGAAGTTCTTCTTGTTCTTTCTCTATTTCTTGTAAATATGTTGCTAGATTAGGCTAGATTTAGGGTTGATTGTTGTTGTATATCAGATTAAGGCTTTGAATAATGGATTTATGTAAATCTTTGGCTCTTAATACATGTTTATTTACATAAATTTATGGCATGATTCAATATGTCTATGTATTGGAAATCAAACATGTCTATGTGTTTGTCAAACCTAAGTGAATATGCATGTGTTATTTGTGTTTCAAATGCTCTTATCTACTTATATGGGTGATGTGATTATGCTTAATCTCATGGCTTTGCTTAGTAGAGTAGGTTTTAGCTTTAAATCCAGCTAATATGTTACATGCTATGCTTAGTCGAGTTTAGGTGTTAGTCCTTGGCTTTAAATCCAGCCAAGCGGATAAGTTAACCTAGACTAGAGTATCCTTCACCCACGTTAGTGTTGGTTAATCGAGCCTTAATGTCACGTAGTGTTTAAGTGCTAGTCCTTAGCTTTAAATCCAGCCAAGAGGATAAGTTCTAATCACGGATTGCGTAGGCTAGGAAGGATTGGCCCTTAGCTTTAAATCCAGCTAACGGGTTAAACCACTAGTATTGGTTAAGAGAGCCCCAATCAACACAACGGCAATAGAAGTCTCGAGCCTTAGATAGACCTCATCCATTATCATAGCCCAAGTCTTGTTGCAATGCAATCACCCTAGATCCCCTTATTCTTTGTTAGTTCTTCCTTCCTTAGTTTGGCTCCTTTAAGTTCCTCCATAGATTAGTTTTTATTTTCCTTTTTATTTTCCAAGCTCCCTTCCATCCTCAAGTAAGCACACGCATGCACGTAGCTAGTTTGAAGCCTCCGAGCACATAGAGAATAAACTAAGGTGGCCTCCCTGTGGATTCGACCCCGTACTTGCACACACTGTACTACACACGTCCCGTGCACTTGCGGGCTGTTTAGGCTTGTGCTCAAATAGCGTATCAAGTTTTTGAGAACACCACCCAAATCAAACACCTATTTTCCAAAACCCAAAATCCACCAAAAATCACCTCACACACTCACTTCTAAACACATTTAACACTTGGAATCAAGGATCTAAGAGGATCAAACACTAGGATTTGGGGCATAGCTCATGGTTTGTAAAGCTTGGCTATGGATAGAAGGGTATCTGTCTTTTATCCTAAGTCTAATTATATTTGATTAGAGCTATGTAGGGTGATTATATCTTGTATTTATGGATTGATTACTACTTTATATTAATGGAAACTTGATGGATTTATGTATATATGTCTTATGCTTAGGGCTTCAAAGGCTATTTTACATACATGTCTATGTGTTTGTTGAAATGCCTCAATGATGTAGCATATATATATTGAAGTCTATTGTGCTATTAACCATTTCTAAATCATTATGCTAGCATGTCTATGTGTTTGTGTGGTGATTACATGAAGTGGGTATGACTATATACATGTCTATGTGTGTGTTAGCATACTTCCTAGTATAACTAGCTTCTATTGTATACATGTCGGGTGTCATTGCTTAAATTGGTGTAATCTAAACATGTCTATGTGTTTAGTAGTAGAATATACCGGTGTATTCTCAAATGCCATGCCCTAGATGTGTTTGCCATGCTCTTTAATGTCAATTTTCGCTAATTGTGATGCGATCGATGGTGCACAAGTAGTATCTAGCCTAGGTCGAGTCCCCTTTGGCTTTAAATCTAGCCAATAGGAGTCCGGATAGGTTTAGTTGACCTTAGTTCACTTAGGAAGGCTAGTTAGTCCACCCTAACACCCTAGGTTCATAAGGACCAGGTTGTAGCTCTGAGTGAGGCGAAGCTTAGGGATGGACTCGCACCGAGTCCTAGGGCCAGATTGAAGAACTAATTAAAGGACTAAGTGCTAGGTTAGATCGATCTACACTTTCCTAGAACCTTATTGGCTAGCCCTAATTCCTAAGTCATAAAGACCACGTCGTACTGCTAGGCATCGCCATCTAGGGACGGACCCGCACTGAGGCTTAGGGTACTAATTAGGAGGCTAATTATAGGTCTAGATTAGAGCACTTAGTATAATCCATCAAGTAACCCTAGAAAGACGTAGTAATCATCATAAACAAGAAGTAATCACCTTAGTCTCCCATTTCTGACATTTCAATCCCCTTAGATCGCTTGATTTCCCCATCACACACATAAGCATTAATTTTTTATTTCCTTGTTCATAGATTAGATTTACTTTTCCCGAGCTTCCCTCAAACCAAAAACACCAAAAAAATTGTAGTTAGGACCCCAAAAAGTAGCTCTTGAGGACGCACTTAGCTTAGAAGACTATACACATCGTAAATCTTTAAGAGTGTTACCCGCAAGCGTACGGGTCATGGTAGTATAATGTGTGCGAGTACGGGGTCGTGTCCACGGGAAGGCTATCTAAGTGCGGTTCTAATGTAAAAGTGTGTCTTACACTAGCTACGTGTGGTCCTACCTATACTTTTTTAGGTTTTTGGATTGATTGGAGCTCTAATTTAAACCTAAACTAAGGGAAAATAAACTTGACTAACGGAAATGGTGGAATAAACAAGCTATGTAAGTGAGGATCTACAAAGTTTTTTGGGGAACTTAGGGGTGATTGCTCATTCGGAATGGATTTGGATTCTTAACTTTGTTTTAAGGTTATTGATGGTTTGATTACTCTAACTGTTGGCTTAGATTACTAGACTTACCATCTCTAACAATTGGTGCAATCCTATCCCTAATCGGGCCCAATTAGAAGTATAGGTTTGTCCTAGCTAGCTATGGCTTTTGGGTCTAGTTCTAAGTCCCTTGGGTGTTGATTAATGTCCTAATAGGGAGTTTAACCTTTTAGTTATGTTTCAAACTAGAGATTAAGTCCCCTAGGTCAAGCAAGTGATAGCGGTACCCTTTTAGCCATGTTTTATGCTAAAGGTGATTACCTACTATATTAAAGGCATTAAGAGCAAAATTAATCAACACAAATGTAGTTGCAAGTAGGGCTCATGCCATTAGCATGGATTAAGGCTAAGGTGAGACTACTACCATTAAAATCTAAGCACAAATTACACATGCAAACTCAGAAAGACATTTCATCAAATACCCTGACATGTTCAATTTCAAGCCATAAGAATATAAGAACAGAGCATGTATATACAACCATCAATATCTCAAAACAAGTGTTAAAATCCTTAATCCATTACAAAAATAGCAATCCTCCCTAATCTAGAGCTAATCTAACATATTATAGATAAGAATAAAGAGAAGAATATAGAGCTCCCTCATTATCTTTGCTTGCTCTTTACAAATCTTGCTCCAAAACCCTCAAAATCTTTGTTTGGTCTTCAAATCCAAGCTTGTTTATGGAAGAAATTGATGTGAGATTTAGTTTGTGAGGTGGGTTTTAAGCCAATTTTAGGTTTATGGAAATGGGTGTTTGATTTGAGTGTTGTTCTCCTTCAAAAGTGGCTTAAATAGAGCTGTTAACCGTCCAACCGGGGGCCCAACTGGTCGACAGGCTTTAGGGCCAAGTCGTCCGGCCAAAATTGGCCCAGATTCTGATCCGACCGGTCGACCGGTTAGGTCATCCCGCCTAGATAGAGGCTAAATGGTCTTGACAGTAAAACGATCATATCTTGCTCGTTTTAGCTCCGATTCACGCACCGTTTTTTCTATGGCTTCGTATCATTGTAGGGGATCTCCCAAGCCATCATTTTCACCCTAAAACATATCCAAAATTTGTCCATGTCCTTTTTAGGTTGCAAGATCCAAATTTGGCTCATGTTGCGCTCGATTTCGCCTCGGTCACTCCTTCTTTTGCCCGGCCACTTACAAATGCACTTTCTTCATTCCTTTATATCCAAAACACCCTTGGCTTTGTTCCACACACCAAGCACCCTCAATCAAGCTCTAATTATCTCTCTAAATCACACCTAAAACAAGCAATCAACACGCATTAGTGTAGCATTTAAGTCTTAACTTCAACTATGAACATGTAAACTCTAATATGCAAAAGTATGACGTAAATGCTATACTAATACACCAAATAAAGCTCAAAACACCTTAAAATAAGCATATAATTGTAATGCATAAGTACACACAAAACAAACACATCATAGAATGTGATTCTTGAGAATAATTTTTCATTCCTTGAACCAAACGCCCCTTTACGAAAAAGAGGTTGGGATCTTATCAGAATAGAGTTTCGTGGTTTATACCATCATCATCTCTGACCTTGTTTGCTAAGGAGTTTTTTGAAGTTGTCCATAGTCTAGCTTTAGATGATAATTAGTTGGAGCATTCTTCACATAGTTCAAGACTTCACCCCCACATGTTAATATGTTATAGCTAGATTTAGGTGAAGAATATCTCTTTAGATCTTGATAATTTTGAGAATCCATCTAAAAATCTCGTTAAATTTCAATGATTATCAATGTAATTTTGTTAGGAGACTCATAAATAATAAATTATTCACATAACTTTGTTGTAGTTGTCTCATTAATTTATTATAGTTAGAACTTCATCATGACTCTTATATAGAAAAAAATTATATAAATAGTCTCCATTGTTTTCATTTTTTGCAAAATAGTCCTACTATTGGTCCTCATTATTTATTAAAAAAAATAATCAATTTAGTTCCTATAGTTAAATATTTAACCAAAAATGACAAATTGACTTAACTACCCATGTCAACTGGCTATTCCTATGTTAAAAACAAATCCTACATAGGCTATTCTTGTCACACCTTGAAAATCTCACCAAGCCAAACCTAAAAACACGATTGACGCAAGCCCAGGATTGTATATACCTAAGCTTGCAAGGTTCAATCCATAGGCAGTTGAAATCACTACAATTTACAATTGGAGTAACTATACCACAAAACATAAAAGTGTAAAAAACACAAAGTATAAACATAGCTACATCAACTACTTAAATATCCTTAAAACATAGTTTCAAGGTAAGAATTGTCACCAAATAATTTTATCTATAGTTCACAAAGTCAACCTTTCACTCATAATTGATGCAGTGGTCCACAAGTTTCCTCATCATTCTTGATGGTCAGAAACTCCCACTTACAAAACATTACTCACTTTACTATGTGAAAGGAAGCAAAAAAGATTGAAGTGAGCAGAAGAAAGCCAGTGAATGAGAATCTCAGATAGAAGGAAGATAGGGCAATAGTATTGAAATATTGAATGGTATTGTCTGAGCTCAAGTAGCAACATATGGAAAGAAAAATAATTTACAATAATCACAATGCAATCTGAATGATAGCTAACATCAAAAGCAATAGAATTAGATCTTAACATGTATAGAGAGCACAAAGAAGAATCACTATAGAATAAGAATAGCCATGTTGGTTATGCCTTTGGTCCACCAAAGACTGAACAGTAATCATATGAATCTCATGAATACTTGTATAATATGATATGTAATACAAAAGTACTTATAAGGAACATAAAAAGTCACCATCAGTTTACAATGTAATAACAATAAATACAAGCTATAGTGGAAGCACATTCCCATTTAAGCCATATTATAAAAGAATTAACTGTCAACCAGTTTATGCTAAAGTCTTCCTCTCCTTGTTCTATTCAAGATTAACAGATATTTATAGGAAACAAATTTATAGAATTAAGAGTAGAAGAGAGGATTTAGTTATATATATAGTTTATTCTGACAAAGGCTATATCTATAAATGGCTTTATTAGAATATATGGGCTTATATACAAAAGAATCACATGGATTTATAAGGTGGGTTTGAACCAATGTGATCACAAAGCTAACTTATGATCTTTTCGTCCTCATTATTTATAAAACATAAGTATCCAAAGAAAGAGTTTAGCCCAAGCACAAGTTTTATTCAAAATTCCATTCAAAATGACAAGATTGAATAAGGAATTTAACTAAAGCACTGATGAAATTAGTTTAGACAATGGTTTCTGAAACAATTTATATCAGTTGCAAAAAAGAGCCATATGATCTTAACAAATAGTTTGCCTAGAGGCAAATCAATGTTGTCATAAGTCGATATTATAATGATACAACGTTGTTAGCAATGGCCGAGCCACTTCAGCCACTTACACGTGAGAGTCTAAAAAAATTATTCTAGTTTTTTTATTTTTCGTAATGAAAATTCCGCAAACATACGGTGCATCTCCTCATAACAAAGACACAACCCTAGTAATAAGGATGTACCCGGGATCGTAATGAAGGTGTATATTATCATATTTTATTTTGGTCTAAGAGAATAGAAAAATAAATTTAGAATGGAAAAAGCTATTTGTTATATCATGAAAAGTAAAATAAATAAATAAAAGAAGAGAGAAAGGACCAAAAAATTTAAGGAAATAACGCTCGGCCACATATATAAAGGGATATTTTAAATTAAGGAGTTGCTGAACATCAGGGAGGTAAAGTATTCGACCCGGGTGTCCAATGTGGTGCTAGTCAAGAAATCGGGGGGAAAGTGGAGATCATGCATTAATTTTATGGACCTCAAAAAGGCTTTCCCCATGCGCTATCTCCAGGTGTGAAATGCTAGGCTTTATGGACACCTTTGATCAGTGTAAAGGGTGTTTGGTTTGGCTTATAAAAAAGTTATTTAAAGTACTTCTGATTTTAAGTGGTTTTTTTTATTGTCAACTGTAAGTAATTACGTATTTGAATAAAAGTTGTAGTTATAAAAATAAATATTTACAGTTTGATTAAAATGGATTAAGAAGTAAGTTATATAGTTAAAATAACTATTAAGGATATTAAAATAAAATTTCAAAAGGTGAGTATAAAATTAAAGAGTAAAGATATTTTAGTAATAAAAATAAAAAGATAAGAATAAGATAGTAAATGATTTGGTCAAACTTGTTTTTTTTCAAAGTGTTTAACGTCATAAAAAGCAAAAGTTGAAGTTAGAGAGTTTTTTATTTTCCACTTAAAGTCACTTAAACAAAGTACATTTTTAATTAAAATAAATACTTTTATTAACTTAAATTAGGTTTTAAATAGGTTTGACAAAAAAAAAAGGCAAACCAAATACCCTCATAATCATATCATAATTGCCCCAACCGACCAAGAAAAGACCGCCTTCATTATCTATTGGGGGTTATATTACTACTAGGTTACGCCTTTGGGCCTTAAGGACCACCTATAAGGATGGTGAACCAAATCTTTAAAGATCCGATAGGCCCAAACATAGAGGTCTACGTGGATGACATGCTTGTGAAGACCAAGAAGGTTGTTGATCACTTGACTGACTTACAAGTGGCTTTCCAATCAATAAGAAGGTTTGGCATAAAGCTAAACACTGAGAAATGCACTTTTGGGATGAAGGGTGGGATATCCTGGGATTTATAGAAGTGAACCAAGACAAGATGAAGGCAATTTTTGACCTCGAACCCCCTGAGGACAACCAATGATGTTCAGAAACTCACAACGAAGATTGCAACCCCAAGCAGATTTGTCCCTGTTAGTAGCCCAGTGTGCCCCCATTGTTCAAGATCTTAAGAACCCCAAAGGATTTCACGTGGACGGAAAATTGTAAAAAGCGTTTAAAAGGCAAAAGGAGTACTTAACCAAGCCACCTATTCTAGCCGAGCCAGAAGAAGGGGAGACCCTTGTCTCATATCTTGCTAACCAGATCACAACCATGGCAGCAGCACTTGTCATGGAAGATGGTCACCAGCAACGACCAGTATATTATGTCAGACAGATATTAAAGGGACCAAAGTTAAGATACTTGACAATTGGCTTCAACTTTAACCACTACTGCGTTCAAGCTACCTACTTCGAAGCAAATCTGATCCAAGTAATGACCAAACTCACCCTCAAGCAAGTACTACAAAAACCAGAGACCCAAGGGAGAATATTGAAGTGGTCGGTGGAACTCGGGTAGTACGAATAACTTACCAGCCAAGGACTACCAAGCAAATCCATGCATTAGTAGACTTCGAGGTAAAATGCACCTCAGGACCTGAAACCGACGAGCTCAAGTGGGAAGTCTAAGTAGGTAGATAAAGCTGCTAACCAGTCGGGTGGTAAGGGTTGGAGTAGTGATATGATGCCCAAATAGAGAGCAGTATAAGTATGCATTACGCTTCAGATTTCGGCCCACTAATAATGAGACAGAATACGAAGCACACATAGTTGGGCTGAGAACCACTTAAACATTAGGCTTGGGTTGTAAGGGTGTATACAGACTCATAATTGGTGGTAGGGCAAGTCGAGGGGCAATTTGAGGCCAAGGAAGAAAACATGAAATGGCACAAGGAAAAGGTTTAGGAGGTGGCTAGTGCTTTTCGGAGGATTAGCATGCAATGAATACCCCGAGGAAGAGAACAGTGTAGGCCACGCCCTATAAAAAGATAGCAACTGGCTCCAGAGGCACAGAAATGCTTGCACTTGAAGAGATTGAGGAACCTAGCATTTGGAGGAAGGTCAGTAACTGGTATAATACAGAACAACACAAGACAACAGCAAGCTAGACGGCCCCAATGCTCTATCGGGGGACATTACAGGGTGAAGCAGAAGAAGCGTGAAAGATTAAGGTACGAGCCCCTGATTCACAATGTGGGGAAATTATCTGTCTAAATGGTCGATTGAAGATCAGTTGCTTAAATGTGTTAAACCCATTGAAGGGAATTACATCCTCAGAGAAGCACATAAGGGCGTATGCAGAAATCGTACCAAGGCTAAGGTATTAGCTCAAAAGGCTGTCCATCTAATTTACTTCTAGCCTATGCTACTCAAAGACACGCAAAAGCACATCAAGAAGTGCGATACCTGCTAGCGAGCGAAATGCAAAAGTGCAAAGGAGGCCACTTAATGAATTGACTCCAATCGTGAGCTGCCACCTTTTAGAAAAAGGGGGATTGGATATTTTGGTCCACTACCCCAAGTGAGGGGCCAAAGAAAATCCATGATCTTCGCTGTAGATTATTTCACTAAGTGGGTAAAGGTCGAGTCTGTCTCAAAGATAACCGACTCAACCGCATGGGGTTTCACAAAGAGATGCATAATTTGCAGTTTCAGGATTCCTCGAATCATTATCACCAATCATGGGAGGATTGATCAAGTACTGTCTGGCCTTTGAATCTGATCGGAATTAAGAAATTGTTTCACTGGTTGAGATTAATTCAAAAGTTATAACTTGAATTCAAATCTTATTGGAATGGAGAAAGGATTATTGCTTGATTCTTGTCCTTTGCCGGTCAATTATAGTTGATCAATATATAAATTGATCAGTGCACGAGTTTGCCACCGGAGTCCGAAAACAAACAAATGAATAAATTACAACAGACACCGTGATCGTTAGCTTTATTTGGGAACTCATAAGCCCAGCGGATTGGTTGACGTTTAGGCATTGATTAACAAGAAAAGATTAAGAAGAATGAAAAATCCATCAAGTCATTAATTAACTAAAAATTTAATAGCTAATACAATGGATTAATCGGGTATCAAAATTTTAAGAATTTACAACTTATGATCATATATATTGTAGTAGGATACAAAAAAAAAATGATCAAATTCAAGAACAAATCATGTATATATCAGTAAGGAATAATAGACTCGAAACAATGAACCCCATCTAACTCCACCGCGAACCTCGGCCTCCTTTGTTGCTTGCTTCCCACTGTTTGACCGTTCACCGACGCCGACGAAGATGATGAAATTCCCTCTTCGCCCTTCTTCAGACCATCAACTAAAGAAGAAGTCGCCGCGGCCGGCGGTTCAGACAAAACAACTCCACCACCTTGATTCTTGGCGGCTTCTTTGTTCGCAGGTAACCATGAAAGGCTAACCTTTTGGCCACAAGATTCAGGGCAAACAGCTTCAAAAGAACTGAACAAAGACATCAACATCTTTGTTGTTTTGCTTTGCTTATGATTTTTTTAGGAGAATTTTAGTGAGACAAAAGGAAGCTTTTTTTTCTTTTTCTTTTTGGCTTATAAAGTAAGGCTTTGCTTGAGAAATTTGTTAATGCAAAAGGGTCGAGAGCAGATGTATTTATAGCATATTATCTGCAAATTGGTAATGGAATTGAAATTGGAGATATCTAGAAAATGGAACTTGAGAAACAAGGAAGTTTCTATAATTTGCCGTTGAACAGTAAATAATAGTTGACGTGTCGGTGAAGATTCGTGGAAGGGGCTTGATTAGCACGCGTCAAATCTAAGTGGCAATTTATTTCTTCTTTTTTTTCTGTCGAAGAGGGGCAATTTATTTCAACGTAGAAGTTATTTCGTGAACACAACAAAAAGAAGCAGTGGAACATCTCATGTTCCCTTTCTGGGTCTTTCTTAAAGAGGACAACGTGGCGACTTATGTCTTTGTATTCATGATGGATATGGATTAGGATTAGGATTAGGTTGCATGAATGGTTGGAGATTTAGATTCTCTTGTACAATTTTTTTTTTCAAATTCTTAGAAATGGATTGACAAAAAGAAGTTTAGAAATGAATGATTGTGATTATTCATTTGTTGTTGATTAATATTGAACCTCAAAAAAGAATAGACGATGGGACATAAAGGTCTTCTAGAAAGAATTATTTTTTATGAAGTTTGATGGGTTAATTCACAAAAGGTCTTTATTATTTTTTTATTTTTTTTTAAATTGTTTCTCATTATCTTAAAAAAATTCAAATTAGCATTTAAGGTTTCATAAATATAATTAAATTAGTCCCTATTATTTAGAAACATTTATATAAGTCCTTAATATTTTACAAAAATAATCAAATTAATCCTCATTGTCTGGGAAAAAAACATATTAGTCCTTGTGACGAATTTGAGCAAATTTGTAAAGCATTAAGGGCTAATGTGAAATATTTTCAAATAACAGGGACTAATTTAACTATCTTTATAAAATATTGAGAACTAATATAAATGTTTATAAATAAAAAGGACCATTTGACTATATTTTCGAAATATTGAAAATTAACTTAAATATTTTTCTAAAATATTGAGGACTAAATTGATTATTTTAAACCAATAGGGACCAATTCAAAAATAAAATGAGAAAACAATAGAGACTAAGAGAGGGAGAAAGACATACAAAATCCTCGATTACATGCTTAACCCCAGACATGTCCCTCAACTTGTTATAATCTCTTATGAGTTCCTACCAATTAACACTGGTAGTCAAATTTCACGATCAGTGCTTTGACTTTGTTTGGAAAAACTAAAAATACTCTCGCATTGTAAAGAAATAGGAACAAATAGGCAAAAAGGTATTCAACAAAGTTTCAAATATAAAGGTTTTATGTCATTGTAAATTTGACTATCAATGCGAGGCATTTTTTTATTTTTTTGACAAAATTAGTGTATTGACTATGAAATTTTACTAAAGGTGTTAATTAAAAGAACCTGCCAAGGAATTATAGGAAATTGAGGAACCTGTTAAATATATACTTTAATTGTTGGGAACAAGGGAAAAACGGAAAATTTATTAGATTACATGGAGGGAGATAAGGAAACCGAAACATAAAATGAGGAAACCGAAACATAAAGGGGCAAGGGGTTTCAGAGAATTCATGTCTATGAATAACGCACTACTTGCGGCGCAAGCATGGAGCTAGAGGACCCAAACTCACTTGTGCACGAGGTTTTAAAGGCACTGTATTTTCTTAAGGAATCTTTTTTGGAGGCAAAAATTCGAAGTGACCCATCTCGGAGTTGGAAAAGTCTATTATAGGGAAGAGAGCTCATAAAAGAGAATATTGTGCGAAGAATTGGAGATCATAGCAAGATTGGAATCTGGGAGGGCAAAGGAAAAAGAATGATGGAAATTCCCGGTCAAAGGAATGTGGCATCTACATGAGCAAGGGCGTCACGCCTCCAAGCCCAGACCCCGGGCCCATGAGCCAAACTGATGCTGTGGGGAGTTCAAGCAAGTTTGGAATTTGATTTGGAAGCTCAAAGTAAAAGTAAAGCAATGGATCAGCAGGAAGTTGGGAAGAATTGTTGCATCCATGTTGGCAGATTTGGAAAGCAAGGAATAGATTCAAGTTTGAAGGAATTACCGCAAACCCGGAAATTTTCGTACGAGAGCAACGTTGGATGAACGCAATGAAGTTAAAGAATGTTTTATTGTTCCAACTAGCTTTCATTCTGACGCAGTATAAACTTTTAATGAAGATCATCAAGTTTAACTGTGATACAGCATTTGATGCTCCAATTTTGTGATGCGCAAGGAAAACGAGATAAAAGTAGCGTCTCCCTAGATGAAAAAGGAGAGTCGGGAAAAGAATTCATTGTCACATTCGTGAATACAGCTGAGCTGGCGGTCTCCGACAACCGACATGAGGGACACAAAACCTAGTTTGATCTAATTTGATTTTGTGTATAAACATCAGAATACTACACATTTCAAGCAGCATGCATACATTCAAGAATTAAGAACCTCCAGAGTAACACATTATTAAATTCAATCAAATAGTGAAATGACGAAGAATAATGCATATTCAGAGTTTGGGGAGAAACAGAGTAATTTATGCCAGGATCAAGGGCACGGTAAACATTTAAACACGACCAAGTCCTGTAAATCCTGTGTATGGTATATAGTTCCCCGGAAAGGAAACACTCTATATTAGATATTCTCTAAAGAATTCACAACTAAAGGAGAACGAACGAGGGGCCAGCTTGCACTATAACAATTGGAAACTCAAGAGGACTATCAAAGGAACACCACTGACAGATAAATGTCAGGACTTATATCCTATGAAACAGTTGAACTCACATTCACACAGAAACACCAAAGAAGCAAGAGGAGTAACCCCATCTTAAATACAATGTTTTTGACAAAACAGATATTGCCGAACGAATACAGGCACCTAAAACCTTTGAAGCAAATTTGCATATGATGTGACAGAATACAAGAAGACATCACAAGGTAGCAATCAACATTGCACCACTGGCTTCCAACAAGATATCTACCTATGCACAGTTAATAGATCCCAACAAATTGCAAAAACAACTACCACCGCACAAGCTATCAAAAACAGAATAATCCCAGAAGTTAATGCAAAACATCACTGATGCACAATATCTATTTTATCCAAACACAAACTTTAACCATACTTAGGCAAGTCAAATGATTCCATAAGTGAAATCTTCAAGTTCTTCATCATTCACTATTAAGTAATAATACATAATTATCACTCCGCATCACAACTCAAACTAGTTCCCCTACACGTTTAAGATAGTTATAGAAACAAAAACGAAACATACTGAAACAAGATCCTAATCAAACAAGCTGAATCCCATGTCGTCATCACTTTCTTCCTTTGGCTCCTCCTGAAAGTAACATCACAACAATCATTTAGTCATACAAGACACTCTTGCATCATTACATGCAACTCAAATCTACCAATCAATTGAACTACATCAACAGAACAAAAATCAAAAGCATCTGTACCTTCTTCTCCTCCTTGGGAGCTTCAGCAGCAGCACCACCAGCAGCAGCGGCGGCTGGAGCAGCAGCCACGGCTGCACCACCACCAGTACCAACATTCATGACAAGGTCCTCAATGTTCCTCTTTTCACAGAGCTTAGCAAATAGACCCGGCCAATAAGATTCAACATTCACATTTGCTGCCTTTACCAAGGTAGCAATCTTGTCCGCCTACAATTCCCCAATACAAACAAACAACACATAATAAGAGCCACGCTGAGTTATCATGGCATACCAACACGGGTTCCAGCAACGATAATTTATTTTCAGAAAAACACAAGAATTATCTTCTCTATGAAAATGAATTTTTTGCCTAACATACAAGGTAAGACTACTTATTAATTAGTAATAGCTAGTAGTCTCAATATGATTCAACCCTTTATAGAAAGCACACATAACGAAAATCTCTACACCAATCCAAACATTTCTAACTAGTTAAACATAAAATTAGGATCTAGATACACTAACAAGACATTTCTTAGTTATGCATAAAATTTATATTTATAGAAAATTGAAGAGACATAAAAAAGAAAGAGAAAAGGCTACCGTGACAGGGATGCCATCATCGTGGAGGATCAAGCAAGCATAAGTGCAGGCAAGCTCACTAACTGACATTTTCCAATTCTTCGTTTGCTAATCTACAAACATTTCAAACAGCAAACAATTGTAATTCAATTGATTATCCATATCATATAGATATGAAACTAGAGATTCATTATTTCAAATATATATATATATATATATATATATATATATATATATTCATATTCTAGAGATTACCTGATGAAGATGGAGAAAGAGCGAAAGCTATGGCGTGATGCGCTCAGCTGCTTCTTAGGGTTTTAGCTACACTCAATTGATGTAGAGGTATTTATACATGCCACGGCATTAGGGCAGGCTTGAGGAATCTAGGTTTCTCGTTAATTGGGCTTTTGGGTGGACCCGTCGAACTTAGGAACTCAAGTTATGGCTATATTGGGCTGCCAGCCCGATGATTCTCTGTTAATATCTTTAAGATTGGGCTTTCTGTTTTCTTGGGCCTTTCATTGGACAGTACTGATGCCCAAAAGTTTAAATACCATTTAGGTCGAGCCGAGAAAAGGACAAGTGAAAAAGAAAGATTTAGAGTGCGTTTGATTAGGAAAATATTTTTTAATTTTTATTTCAGTTTTTTTAGTAAAATGACAAAAATAAAAGTTATTTTTTTAACAAATGTAAATTAAAAAAACTTTACATGTCTTGGCCTTTAAAGAAAGACATTTACGAGTAATAACATAATTATTGTAATCGTATTGTTAAATAATTTTGGTTGTAAAGTTAATATTTTGTTGTAAAAATAAGACACAAAAGCACTTTCTTTCTTTCGTGGTATAGATATTCAATTATTTACCCATACATCCTCAATATTTTGAGAAAAAGCTAAAAATATCATTTTTTAACATATAAATAGTTAAAATACATTAAATAATCTACAATATTAAAACTCTTATAATTTCCCAACTCTGCACCCCCCAGGGTATAATGCTCTATTTCTTATCTCTGAAGTAACGGGTCAGATAGATATCGGGTATTTTGCTTAAAGTGCTTGTGGATTCGAGAATACAATAATGTCACCATTCCAGAATTAATTCCGTGTAAATATAAGGCGCGTCAAAGCAACACTAACAGTTGTTGGCTTTGTTTATTTTTAAGTGTTTATCAAACACCTAAAAAGATATTTGTTCATATATTGTTTACCATTCAAGTGCTTGCAAGCACCAAATAAACAAAGCCAAACACCCTCTAAAAACCTGCTTGAATTGACTTTTTTTAAAAAAATATATTTTTTTAAAAAATATTATATTAAATTTACAATAATTATTTAATTTAATTTCAAAAAAAATTAAAATTCTAAAAAAAAACTCAAATACATCCCCTTTTAGAAGTAAAAATTTTCAATTTTTTTTAAAAAATAATTTTTTAAAAACGGTTAAAAAACGCTTTTAAAAAACAAGCCCTAAATCACACCCTAGAAGCAATGCTAAAGCCATATAAAGCGTGTACCATCCTTTTGGTTGGTTGCTTGATGGTAAAAGAAGCAACCAAAGATCACGTGACAACCATACCATTTAAATGAAAAGAGAACAATGGGAGAGGAAAAGATAACGTGAGCTTTTTACCCAAGTTAAGCTATGAACGTACCAGCCCTGCAAACAGTAATAAAAACTAGCACCAAAATGGCCGAAACACCATCATCTCTCACTGCTACACAAATTAAATTTAAATGTATTCCCCAATCTAACCTTAAAAAATAAAAAACTATAAAATCGCATGCACATAATAAATAACTACAATTTTGAATAAGCCCAAAATAAGTATGTAATCCCAAATCCCAAATGTCTATAACAATATTATTACTTACTTCACTTACTTTTCATCATATCATAACGTTATAATTTAATTCCTCCGTGATTTTATAACCATATATCTCAAGAAAAAATGCACGAGGGATACAATAGATAATAACTAAAAAAGAAAAAGACAATTCCAGAAGCTCCACAGAAATTACAGAGAGAGATTATGATTTAAGAACATGTATATAGAAGACCATTAAAGAAAATGATTAAACTAAAGCACCAACACCATAACACAAGTTCACAACTCTCAAGTCTTCTCTTGCAAAATACCAAAATATAGTACTAATAATATCTAATAACACCAGAAATTCTTAGTTAACACCAGAAATCCTCATTTAACACCAGAAATTCTCAGTCAAACAAACTCATGATGCCTCCGTCGTCGTCAGACTCTTCCTCCTCCTTTGGCTCCTCCTGGAAACGAAAAGTATGAACACTCGTATGTGTGTGTATATATGTAATATATGTATGTGTGTGTCTCTATATATATATATATATATATATATATATATATATATATATATATATATATAAAATATACGTAAACTTTAGTCTTATTGAAGACTATTTGGATGTGTTCAGGTATGTTGTTATGTCAAGTGTATAAAAGTGTACATACCTTTTTCTCCTCAGCAGCAGGAGCAGCAGCGGCAGCACCACCGGCAGCAGGAGCAGCAACGACACCGCCTCCGCCACCACCAGCGGCGCCGATGTTCACGATGAGGTCATCGATGCTTTTCTTCTCGCACAGCTTAGCAAAGAGGCTTGGCCAGTACGCTGCGACGTTCACCTTCGCAGCTTTCACTACTGTTGCAATCTTCTCTGCCTACACATTCAATCATGAAAACATAATCAACAAAATTTTTTAAAAAAATACTTAAAACAAATAATATATAATATATCGCTTAAAAAAAAAAAAAAATCGTTTACAGTTATAGTGATGCCATCGTCGTGGAGAAGCAAACAAGCGTACGCGCAAGCAAGTTGATCAACAGACGTCATCAAAAATCACCTGAAAAATACGTCAAAAAAAATTAACTGGTCAGCTTTTTTTCTAACAACAACAATGCTTTCAACAAAAAAAAATAATAATAATAATAATAATTGAAAAAATATACAGAGAGAAGGGGGTGAAACCTGAAGGGATTAGGATTAGGGTTAGGGTTTGATATGATGTGATATGATGGGAGTGACGCAGTAACGAGAGCTGCCCTAGGCTGAAGTGAGAAGACGTATAAATAGGCTTGTCAGCGTAGAAGGAGGGGCACGTTTTGGGTGTGATTTCTAGCTGTTTGAGTAATTGCATAAAGGCCCCTCTGAACTTTAAAAATTATCACATTGGCCTTCGAGCTGTTTAGAATGGCTTATCAAAAGCTTCCTTAAAGTACTTTGAATTTTAAATAATTTTTTTTTATTATCAATTTTATTCATGGCTTATCAAATCGTACAATTCTTTTGATAAAAGTTGTCTTTCTATTCCTATTAAAGCCCTCTCTCTCAAGCCAATATAGGAAGATTTTCTCTTATTTGATAGTTTCAACTCTACATGTAAAATTAAACTAATTTGAATCATTTGATTATGCTTGATGTACAAGAATGGCGTGAAATGAAATAGTAATTCAACTTTCAATTTTTTTCTATTGTTAAAGTTAGAATAACCATTTATTTTGAATAATCTTTCAAGGAAAAAGTTGAAAAACTCTTTTTTTAAACCAAACTCAAGTAATGAATATATCAACTGAAGTAGGAATCGTAAAAAATAAAGTAAAACAAAAAAGAAAATTTCCCCCATTTACACTCTTACAAATTTTTAATAGTTACTAAAGAAATAATATATATATATATAGCATTTGAAAACTAAAAAAAATTAAAATTATACATGTCTCTTTCAATTTGAACTCTTTTCTACCCAAAAAACATGTGCAGCTTTTATTAAATGGTTAACTTTTCTCTCTTAATTATCAATTGTGTTTTAAAAAGTAAATAAATTGAAATATGGTGTCAAATAAAAAAAAAAGATTGAACAAGTAATGTTATGGTTTATCTGTGAAGAAATTTTTAGTTTATGTTAATATTATGTAAAAATAATTGTGATGTATAAGCCTAAGAGGGCGTTTGGTTAATAGAATCCTATAGAATTCCTGCAAATATAAGGTCAAGAATGCTAGATTTCACGTTTGGTTCATAGAATTAAAAAACATTCCAAGGAATGTGATATTATCACAAATCCAATATTTTCACGAATTAGTGAATTTTCATTCTCATATTAGGGGATTGGAATCTTACATTCTTGAGTTGTAAGAATGTGTAGTGTAAAAATAAAAGACCAAAAAATCATATTTAAGATGCTTTCCTGTACAATAAAAAATTGACAATAATAACAAATAATAAACTAAAAAAATTAATTATGTAAGAGTAATATAAATAATAGAAATAAAAATATTATAAATTAATTAATGATAAAATAAATTAAAGTAAATAATTAGTTATGATAAATAAATAAATATAAATAAAAATTTTGATTAAAAATTAAAAATAGAAGTTATAAAATTTCAAAATTAATAAAATATAAAACTAAAAAATTAAACTAAAATTAAAATTAAAACAAAAATAATTAAAATTTAATTAAACATAAAAATTAGAAATAATGATAAAATGAATTAATCAATTGAAAAATTAATTAATTAGTTAAAATATTATAATAATTTAAATTAATTAATTAATTAATTTAAAATTTAATAAAATTAAAAATTAAATGATTTAAAAATTAAATAAAAATGATGAAAGAGTGAATGTATTAAAAATTATATTAATTAATTAATTTATTAAAAATAATAAATGAAAACTAATAATAATTAAATTAGTTAATTAAATAAAATAATTTTATATTTTTCTTGTAATATCTTTTTGAATTAGGGACATTTTTGAAAAATAGTCTAAAATTTTCAGGAATGTTAGATCTAAGCCAAACATAACACGCCAGCATTCCTAGAAATACTCCAAAATATTTCCAAGAATACTTTTGATATACCAAATAATTTTCGTATCATTCCTGGGAATGATTTTTTATTCCTTGAACCAAACGCCCTCTAAATTTATGCCAAATCAAAGAACAAGTGTATTTTGGTTAATTGAATTGATTTTCCTTTTATTATACCTTGTTAAATAAATTTATCAAACACATGAAATAAAATAATCATTCCATTACAACTTTTTTATGGTTTAACCAAATACGAGAAAAAAAAATTAGTATTCCATGGATGTTTTGCCTTGACCATTCTAACTTGAATGATCATTCATTTTCAAATTATGTCATAATACTAAATGGGCCATTTATTTCAAAACAAAAGTGGGGAAAAGAAAAGCACGCAAAAGAATAAATTGATAAAAATTTTGGATTTTAGGAGAGGTTCTATTTCCGCAACCCAAACAATTTCATCATACCAAACAAGCCATTTATTTCAAAACAAAAATAGGGGTAAACAAAGCAGCCTCTTATCTTTGGTGAAATTCAAACTCAAAACATTACTTAAAAAAATAGTCTTAATTAACCACTTAAACAACTTCCAATCCCTTGTTAAAATAGGAAGTTAAATCATGATATACTTTACTATGCCCCTATGGTCATGACAATATAATAGACAACCCCATCATTACAAACACAAAGTCAATAAGTTGCATACTTATAAATTATTTAAAAATGGTTAACTTTACAAACATTATAACATTTTAGTTATATTTTTATTTGATACCAGGGGGGAAAAAAAAGAAAAAAAATTGGTCAAAAGAGAGGTGAAGGCCTATAATATACACACTTGTGTCTGTCAAGAATCAAGTTTAGAACTTTAGACCATGTATGAATTGGCATTTTTTAATAAAAAAGTATTTTTTTGAAGAAAGTATAATATTTTGTAATAAATATTTAACTTGGTTTTCAAAAATTAAAATTCTAAAAAAAAAAGTTTAAATATGACTTCTTTCAAAAGTCTAGTAGTGCAGCTTTTAAGAAAGAAGTATTTTCTTCTAATAGTTATAAAAAAGGCTTGTGAAAGAATCAATACAGATATATCTGTATCCCCATTCATAGGTTCGATATCTATATATATGAATTGAAAGGTCCGAATCCTGAGTTAAATAAATATATATGTGTATATATATATATACATATATATATGTATGTATGCATGTATATATATGTGTGTGTGTATATGTATATGTGTGTGTGCACGTGTGTGTATATATATATATATATATATTAGACTTCTAGACTTGTTATAAGTTGGATGAAAAAAGAAAGACAAATCTACATACGTATCCTTTCAAAAATAGAAAAAGGACTTATGTGAAAAATAACTAGGACAAGTTGAAGGAAAAGTTTCTTATTTCCTCGTGGGGTTGGCCAAAGCTCGTCGTTATCTAATATAGAGCGTATTAGCTTTGCTTATTTTGCAGCTTATGAGCGCCTAGAAAAAAGTAACTCCTCGTATGCTTTTTATTATTTGCAGCTTATAAACCCCAAATAAGCTTTGCCAAACAGGCGGATAGGCTAGTCCATTCTTATGTTGGGTGATTATTATTGAACTTATTGTTATTTTATCTAGTTTTGATAATGTAATAATTGTATGTTATATAAATAATTAATTGCTACTTTGGAGTATTTTGAATATCTTTTGAAAAGTAGCCACTTGAGCAAGATAAAGAATTGGAGATTGGAGCATGGATCAAAATTTAAGGTTGAAGAGCTATGAAGTTGCTTGAAGACTTGTATATTTTCTTCTTTTCTTAATCTTGTTAAACTGATCTTAGTATATAGGTACTATTATGAGCTCAAATTACTATCTTGCATTGCATGAATAATCATTGGTTTTGTGCATGATCCTTAGATTCATATTTTAGATCATCTTTTCTCCTCAACTAAGTGTATGCATCATATTTTTTCTTTATCTATGCATCATATGCTCTATATCCTTATCCATATGTGAGTACATGTGAGTATGTGTGTGTGTGTATATATATATACATATATATATGCATGCATAACTTTTCCTGCAGTAAAAAAAGTTTTTGGTCCACAACTATGTCATATAGAGTAGTAAGTATGTGTTAGCATTGTCTATTGCATTGAAAATTAACATATAGATATATATGTGGTTGTATATATGTATATACATGATTATACTTCACATTCTTGCAGTAAAATAGCACTCATTATGCTCATAGCTATGTATAGTAGGTACTTGAGCATGTGTATCAACAATGCTCAAACAAAGATGCTAAAACAAAAGAACCTCATGAAGACCTACCAAAAAATTGGAAGTTCATAAGAAACCATCCTCAAGATCTTATTCTTGGTGATCCAAATGAAGGTGTAAGAACTAGGCGTAATATTAGTACTTTTTGTGAGCATCATGCATTTATCTCTCATATAGAACCCAAAAATGTAAAAGAAGCTCTACTTGATGAAAATTGGATAATTGCCATGCAAGAAGAACTTAATCAATTTGAGAGAAATAAAGTATGGAAGCTAGTTGAAAGGCCTAAAGATAGACCGGTAATAGGAACTAAATGGGTATTCAGAAACAAACTAGATGAAGCCGGAATAGTGACTAGGAATAAGGCTAGACTAGTTGCACAAGTATACAATCAAGAAGAAGGAATTGATTACAATGAAACCTATGCTCCTGTAGCTAGATTTGAATCCATTCGTATGTTACTTGCATTTGCATGTCACATGGACTTTAAGCTTTATCAAATGGATGTGAAAAGTGCATTTTTAAATGGATTCATTAAAGAAGAAGTTTATGTTGAACAACCCCCTGATTTTGAAGATTCTTGCTTTCCTAATCATATTTTTAAACTAGAAAAGGCTTTATACGGTTTAAAGCAAGCTCCTAGAGCTTGGTATGAAAGACTTAGTGGATTTTTGGTAGAAAACAATTTTGAAAGAGGAAAACTTGATTCAACCTTATTTATCAAAAGAAAAGACAATGACATTCTACTTGTCCAAATCTATGTGAATGATATAATTTTTGGTGCTACTAATATTTCTTTATGTGAGAATTTTTTAAAGTGTATGCACAAGGAGTTCGAGATGAGCATGATGGGAGAATTAACCTTCTTCCTTGGACTACAAATCAAAAAAGCAAAAGAGGGGATCTTCATAAATCAAGCCAAATACACTGATACCGCTATTTGAGCACAAGCCTAAATAGCCCGCAAGTGCACAGGACGTGTGTAGTACAGTGTGTGCAAGTGCAGGGTCGAATCCACAGAGAGGCTACCTTAGTTTAGTCTCTATGTGCTTGGGTGCCTTAAACTAGCTACGTGCGTGTGTGTACTTACCTTAGGATGGAAGGGAGCTCGGAAAAAAGAAAATAAAAACTAATCTATGGAGGAACTTAAAGGAGCCAAACTAAGGAATGAAACACTAATAAAGAAGAAGGGGGCCTAGGGTGATTGCATTGCGCTAGACTTGGGCTATGATAACGAATGAGGTCTATCTAAGGCTCGGGACTTCTATTACCGTTGTGTTGATCGGGGGCTCTCTTAACCAATACTAGTGGTTCAACCCGTAAGCTGGATTTAAAGCTAAGGGCCAATCCCTCCTAGCCTACGCAATCCATGCTTAGAACTTATCCTCTTGGCTGGATTTAAAGCCAAGGACTAGCACCTAAACACTACGTGATATTAAAGCTCGATTAACCAACACTAACGTGAGTGAGGGATACTCTAGTCTAGGTTAACTTATCCGCTTGGCCGGATTTAAAGCCAAGGACTAGCACCTAAACTCGACTAAGCAAAGCATGTAACCTATTAGCTGGATTTAAAGCTAAAGCCTACTCTACTAAGCAAAGCCATGAGATTAAGCACAATTACATCACCCAAATAAGTAGATAAGAGCATTTTAAGCACAAATAACACATGCATATTCACTTAGGCATTTTAACAAACACATAGACATGTTTGATTTCCAATACATAGACATATTGAATCATGCCATAAATTTATGTAAATAAACATGTATTAAGAGCCAAAGATCTACAAAAATCCATTATTCAAAGCCCTAATCTAATATACAGCAACAATCAACCCTAAATCTAGCCTAATCTAACAACATATTGACAAGAAATAGAGAAAGAACAAGAAGAACTTCCCTAAATTCTTGCTTCCAAATCCGTACAAATCCTTCAAATCTTTGTTTAATGCTTCAATCCTAGCTTGGTGTGGGGTTTAGATGGTGGTTTAGGGTGTTTTGTGAAGTGGGCAAAGGGTTAGGGTTTTTTAGGATTTAAGAAATAAAAGTTCCTCCCCTGAAAATGAGCTGAAACGAGCTTTTTATGGATTTCTTCAGCGCACAGCCGGTCGACCTAGCCGGTCGACCGGCTCTTCTTCTAAGTCGACCAGCTGGATCAGAATGATCTCTTCTTTATTTCTTTTCTTCCGGTCTTCATCCGTTAGTTCATTTCTTCCTCGCATAAGCTTGAACCCTTCCAAAACACTCCTAAATCATGGAATATAACACTTAGTATAGTATTTATGCACCTAAATACATTATGTACAAATATTAACAAATATGCATAAACTTTATACTAAGCGCACTTAATTATACTCTAAACACCCTTAAATATGCATGCAAAAACTAGATGCAAACATGCACAAATGACACACATCATACACCAAGGAAATTATCAAGAAATTTGGACTTAAAGATGCAAAGGAGATTGGAACTCCCATGAGCCCCTCAACAAAACTAGATAAGGATGAGAAGGGTAAATCAGTAGACGAGAAGGAATATAGAGGTATTATCGGTAGCCTATTATATTTAACTGCCTCTAGACCTGATATCATGTTTGCAGTGTGCTTATGTGCTAGATTTCAATCTAATCCTTAGGAAACTCACTTAATAGCTGTAAAAAGAATCATTAGATATCTTAAGGGAACAATTGATCTAGGGCTTTGGTATGCAAAAGAAACGTCATTTGATCTATGTGATTTTTTTGATGCGGACTATGCTGGTTGCAAAATAGATCGTAAGAGCACTAGTTGAACATGCCAATTCCTAGGACATTCCTTAGTATCTTCGTCTTGTAGGAAACAAAATAGTGTTACTATTTCTATTACCGAAGCTGAATATATTGCAGCTGATAGTTGTGTGGCTCAAATTTTGTTGATGAAACAAAATTTATTTGATTATGGATTGAAGTATGATCATGTTCCTATATATTGTGATAATACTAGTGCAATTAATCTCACTAAAAACCTAATTCAATATTCAAGAACTAAGCATATTGAGATTAGGCACCATTTCATTAGAGATCATGTACAAAAAGGTGATATAATACTTGAATTTGTTGATAGTTTACATCAAGTTGTTGATATTTTCACTACCTTTGCATGAGGATCAATTTTGCAATATTAAGAGAGAGATTGGAATGATAAAATGTGGTAAATTGCATATATATATGTTTATGTGGCTTGTGTATGAAAAATAAGTAATTTGTGTACTTTCTGACCCAGCCGGTCGACCAACTGAGGCCTTAGGCGTCCGGCTAAAATGCAATTTTTTATAAGCTCTCTGATCCGACCGGTCGACCTAGCCGGTCAACCCCCCGCGACCAGCTGGTCGACCAGCTGAACGCGGACAAGGTTAAAAATTGGGGGTTTTCACCCCAAATTCACTTAATTCACTCAATTTCTCTAAACCCTAGCCAAAATTTCTCCAAAACCCATCTCAAATTCTTCAATTTTCAACCGTTTTCTTCCAAAATTCTTCATATAATTTGCTTATCCACTTCAAAAAACCAAGTTTTGACCGATTAATCTTGCAAAAACTACGCGAAATTATGGTGAATCCGAGAGGAAGAGGTCAAGCACGCGGGAGAAAAGGGAAAACGCCAAGAACACAATCTCCTCCACCACCACCACCTCCGGTATCAAAGATTCAAGGCAAGCAATCGATTTTGTATGGTAAATATATCGTGGACTCTGATTTTGCTGGCACCGATATCTTGCCATTATTTTATAAATGGTCTACATTTCTACATCTACATTGTGATGTGCAAGATAAATTAGTAATTGAATTTTATGAAAATCTTGAGATACATAGTAGAAGTCCAAAACTTGCATTATCTTCTACTGTCTGTAGGGTAAATTTTGTGCTTAAAGAGGAAACTTGACATGAAATATTTCATATACTTGTTGATGGCGAAGGCCATTACAATAGTTAAGGTTGGCCGGAAGGAATCAGGAAGACTGATATTCCAGGGAAAGTTATAGAATACATGTGGAAGGATGTAGGACCTAAGGATCCAGAGTTGATTCTTCCATTATTAAAGGATGTTGATATTAATAAAAGGATTGCCTTCAAAATCATGAGTGAAGCAATTCTTCCTAGAAATATCAATGATGAAAAAATTCCGATCATGGATGCTTATATCTACTATAGCCTTAGGGAGGAAAAGAAGATAGCTTTGCCTTTCCCAATCCTTCAACATATGTTGCATATTAGTGGAAAGGGTGGAGGGAAAACGACCACTCCTAGTTTTGGTATGGCCTTAATGCATATCTTCTCATATTTCAACATATCGTCAAATGCTCCATATAGAGAGTTTGCTTGGAATTTTGACATGTTGTATATGAACTACATGGGCATTTACTGGTATAATGAGGAGCCCATAAATAGAGAGACCTAAAAAATTTGCCCTAAAACACTCAAGCTGCAATTAAGCATAGGACTAAGAAGGGCACTACTTTAACCGATCTTGTCTTTGGCCCCACTGCACAAAACCTTGATGATATACTTGGCGGGGTAGACATCATACTAGAAGAAGATGAAGGGCCAAAAATTGAGGGTAATCCCGACATAAGCATGCCAGGAACAACACCCATGGCTGTTAGTACTTCTGAAGAAGAGGAAAATACTGAGGAGGCTACTCTTAGGCGAGTAATGAGAGAATCTAGGGAGCAAGTGCATATTGATGAGCAATGCCGAAGAGAAATTCGTAGTGGTGCTGGTTTTAGCTCAATGGGTCAACAGGAAGACCCTTCTTTGATGGCTCAGATTCTGTCACAGTTGCAGGCATTAAACACTGGTATGGGCGAAATGAGGGCCACCATGACAAGCCAATGGGACGAGCTCACTGTTTGGAGGCAACATATTGATTCAAAAGTGGCTTCTATGAGATCAGACATGAGAGAATACTTCAAGGATCACCATGATCGCGCGCCTTGATTTTCTTACTTCAGAAAAACATTTTTCATTCTACTTGAAAACAATATTTAGCTTTAGTTAACTTTCACATTCTTGACTTTGGTTAACAAGTTATTTCTCTTATAAAATTTTAACTTTCATTTATTTTCTTGCCTTTATATTGATTTTAATGATGCCAATGGGGGAGAAGTAAATGGTAATGGAATATATATGCGTTTTTGGCTAAATGATCAGTTGATTGAATTGGTTGGTTGAATGGTGAATGGTATATGCGTTGTTGGCTATTGAATGGTATACTTTATGGTTTGTTGATATGTTTACTTGTTTGGATATGGCTATTTGCATGTCTTCAATATGCATGAGTTTAAACTTGATAGTGGAAGCATTTTCCCAAAATATACTTTTTAAAAGAATGCGTATATATTAAGGGGGAGTAATTTCGTCTCATATCTTAAAAATTTTTGTCATCAACAAAAAAAGGGAGATTGTTAGCTAAATATTTATTATTGATTTTTTATGATGAAAATATATGCATTATTTGACTAAATAGCTTCTTGTGAAAATGAGATGATTTCTAGTTGAAGCTTTGAAAGATTGAAGAAAATGTGCAAAAAGCATTATTTGAAAAAAAGAGAAGGTGAGAAGGCATAAGGAAGAGAAGAGAAGTCATAAGGGGTACCAGATATTATTTTCCTTCTTGCTCTCTTTATGAAATGCCTATATATTGTGTGGACTTAGCTCAAACTCTCTTTTTCTTGTTTAAAGCAAAATTTTCAAGTCTTGCACATTTGATATAACATTTGCACAAATGTATTTGAATGCACACATAGAGGTAAAATGAGTTTTTAGGGTATTTCAAATCACAACATATGTTTTCAAATTATTACAAAATTATTTGGAGTTGTGAAAATTGCACTTAAAATAATTTTTGCAAAACTCTGGCTTTACTTCACATTCTAGAGTGGCCGGACCCCCCAGCCGGTTGACCAGCTGACCTGGGTGGGTCGCCCAGCCAAAACAGAAAGATGAAGAAAAAAGCCGAACCCCTTAGCCGGTCGACCGGTTAAGGCGTCCGGCCTAGTCAGAGAAGGAAAGGGGATAGCTAGACGTCCCAGCCGGTCGACCGGCTAAACGGGTGCTATAATAAATGCATTAACCGTTTATTACCGTTCTGGCCGAGATATTCATTTCTTCTTGACCTACCAAATCCCTCTTTAAATACTCATTCAATACACATTCTAATCAATCAATTGAAGTGTACTAAATTGTTTATTATCATACAATCCATCTTTGAGCCATTCTTGCAATATATTTGAGCTTTCAAGAGCTTATTCATCTTCTTCTTGAAGAAAATATCAGATTCAATCTTTTCTTAATTCTTGAGTATATACACACTTTGAGAGCTATAAACTTTGTGAGATTTATTCTTTAAAGCTTGTAAAGTGTGGGGAAATCCTAAAGAGTGAATCTCTTGGGTTCTTTGAAGTTGGGCTTCAAAGAGATTGTAAGAACTTGGTTTGTGCTTCACCAAGATTTGAAGAAGCATCTTAGTGGAGTTTTTTTTTTTGAAGTCCTAAGGGGAGCATCCTTGGGCGGTGGATGTAGGTTTGGCTGAACCACCTTAAATCATTTGTTTCTCCTCTCCCTATACTTCCATTTTTATACTTGCTTATTTTGCTTACATTGTGTTTGATATATTGATTGTTAGAAGTTGTAAATTTTCTGAGAATTTTTTAAAATGAAAATTAGTACTTATATCTTAATTCACCCCCCCCTCTTAAGATATTTGCACCTACAGTATCCTTTCAAAAATATAAAAAGGACTTATGTGAAAAATAACTAGGATAAGTTGAAGGAAAAGTTTCTTATTTCCTCGTGGGGTTGGCCAAAGCTCGTCGTTATTTAATATAGAGCCTCTTTGGCTTTGCTTATTTTGCAGCTTATGAGCTCCCAGAAAAAAGTAACTCCCCATATGCTTTTTACTATTTGCAGCTTATAAACCCCAAATAAGCTTAGCTAAACAGGCGGATAGGCTAGTCCGTTCTTATGTTGGGTGATTATCATTGAACCTATTATTATTTTATCTAGTTTTGATGATGTAATAGTTGTATGTTATATACATAATTAATTGCTACTTTGGAGTATTTTGAATATCTTTTGAAAAGTAGCCACTTGACCAAGATAAAGAATTGGAGACTGAAGCATAGATCAAAATTTAAGATTGAAGAGCTATGAAGTTGCTTAAAGACTTGTATATTTTCTTCTTTTCTTAATCTTGTTAAATTGATTTTAGTATATAGGTACTATTATGAGCTCAAATTACTATCTTGCATTGCATGAATAATCATTGGTTTTGTGCATGATCCTTAGATTCATATTTTAGATCATCTTTTCTCCTTAACTAAGTGTATGCATCATATTTGTTCTTTATCTATGCATCATATGCTCTATATCCTTATCCATATGTGAGTACATGTGAGTGTATATATATATATATATATATATATATATATATATATACATGCATAACTTTTCGTGCAATAAAATAAGTTTTTGGTCCACAGCTATGTCATATAGAGTAGTAAGTATGTGTTAGCATTGCCTATGGCATTGAAAATTAACATATAGATATATATGTGGTTGTATATATGTATATACATGATTATACTTCACATTCTTGCAGTAAAATAGCACTTATTATGCTCATAGCTATGTATAGTAGGTACTTGAGCATGTGTATCAACTTGCATGACTTGGGACTTCTTGAATTTGCATTTGCATGTTTGAATAGTACCCTTTTACCTAAAATCTGAAAATATCTTGAGTTAAGTATGAGTTTAAACTTAGCATTTAATGCCTAGCATGCTTGTGTTGGTAATTAATGAGATAAGATGTTATGGGCGTAAGTTGTTGCTTTATGCCTCCAAAAACTGCAGAAAACATGCTTCTATTTGCTTTAGGTAGAAAAGCTACTTTTTGTAAAAGTAGTTATAGCTTTTTTAGCCTTTTCTGCAGCTATTAGCTGAGATAGCCAATCAACCAGCTCAGTCAACATGCATAAACAGAATGCTATTTTCCCCTGCTGGCTGAGCCAGGCGATCAACTGGTAGTGTCAACCGACTAGCACTCTTTGCTCATTGGAAGTACCAGCTAATCTCAGGGGTTGACTGGAAGAGTCAATCCGTAGCCCTTTTATGTGATCTTCAAATTTGACTGTTGGAAAAATTACTTTTTAGCATTATAAATACATCTTTTACCTCCTAACTCAGAATATGACTTGATCCAAACCCTCATTGCTTTTAATTAGCACTAAAAGCTTTTTCTTTTGCAAGTTTATTTCATTTCTTATTATCCTTCAGATTGCATATCATTAGCATTTATTGATCAAGTTGATTGAGCTCATAATTGGCTATATACTTAGAGCAATATATGAACATTTAAATACTTCTTGTACTCTTGGTCGCGAGAAGTGTTGTAATAAAAAATTTTACTATTACATTGGGTGAATGCTTTGCTTTTGGGTAGAATAAAATGTGAGGAGCATTCTTATCAAGAGTGAAGGGTTTAAAATCCTCAAGTGTTAGGAGAATACTTGTGGCCCTTATAGTGAAGCAAAGGTTGTGATTGTTGTTCTACGCTTTTATAACGTACTAAGCAAGAAGTCAATTTAGTAGTGAAGTTACCGAAACCCTAAGAGAGACCTTAAGTAGTGGACAAAACCTTCGAGAGTTCGAACCACTATAGATGATTGCATTTGATCTTTTTATCCCTTAAACTCTGTACATTCAAATGTTATTAATTGCTATTTCTACATCTTGTATGATTGATTGCTTAAATTACTTGCAAAGAGTTTTTAGTGATTATTTGTGCCATTAATCCAATTCACCCCCCTCTTGGATTCATTGTTTGGGCAACATTTATTATTTTTAAAATAATTTTTTAATCGATCCAATATTTTATATGGTAAAATTTTATTTATAATAATTAAAATATAAATAAAAATTTTATTAGATATATAATGGGTAATACGTAACAATTTGAATTGAAATCTATAGAATTGGGATTATAGATAGTTTAAGTGATTGAGATTATCTCTCTCAACAGTGAGATCCTGGGTTCAAATCTCATAAGGTACTGAGGGTTGGGTGAGAGGGAGAAGGGGGGAAGGGTTAAAAACAATAGCTCTAGAATTTGTATAAGTAGAACTATCAAATTACGATCATGCATTTTTGTTTTTTTTTTTTTTGGTTACAAAAGAGGCCTAAAGCCGGTTATGTGATAATCTTTATAGAAAGAATACTCTCTCTTCATCCTTTTACAGCAGAGAACTCAACTGCTCTAGCATCTCAATAATCGTTCCAACACTAAAGGATTTATCAAGGTTATAGTTAGCTGGCCAATCTATATAACCATTAGCTTCTCAATTAACATGTTTCATAAATATGCCCTTCTCCCGTTTTATAATATCTTTACCATTTTCCAACAAAGTTCTAAGAGGACTAAACCGTGAAAGTAGATCATTCACTAAAACGTGACCAAAGAATCGGTCTTGGTAATGAGGTTCTCCAAATTATGGGACTCAACCAAACGCAAGCCATCCCATAAAGCAATTAACTCGGCTTTGTTGCTAGTTGAGACATCAAGATTCACAACAAACCCAGTCTTCCATTGATCCGTTCATCCTATTCATCCTTGAAAAGGCCATTCTTTCCTGCAGTAATTGAATAGAGTTAACTTATTTTTCGGGGAAAAGATTTAATGGAAAAGAATTAGGACACGTGGTATTATAAGATATTTATTTTAATTTAGTTCATTCCTAATAGTAACAAATAACTTATTGGAAAGTTCGTTTCAAAAGGTCATTCATGGATGAAATGTTAATATTACATTTAAATTGAACTCCACACATGGATCCCAATATTGATTATTTTACTTATAAAATAATGGATATTAGTTTCTACAATATATACATAGATTACGATCTAAAAATAAAAAATAGAAAATAATTTTTACTTGATAAAAAAAAATTAAATTAAAATATAATATTTTTAAAGTCAATTACTTAACTAAAATGTTGATGCTTAATTATCATTTGCATGAAATGAGGAAAAATTTTTGAAGGAAAAAACTCAATAAATGAGGACATGTGGCATTATAACATAAATTACAATATTTATAAAATATTATTATTATTATTATTATTATTATTATTATTATTATTATTATTATTATTATTATTATTATTATAAAGTAGTTTGTCTACACATGACAAAATTTTTATTAAGAAATATTTATTGAATTTGTGTATTTTTTATATTTGAGTAAAGTTTATTTTAAAAGTAATTAATTATATGCCTATACATCAATCTTACTCAAAATAAAAAGCTTATTACAAGAGATAATTTGTAAACAAAGTTTATATAATAACTTGAATTATAAATTCTATTCTGTAAAATATAATTGAAAAGAATCATTAGATTAAAAAATTATTTTGATGAGGAATTCTTTTTATTCAAGAAAATATGCATGAGAGGATGACATGTAACATTATTTAATATATCATGAAACTTGACCAGAATAATTATTTGCTTATTACGTGAAAAAATTAGTTTAGAAAATAATTTACTATTGACAAAAAATAATACCCAGTATATTTTGAAAAATAAATTCATTAGTTTAGGAAATAATTTTAATGGAGGAAACTTTTTAAACAGGAAACAATTTAAAGACATGATGACATTTGCAGCATAATTAAATTAGGCATAAACTCCTTTTTATAATATATATAAATTCAGATTGCACATTAATAATCCTATTTGAGAGGCGAAATAGAATAAGTGTTGTCATTTCCAAAAATGTTTACTAATTCCTTTTAATGCCATTTCATTTATTTTAATAGCTTTTAATATTATGTTATTTTAGAGGAGTGTTTGATTCACGGAATAACTTTTTTAATTTTTAAGAATCACATTTTAGAATTTTTTAAAAACTATTTGGCATGCTAATAATATCTTAGGATCTTTTGTCAAAGAATATTCATGTGGTCAATATTATTATATTTAATTTATACTAATATTTCTGAGAATCTTGAATAATTTTCAAGAGTACCATTGGCTCTAAAAGACAAAAATATCACATTTGATTCTTTTTGTATGTGTTTGTTGGTTTGTTCTTTTTTATACTGTGGAGTGTGGGGGGAAAGTAGAAAAAGAATTTTCTTATTCTAAAGTGTCTATTTTTGTCTATTGATTTTATCTAAAACATTCTCACAACACGAGATTGTTAAATTGCCCCATTCCCCTTTAGATGGGAATAAAAATTAAAAATTAGTAATTCTTAAATCTCTAAAAGTACAATATATCCAAGAATGGTTCTCTATTGTATAAATTAAATTTAAGAACATTACATACCTGACTTCACCTTTTCACGCGTCCTATAAGATTTTCAACACCAAGTGCCCCTCTATATTTGTTACTATTTCACTCCTTTTTGTACATTAGTATTTGTAATTGAAACTTAAATTTATCATATAATAACGTGTAAACTTTGAATCATATAAACAAGAAAAAGACTAGAAAAGCTATACAACAGTGCAAATTACATTTTGGGCGAAAATTTTAAGTTTCTCCTCTAGCCCGTTCAATAATTAATCTAAGCCTCATGCAGCCTCGAAAGCATTAACGAGGTCGAACACCCTCATGCAGAAACTTAGAACCTGTTTGGATTTATTTTGTGAAAGGAAAACACTTTTTCTCTTGTAAACATCTATTTTGCAGTAAATAATTTAATTGACTTCAAGAAAAAAACTAAAGTTCTAACGAAATTCAAATTTAATTTGTTTCAAAAGTCAAAAGTTCCAATTTATCAACAAATTGCTTTTATTAAAAGTTACAAGAAAACACTTCAGGGAAAACTAATTCAAACAAGCTCTAAACGTTCTAAACGAAGTCATGTAATTTAACCATTGCAGACTCCTTAGACATGGCCTGAATCTTTGTTAACCACGTCGTAAGCAACAAGTAGACACCCACCTAATGGAAACAAAATTGGGGTTCAAATATAACATTCTGAGGGCAATCACGTAATGGTTAATATTCTGCCCCTTTCATCATCTCACATCATATATTTACCAGACATTAAAAATTTCCTTGATAACATATAAAATCCCCATCACAATGTTATGACCATGAGAAAATTCAAGTTCAAAAACCCAGATTCGACCCCAACAAGCAGCATTCTGATCCGTGCACAAGGTTCTCCCTCAAAAGAACACAGTAATTTAAAGGTCGGGATGGTAGGATAGTTCAAAAATTTTCCATTTCGCGCGGGAATATTACGATGTAAAACACTCGATCTGATTGAACATCCAACTGTTGCATCTAGGCAATAATCCAAAACACACCGACAATATCAAATAACTTAACTCGTCAAGCTCCACACAGATGATACTACTGGAGAGTAAAAGTTACAGACTAAATACTAGCTACCATCACAAGTTCCACAAACTTATTCGATACTAGAAACTATAAGTTCTTCAAATGGCAAGGTTCCGGCCAATCTCACATCCCCGCAGAAGGCCTAGTCTAATAGTTCTCCAAGCAAGCAGGCTACAAAATATTGTCATGTTGTACTGCAATTAGGCACTTCCCGAGCGTACCTGAAATAAATCACTGGTCAGATTGCGGTGAATGATTACATTTTCAGCTGCTTAGTTGGTCGGTGCTCTTAATGCACAAGGTCAAACTAGTTTCACTTTTGAGGGTGAACAACTCTCTGTAGAAGAAGAATCCTCCACTGTAAATAGTTATATATTTGCTTCAATAGCACGGTGTGTGGGACTACAAAGAAACATGTATTACTTTTTCCTCCTAGAATACTCAAGTCTCTGCCTACTCCAACAAGCGGGTTATGGCTTTAGTTTGGTTTAAAAACTAAAGTCTCACCTGGCGAGGGGACACAGATCTTGACTGTGATCTAGGTCTGAATATGAAAGCAAACAAGAAGGCATCAGTGAAGGAATCAAAGACATGTGATACAGATTCAGAAACCAACATCATATATGATGAACCTTGATAATTTGACAGGAGAAGCATACCTAGACTTTGATGGAGATCTAGAAACAGATGGCTCCAAGGACTTGCTGCAGGAAGGAGAAAATACAGCAGATAAGAGGGATATCATGAAAGCCAACAGAATATGTAAATGTCATACCTCCTATTCCTTCTGGGAGATCTGCTTCTGCTGCGGCTTCGGCTTCTGCTGGGGCTTCTTGAAGGACTGCCCCTGTATTCCTTCACCTGAAAACAATATCAAATAAGAGACATAAGCAGGCTGGCTGACTTCAATGGATGCATGAGTAATCCCCCTCCATGGCTTTCATGTTTTATACAACCTCCTCCATGCAAAAGGAAAACCCAAAAGAAAAAGAAAAAAAAGAAAGAAAAGATAACAAAGTGAAAATCCATCCTTCAAATTGTGGGTTAAAATTGAAAGCTACTCACACTCCATCCACCAATACTTTTCATACTCACAGGTAACAGATGTCCCAAGTTCAGAATTTGATTTGAAAGGACAAGCAATTTCCTTTTACTGTCAATCAGGTGAAAGATAATATGCCAACACTTCCCTTGATCTTGATGTATACATTGATAGATTTAAACCGTTATTAGGTAATCTACAAATAACTGAAATATAGGGGGAAACCTTGGACCACAGACAACTACAACTTGTCTAGAAGATCAATCATCAAGCACTTACTTAATATAAAAATGTATGAGAACTAGGAGTTCAAATAGAACAATTTTAGAGGAGAGTATGGAAAAATACCCGAATGACTTTTCTTGTCCAAGGATTTTTAAACTCACTACCATCGAGTTTCCGAATCTGGAACACCAAAAACCATGTTAGACAGCCACATCGCAGGCAATGACAGCGCACAGAAGAAAGTGTATCTCAGAGCATGGGATTGCTATTCACTTACAGCATATTTCATGTCTTCATAGTTGGTATAGTCCACCAAGCCATAAGTTCCTATGTCAAGTACAAAGTTTAGTTCTCTTAATGCATTCATTTCAAAAAAGCACTTTTTCAAAAGCTATTAGAAAAAGCGCTTTTAAAAAAAGCCAGTCCAAACGAACCCTTAAATGTGTTCTATTTATTGCAAGAAGAACAGAAACAAAACCGGACATAAAGCTTGTATCATTAAATAGGAAACAAGATAAACAAAGAGCTACAAAGAGGATGTGCACATTTGGGGAGTTTTATATGCACAATCAGGAATGGTATGTCAGATTCATACCCTCGCTGTCACGCATAACTTCTGCAAAACAAACATCTCCAGCTTTTCGCATGTGGTCCTGCAACAATTTGAACCAGAAAAGTCCAAGTCAAAGTGAGCAAAAAACAGAAAAAGCAAGTTGCGAGGAATATGTCTCCTACTTGCCTTCAGATCTTGCCAAGACGCAGAAGATGGAAGCCCGCGGATAATAACTGTGAAATCATGTGTATTTATATTATAAACAATGCAAGAGATAAAGAGTTTCCATTCAAAATCCAAACTTGAAATATCTGGCACTATCAATAGCACCTCGATAGTCAGAATGGTGAGATACACCATAACGCCCTGCCCCGCCACCGCCGCCGCCACCGCCATAACCACCACGACGATCACCAAATGATGATGGGCCTCTCCCACCATGTGCAAGCTCGACCTATAATGACAAGCTCATTTATAATTCAGGAAAAGTATAATGGAACTTTGACAAGCAAATGTTATATACAATTACCCTCAATCGGCAGCCATCAAAGTTGTAGCCATCTCTACCCCTTATTGCATCTTCTGCATCCCGAGCACTCTCAAACTGAACATGAATAAAAGCCAAAACAGCCAAGAACTTGTACGATGAAACTCCAACCAAAAATCCAAAGAATATTCACTAAAGGCACAATGGGATATGAGACATACCTCCACAAAACAATAGCAAGGAGGACGAGGAGGAATTTTTAATTCAATGTCCAAAATGCGACCATACTGCAAGAGGGATTAATATTATACTTTATATAAGCACATTGCTTTTGGAGCTTATACATGTTTATGAGATCAAATTGGAAATCAAAAAATAATTTGTGATAAGTGCTGATATGAAATCAAGACCACGTGCAAGCTTATTGAGATTTCAAATATTACATGGAATTAACAGCAATGACAAGATGAGGACCCAATGTTCCGCCCCCATATGCTTCCCATATATAACAATCTACAAACTTAACCTTATTACAGGTTTTCCAGGTCCACTTAAAACTTTTTGTGCTGTTAGCCAGATACATTTACCCCAGAAAAGCATTTTATCCCCATGTTTTTAATGAAAAGAAGTTCTGTTTTCGCCCAACATAGGGCCCGTTTGGATTGGCTTTTTTCAAAAGCACTTTTTTTAACAGCTTTTGAAAAACAGCCTTTTTTTAGAAGCTGAAAATTCTGACTTCTAAAAAAAGCTGTATTTGAGCTTTTTTCAGAGTTTCAGCTTTTTTGGAAACCAAATCAATTAGTTATTGTAAATTTAATGTAACTTTTTCAGGAAAAAAAAATGTTTTTTCCTGAAAAAAAGCCAATCCAAACAGGCCCATAGTGGGCCATGATCTCGGGAGAAGCAGGATACGTCCAACATTGGATACAAAGTTAAAATAAGAAAAGGACTAAAGTGTAAAAACAGCGCATCGAACAAACAAGATTAACTTTACCTAAAGTTGAATCATCAGGAAAATATCCACTTAGAGAGTTTATGCCGATTACTCCAACTAAGTCTCACGTGATATCACAACTAAGTAACAACAGAAAAAACAAAAAAATTTCAGATTTTTACCAATTTGTTTTCCTTTTCCTTTTTCTGGGCAAACACAAATATTTATTTGCTTGCAAGAGCAGGGAGATGGAAAGAAGCTAGACTATAGGGTGAAATGCAAGAGATCGGTTAAGTGCAATGACATTCCTCAAAATTTAAACTTATCGGCCACTGGACAAGGCAGAGAACTAGAACCTTATATCTTTGAATAGAATAGATGAATCTCACATTTAACTACAACAAAATAAAGTCGAGAGGTACAAATCAAACCTTGCAAAATAAATCTTCAATTTCATATTCTCTTATGTCCGCAGGAAGGTTGCCAACATAAATCGTGCGCGAGAAACGACCACTCATTTTCAATATCAGAGTGAACACACAGATATCTTGTTTGAGTGCTACACTGCATAAAGAAATCAATAACTAAAAAATGGAGGAACACTGTAACATAGAAAGTGGAAGACAATTCATTTTTTAGTTCTGATATAACACATTTGTCATCACGTGCTTTATTTGACAAAAATAGAACCAAAGCAAGATAAATAATGAGGCAAACCAAGAGAGCAATCCTTGCGGTGAGCTGTGCTCCACAAGCTCCATTGCTCATTTGCTCCAAGATGCTCCAAAGCAACAACTTATTTGAAATAAAATTTGGTCTCCTCATCGTCATTAATAAATTTGCAGGTGTATAGCTCTTCTGACAGTAAGCAAGAACCTCCAAAAATATATTAAAAACCCATAACTCCACCCTGATTCCTCACACTTCCTATTTTACATCCCTATGTATGATTCCAAAGCTCATATTTGCCCAGGCGCTTGAAATCTATCATGAACAAAGCATCTGTGTCATGAGATGAGCTACGGCTGCCATATATGCATTTACCTTACTCAAATTCTCTTAACTGCATGAAAGAAAATGCCCAGGAAAGTATGAATATATATTCCCGGTATTTTGAATTGATTCAAAGTCAAGTTCCTCAGGGTAATTATGATGTCACTAATTAGAGAAAGAGTAAGTAAAACAAAATGTATGGGGTATAATATACCATTTTTCTCATTTTCTTTCTACAAGTGCAATCTTCTCACTTTGCAAATATATTTGAAAAAAAAAATCGAGATAATGTTTGTACGTAAGTTGGAGAATCCTGAAATATAATACACACATCAAAATTGACAAGTAGTAAAACCGCTCCGACAGGAATTACTTTTCTCATAGGTAAGAACAGGAAGCATTTTATGATAAAGACTTCATGGAATCATTTTGTAATAAAAACTTTTCTGAAGGAGGCAAAAGAGTATATTGCATTAAATTTGGACCTTAGGAGTTATCATTTGAGCTATTGGTAACTATGAAAAGACAATTCAAAAGTGAACATAGATTTCTCACTCACAAGAAACATAAAAGATGCCTGAAACAGATTTAAGTAATAGCGCGCAACATTCGAGAGAAATTGTTCAGCCAGATCCCAGCACACGCGCTCTTCAAATCCCTCAAACTAAAGAAAAGATTCATAATCGAGAACTAAAATATAAATTCTTGTGAACCCTTTAATACTTGCGTAATAGCAATATCTCTTTGAGCAATACATGGTCATGAGTAGTTGAGTACGACGCATGCAATCCCAGATGTTGTAAGTGTAGAAGATTAATATGGTCGGTTTGAAGTAGTTATTATGAGGCAGTGGGATAAGTACGCATCTGGAGAGTATCGTGTGGCAAGGGACAATAAAATGGCAGGAAAAATCTTTTTGTAATATCTCCAAGCAGGAGAAAACTTGAATAGACAGTGTATAGCAAGTCTGCATTGGGAAGGAACAGAACTAGCAAACACACAGACAACCAGACTGATACAGAACTCCCCTCAGTGAGCGAACAAAGATGCAACATCTTTTCAGAAACCCCTTTCTCATCATGGATGAGATACCAAACCGAGAAGAAAGACCAAACTTCAGCAAAAGAAAAGATCAACTTAGGAATTATGTTTTGAGTTACAAAAAATTCCAAACTCAAGCTAAAAGTAATGGACTATGCATTGATCATAAAAGCCCATTCTTTGGTTTAAATGCAGAGAAAAATTCAGGCACCCCAGTGGGTATTACAAGGCAGAACAAATAACTCCAACGAATTCAACATATGACTGACTAATACGATGTCCGAAATGAAGACGTGAATCTTCAATTTCAAATTATTGCATACGTACAAGCTCATTTACTAGATGTAAGAAACAAAAGGCCAGATTCTTCATATGGTTGATATCCTATTGCCAAAATAACTTGCAAATTAGGACTAAACGCATTAGCTAACCCTTTTCAACTCTAACCCCACTGATAACAAGAAGCAACAACACAAGTCAACAACAAATGTAGGAATTCTAAGAACGAGCTAATAATACACATCATCTAAAACTTTCACCACGAAGCCTATACCTTCTTGCATAGGAGCTTCAAATCTACTAGATAGATATGAACTTATATAAACACCCCAAATCTAACAAGAATAGCAGCAAAATGCGTAACAATAAAAGTAGGTTTATACATGTACATGACCGTATATACGCTGCTAATCCCATATAAGTAGGCGAATATACAAACAACCCTAACTCTAACAACGCTATATATATACATATATCTATATATATAGAGAGAGAGAGAATAGAAACATACCGGGAGCTGCGAGAAGGCCAAATGGCTAAAATCAGCGACCAATTTCAATTCTATTCAACTGAAGGCGACGATTCGTCGAGCTAGGGTTTCTTCTTCCCTGTTAACCTTTTCAACTATATAAAGTAAATACAAAATTTTAAATGTTGATATACTATATGTGATATATGTGTGTGTTGTATCTATAGATAGAGAAGAGGAAGAGAGAGCATTCTAGAATTACCTACTGCTTCGCTCGCTCTCGTGCTGCTGCAATTTGCCTTTGCGGGTGCCGTTTCATTTTTCGTAGTATTTATTTATAGGTGAATTGCTCAAACCCATGTGGTTTTAATAACGTACACAAATTTTCTCCGATGTTTAACTTGACCCACTGGGTACATCATAAGTACACACGAGCCCATTTTGTTAAAGTCCATTTTAATGCTAGGTAATTAAAAGACGTTGATGCCCTTACATAAAGTCCGTTTTAACGCTAAGTAGTTAAAAGACATTGATACCCTTACAGTTAAAAGGCTTAATAGCATTTTCTCCAAACAAACACCCTAATTTCAAAACTAAAAACCCCAAATTGACGAACCCTAATCCTCAAAACCCTAACATTCAATCAATGACCCCAAATATTCCTAGCCCCAAATCAACGAACCACAATCATTAGTTAGTGTTGAAATCTCGAGCATTGGCGAAGACTTGAACTGAACCAACAAACAACGAAGATCAAAGCATCGATGAAGAGACGAAGTGAAACTCGAAGTGTTGCTTTCTAATTTTATACAGAGAGTCAAGGTAGGTGGGTTAAATTTTTCGCTTATTCTATTCTTTTCCTTTATTGTTTTGTCCCTGTCGGAGGTTACAAATGTGTGTGTTCGTGGTCTCCTCTTCTGTGGTCCCTCCCTTTATTGGTGTTCCAAAATCTTATGTAGGGTATAATATCGGTGTTTTTACAAACATTAATTATATTATAATATGACACTTGCGTATGTAGGAAAAATTAATGGTTTGCATGCAATAAACAACTAGGGTTTTGACTTCGAAAGCAACGAAATTTATTAAAAAAACATTTTGCCTAACAAACTAGGGTTTTAGAACATGTGTTTTACTTTAACTTTAGGGTTTTATTTTCTAAAATTTGGGGATTAGGCTTCTAAATTTAGGGTTTTCTTCTATTTCCCGCATGTTTATTACTTTTTTTCCTTTGTTAATTTCAGAATGGATAATGATGATACATATGGTCCCTGAAGGATGTCGTGACATTGATGTTTGGATGGGTGGGAACTTTATTACTGAAGCTAAATTGAAGTATGAAGGTGGTTGGAAAGAGAGTTTTAAGAATGTTTTGTTAGATGAATTTTGTATGTTTGATTTGTGGGCAATGTATTATAAAATGGGTAGGACTAAGAGCAATGTCTTTTTATTATAGTGAGCCTAGCAAGCCATTTGTGGATGATGTACTGAAAGAGTTTGTAGGAGATGATGACATAAGGAAATTCATAAATGCTTTTGAAGGTCTATCATTTGCAGTAATATATATAGTGGAAAGTTGTGAACCACTACTATCAACAGACCAGGAAGGAAATATCATAGGTAGTAGTCAAATTGTATTATATGAGCCCTTAAAGCATAAGCATGAGTCTGCAACTGAGTTTATGGGAAATGGGGCTGAAAATTTACAGCTAGGTACAGAAAATGATGAGATAGCAGCAGAAAATGTGCAGGCAGAAGTAGAAAATTTGCAATCAAATGTAGAAAATGAAGAGATAGCAGCAAAAATTATGCAAGCGGAAGTAGAAAATGTGCAGGCAGGTGTAGGAAATGAGAAAACAACAGTAAAAAATATGCACGTAGGTGCTGAAAATATGTAGGCAGCTGGTGAAAATGTTGATATTGGTGCTGAACATGTTGAGATAGGTCCACATTTTGAGCAAATGGATGCAAAAAGTGAAGAAGATGCATCTAATTCTACTGATTCATATTATATTGTAGTTGATGGAAATCTAGATGAGATAGATTCTAACAACCCTAGCCGGTTGTTTGATGAGTTTGAAGGGGAATCTGATAAGGATGTGTTTGAAAAAACAAGCCAGTCTCAATTTAGTAAAAAAAAAGTACAGAAAATGTTTAGCAAATTGAAGAAGAAATTGGATAAAAGAAAGCAAGTGGAGAAAATAGAAAAAAGTCTACAGATGGTATGGAATGGGCTAGTGATATGTCAGATGAGGATTTAAAAAAGTTAGGGAATCTGATGATGAATGGGATAGAAATCATTTTCCTATCTTTGATGAAATGTAAAGATGAAGAACTTTGAATTAGATGTTAGAATGATGTTTAAGAATGTCAATAAATATATGAAAGCTTTGAGAGATTGGTCCGTGAGGAAGGGTTTTGAGTTTGTATACAAGAAGAATGAAAAATCAAGAATGACTGTTGTATGCTCACATGGATGTGATTTTAAAGTTCATGCATCTCCTGTCCAAGGTAATGATACCTATATGGTGAAGACTATGAAAGGTACATATACTTGTGTTCCCAGAGCCTAGAATAGACTTGCAAACTATAAGTACTTGGGAGGAAGAATGGAGAAAATTGTAAGGAAACATCCAAAAGATTCTATCTCTGATTTGCAGTCAAGCATTATGAAGAAAGTAAAGGTGTCAGTTAGTAGATACAAGGCTTTGAGAGCTAATCATGCAGGTTTGAAGAAGATTAAGGGAGATTAGGGTGAACAGTACTCCAGGCTACGTGATTACTGTGAAACAGTCTTAGTACATAACCTTAGGAACCCTTTGGTGATTGGTGTAGATAGGACCTTACTTGACCCTATCTTTGAAAGAATGTTCTTTTCACTTAGTGCAATGATTGATGGGTTTGTTAGTGGGTGTAGGCCTATAATTGGCCTAGATAGATGCTTCTTGAAAAGTGTATTTGGTGGACAATTGCTAGCAGCAATGGGAAGAGATGGCAATGATAACATGTTTCCATTAGCAATTGCTGTGGTGCCAAATGAATGTAAGGAAACTTGGTCATGGTTTCTCAATCAGTTGCACAATGTGATTGGTGACCCAAATGAACATGGTTATTCTTACATATATGATCAACAGAAGGGTCTATTGGAGGTCTTCAAAGAAGAATACTCTAATGTCCATCATAGATTCTATGTGAGGCACATGTATGTAAATTTCAAGGCTAAGTTTGATGGTCTAGTGTTAAAAGACCTTATGTAGAAGGCTGTTTCAACATACAACAAGAACCAGTTTGAAAGATTATTAAAAAGAATTAAACAAGCAAAACCCAAGGTTGGAGACAAAGAAAGTACATATGAATGGCTATCCAAAATTCCTCCTAAAACATGGGCAAGGTCACATTTTCCCACCACTTCAACTTGTGATACATTGGTGAATAACCTATATGAATCTTTCAATAATTACATTCTGGATGCTAGGGAGAAGCCTATTATCACAATGTTTGAAATGATAAGTGCAAGCTGATGACTAGGTTTCAAGTGAAAAAAAAGTGGCATGGAGAAGTATCAAGGAACCATTTGTCCTAATGTGTTGAAGAAGATAAAGAATATGAATGAGTCTTCTAAAGGATAGTGGGCAAATTGGTTTGGACATGACAAGTATGAGGTTGTCCAAGATTGGAACAAACATGTTGTTAATCTAGCAACAAAGACCTTCAACTGTGGTATGTTTCAATTGGTAAGATACCCTTGTTGTCATGCATTGGCATGTATAAATAGACATGGAAAATGATTGGAGGATTATGTGCATCCATGTTACACTAAGGATGTTTATTTGATTGCATACCAAAACATTATACATCCTATCCCTAGCCCACATGATTATGTCCAAAGTAATCATGAACCATTGAAACCACGTCTTGTTAAGAGAAGGCCAGGAAGGCCAAAAAAGTCAAGAAGACAAACTGCTAATGATGGCCAAAGTAGCTAAATCTCAACAAAAAAGAGCTTAACAACTACTTGTGCAAAATGCTTGCAAAAGGGTCACAACAAAAGGAGTTGCCCAAATCTATTCCAGTCTCAATCACCAATGCAAAGAGAAAGACCATTATCAACCCAAGAATCCAACAATTCATCAGGCACAAGGGGATAATGTACTGTTTATAACCTTAAACATTTTTCTTTTACTAACATGGTTACTAATTTCTATTTTTTTCTAACAGGTCCTTAACACTCAACAATCCTCCACCTAAATTAATCAAGGGCAACTGCCACTTAGACCCACAAAAGGTAGAAGTCCTGGTAATGCAAGAGGTGTAGGAAGTGCCGCTAGAAATGTTGGCAGGCAGAGGCACATCAGGCTCAAGAAATGTTGCACCAAGTTCTGCAGGTCTAGATATGAGTGTTACAGCTGCTACAGGTCAAAATATGATGCTATAGGTGCTGTAAATCCAAATATTATTGATACAAGTGCTGCTGGTCCAAGTGTTGGTGACAAAGATGCTGCAGGTGTTGTTGGATGTTCTACTGCACCTATTGGTATAAGTGTATCTTCAAAATCTGGTGTGAGAAAGAGAAGAAGAGACCATAGAATTTGTGCAAAGATTGATGGCTATTTTTGTTTTGATGTGAAGTATGACATGGCTATTTTTGTAGATAGTAGGCAGTACATATTTCGTATGGGTGAATTGTTTTTGTGGATAATATGCTGTCCATTTTTTATGTAATGACATGGTTGTTTTGTGGATATTAGGCAGTCAAAATTTGGTTGTAATGGCTTATTTTTGTGGATAGTAGTCATTTTGCAATTGGCTATAATGCCGTCTTTTTGGAGATTAGCCATATGGTTATTGGTTGTAATGACTCTTTTTGCCACAGTTCAATACAGTAATTATTTTATTAACAGGTTCATGAATTACTTTCTTTATTCTCTCTTACAAGCATAGAAGGATGATGAGTTTGTAATAAAAGCTTTTCATTATAGTAAGGATCATCATAGCATGGTCATGAACATCCTTTCATTAGAACTAGATTACCAAACCACCATACAAACACCAAAAATAAGCCAACACTACTAACCTATCATAGAAACACCAACAAGAAGCTAAACTCACAAGCACAGCTAATTTACAACTTGTCATTTGCTAATCGTAACAAGGAGATTCAAAACAAGCATTACACAACAACACAGACCAACAAGCCAAAGTTTTATCATCATTTCAATCTTTTCTTCAACTTTTCTCACCACATTGCGATTTGAAGCATATGTCACCTCTTGTTCTTTCTCCTCAACCACTTTATCACCCTCAAAATCTATTGTGGAACTTGGTTAATAAAAGATAATAGACATCCCAGTTTTTCTCCATGTTGCGGAACGAGACGTACACCAACGAAAAACATCGTATTCATCACATTTGTAATACAATAATCCTCTGGAGATTCGACTAGTTACCACTATACGAAGATCAAATCGCCACTTACAACGAAAGCAATACTTGTGCCCATAATGCAAGTCCAGTAGGTATGTCCAAGTGCATCGAGGCGTCTTGTTGGTCGATATTTTTCCTTTAGTTTTGCTATTTAATACATAGTCAAAGAATTAATGTACCTAGGGTTAGCAAGAACAATAAAGGGCTATTGTATCTAAGGTTAGCAAAAAGCAAATATTTCTTACTGATTTTTGTTGACTGCAACACACATTCAAAAATAATATAACACACACACAACTGTAAATTAAACAAAAAAATATGGCTAACCAAGATGTGCAAGAAATGAGCTACTAACGTAAATGGGGTTTGAGTGAGCCCCTTTGCTTTGATTTGTGATTTTTGGCTTTTTATGTTGTTGGCTTCTTATGTTGAAGATGAAGGGCATTTTTTTACCGTTATTTGCTTCCAAAGCCTATAAGTATCGCATAAGGGGTGCGTGAGATACAAATCTCATTATTTGAGACGGAATCATTAAGAAGGGTCTCGTGTGCACTGACGCTGTAACCACAAGGGGTCAAGTAGCTAATTTCTGAAACACAGGGGGGATTTGTGCATATTATTCAAACCACAAGAGGAATTTGAGCAATTCACCCATTATTTATTTGTGTAGTGCTGACCCTGGAGCGTGCTTTCAAAGAGCTGACACCCGCACGTATCCGTTTTGATTCACTTATTTTAAAGGAAAAAAAATATATGTATGCATTTGGATTAAATTAGGTAATTTTATTAAAATAATAATAGGGAGAAAAAAGAAAAAGACTCTGTCCAAAATGTTTCATTTTGTTTCTGATTCCAAAAATAATATTTTGAAAAATAGGAATTGGAAGATTCTTCCCATTAGTGACAAACGAAAAATGTTAAAAATGGCTTTGTCTGGCCTAACTAGAAAGCTCCATTTTCAGCCATAGAAAGATGAAATATTTCAAACATTTTGTTGTCCGTCAATCTTCTCTAGTCCATTCATGCATTAAACTGCAATATCAATCAACAATGATGATGATGTCCAATGTATATATGAATCTATTGCCAGCAAGTAATCCATACATTCATACTGCTTAATTGTATATCGATATTGATAATGTTGAAGTGCAAGTGTCTATGTTTATTACTAAAATGCAAGATTGACAGGCCAATCATAAATACACAATGCAAGCTAACAATGTTACATGCATATGCAAAGCCAAAAAATTTAAATCAAGTGGAGATCTTTACCCTTACTATCAAACAAGGAAGAAAATAAAAACAAAAAAAAGGGTAGAAAAACTAACCTCGAAAAGAAAAAGCACAAAACAACTATGTTCAAGGATAAAGTAGATGCAGCTTGTCACAACAAACTATTCCTCAAAGCTTCACATGATCATGGTAGGTATTATAACAGTGAGAATTCTAACATTTCTACCAACATTAGCCAAATAGTCAGTTGTCACATTCCCTTCTTGAAGCACATGAGATATGATGGCATCAAAAGATGAAAGAAAGATTTGAACCCTCTTAACTTGATATCATGCACTTCAAGATCAGAGAAATCACCCTTCGCATGACCAACTTCATTGGCATGCTATTAAATCTTCCTTCAAAAAGTTAACCTTGAAGGTGATAACAAATTTTTAAAAGGAAGATGACAGTTGATATTTTGAGATACATAAAATGAATGTAAAATAACCTTTTTAACTAAAGATTAGATGAAGGAATCTACCTTGAACAACCAAATTCATTCCAATAAATAAATAAATAAATAAGAAGGTTAGTAAGCATATATAATTGATCTTTGAATTAAAACAAGCTTTAATCTAGTTGCATGGGAATTATGACATGGCCATAATTTTAAAATTGTTTTTAATTTAAGCAAGACAATGTGCCTATGTAAACTATTACAAGAACTGCTATATATATGCTACTAGTGGGAGCAATAATGGTATCATTAAGGTTGTGCGATAATGTTAAATAGTAAATTTGATTCGAATGATCTTTATGGACTTGTTCCATGTTTATCTCAGTATTTGAGAAAAATATTTGAGAATTTTAATTCCATAGATTTGAATTTGCTGATAAAGTACTATCAAAAGACTAATATGTGTTATATATTGCATAAGGATCAGTATAGTTTTGCTACAAGTAAGTTGAGCTAGCAATCCAAGACAATTGATATAGTGAGAGTTCCAAGGTATTGGAGATGCACCTTGAATTTTATTACATTAGACGTTTGAAATACAATGTAGCAAAATAATTATTCTATAATTGGATAAGCTTGTTGATAATGTGACATCAAAAGATAATGTAATGGATCCATATAGAAAAGGTTTATCTAGAGAGCAAGTGCACAAGTTGTCGAAGGGAATAGATGTATAGCTTATACATCTAATGAGTTGCCATAATAGAAACCCTACCTAGCTGACTGGAGATCCCAAGATCTGGGTTCAAAAGGAAAACTGCATTATATAACTACGATTACATGCAAAGCATTGTGGGGTTTTGTCCTTCCACCTATTGCTATAATGAGCAGACAATGTTACTTGTAAAAGTTTAGGTTAAGTAACACTTTTAATGACTCTCATATCTTGGAAAAAGACCAAGTAGAGGTGCAACAGGAGCCTCTTAATGAGAAGTCATCTATTTGAGTAGGGAGTGAATTGCTCTTACGGGATATTCTAAGGATGAATTCTCTATAGTACTGTTTACTTAGAAAAACCCTCACCAGGCCACACACTCGGGGTTGCGGCCTAAACTAGGTGCATCTGGAGCAAGAAAGACGAACTTCACGGCGACGCCTTCTCAACTTGCAAGTCTCCACAGACAATTTTATGATTGTAGGTTCTTTATCCCCTACCCTGAACTCTGTCCAAGTACTTTGTAAAGAACAAGATACGGGTTGCTCAATTGTAACGAAAGCCCAGCTGCGAATCAAAGCAAGAACATTGAAATCACCATGAATCGAAAGAGCTAGCTTTCATTACAACCACAGAAACAAACGAAAGTAAGAGAACCCTTAAACAACTGGATTGGACATGAAGTAAAGGTTTTCCAAATTACGCAACAAAGTTAATTACAGTGAATTGGTCCTGCCATAAATTTAATTACAACTTGAATAAAGGGTAGGAGCCAAGCCACAAAGCTAATTGCAGCTAAAGTCGGAAAGGCCATAAACTTAATTATAACAAATCCATAAATTGAACTACAACAGAAAAGGAAAAATCTAGGCCATAAAGTTAATTACAGTGGTCTTTTGAGATGTGACTAAGCTAACATTACGCTAACTAAGATTAGGCTATGAGCTAAACTAAGGATAGGACTAAGCCATGGAGCTACGAAGTTAAAAAGCTAAAGTATAGATGCAGGATTAATGCATTATAGTTGTGGAACCCCTTTCTTCTTGGTCTTGGCCAGCTTTTATAGTTGCTACATCCGAAATCTTCATGATTGACTAATGACTCTGGTATCTTCTGGTTGGTTGAAGCTGATCGAAATCCTTGCTCTGTTTTCGTCCCTTCTGTTTCAGCACTGCATGTTACATCAAACTCGGTCTTCTTTATTTAAATTGAGCACGTGCTTACCATGTGTCAGCTTATTTCCTTTTGTCTAAAGCTCAGCCTCGAAACCATGTCTAAAGCCGTGATGTCGGCCCTTGGACTTCTATCGTCCCAAATCCTTAGACCACTCTAGCCGATTGCTTGTGCATTTTAAGTGTGGAACAACTTCCTTCACTCAATTGTCCTACCTTTTAGCCATTAAGCCAACTGATTATCGATTTTGGGTGTAAGGGCTTGTTTGGATTGGCTTTTTTTCAGGAAAAGACGCCTTTTTTCTTGAAAAAGTTATATTAAATTTGCAATAACTATTTGATTTGACTTCCAAAAAAGATGAAACTAAAAAGAAAAGAGCTTTTTTTAGAAGCCAAAATTTTTCACTTCTAAAAAAAAACTGTTTTTCAAAAGCTATTAAAAAAAATACTTTTGAAAAAAGCCAATCCAAACAGGTCCTAAATAATGTCCCTATAAGCTGTTTGAACGAGGTTGTAGAGTTTGAACCACTTATGATCTTAGTCACGTCACCTGCGCCTCCAAAAGGAGTGACCTTCTGTGTTCCATATCTACTGTGATTCGCTTGGTACAAAGTTTATCTCTCACATTAAATACACATATAGAACAAAGACAACTAAAGTTTTTCAATCGACGAATATCCTCGTACGACCTCAGTCAATGCTCTACTAAGATAATAAACGGCTTGTTCTTAGCCATCCTCATTATCTTGCTCCAATAAACTCCTTATGGATTCCTCTGCGGCCAAAAAATATAGTTTTAGTGGCCTATCCTTACTAGGTGATACCAAGACCGGCGGCTTGGTGAGACATTTCTTAATTTCCTCAAAAGCTCGTTTGTGCTCCTCTTGCCAAATGAAGTCAACTTCGTTCTTCAACTTGAGTAGGGGTGAGAACAACCCTATCCTTCCTACAGTGTTGGAAATGAACCTCCTCAAGAAATTAATCTGACCTACCAATTGTCGAAGCTCCTTCTTGTTTCGGGATAGTGGTGCGTTGATGATAGCTTTTGCCTTGTTGGCATCTACTTCAATCCCGTATTAGTAAACCAAGAAACCCAAGAAATTCCCTATAGGGACTCCTAAAGCACACTTAAGGGGATTCATCTTTTGTACTTCTTTATTCACGAGAATACTCTTTGCAAGTCTGCTAAGTGACCTTTCTCCAAACTAGATTTAATCACAACATCATTGATATAGGCCTCCATGAACTTGCCAATCGTATCATGAAAGATGAGATTCATCGCCCTTTGATAAGTAATGTTGCCTAAAGAATAAATCCAAGAGGGGGTTGAATTGGATTAATGCCACAATTAAGCACCAAAAACTCTTCTCAAATATTTCAAGCAATAACACATGCAATATATAAAAATAATACTTGAAATGTAAAAAGTTTATAGTTAGAGAATCAAATGCAGCGATTTAGATTGGTTCGAACTCCCGAAGGCCTAGTTCATTATCTAAGGTCTTTTCTTAGGGTTTTGAAAACTCCACTAGTGAATCGACTTCTTACTTAGTACGTTGTAAAAGTGTAGAACAACGTTCACAAACCTTGCTTCACCATAAAGTCCGCAAGTATTTACTAAATACTTAAGGATTTCAATCTTTCACTCTTGATAGTAGGTTTGTCACAAACTATTCTACCCAAGAGCAAAGCACTCACCCAATGAAATAGTAGAAATTTGGAGTACGAAAACTTCTTCTGAGTAGGAGTACAAGAGGTATTTAAACCTTTCTATATTGCTCTAAGTAGATAAATAATTTATAACCTTAAAAAACTTGATCAATGAATGCTAATGATATGCAATCAATGAAGATAGAAATAAATGAAGCTAGAATACAAAAGAGAGAGAGTATTGAATGCTAAGAGCTTGTACAAATGTTTTGATGAAGTTATATTTAAGTTGGGAGGTGAAAGAAGTATTTATAAACCCAAAAAGTTAAAATCCCAACGATCAAATTTTTAAAGAGCTCAAGGGGGCTATCAGTTGACTATACCAGTTGACCTTTAAGTCAGCTAGAAGTAACAAGAAGCAAAAGAGCCATACCGATTGACTCTACCGGTCGACTGCCTAGCTTAGCCAGTAAAGAGAAAGCATTCTCTGGTTATGCCAGTTAACTGAGCCAATTGAACGGCTGTCTCAGCCGGTACCTACAGAAAAAGTTGAAAAAATTGTACCTGCGACACCAAAAAGTGCGGCTATATACCAAAAAATCAATAGTAGCTCGATTTTCTGCAATTTTAACAACTCAAATGGATACCAAGTATTTGTAAAATCAAATCTCATTAATGCTACACCAACCAACTTGCAAAAACATTAAATGCAATGTTAAAACTATCACTCAACATGATTTTCCTAAATTTTGTGCATGAAAAGGGTCATACATGCAAGATTGTTATCTTATAGATATATACATTGTACAAGATGATTAAAAACCTATAGTGCAAATCCTATACTCCATTTGAATGCACTTTTACTGCATTTTCCATGCAAATATTTACATATATACATATATATAACCACATATATCTATCAAAGTGTCAAGTACCAATACAATAGTAAGTGCTATAGTACATGCAACTTTATAATACAAAGATATGGACTTCAAGGCTTAATTTTCTGCAAGAAAAGTCATTTCATGCAAGTATAATCATATGATCTCCTATAAAGACAAGAATAAGATGTAAGAAGGTATACTAGACATGATATATGTACATATATTAAGGAAAAAAGATAATCAAATGTAAAAATTCAAAAACCATAAGCAAGATAAATGAGTATGCATGCAATACAATAAGTTATTGAACTCATATCATTTGCCTATGTACTAAGATCAATTTAACAATTCTAAGAAGAAATGACTGTACTAAATCTTCAATCTCCATGTGTCATACTCTTTGCAAGAAAGCTCCATAGAACTTCAATCTTTAATCTCCATGCACCATACTTTTTGCTCAAACGTCTTCATCTTGCTCAAGCTACCATAACACACAATACTTACTAGTAGTAATTAGTTAACAAAATACAATTATGGTATCATCAAAATATAACAGGCCCGCCTCGGTCTTCTTCAACCTTTTCATGGTAGCTATGGGCATGATGTTGATTGCTGCTCCATTGTCTACTAGTACTTTAGTCACTAGCTATCCCTTAAAGTAAGCCACGATGTATACTGGTCTCCTGTGCTAAGAAAGATAAACAGGTGACGGCTTGGTCAAAATTTGCAAAGCATCAAGGATTTCACTTCTTCCTTCTCATGAGGCTCCTCAAGTTCGACAAGAATTTCAGGCTAGGTCTTCAGAACACCTACCTCGAACACATTCCCTTCCAGACAAGATCATTGATCGTTGGGTGTCTGAAAGTTTAGTGGCAAAGTAAAAGCCTTATTAACCAGGAGCTCAATTATCCCTACCTAAATCTTATCGAATTTGGGTTCCTTGTCATCAGAGTCTGCATCAGTTTTCCTCTTACTGCCTTATTCTACCAAGCGCAATTCATCCTTTCGAGCTTTCTCCAAATCTCCAGCTCATCGTTTCTTACTCGAATTAGGGGGTTGTAGGTCTAAAAGTCATTCTGATATTCGTTCCCGCTTGCCCTTCTCGACAAACTTTATAGCTGCTTTCTTCCTCAAAACCTTCGTTTCTGGGTTCTAGTCATCCCAGATGGATTGGGTTTTGACGAAGATACTCGCTTGAGTCGTGGGGCCATTACGTTTCATTCCCCCCACAGGCCTAATTGGATGCCTATACGTCCTGGTGTGCTTCTGCCCCCGCTGTGAACCTACAATGACACCAAAATTACAAGAATCTAACAGACGAACCGTAACTATTACCTTTGGTATTCTCGGCCCTAGCCTCCCGATGAACCTATTGGGGATAGACTATTTAGATGATGACCCCAAGATGGATAGTTGCGTCTGATATGCCTGATTGACTGTCTGCGCCTCTTGTCTTTCCTCGTGGTGTATGTCCTTTGGGAAATAACAACCTCCGCTGGACCGAAAGGCGTTCACGCTTAAGCCTGCGACCAGGGTGTAACCCGACATGGCTTGGTGTATTCCTGGTCTTCGATCCAATAATAGTCTTACTGTTCGGATTGACGATTACTAATGTTCAACTGTCGTCCTTCTACAAACTCAAGGGCTCTCATCACCTTCCTGGATCTTGCTTGTTCATCCTCATTCCACATTCTCGTTGCCTCGTCAATCTTGATGAGGAATTGCCCCTAGCCAGACGTCCTTTGGTCTGTGGCAACTCTTAGTGACACCGGACACATATAAAATTCTGGGTATCCTGTGCCTACTGAGGGTAGATTAGGTACCTCTTCTTAGCGAGCATAAGGTAAGATTCAGGACAACTTGCTGCTTCTTCTAAAGTTCTCACAACTTGAGATACCTGTGGCTGATCTTCCCTAGGTTTGGTGTGCGCCTCCTATGGCGGGTTTTTTTCCTTTCAACATCTTTTCTAAACCTCGAGAACTCTTCTCCTGTTTGAGGTTCCAAGACAAAATGCTTTGAAAATCGGTCGCCATCATGTTGACTCTGGTCTCCCGAAGGGACAAATTCTTTTCCACTACCATGGTTTTTTAAAATTTAATATTTTGGTCATTGATGGCCTTTTCCATTGCATTATGCAGAACTACTTAGTTATTGGTAGTATAAGACCAAGAGTGGTGCCATTTACAATAAAGCCAGTCGCGTAATTCCTCAGGTGGCGAAATCTTGTACCCTGGCAAGAGTCTGATCTGCCTATCCTTCAACATCCTATCAAAGATCGCCTTTGCCTTGGTTATGTCGAAGGAATACTGCTTACCAGTCTCTATTTGGTCTTTCTTTGGTGGTTCTATAGGATTGCACTGCTGACTTTGCAGAACCTAGCACACATATCTACTTCCTTTAGCAATCTTGGCGAGTGAAACTTCAGCTTCACCTATCATCTAATGGTCGCAGACCTATGGTTGCTTGCTAGCTGACTTTATCATATGTATAACGACAGTGTTTGGCCTGAACTTCTCTTTCTCTTCGTGAAACAATTGTTTGTATTTCACAGCGTAAGTCACCAATTGAAACAAGTATCTGAATTGTCCCTCAAATTTCTTTTGGAAATCGAAGTTCAATCCTCCCAATGCGGCCTTCACATATTTTAGTTCTTCGAGCCTTGTGTGACACCTGCTGCATCTTTGTTTGAACCGTACGATGAACTGCTCCGCTGATTCACTAGGAGCCTGTGTTATCTTAGCCAGATCCACTGGGGTTACTTCCGGTTAGTTATGTAAAATTGTTCTTGGAACGTTCTCTTTATATCAGCCCAAGTTTACACCGAGTCTAGATGCAACTTTGCATACTACTGAAAAGCTAACCTCGTTAGAGAACTTTCAAATAGGCGCAATTTGAGATAACTATTGCCTGTGACTTTCCGCATTGAGTCGTAAACCTTGCGATATGCTCTAAAGTTAATTGATTATCCTCTCAAGAGAATAATATAAACTTAGGAACTTTGAGACCTCTTGGGAACTCCATGACATGGTCAACCCATTCTGGGTACGATTTACCATATGTCGACCACAAGTTAACTCGTGGCCTTGGTCTAAGATGTCTACAGCATTTCAGCAACCATGTCATGTACTGCCCTTAGATCGACATAGAAAGTTGCCTGTCGTGGCACCTGGCCAACAACTTGACGCCATGTCTCGTTCAGTGGTGCTTATTGCCTCTCAAACGTCCAAGCCATATATGGTACGTAATGCGATAGTGCTGCTTGATTTAGTCTATACAGGTTTGTTCCTATTATTCCATATGGATCTTGGACTCCTTGCTGCCCCCAAATTGAGTATGCTCCTACTTGTTGTGGGGCTAGCATGGACCCTGGCCAAACCCAAGATCGTTGCATGTTTGAGGCTACAACTGGTGGCTTGAGCCTAGTAGAATCCACGTTAGTTCTGGTAGCAAGGTATCTAAATGGCACACCAGGATTATGCTTAGTACGAAACCCATCCGTAGTGGTAGCTTGCAAACCACACATACTTGCCCTAACTTCATAGGCTTCGCTGCTTACGGTGGATTATCCTTAGGCCATGGTCGAACCAACTTTAATTAATTGGCTGCAACCCGAGGGTTTGGTTGTTGACTTCCACCAGTGCCATCAATGGATCGAGTCGAACTAAATATCTGTTAATGTCGTACCTTAGTTAGGTTATCAATGGGCGCATTACATCCATGACCTGTTAGCTGATGGCATGGCCGATATCATGGAAATGAGTCTTATTGTTGAGTTATGTGACCCTACTAAGGTTCTTCATCTATAAGGTTATCTGTTTAACGTGAGCAACGGCCTCGTGCGCTACATTGTTATTCTATTAAGAACAATGATTGTTTAAGGCTAATTTCTCCAACAAAGATGCTTGATTTTCCACCATTGTCTGAACTGCCCTGGAAATTTGTTCTAATGCATCAGTTAGAGGGGTTAGAGCATTCGTGATAATCTCGTTAAACTCTACCAACACCCTTACCGATGTTTTGTCTCTGATTTCAGCTACAGTGCTAGCAATTGCTCCTTTCATAGAAGTTAAGTTACCCTCCTGCAATCATGCCAGACTCTGGTCAGGTAACTTAGATCGTAATGACCCATCGTTATACGTCTGTATTCCTCAACGCCGGCTCGACGGGAATGGTGTGACAGCAACATGCTCTGTGTTCGAAAGATCAACCACGTTTACAGCTTCATTACACGTGGAAGGGATAACCCCTAGATAGATCCCTCTTTCTATGTCTATAGGTAATCCTTTGCTTCGAGCATTTCGACCCATATAAAAATCGGGTTTCACTGGGCGTGCCAAAATTATTTGCTTGGAAAAATCCTCACTAGGCCATACACCTAGGGCCACAGCCTTAGCCAGGTGCATCTGGAGTATGAAGGGTAAATCTTATAGTGACGTCTTCTCGGCCTGGGAGGCTCAGCAAATAATTTTACAATTATGGGTTCTTTATCCCCTGTCCCGAACTCCATCCGGGGACTTTGTAAAGAACAAGATATGGGTTGCTCAATTGTAACGAAAACCCAACTGGGAATCAAAGCAAGAACATTGAAATCGTAATGAATTCAAAGAGCTAGCTTTCATTACAACTACAGAAACAAACAAAAGTAAGACGAACCCTCAAACAATTGCATTGAATATGAAGTAAAGATTTACAAGATTATGCCATGAAGTTAATTACAATGAATTAGTCCTACCATAAACTTAATTACAACTTGGATAAAATGTAGAAGCCAAGCCATAAAGCTAATTGTAGCTAAAGTAGGAATGCCATAAACTTAATTACAGTAAAGCTATAAACTAAATTACAATAGAGAAGGAAAAATTTAGGTCATAAAGTTAATTATGACGGTGTTTTGAGATATGACTAAGCTAACATTACTAACTAAGACTGAGCTAAGAGCTAAACTAAGGATAGGACTGAGCTAAAAAGCTAAAGTATAGATATAAGATTAATGCATGATGGTTATGGAACCCCTTTCTTCTTGGTCTTAGCTAGCTTGTATAGGTGTTGCATCCAAAATTTTCATGCTTGGCTGATGACTCTGGTATCTTTTGGTTGGTTGAAGCTAACCAAGTTCCTTGCTCTACTTTTGTCCCTTTCGTTTCAGTGCTGCAAGTTACATCAGACTTGGTCTTCTTTATTTGAATTAAGCACATGCTTGCCATGCACCCATTTATTTCCTTCTGGCCGAAGCTGAGCATCGAAACCAAGCAAGTCGTGGTGTCGGCCCTTGGACTTCCATCGTCCTAAATCCTTCGACTGGTCTAGCTGATTGCTTGTTGATATGTTGGTTTTGTGTGTAGTTTTGCATTGTATTTCCATATTTAGTTAGAGGTGTTTTATTCTTATTGGATGGCCTTAGTATAGTATTTATATTATATTTGTGCATATAAGGATATAAGTGATCATTGTTGAGCTTACAAGGAAAATACTGCACTAAGTGTTTATTTCATATATTTTAGGAGAAGATTGGAACAATGCTTGGAGAATGAATGAAGATGATGATAGAATGATTAAGCTTGCAAAAGGGTTTTTAGGATGAGAAGAGCAAGGAAAATGAGTTTAGAGGCATGCAGACGAGTTTCGGAGCAATAAGGGATGATCAAAGCAAAATCAGTGACGATTGGAGCATAATGCAGCCCTTGCCAATCGTTTTAAGGTCTCTACCAGTCGACCGATTAGGGTGACCAGCAGAGGCAGAGAGTTCATTATGGATTTGATCACCCCCCTCCTCTGCTGGTCAATCGGTTAGGCCTTCTGGCAACACGTGCTATACAGCTTTTTAAACTCGTTTTTGGCCCATTATTTGAATAAAACACATAAACTATCACATACTCTTTCACCCTCTTTCACCAAACCCTAATTCCTCTTTCACCCACCTCACACATACTCACTCGAACACTGAAAGACTTTGAATCAAGCATCTAAGAGGTTCAAACATTTAGAAATTAAGGCTCAAGTCTTGGATTGCAAAGGCATGACTATGGATAAAAGGGTAGCTTTCCTATCTCTCTTTTATCCTAACTTAATCTATGTGTAACTAGAGCTATGTAGGGTGATTTACTCTTGTATTATGGATTGATTACTACTATATTGTACTAGGTACTTGATGTATTTATGTATATACACTTTGTTTTTATGGTTTTAATGGCTATTTTATATACATGTCTGTGTGTTTGTTGAAATGCCTCAATGGAGCGGTAAATATACATTGAAGCCTATTTTGCTATTAACCATTTCTAAATCATTGTATAAGTATGTCTATGTATTTATGTGATGATTCCATGGGGTGTGTTATGTATCCATGCATGTCTGTGTGTGTGATTGCATGTTTAATAGAAACAATAGCTTCTATTGCTTACATGTCGGGTGCTATTGCTTAAATTGGTGTAATCTAAGCATATCTACGTGTTCAGTAGTAGGGTATGTCAATAAATTCTCGAATGCCATGCCCTAGATATGTATACCTTGTGCCTTAATGTTAATTCTTGCTATTGTGATAGATGAACGATGGAGATTAATTAATGGCTAGCCTAGGTCGAGTTTCCTTTGGCTTTAAACCCAGCCAATATGTTTCAAGATAGATTAGTCAACCTTAGATGGACTAGGTCTTGGCTTTAAACCCCACCAACTATTTAGACGCTTAGGCTAGATCGATCTAAGTCACCTAAAACCCTAACTAGCTAACCCTAATTCCTAAGTCATAAAGGCCACATGCCGTTGCTTTAGGAGTGAATGCCTATGGACGAATTCGCACTGAGGCTTAGGGTATTAATTAGGGGGTTAATTAGAAGTCTAGATAAGACCAATCTAAGCAATCCATGAAGCTAGCAAGAACTTAGTAATCACCTATAAACAAGTCGTAATCACCCTGATTCCCCATTTTCAACGTTTGACTCCCCTTAGATCACTTGATTCCGCCGTCACACACACACAACCTTTTATTTTCTTGCACTTAGATTAGATTTACTTTTCTTGCACTCCATTTCATCCCAAAAACCCAAAAATATCAGTAGTTTAGACACCTAACACGTAGCTCTCTAGGGTACACATAGCTTAGAATACCACTTGCGCATTCCAAGTACAGAACAACTTCCTTCGCTCCGTCATCCTATCTTTCGACCATTAGGCCAACTGATTGCCGATTTTGGATGCAAACAAGTATTCATAAAAAAACAAGAGTTGTTTAGGGCCAACATGAACATGAGATAAGAACCTCAAATAATATCTAGAAAGATGCTATATGAGTTTTAGTCTCTTGATTTATACAAAAGTTGAAAACATCACGTTCACTGATCCATGAGTAAATCCAATAGCTCTTGCTAGGGAAGGTTCAAAATTATAAACTATCTATCTTGATGCAGTATTTTTCTAATTGAACTTTATCTTTTGCTTGCATAGTTTTTTCCATTCTAACTAGTCAGTTTTGTTCATTTAGGGGATTGTTGTCATTTGGGTTTAAACCAAATGATAAGTGAACATAAATCAAAAAAGTTATTAGTTGATTTTATTCCAAAATCATGGAAATTTTTTGATAAATGTATCCCTTCATGAGTGGTTGTGGCTAGTCAAGAGAGGTTTCATATCTTTCCAAACAGGCTCTAAAACTTTATAAATACCTGGGCCTTTTTAGCATTTTTGTGTGAACAAAAATATCTTTTGATGTTTCCATATGCATTAACAGAGAGAGAGAAAGAGAGTTATGCATTAATTGATTTGCCGTGTGTGAACAGTTTGGAGTACTACTACAATCAAAAGAAGATTGTAAACACTTGCCCTAGTAAACCATAAGCACCATAGCAAGGAAATAAAGTTTTAAGGAGGCTGGATCTGATCCAACCTCAGTCTTACTGCATTTTCCATTATTCTTAAATTTATTTTCAAAAAATCAAGAAAGTTTTCTTTTGAAGTTTATTCTATATTTTATTACACAAAAAATACACAAGTTATACACCAAATTTTTGAACAACTTGCTTGACTAGAAAGATGAAGCCATATTAGTGAAAAATTAACTTCTACCTAACTCTTTTCTTTATAGTGTAGATGTGTGTGAAAATCATACAACCCTCCAATAGGTAAGGAAAGGACAAATATATAAGAAGACAACTAGTTAATCTATCTATCTATATATATATATATATATATATAAGGAGCTCAAAGAAGGGTGCCACATCAGCTTCCATCTATTTGTCAAGTCATCATAAATTATATTTTTAATATTATTACATTATTATAAATCTATATATTATAGTGTTTAATTACATTTATGCACCACTTCCTAACCTCATCATTATAATAGAGTTATAAGATATTTAATTATATTTATGCACCACCTATATATTTCTTTTTAATGATTTTAAAGTAATAAAGTCTAAATAAATTCATTAATTTAATTAATTTATGCATCATATCCTAATTAACAAAAAAATGCACTAAAATTAATTTTTATAGATATTTAGAAATTAAAAAAAAAACACACAAAAACCTAAAAATAATAAAAAAAATCTAATCTATAAAAAAGTTAAACCTAAAGGAGCTCAAAAAATGGTGCCATATCAGCGCCCATCTATTTGCCAAGTCATCATGAATTCTATTTTTAATATTATTACATTATTATAAATCTATATATTATAGTTTTTAATTATATTTATGCACTACTTCTTAATCTCATCATTGCAATAGACTTACAAGATATTTAATTATAATTATGCACCACTTATATATATATATATATATATATATAAAATGAGTTTAAAGTGATAAAGTCCAAAAAACTCATTAATTTAATTAATTTATGAATAATATCCTAATTAAAAAAATAAAAATAAGAATAAAAAATAAAAATAAGAATACAAAATCACTAGAATTAATTTTTATAGATATTTAAAAATAAAAAAAAAACACAAAAACTTAAAAATAATAAAAAAATCACATTTATAAATATTTAAAAAATTTAAAATACACAGAACCTAAATAAGCCCATACAAAGCACGAGGTATAAAAGCACTAGTATATATTTATAGGAATATATAAGTTACTCCCATCAAATAAATTGTACTCTAATCAACTTTATTGGGTCTTTCATAGTCATTATTTTAGTTTAAGTGAATTACTAATAACTTAATGGGTCACACCACTTATATAAATTTCATGCGATTGTGTACAGGTTTAATGTGTTGTTACTTCATGGCCACTAGTGGAGCTTCATAGTGATCAAGGGTATATAAGATGCCCTTTGGCACTTTTTTAATAGAAAATACTATTTTTTTATTATTTTTAACAAAAAATACAAATTTGTAATTTATTATATCATGAAAAGCAAAAAAATTTAAGAAAGAACTAGAGAGAAAATAAAAGATAAAAGAGAAAAAGATGACAACCCAATAAATTATTGGTTGGTCAGTAATAGTAAAAAGATCTATGTTTAATATTCAACAATTTAACATATAAACTTATGCCGAAATCAATTATAAAATATAATTCTATTTACAAAGACTATAATTATTTTTTTTATTGTTTCTTATACATATCATTACTATGTTAATCATTTTTTATTTTTATAATGTAATTTTTTAATTTATATAAAATATTTATATATAAATATGCTACTGCTAAACAATGAGTCTAACTCCCCCTGTCCATGACATACTACATCATGTAAAAGGAAAATTGTGTAAGTACTTCTAAGATATTAAATCTTTCATTGACTCCATTGTCCAAGTGATTTTTTTTTTTTTTTGCTTAAGTAAGCAAGAGAACTTGTATTAATAAGCAAAATAGATACAAATATATACATCAGTTGCCTCTATAAAGACTTGAAGATTTATCCCGAAAAGTTAGCATCTAAGTTCCAATTTCTACACAATAGACTATTAAATACATTATCATTGAAGTTAGAAGATCTATCAATTTTGTATTTGATGTCAAAAACAATGTTGTCCAAGATAGTTTCCTCTAAATTAGCTACTTTTCAGTGTAATCGCAGATTCCTTTCTTTCCAAATGTAATACATTGCAGCACTGAAGAAATACATAAGGATGATAGCTTGAAGCGACTGATTTCAACAGGAAACTCTAAGCCAATTTGTGATGTGATTTCACGACTACAAGTCCTTTTGGATCTTGGCAAGACATAATCCACGTTTCCAAAATCTTCTTGCAAGGCCACATTCAAAAAAAATATGATCTCTTGTCTCCGCATGCTGCTAACAAAAGATACAAAAGACATCCCTTTGTGGGATGTTCTCTCAAAGATAGCACTACCAGAACTATTGCTTTCAACATCACTTGTTTGAATGAACAATTTGACATGAAATTTATATTATATGTGAAATTTAGAATGGTAAGTAATACTAATGGTCCTTTATCTTTGTAATGTTTTATAATTGTTTTCCTTATCTTTTATTTGTAATAAATTAGTCTAAAAAATAATGATTTGTGTCGCCTTTAGTTTAAAATCAATGGTTTCATTATAAAAACACATTAAGGCTCACGTGAATCACACATGAGTTACATGTGTCTTCTCTTTTTCAGGGGTAAATTATCCAAATGCACACTAAGCATCACAAATTTGGCCCCTTATCTTTACTATCTTTGACATTTAAGTCCTGATCTTTAAAAATGGACACTATAGTCCTTTATGTTTGTTATCTATGATGCCGTTAGTGCTTATGTCAAACATGGTCAAGTTTTTAATGATTATAACATGTGAAAAACACATGTTTCATTAAATTTCTAATTTTATATGACATGGATTGAACCAAAAATTTTTTTTACTGGTGTCAATATTAATTCTATAATTGTCCTTGGGGTCTCATATTTCACAAAATTTTGACTCATGAGATCATGGGGATTGGGATCATGGGATTTTTTAATGGGTCAAAGTTAGTTTTTCCTAAATATATATATATATATATATATATATATATACATACACACACAAAAAAGTGACACCACTATTGTATACGTAGGGTGGTCCCTGAATTAACATGGATAATTTTGTTACACATATTTCAAATTCAATTTTCTTAAAAGGACCTGATTCACTTTAAAATCTCTTATCATCATCTTCACACAAATGCCAAATACGTGACGCCTTTATTCTTTAAAATACTCATGTGATTGATGTTGTTCACCATCTTCCCCAGAGATTAAACCCATTCTTTAAAGTTCTTGTTAAGGTCAACGTTGTTCACAATCTTCCTCAAAGATCAAAGATAAGCTTTGAATCATTATGATGAGGGAGAGATTACAGACGAAAATTACCACAAGCTAGGCTACGCATATTAGTTACATGAAAAATAGCAATTAGGAACTAATATATTGTTTGCTTCTTAAACCTAAATCTGATGCGATCTAATGAGTAATTTACTATTTTCTTTTTATTTTTTATCATAAAAAACAGAAAGATTCATTAATAAAAAAAACATAAAGATCAACCCAACCCTAAAGGGGAGGCATTTCTGGAAATGATATGAACCCTAAACCCTATGCCAATTCATCTCATTTTTCTCTTCTGCCATCTCCTTTTTCTCATTTTTCTCCCTCTAGAGACTTTTCCTCTAGAGTCCTGACTCCCTCTTCCCTTAAAAGTTCTCTATCTCCTTCTCTTCTCTCCATGATGTTCCTTTATATTTGACCTCTTCCTCTTAGATGAATGTTTTCACTGAATCTGTTCCTTCCCAAGATGACTTTCCTCCTCTGCCCATTGCTCAGCCTTCTATTCTCCCTTACCCTCCTTCTTCTCTGCCTTCTATTGTTGGCCCTGTTCTTTCTTTCCTGCTCGCTGCTCCCTCTATTGCTGGCTTTTCGTCTCAGACTAATTGGTGTTGTTTTTGTTTTTTGGCAACAATGGTGGTAACGTTGAAGATAATCTTAAGCTCATCCATCATGCTCTAATTCACAAGCAGGGTAAGATTATTGCTAAACTCCCCAAATCAATTACTATTGCTGGCATCTCTTACTAGTAGACTAGCTTTGGTTGGGCAATTCTTAGAAGATGGTGGATACTCAGTGGGCTAAATTTGGCAAGCTGGAAATCAAAACTACTGAGAATGGCCTTCATATTTTTCACTTCCAGTTTGAAAGAGAAAGCAACCTTGTCATGGAGAGGATGTGGCATGTTAACAACAAGCTTTTTCTTCTCCATTGATGGGCTCCCAAGATACAATTCATGAATCTCAACTTGACAAATTTCCCATTTGGTTAAAACTGAAGAATACCCCTCTTGAATTCTGGAATTAGGAAGGTTTGAGTTACCTAGCTAGCACTATTGATACACTCCTACAGATGGACACAGTCACAGAAGATATATCTAGACTTTCTTTTGCTAAAGCGTGTGTAGAGATTGATGTCAATTGCCAATTTCTAGAAAGTGTCTGGCCTGATTTGATTGAGGATAATGATGAATCTGAGGAATTGGTTCAGATTGGTGTTGATTATCCTTAGAAGCACCAACAATGTCTCTATTGCGTTTTGTTTGGCCACTCTGCTTCTAATTGGGCTTTTAGGCCCGTTGTTGATCCAACCCCTGCCACCTCCTTAGCTCTACAAACCACTATAGCATAAACAAACCATACCCCCCCCCCCCCCCCACAAACACATCTAATGTCTGGCAAGAAGTGCCTTCTTCAAGGAAAAGGCATAATCCTTCGTCTTTCTCTGCTTCCCCAAAGATAACAACCATTCCTGAGACCAATTCTATCTCTGTTTCTAACTCTGTCAACCCCTTTGAAGCTCTTAAGTAGAATCTAATCTCAGTAATGATATTCGTACCCTAGACTAGGGAACTTCTATACTTCTATGCATTTATCTCTAATAGTAATCCCTCATCTCCGATTATTCCCCCGTCTAACGTTTCTACTACGCCCTCTTCCTCTCATGTTCCCTATAATTTCTCTTTTGCACGAACCTCTGTTCACTGATGAAAATTGTCTATTAGAATATTATAAGCCCCACAAACAAAGAGAATTCTATAGATATGTTAATAAATCAGGTTTTGACATTCTTGTTATCCTCGAAACTAAAGTCAAACACCACTCTCTTCATGCTATCATCAATTCTAAGTTTTATTCCTCTTTATCCCTTCACAATTATTCCTCTACCCCTGAGGGTAGAATCTAGATTTTTTGGAACCCCTCTACTATCTCTGTTACTTCTTTTTTCTCTTCTTCCCAGCCTATTTACTGTCACATCACCCCTTCTTTGCTTACCTCGTCTATGGTGAAACTCCCCTGCCTTAAGATCATCTCTGTAGAGCTATTTATCTAAGCTTTCTCCTATAGTTGGGATGACGCCTTGGTGTCTAATAGCAGATTTCAACAAAATTATCCATACATAAGACAGACTTCATTGTTCTTTCCTGCTGCAAAATGCTATTGATTTCAACTCTTGCATCTCCACTGCTATGCTTATTGAACATTGAAGTTTTGGTCACTTTTTTACTTGGATCAATAAAGCCTTTAACTCTTCTCTTAGAGCTAGTAGAATTGATTGCATTCTTGTTAATTCTGCTTGGTTAGGTAACTTTCTTTCTCTCTCTCTAACTATTGAAAATCCCTTTATCTCTTATCATAGTCCTCTTCTCTTTGACACTTCACTTCCGTATCCTCTAGAAAGAAACCTTTTAAGTTCTTTAATGCCCGGGCTGACCATCCACTTTTCTTGAAGTGGTGAAAAAGGACTGGGATTCTCCTGTTTCTGGTTCGTCTTTGTATCACCTCGTCCAAAAGCAAAAGATTCTGAAAGCTAAGTTAAAGCAGTTCAACGAGATGCATTTTAACAACTTCTTTTCTAAAATTAATGGCATTAAAAATCAACTTGCAAATATTCACTCCCACATTTTGGCTATTTCGACCACTGTTGACATGATTAACAACCAAAAATAGCTTTTACTTGACTTGGAGTTCTTTTCTAAAGTTGACAAAAGTTGTTTGCGTCAAAAAGCTAGAACAAATTGGCTCTTAAATAGAGATGCTAACCACCTTCTTCCATAAGGCTACTAAGTGTCGCATGCATAGCAACTCTCTCGGTAAACTTTTGGATGATGGTATTGCCTTATCTGATAGAGATATACACAGCTATATAGTCCAACATTTCTCTAATGTGCCAGGTCAGCCTAATACTGCTTGTGAAACTTTTTTGGCCGATGATATCTTTTCTATTACGAAGACATCTATCTCTGGTGATCTTTATTCTTCTCTTTGGCTCCAGTTACTGCTAAGGAAATTAGGGATACGATCTTTGCTATAAATGGCCATAAAAGCCTAGGCCCTAATAGCTTCAATGCTTTCTTTTACCAGAAGGCTTTGAGTATTATGGGTGTGGACTTTGCGAATGCCATACAGTCGTTCTTTAACTCTGGTCATTTACTCAAGGAAGTCAATGCAACTATCATTTCCCTGAAAAATCCTTCCTCTATTAATGATTTTCGGACCATTTCATGTTGTAACACCGTTTACAAATACATCGCCAAAATCCTTGCAAATAGAATTCGTCCATGATTTAGTGACATCATTTCTTTGAATCAATTTGCTTTTGTCTTGGGTAGGAGAATCTCTGAAAATGTCTTGGTTGAATAAGAGATTGTTAGAAGCTACGGTAGGAAATCCATTAGTCCACGTTGCTCTTTAAAGATTGACTTTTGGAAAGCCTTCGACTCCTTGAGATATGACTTTGTTATTACAGCGTTGCATGCTTACAACTTCCCTCCTCTTTTCATATCTTGGATTAAAGCATGCATCATTTCCCCTTATTTTTCAATTAATATCAATGGTAGTTTGGAAGGGTTCCTTCCTGGAGCTACGGATCTTAGGCAAGGGGACCCCATTTCCTCTTACCTCTTTGTTATATGTATAGATGTGCTCTCAAGACTGCTCAATTGAGCTTCCAGCTTGAAAAGTTACAATTTTCATCCTAAGTGCAAAAGGGTGTCCCTTAACAACCTTAGCTTTGTAGATGGCCTTCTAGTGTTCGCAAAGACTGATGTTTCTTCAATAAAAGCAATTCTTGATTGCTTGAAATTGTTTTACAAACTCCCTGTAAAAGTGAAGTTTTCTTCAGAAGTTATAGATCAACTCTTAAGGACTCAATCCTTGATATCCTTGGCTTTAAGGAAGGTATGCCTCTTGTTAGGTATCTTGGGATACCTCTTATCTGCAGCAGGCTTGGTAATTCTATTTACAAGACTCTTGTTGAGCATATTACTCAACATGTTAATCATTGAGCCAATATGAGTCTCGCTTATGCCAGGTATTCACAGCTTATCTAATCCATTTTGATCAACATTCACTCTTATGGGGTTGCTACCTTTGTTCTTCCAAAAGGTTTACTGAAAACTATTGAAAGTAAGCTTTCAAATTTTCTTTGGAAGGGGTCTCATAAAGTTTCTTGGGATTCTGTTACCAAACCAAAATCTAAAAGTGGTCTTGGTATCAAGAAACTGATTGACACTAATGTAGCATCTATCCTTAAGTTCTTTTGGACTTTTGTCAACAAGAAAGGATCTATTTGGTATCTTTGGGTTAGTCATAATCTTCTTAAAGGTAAATCCATCTGGGAAGTGCATATGCCTAGCAATCCTTCTTGGGCTTGGCATAAACTGCTTAATTTGAGGCCTTTTGCGAGATCTTTGTTAGACCACCAATTGGGTGATAGCTGTAATACCTCATTCTGGCATGAATTAGACCCTTTTTCCTCTCAATTTTATGGTCAAATTATGGAGGTTTCCGGAATCCCTTCCAATGCTACATGTGTTGATGTTGCCCACAATGACTATCACTCCTTCTTGCGATTGGACTCTATCATTAACAACTTGCGATAGAGATTTACCAATAGCAACTTGAAGAATGTTATCTGTTGGAGGCGAACATCAATGGCTCCTTTAATTTTAAACCTACTTGGAATCATCTAAGCATTAAGGGTCCTCTGTTTAATTGGCACAAGGCAATTTGGTTTAAGGGGAATGTCCCTAGATACAGCCTCATGACATGGCTTGCTATCTAAAATGGACTACCCACTGTTTATAGACTCTTATACTGGGGTATCTCCTCTTCTAGTCTTTATGTGCCTTGTGGTATTGCAGCTGAAATAAGGGAAGACCTGTTTTTTGATTGCTCCTTTAGCAAAAGGATTTGGTTGACAGGATTATCCTGCTTGCTCTTGTCTAACCCTTCTGTGGCTAGTTGGGACAATACTGTTTTTGGCTTTCTTTGTTGAAGTTTCACTCCAACCTTCAGTCTTGATGCTTCAAACTTTTCTTCACAGCTTTGATTTACTATATTTGGTATGTGAGAATAATACTGCTTTTCTCACGGAGGATAGCATTTTCCAAAAGATTAGAGATACCGTTTTTAGGAAAATTAGCTTTGGTTTTGTTTTTACAAACAATGCAATCAACAGGCTCATTTGTAGAAATTGGAGTTTTGACGAAGAGCTTATGATGTAATTAGTTTGGGGTTCTTGTAAGCCCCTACTTTTTGGTTCCCTTTTGTTGTAAATATTTTTGTTTTAATGAGAAGTCCTTTGCTTACTTAGCCAAAAAAAAAAAAAAAAAAAGGGCATTTGTAATTCAAGTACGATTCACATAACATTTAATGTGTTTTTTCTTAGCGGAAACTTAGGTTTGAACTGAGTGATACAAAATCATTGATGATTGAACTAATCTGTCACAAATGAAATATAAACAATAAAATTGTAAAACACAACAAACATAAATGACAATTAATGTTATTTACCCACTCAAGAAAGGATCGAGTTTGCTTATCATCGTTATGCCAATTGCCAAACTATCTAAGCTTGGATTTTCGTCGCCATCTGGTGGCTACATACATAGCACAGATTAAAAGACAAAGCATTCAAGTCAAATTCAGAAGCGTGACTTATTCATATTCAAGACATATCCCTTCACAGTTTATAAGGAAAATGAGAGATACCAATGATAGAATTTCTCTCAATTTTTGAATTCATTTATTGGTGAGGGAAAAAGAAATTAGCAGATTTTTTTTTATTAAAGTTCATTTTGTTTTCTCTTGGGTCTTTTGCTTATAGAGCTCTCGTGTTTAAGCCTAATTACACCGTTAGTCTCTAAATCATGAAATTATAATTGAGACCTCTTGTGTTTTTCCAAAACTTACACACTTGCCCCTCTGTTACTTTTTCTATTAATTCATAAACGGATTCTGGGAAATATCTATTTTGTTCTTATCTTATTTAATAAAATGTCTATTTTGTCTTTATTTTATCTAAAAAATTAAAAAATAAATAAATAAAGAGAAAAGGAAAATACCCACCAGCCACGCCCCAACCCCCAGCCCCGCCACCCCACCCTCATTCTACCCCTTCCCTACTATTCGCACCTCCATCCCCGTCGACATAGCCCTCACCACCACCACTACCACACAGATCTCCCAAATAATAAGAGCTAATTTGAAATTTGTTAACCACATGAACTAAGATATATGACTCTAAGAAATTTAATACAATAATAGTAAAAGAAAACTAAATTTTTAGGCCACTATAAGGAATGGATGAAATAGAGCAATTTTAACCCCCACCACTACCACACAGTCGTCACCACCCCCACCCCAACGATGCAGCAATTTTCTATGATATTTTTCCATTATGATGGCATTGTGTGTATGTGTGTGTGTATATATGTATATATACATATTTATGAAATTCGTAGTTTCTGGTGAGCAAGTTTTCTGTGATGCTTTTTCATTGTGATGGCATTGTTGACGGATGGCATGATGTAGAATGGTGGTGAACCAATCTGAAGCTGTTGCCTTGCTCCTCAAACACCTTTGCAAAATTTTGAAGTTGTAGGGATGACTTAATTTTTTTGTTTTTCTTTTCAATTATGTTTTGATTCATGGCCTTCAAAACTTTGCCAACAACATTATGTGCTTGTGTTTTGTGCGCTGAGATGGTGGTATGGGCTGCTAGAAGTATGGGTGGCGGTAGCCGTGGGGGATGGGGGTGGCTGGGATAGGGGGTTTGGTGTTGGGGTGGGGGGTGGTGATTTTAATTTTAATTTTTTTGAAATATGATGAATCAAAAAAAAAAAAAAAAACAGAAGTGTAAATTTTGGAAAAATACAGGGGTATATGTGTAATTAAGAGCAAAAAATTATGTCCATTTTTATTTTTAGCGCGCATTGGACACTCGTTGTCTAAATAGACGAAAATTGTGATAGAGAGTGTAATGAGACTTAAACACAGGAGTCTATAAACAAAAAAAAAACTAAAATGTTCCTCCATATCAAACAACAAAAAGATGTACATGAAAATATTATCTTAGTTACTTTTCATTTAAATTATTCTTTACTTGCTCTATAAATTGTTCAAGATCGGAGAATAGATTTTTATACCATCTACAATAATGCTCAAGATAACTTTTGGTGAAAAGTTTATCTCCTCTTATTTGAGTATAAAGTGAAAAATAGAAAATATCATTATAGAAAAAAAGAAAATATCGTTCATGTGCTTCTTTAATGTTATGATTATTTCCTCTACTTTGACATTAATCGATATGTAATCAAGTAATAATTCTCGAACACGCCTAGTCAAATCAAGTGGTCCAGTAAAGAGGAATTTGAAATAGAGGAGTTGGTGGTTCGTGAGGACGCCATGTGTGTTCACTAGCAAATCCGTAACCTTTTGGCCTTTGGCTTTCTGAACCACAATTTTATCAAAATAATTAGGTTTGAGCAAAGATTAGTGGTCTCTAATGGTCCACTAATAATGTCTTGTGTTGTTTTGCGAAATTTCGCAATCGATCAAATTAATAAAGTAGATAAAGGACTAGGGTCCCAGTCGGATTGGTTCTTGCAGATGAAAATATATTTTCTTCTTTAAAAAAAATACAACCTTTTGTGATAACTATTTAATTTAATTTTCAAGAAGGCCAAAATTTTTTAAAGAAAAGCCTAAATTTATTTTTTTTCTAAAAGCAAAAAAGTTTAACTTTTTAAAAAATATTTATAAAAATTATAGAAGTGGTTTTCTTTTTTTTCTTTTTTTTAAACAAAACCCATTCTAAACCATCTCCAAAAAGTAGTACTAATTCTAAAGTTTTACGCAATTAGTCAGCCTTAATGATGGCATTAGCTGAAAACATTGGTAGAATCTTCTGGGCCCACTATCATTTTCGCTCATTGCGTATATATGACGGTTAAAATCTAACCTCGACTCAAGTCCAGTCCATTTAGAGATTTTCTGAATTTGGTCCATTTAGAATGGTGCGTTCGATCCGTCTTAAACTCATATGGATTGAATTCTTAGATACTGAAAAGAAATTTAAAATCGAATTTACTAAAATTTTACTTTTAAACGTAAATTTAAGTATTTCTTGTAAAAATAGAGATACATGTGAATATTTATATTCTATAAAGTAGTATTAGGTTACAACCTAATTCCTATAATGTTGTAAAAGAAAATGCTTGAATAACAAGTCATCATATTCCAATATGACCTAATTTGTTGTAATTATACACGTCTATATGAATAGAAATTTGTCTCTCTTCTCTCATTCTTTTGTCTCCTTTTATTTTATTTTTTAATTTTATAACAAATATTTTAGAAAAAATACTTTTTAACCAAGAAAAAAAAATCCAAACATGCCCTTAATCAAACTAGGCGGATCTTGACACCGCAAATTGGTCACCAAAATATCGATGAATGTTATACTATTTATTATTATTTTTTCAAACAAATGAGTCTCCTTTATTAAATAAAACTTGTCATATCAAACTAATAAGATGCTATCTAAAAATTAAAATTTGAATGAATATAAGAAAACCCTGTTCACAAAAGCCCAAAATGGTTAACGGATTCTTGTAGGAGGGAGTTCTTTTTAAGGTATCATTGGGTTTCTCTTGGAATGAAAATGCTACTATTAGCTCAGCTAAAAAGAACACCCCATTTTTTATGTAAATTAATTGATTTCGACTATTGCAACCAATATTTATATATACTATAAAATAGTGTTTTAATCTTTTCGGTTCATGTTATATGTCGTTATATTGTACATTTTTTAACTCACAAAGAACTTTAATTCTTCTCCTTTTCTTTACGCAAAAAAATTTCCTAATTAATTTTATTCTACATATGTATTTCTTTCCTACTCTGTATTCTTTCATCTGATTGATTTTAATTTTTTCAGAATTATTTGATTTTACAAAAATGCTAAAATTATAATGAGTGCTTAAACCATACTAAAAAAACAAATTTTATAAAGTATATTTATATTTTATCTTTTTATATTAACAATGAATAATAAATACTCATTTTTTCATATATTGCACGGCTACCGTACTAGTTGCTTTCAATATCATAGTATAGCTACTAGACGTAACGTAACAACCACAAGTGAAAGATTCAAAGCGGTTACTGATGGTCTTCAGATAACGAGGGATGATTCTTTGACATTGAGGCCAGCATGAATGTCTTATTCTCTAAAGGGTAAATTTCACGTTATCTCCTATCATATGCGAAAGTATGATGTTACTCCTTTATATTTTTAAAACTTTATACCGTCCCCTCATATTTTTCTGAATTGATCACATTCTCTCTTTTCGTTAGTTAAATGTTAACACCGTTAAATATAAGTTTGAAATGACCATTTTACACCTAAAATAAAATAATGAGAGACATTATGTAGTTTTTGCAAATAAAAATGGTCCATCATTTAGTTTGCATCTCTCTCTCATATGATGTTACAAATATCTCTACATTTTTCCTTTTACCAGAAAAATATATGAAAATAAAGTTAATTGTCGATCTCTTTGGACTATGAAAATCTATTAATACAAAACTGCAAAAACTACACTGCTCTTCTTTTTTCTTTTCTTTTTTTTCCTGTTTTCTTTTAATTTTAGCAGAGAGGAAAGTAGTTTTTGGCAAAGATTGTCTAGCGGAAGCTCCCTACTAAGTCTTGTATTGCAATAGTTTTCGAAAAAGGAAAAAGAAGAAAAATCTAATACCGTTTCAAAAAAGACGAAGGGAATGGATCATTTGCTTAGAGTGAGAAGACAAAGAAACAAATCCCTTAGAAAGCACTACCAAACAGGATTATAATGATGGGTGAAAGCAATTCTTTGCTTGGTTTTGCATAACTTTGCAAGGCTTCAAAGGAGATTTGTTTGTAATTTTGATGGGTGTGAAAGTGAATATTATAGTGACTGAAAAAATGGATATATTAAGAGTAAGATGATGTTGATGAAGAAGAAGAAGATGATGATGAAGATGAAGATGATGAAGAAGATGAAGAAAAGAGATTTGCTTGTAATTTTGATGGGTGTGAAAGTGAAGATTATTATGACTTAAAAAATGGATTAGGTGAGTATATATACATACATACACATATTAAGGGTAAGATGATGTTGATGATGAAGATGATGTTGTAAAGGATATTTTCGTCCAAATAGAGGGCAAACTGGTTAAAAATATTAAACCAGTTGTGATTGCAGCGCATGTGGCTCAAATTTGACAGAAAAATGGACGGAGGGAGTTAACGTGATAAGTTTTGTTAAAACACAAGGGGACGATCTAAAGTTTTTGGAATACAAGATGGTAACATGATACTTTCGCATATCACAGGGGTAGTGAATTTTTCCCCTCCCTAAATCATGCAATTCATAGAATTCAACAAGCAATCTATATTTCATGACTTGATATTAATATTTGTAGCAATTTCTTCTTCTACATTTGATAATATGATAGTAGAATACACGTTTTTATAATTTTGTAAAAAGATCACTAGTTTGTTGGGAGACTTTTTTTTCCCCTTCTGTGGAGGTTACTCCAAATTAATTAAAATTAGTTGTTGAGAGGTTATCCCTCTCAAGTCTTCACCAGGCACAAGTTTCAATTGGTCTGGAGATTCATTGATACGGTTACTTCCAAGCGACAAGTACAACTCATAATTTGCAACCCAATCAAGACTCTTTTTTGTTGGGAGACTTCGTACTTCTTTTTTTTAATATATGTAAATAAACTTTATGAGTTGGCCCTAGATTACCTAATCCATATTTTGAAACCTTGTTAACTTTGATAATCCAAGAAGCATCTTCGTTTTTCTTCCCATAATTATTGGCTTGGCCTTTTCTTTTCTTTTCTTTTCTTTTTCGGTTTTCTAAAACACCCTTCACCCAATATAAAGTGTAAGATTCATTGGCATAGGGGACAACTCAAGATCTCAATTTTCTAATATTCGATCTTATCACAAAGTGAACAAGATTACCTAGTCGAGTTTTATCATTGGGGGAATCCGAATTCTGCTCTTTGGTTGCTTAACGGACCTTCCCTCTTTACAAATGATTGGCAATTGTTGGGTAGTTCAAACATGGTCAAATAATAGTCTCCTGCTCTTCATGTAGGGGTGCATACGGATCCGTTAAATCGACTAAATCAATCCAAACCAATCGAAAAGGTAGGTTGGTAGGTTGGTTTGATTATTTTACATTGTTAAAAGTTAACTGGTTACTTTCAAATGAAAATTAACTGGTTTGGTTTAATTTGAAGTAGATATCCAAACCAAACCAAATCAAACCGAACTATTTTAATCCCTAATTTTATGTATATATTGATTCCAAATTTTATGTATTTTAAGAGTCCAAACCTTAACCTTAAAACTACATTTTCAAACTTTAACCACCAAGCTATAACTAGACTTGTGTTTTGTTTTAATGGTAAAATCTTATGACATTATATTTGTAATATGAATAGTAAATTAATTTTTTAATATAATTTTGCTATGAAATTTGAGTTGAATTTTTTGAGAAAACCGAAAACCATGTGTTGGTTTGGTTTGGTTATAAACATGATAAGGAAACCAATTGGTTTCTTTCAAATGTAAACCAACTAGTTTTGTTAATTCTTGATTTATATAAATTCAAAGGGTGTTTAGCTTTGCCTTTTCTAAACTGCTTATAAGCATTTGATACTTAAAAATAAGTTTTGATATTTATAAGCAAATAACAAATAAGCATCGAAGTATTTCGACAAAATGTACTTATAAGCTGTTAATACGTTTGGTAAATTTATGCTTGTAGACAGCAATATTTGTTAAAATGACTACAAAAGGCCTTTCATTAATTAAGACATAATTTTTCTGTGTTTTTAACGAGTATACATGTAATTTTATTTTGTTAATTTTCATTGTTTATAAACAGCAAAAAAAAAATATTGGGGTGGTTCTTTTTTTTTTCCCTTTTTTTTGCTCACATACTACTTTATTTGTTTATAAGCATAGTTTGCCAAACAAATAAATTTTATTTGTTCGCTTATAAGCAAATTTGAATAACTTATAAGCATTGCAAAACACCCTCTAAAACGATATGTATGTTTAAAGAATTAATTGGAATTAATTCTTAACACCCAACACATACTACTTATGAAGACATAAATTGTCTTATAACACTTTGAATTTAATAATATAAACTATTCAAATCAGTTTACTAATTTATAATGACTAAACTTTTTCCATAATATTATGTTACCAATCATGATAGAATTCGAATCTCACTTATCTAAAATTCTCCTACCTGCGATTCTCTTCTAAGGGTTGAGCTTCTAAAATTCTCCTACGTGCCCAAGTACGGTTGAGCTTCTAAAACAACCCCAATTTCCTACCTACTCTAAACGTAAATCGTATTAAGTGTAGTTAGCATCTAAAATGTGCTTAATTAAGTGAATATTTTGGTCAATAATTAAGGGTAGGGGTATTTGAGCCTTTTGCTTTAGTACTAAGGGCTTGATTTTACTAAAAAAATATATATTTTTTAATTTTTGAAAAAAGAACGTGATTTTTTAAAGTTAAAATTTTATTTTTGGAAAAAAAAAACTTAGAGCCCATTTGGCTTTGCTTATTTTTAAGTGCTTGTAAACAAGTGCTGCTTATAAGTAAAAAATTACTTTTTTTAGTGAAAAATAAATAGAGATGTGTTTGGATAATATGTGCTTATAAACTGCTGACATGTTTGGCAAATAAGTACTTATAAGTAATAATATTAGTTAAAATGACTAAAAAGGAATGTAAATAATTAATGTGACACAAACTAGGGTGAGGGTTATTATTGTAATATGTTTTTCAAGAGTGAGAACAAAAATGTCTTTGTAATGAGTTTGACTAATTGGTTTATAAGCAGAAAAATTTTAAGTAGCTCCATGTTACTTTTTTTTTACTTGCTTATAAGCATGCTAATCTAGCTTATAAGAACTTTTGCCAAACATGTAAAAAATTGTTTTTGGCTTATAAGCAACGCGAAACGGGCTCTTAAAATTAATTTTAAAGAATTTTAAAGTTTAAAAAATTTATTTAAATATTAATTGGAAAAACCTTTATGAAAAAAGTATCTATAGAAAAAGATAAACCCAAGCATGTTCAAACTTACAACAATGTTACATGTTATTCATGAGATACCACGCGAAAGTTAACGAGACGAGCATATTACAAAATTACAAGGTTTGTCTCACATTACAATGCGATTCGCGGCAGCACGAGGTAAACGAGGTGGCGTGAAAGGTCAACAGAGAAGTTTTATTAACACAAAAACACATAACCCCCCATTTGTTTTTTTGTTTAATAAATAGTAACTAATTTATTCCGTACGAAACGACAACGTGCAAGTGCTGCCTTATACTACGTCGCAGGTTAACACGTGGAAATACCATATCTGTCGCGGGTGTTATATAATTTTTTATTTCATATTTTATGTAATTTGAAATAATTACATGTTAAAAATAAATTAGTTTTACGAAAAATGCATTAGTATATTAACGATGTATAAAGAATAAAAATGATAATGTTAAAAAATTTTAGGTAATATTAATTTTTAAATTAATTTGTCATTGATAAGAGAAATTAAATTTATTGAATAAATTTTTATCGATTTGTTAAAACACTTATATGTTAAAAATAAATTAGTTTTACATAAGATATGTTAATCTATTGAAGATATATCTATTCTAATCTAAATATTTATAAAATGTAGAATGAAAATGATCAAGATTGAAAAGTAATGTTTAATTTTTCAATCAATTTGTTATTGTTAAGAAAAAGCTAAACTTATTGAATAAAATTTGATTGATTATCAACTATTAAATAAAATGATGTTAACTATTAAAAGGATAAAGAAAGTATAAACAAAATTGGAAAAACAATGCGTTGTTATATTATATTTTATTACACAATTATTGCACTAGAAAAATAAAAATTACCCATTCTAACATTAGAAAAAGGAAATTGAACTTTAATTTTTTTTAAAAAGAATTCTTCAATCATTATATATATATACATATATATATTATATATATATATGTATATATATATGATGCCCATTCTCAAGAAAAAAAAAAAAAAAAGAAGAGAGAAAAAACAATAATGAGGTGGGGGGTGACCCTTGGCAACGGATAAGGACCCTTCTTCAATTTGCATTTTGTGGGACAAGTAATGGATTGTCTTTTCCATTCGAGGCCACTAGATTTGACGATTACCACCACGCGGAGAATAGTTGTAACCACCAAAGCCATGAAATATCATGCATCTTGATTGGACTCGTACATGTATGGACATGTGTAAGGGTGTATTCATCTCCCTCATCCTTCTTTTTCCATATCCTTTTTAAGTCTAAGGCAAATGCATCAAAACGGCTATAAATCTTCTTCTTCTTCTTTTTTTGGGTCATTTTGAACAGGGTAAATTAGTCTATCAGTCCTTTATTTTTTTAATAAAACAACACTTTGGTCATTTATCTTTCCAATTAAACCTTTTAATCTTTTAGTTTTAACTCCATTGTCGCTAATAGTTTACTTTTGAATTTTTGTCCAAGTTTAGCCAATACCTTCACAAGCTAATGCCATTGCATGTGCACGTCATTTGAAACATAAGTGGCAAAAAAAAATTAAAAAATGGACTGGCAACGACAACGGAATTAAAACTAAAAGCTAAAAGGTTCAATTAAAAAAATAAAGGACCAACATGTCATTTTGTTAAAATATAAAGGACTATAAGGGTAATTTATCCTTTTGAACTCTTGAGGAGAAAGAGAAGAGATGAGAGAGAGTGTGATGTCAAGTGAAGTGATATAAAAAGAGAGGGAGGAAAAAGAAGAGAGTCATTAAAAGCAAAATTCTAAGACTAGTTAGACATTATAAAATTAATTTCTAATATTATTATATTTCTAGTGAATAGCTAAATATAACCTAAGAGGTGAGTCAATTAGGTTATATGAATTTTTTCGATTAACTCAAAAGTTTCTTTCAATATTTATTCTTTTAAACAATAATACAAATAGATAAAGTGCGTATATATAAAGAGCATAGGGAGAGAAAAGATTAAACACCAAATTTATAATGATTCGGCTCCCAAAAACTTAGTCTATTATCTATAGTTTCCTAGTTCGGATTTCAATCTTATACTAGAATTCAAGTGCTTTTTCCAAAAGTAAATGAAGCACAAGAAAAACCAACTCATGTAAAGCTTTGCTTTACACAAAGCAACATTAAGTATACCTTGTATACTTAAAACAAAAAAAAAAAAAAAAAAAAAGAAACCTACTATCTTTTTCACTAGAACACCTTCCTATGCTCACATGAAACAAGCAATACCCCTAAAGACAATACGTCTTCATCCTTGAGCAACCAAAATTTTTTCAATTCTTCAAAATAAAAGTCTTATAAACTTCATTGTGTTGAGCTCGGTTTACTCTTCAATTGATCAACTAAGGAACACTAGCATCTTTCCTTACTATACACCCATAAAAAAATACATTATTTTAAGCTTAAAAGTTTATGCAATATTGCTATCAATCATCGTCAAAGCATACAAAGCATAAAGCTAATACATTTTTTAAAGGAAATATGTAATTTTAAGACATAAATGTATGAGCTGTGTAGTATATTGGAATGACTTAGATTTAATGGTTTAAACTTCAAATCCTATAATAAAGGCCTTAAGGAAGAAAGGCTTTTTATGCCCGTTAATCAATGGTATAAGTCTTTTCTTTTTTAACTTACATAGTGTTTTTTTCTTTTAAATCTTACATGGCATTTTTCATTCACATCTTAATTATTTTTTTCCTTACATGACATTGCAACTCTTGCATTGCACACAGCTGCACACACACAAGTCTATAACTTCTAAGCTATCACTTGTACGCCCCAAAAAGAAAAAGAAGGAAAAACTCCTATCTCTGGCATGACCTAAAATTGAGAAACCCTAACTCAAATTGAAAATAAAAAATTACTTAATGTACTCCCAAAATGCCATAACCTTCTTCCCTTATTTTGAAGTTAACTCATCTTTACCATGACCTTAAATTATCTTTGGTTTTTAGATTTTGTGAATCAAGAACCCCACTCTCAAACTGCAATAAGAAAATCAAACTTCAAACGATACAAAGTTTTAGATTTCTACTCCTAGAAATTGATTGCCTTGAAGATTTTCAAATATGATTTATATATGTGCAGATATACATGATAGCTTAGAATTTATAAATTTGTGTGTATATATGCCAATATAGGAGTTAAAATGCGATGTAAGATTTAAATTAAAAAATTGCAATTCGAGCACAAAATTAGCATGGTACTTACCTAACAGTATGTAAAAATTGCTTCTTTTCATAAATTTGAACCATTCTTTTAAAGATTTTAGAGTTTAGGTCTTTATATTCATATTTCATCAAATCTGGATTTATTACCTTTTTCCTATCTTTGTCCTTAAAATTTAAAAGTAACAAATTGGTCTCATATATTTGATATGGCACCACATTAGTTGTTATCAAATATAAATATAACTTAAAACAGAAGCAAACTTTTATGAACCAAAACTTGTTCTTTTGGTCTTTTAGCGGTAGACTACTAAAAACTATCAAAAAATTTCATAGAACAAAACCTTTTGTATTAATGCTTTCTCTTTATAAAGTGAATATGGATAATAAAATTGCTAGATGCTAATAGAGCTATGGGGTCTATATAGAAGATGGGATATGTAGAGAGTTATATATTTTCGTCTCAAAGGACATAACTCTTGAGATAAAGTACCTTTTAAAGAAAAGATATAACTTTTGTGGAAGAAGTATATGAGTATACCTATTGATGAAATAATGTGATTGCATATTTTTCCGATATTAGTGTCTAACATTTTTATTATTTAGTTCACTTCATTTTTATTATTTAGTTCACTAGTTTCTACTTATCCTTTTTACTTTTAATTGTTTAGATTGCTAGTGTACACCTTTGTTCAACTAAGAAGTCCCAAATATGCAGGTTTTGGTGCTCAATTTGTTTGAATTAAGGACATATAACATATAGAATATGAATTTTGAAATCTGTAATTTGACATCCATTGTAAATTTTGAACCACGATCACACTTGCCAAGTTAAACTTATATTATCTAGGAGTGAGCACAATTCGATTATTATCAAAACTTGAATTTTGTCATTTCACTTTCAGTTTGTAAAACTCATTTAGTACGATTTTTAATTTTGGTTTCAATTGGAAGTCATTGACGAAATTTAAAAAAATTCGGATTTCAATAAAAGACTGAAATAATCTTTCTTTCTCCTTCTAACTTTTTTTTTTGGCCAGAATTTCTCCTTCTAACAAAAACATGAATTATAAGTTGTTTGAAACTCAATTATTCCGTTATCCATGTTATTTAGTTCGGAATATCCATATTATTTAGGAATTCAGTTAAAATTCAAATCGCATTATAACAAAATAATTACTCTAGATAACACTAACCAACCCATTCCAAATTCAGAATGATAGGCAATGATGTATTGTGTATACATGTATACATGCCATGTCATGAAATCACCATAACTCTACAATGATGCATCTATAGTACAAAAATACAAAATAAATCAATAATCAAAAAGGACAAAAACAAAAAAACAGAAAAAGATATAAAAAAAAAAAGAAAAAACAGAAGAAAAAGAAAAGGAGTATACAAAAGCTCACAATATATGAAGAAATTGTTGTCCAGAAAAGCTCCAAAAACTTACGTTGGCCTCAAACGGACGATCCGAAGAACACACCTCTCTCCTCTCCTCTCTCTCTCTCTCTCACACACACACACACTAACTTTGCCTTTCTAAAACCACTGTGCCTCCCCAAATACACGCACATACATATATAAATCTTTTTCTCTCTCTACACATCTTCATTAGAATATAAAAAAGTATAATAAATCTTCTGCTGCATACCTTTTTTCTTCTTTGTTGTTGTGGGCACACGACTTAAAGGTAAAACATAAATTTTTTTCCAGAAATGTACTAAGATATAATTAGAACATTGACAAATGTACTGAGTTTCCATTTTGATCGATCAAATATTACAAAACTTTAAGATTTTTGTTTTTGGGTTTTTTGTTTTCTTACAGAAAAAAAGGGGAAATTAAGGGAAAAGTTAAAAGTTTTTTTTGGTTTGCTTGGACTGGCATGGCGGTAATTGAAAATGGTGGAGTTGCCGGAATGGACTCTTCTAATAATAATCGGGCAGACTCAAATTCGCAAAACGCCGCGGCCGGGTTGGCGGCTGCCGTCGCCGATCATCAGTCAACAAAGGTGAATCAAAAACCCTTTTACTGTAGTCAACCAAATGCACCGATCAAAATATAGTCTTTACTAAAAGGGGCATCCTTGAGTGGTTCTGTGGAAGAAGAATTGGTCAGACTCATTTTCTGGACTATTTTTTTTTCTTCTTTGACTAAAAACGTTATGTTATTATTATTATTATTTTTGGTTAAAGATGTTATTTATTAATTATTATTTTTGGTTGAAGATGTTATTTATTAATCATTATTATGATTAACAAAGAGTGGTTTGGTGCATGATACTCTAAGTCTATTTGATAGAAAAATAGTAGTATCATTTTTTTTGTTTTAACTAATAATAGTCAATATCAACAGCAGCAACAGAAGATAAATTCACAGATGGGTGAAATTCAGCTGGAGCAGCACAGCATCAGCGGAAATGGAGCGCATCAGAAAACGGGCTTAAACCAAAACGACGATCATCATAATCGCGATGATGCCGCGGAAGGGTTTAAGAAAGAAATGAGGGATTTGGCGGAAATACTCTCGAAACTGAACCCTATGGCTGAGGAATTCGTACCCGCCGCCAATACCAACCATGGACTGGTCCCGGCGGTGATGTCGCCCGGTGGAGGGCATTTTGGGTATAATGCTAACAACTTTTTGATGCATGCTAATGCTGGACTTGTCAATGGAAATTCAAATAGAAAGGTATATTTGTCTGATCATTACTTTGTTTTAGTATATCAGCTTGTTATGTGAAGCTTCTGGTGTATTCCGGGTTTGGGAAAAGGTTGGATTCACTATGAGTGTATCATATGCATCACCCCCTGGCATTTTGTACAGGCTCCATCATGATTATGCTTGGTTAAATTTATTTGGAAGAAGGTTTGGAATTTCTTTTTAATTTTTTTGGTCATTGATTTTTTGGTCTTTTCGAGGCTAAACCTTAGCATTTCAGATGGAACTTTAGTAAATTAGAGCTCCTTTGAATTAATGACTTTGTTGTTATTGGTCCTTTTGTTAATCTTTAAGGTGAATCCATTTGTTAAGATTGTTGTGTTTTGACAAAACGGAATATTGGGTTGCTATAGCATGTTTGATAGATTTACTTGAAGGAGGAAAATATGGAAAGTTTTTAAATATTTTGGGGTCATTAATTGTTCAACATTTTCTAGCTTCACCGCTAGCTTTTCAGGTGGAATTTTACTAAATAAGAACTGTTTTTGACATTTTGAGTTGGTAATTTATTGGTAATGCTGTTAATCTTTGAGACAAAGCTATTTCATTAGACTATTATTTTCTGATAAAATGAACCTGAAAGTTACCATTTTCGAGGTTATTGTCATTTTAGGTCATTTTTAAGCAATCAAATATGCCTGGGATTTTCTGTCCGTCTCCTTGCTTTTCATTTTGCTTTATTATCTAATTGGATGCATTGATTATTTTGCTTCTGGTGGTGGTTTTCGTGCAGAAGAAGAATGGATATGGTCAAGGAAAGAGAAGGATGAACAGTCGAACTAGCATGGCACAGAGAGAAGAGGTGATTAGGAGGACAGTGTATGTGTCTGACATTGATCAGCAGGTAAAAGGTTACTCTTTCTTTACGACTTCTCGATTTCTCTTCACCTGCTGCGTTGATTATGTCATGCTTCCCTGAATGTTTCCTCTTTGTGTCTTACTATGTATATAGGTTACTGAAGAGCAACTTGCTGCACTTTTCCTCAGCTGTGGACAGGTAATGTATTTAACCACGTGGTGGTATGATAGGTTGCTTTCCATATTCTGATAAAGTCATTGGGAATGGTTATTCTTGATATTAACACCTTTTCTTTTTTGTGTTATCATGCTGAAGGTCGTGGATTGTCGCATTTGTGGTGATCCTAATTCGGTGCTTCGTTTTGCCTTTGTTGAGTTTACAGATGAGGGTATGATCACTTCCAATTGATCTATTTTATAGCTTGGTATAAATGGTTGCTGAATGCATTGCATGATCTCCAATTTTATTTCAGAAGGTGCAAGGAATGCCTTGAGTCTGGCAGGAACTATGCTTGGATATTATCCAGTGAGGGTGCTGCCTTCCAAAACTGCAATCGCTCCAGTTAATCCAACATTTTTGCCACGGGTGAGAAATTATCTATTTGAAGTCTGGTTATGCATATAACACCGTCTTTCATGTATCTGGGGTCATGCTGATTTAGAACTTTCTTTCGCAATTGTCTGTGGTCGATTAGTCTGAAGATGAAAGGGAGATGTGTGCAAGAACCATATATTGCACAAATATTGATAAGCAGGTTGGTTCCCTCTATCCCTTGTTCATGCGGTTAAGAAACAGTTTATGGGGATGTTGGTTTACATTTATATGTTACTTGGTGCAGGTTACTCAAGCTGACGTCAAACTCTTCTTTGAATCCTTTTGTGGAGAGGTTTGTAGCAACCTAATGGATCTGAAAGTGCCACTTGTTTGGATTGATTATGTGTAATAAAATGTCTTCTCTTGTGTAGGTTCACCGCCTGCGTTTACTTGGAGACTATCATCATTCAACTCGTATAGCTTTTGTTGAGTTTGTAATGGTAACTACCTTATACTTCCCTGTCACATTATTTTTCGATGTGTTTCTAGTCTGTGAATGGAACTGTTTATTATTCTAATCCAATTTTATCTTTAATATTCCAGAACTTGCTTTTAGTTTCCTGTTTGGTTCAGTTATATGGGTTGTTAAATGCCCAAGATTGTCATCCTGAATTGTCTAATTTTATACAGCTTCCATTGGTCTAACTCTATGTAGTTGTCTGTTTCTGGTCTCTGGTGTTCATAGACATGCCATACTCTCCAGTTGGTATTCTTATCCTCAACCTCCAAGCTGAAGAAATAATGAACTAGGCTGATATTCTTTATAGTTGATGACCTTATTGTGTTAACTTTTTTCCCTACAATCATGCGTGCTGGCATAAGTTAGTATTATTTTTTTGACTTTCTTTCTATCTGCTTAAGGAAACTTGTGCATTAATTAGGCATCCATTGAACCATTGGTGCAATTTGCCTGTAGAAGATAACAGGGATTCTTTATGTAATTCCAGTCTCTTTATTTGTTCTTGAAAAGCTAGATATTCTATACATGATGATATTTAAATACATTTTAGTTGGATTTAGGGGATATGAATTTTGAGTATCTATCTACCTTTATCGCAGTCGAGTTACATAAAGGATGAGTTCTGTTTTCACCATTAATGTGCTGGCCTACTCATCTAATGTGTTGATTAAGCCAAGACAGAACTACCCTTCTGAATACTCAATAGGAAAAGGAAAAAAAAGAGAACAGAAAAATGCAGAATGTGGTTCGTGACTTGACCAACCACAAATTCAGTTCTTTTACTTGGGATACTTGAATATCTCCACTTTCTGTGCTTGGATTTTGTGTAGAACTCTTTCTTGTGGCCATACTCATCCTTGAATCTCTGTTTCGCTGCAGCTAGTAACAGTTCTGAATGCTTCTCTGCCATCCACTTTCTACCCTCTTTATCTTTCTTAATTGTAGTGCTTATTGTTGCTTCACTTTTGTGTACCTTTTCACACAGCCATGACTGTTTCTACTTTGTCTGAATTCATCATAAAAGCATGACTTCCTTTATTCGTTCATATGATTCTCAAAAGTGGAATAATAACTCGAGCATGAAATCCTTTATTTTAGTCATCCTTGTGAATATGTTGTTTGATCTCTAATTTATTTCTCGAATCTTATATAGGTTTTGTTCTACTTATGGAATAGCATCATTACAATACATCATTGCTCTAGTCTTGATCTAGGCATGTTTATATTGATATTTAAACTATCTTTCATTTATTCCATTCAATTACGAGCATGGTCATGTTTTCTTTCTCTATTGTGAATTATTGCCATTAGCTGTAATCATTTTCATCTTTTAGCATATTTAAAACTACTATATATAGCATAGCTAGTCAGCTTCACAAAGCAAAGGAAATCAGATACAAAAATAGAAAAGAAAAGATCATGTTTACTTGAGGTAAGAGAACTGAATCAAGGGGTTGCCATGTGTACAAGACTCTAGAGTGAAAGAGAAGTCCTCATTTCTGTACTAGGGATAGCATCTTCAAGAGTTTCTCTAGATTTCAGTGTAATCATGGTGAATCATGCTAACTTTGGTAACTGTAAGGGAAATGTGCTGGACTTCATCATCTAAGATGAATTACCAAATAACTTGATCTATTATATGCCTTTTCGAGTATCATATTAGACCAACCTCTCATGATTGCCAAGAGGGAAATATTACTTTTACCGAAGAGGACAGGCATCAAAATTTTTAGGTCTAGCTATTGGTCGCGATAGTTGAAAGTTTAAAATGTTTTTGTGTATGTCTGTGTATTATTCTCATGTACCCAAAAACTTATTGACCGCTGTTGTTCTTTGTTGTTTTGCAACTCCTGTCCAATTTTAAATCAATTTGGTAAGTATCATCTGAAAATAGGCTTCTGTTTTCTGGGCTGTTGACATAATCACCTTGCCGTGTAGGAGTCCATGGTCGAGTGGAGAAAACTTGGCTGCATTATCGTGATTTTTCTGTTAATTGTCTTTGCCTCTATGTGAACTTATTGATATTTGTAGTTTATATATTTTGATCATCTATGGTCTATTGGTATGCTGCCCCAAGTTGTCTGCGTCCAGTCCTTAATAATGATGAATATCTGCTTTGAGCCAAAAGAGTTGTATTGTAACGGTAAACTCTTGCAGGCTGAGAGTGCAATTGCCGCTTTGAATTGCAGCGGTGCAGTCCTTGGATCGCTCCCCATAAGGTTTGTCCTAAAGTCTGGTGTTTTTTTGTTCACTCTTGATTTTGTAAACTACCGTCAGTCTCTAAATAATGCATCCATACAGGGTAAGCCCATCGAAGACTCCTGTTCGGCCTCGTGCTCCACGTTCATCAATGCAGTGATGCACCAAGTATATCTGTGGAATTTCCACAGATTATCTTCTTATGAACATACTCTCGTATACATACATAGATACAAATGTCTAATGGTATTTTGCGGCCGTCATGTTTTAGCTCCGTCCATGCCGGCCTTTAATTATCTGTGGTAGAGTCTATCAGTGTCCGTTTACTTGTAGAGTTGGACAGTAGTTTCAGGCTCTTATTTAGCTTAATTTATGCTGCACAATGTTCTGAATTTCATGGGCAGTCCCTATACTGATTCTGTTAAATTGTTTCTAACATGTGACCATTCTTGATAGACATCTTCTCAGGTATGTTGCTGGTGGTGCAGCATTTTGGATTCTCTACTTTGGTCATTATCATTTTCATCTCTAGCGTGATAGTAGGCTGTGTGCTAGTGGGATGATGCTTCTGTGGTTTATGTGGACTTAAGCTTGTTTGGATTGGTCTTTTTTTTTTTTAAGAAAAAGTATTTTTTTTTTAAATTTTTTTATAGTAATTATTTAGCTTGACTTCAAAAAAGTCAGAACAATGAAAATAATCTCAAATATTTTTATTTTCAAAAGTTAGAATATTTTTGCTTCTTAAAAAAGTATTTTTTACAAAAGTTATTAAAAAAAGTTTTTGAAGAAAAGCCAATTGAAACGGGCCTTTATTATCCTGTGAGATTAGAATGAATTCAATGTTTTGGATAAAGTATCTTTTTATAGTTTATGCTTTAGGGCCTGTATGTATTGGATTTTTTTTTTTCCTTATAAAAAGGTACTTTTTGGAAAAAATATTTTAAAAAAAAATCAATTCAAATGTGTCTTTTTGCTTATCAGTAGTGAAATTATTCACCTGCTAGTTTCCGCTGTGTAACTGTTAAGTACAAGTATTTTAACGTCGGGAATTCAATAATAGTAACGTTGTTTAGATTGTTTCATCGTTAACTACACATGACATCATTGTTAAATTTTCCTGTAATGTTATAATATAATGTCATAATATTAGGAAAAATTTTAAAATCAAAATTTGAAGCGTAGACTGTCCTTGCGTTCTGGTCGTCTTATACGTAGAGTAGGAGGTGTAGCAGCGTACATACGCATGCACGTGCAAGTTATATAGAACCCATCATTGGACCAACCTCAAAGGGGGCTAGGTGTTGACTAAACTGCGTAAACGTTGGCATGCCATCTTTGACTTCTTTGACTTCCTCGTTTGCTTAGCTGCAAAAAGGAGAGAGATTTACTTCTCAGGGACTGTTTGGACTGTCAGTCCAATATTTAACTTTGTTTAGAAGTCAAAATCATCAATTTCTTGAAAAAATACTTTTTTTTCAGTTGTTTAAAAAAAAATATTTAAAAAAAATCAATTCAAATAAGCCCTTAGAAAAAGCATGTAAGGGTTGTATCTTCATAATTTTACAAGCTCAAGATAACAGAAAAAGCAGAGGTGGGATCTAATGTAAGGGTTTGATGATGGTGAATCCGATATTATTATATGTCATTCATAACAAATTGAATTAGAGGGAGGCGTGGACTACGGGGCAATCATACACCAAGATGGTGTAAGATTACGGAATTTAGAGGGTGTTTGATAGTGTTTATTTTGTGTGCATATAAGTATTTTTTTAAAAAGATTAGTGCTGTATATTTTAAATGTTTATAAATATTTAAATAAGTATGTTAAAATAAAAAAAAAAGTTGTTAGTTTAAGAAAATTCGGTAATCTAGGTTCTGGTAAAGAAGTTCGCGGTGTCCTTTTCTGGAAAAGCAGGTAATGGTCTCACAGTCTTCCCCTCGTATCTCCAAATTTGTGATCATGATATTGTTAGTGGACTACTTAAAAGCAATTCCATTTGCTGATAGATACATAATAATTTACTAACTGAGTTTTCAATTGTAAATGTGTAATTGGTCAAACGGCGATATAAAATACGAGAAATAAATCACATTGGTTGATTGAGACTCGCAGTTCCTAAAAGACCTGTCTTCTGAGATCCCAATGCCCCTGTTGCACCTCCTAAACCATAGTATATCAACTCCACCTCAGCATCGCATCATGTTCCCCGTCATGCAAGGAATAAAATCCGTTATACGAAACTCTAGCGATGAATTGCTTTAAAGAAGAGTCGGTCTTAATTGTGTGTGTATATGTATACTCTAAAATAAAATCAAAGAAATATCATTAGAAATTGAAACGTAAAGTTTTTCAAGCAGATAACAACTTGACATGTTAGCATGAAAATATTAACTAAGCAATTTTGCTTTGTTAATTTTATTAGATATTATTTTAAATAATAACTCATAAATGTAACTTTTACTAATTTTAGCAAACCAAAAATGTGATATTAGATACTTATACATGTTTTGGGATACAATAAAAATACTATACATGCATGAATGTAAATATCAAATACTGTATATACATACATATAATATCAGACACTATGTATATGATGTTAAGTTTAATTTAATGGCTGAATAATGTTCTATTTAGAGGAATAAAATAAAAATTGTCTTTTTAGAGAGGTGGCTGAGTGGTCGATAGCCCTGGTCCAAAAAACTAGTTTTGATCTACTTTCCCCTTTAGTCACATAATTTGATATTATATATTTTGTATATGATGCTAACTTCTACGTATAAATATAGAAGAATGTAAAATATGGTTAGAGATTTGAAATCAATAAATAAAAACAAATCAGGACCAGTAAGGGTATTTTATATAACTGATTTATACTATATGGTGTATTTCAATGCAACGTCATCCTCACTGCATGTTATTACAAAGCTCAGCATATGAAACTCTAATTATGTCCAGTAAGGGTCAAATCCACAAACTACGCACTCTTATTAGAGAATGGTGAAATCTACTTTCATTATATTTATTATACTACATAAGAGTCTAACATATAAGATTGAAGACCATTTTCTCTTCTACAAGTTAGTTTAGACCATCCGACTTAAATAAACTGTATTAGTTGAAGACTTAAAGTTTGCCTTATCAGGCACCTGCGGTTGCTAATCCTTCTCTTTTTTCATGATTATACCTCTCCCCCAATCTCATCTTTTACCAAAAATTTTTCACTACGAGAAAACTGCTAATTAGTGACAAAAATTAGCTATGGGAAAAACTAGAGGCACTGATTTTGAAGACGGACATAATCCATCACTACTCACTAGATGGGAGATTTAATGAAGGAATATTGATATATTCTCGTTTAGTGACAGAATAGTAATGGATTCTTCTGTCTCTAATCAACAATTTTATATTAGTGTTTAAGCTAAGGGTTGTCTTTTTTGGGCGAATATTAACAAGATATTTTCTGACAACGATTTTCTCAGTCATGAAAAAAGTGAATGGCCCTTAATAAACCATGTTTATGCAATCTTATATTGATCCTACTGTTGGATACACAGAAAGACAGCTATTCTCATTTCTCGAAATCAACTCAAGATATATGTTTGTATAAATTATATATATTTTCATTCTTCAGTAATTATTCATATTCTGACATTACGTGAAACGCAAAGGTGATGTAAAAGTCGCAAAATAACAATGAATTAAAATGGGAGCCAATTCTTGAAACATCTTTTTAATGTTCCGTAAAAATCTTCATGTCCCGTTCAGCAAATTATCTACTATCCTGAAAGATTTTTTTTTTTATCGAAAGACTCATCTCTCATCACCATATTTTTTTTTTTTGGCGAGGAATCTCTCATCACCATATTGTGAAAAAGACATTTCACTTTGCTAGCCAACCCTCTAGTCTTTAGCCACCTGTAAAGTGGTGGAGGATACTGATTCTACATTAAATAGTGTGCCCGTCGTTCATGAGCGAATTCAAAAATCTTTTGTAAGTATTTAAAAAAATTTCATAATTCAAGTTTAACATGCAGTTTGAGTTAGTCATAGAAATTCAACCATCATTAACATGATACTAGAGTTAAGTTATTGGTCTAGTTTTCACGTTGCGCATACTTATTCATGAATGATCTATCCAATTTTTGTTTATTGGGCACATCTTTATTCATCTTGCGGCTCTTACACATCCATTCGATTCAATTAATTTGTCCTAATGGTTCAAACACTAATCCGACCACAAATCTCAAAATTTAAGTTTATTATATAAGGTTTTGATTTACTCTTTCCATTTACTAATTAGTTTTCGATTCATTTGGTAGCCCTTACATGTCTATCTAGTTCAATTCATCCATCCCAGTAGTGTGGGAAGTAACTTGGGTCATAGATCTCAGAATTCAAACTTACTGTACAAGATTTTGAGATATTTCTCTCATCAACTAATTAATTCTTAGAATCATTAAGGAGGGACATTTTAAGCTTTTCCCAAAAGTAAAACAACACGAGGGATGAGCAATGCCAATGCGCAACCTTCCACTAACCGACCCCCCTTGCATGCGTGTTGACATATAACTATGCGTCTTAATATCATATGCTTTCTTTTACTAGATTTTCAAATCTCACATCCCTGTACTTTATTGCCTCCCAATATTGTGCTTTCCCCCTAACAGAAAGATAGCTTTTCTTTCCCTTCCCACCCTTATAAAACACACCATCAACACTATCCTTCCTCCTTATTCTATAAATCTATAAGTTTTAAAACTCCTCATTGAAACATACCCTTTACAAATTAAGCACTCATCTGTTATTTTTTCACCACATAAATTGCTTTCTTTATTTAAGCAAATGGGCAATTGTCTTGCTCTTTGTGAAATAAGCACAGCCCTTGCAGTTCCAGGGAAGCATCAGGAGGTCGTGAAGATTGTGAAGATAGATGGAGAGATTGTGAAGTTCTCAGCGTCGATCCCTGTCAATGTTTTGCTAGTGAACTTTCCAGGTTTTCGCGTTTCGGCGTCTGGGAAGGCTTCTGATTGTCTTCCTCTTGGTTATAAGTTGGAGCTGGGCAATACGTACTATCTGGTAAGTCCTTTTGATGCTGAGCATTCCCCTGGTGAAGTCTCACAGGCTATTGAAACAGAAGAAAATGGAAGTATCGGAAGAATTAAGTTAGTTATTACCAAGCAACAGCTTCAGCAGCTGTTGTCCAAAAAGGTATCATTTGACGATGTTGTTTGTGGTGTGGACACTGCAGCTTGTTTTGCTGATTCATCACCAAGATGTTGGAAACCTAAGCTTGAAGCTATCCCTGAAGGAAATGAGTTCTGCTATGTCTCATAGGAAAGTTTGGTGCATCACATAACACTCATAATCCTCTTGTACTTTTTTCATGCATTCGGAAAAAAATACAGAGCACGGAATAGAAAGTAATCTCTTATACTTGTAATTTGTGATACAAATGCCATTGCAACTAGTCATTTGGCAAGCGTTTTTCTTGTTTTGGTGGAGAAAAACAAATCATGACATCAAAAGATTAGATGTGATGAAGTATGCCTTCAAGTTCTGGTCATTTTGGCAGGCTAAGCTAATTCGGTTGAGGAAAACTAAAATAACGCAAATAAAAACCTTATGGATAAATAACTTATTTGGTTCTTTATTTTTGACTTTTTTAATAATTAAATCCAATAATAATAATTTAGTCATTTATCTTTGTAACTAGCAATACCGTTAATAAAAAGTTAAAAAAATATGAAAAGAAGTAACAACTTCCAATCTCTGCTCTTTCTAATTAATGAAAGACATTAATACCTTACTTTTTCCAATTTGTGATGTTATCTCCCTTATTTTTGCAATTTATGGCAACATTAGTTCTTAACTCATTAATTTCTTGACTCTTTTATTTAAGACTAACAAAGTTATAAAGGATTGGATTGTTACGTTTTAAAAATAAGAACTTTATTGTCGAAAAAGCTAAAAACAAAAGATCATATGCATCATTTACCCGAAACTTGAAGTTTGTTGCATTTCCGCAACTTCTAGACATATACAATTACATTACAAAGTTCACACTGGGAATTTACAAGCTAAACTGCATTCAAGTGAAGGACCCAAAGCAGGACTTGCTCTAAACGCATGAACTTCAGTTGATCTCAACATCGATCACCTTCTTCTCGACCTTGGTTTTAGGAATGGAAATGAGAAGAACCCCATTCTTCAGCTCTGCTTGAATCTTGTCTCTCTCAGAGTTGTCCGGGAGTTGCAGACGCGTATCATAAGAACTGTAACTCTTACCCCACGAATGGTCTCCACCTTCTTCCGTCTTGCGCTCGCCCTTGATGACGAGCACGTCGTCCTCAATAGAGACCTTGACATCCTCCTTGGAGAGCCCGGGCATGTCGAACCGCATCTTGATTTCGTTGTCGTCGTCTTTGATGTCCCATGGGGCTCGCACCTCCCCTCCTGTCCTGTTCCTTCCTGGGAATGTCACGGCATCCTCAAACATCCGGTCCATCGTGTCCAGCATTTGCCTCATTGTCCGCATTGGAGACAATGGGTCTAACAGACCTGTACAACGATCACCATGTTTAAAAACATTACAACAAATACTAATCCCATTAGAAAAAATCGTCTACCATATAAACTCCTCACCACTCCTTATCCTAATTGATTTTTGTAATAGAACCCGCTTTAAGAATTGCGTCAGAGCAGAAAACCCCCTCATCCCGGATACTAATTTTCGGGGGGAATAGTCCCATCCCATATCAAATCTTTACAAATACAAGCGACTGAAGAATCTTTATAAATATCTTTCTTTCATCTCCCCTTTGAAATCTGTCCCTTAACCAGAAGTTTGGTTTGCTCTTTGATTAACTTTCTTAGATGACACTTTTCCTTTATGGGCCTAAAACAATTAAACATCAATAGGTCCTACTTTATAAAAGGCTTGCTTGTATGCTTGGTATTCTTCTCACAAGTGTAAAGTAATTAGCTTTTATACTTCGCAGTGTGCCTTCTCTGCTTCACTTCTTCTTTTTCCTATTTGCTTCTTATGACTTTATTCTGCTTGTTCGCATTTCATTAGCCTTTTTTTTTGGCTTGTAAATTAAGACAAGGACACTAGACAATCTCCAATTCTCTAGAAAATATATATATTCGTGTATGGGATGTCATATAACAGAGAAAACAATGCGATATCTAATCAGCGCGTACGTAAGCGGTGCTCTTTTTTTTTTTTTAAAAAAAAAAACTGATTTTCTAATGTCACTGCTTGTTGGCGATTTTAATTTTGCAAAACTAAAACCACTCAATAAAATAGGCAAACCAACGGCTTTAATTAATTAGATTTTTTGGATGGTTATGAGCCGTTCACAATAAATTTTTGAACAATTTCGGACGAAGATTTGACTAAGCAATGCAAATAATAATTTAAATTAAGCCAACAATTATATTATAATATACCCGTTTGTATGTACATGCATATGTATAAAACATTACAGTAATATGATTTGAATCGCAGTTTAGAGCTATAAAACCATTTTTAAAAGATAAAACTATATCCAACTAAACTACTTTAAAAACCACCATCAATAATTGGTTCCGTCCAAACTCCAAAACAAATTCTGGAACTTTCAGAAGTACTAATTAATTTGTGAAATGTATTTACACATAAAACAATGACTATGTGTTACTAAAAATCTAACATGTCCAACACCATATCTGTTCGAGTCCGGAGTAACATAATAAGATGATCAGAAAAGAAAATATCATGAATAAATTTCAAGGCAGAATAGTCGTAGAATAAAGAAATGGAAACGACAAAAAACTTACGGAAAGGGTAGACGTCGACGGCCCACCTCCGAGGCCTACGTTCGACAGAGGTCCCCTGCTGGTTGCCGTTGCCCTGTTTGCTGACTTGCACGTCAACTGAGGTATCTTTGCTGTCACCTGTCGTCTGCGCCCTCACCGTCGTCAACCTAGACGGCCTCATCATCACGGTTGCGTTCTTACATGCCGATGGAATGAAAACACAACTTCGTCCACAATTAGCTTTACTTCCCGACAACCTAGTCAAGCTGTCGGACACTAATGGAGCAGAGGAACATGCCATGGAGTTGGTGGCCATGTTAGAAACTCAAAACGACTATTAACACTTAAACTAGTGATGAATTGCGAATTGTTTCCCAATTGTTTCTCCTCATTGCTATGTTGTGTTTTTTTGTGTCCATATTTATAGGCAGAAGCGAAAAAGTGTGGAGGGATCACGAACGGTTGTGGTGGTAAACAAAAACATGCAAAAATGCCAATCTTGTCACGGTTTCTTGTCTCTCTGAAGTTTTCTTCAGCATTCGGGAAAGATCGAGCTCATTTTAACGGTTCTTGGCAAACGTTGTGGACCCCACTCCTCTGAGGTGTCTTCAACAAAAATCCCCACTTATATTTTGCTGAACTAATTGGGTTGGGCCACTCATGCCATGAAAAGATACAGGAACGGGCTCGGCCCACAAACCATTAGGCCTGCCACTCTAATGAACAGGCCGGGTAGAGCAAGGCCCATGAATGAAATATATGGACTCTCTTCCGCCCACGAGTCCAACTTGTGTTTACGCAGGCTTGGAGAGGTCAGCCTAGGCCAGGCAGGCTGGCTGACGAACTCAGCCCAACAAAATATTTTAAAAATCAAAAAGAGGTAAAAAGTAAAAATAGACACGGTAAAAGAACCGTATTTGTAAAGATTTTTAGAAGAAAAACAACTAAACAAGAACCAAGAGAATAGTTAAGGAAGAAAAGAATGCAAACTATAGGTCCTATTTATTTATAGAAAACTGTTTTCTTTTTCTTAACTTCAGTTTTTTTTAAAAAAAAATTGGATTCTTGTTTTCTACAGAAAACTGAAAAAATAGTTAAAAATACATTTACCAATTGAAAAAAAAAATAATTTTCTCTACTATAAAATTGGCAATGCATTGATTTGTTAATAACTTTCAAATATTTTCTATTTTATAAAACTAGAAAATATATTAAAAAATTTGAAATCATTTTCCAAGTTTTATAGGGTGCGATTAAGAATTAGATAGTATTAAAAGAAAAAGTTAGTAAAGAAAAAAATAATAAGATAATAAGGAAAATTGAAGTAGGAATCAACTTAAATTCCCGAATCTTAGGCGTGTTTTCCAAATGGAAAATTATTCGAAAACAGTCCAAAATTATCAAAGGAAACCTAGAAAACAATCCAGAGTTATTTTCTACTACTCTTCTTTAAGTTGGAAAATTTGAAAAAACTGTTTTTCAATTGTCATTTTAGAAAATTTTTCTTTGTAAACATGATATTCTACTTTCTATCTTCTAAAGAAAAATTTTTCAGAAAACAGTACCAATCATCTGTAAGTAAATAGGGTCCAATATTTTTGAAAAGAAAAAAATAAAATTTTTTTTTTAAAAAAGAAAACCAGTTTCCGTCAGTACTTTTTTTTTTTTCCCCAGCAACATTCCAATAACATGGTCTGTTTTCAAGGAGAAAGAATAAAGAAAAAGCAAAGTGCACACACCCTCTGTCAATTTTATCTCCACAGCTTTCATCACTCTCGAGAACACATTCTTTGATGTTGGTCTAACAGCTCTCTGACAAATTCGACATTATTTGTTCACCATGCCAAAGCAAGCAAAATATAAAAGCTCCCATTCTATGCATTTTTCTCCACTTCTTTACGTTACACAATCATGCAGAATAATTTGACTCTGCGGTACTTTGTAAGATCCTGTTGCCTTCCTTCCAAGCTACAAATAATAAGTACGTCAAGCTGCTTTCTTTTTGAAACATCTTAGCACTCGATGACTATTCTTCGTTCAATTTTTTCGAATTCATTAGAATTTTCTTTTTTGAGAATTCCTCTATTTGCCCGTTTTATCCCGAAGAGTAACTAGGACCAACTTGGTCACGTTAATTTCCTCGTATGATGGGGAAGAATGGAGGAAGTTCTTGGCTAAATGTAGTGAAAAAAGCTTTCAGATCTCCTAGCAAAGACAACACTGATAAGAGAAGCAGCAGAAGGAGAGAAGAAGCTGAACAAGAAGAGGAAGAAAAGGTAATGCTTAAGGAATCATAGAATGACTTTTAAGCATGCAAGAATGGCTTAAATATAAATGTGTTTTTCTTTCTCCTTTTTCTTTGACAGAAGAGAGGAAAAAGAAGGTGGATGTTTCGGAAATCTCTTGTGTCTGAAACCACTATACAGCATAATGAAGCAACAATTACAAACACAACCAGGGAAGCAAAACCAGCAAAAAATTCTTCAATGGAGAATGCAGAAACTGATAGGCGGAGGCGCGCCATCGCGGTGGCTATGGCTACAGCAGCAGCTGCTAAGGCAGCAGTTGCAACAGCAGAAGCAGCAGCCGAGATCATTCGGCTCACAAGGCCTTCAATTCTAGAGAAAAGAAAGCGCGCTGCTATTGCTATTCAGACAGCTTTCAGAGGCTACTTGGTAAAATTTAACTGATTACCAAACTAAACAATAGGAAAAGATAGTCGGATGCACGAAATTTAACAATAGATGTAAAATCATTAACTTTTGTCTACCAGGCAAGAAGAGCGCTCAGGGCACTGAAGGGGCTGGTGAAGCTACAAGCATTAGTAAGAGGCCACATTGTGCGTAAGCGCGCAAAGATGACTCTTCAATGCGTGCAAGCTTTGCTGAGGGTGCAAGCTCGAGTGTGTGATCAACGCAAGAGGATTTCATGCGAAGGAAATTTAACTTCCATCTGTAAGAATCCAAACAGCATATCAGAATCTCATCTCACAACAAGAAAGTCTACTGTGAGTATATATTTGAGCTCTGCAATTTTCTACATCAGTTCAGCTGGTTAACGTTTTGACTCAAAAGTTACAAATCTTGCAGTCAAGAAATGGAGCTCACAGTTCAGATTGTGGCGATGACTGCCAGAAAAGAGTAGATATACATTCCATGTTGCAGAGGAGGACGGAGGCTACTCTAAAACGTGAAGTGGCTCTTGCTTATGCATTCTCCAAGCAGGTTCTAGTCTCTTACTTTTCTCCTTTAATTTTTAACGAGTAATGCTATATGTCACTCCTACTTGGTTTCAGACCTATGTGATGATAAATGTAATGCTAGTTTTCTTTTAATGAGTCTCATTTACGTGTTATACTTGTCATATAAGAGATTTCTGACCGCGCATTTTGATTAAAAGATGTGGCCAACTTCTGAGGATCAGTTTTCAAGTGACAACGGAGAGACTGAAGAAACCCCCAGGTCTGAGGACAGGACAAAGTTTAAGGAAAGGGAAAACATCAGCAGGAGTTCATACGAGCAAAGGGAGCCTACAAAAATTGTCGAAATTGACACCGCTCAACCTTACACTTACTCAGCCTCCAATCTCCAGAAAACCCAAGATCATCACAATCACCCCGACCAAAAAACTCCACATCATTCATCCTCATCAGTGTCCTCTCCAAGGCCGGAACACAGATTCTCATTCCAATCGCACACCGCGCCATGTCGATTCAGACTAGCGAGAAACTATGAAGCACACTCAGATCACAGCCCTCGTTGCATAAGAAGAGATCAAAACATTCCAACAGCTCAGACGCCGACTCTGCGGTCCAGTTATTGGCACAGGGCCAGCTCGAGTGGAAATTCAGGTCCTGAAACTATGCCAAACTATATGGTAGCCACTGCATCAGCTAATGCCAGAGTCAGATCACAAAGTGCACCAAGACAGAGGCCTTCAACTTCAACACCCGAGAGAGAGAAAAGGGGATCATCAGGGTTGGCCAAGAAACGCCTATCTTTTTTCCCTCTTCCTGATCATCACCATTTCTGTGAAGTTGGCTCCAGGAATGTCATGAGTTCAGATCATACTCCAAGGAACATCCATCGAAACAATTTCCAGGTTGAGCCAATGTTTACATCTTCTTTCTGCACAGATAGTGCCTGTGATGAAGTTACTTCGCCTTCAATTTGTGATGGAAGAAGGTGGTTAAGATGAGCTTGATTCTAAGAAGGAATTTATTTTAGCAGCAATGGACGTTTTTTATATATATATATAATTTTTTAACCCTTGCCCTGACTCAATCTTTGGCCCGTATCTAATTCAAACCCAAGTCAATCATACAGAAAAAGTAGTCTCAATAACTTGAGCTAGTCTATGAGTCTTCGGCAATGGACATTTAAGCTTTCGCAATGTCAAATTAATCCAGATTAATGGCTAAAACTAGGAAATGATTAGGAAAAAAATATTAACCGAATGCAGATGGAAGAGTGGTATGCAACACAATCTCATAAACATGCTCTGGAGTATTAATGATTTGTTGTTAATTACAAGAGCAAATCCTGTTTCAACTAGTCCTGATCTTTTTCCTTTTAATTATTTTTTCCATTTCAACTTCCTCTGAGTAAAGGTCTTAAAAACGATCTGATACATCTTTGATCTTCTATATGTATAATTTCTTTCAAAACTTTTAATTCTGAAAATAAATCTAAACCATAAACATTTGAGTAAGTATTACGTTTTAAAGATTGTGAGACTTTTTTCTTTATAGTTTTATTTTGTTAAAAATAAAATTAAATCTCATAATTTTTTTATATAATAATTTAAACTATAATTATAAAACTTTAAAATTTGAGACATAAAAATTTTAAAGGTCTAAAACAAATGTTTTACTTACTTTACTCTTTAACCGCTCCTGAAATTTACAAATGATAAGTATTTTGAGAGGCCCATTTTAAACAAGTCAAAGTTGGAAAAGGAAATAATATGGATAGAGGTTGGCGACCATAACAAAATGATAGTGGGACGTAATATGAAAACAGAGAATGTCTGTTATGATCCAACCCTCCCAAGTCATAAATGGGGACAATTGATTCAAAAGTGGTGATTGTATAATACGGATCAAGATCCTCTTTCTCAAATCATATTATCCCAACCATTCATGAAATTCAAATTCTAAAAAAATAATATTTTTAAAATACTTTTTCCCTCCCAATACCCACTTTTTTTTGGGATTTGAATTCCATAAATAGCTGAAATGATACAATTTACACATGAATGGCTAAAATTTCCCTTTTATATCAATATAAAAGAACTAATGATATGAGAAAATCAGGACAAAAGAAAAGTACTAGAGAAGATTATTCGGAAAATGTTTCTTGAGAAAAAAAAGTTAAAAGGCATACAAAATAACTTCCCTTCATGTGTTTGCTTAACAGGGCATCTCTTTCCTTTCAACACCTAGAGAACTTTTCTCGAAAATTTGAAGTACATCGAAAACATTATCTACTATATATGTCATAATGTCAAGACTCAAAATAATTAATTATTTCATCACAAAGCTAATAGCCTCTCAGACATTAGCCCAGTGATTAGGGTCGAAATGTTGGAACTAAAAGGTTCAGATGAAGTCAAATTTATCAAGTGGGAGTAAGGAACCAAGGGGAAAGAGCAAGTATCTGAATTTACTGCCATCTGATGTATGAACACACGGTTTCTACCCAAAGCTCCAAAGAAGCCTGCTTAATGTATATTTTAACAATTTGAATCGCCTCAAAATTTTATGATGATCCAATAGTGATGAATTGTTCATATCATTTCGTCATTGCACCATCAGTCTACCACCATTGGATCTTATAATGTTACGAGGGATCAAATCCAAATTGTAAGGCCCAACGACATTATAGATCTCTTCTACTCCCACTCCACATTGTCGTACAGAAAAGCAGGCAGACTAATGTAAGATGTGCTTTACATGGCATTATCCCAGTCACGTTAAGAGGCAACATGTTATGGATAATTAAGCAGGCAGACAAATGCGCGTCTGCAATTTGCTTAAACAGATATATATGTTATGGATAATTAAGCAGGCAGACAAATGCGCGTCTGCAATTTGCTTAAACAGATATATACAGGAGTCTTACATAGCTTGCTGACATTTCTTAACAAACGAACAGATATCTCCAAGCTCACAGAACAAAGCAAAAGATAATGCCCTCCTTAGCCCTTATCCAACTTTCCAATGTCTGAAACAATGATCAATCTACTGAATTATGAAGCATGTCTTTAGCACTGTAGCACATTTGAAATTCCTATTATGAAACTTTAACAGTCAATTTTCAGATAGTTCAATTAAGATCACATGTGATCACTTGTATACAACTACATTAGAGTGCATGTAGGCCAAAAAGGAAAAGATTACAGTTACCAAGCACAGGGTCATCATCACCACTATATTTACAGCTTCAGCAACTTCTCCTATAAAGCTAGGTAAGTTGGCTAATGTGCTTACAAAAAAAAATTGGATCTCCAACATGTTTTGCCCAATAAACAATCCAAAGTAGGCAAAAAAGACAAGTTATATACATTTGATACATCCATAGCACAAAAAAGTAATTTTTCTAAGGCAGTAAATCCATTTCATTGATGTTGGAAAATTAATTCAGACAATTAAGAGCCAACTGATGAGTCCCATGTACCACTTGTTTCCAAACATGGCCTATATTCAGAACGTTTCAAACATACCATGATCATTGTCTCAGCCAATTCAAGAAAGAACAGTGTGCTAAATTCTTATGAACATCAAAATTATTGTGTTTCCTGAACGTAAAAGAAGGACCTGAGAATTGCAAGAAGAAACGAAGCCAGGACATTGCAACAGCACCAGTTAAACATCTATTCTTTTGCTTCTATATTGCTTGCAGCATTAACTTCCTGCAATTTCTCCAGAGTAGAAATGCGTTCATCTAAAGATTTAAGGAGTCCTTTCATCTGGACAATTTAGAAAGAAAAGTATTACGATTACTTGAAATGCAACATCTGAAGCCTATTCATGTAGGTATCAGACAAATTTGATGTCCTATGCTCTGACCCTACATTAGTTCCAGCAAAGACAAAGTTTACGAGCCATCAATATGTATAGAAAAGGTTTTGAGCCAATAGTTCATCATTAAGTCTCAGTCTGCTTAAATGGTTTAATTGCTCATGATCATAACAAACAGATAAAAGAACATTACATTTTAATTCCATCATCCAATCATCTTAAAAGTCTTGGGGAAGACTGACTGCACGAAGTTAAACAACTAAAAACTCATCTGCCGTTGCATCTTTCCACCATTTCACCAAATTTCCATCCTAAAATCACACGGTTCAGTTTTTATGCCACTTCATGAACCTCTATTAACTTATAAAGCCTTTTAACCAAGAAAAAGAAACACTTGAAGCCCAGCACAGCACATGAACCGCCCGCGAGCACAGGTACCGGAAAGGCCAGACCACTTCTGAGTCTAATATGTCCAACTTACCTAGCACTTCCTATTTCCCCAACCTCATACTTCTATAAATTATTTCAAACATAAACATGCCATTAAGAGCAGATAACTGATCAAGTTATTCGAATTCGAGCAACTTCACAGGCAATGCTATCAAGAAACCATTTTTGCTAATAAATTTATGATACTTTATCCATTTTCCACATAAATCTATTTGTTTTCATTACGCTCAACTAACCTCAAAATTAAGCTTTACCAATTTTAGAAAATTATACAACTCGATATTGGATCATCATGGATGCAATCCAAATTGAATTGGCCATCAACATCTCAACATAACCAATAAACCTAAATTGAGTTTGAATTAATTCATATATACTATGTGGATAAGAAATTAATAAATAAATTAAGAAAGGGTAAAAAGAAAGTTGCGTCTTTGTTTTCGTGTATTGTTAATAGGATTAGTAAAGGGCACGTACCTGTTGAGAGGTGGAATGGTGAAAGCCCTTAAAATCTTGGTCGAGGAGATAGAGACCCCCAAACGACGCCGTTGCAGCGCCTGCGAAGAATGAAGCCAACCTCACTCTTAGCACGTAACCCATTCCTTCTTCTTCTGTCTGTACTGTTTCAGATTCACCTGATCAGCAATATAAATAGAACAGCCTGTTTGGCTAAGCTTATTTGAGGCTTATAAGCTGTAAATGAGGGGTGCTCTCTTTTTTGAAGAGCAAAATAAGCACTTAAGCAGAGCCAAACAGGCTTTAAGTCAGTTGAAATTTAACTACTCTAAGCATGGAAATGATTAAAACATGAGAAAAGTAAATGGTTATTTTGCTATCAAATAATAAGACTAAATTAAAATAAATCACTAAGAAGCTAATTAAAAATGGAGAAAGTAACCATCAAAAAAATCAAGGGAATTAAACTTATGGAGAAAGGCGATTCGACCAAAGACTTAGTGGTCAAGCGGTACGTCTTTTATTTTTAGCGTGAGTAGGTTCAATGATTAATTTCCACTAAATGCATGTCATAATCCATCTTTGACTTCTTTGAAGTAAAAAAAAAAAAAGGCAATTCAAGATAACAAATAATTAAAATCTTCGATTAATTTTTGTAAACTTCGGAATTTTCAAATAAGGGCGCATGGGACTAGACTAGAATTTCTAATTCATCTAAATTGACTAATTAAAGATGTTGACATATAATTTGTCTTTATTGCACAAATTATCATTCACTTTTCTCTAATAAGTCGTAAAAGATTAATTGAAATTACAATGGCGTAAGATATTTTAATGGTAAAACCTACTCAATGTTGAACCAATTTATTACTTTTAGTCTTGTCAAAATTATCTACAAGATCCATCCATGCAAAAGGTAAGAATTCTTGACTATTAAAAATTAGTTACAAGTATAATAATAATTAATCAAAAAAATAAGTTTGCAATTAGAACACAAATATGAATATGTAAAATAAACAATTACAAAACATGTATACAATCAATTCTAACTATCACCTCAAGTCATAGGAATTTGTATTATAAAATTAAAAAATAAAAAGAGTTAAAAGATAGGATTAACTTAATGAGTAATTCATGGACAAATTATTCTAAGATTTCCTATGGGGGACAGGGATTGGGTTGAAGGTGGGGGTGTAAGAAAAATTATTCCCAGACTATTCGCCCATTCTCGAATTCCTTCATCTCTTCCCTCTAATTTTTTTCCTATAATTTTGAAATTGATAATTCTAAGTTGAAGTCCTCTTAACTATGTAAAATTGGAGTATTCACAAATAATATAATACCCGTACATCACATGTGGAGCGACATAAATTTTATTGATAGTAATCTTTGTTTTTTTTTGGAATTATATATTGGTCAATTAATTGTATACTGAATAATATAGTTATGATTAAAAAAAAAAAGTTTTACAAACTTATGATCCATAAGTGACACTTTTAGCAAAATATGTAAATATTGGAGAATGACATTTAATTTTCAAAGAAGTCCATAGAACATTGCACTGGCAACTGCTTTTGCGTCATGATGTGACACAAGCTAAAGCAAATAATTTTAAGAAGGGAAAAATCCTAATGCTTGACTCTTACTTTTGGCATAGGTATAGAGATAGATTGGAGAATGCTTTCTAAAAGATTACATAATGTCGCACAAGTTTTTTAGATTAAGTGGAATAACAAATGATGACAATTAGCAATCCTCAATTAAATTTTGGCCCCAAGAATTAGGTAAATAATCATTAATGAATTGCTATTAAAAGTTCTAAATATAAATCTCCATAAAAGAAAAGGAAAACTGGATCGATCAATTGCCAATATGTACGCGATCAAAAAAAATTATACCTAAAGAGAAAAATACAAATTGACAGAAAGCATTTGGAATTCCTTGCTTTTGTAATCTCTAAAACCATGAGAATGAAAGTCTCTCTTTGAGAATCCAACAAGCACTGCTTGATTGATTTTGAACCATGAAAGTATCATCAATGACGACATAGTCAACGAGAACTTATAATCGGGAACCGACAAATGAAAAGTAAAAATGGTGATGATCGAAGTAAGAAAAAAAGGAGCACTTATTTGGTCCACCATTTTCTCTTTTCGTTTTTAATCCTGACGAGTCTTCTTTTGTTGTTGTATCTCATTTGTTATTTTGCTCCAACTACAGATGATGAGGAAAAAAAAGTACCTATATCCTACATTTGAGATGGGAACCCTATCTCTTGTGGTATAATATATAAAAGAAGTCCCACATCAAAAAATCTCAAGAATAAATATCACTGTATTGTAGGGAAGATTATGCTCTATATTGCAATCAGAGAACTTTATAACATTATATACAGTGAATGATTTCAATCAAGCGCTAATCACTAGCCTAGAATCATGCATTGACTTTACAAGAATGATAAGTAATATATGGTTTCCTATGCAATCCATGCTTTCACATTGATATTTATTTTAACAAATATTATCCTTCTAACACCCCTCCTCCCCCAAAACAAGTTAACAACAGGGAAGCAATCAGCAACTTGGACTTCAACAAGGTAAAGTGCGGCTTGAATAAAGGCTTAGTGAACATGTCTGTAACTTGTGAATTAGAAGAAATATAGGATAAGCCAAAGACACCTTCTTTGAGCTTTTCACGAACAAAGTGCACATCAATCTCGATATGTATGCTTCTATTGTGAATTATCAAATTGGTGGCGAGATAAATTGCGCTAATGTTGTCACAAAGAATTGACAGTTGGATATCTAGAAAGTTCACGATATGTAACACCCATATCAATTCAGAAGCCAAAGACGCTAGTGCTCTATATTCTACCTCATAGCTAGATTTGGATACTGTTGTCTACCTCTTAGAACTCCATGAGCTAAGGTTAGGGCCAAAGAATATAGCAAAACCTAAGGTCAACCTTCGTGTCATAGGACACTCTGCCCAGACAGAATCAGTATAACCAATAATATCAAGTAAGGTGTGAATACCAAACCATGAGTCAAAGTTGCCTTTATAAAGCGCAATATTTGCTTGGCAGCGACAAGATGAGTGGTGCATGGTGCATGCATAAATTGACTTATGGAGTTGATAGCATAAGAAATGTCAGGGCCTATCATGGTAAGATATTGTAAAGCTCCCCCTAATTGCCGATATTCGCTAGGATCATAAAGTAAATCTCCATCTTGGCATGAAAGTGTGCACCTGCATAGGGTGTAGATAACGGTTTGGCCCTATCCATTCCAAATTGTTGCAGCAACTGTATGGCATACTTAGTTTGTGTGAGAAAGAGCTTTCTATCCAAGAATTTTATTTCCATTCCTGGAAAATAGTGCAAGGGGCCCAAATCTTTCATTGCAAAAGTGTTAGACAACAAAGTAATAAAAGCCTGCAATTTAGTTGTGGAATCACCAGTCAAAACAATATCATCAACATAAATAAGTAAAATTAATATTGTATTAGATTGGAGTCGAAAAAATAACGAGGCATTATGTTGAGAGTGGTGAAAACCACATGAGAGAATAAATGAGTTGAATCGTTGGTACCAATCTCTTGGAGCTTGTTTCAACCCATAGATAGACTTGTGCCATTTACAGACATATTTAGGATGTGTAGCATCAATAAAGCCCTACAATTGAGCCATATAATATCCTCAGCTAAGTCTTCATGAAGGAATGCATTTTTAACATCTAATTGTCATAATGACCATTTATTAGAAAGAGCTAGAGAGAAAACCAAACGGATTGTACCAATACGAACAACTGGGCTAAAAGTATCGCCATAGTCATGTCCAGGTTTTTGTGTGTAGCCCTTGGCAACAAGCGTGTCTTATATCGTTCCAATGAGCTATCAAATTTCTATTTTATTTTGAAAACCCAGTGACAACCAACAATGTCTTTATTTGGAGGTTTAGGAACAAGTCACCACGTTAGGTTAGCAAGTAACGAATTAAACTCTTTTTGCATGGCTGCCCTCCAATTACTATCCTTTTGATCTTGTGTGAAACATGTTGGTTTCGAGGGAAGACATGTAGCAGTAGACAATAAAGAAGCTTGTATAGGATAGTTAGTTGTTAAGAAACTTTTGGGCTTGAAAATACCATGCATGGACCTTATGGTCATAGGATGTGTTTACTGAGGGAGATCTTATGTCGAGGTAGGGATGTCCTCAAAGGGAGGATTTGGCTCAGATATGTCTGCTTGAGATGATGGTGAATTATTAAACTTCAAAAGTAAGTCATTAGATGACCTATGAGCATCAGAATCATCACCCTAGACATTAGATACATAAGGTACTGGCGTGAAATTCAAGCTAGGGCTTAATGTTTCAATCGATCCACCACTTTGAGAAATTGGCAAACTGTTTTCATGGCAAGGAAATTTATGAAATTGAAACACTTGCTGTGGTGTGTTAGTTGGAACCAGAGAAGAAATTCCTAGAAACACTCCATCAAAAACCGCATTACGAGAAATCAAGATTTTGCCAATTTCAATCTCATAGCACTTATAGCCTTTGTGTTATGGGCTATACCCGTAAAAAGATACACATGAATGTTTTAAAATCTAATCTTTTGCACCCAAAAGGTGAGAGACATGGGTACAAAGAGACTTAAAAGTGTACAAAAGAGAATATTCTGGATTCTGGCCATGTAAAAGCAAATATGGACTCTTGTAATGTAAAGTGGCAAGTGGTAATCTATTGATCAGAAAAACACTACTAGAAAAAGTGTAATCCAAATGCTTGCGGAAGATTACTATGTGCCAAGAGGGTGAGTCTAGTCTCAACAATATGCTGATATTTACGTTCGGTTAAACCATTCTGTTTTGGAGTTCCTGGACATGAGACTCGATACAAAATGCCTTTTTCTTGAAATAATTTTGAAGAGAATTATTCAAATATTCACCACCAGAGTCACTTTGTATTATTTTAATATATGCACCAAACTGAGTATGAAGCATAGCAAGAAATGCAAGAAAGATAGTAATCGCATCAGATTTGCGAAACATCAGAACATACCAAGTATGTTGACTAAATTCATCCACCAATATTAAATAAAATCAATAACCCTCAATCAAAGTAGCAGGAGCAGGGCCCCAAACATTAGTGTGAATAGTATGAAAAGATTCAGTTGCATGGCTAGTAGCAGAATCAAATGAAAGTAGCCTACTTTTGCCAAACTAACAACTACCACACAATTTATTTGCAGAAAAATAATCAAAGTCTAAGTGTTTGCCTAACCAAGAAAAGACTGAAGATGATGGGTATCCAAAACGAGCGTGCCAAACTTCTGATGAAATTTTTGAAGCAGCAAGCGAAACTGGTTGCGGTTGGGATAATGAATAAAGCCCATTATTAAGTTGTCCTTGATGCAAAATTTGCCCCATCTTCAAATTCTTTATAAACTAGCCATGTGGTGTGAAAACAAACTAACACAAGTGATCTTTATGAAATTGAGATACAGAAATCATCCGTTTGGCTATATAAGGAACTTTCAAAACCTTAGAAAAAACTTGTGTGCCAAAATTTAAGTGAAAAGCCTTAGAACCAGTGTGAGTGATTGGTAAGGTTGTAGCATTGCCAACTAGCACGCGATCAATACCTGAATATGGCTTCTGATTTTGCGAAGTTTCATCACTATGGGCCATATGATTTATTGCTCCAATGTTTAACAACCATTGACTACTAGTTGGGACAGCAATCTGCATAACGGACAAGGATTTAGAATTTGTAGCAACAATGTCTGCAGGAGCCCAACAATTATTGGCTTTGTTATACGAATAGCCACACTTGTAATAAACAACTGGTGGTGATTTAGAAGAGTTAGATTACTGAGAGGTATCATTTGGACTACTGAGGAGAAGATTTGCCATGACTTTCAAAAGAACCACGGCCTCCACGCTTTCCTCATGAGCCACGACCTAAATTGTGCAAAGAAGAAGGATAAGTACTTTGACAAGAAAAATTAGAATGATTACCAGAACCTTGATGAGGCATGGATGATGAAGCAATAATGAGGGACGCCTGTTTATTAAGCATTGTGACAGAGGAATTGATTTGCAATTCATAATCCAAAAGTAAGCCACAAACTTCTACGAGTGTTGGTGAAGTGGGACAAGAATTTATTGCTGCAACAATGGGATCAAATTTAGATTCTAAGCCACGTAGCATCCAAAGCACAAGGTTGTCATCATCGATCGACTTTCCAACACTCGTCAATTTCAGGGATAAGGATTTAGCATGCTAGATATAGCCATGAAAAGGTAGAATTCTTTTAATAAGAGTTTGTAACTCAGTCTTAAGCAATTGGATACGAGCGTGAGATTGAGACCTGTACGGCATTTCAAGAGTTTGCGAAGCTTTTTGTGCTGTTGGTTTATCCACCACTTGGTATAAGACCGCATCTGAAAGAGAGACAAGAATCCAACCAAGGACAAGTTGATCAAGTTTTCGCCATTGTTCAGCAGTGTTAGGGTCAGAGGGCTTTGCCAGAGACCTATCGATCAATCCAAAGAGATTGTGATAACAGAGGACAGGTAACAGTTGGGTCTTCTAAAAAAGCTAATTGTCTGTAGCAAGCTTAATAGAAATCTCTTGAGGAATGTTTGATACAGTAAGTAACAATCAGGAGGTGGATTTGGATGTGTTAGAGGTTGCTGCAAATGAAGAAGAAGACATGGTTGGGAAAAAAAAATTCGAAGGTTAGAGACCTAGTGAAGGAACCAAAGCTGTATATACCATGCAAGAAAGATTATGCTATACATTTCAATCAAAGAACTTTACAACATTATATGCAATGAATGATTTCAATCAAGCTCTAATCACTAGCCTAGAATTATGTGTTGACTTTACAACAATGGTAAGTAATATATGGTTTCCTATTATACAGTCTATGCAATCCATGCTTTCATATTGACATTTATTTTACCAAATATTATCCTTCTAATACATATAAGATCCTGGACCACTCCTCATATCAATTAATTAGCTTTTATAATGGAACCTCAGCGATTCTTCACATGGTATCAAAGCTGGGCTTGTAGTCCAGTTCTCACGTATGACCTGTCAGCTCATCCACTATACATATCTATTCACGTGGTGACCATCCCTGCAAGCAGTTGAGCTACATCTGTTTTGGGTCGTTGGTGGTCCATACAACCATCTTTCTTTCAGGCCACATGACCATCCGAGTTTCGTTTCGGGCAACGGTGACTCATCAAGCAATTCCATGCCATATGACCATCCAAGTCCAAGTCCAGTTCCCAATTACCATCCAAATCCAGTCCAGTTCAAGTCCATCTGTAAGTCTAGTTTTCAGTTACCATCCAAATCTAGTCTTGTTCAAGTCCATCCACCAAGTAGTATAAGTGCTAACTACGGGTTAAACTTGAGAAGGGGTGGTTCAACATATAAAAGAAGTCCTACATTGGAAAATCTCAATAATTAAGATCACCATATAAGGTCTTGGCCCACTGCTCATATCAACCAATTGGTTTTTATGATAGAACCTTAGTGATTCTTTACATCTTACAATTAACCCTTAGCACCAAATGAAATAACATAACACAACTAAATACTCTAAGCCATACTTAATCCTACACCATTTCTTGCACTTGTAGTTCCTCAATTCATACACAAAGAAGAAATAGCCTACCAAATAGGGTCAAGAAGCAATGATACAATGGAGACAAAGAGGGAAAGATTGGGCAGTTGATTTATCTTGATTTTGCACGTTAATCAAGATAACATACTCTATTTCAATCTCACTCTTTGAAAAATCTTTGGCTTTTGAAGCACCAAAACATTGATTCTTTTCCCTCTCAACACAAATAATATTAATCTCAAAATTGTAATAATTCATATCAAAGAAAGGGCTCAAATGATGAAAACGTACTCTTGTACATTATATGGAGCATTGAAATTCCAACATTTGTGCATATTCAATTACCACTTCATCTAAAAGCTTATAACTCAATATGGTATGAGAGCTTAAAAACCAAACAGTCTCAGGTTTAAAACCCATTGCCACGATTTAAAAAAATATCAATTTGTTCACATGCAAGCTCTAAACAAATCACGCTGCACATAAGGGGGCGCATTAAGTATTCAACTATGTATTTCATGTCTATACACGCCAAAACAAATAGAGTTGGTACTAGAGTTATCATCTCATGTAAAATTTTAAGTTTGTAAAGAGGATTTGGTTATATTTATTTATTTGTACTTAACGTGCCCCTCACGTGCAGCATTATTTGTTTAAAACTTGCATGTGGACACTTTAATATTTTTATTAAATGGTTGGTGGTGAGTTTTGAACTTGTTTGCTGGGTTCTGATACCATATTAGAATTACCACCTCTTCCAAAAGTTTAAGCTTATAAAAAGGATTTAGTTATATTTATTTATTATACTTAACATGCCCTCTCAAGTGCAAATGCAACGTGATATGTTTAGGGTTTGCACGTGAATAATTCAATATATTTAAATAGGTGACAGTGAGTTTTGAACCCATGACTTAGACTCTGATACTATATCAGAGTTACCACTCAATAGTGCACTAACACTTGGATTGAGAGATTATTGAAATTATTTCATGAAATTCTTCTTTTCTTTTTTTTTTTTTTGGTTTCTGATAGGTAAATGGTGAAGCTAATAAATTATAAGCATAAAGCAAGCTAAGACTGGAACCACGCCTGTTGCTTCTCAAACATTTAATGTCATAGTTTTGATCCCTCTTAAAAAGAGCCAATAGTCAAATAGGGCTAAGCCATCACCTTCTGCATTTTGAAGGAAAGAAAACCCTTCACTAGGCAGGTTATTTAAAGATGAAATGTGATTGTACTGCTAATAATGCATTAACATTCCACTATCTTTGGCACCAACTTCTCAGAGTTCCAATTGAAAAACATTCTCGTGTAATTAAACTTGAACTAAAAAAAAGATGACACAAAATAAATTACCAGAAAAAATCCACGAAGCATGTTTGACAAAGTAGTCAGAGAAACCAAAAGCGAAACTAGAGCAATCCCAATATTGGCAACTATTATTTTGGCCATGATAAGAGGAAAAGATATAAATGCAAGTCTAATGGTGCATTTAGTATTATACGATGTTTATTTCTTTTTTTTTTTTCCAACTTAGTCAAGAATAAATTTGAATAGTTTGAAGAACAATAGATCTATTTGAACATCCTAAAACATTTAATTACCTAAGACCATATATCACCCAGTAATAGGCGAGTACCTACTATTAACCTCTCGCTAAAATTGATTTAAGTGAAATGTCTTTCTATACATTAGTTATGATAAAATTACCCCCTTAACATAAAACATCAGGGAAATTCAAGTGGTTAAGATCATCTCGTTCAAACGTAAGGTCCTGGGTTTAACCCATGGGGTGGGGGTTTAATCCAAAAAAAAAAAAAATAGTCCAACTTAACATTCATAATCAGCTGCTAATAGCTTTCTCCTTGCAAATGCTCAATCATTGAATTTTTTATTTGAGTGACCAAAATGGAAAATTGTTCTCTTATTATTCGCAAAGTGGACAATTGAACCTAAAAGTACAACTTCCTTAATACATAGAATAGGAATATGATTGAGTTGACACTTAATTTCCATTGTAGCAAACTTTGAGATAGTATTGTAAAGGACCTGTACGTTTCTAACTTGGAGAAACCATTTTCCATATATCTTTTCAAATTTGCATTTCAGTACATTCTTAATGAGCTAGGACGTGTATATATGTTGGAGATAGACCAAATCTGCGAACCTAGAAGTTAGATAAATGGTCTTGATCTTAGGTTGTGGAATGTAAATAAATCCATAAAGCCTAAATTCCATGGACTCGTAACCTTTAACCAATTACAACAAATGACAGAGAACAGAAAACTTTTTGGATGACAAAAATATGGTAATAGAGACATCTAGATAAATTATATAAAATATAATGAACTAACCTTTCTCGTTTAATAGCTAGCACACTTGTTGTGAGATCACTTTGAGCAGATATAAATTTAGTAGCCTAGTCTATCACGATATCGTTAATTGATGGATAAATTACCTTTATTAGAAGATTACATTCTCATTATAAATAATTATTTTCTTTAAAGAAAAAGAAATTGCTTTTAGCACCACTTCCAAGCTCCAAGGGTTTGGATTAAGAGATAGTTCAAACGATTGAGATTATCTCTTTCGGGCGTAAGGTTCTGGGTTCAATCCCATGGGAGTGAGGATTTAACTGAAAAATAGAATCAATGAAATGAAAATAGAACTAAGTTGAAAATTTTGCATCTTATTGGACTAAGGTAGATGTCAAGTTTCTTTTCAAGTCCCCTTTTCATTTGGTTACAACGTACTACATTGTGTAGTAACTGGGATATAGACCTAACTTTTGGTTTGAACTTAGCAATTCTAGTTGCTGGTTGATGTAATTGTGTTTTTGGTGTTTAATAATTAATACTATGTACTTGCTAATTTAGGAAAAAAAACCCTGACCAATGTTTTGCACCATAATACAATCAGATTTAAGACCAAGACCAAAGCATAAAAGTTATATTTGTATGAATAGCTTTCAGTAGCTGCAAGAATTATGTGATTCGACACATGTAGAGACTGTTTGGTTTTTTATTTTTATTTTTTAAAATAATTTTTCATATTTGATCCACTCGCAACTTGCTTTACAAGAAAAGCCCAAAGTTCTTTGTTTTCTTTAAAAATTGATACTTAATCAATATATTTGAGCCCAACACTTGTCCACTATTAGTTAAACTCTTATTTTTGTTGCTTGCAAATAAATTTTTTCCCTAGAATGTCTTGCAAAATTTTCTTGTAAGCCTCTAACATGTATTTCTTGCTCCACTTGCGCTACAAACAAGATGCAAAATGCACAAAAGTAAGCACTAACCAATACATGATGCATTAAATTCAATAAAATGCCAAAATGTACAAAGAGTTAGCCTTGTGCTTAGAGATTTCAAAATTTTGATTAACAAGTGTTCTCTCTATAACGTCCTTCCACATTGGTTTTTTGTGAGATTTATGTGCACTTTATAATGGTTTGGGTTCAGTATTACTGCCATCACGGGTATAAGTATTTTGGGCCAATTGATGAGGCTCAATATGGTAGCAGGCCAGTAGTTGAGCCTGAGTCATTACAGGTAGTATTAGAGTCAGGTCTTGGACAAATTCCACGTTATCTGGGGTTCTAGGCTGTGATTTGTGATTCCACATCGCGTCAGGTTTTGGGCAGATTGCACATTACCTGGGGTTTTGGGTTGTGGTCTGTCTGAGCTGTCATCTATTCTGTTTGTGATTCCACATCGCGTGTTTAAGGGGAGAGTCTATAACACCCTCCCATATCGATTCTTTATGAGATTCGTATAAGCTTTATAATGGCGGCATAGATTCATGTGCACTTTAGCAAGAAAATGGATAATTTAAATTAATTTGTAAAACATAAAGGAGTTCTCAAATTATAGAGATTAATTTGATTATTTTTGTAAAACATTGGGGATTAAGAGAAATATTCCTAAATAAGAAAAACCAATTTGACTATTTTTTAGACCATTAAAAACAAATTTAATTTTTTATAAAATATTGAGAATTAATTTAAATAAATTAAAATAATATAGACAAAAAAATATATACATACACATACATCTATACTATATTATATAGAAGAACCCTTTGCAATATAGCAATGACAAGTGTCTCATAGATATCATTCTTAACATCTTTTTGTCACGTGACTCTCTTACATTATATTTAATTGTGAAAATCGGATTTTATTTTAATGAGATTTACATTGATTTTCTAATTTATTTTAATATTTAGATATTACATTCCAAAATTGTGACATATAATCTGGATTGGTTGCAGATATTTATGGTAATTCTCCAATTTGGTTGTTATCAAATCGTGACCTATTTTAGTTGATATATTTTTTTTATTTTAATCTTATTCCCATATTTCTATACTACTTTCTCTTAGTAATTTTAATGTAAATTATTTTACCAAATGCTTTAATTATTCATATTTTGTTTTGTAATTTAACTCAAAGATACATAATTTAATTATTTGAATCTATCTTTTTGTAATTATTTAGAAATAATAATGACACTTATTTCAACATAATTCCACTTATCTTAATTTTTTGAAAAAATGCTATGTATATAAAATAAGATTTCGCTTCTCCGTGGATCGCATGAGTGATTGACTATTATGTATATATATATATATATATATATATATATATATATAGACACACACACACTAGTGTGTAATGCACGGGGAGCGATATATGTGATTGGATATATTAAAATTATGGAGTTTTTACATCTTACAAAATAGTTATTGAAATAATTATATACTATAAAATTAATAAAACAATGATGATATATTTAAAGAAAGTGCATAATATTAATTAAATTAAAACATTTAATATAGAAATGGGACTAAATAAATGAGGAAAACAAAAAATGACCTAAGAATTGACATATTTAATTGATAAGTAATTATGGAAAGCTTGTCATATAGAACGGTACTTAGCAGCACGAAATTACAACTTATTTTACTTTATTACATAGTATAAATATAGATATATATATATATAATTAATATATATATATATATATATATATATAAATTAAATTAACCCAAAAGGAAAGAAGCCTTAACTTGTCGCACTCCATGCTCCGTTTCCAACTTGTAGAGGAAGAGAGAGTTCAAGGGTGTGCTAGTGTAAGATCACGACAGGGTTTAAAGCTTTTCTGGCCTAGGGAAAAAAAAAGAAAAAAAGAAAAAAAATTTGTAGGGCTCTATTTTTCGACGAAAAATGCATCAGCATCATCAACAGCAGCCAAACCATAATGGTCCTCCAGCTGTGCCTCTCAGTGCAGTCACCTCAGAAGAGATTCAAAAGGTACATAATTATTATTATTATTATTATTTTTTTTCGACACAGTACAAAGCATGCGTTTCTTGCTTATATATATTGTTTCTGTATAGCTCTTTTGAAAGTAAATATTGGGTTTAAGTTAATTATTAAGAAGAAAGATGAAACGTGGGTGATGAGCATAATCTTTTCGTTCTATTCGAACATTGAAATGGGGTGTGAAGGCCTTTTTCCAACACTTATTAATATATTCTGATGTAATTTTTCTTCAATTTTTGTGATTATGTTGTTGATATTTATATCTTTGCAATATGAATTTCTATAGACTAATTTAGATATACAAAGTCTCGAATTTAAGAAGGCACAAGGCAACAACATGTCTCTTTGTTCTCGTCTTTATGATGTTAATTTCTTTATTTTTTGGTGATATTTTCGATTGAATGTGATCTTTGTAACACACTGTTCTGTGCTTCTTGTATACACAAACTTAAAATTTTGCAATGGCTGACGAGGATAGATGTTACATTTTTGGAAAAGATTGTTTTCGTGACTTGAATTTGTGACTTTCACCTAACACGTGACCGTTCTTGCATTAGAATTTCAATTCAAGATATAATTTCTCGGATTCATTCACATTAAAAGAGGGAAGGATAATGAAAAGAAACTATTCCCCCCCCCCCCCTGGTGGCTAGAAATGGAGAAGCATATTTTATTACTTGATTACTTTAATAAATGTAGTTTTCTAATTTAAGAGATGGAAAATGAAGTATGATATAATGAGTTATGGATTGAGTTGCTTCCTTTATATGATGCATAATTTGTGTTATTTGTCTTAATTGACTGAATCATCTGATAATTTAAAGCTTTCGTTATTGATGCTTGATGCAGTACCTGGATGAGAACAAGAATCTGATTTTTGCGATAATAGAAAATCAAAACCTTGGGAAAATCACTGAATCAGCCCAGTAAGTTGTTAGCAAGTGGTACTATTTTTTCACATTACAGCACCATATGTTAATAGTTATGCTATTTGACATGGCTTGGATTCAATCTCCTTCCTTTTTTTTTTTTTTCCTGTTGGTGAATATCTTTTGAGCAATGGGTTAAGTTCTTATTTATAAAAGGTGCTTCAAGTAATTGTTATCTGTTTCATGGTGAAGTACCATATTTTCAGGTTGAATGTGATCAAAGAGAAGAATTGATAAAATAATAAAACGAAAGATTTAGCTCTAAGTGTGTACCTACAAAGTCTTAAATTTTGATTGGTGCAACCACAGTATGGTTTATTATCAAGATCAACGAGAGAGATGGATCAAGTATGAGTAAGTTCTTCCTAAATGTGATCATATGGCTTTATTCTGCTCTACTAGAAGCTCCATAATAGAAAGCAACTATGTAGCATGGCTATCACTAAAGTTTTTGAAGCTCCAGCTATTCTCAAACTAGGAAGAATTTAAGATAGGAAATCAAAACCTTGAAAAAATTGCTGAATCAGCCCAGTTAGTAATTACCAAGTGGGTGCTATTTATTTACGCTATAGCACCATATGTCAGCAGTTATGCTGTTTAATACAGCTAGGATTTAATTTGTTTCTCTTTTGGTGAATATCTCTGCCTAATGGAACGTGCTTTGTGTAACCGTTTCATATATGGTGGTGAAGTACCACATTTTCAGGTTGAATGTGATCAAAGAGAAGAAGTGCTGAAATCTATAAAATGGAAGATTTAAGCCTAATCATGTGTTACCACAAAGCCTTATACTTTGACTGCAATCACATTAGGTACCACAAAGTCTTATACTTTGACTGCAATCACATTAGGTACCACAAAGTCTTATACTTTGACTGCAATCACATTAGGCTTTATTAGCAAGATTAACAAGAGAGATAGATCAACTATGACTAATTTCTTTCCACATGAGATTGTATGCCTTTAATTGTGTTCTATTGAAAGCTTTATAATAAAAGAAACTGAATAGCACAGTTACTCTTAAGTGGGAAAGGTCTGGCTATCCTCAAAGTAGGAAGAATCTTAACATAAGATTCATTGGAATTTAGTTCTTCACTGGAGTCTAGTGTAGATGGGTGATCTTGGTGATTGGGTTTCTATCGCAAATATGTAATATAATGAATTATATTGCGTTGCAGGACTCTTTCTAGCATATAGCATAGGATGGAACTGCAGACCTATGTTGAAAATAGCTTTGATTTGGTTTTCAGAAAGAAAGTCTATTTGACCAGTCTATCTCTTGATTATAAGAATCAGAAACAATTTCACCAACATAGAAGATCAAGAAAGACTTACTTATGAGAGGAGCTTGAAGTTAGCATGGTATTATAAATGTCTAGCCAAATTAAGTGTTTGACGGTGATCTCTTTAGTGAATAAAGGACGTGAGAGAATCCTTATTATGGGATCATACCTTATGGGGATTTTGATAATTTTGTTAACTAGTGCTTGAACATGATTAATTTCCATAAAGAAGTACAGGAAAGCAAAGAATATTTTCATGGTATAATAAGAAGAAAACAAAAATGTGTGCAGTTGTTAATGTTAAACCTCACTGTCATGTATATACTTTATAACATCTCGTCTTAGTTATATGAAGTTTGAGTTACAAAGGCTGGTTTAAATTATGGTGCTCCTTTTCTTCACTAGCTTTTGATTACTGACTGTGATACGTCACTTCAGTATGTGAATATGACAATGTGAATGGCAATAAAGCATTCCTAGAAGACTGGTCAAAGGTTGAAATGATGTGAGTAGGAAAGTCTGGAAACTGATTCTTTTGTCTTTGATTTGGGCTGTTTGTAAGGAACATAACGATCAAGATTTTGTGATAAATAAGCAGCCTATTACTGAGATCTTCCATCCTCTATTGTCTCCCATTTCAATTTTTCCTTTTCTTTTTCTTTTTGGCTTTTCTTTTTTTTATTTTCTTTTTTTTGCCTTTGCAGTCAATCCATTCCATTTGGTTTGCCGATTGATAAAATATGAGTCCGTTGATGTGTAAATTCTGAGCATCTATACAGTCCCAAATACAGGTTCTCCCATTTTCCATTTAAATTCTACTGATCAAGGAATACAAAAAAGAGTTGCTAAACAGTTGAGAAATTATGTGTCAGTTTGCAAATATGTGTTCAATTTTGGCCTTTCATTGGTTTCTCTTTTTAATAAGATTTCTTCCAATAAAATTTGCTTTTACATGTATATCATTCTGCATCTGGAGTCATTCCTTTTTCGCTCAAAACTTAGTTTTGAGAGTGAGTGTTTGGAAGGTAGTAATGGAATTGCACATTCTAAATTTAATTTTAGAGGTATTCCTATGATTTATATTCGTTTAGTGGTTCCAATATCTAGGTATCAAGCCATTCTTCAGAAAAATCTGACATATTTAGCTGCAGTAGCAGATGCTCAACCACCACCATCGACAGCACCTTCACAGGTGAAGTAAATATATTTTGACACTTGTGGAACTGTTGCTTCTTGCTAACACATCTGAAAATGTTGCAACAGCCCCCAAATGCTGCTGCTCAACAAGCAAATTACATCCAGCAGGCTGGCCCTGCCCAGCAGCAACTAGTTGTCCCTGGTCCCAAGTTGCCTTTCCAGCTTAATGCCCATCCATCTCAAGAGCCACAGTACCTGCATTTTCAGCAACAGCAACAGCAACAATTACAAGGCCAGATCAGCCTTGGTGGGGCAAATGGGATGCATCAAATTACACATCCTGGGATTGGTGGTTTAGGCAGTTTGATGGACATGCATGGAACCAAGCAAGGGACCTTCAGAGCCAGTTCGACTGATGGTAAAGGAAAATCAGCTCCAGCCCATACCAGTGGGGGTGGGAATTAAGTTTTTCAGCTGATAATGAGGACACTTGATCTAGGTTTTTGTTCTAGGAAGAGAGGTTTAACGTGTACCTCGAGTATCAGATCAATCGAGACAAATACTTGCTAAGAGGATATCTATTGCTTCGTCTAGTGTAATGTTGCTATAGCTTTTAGTGAATCCTTTTGGCATATGACATTTTTCAAGAACAAAATCAGTTCAAGCCTAAATATGCCTGAAGAGAACTCTAACTTTACCTTCTCCGGAAGTGGTTGGGGATTACGTGAAATATATTGCTGAATGATTAAAGGCATTCCTGTTATATTCTAGTATTGGTCTGGAAAAATGAATTTAGCTTCTCTCCTCTCTTTTTGGTCATCGCAGTGTCACTGAACCTAACCTTGCTCTCATTTGAGGAGCCTTACCGCCCATCGTAGACCACTGAGAGCGTATAGAGCACGTTGGTTACCTGCAGCAGGCTTTGCTGCTTGGTTCTCTCTAGCCAGGAGCTTTTGCTTTCCATTTGCTTCACCCTGGAAAGCAAAACTAATAAAATGGCTAGGTTTTACAGCCAAGGGAGACTGAACCAGCAGTCTTTCATACATCAGCAGGATATCTTGATGTCTCATTGTCAATCGCTCGGTCCATTTAAAGCTAAGAGCTTTAAACTGTACAGGATAAGGTACTAACTAAAATTCTCCTTGTCTTTCCTGTTCTAAGCAATGCCATTATGCTATTGGAAAGACATTTCGCAGATGCATTTGTTGCTGCTTGTTGATCAATAAACCTAACAGGGAAATTTATATGAAACCCAAAAGTTTAGAATTGGACCATGAAGACAATCACTATTTTTTGCATAAAATTCTGAAAGATGCAATTTGCACATTAATATCAACACAGGCAATTGAATGTACAATGTTTTGCATTGCAGAAAACGCAAGGAAATTTCTAGGGTCTTCCAACAAAAGGAAGTTAACAAATCAGCCCAAATGCTAATTATCAGACTTCCACAGGACAAACTATTGCTGGAGATCCCCAGTTGACAGTACATGATCACATCTCCTGTCTCCGTCCCAATTTGATTGCCGCAATTCTGAGTACGGTGTGGTGTAATCTAAGAATGTCGAATGTGTTCTGCCAGAACAAAACAAAACGTTAATCGCCTAATCACGGAAACAAGAACACGATATCATTATCATATACAAGTTATTTGTGGCACCATGTACTCTGTACCAAAAAGCATCACATGATTCATGAGTCAAAATATTTCAACTGAAATAGCTAAAGTACCACAATTTTTGTGTTCCACACAGAAAACTCCTTATTTCAAGCCTATCTCTATTCTTTTTTCTTTTCCCTCTTTCCAGAAGATCTTGGTGAATTTAATGTTGTGGGAGGCAACAAGATTTTATCACTGAAACAATAGGTTAGAATCTAAGCTAGAACATCACTAGATTCCATTACTGAATAAGAAACAAAACCACAAGAAATAACCAACTACCGCTCACCTTCATAAAATTGATAAATTTACAAGTGGTCAAGCTTGTAGAAGTGCAGCAAAGTACTAATTGGATATATTGGGACAAAGCTTTCGTGCTCTGAATCCCTCAACTTCTTACAGATATTTCAGAAGATATGCAATGTGATCTTTTGGGGGCTTAGGGTCCTGACCACGTAAAATAAACGTCATAAAAGTAAAAGATCGTTACAAGAGATCATCCCATCCTGTCTATGTTAGGGAAAGTTGAGTTTGGAATTTTGATTTCATTTCTAGGTAATTCTTTCTTCTTTCTGTTGGGGCACTCCAAAACAAAATTCTAAACTTTGAATTCCTTTGTAACAAGTATTGGATTTTAAAGTCATTTTTGCAGCCCTTGATAGAGAATTACTATTAAGCTCTAAAAAGAGTGACAAATTAGTAGGTACAAAACAAAATGGAAATAGGCAGCTCAAAAGGTAAAGGGGAAGCGGGCCCTCCAGCATGAATTAAAAGCACTAGCATTAAGCAGCAGCTAAGGAGACAACCAGGAAAGAGTTAGTAGGCCAAAAGCACAAGAAAATTCCAAGATCCAAAGAACACTTACTATCTTCTAGAACTTGTTGGAGCTCCAATTGTCCTATAGATAAACAAAAAGGTAAGATATAACTTAATTAATGTTCTCATACCAAAAACCAAGATGCATTTATAGAAAAGAGAGTGTGACACAGATGCTTCTAGTCTTAGTACCTCCCCTGCTGTTTGCCTATGAAATTTGGTCCAGTCCTCCCATGACCTGACACGTTGCTCCTAGTACCGCCCAGTTCATTTCTATTTGAGCCCGCTCCATTTGCAACTGTCTGTATAACAGACTGGCTAGGCCTAGACTCAGAACCATTTAACTCCATATGATCTTTAAGTTTGCTGAACAGTTTTACATTTGAGACATCTCCAGCCAGGTAGACACCATTCCGATGCTGGTTCTGCATGTCCAAAAGATGAGAAGAATTATTGGTATTTCCAGATGATTCAATGGGTAGGGCCTTCTTCAACCGCTGAGACTGTGCCATGGGAGTGAGAGCAACAGAAGGCAACTGTGAAGAGTGACCAGATGTTGCAGCAGCTGCAGCAGCAACTTTAGCAACAGCTGCCGTGGCTGCTATGGTTTCTTGTGCTCCTTCTCGCAGTTGAATGTAGTCCCCGTCAATTAAAAATAACTGAAAGTAGAAAAAACAGATTATGAGGATGTATAACATAGTACATTTACAATCCAAAGATACTCAGAGAGGAAGACATGGCACATACTTCGGGATGACTAGCAACAAACTCATCAAGCTTGCCATATTTTTTCTTGTAATCATGCCAGTGAAGAGGAGCTAGCATCTTAGCAAGTCTATTTGGGAGCTGGAAGTAAACAGAAAACATAGTACATCAACCAAATCCTATTCAGGAATACAAAATAATGACATGATAAAACCAATCAGAAAAGAAAACACCATATTAGAAAATTCAATTAAACTAACCGTTGAACTAATTCTAATTCTACTACCAGATCCAGGTGGAATTGTGCGCACTATGCAAGCCAGCAAAGATCTTTCATCAAGAAGGGGAGTCTCTGCTGGCTTCCCAGCTACATAATGACTTCTTTGCCCACTTGAAGAGGAGTCGGAGAAAACTGGGGCAGAGCTAGCATTCACGGTTGAATTGCTGAAATATACAGCATGATTTGGGACTTCCAATTGTGATGAATTGGCACTCGGACTAGGTTGTCCATTCAGTAGATCTTGGGCCTCTGCCTCTTGATTAGCCAAATGATTCACATTCTCCTCCTGTGTCACAAAATGTTCAAGTAAATTTACTACCTAGGCAAAGTCAGACAAGATACCAGAGAGAGAGAGAGAGAGAGATGGGCAAGGAGGAAGAAGTACCTTATTCTCATTATTGTGTTCAAGAGGATCCAATCTCAGAGAATCATGAAACTGGGAAGAGATCTGTTGCACGGTCTGCTCAGATTGGGCACCAGATAGGTAGGTTTTATCCATTGACTCAAACGCCTGAACAAAATAGTAAGAGATCAAGAGTATAAGTACATAATCTTTTACTTATCACAAGCAATCGACCAGTTATTTCAATACTACTTACCTCCCTCTCTTCCTTTGAAGATGAAACGGTGGAATTCAGCTCAATGTCTTGGCTGATATTAACATCTGAGTACTCTGGGTGAATAACTTGCCCATTTCCAGATGTTTCATAGTTGTAATTTGACTCTGATCTCAACAAGATGGGATCAGTTTGCAGAGGATATTGGTTTGGAGTAGGCACATGAGGACCCTCTGATGTGACCTAAGCAGAAGAAGAATAATTAGTCACCTGTTTTACTTATATCTGATGAGAAAACCTAAAATATCGCCTTTAATCTCTCTAATATAAACCTGTTGGTTCTGCCACTGCTGAAAAGAGGATGGTGCTGGGATGGAGTGAAAGTGGCTAACATGAGTCTGAGGAATGTGGGATGGCACAGAATGTGGCACTCCATGCTGATGCATGACAAATGGATGCAATGGAGTCACCTGTCCAGGTGGAAGGTAGCTTGGCATACCAAATAGAGATGAGGGAGCCACTTGAACATGATTACTCTAGCAAAACAAAAGGACGCCAATAATTATGATGCACATAGAGAAGAATGATCTAAGCAGCTAACTTTTTAGAATTGTTCTTCACTTTCCCCTTATCTTTCTAAAATTGAGGTTCTACCCTACAAACGGTTGAGATACACACGCACACACACAAAAACACACACACACACACAGAGGAGAGAGTGAGAGGGACAGAGATGGAGAGAGAGGGGGAGAGAAATTAGTATAAATTGATAAATATTAGGATAATATGGATATTTTCAGTTAATACAATCCACACACAGTTATATTTTGATTCGAAAACTAAACGAAACCTATATACTTGTCTAAAAGGACTGGGTTACAAGTTTCAGGGACAAACCATAACTGATAATGCTTCACATAGAAATTATAATGTCATCTAACTCTGCAGACATTTCTCCTTTTGGCATTATTTTCTCTTAGTATCTTGTTTTGAGTGGTGAGGGGGGTAAGCGAAGCACAAGTAGCAGAATATCTAAGGTCACTGAGTTTGTTGATAACCCTAGACCACCAGCCAACTGCAGATAGTCAAGTACATTACCGAACTTGCTAGGTTCTCACATAAATGTTTCAAAAAGCCACCCACCTCAATGGAGTTGCAATAACACCCAGTGACACTCCATTTAAACAGACAGACATTTCAGAAGTTCCAATGAAAATGAAACCACTAGAATGCAAAAGTAAACAGGTTAAACCTAGTTTTCACTCTTCAGGAGGGCAACAAGCACAAAGTTGATCTCTAAGCAATCACAAGAAAAGGGGCAACCCATAGATATCTTGAAAGCTTACATCAGAATATGAAGACAAAAAGAAAAATAAAAACCATTTACATTGAGTGGCAAAGGAAATTCACAGGCTAGTGCAAATCTAGCGTCTTACTATCTCCAATATTTTCAAAGAATAATCCGCAAAAACAATACGATGAACAAAATAGCATGAAGTGGGAAGGACAAACTACCGTAACTACTTCATTCCCTCCTGAAACAGATGATGAAACATGTTCAGCACTCGCATTTGGCAAACCACCAGAGTTTCCACTGGGCGTACCATCCCCACTCACATCCAACTGGCCACCATTGTTCTGCGTATGAGAAATGTCTTTTGAATTTGTTGGTGCCACCCCTAAGCCATCACTGCAAGTTCGACTCCTCTCTCTAGCTTCAGCCAATTCAAGCTGGAGTTGTTGTATGTGCAGATGAAGCCGTTCCATCTCTCCAAACTAATTTATCGGAAAAAGATATACTCAGTTTTTTGAAAATATATATTCAAAACCAATGAAAGGCAACATAATTAGCCAACCCAAGATAAACAAGAATAGTTTTGCAATACAGACAATATAGTGGAAGCATAATGGAAAGGGTTGATTATAGGAACAAGAAAAGTGTTATGAGAATCAACTTGATCCCACAGGGAAAGTAACTATATATCTGAACAACCTGACGTTGACACCCAAGCCAGAGCTGATTATATTGCTCGGTACGTTCCCGCAGTTCAGCCTGCAATGAGTGGTTTGTAGACGATTGCAAGGCATCCATCTCTTGGACACGGCTTATCCAAGCCTGGGCCTCCCTTAGTTGTTCATCTTTGAAAAGAATTGTCTCTTGAGCAATTCTATTCTGATAAAAAGAAATCGCCAATGATTGCAAAGCAAAACATTGAAAAGAAAGAAACTGAATAATTAAAGGCACTGATATCCAATCATCCACTTCATCGGATAGTAAAATGTCACCTTATACATGGGACCTCTTTTTTGTCCTTCAAGATATAAACAAATCAACGCAAATACTTATACAAACTTATAGCAGAAGCAGGAATTACAACACCTGTTCCTGCAATTCCATGAATTGGTGCTCTTTTTCTTGAAAGTGTTCCTGAAGGTCATGGATTTGTTTAATATGCTGAGCTCTTTCAGCTTCAGAGTTATCACGCTCTCTCCTGAAAGAAATTGCCAGAAGAAATTGCCAGTCATTCAGACTATGAAATCAAAGTTCCGAAAGTATAAGCAATGGAAAAACATATAATAGGCTGCTCTAATTATGTTAATCTGGGACATGAAAAAAATTGGTATCCATCAATGAGATGCAAACAGCACTAACAGGCAGATCAATCATTCAAACTATCATGATTTGGTGAACAAACATAGCAAGAACATCCAAAATTAAGGAAAGTAAAACAAAAAGAAACCAACATCATACAAAGCGTGAACAAATCATACAAAGAAGAAAGCCAAACACAACTGTATAAATTAAAAGAGTGAAAACTCAGACCTATAAGTTTGCAGTTCTTTGCTTTGCTCTCTCAGGAGATCTTCTTTAGCCCAAGCCTGCTAAATTCCACAAAGAAAATAGTCTCAATAACAAAAAGTAGAAAAACAATATCAAATTAAAATAATTAATTTAAAAGGACACTAAGAGCTCTCAAACAAACCGCTTCATTATCCAATCTAATAGCATGCAATTCTCTCTCTTTCTCTTCCATCTTCCTCTCCAACTCATGTATCTTCTTCTCCCTTTCATTTAGTTGCTCCTTCAAAACCAGTTAAACCAAGATTCAACAACATAACCCATGTAACACAAGACTAGACAAACCCACCTACATATGTTTTGCTTTTTATATTGAACTAAGTTCAAACCTGAAGCTTGACATTTGCATTTGCATGCTCTTTAATTTGAACATCAAATGAACTTTGTATCTCCAAGATCTCAGTCCTGGCAATGAGCTGAGCCCGAAGCTCAATCTCCATTTGCTGCAATTCCTCTCTTTGCTTCACCATGCTTTGAAGTCTTTGTTGCAAAATGTTGTTATCTAAACCTCCATCAATTGTAATAGAACAGAAATCTACATCTGCTGGATCTCTCCCTTGCTGCACCTTAATAGAAAACACCAATCACTTTTCATATCACACATTCAATCCACGAATTAAAACTCAGAAGAAAATAATTCTTTTTCAAACACCAATCACCTTTCACATCACACATTCAATCCACAAATTAGAACCCAAAGAAAGTAATTCTTTTTCGAACACCAATAACTTTTCATTTACACTCACATAAATACACAAATAACAACTCAGAACAAGTAATTTCTTTTCGGACCACCAATCACTTCTCACTCACATTCAATTCGCAAATAACAATCCAAAAGAATGTATTTTTTCTCAAACATCAATCACTTTCCATTCACACTCAAAATAAATCCACAAATAATAACACAAGAGAAGTTCATATTCTTTTCAACATAAGTAGCTTCTATTTACAATCTATCCACATACAATGACCCAAACAAAATTGTAAATATTGACTTCCATTTACACTGACATTCAATCCATGATAAGGTTACTTGGTGCAAGAAGCTCCTATGACATGCGGAGTAAGAAAATAATTTTAAGAAAAGAAAATAATTTTCACTCACATTTACACACAAAACCATCAAGGAACCAACCCCCCCCCCCCCCAAAAAAAAAGAAAAAGAAATAACAATAAGAATAAGAACACAACAACAACAACAACGAATCATAATCCAAATTAAGAAGGGTAAACTTTTGCCACCATATACTTCACATTCTAATCCACAAACAGGGCAGATCATTACAAAGTTTGTACAGTGACCAGGAAGGCAACAACCCAAAAGAAAGCAAATTTTCCCCAAACACCATTCACTCTCGACAGAAAGTAAAACTTCTAGTAAACACCATCAGTTTTAACGTACACTCACATACAATCAACAGACAAAAACCAAATGAAATTTTTTTCTGAATTTTGTCGGCTAAAAAATTATAAAATGTCTTTAGAACACAAATGATACCTCATATATCAATCTCTCATCTGATTGCCAAGCTTCCCACGCTTCAAGTCCTATATATACATACATAACACCATACTTTTTTTGGGTCGAATACATAACACCATATACAAACTAAAAATTTGCAAACAAAAGAAAGGGCACTGATACATAAAACTCCAGGTATGCATGGTATGGTACATATCTTAGCGAAAGCTTACCTTGCATTTTTGCAATATACAGTTTCCACAACTCAAACACGCAAGAAAGGAAACAAATTTAAAATATATAAACCCTAAGTTCATTCGATCAAATTAAGATAATGCGAGTAGGTTTTATGAGCAAAAACGGTACCTCATTACTGGAATTTCGACCAGATTGCTCGGGGACAACGCGCCACTCTTTGCGAGACGACGACGATGGTGACATCACCGGCATAGCAACGCCGCGTGCCGCGGCAACACCGGCCGCTGCAGCAGCATCCATTTTTTTAATTTCAATCACAAATTCTCTCCCCTATTTTACAAAAACCCTAATCTTTCCCCCCAAAACCCTAGATTTAATTTTTTTTCTTGAAAAACAGAAAAAAAAACTCCAAAATGATTGAAGATTTGTGTTCGATAATTCTTTTGGGGTGAATTTTGGAAATGGAGAGACTTAATGGGGTCGAAATGTAAATAACAAAATATCGTTGACGACAGACGAACGAATGATACGAGCAAGAGAAGAGTGAGTGTTGAGAGAGAGAGAGAGAAAGAGAGGTGATTGGGTGTCAGAAAGTTCGATACAAAATGGGCTCCCGCCATTTATATTGCAAGTCCTCTGATCGGAAAGGATATCACCACGCGCCTAATTTCATGTTCACCAATGTTTATTTTCGTTATGTCATAGCATTATAATATATCGTAATATTACAAAAAAATATATATAAATTATAAATATATATAAAATATAAATATTATAACATTGTAATATTACAAGAATATATGCAAAATATGAACATCATAAATAATATTACAAGATTATATGTGAAATATGAACATAGAGGTGATACTCCGAATAATGATATATAATTTATTTTTAGTTTTTAAATCTTTTTTATCTCCAATTTATTATTGTTTTTAAGATAAATTATATTATTGGTTTGTAATTTATTTGATTTTAATTTAGTTTTTTATTATTTTAAAATGTCTAGATTAATTTTTAATATTTTATAAATATAATTAAATTAGTCTTTTTTATTTAAAAATATTCACATTAGTTCGTAAGGTTTTAAAAATTTATTTGAATTAATTTCCAATTTAAGACAAATAAGTAAAACAATGGATTGATTTGAAAAGTTTGTGAAACGTGGAAAACTAATATGAATGTTTTGAAATAATATAGATTAATTTGAGTATGTTTACAAAATGTTGAGTACTTATTTTAACATTTTAAAATATTAGGGACTTTTTAAAAAAATGGAAACATTGGAAAGTCATTTGTGATTAACCCGATGCTTTACCTAACTATTCTTTTTTATATCAATAATTTAATGATGGAGTTCATTATTAATTTATTACTATAGTTAATTATTAATTTATTACTATAGATTTCTCTTGTAGTATTATTAAACTACAAGAGAATTCACATTCATCTTTTGTTGGTCCGATAGTTGGAAACTTGAGAATTGAGAGACTCTTTGTAATATTAATCTTAAATTTCGATGTTCTCATTATATTTAATAATATAATATAAACGAGATTTAATAATTCTTAATTATTTAAATTATTTTTTCATAATTATATAATTCAATTCGTTAAAATACTTTTTCGTGATATTTAAAAAGTCCACTTTCCAAGTCTAGGAGTCAATGATGCGTTACAACTCACAAGCCCTTGTCTTTTGACTGGAGAAGTGAAGCTTGGCTGCAATAAGACATTTAACTAGTGGAAATATTGGACCCCATGTTATCCATCGAATTTTCTCTTCCATTTCTTTTTAAAAGGGTTAACCAAAGGAGAACCCCTTTCCCACTTGGCCAGAGGCCCCTTAACCAGGCGGGAGGTAAATCGAGGGATGTGCGTGAGTGGCAGCCCGACCAGGGAGAGGACCAACGGGCGTGGAAATCCAGCAACAGCCCCCGCAATATTTCAGCGGAGTACTGCCGCCACACGGACTCGATCCCGCGTTGTCAGGGTGTCACCACCCTAATCACCTGGCCACTTACCAACTCACCTATGCCCCTGGGGGCTTTCTCTTCCATTTCTGATTCTATTTTGGGTTATGCTGACTGAAACGTTGTTGACCTTATAGGAACTCTAAACCAAAGTATTTTTTAATGGCTTGTTTGGATTGGTTTTTAAACATTGTTGACCTTATACGAACTCTAAATCAAAGTATTTTTTAATGGCTTGTTTGGATCGGTTTTTTCAAAAATAGTTTTTTAATAATTTTTTTTAAAAAAATTGAAAATTTTGACTTATAAAAGAATTGTATTTGAGTTTTTTTAATTTTAATTTTAATTTTTTTGAAAGCCAAACTAAGTAGTTACTACAAAAAGAATGTACTTTTTTTTTTAAAAAAAAGTATTTTTTCCAAAAAATAGTAATAATTCAAACAGGCCCTACATTTGAATCATTTTGAGAAGAAAAATCGTCTGATACATGCTTGCGCGTATGAATGTTCTTCTCCTGATATTTAATATTTAATAATACTAACTCATAAGTCGTCTCTGTTTTATATCAAAAATTGCTAATTTTAGATTTTTACCCGTAACTCAGTCTCAAAATTTACCAATTTCTAATTCTGCTCTATTCCATTTCACAATTTAGTAACTTCTATTATTAGCTCAAAATTCCATCTCTATTCCCTTTCAAACTCAATAAAATTATAACAAAATTGATTACGCAGAACCTCGAATAATATTATTTTTCCTAGCTGTTTTTCTCCTCAGAGATGTTAGCTCTAAGTATAGTAATATAGGTCTAACTACCTTCTTTTAACAGAAAAAGGGAAAGAAAAGACAAATCAATTGTATGATTTTTTATATTCAAGGAGGGCCAATCACAACAAAATTTTCTTTTCTTTTTTTTTTTTTTCAGATGTTAAGGCCTAGGCATCTATCTATTTAGTTGTTTTGGCTTAACATTTATTTCCGCCAAAAAGGATAGTTGAATGGTTTTTGAGATATTTAGGCCTAAGTATGTATTATTGTTGTTTTTGAGGAGTTTAGGCCTAAATCCATTTAAAAAAAAAAAGAAAAAAAGAACAACTTTATTGAGGTAGGATTTGTTACTTACCAGAAGTAATTACATCACTCGCACCGACTTTGTGCTACCGCAAAGCAGGTACGTCTCTATGATCTAAACTAGGGTTTGGGGTCACAAAACACTTTTGGGTGTCTACAAAAGCTGATGAACAATCAAAGTATAAAAACTAAGTTAACTAGTAAGAATATTGTGTTTATATTGACGTCGACTAATACAATTTATACATCGTATAGAATACATACTTTGTAGAGATGTAAGGCTACAACAAATATAGGACATATACTTGCGTACTATACATATGAACGCAGTATACTGGACATATACGTACGTCTTTTATGCTCTAATATCTCAAGTTACAAACTTTAACACTTTTCATAATCTTATTGACCTAACTAAGAAGATGTTTACTTCGTATAGATAACCTCCCAGATATTTCCCTACAAAAAAGTGTTTCGGTCAATAATACCTATCTTGTTTTGAAAATCTTCTACTTGTTCTTTGGACAATGGTTTGGTGAAAATCTAGAAGTATCGTAGGCACTCTAGATCCTTGAGTTATTGCAAAAAAAAAAACATTGAACTCAAAGACCAATGGAAAACATTAAGGGTACACAAACAATACATAATAATACCGTCTATCAATTGAGCGAATTGGGGAAAGTCCACAAACATCCATAAAAAGAACTTCTAACATACGAGAACTTTAAGACTCAAAACACCAAATGACAGTTTGGCACTTTTAACATTGACATGGCTCACAAGGGGTTGAACAAGAAAAAGACACAACATTTATTTGATTACTAGAAACTAAAGAATTCAAAACTTTGTTCGACGGTGTCCTAGCCTGTTGTGCCAATTGAGAAGAGTAGCCCTAAAACTAACAAGAGAGGTAGTAGAGAATGGTGCACCATTAGAATGCCACACAGAAACTTTATTCCGATTAAGTCCCATTGCAAGTGGTGCCCTGTGGAGAGATCCTTGACACAAAACAAATTAGATTAAATTCAATTATGCATTGTTATTCTTACAAAATTGATTAGCAAAATTTAAAATGTTCTAAATAATGACATGACCAAAACATTAGACAACATAAAAGAATGATTTTTCGTAGATAAAAAGGAATGTCTAATATGGCTTACGAGTAAACCTGTACTATCACTTATTGTAACATTGTCAGGCCCCTCAAAGGCTTGCCAAGAAGCAAGAACAGATGGATCTAAGGTAATATAGTGACTTGCACCTAAATTGAGCAACCATACATTTTAAGAAGGAACCTATGCATTATTAGCAGTGGAATTGTTGGATGGGAAAAATAATCTTTTAGTAGTGTAACATTGCCTTGCGGTATGACCCCTCTTCACAATTGGTAGATGATATAGGTGGTTTATTAGATGCCTGGATCGGGTTCCAATGTTACCATTAGCATGTTGCTGCTAAAAGACATTAGGAGGAAGTGATTGTTGTTATTTGCTGGAGCAAAAGCTTTGGAGAAATAAAAAGAAAAGGAAATAAGAGGCCAATAAGCCCAAATATCCATTTGACCCATGTGGACCAAAACAAATTGAGGACTTTGGCCTTTGATCCTTTTACAAATTACAATCTACTAGTCGTAAAGGGTTGTGCCTATTGCTCAATGCTACTAACATAAAATATTTATATATGTCATGGCTATTGTCCAATGCTAGTAACATAAAATATTTATATATAAGTATAGTTTTGTATATAAGTATAGTTTTATAAGTAAAATTTTGACATAATAAAAATACAAATAGAAAGAAATAATACATCTTAATTTGCATGTTCATATCGTAACTCAATCTTTGCCAAATATCACTAATCATTGTTACTATTTTTGGTTGTACAAAAGAGAGTCAGTATGTGAAAAAAAGAGGTATGCTTTACCTATTAGTGAAATAAAAGGCTTCTTCTATACCATTACTATGATGGACATCAATATCAATAGAAAGGACGCGTGCATGGTATTTAAGAAGCTCCAAATTTTCAATAACTAAATCGTTGATGTAACAAAATCCAGATGCCTTACACTTCTTAGCATACTGCAACCCACTGGCCCAATTGATAGTAATGTCACAAAACTATTGTTCAACCTGCATGCAGCATCTGCTAGGAAGTAATAACATGGCATCAAGAGATTGACAATGTATGGTTCTCATTGAAAGAACCTTTAATGATGGACTTACCTATAGTTGCACGAGCATAAATTTGACAAAACTCAATCAAGTTTCCAAGTACAGGGCAGCCTTCTTCTAGATTATCTAAATTTACATATCATTTTCTTGGTCAAGTTTCATTTATCATCTCCATTTTAGAGGAAAAAAAACCTAAACTAAATATATCAACTTACATCACGTAATTTCAAATAAAGCTAAAAACTTGAATAAGAGTTCATCAATTTGGATATTTTAGTTTGAATAGGACTCAAATTAAACAAAATAAGAGTGGAACTAAAAGTCAGCTTTATTTAAGATTATTGTGACTCATCTCATTCAGAGGACAGTGAAGCAACAATCTTGGTTTCAGAATAAGAGTCAAACTAAAGTTTACCATAAATCATATGATTGTGTCTCATCTCATTTAGAGGACAATGAAGCAACTGTTAGAAATAAGATTTGCAAAACTAAAATATGAAAATTTGAAAACAAAATAGATAAATAAAATACTATTATCTAGAAACTGAAAGAAGATAACCCGAATATAAAGATGTACAATAAGGATGAAAAATAAATAAATAAATAAACTGAGGCTTGTAGAACGATTTCTTTAAGAGATTTACGCCCCCCACAATAATGCTAAAGGTCGTGGCGTATCCCTCCCAGGATACAACAGTTTTACCTCTTACGTCGCGTAGCACACCTTTGCAAGAGCTTACAAACTTGAAGAGTAGAACTCTCTCTTTATAATGCATTATTCTCTCTTTATAATGCATTAATAGACTAATAGAATGCTAGAAAGTATATATGCGATATGCTAGAAAGACAAAATGCTCAAAAGGAAAAAAAAATTGTTCTTTTAGCAATGTGAAGAAACCACTATTTATAAGTGTAAGTTTCTAACCAAATAAATCTCACTTAATGGGAAGAGTAAAACGGATCCCAAACAGTCTCTATATTTTCACCATTTACTTGGAGTTATTCCACTTTTCAAGGCATTATATGTTGCATATAATGATGGCTAACCAAGACATGTAAATGTCTTATGAATTGAGACAAACTAATGTCCAAATTCAATCTGTAACTCCAAAAATGTTACATAATCATTTGCAGCCAATTTGATGATATGTGAATATTGTCATTAACTAATTAATGACTCAAAAAAAAATCTCATCAAATTTATCGTTCATCAGTTTTCAACAGCAACAAACTTGGTTTTCAACAACACACCAATTAACATAACTCTGATCTCGGATTCAGTTATTTTTCAATTAACCCACACTCCACATAAACTCCTTGCCACACCCCAAAAAAGTCAATGTCTGCCCACCAAAGCTTGCACTTTTTGCTCATTTTTGGTGGCCTGGCTAGTGTGAGAGAGGAAATGCAAGCTACCACCTCAATGCCTCATAATAAAAGATACTTTTTTCTACCTAGTTGGCCAAAAAGCATTAAATAAACACACGAAACATATGTATGTGTAATCAAGATCACCACTTTAACTTCAAGACCTAAAACCTAATACTATGATCAAGAACAAAGCCGAGAAAGCTCAACTGCTCATAAAGCTCAGACTAAGATTAAGAAACACAAATACTTAGCCTTTACCACCAACTCTCTGTCAAGCCACTACATACAACCAAATTCATACATCATCAAAAGAGCACAAGACACCCAGATAACAGCTAAAGGAAAAAGAATTAATTAAAGCTTGAGATAATTAATATTACAAAGAAATTAACAAAGATAACTCTAAATAAAGGTAAATATTGTTCAGATCATGCACACATACCATTCAATGATGCTCATCCATAAGGATGTTAAGGTTGAACAGCTTTTCCTTCTCTTTGTAAAAAATGAGAACACACTTCTGAAAACTACAAATTTTGGTGTATCTGTATTCTACAAGCATGGTTCAAAATCTACACCTATTTTCTTCTCCCTTTTTTATCTTTAAATAATTTGAGTTCCATCTCTATCTATAGATTAATTACTAACATAACAAAAAAGTGATGAACAAATATTTTATTCTAGTGAAATATACTAAGTGAGGTTATTAAATTTTGAGGGGAGGGGGGGAGAGGAGGCCATGGCCACTCCTTGTCTTAAGCAAGGTCCGGCCCTAGCTATCACAGCATGTAGGTGACCTATTCTCAGATCTCCTTGTATTAAGCAAGGTCCAGCCCTGATTATCATAGCACATAAGTGATCCATTCTTGGATCCTATGATGCATAGGAGTGGTGTGGGGCTCTTTAATATCTTACTTTTACCATTCAAGATGTTATTCTTGCCATGAACAAGGTTTTTTAGTTACTACATCAAAGTGCATAGGAGAGTAGTAAAGCACATTCTAAAATATCTTGTAGGCCTACATCCAACAAGAAATCACAAATTACCAGGAAATGGAATGACATCTACCTAGGTGTAAAATGCAATAACACTACACCTTAATTTTCTTAAGCTAAGCCCCTATGGAGGAATCTGAACACTCAGTGAATTATCAAGACACTGAAAGTAAAGTTAGACTATTTAATGTCTTCTCTATATTAAAATATATGTGCATTAGTAGTTTTTGTACCAAAGGATCAGAGAGAAAACTTATCATCAACATCACTAATATCCACACTTCCAAGGAGTTTTTCTTTCCACCTCCTTAAGCTCTTATCAACCTGTCAATATGGGGAATACATTACAGAGAAGCAATAAGCAAATTAATTAATTAATTATTTAACTAAACAAAAAGAATTGGTGAAAGTTCTAGCCCTTACCTTTGCTTCAATAGGTGCGGTTGGTGAGTTGAACGAAGTGTGAAACCAAAAAGTCATGAAATAAAGAAGAACAGATAGATTAGCCTTACCTTTTTTTTGTGATTCAATCTCACTAGATTGGGTTACATTAGTTAGATTAGAAAAATCTAGAAAAATCAAAAGAATCTCGAACCTAAATGAAAATGAACCAAAAATAACACATACCTAGATGCAAGAATCACACAAAATGTGATCTTCCAAGTGCAAGAATAGGTCATTTTGTAGCATCCAGTGTAATATGCATTGTGCATATATGTAAATATGTCTATATCTGTGTGTAAACAATCAGTAAACCTCAAACCTAGATAATAATAACTAAAATAACACATTCACGGTTGCCAAAATCATGCAAAAGTCAGTAAAAACAAAAAGAAGCACATCTCTATAAAGGAAAAAAAATATTAAAAGAATCATGTAAAATTCTTTTACCTTTTATTCTATGGTACCCAAACAAAACAATCCCAAAGAAGCCTAATGATGACGGTGCTATTGCAAGGTGAGCATGAGAAAAGGAAAGAAAAATGAATGATGAATGGAGGAGAAAGTTCCACGTTTTGTTTGGATGTCTAGAAAGAAAAAGAGAAAAAGAAAACTTAAAAGCCATACACAAGTACGCAACTTCGGTTGCCTAGCCAAAAAGGAAAAAAAAAAGTAGAGTGCGAAATTACAATAATAACCAAGTGAGAAGACCTGCCAATGAATAGTAATAGAGAAAACTGATTCTTTTTAATTTTAATAGAGATATGTATCACACATTCAAGCACAAAAAGGAGGAGAGCCGTGATCAATGGCAGGGAATTGTGAATTAATTTAATTTTTTTCATTTCTTTATCGTTTCTTCTTCAAATCAAGAGTTGAAAATACTATTGGGTTCAGAATCAAGTAGTGAACAATTGGAAACAAGTATAGGCTAATTTTATTGGGAAGTTTTTTGAAACTTTTTCTCATAATTTTGGTTTATTTTTGTTGAACATGTTTGAGGAATTTATTATTTAAGGTAGGATTTCTATAAGATGATTTTAGTTTTATTCTCCAACACATGGATGAATTTTTATGTGATTTATTTATATAATTGATGAACTTTATTATTTTATATATATTATTTCATTATACTTGTAACTAATGTTTAATATATTTCATATATGCAATCATATAAATGTTTGTTTGGGCTTCATTGTAAAACTATAGGTTGTACCATAGTTTTTCTCATATAATTAATTAATAAATTACCCTAGGATTTTAGGATAAGTCTATACTCTAGATAGATAAAGGACTTGGGAATAGAGTTGCATCATTTAACTAGAATTAATTTATTGGTTAATTAATTTTAAGTGTCCAATTAATTAGCTAGGCTTGTAGTCTAATTTCACATCAAAATAAGAAACCCTAAGTTTGAGCCTAATGTCAAGAATATTTGAGCAATCTACAACACAAGGCAATAAATCACCATATCATACCAATCCAATATTGCCTTTCCATGCTTCTGAAAGTCAACTCTCAATCAAGGATTGTCACATGATTTTTGGATTTTAGTATAACAAGAAATCTTTCCATTCTTCATTCATTCCCTTGTATAAATATGTAATCATATTCTCAAAGAAATACACAAAAAATTAATTCTCTCATATGGTATCATAGTAGCCTAGGTTTTTCCATCTCCAATACTTAGCTTCTGCTGCGCCTCTTCTTCACTTAGCCTCTGCTACGCTTCTTTTTTTGCTTATATACGGTGAACCTCCAACACCAATGTCGACCTCAGAGATTACCTCAAACAAACATCACTCTTCACAAACTTCACCCTCTTCTCCATCTATTATCTCACTCTCAAAGCTTGACTACATCCATCAAGAAATATCCTTGAAACTTACCCATGAAAATTTCTTGCTTTGGAAAACACAAATCCTTCCTATTTTGCATTGCACGGCCTTCTTGGCTTTCTTGATGGGACTCTATCTCGTCCTCTTCTTCATCTTTCACACTCGTAGAATGGCTTAAACTCGACCAAATGATTCTCGATTGGCTCCTCACATCACTCTCCGACTTCGCTCTTTCTCAGGTGGCTGACAAAAACTCATCTCACGAGGTGTGGCTTACCTTGGAAACTTTGTACGGTGCCCACTCTCTTGCTCGCATTCAACATTTAAAAATGGAATTGCAGACCATCCAGAAAGGCACCCAATCTATACACTTGTATATTAAACAAGTCAAAGCTCTTTCTCTCACTTTCTCTAGCGCAAATAAGCCAATTAATGAAGATGATCTTGTGCTGTGGACTCTTCGAGGCTTGGGATCAGATTTCGATCACATCATCGCTACTATCAACTCTCGATTCACAGCCCCTACTTTTGCCGAAGTTTGTGGTCTCCTCCTCGATTATGAACTCCGCTTACAAGTCTCAGCAAACTTGACCAGTGCTACCACCTTCTCTGCTCATGCGCTGCAAAGCCAACCACGATCTCCCTCTTCCCACGCTAAAGCTTTTGGGTCACCAGGACAAAAATTGCAATCCTTCCCTGGGTCAAACTCTTTTCCCCAGGCTGTTCCCTCTCAAAATCGAGGTAATAATGGACAACGTGGTCGTGGTAGGCGTGGTCGTGGTAGTCGTGGCCATGGTGATGCATCCGTTGTATGCTATCATTGTGGACACTCGTATCATGAAGCAAATACATACTGGGCACCCGATGAAGTTATTGAATCTAACACAAAAGTTTTTTCAGCTATGAATGTTTCAGATTTAAATGATTCTTCCTGGTATATGGATTCCAGTGCCACCCATACTATGGCTCTTACCTCTACTCCTCTTACTGGTAAGTGCAAATATTTGGGTAATGATCAAATAATGGTCAGTAATAGTGCTAGATTACCTATAACCCACACTAGTTTCTCCCCTATTCCCCTCAATAATGGCTCTACTGTTAATTGTCCAGTATTAATTTTCCCCTCAATACCTAAACCTTCTTTTTATTGCTTAATTTACTAAGAATTTTGATTGCTACTTTATTTTTACTACTAATGATTTTTGTATTAAGGACATGAAGACAGGGCACATCCTCCACGACGGGACACTTGAAGATGGTTTATACCGCCTTTCTCCTATATCGAAACAGGCCTACATTGCAAATAAAGTGACCTCTCACACATGGCATGCTCGTTTAGGGAATCCTTATTGCCAAACTTTAAAACTTCTACATGAAGATAGTAATATCTCTATTTCGTCAATTAATAACAATGTTTATTCCAGTTGTCAATTAGGAAAAAAGCATCGTTTACCATTTGATTATCGAATTAAACATGCTCATTTTCTACTGCATACTATTCATAATGATGTATAGGGACGTTTCCCCCATACCATCTGCTGAAGGTCTTCGTTATTATTTAATTTTAATTGATGGATTCAGTCACTTTTGTTGGTTTTATCCTCTTATACGTAAATCCGATGTATCTACTATATTACCTATTTTTATCTCTATGGTTCATAATCAATGTCGCACAACAATTAAATATTTTCAATCTGATAGAGGAGGGGAATTTGTTAATCAATCTAATCAAACTCTTTTTCCAAAATATGGCATTATTCATCATCTGTCTTGTCCTGGCACCCCAGAACAAAATAGGATTGCCGAACGCAAGCACAGGCACGTTGTGGAAACCGGTTTGACACTCTTAGCTTATAGTGGGTTACCAACTAATTTTTGGCCTTATGCTTTTTCCACTTCTGTGTCTTTAATTAACCGATTACCCTCTGTTGTTCTTCACCATATTTCCCCTTATGAAAAATTTTTTGAACAAAAACCCAACTATCATGACTTACGCGTGTTTGGAACAATTTGCTACCCCTGCATGACACCTTTTGGTCGAGACAAACTTGACTTCAAAAGCTGCCAATGTATTTTTTTAGGGTATAGCCCAAATCACAAATGGTACAAATGCTTTAATCCTTGCACGGGCAGGCTTTTCATCTCATGGCATGTGGTCTTTAGTGAGGGAGAATTCTACAATTTCTCCTCTCTTCAAACCATGCCAAAATCAAACACCTTTCATTACACTTTCTTTCCCTTTCGAATGCTACACGAACTGCCTAAAGAACATGCTTTTGATTCTTGTCCTAACTCTATAGGCTCCCCGTGTACGCCTCCCCTTTCTCCTCCTAGTTCACCTACTTCTACTTCTCATGATTCTTCCCCCACCCTTGACTGCCCTAAATCTTCCCTTGTTTCACAAACCATACCCATGAATCCCATGCACCTTACTGAGCTTATCACCACTTCTAACACTACTATCCCGACACCTACTTTAGATGAACCTCCTACACGTCTCGATCACATGACCACTAGATCAATGGATGGCACGCGCAAACCAAAAATCCTTTTTTCTACAAAATATCCTTCACCATCTTGTCTCCTTTCCACCTTTCAAGCACTACCCAGCGAACCCACATGCTATACGCAAGCTAAATCTAACCCGCATTGGCAATCTGCCATGGCCAAAGAATTTAACTCCCTTATCCACAACAACACATGGAAGTTGGTGCCCAAGGCCCTCTCTATGAATATCATTGGTTGTAAATGGGTCTATCATGTCAAACAAAAATCTTACAATTCTATAGAACGGTATAAAGCCTGCCTAGTGGCGAAAGGTTATAATCAACAACTTGGACGCGATTATGCTGACACATTTAGTCCAGTTGTTCGCCTCGGCACAATAAGACTAGTCTTAATCTTAGCAATATCACAAAAATGGTCTTTATGTCAATTAGATGTGCAAAATGCCTTTTTACATGGCGAGCTATCTGAAACTGTTTATATGCAACAACCTTATAGTTTTATAGATCAACAGTATCCCAATCATGTCTGTTTATTACAAAAATCCTTATTTGGACTAAAACAAGCTCCTCGTGCCTGGTTTCAATGTTTTAGCAATTTCTTACTTGAGTGTGGATTCTTAAATTCTCATTATGATGCAAGCTTATTTGTTCGTTATTCTTCTGATCATATTTTAAATATTCTTATATATGTTGATGACATCATCATTACTGGTAGCTTTTCAGATCATGTTACTCAATTTATTGCCAAACTTTCACTAATATTTGCCATAAAGGATTTGGGACGACTCCATTATTTTCTTAGCATGGAAGTCACTAACCATGATGATCATCTCTTCCTATCTCAAACTCGATACGGCCTTCAATTGCTTCAACAGTATCGTATGAAGAGTGCCAAACCAGTCTCTACACCCATCTCTTCACAAAAGTTGAACTCTGACGATGGGGATCTTCTTCCTGGTGCAACTGAATTTCGGCAATTCGTGGGCTCCTTACAATATTTAACAATGACAAGACCCAATCTATCCTACGCTGTCAACACCATCTATTAATACATGCATGCCTCACGCACAACACACTTAGAAGCTGACAAATGCATTCTTCGGTAGGTCAAAGGAACTCTTGATCATGGTCTCACTCTAAGACCAAGTTTGGACTTCCCTTTACATGGCTATAGTGATGCAGATTGGGTTGGCTGCCCAGACACAAGACGTTCCACTTCTGGCTTTACCCTTACTCTAGGTGGTAGTCTTATTACTTGAGCCTCCAAGAAGCATCAAACTGTCTCAAAATCTAGCTCTGAAGCTGAATATCGAGCACTTGCTTCCTTAACTTTGGAACTTGTTTGGGTTCTCCACATCATGGATTTTCTACAAATACCACGACCAACAACCCCTGTTGTGTTCTGTGACAATATTAATGCAATATACATGGCAACTAACCCTGTGGTACATCAACGCAGCAAATACATTGAAATTGATATTCACTTCATTTGTGACAAAGTTCGGGATGGCCTCATAACGCTCAAATACTTGTCCACTAATGAGCAACTTACTAACATCTTTACAAAAGCTTTGCACCGTGCTCGCTTCTGCACTCTTCAAGCCAAGCTTCAAGTGTCACCACTGCCATCAGCTTGTAGGGGGTGTCAAGAATATTTGAGCAATCTGCAACGCAAGGCAATAAATCACCATATCAAACCAATCCAATATTGCCTTTCCATGCTTCTAAAAGTCAACTCTCAATCAAGGATATTCTCACATGATTTTAGGATTTTAGTATAGCAAGAAATCTTTCCATTCTTCATTCATTCCCTTGTATAAATATGTAATCATATTCTCAAAGATATAGACAACAAATTAATTCTCTCATACCTAAAACTTGAATTTCACATAGAAATTTGATCCATGAACCTAACCCAGGGGAGTTTCCAATCTCAATTTTGGTTTTTATTTTTTATTAGTTTTAGTTTAAATTTAATTTTAGTTTTAGTTCACAAAAGTAATTTCTCAATTAAATATTAGCAATCACTTAGCTGTTTTAAATATATAATGCATGTAGTGTGTATAGTATGTGAAATGTGTATAACGTGTGTAGTGTGTATAATGTGTGTTACGTGGATAGTGTGTGTAGTAAGTGTATTGTGTGTAATGGGTGTATAGTGTGTGTATAATATGTCATGTCTAGTATGTGTACAATGCGTGTAATATAGTGTGTGCCGTGTGTCTTAAGCATGCAATGTGTAATGCATGTAGTGTATGTAATGTGTGTAGTTTATCTAATATATATATATATATATATATATATATATATATAATGTGTGTGGGAAAGGGTGTGTAGTGTGTATATAATGTATCATTAAAAAATATTTTCTACTAAATTTTATGGTGACAACCAAACAGGAGAAAACAATTGATTTTCGTGAAATTTTCCATGATAATATTTTGCATGAAAAATATTTTTTAAAAATAAATTATTTTTCATGAAACAAACAGAAAAAAAATTAATTGAATCTCTATTACTATAAATAATAAGCATTTTAGACTACTTAACCTAGCTTTTATAATAACTTCATTTCTCATTATTATCAAGACGTATTTAGGTTGAATATATTAGCTTTGTAAAAGATATTGTTTAATTTATAAAAATTAAAGAATTTTATTATTTTCAATACACTTTAAGCAAGTTAATCAAGCTTATTTTAGGCCATACACACTTCAATATAATGGTAAGTTACTAATTGATCAAAGATTGATTAGTACTAGTTATGAAATAATATAGATAATTCATAACTATAAGATTCTACTCATAACTTTATGATGTTAAGTAACTAATCTTACTTGGCAAAAGCAAGAAAATATCATTAACAAAACGATTAGTACAATGTACAATCTCTATGCATAACATGACATTAGTTCTTTATAGACTTACCGGAGAAAAATATTTCATCGTAATTGCATGAACTAATTTTTTTTTTATTAATCTATGCCATGTGTCAGCATGTTCTACCTTTTTCCCCCATTACTAGAAAACTGGCTTTTAGCGACTGAAAATTAGCGACCGCTCGATATCGGTCGCTAATTTATATATTTACCGACTGATTTAGAGACCGAACAAATTTTAGTCGCTAAATAAAAATTTTGACCTTTTTCGCGACGGATAGTTATATCGGTCGCTAAATTTAGCGACCGAGTTACATTCGGTCGCTAAATTGGCGACCGACTTACATTCGATCGCTAAATTAGCGACCACGTCATTTTCGGTCGCTAAGATTTAGCGACCGAAACTATGTCGGTCACTAAATTACCCACCACTTCATTTTCGGTCGCTAAATTAGCGACAACTTCATTTTCGGTCGCTAAATTAGCGACCAAATGTAATCGGTCGCTAATTTAAAATTTTAAAAAAAAAGTGTAGGGAAATCTAGTTTAAGAAAATGCAAATATTTTAGATCCTATTCTTATTTGGTCTATATAATTTTTTTTCAATCTTTAATTTTTTAAAATTATAATTTTTTTTTAATTTTTACATTTAATATCTAATTTTTATTTTTATTTCCTTTTTATTCACAATAAATTGCTATTTGATCATTTCCCTTAATTATTTAGAACAATATTTTTCTATCAGCTCATAAAAAGTGTTTTTAAAGGTTGGTGAAGGGAGCACATACTTGTTTAGCTCTGGCCCTATTTGGCTTAATTATATTTTAGCTGATTAATTTTTTTAGATTAGAATTTCATGAATGATTGTGATAATATCATATGCATATAAATGGTTAATTTTTATTTATCATGTTACTATGAGAGCGTAATTGATATGAGTTTATCTTATGACTTATTTGGATTGATTTTCTTTTCATACTTTTTACAATAAGTATTTAAATAAATTTTAAAAATAGTTTCATTTCAATTTTCTTCAACAATAAAATATTTAAGTTTTCTAGTACTTTTTCACTTAAAAAAAAAACACAATCCAAACTATCCATTACTCCATTGAACATAAACTATTTACTATTTAACATTACATTTTGCTATTAAGCTAATTGCTCTAGACATAATGTCTGAGTTTCTAAAAATATGATATGATGCATGTTTGTGAGATAAAAAGAAAGCCATGATAATATTTATTTAAATACCTCAATTGAGATCCCCTTTTGCAAAAGTCATGACAATTATGATATACCAAGAGAGCTAACTAATGTGGAAGGTCGAGGTGCTGCTTTGCCTCTTCCTCCGAATCGTGAGAGCTAACAAGAATTATATATTAGAAATGGAAAGTATGTGTCATAAAACATAAATTGATTATTCTTAGAAGTTAATAAAGTAATTACTTGTAATACTTTATAATTTATTTTCATTATAGAATTCAACCTTACGGACGAGGACAATGGGTTAGATGCGCATCACACATGATTAGGAGCCACTTTAAGGGTCCTTGGGTGTCATGGCTAAAGGTTCCTAAATCTTATAAACAACTTATGTGGAAAGGTTTTCTGGTAATGTTAACTATACATATTCTTTATATGTTCATATTTAATTACAATTTAGTTAATAATATTTTTCATGTATATTTCACATTGTTCTTGTCTTGTAATATAAACAGCAATATTATAAATTTGCAACACTTAAGGAGGAGAATGCTGCATATGACATTTGGCAGGGAAGTTGCGGCAACAGCTTGAAAAACTTGTTGTTCGACACTAGAGAGCATGCAATAGTACAAACTAAGCAAGCTGAATCTCACAATGCTTGGAAGGACTTTCCACCGAATTGGATTGAGCAAAAGGATTGGGAAGAGCTTGTGGACTTCTGGAACAGTGGTGATTGGATAAAACGACATGAAGTAGGTAAACAAAACCGGGCAAAAGGAGCAATAGATGGATCATATTGCTTGCACACTGGTGGCTCCATATGTTTTGATGAATGGGGGCAACGAGAGGTTTGTGTTTGCTTGCATATAAAGTATATAAATCTTTATTGTTGTATTCTCATGTTTTTATATTTATTATATAGGTGGAAAAGAATCCAAATGTTACATCGATAAATGTGTTTGAGCGGACACATAAGAGAAATAAAGGAGATGGTGACTGGGTTAATCCTAAGGCAAAAAGAGTCTCAGTAATTATATCTAACTTGTTACTTCATTAAGTTTACATTTTATTTTTATGATTTTGGTTAATTGTTTATAACTAAACTATGTTTTTTGACTCATTATATGTAGGAACGTTATAATGAGCTTCGTTCACACAAGATACAAGAATCTGATGAGAGTGGAGAAAGTAGCATCAACTAGTCAGATAAGTAATTTGATCCTGAACTTTTTTATAATGTAATTGGGGGTGTGAAGAAGGGTACTACATTTGGCTTGCCCATTAGTAACTTCGAAGGGATCATTCCTCCCAAACGATGTGGCTCAGCATCTTCTTCTATAGGTTGCACTTCTTTGCTCTCACAAGCACAATTGGATTCTCGCCTTTCTGAACAACAAGAGAGGTATGAAGCTAAGATCTCTGAATTGATGTCCTCCCAGCAACAAATGCGAGAAGATATGGAGCGACAAATGCAAGAAAAAATTGAACAACAATTACAACGCAAAGAAATTGAGTTGGAGCAAAAATTCCAACGTCAATAGGCTACTATGATGGAACAAATGAGATTGATGTTACAGTCAGCAGGATTGACCACTCAATTGCCATCTTTGGATCCACCCCTTCCTAAAAAGTGGTTGTGTTATGTTAGTGAACAAAATATTTGTTATGTTGGTCACCAGAATACTTTGTAATGCGTGGATGAAAATAATACTTAGTTTCGTACATTGTTGTGTGTATGTTTTAAAGTTTTTAAATGGCACATTATTGTATGGTTTATGTGGGAAATTTTGGATTGCAAGATGTGCTTATATGCATTTGGTTTATTGTATTACAAATTTGTGATGATATATGTGTATATATATATAAAGTGTTGGCAGGTTTATGTGTAAATTAAACTGGATAAGTTATTGTACCTATTTAACAAAATTAGCGACAGATTCCTAATCGGTCGCTAAAATTATGGACGCTGAAATTACCGACCAAATGGGCGGTCGGCAAAATTACCAACTGGATAAGCTGTCGGTAATTTCGCCGACTGCCCAGTCGGTCGGTAATTTTGCTGACCGCCCTGTCCGTCGGCAATTAGCGACTGATTTAGAATCGGTCGCTATTTTTAATTTAGCGACCAAGGGGTTAGCGACCACTAGTGTTGGTTGCTAAATCGGTTGCTAATTGTTTTTACCGACCGATTTCATAGTTTAGCAACCAATTATGGCGGTCGCTAAAAGCTAATTTTCTAGTAGTGCCCTCCAAAAGATATTGATTGTTTTTTTTTTTTTCTATACAAAAGTATTTCCTAAACACAAAATTACATTGAGTTGTTGTTTTCAATACAAAATTATTACCTAACCATCTTATCTAATGATTCTCAATAAATGGTAGAATTACATCCTTCAAGTTCACGATAATTTTTTTTCCTAAGATTATTTGATATATAAAATCAAAAAATTTGATGGGTAAGTCTAAGTGGCAGAATTCTGTTTCTAGGAATATTTTACCAATTCCATTCTTCTCATATTTGTTGCAAATTCCAGTTTAAGTAGAAAATGGTGAGAAAATATCAACCAATTTTCTTAATAAATTTATAAAATAAATTTGTATTGTTTTCTAAATTCTAAAATTTCGCCTTTGCTGATGAATAAAAATATTAAAATTACTCATTTTTTTTGTGTAATGCATGGGTTACATAGTAGTTGGTTATAAGAAATATATAATCAATTTATAATAAATTAAGATTTTATATAACAATTAATATAGATTTAAGTATTTTAGCTCAGCTAATTGATTAGATTCAATATATTAGATATGTAATATATATATATATATATATATGTATGTATGCATGTATGGAACTTATAAATGGATTGAGAGGTTGAAGAAATAACTCAAATCTCACTGGTAGGGATGGAAATTAGATTGGATTTTTGAATATTATGGTATTCGGATTTGGTTATTCAAGTTTCGGGTGGGAAGGAAAAAATCTGATCAGATAGTGAAAAATTAGATATCTGACTAAATATTGAATTTTTGGATTTCGGTCTTTTTCGGGTTATGATTTTCAAATATTTTGCCAATTTAGAAAATGTTGAGATGCTTATTAATTATTGATCAATTCAACACATTAATTTCAGATCATTACAACAACACTAAATCAAAGCAAATAAACAATAAATAAAATTAAAACATTAAATTTCAATGTTCAAATTAGAATTCCAAAGTATCTTAATTAACCATCAATAAGAGAAATTACATGATTCAGAATAGCAATAGATGAATCAAATCTTTTTAAGATACAAATACATTTCTACCATAACTATCAACTAAACAAAAAGAAAAAAAATAGATATTAACTATACAAATATATTTTCATATTTATCTAACTTAAACATAGCAATTATTTGTGTTAAACTAAATATTACACTTTGTTAATTTTAATTATATTACTAACTTTAGTTATCTAAAATATTATCTAACTTATTCACAAATAGCTTAATTAAGTTAATTAACTTCTCATTACTTTTGTGAAATGATTTTGTTCTCCTTTTTATCGTATTTTTATATAACATTTGTGTTTATATATGTGTATTAGAATAATACGGTTAATGATTGTATTGGTTATGGGATTGTATTCTTTTAATAATAAAAAAATCTAATATTTGGATAGGATTCGGATAAGAAAAATTACCCGAACTACTATATGATGTCCAATAAAATTATCGAATATTGGATTTGAAAATATATGAATCCATAATTTTTTGTAATTTTTTTGCCTAATATGGCTCGAGTTTGGGTTCGGGTTCAGGTTCGGAACGGATATTTTAACCCTTACTCACAAGAGCTATGACCTTGATTCAAATTCAATGAAGATTGGGATTAAATTAGCCGTAAGGGCTTTAAGAAAATAAATGAATCAAATCTCTATTACTATGTATATATTTTAAGTATTTTAGACTAGTCAACTTGGCTCATAAAATAACTTGGGTTATTACTATCAAGACGTTTTTAAGTTGAATTTATTAGCTTTGTAAAATATATATGGTTATTAATTTATAATAATTCAAGAGCTTTATTATTGTCAATATTTGTTTAAACACTTTGGGCAAGTTAATTAAGCTTATTTTATGCCATGCACACTCTTTTTTTTGGCTAAATGAGTAGGTTCTTTCATTGCAATAGGAATTAAGAGTTCAATTGGTTGCAAAATGAAGCAAAAAGCAAAATCCCTCAGCTATACAGAAATCTGTTAGGTGCTATACTTCTAAATTTACATCCATTCACAATTTTAATCCTAACCTCCAAAGAGATTAAGAGGAAGAGTTGGTCTTCATTTAGCACGCGAGGAATGTTATGGGTTCTATGGTTCGTTTCTCGCCAAATATGTACATAGTAGCTTGAAGGAGGAGTTTACATAGGGAAGCTTTCAGTGAGTTCCCCATCAATTTACTCAGATAATAGGTTTCAATATCCTCCCACTTCCAAATCCAATGCGGGCCCTGGATAAGCTTCATCCCCCTCGTCTAAATTTCCCTTGGTCTAAATTTTCCTTGTGACTCTACACTATAATTTGGCTCCACATGTCTAATGGGATGTTCACCACTAGATCAGCGTATGAACTGGTGAATAAGCATGGACCCATCATCCGATGGCCTGACTTGGTGTACGTGGTTTAAGGGTCACATACCTAAACATGTGATCTTTGCTTGGCTTATTAGGAAAGGTAGACTCCCTACGAGATGGAAACTTCTTGCTTAAGGGTTGAACTCTGACCTGTATTGCTTGTTTTGCCATGGATGCACTGAAGATAGAGATCATCTTGGAAAGTTACTAATTGATCAAAGATTGATTAGTAACAATTATGAAATAATATGCCTGTTAAATACCTAGGTGTCCTGTTGATTTCTGGTAGATTGGGTGTCGAAGATGGTAAGGTTATTGTTGATCGCATCTTGAACCGTATTGATAGCTGGGCAGTTAGGGGGTTGTCCTTTGCTGGGAGACTCTAACTCATTCAATCTGTGCTATCGGACATCCATTCTTTTTGGGCGCATATGTTTCTCCTTCCCAAGAGTACTATTGCATGTTTTGACAAAATCCTTGTCTATTTCTTATGGTCTGGCTCGAAGATGAATGCTAAAAAGCTAAGGTCTCTTTGGCATAAAGTGTGCAGACCCAGGAGTGAAGGGGGACTTAGTCTCAGAAGATTAGGGGATTCAAATATTGTAGCTAATATGAATCACCTATGGGATATTCTTATTGAGAAGCCTACTATTTGGGTGAGATGGATTCAAATATTAGACTTTGGGATGCTAATATTCCTGTGGATGCTGTTTGGTACGGGAAGAAGCTTCCCAAAATTCGTGAATTGGTGAACGAACTTATCTTCCATAAAATTGGCAATAGTTTGAATGCTCTTTCCTGGCTCGATCTTTGGCACCCGATGGGAATTCTCAAGCATGTGTTTGGGGAAGAAGCTATTCCTGCTTTTGGTGGTGACTTGAAGGTAGTTGTGGCTGATTTTATTATGGATGGTAGCTGGTCTTGGCCGGAGAATGATATATTCCTGATCATCCATATGAATCTGGGTTCCTTAAGGCCGAACCCTCTTAGGGAGGATACAATTGTTTGGCTTCCTAACCCTATGGGCACCTTCTTGTCGTCCTCAGCCTGGAAGCCTATTCGCCCTCGATGCTATCTTGTTGACTAGGAAAGGATTGTGTGGTTCAAGAGGGTTGTCCCTAAGCATGCTTTCAGCACTTGGATTATGTGGAGGGATTGTGCTGCGACTAAGTATAGATTAATCTCTTGGGGCCTCCCTATGATCCTCTGTGCTTGTTTTGCTGTAGGTGTATTGAAAGTCGGGATTATTTCTACTTTAATTATTACTTTACTTGTCGTATCTTGAAGATGGGGATAAAGATGACCCAGGGTCTGTATTGGCTTATTATGTTGGAAGATATTAATGCTTGGATGATGGAGAAAGTTAAAGGCCGTTCTCTGAATGCCACTCTCATGAAGATGTTCCTTGGAACCGCTATTTATCATATATGACGAGAGAGAAACCGTAGGCTTCATGATCTCTTTGTCATATGTAAGGAACAGTTATTAGATCTTAATACTTTTGATGTTAAACAAACTATTTTTGTAAGTAAAAATTTAGAAATAGTGTTGCAAATAGGGCTATTTGTGCTAGGCGGAATTTTGATGACCATATTTACCATATTTTGGACTGACTTCCTTTGATTCCCTTCGGGATTTCCTATGTACGTTGTTTATATCAATGATCATTTGCTTACTTAGCCAAAAAAATTATGAAATAATATAGATAATTCATGATTGTAAGACTCTATTCATAATTTTATGATGCTAATTAACTAATTTTACATGGCAAAAACAGGAGAATATCATTAACGAAACAATTAATACAATGTACAACATCTATGCATAACACGACATTAGTTCTTTATGGACTTACCGGAGAAAAATATTTCATCATAATTGCGTAAACTATTTCCACCATTAGACATAACGATATTAACACATCCAAATCTAATTCTCTTCTGGTTGGCTGCTGAGAACAATGGCGTGTTTGCAGAGCCGTTCATAGAAGCTTGCAAATTAGCCAAAAAAAAAAAAAAGAAAGCTATTTGTCTTGAGCTTGCTAATGGCTTTAATTTTAAGTCTATGTTATATTAGACAATTGACTATCTTGTGAATGACTTGAAGTCTCTCATTGCTGAAAGTGATGATTGGAAAACCATTCACTTATTGAGAAGTGCAAATAGGATGGTGGATTAATCAGCAAAGAATGTTAAACAAAGATTCTTTTCTTGAGATAGGATACAATTCTTCTAATAGAGTAAAGCCCTGTTTATTTTGCAGAAACTATAACTGATTTCTAGAGAAATTTTTTATAGAAAAACAAGAAACAGAATATTGTGTCACAAAGAAAGATTATCGAAAATAAAAACTGGAAAAAAGTTTTTCAAAATTTTCAAATGAAAGGAGGAGAGTAGAGGAAATGTTGGTTTTCCAAGTTTCCTTCAATAAATTTGGAGTGTTTTCCAATACATTTTCAATTAGAACACGTGCCTAAAACTTTGGAACTTTACGTTGATACTTGGTTCGAACTCGTTATTGTCTTATTATTTGTTTTTTTAATGACTTCTTTTTTTTCCTTTTAACTTCATCTAATTCTTAAATTTAATAATGACAACACAATACTGCCGGAACATATATACACACATATTTAAATTTGAAAAATGATTCTAAATCTTTTCAATGTATTTTCTAGTTTTATAAAAGAAAAAAAATATTTGAAAGCTATTAACAAATAAATGCATCCCTTTTAGTTTTATAATATAGAAAATTATTTTCCCTTTTCAATCGGTAAATACATTTGTAACTATCTTATGAGTTTTTCATACAAAATGAGAACTCCTTTTTTTTTTTTTTTTTTTGAAAACTGAAGTCAAAGAATTAGAAACAGATTTCTACAAGTAAATTGGGTAAAATTTTCTAAATGAAGTTCAAAAATGAAAAATAATTTTCTATAAGTAAACAAGACCTTAGCGTCGTGCATTATGTATTTGAAGCAACTAATGGTCAGTACTTTCCTTGAATAATTGATCCCCTCTTGGTAGTTGGGTTGGTAGTGCCCTCGCAACAACGGCAACCAGAAAAGGCGCTGCATTGCGCTGTAAGTGACAGACAATTATGCCGGTCTGAAAATTTTTATGGATTAGCACATGCTTAATGGTCGCACATTAAGGCCACAGAATTTATCCCTACTTGCCACCCACCTTTAAAAAGGCATAAAAACGAAGAAGGAAAAGTTGTACATTTCGATTTATATGTGATGGGAGAATTAAATGATTAATAAAGTATATATTTTTACATCCTCATATTAATTTGGATTCGACCCGTATTTTTTAAACAAATTTGAATTAAATAATGTACGTCTTAAAAAATTTAATTTTAAGTTTATAATACCATTCTTGCTTGCAAGTCAATTTGACTGGCAAAGTACGTTATGCAAAGGTGATTGAAATTGGATGCTATCGGACAGTTATCATCATTACAAATAAAAGGAATAATTCTTTCACAGATCCCTATATCATGGTATGCAGGATATTTTGATCTTGAATTATTAATTGTTATACACAATTAATCTTTTTAGTTATTTTCGTCTAAAAACTGGTTATTTTCATAGAAAAACTAGCATTACTTGCACAATCATAATATATAAATAGTTAAAATGACTAACGGTAATGTTGACTCTTACACAAAATAGCTAAAAGGACTAACAATATGTAACAACTAATAGCTTAAAACTAAAAAGCTTAATTTAATAGTTTAAGAACTAAAATTGAGAGATGGGGTAGCAAATTTGCAAGCAACGATGATATTCAATATGTGGCTTTTAAACTTGTTTTTTGTGCTATTATTGCGGATATTTGGTATGAGAGAAATAGGAGGATACATGATAGAAAGTTCTTATTAGAGGAGCATATTATTTTTAGTAGCATCTTTAGTCTCGCTAGTGCGTGTTCGACAATAGCTTTTAAGTAGTGTTTAGTGTTTTGATTGGTTAAAACACTATTTTGTTAAGTTATTGCTGTTTGGTAAACTGGCATTTCAAGTAGCTTTTTAGGTAGCTTTTAATGTTTCAGCTAGCGTTTCTCAAAAGCTAAAAATTTTAGCGTTTCAGTTAGTTTTTAGCTTTTCATATTTTTTTTGGCAATTCTACCCTTTTTGCATTTTTTGAATTTTCTATTCTTTCTCCAATTTCTCTCTATATTTTTACATTTTCTTTCGCAAATATAAATAACAAATAATATAAAAATAAATTTCAATTTTTGTATAATCAACATTACTAAAAGCATAAGTTTTATTAGTACTTATTTTTTTACAAAATAATTTTGAATCTATTAAAATTAATCTTTGTAATACTAATATAAATATTTTATCCAAAAAATTAGTTATAGTTTAATATTAAAATATGATTATGAAAATAAATATCTAATTATGAAATATATTATCTTATTCCTATAATAGAAATAGTAATTACAATTATCATAATAACAATAATAATAATAATAATAATAATAATAATAATAATAATAATAATAATAATAATAATAATAATAATAATAATAATAATAACATGATATCAATGTCCTTTTACGTCATTTAACATTCATCAGCTAATCTAACAGCTAATTTTACGAACACATTTTGTTCAATCAGTTATTTAAACAGCTATCCGTTAACAGTTAAAATACAACAGCTATCAGCTACCTAAATAGTTATTAGCTACTCTAACAGCTAAATTTGCCGAACAAGCCCTAAAACTAAACTTATGAATGGTAGGCGTTACAAACGAAATGTAAAAAGTTTGAGGGTAGTTTACAGGTGGAGACTAGGAGAAATTCTGATGCAGGGAGCTGCATTTGCAGTTTGTACATGGTTGGTTGAGCTTTAATGAAATTTGTTACTTTTTTAACCCAAAAAGAAGAAGAAAAAGAAAAAGAACCTATGTAGGAATTAACTTAAAAAAAAATATGACAAATTTGAGTTAGAACAAGTGAGCAAACCCCTCCCGTTCGAGAATAGGGTTAATCGAAGGTTGTAATTTGGGTTGTCAAAGCAAGGTAGACTTAGGGAACTCACAGCTGTATTGTGATCAATCTAACAGTGAAATTCGTTAGGCTCTGTTGCCAATGAAGTTCAAATTTTAACACCCAAAAAAAGAGAAAAAAAGGTTAGGCTAGAAAGGTTGAATTTCTTCTTTGTGCTTTAAAAACTTTTGTAACAATCTCCATTATTTTGAAAAACAAAACACGATAAATTTCAGGAAGGAGAGACATAAGATTATACTAGAAAGTAAAGGAAAATTATAAGAAAAAAATATAATATATCTAAAAGAAACTACAAATCTCTTTTGTTTCCCTATCACTGTGACGGCGACATATGGAATATTCTACTTCTATCTTTTAACAAAGTTACCTATAAAATCCATATTCTCACATATTCTGATACTGCAAACGAGTTTAACATATATAGCATAGTATTTCTATCTTACATAAAATTTATTTATTACCATTCTCCCATAATGATTTACGGCTGTTAAATCTCTTACCATTTTTAAATCTTTCTTTAACTTCTAATCTAACATCTAAAGCACCAAAGTACTCAAAGTATTTGATATTTGATAAAATTAATATCAAAACCATTCATCTCATGGACAAAACACTAGCTTTGATAAAATAGGAATGCTATAAGAAGATTCGATCAATTTTACCTAAGAACAAAATGAGTGAATCATTTTCATCATTCTATAAAAAGATAGAGAAAATATTTCAAACTGGTCCATTCCACACCGCCCCCATATTAGGTCAACAAGCCCTGCATGAATTTTGACCCTAGTGTGTGAGAGGACGATTTGAACGATATTTGTTTGAAGACCGACCCGGAAGATAGACATTTGTTTTTGTCATTGTAAGTGCTTCCATTGTCAGTGGTTGTTCCCAAGTTCAAATTGGGGCTGTGGATCCTTTTTTTCTTGACAACTTACCAACAAAAGCAATTATTAGGTGATGTAACACATAAACTCCCCAAGACTGCGACATTTCAGGCAAAGCCGCGTTTCTTAGTATAAACAAAAATCGCAGACAACGATCGATCCATGTAATAGTCCAAGGAAAAAAGAGAGAGAACATTACGTTCGTCAACCCATCTCCAAGATTCAAAGCCGAATTTTGTTCTGTTCATATCTCACCAATTTAGTTAGTATATGACTATTCAAATCGTAATCTCTAAGGGTTTGTTTAGATATTACAGTATAATTATTAAAAAATATAATTACTAGAATAGTAATTACACAATATAGTTAGTAATTACATAGTAATTTAAATTATAAGGTGTGTTTGATTACTACAATGTAATTATATATTACTTTCGTATGACATGTTTGATAGCACGATGGTAACAACACAGTTGAATAATTTAATTTTAAAAATAATATTTATTTCTAAAATTTATATTAATACTAACAAATATTTAAAAATGTTATTTATTAAAAATATTTAAATAAAATATTTTTATTATAAAAATAAGTATCACTTAGTAATAATATATGAATTATAGATATAAATATATAATTACACTGTGGTAATCAAACACACGGTATTATGTACTTATGATAAATCATGAGGGATTCGGTGCAATTTATCCTTCTTTTAATTCATTGGAAAAATATTAGAACTTACAACATTATTTTCAAACTTAAGCGCATACGATTTTGTTCGTTGATGTAAGATATATAGTTTTAGTCAATCACAAAACTCATTAGAAGATCCAAGTTAGTCCAGAATAAAGACTCAATTCAAGTTAAACTTAAGCACGTATAATTCTGTAGAATGATGCAATATATAGTTAGTCCAGCACAAAATTCACTAGACAATCCAAGTTGGTCAAAAACAAAAATATAATTTAAGTTTGTGAAGAACGAAAACAAAGATAGTGTCTAAGTTAGTCAAAAACAAAGTTTATGTGAAAAACAAAGAACAAAGCCAAATTCCAAGACAGTGAAGAACAAAGTTGATTTGTATAATGATGAGCGTGATTCAAGTTAGTCAAGTACAAAATTTGGCAACTTTTAACACATATGATTATTCAAATTTAATTATTAAGTTGTCAAAACATTGAGTCTAATTAAAATATTTGAATACATAATAATATTAGTAATAAATTTAAATAATTTTAAATTTTACAAAAACTTTGGACCAACCCAGTGTGGGAACAAGACATCACAAATTTCAATTAAAACATGAACAAATGACCTATTCATGCTTTGAATGCTATTAATTGCTTTACTCTGAAATATTTTAGACAATGATATAAACCGAGTCTTTCTGTATATCTAAATGTAATGGAGACTAAAGAAATCATGATTCAACATGATTTGACTTTCGCACGCTGAAACTGTTCAGATTGATTGTACATATTGAAATGTTCACAAGTCCAAAGGGAAAAAGAATACAACCAACCCATTAAATTTTTAGATTTACTTGAACATAAAAAATAAATTCGAAACTAAATCAAATAATATTCAGACCAGAAGTTAAAAATCAGTACAGGATCCAATTGGGTTTTAAATATCCTAGCTTTACTTAAACATGAGAAAAGCACTAGTTGTGTCAAATTATATTTCATCTTGTATGTCAAAAAATGTTTAGAAATAAACATAATCTAACTGCTTTAAATATTTAAACAGTTTAGTTTATATAAAAAGAGGAAAATTTACATTACCTTCATGTAGTTTGTTTAATTAACTATTACTTGACGTGCTTTTAACTTTATCATAACACCTCTATGCTTTTAAAAAAGGGGCACATATAATTTCAAATTAATATTTTTTAATTAAAATTAACTTATTCTACATCATATACACATTTTTTGGCATACACGAGTGGCAAACTTGCAATGTACTATATATATATATATATTTATTTATAAAAATATCATATTTTCAACTAACAAGTTTAATAACAATGAAAAAAAAGAAGAGGCCGTGCCACATTTTAAAAATTATATAAGCAATGTGGTAAATTTTATAAATTCCGAAAAGTAATTAACTAGTTAGACCAACCACGTATAATAATTATATAAGGGAAGACAAGAGAATGATGGAATAAATTTTAAATTATAAATGGTAATCAATTGATTTGCATAAATCACAAAAGATGATATGTATTTTACCTTACAAAAAATGATAAAAAAACCAATCTCTAAAGTCAAATTATATTCATGGATAATTTAAAGAAGTATCATATAGATCACAATTTTGAATTAATTAAGAAAAGCTGTAACATTACGAAGAATTTATTGCAGAATTAAAAATTTTCAGTCTAGCTCTCTCCCTATCTTTTACTGTCTGAAAAGATTATCAATTCTCTCTCTCTCTCTCTCTCTCTCTCTCTCACACACACACAGACACATACTTGTTTTACTCATTCTTAGCATTCAAAGTTTCAAACACACGCGCACACATATTTGTATATAAAATTTATAAACAGTGCATATCTGAACGTTCATTAGCCGGCGTTAAGAATTGCGAGAATTTGATCTTCACCATTGGATGAGTAGACTTTGACTAATCATCGTGATCGGAGAATCTGAAAGCGTTGAATTACAATGGGGCATTGCTTCAGCAAGAACGTTTCGGTCTTAGTCGACAAAGACGACGTCGTCGCCGGCAACCATCGTCCGAAGGTGCCGCCTTCGCCGGCGGCGGCTCCGCCGTCCACTTCCGCTGCCAACGGGACCGCGGTGGGGACTCCTCGCTCCAGCAAGCACACGCCAGCTCATTCCTTCTCCGCTAGCCCATGGCAGAGCCCGTACCCTGCCGGAATCGCTCCTTCGCCGTCTCCGGCGGCGACGCCCCGACGGAAATTCAAGTGGCCGTTCCCGCCGCCGTCGCCGGCGAAGCCGATCATGTCGGCGATACTGAAGCGGCGGAATACGAAGCAGAGCGAGGGGTCGATACCGGAGGAGGAAGGAGGAAGCGACCGGGAGAGACAGCTGGACAAGAGCTTTGGGTATTCGAGGAATTTGACGGCCAAGTATGAACTGGGAAAAGAGGTGGGGCGAGGGCATTTTGGTCACACTTGTTGGGCTAAAGTCAAAAAAGGAGAGCTCAAAAATCAACAAGTTGCAGTCAAAATAATTTCCAAAGCTAAGGTGTGTGGTATGTGTTTAAATTTTTCAATAATTTGAAATTTGATATAAAAGATTCAATTTTTCGCAATATAATTCATTTTTTATTGTAAAAAGATCAATATTTTTGTGCGTGTTATGTTGAATTTTTAGTTTATATAATAAAAGATTACATTTTTTCGGAATTCTTTTGTGGAAGATAACCTTTCTGGTAATAAAAAGAAGATTCAATTTTCTAATAATCTGTGAATGGATCTTATTTTCAAAGATTCGGCTTTTTTTGGTTATACTGTAATTTTTTTATGATTGAGAATTGGTTAGCTACATGTTTCCTTCGTTATATAAATACTTTTCTTGTATATATTTGTCGTACTTTAATCATCAATATGACTTCGAGTCGCGCAGCACAAAAATTAATATGACTTCCAGTTCCCATGTTTCAGTTTTGAAAAAGGAGATCTTTCCATTGGCTTTGAGAATAACTACGTTGGGCAAAAATATCACTGCATCCAAACGGTTATCATGCTGCACAATACTAATTCATCGATCGAAGTTTAATCAGTCTCCAACTAATGTACCAATGTGGTATATCATGCATACTAAGCTTATAATCTGTCTAAAGATTTAAAATTGCATAGAATACATGAAGGGATGCTATTGTTTCAGGAGACTAATTAGTACTGTGAAGTCTATTTCATTTGCTGCTTAGCCCAAGGGTATGTGGACGATTGTTGTTCCCTAAAGGCGTGATTGCCTCATTGGGACAATATCAAAGTACTGTTTGTTTCTTTTATATAACCTAACAATTTTTCCGTTGACAACTATCAAGCTGCATTGAATAGTCATGGGCTATTGTGAGGCATAGAGCCAACTGGGAGATTAGTGAAAGGATTTGATTTCCCCTTGAAAGTTCTGTCTTCTTATTGCACATGTATATTGTATATTATAAAACTGCTTCTTGTGTCAAGGATCAGAGTTGGTAGACACAATCCTATCTACAGAAATTTAAAGGAAGTCTTGGTCATGCGGGAGACTCATATGACTATGAGCTAATAAACAACTTATCACAATGACTGTAGGTAAACTATGGATTATTATTGTCCTAACAGTTAGAATGATCAAATAGTTGAATTTTCTCCATGTAAAAATAGTTAAATTCTGTTCATGTATAAAATAGTTTAATTTTGTCTTTGTACAAGGCTGCTGATGAATTGCCACAGTTAATCCATATTTTAACATTGATCATGAAATGATCTTATGATTGAGACAGTTAATCCATGTCTTCCTGATTATTCCATGGTTAAATTTAAGAAACATCTTCATGATACATTCATTTTGTACTTGCTTGGTGAAACTTATGAAAGAAGATTTGTTATACATCGCCAGGCCATTGAGATACAGTATTATTCAGGATGGGAAATTCAAGATGATTAAATTTCATGTTAAATTATATTGATCCAGTAGGCTGGCAATTTTATATCTGACATGCAAGCTGCAATTTTGTGGCTAGAATTAGTACTACAACTTAATTCATGTTCTGGTTTCTATCTTTGACACATGTTAATCTCTTCAGTGTCTGGTTTTATTCTCTAGTAATTGAAGTTGGAGATGCAAACTTCCTTTCCTCAGTGGGAACAGAATTTTTGGATGGTCTTTGATGAACACAATACTCAATATTTGCATACTGATCCTATTTCTAGGTTCAGTTTGTTGCCAGACAGGCTGGCTTTTGTATATCTGAGCTTGTTTTTGAGTGTGGATGGGTGGAAGATAACCATCTGCCATTATTTATTTTGTGGAATTTTTGTTCCTCTTACATATTTATATAGCTTTGCATATAAATCTAATGGGGCCCAAGTTGGAATTCGAGATGGTAACTAACTTAGTGTATACGATTTGACAGATGACTACTGCAATATCAATTGAAGATGTCCGTAGGGAGGTCAAAATATTGAAAGCCTTATCTGGACATAAGAATCTGGTGAAGTTTTATGATGCATTTGAGGATGACCATAATGTCTACGTAGTCATGGAGTAAGTGTTCCTCCTGTCTTATTATCATTTAGGATGAAATTATGGAATTTACAGTTCATCTCCCTAAAATTCTTATCCTTTTTATTCATTTGCGGACTTTTCTTCTGAGGTGTTATGTAGCTGATAAAAATTGATGACAAAGTACCTCGAGTCAAAAGCTAGTCTATGCATAATCACATTCTCATGACCTCGTCAAGATATAGAGGGTGTTTGGCTTTGCTTATTTGGTGCTTATAAGCACCTAACTAGTAAAAACATGTGAGAGCGTGCTTTTTTCTAGGTGCTTATAAGCACCTAAAATAAGCAAAGCCAAACACCTCTTTAGGCTTAATATCTTCACAGATATTTTCTTGTCTTTTCAAATAAAACGATCATTAAACGAACATGTCAACTCATGAGCTAGTGCGTTTAGATGAAGACTTGTACAATATGCAGAAACACAAGACTTCCGTGCTGATAATTAAAAATTTCGTGCTCACAACAGATTGTGTGAAGGTGGAGAACTGTTGGACAGGATCCTGTCAAGGTAGATCATTATATTTGCCACTTCTAATGGTTACATAATAGCTTTTACTCTCATAGGTACATCTAAATATTTCATGTTGCAGAGGAGGAAGATATACAGAGGAGGATGCAAAAAAAATTGTTTTGCAGATATTAAATGTTGTAGCTTATTGTCATCTTCAAGGTGTTGTGCACCGGGATTTAAAGCCAGAGGTATTACATACATGTTTAAGCATATATTTTCGACATACAAACCCATTAGGTGAACCAATTAATTGTGTTTGTTTTGATCTAATTGGATAGTGAGTGCTTGACTATTTTATTTTTTGGCAGAATTTTCTTTTTACCACGAGAGATGAGGATGCTACAATGAAAGTAATAGACTTTGGTCTGTCTGATTTTATTAGGCCAGGTAAATTTGTGTACTACGCCTCCACATTGGCCAAACCATCACTTCTCAACCTATCACTATCATGATCATCAGCTTCTTTAAATAGCACCGAGATCTAGCATTTTGTTTTTTCCTTTGTTGATGAGGATATGTGATCTTCAGCATATCATTTCCCTTCCTCTGTTGAATAAAATTATTTTCTTCTGTCTAAGAAAAGACTTCAGCAACACCGTTTCATGAACTTTTGCATGATCATGATGATTTATGTTCCCTAATTTTTATTGCTTTCTTCCTGAAAAGGAAAGAATGATAATATGGATTAGTCTTAAATTGCATATGAACAACCCAAATTCTCAGAAATTTGTTAAAACTATAAGCATTCTTTCTATTCCATTTTTGTACCATTTATTTGTTTTTAAGTCAGGAGACTACGAGCATAATTTTCACTTTTTGGAACATAATCAAGTGAAGGATCGGCGGAGATCTTCATGGTGAGACAGAGTGTGGGTTAATCATATAAGAACACACATGTTGGTTATCCGTATCCCACATAAACCAACAATGAACTGAAAAACTGCTAGTGTTTGAAAAGTATTGATATCATATTGGTATAAGCAAGCTAACATTTCTGTGACATAATGCGGCAAAAGGGTGAGTTATGCTTGTCAATTGGGATAAGCATACTTTGTATGACGTAATGCTGCAAAAAGTGAGTGGGATAAGCTTACATTTCTATAACATATTTGTGCAAGTGAGTTATGCATATCATATTGCGATAAACTTACATATCTATGACATAATGCTGCAAAAAAGTTTCTCTCTTTTGTGTGTATTGTTGTTTCTTCTTTTTCTTTAAACATATGATTTCATTAATTTTAAAATTTTGTACAACCATTAATTTTTTGTTGGTGAGGGTTAGGGTTGGGGTTGGGGGTGGGGGGGGGGGCACATAGCCTTCTGTACAATTGCAAAAGCAAAGACACTATCACTTAGTAGAAATCTAATTATGAAAGGCCCTAATGAGTATGCTGCAAAAAATTGGTAACGAACAACTTCTAATTTTGAGATGGTAGCTAAATTCTGGATAAAAGATGCTAAAAACCTTAAGTGTTCTGTGTGGAAGATTGGTGATCTTTGTTTGTGCAACAAAGAGCTTTGTTGGTCAGGTTGCACTGTATTATGGTGTCGTGGCTCGAGCAATCCTACAGTGTTAAGGATTGGTTTGGCGTAACTTCAGGTTGGCAAAGAGATCTGCATAGATTGTCTGGACAACTTAGTTTTGGGAAGATTCATCTGAAAGACATTTTTCTGTTGTATAATGTCGTCAGATACTACATTCAAGAGGGCTGGGCCTCTGGGGTAAGGCTGGCTGCGCATAGTGGATTTCCAAGATATACACGTCATTTGTAAAGGAGTTACATCTTACTTGATAAAACCAGTGAGCAGTTGGAAGATGATCAACCATGGTTTATAATTAGTAGAGAGGGAATAAGAATTCTATCATTCGTCCCGCTTTAAACCTTTGTCCACTAGACATCTACTTTTGCACATCTGATGCTTGAGTTGCACACAAAGTCAGAAATGCACCTGTAAATTATCCTGTGTTTGTGTTTGTAGTACACTCCCATATAATCTTCAGCAGAAGGAAGAATGCTGTTTAATGTTCTAGTTCTCTTTTATGGTAGAAATGAATTGGAGTTTACTGAACAATCAACTTATGAACAAATTGTTAGACATGTTGTCTTTGCTTTATTGATTTTGGGCTATCCTAATCTTGAAAGGTTTTAATAATGAAGATAGTGGAAAAAATTCACCTGACAATACACGAGTCATACAATTCTTTTATATTTCCTGAGAAGACTTTGCATAATGATTGGAGCTAGAAGTCAGCAAAATGTTTTGTTGCTTCACTTTTCCAAGCCATAGTACAAAGACTAATTGTGCTCCGCAACAAGCACTATGATTGAATGTCTTACTGAGATCTTCTTCAAGAAGTAATTGTTTTTTTATGAACATGCTTTTATTAATATGTATGCTCACTCATAATTTCCTTTTTTGGCTTATATTGGTAGTTTCTACATGCTTGTGCATGTTGCTCCCACATATTACTGCTCCTTCGTTTGCTTTATGCATAACATACTTAAAATTTTCAGTTCTTCTACCTTTGCAGATCAGCGACTCAATGACATTGTTGGGAGTGCATACTATGTTGCACCAGAAGTACTTCATAGATCATACAACGTTGAAGCGGATATGTGGAGTATTGGCGTTATAACATATATTTTGTTATGTGGAAGCAGGCCTTTCTGGGCACGTACTGAATCAGGGATTTTCCGTTCTGTGCTAAGGGCTGATCCTAACTTGGATGACTCACCTTGGCCTGCAATATCAGCAGAAGCAAAAGATTTTGTAAAGAGGCTTCTGACTAAAGATCACAGGAAGAGAATGACTGCTGCCCAAGCTCTAAGTATGCTTTCTCAGTTAGACCTTATCTTTTATATTGTTACGTTTTGAGTACATGTTCAAGTTTCATAATTCTAAGATATTTCCTTTTCTAAATTCAGCTGCTTTTTCTGTTTCACATATTCTTTCCTTTGAAAGTGATGAATGCTGCTATTTTTGCAGCTCACCCCTGGCTAAGGAATGAAGATCATCCTGTGCCATTAGATATATTGATCTACAAACTGGTTAAATCATATATTCGTTGCACACCTTTGAAGCGCGCAGCACTAAAGGTAATTTTGATTGAGTCATTATTAACGTGTATAATCTCTATAGTTCCTATATATCAAGGAAGTGATATATACTTGTCGTCTAAGTTATATTATTGCTGCTTTGGATTCTTCATTCTTGGACATAAGTGGTGTTTACTGGCATAGAACATTTCTTCACCTGGTTAATTGTTTACTTGTATCTGTTTCCAATTTAATTCTGCAGGCACTTTCAAAGGCATTGACAGAGGATGAGCTAATATATCTCAGGGCTCAGTTTAATCTTCTGGAACCAAAAGATGGCAGTGCTTCTCTTAATAATTTTAGAATGGTTAGTTGGTGCTATTTTTTGGACCATTGTTCAATTAGGTTGGACCATTATCATACTTTTAGTTATTAGTTTCATCATTATGTGAATTATCATGCAGGCTCTCATGAAAAATGTGACAGATGCAATGAGGGAGTCCAGGGTTCCTGAAATTTTAAATTTGGTAAGACATTTTGATGCAGCATTAAGTATCTTGTTTTAGACATTTTGGTATATAATTGAAGTTTAAGTGGTTTTCTTGTGATTTCTTAAAATTTTGTCATCATTTGAAATACTTGAGGTAGTCATTTTTTAAGTTCCCAACTTCAGTTATGGCCTTTCTGAGCATCTCCTAGCTGCTTCTGGAGGAAAAAATAGCATCTGTGCCAAATTTTCCTCCCATTTTCTCTAATCTTATTTAAACTTAAGCCTGTTATCATATCTCTTATACTACATTGCCTTTTTTCTGGACTTTATGACAGAGCTCCGAGCGAGTATTAAATTGTCTTTCTGTTAGAAATCGTGTTTTCTTGTGGCTTTTCATATGAGATTGGGCTGGTCTTTTACTGGACATTTCAAACTAACAATTTTTTTTTTCTCTCATTAACTAATTGTAGATGGAACCTCTCTCCTATAAGAAGATAGAGTTTGAAGAGTTCTGTGCAGCTGCCATCAGTCCATATCAGCTAGAGGCTCTTGAAAGATGGGAACAGATCGCGAGTACAGCTTTTGAGTATTTTGAACAAGAAGGAAATCGTGTCATCTCTGTTGAGGAACTAGCAAGGGTATGCATAATCATCCCTTATCCGACCAATTCAATTGATACACCTAGTGTTCTGATTGAATTTGTTTCTGCAGGAAATGAATCTGGCCCCGACTGCTCATTCTTTACTCAAGGATTGGATAAGAAGATCCGATGGAAAACTCAGTTTCCTTGGGTACACCAAATTTTTGCATGGTGTGACGATTCGTAGTTCAACTGCTAGACATCATCATCTATAGCGCGCCCACGCTTGGGCATAATAAAAGGTATACGATGTGTCTTCCACATCAGTTACATTTTATTGTGCTCAATGATTGGTCTTATAAAAATGGCTAGATTTTAGTGTTTGGAGAAAGGAAGAGTTCCTAATGTGAGATGCAATGCAACTTTTTCGATTAGTTGAGAACTCCCTGCATCATTTTGTATCAACATTCTGAGTAGGAAAGATGTATAGAAAGTAGTTTTGATTCATGAGGCATTCTTTATGTTAAAATCTCTAACTTTATGTCGCAAACACCGAAAATTATATCTTAATTTAAGGTTTTTTATAATTTTTTTTGAGTTGTCGCTTTATATACCAAAGAACTTTAATATAACTCTTATGCAATCCATATATGCATAGGTCTGATGTCTAAACTTCACAGGAATCATTTCATCGATTGGTTGATTCTGTCAATGTTATAAGTGCGAGAAGAAATGCATGAAAAGTGAGAATTCGAACCATTAAAAACTTAACAGTATGACGTACGGGCTCGTTTGGTGTCACTTATCAAAATTTCATATACGTAAATTAGAAACATAAACAAAAAACTAGAAATGATAACTAAAAATAGAAACAGAAACAGGCAATAAATGACCTGTTTTCTTGTTTACCAAAATTGCAAAAGTGGGTTGTTAAGTTTTGTTCTTCTTGAAAATAAAAATGACAACAAATAACTTGATTTCGAATTTTGATCAACAAAAAACATAAAATAGGCAACAACAATGATCAAACAAGCCCCAACTTTAACATGAAGTAAACACATAATAATAAAATCTTTTTTTTTTTTCCTGATTTCTTTTCGTCTACCATACTCGCGAGGCTTTCAAATGTTTCATTTCATCTCTTGAAAGTTGGTAATTATGCACTACCTAATGTTGCAGTTAGGCCAACTCAAAAAGAAATGCAGCTGAACGACAAAATGGAAGCAAAAAGAAACAACTTAGACTGTTTGTTTTGGGAAAACATTTTTCTAAAATTTTTTTTCTTTATTTTCTGGTGTGTTGTTGCTAAAATTGAAAAAGTCAATGGAAAATATTTTTCTGGTCAATAAAAATAAGGTGATTTTCTTGAAAAAAGTTTTCCTTTTTTAAAAACAAGAAAACATTTTTCACACAATTATCAAACCTCTCCACCTGCTCCTCCCACCCCCTCCCCCCCCAACACCAAGGCAGAAACAAAGATGATTTTGGAACGGTTAATCTTTATAATGCACGTTACACATCTTATTTAGAAAAACTAGATTATGAGTAAACATAATTTGGAATACACACATTCTTTTTTCCCCCCCCCCCCCCCCCAAATGCAATAGGACCATTATGGTAATGATTCAAACCCAACTATTGGATGCTACTACATTAAGCTTAATTAGCTTGCTCAAAATGTTTAAGTCTATTATTAAAGTAGTAGTGAACTCAAACTATTAATAAACTAAACACAAATCTCATAAAGAATCAATGTAGGATGGCATGTTACAAAAATAGAACAGACCACAGTTCAAGACCTCAAGCAGCAAGGGATTTACCTTATGGCTACTCTAATACCACCTGTAACAATCCAAACTCAAATTAGTTTGTCACTATGTTGAGCTTGATCAACAAGCTTAAAATGTTTAAGCTCGTGATGACAATAGTAATAAACTCAAGCCATTATAAACTAAATCACTAAACACAAATCTCAAAAAGAGCCATCACGCCCTTGGGCCTAGACCCCAAGCTCGTGAGCAAGACTAGTGTTGTAGGCATAACAAATAACTACTTGAGTCCTCAAATTAACTCACCCAAAATGATTAACAGAAATTATTAGCTATACCCACACCACCCACTTATAAACCAGTTTGCTTGGTACCACCTATAACAACCTTGGTCCAACTATTAGATTGTTATCACATTGAACCTAATCAACTAGTTCAAAATGCTTAAGTCCGTGATGACAATAATAGTGAACCTAAGTCATTATAGATTGAACACAAATTTTACAAAGAACCGATACATCCTGGAGCCTAGACTCCCAGGCCCACAAGCTAAACTAGTGTCGTAAGTATAACCAATAACTACTTGGACCCTCAAATTAACTCATCCAAAATGGTCAACCAATCTACACCACTCACAATGTGTAACACTTTACCCGGCACGACACTTAGTTCTTGGATTCAACAGGTGATTGGCTCTGATACCATTATGTCAGGTCTTCAAAACTAGATCCCAAGCTCACGAAAGAGACTGGTACGATAACACTTTGCCCCGCATGGTAGGGGTGTACGCGGGCGGTTTTTGTCGATTTTTGTGTGAAAATTCTAATCGAACCAAAATTTGCGATTTTTCATTTTCTAAAACCAAAGCTGCCTATATCAATTAAGAAATCGTTGGTTTCAGTCAATATGGTTTGTGCGGTTTAAGCGATTTTTTTAGCCAGTTTCAAGTCTATATACACGTATATATGTATGTGTGCACACGTGTATACATATATTTGATTAGATAGCCAAAATTTGCATAGATGGATATTTTATTTGATCCATGATTTGGTTAATTAATCAATTCTAACTTAAAGAACCATCAAGTGCCAACTTTCTACATTGCTATAAAATTAAAGATCAATGACCTTTTTCTTCTAAAGAACTGTACTAAAAGTCCTCACTTGTATTCAGGCTGTAGATGCTACGTCTGCAAAACTAGCAACTGAGGAATACTTTGTAAAACCCTAGTGTAGGGAGGCTAACACTAATATATATTTTCCACATATTTAATTACTTATTAATATATAATACATACATACATACATACATATATATATATGTATATATAAATATAAATAATAGTAATATATGGGCGATTCAGTTTAACCGCGGTTTTGATCCCTCAAAACCGTTAACCGAACCCCTCAAAGCGGTTTTTAAAAATTAAAATCGCAATGGACCGAATTACGTTAAAAACCGAGGGTTTACGGTCGATTTGATTCCGCCGAATCGGCTTTTGCAATTTTTCTGACTTTTTGTACACCCCTACTACATGGTGCTTAGTTCTTGTATTTGGCTGGTGATTGGCTTTAATACCATTCTGTCATGTAATCGAGCCTAGATCTACTATAGCATTTTGCCTTGCATAGCACTTAGTGGTACCATAATATTTTGCCTTGCATAGCGCTTAATTCCCGCATTTGGTTGATAATAGGCTCTGATACCATTTTGTCACGCCCCAGGCACATGAGAGAGACTAGTACCATAGCACCTTGCCCCACATAGCGCTTAGTTCCTGCATTTGACTATTGATTAGTTCTGATATCATTTTGTCACGCTTCCGTGTCCAAATCCCTAGGCTCATGAGAGAGACTATTAGTTTTCACATTCAACTCACGATTGACTTTGATACCATTTTGTCACGCCTCTGAAACAAGAGGCCTAGGCTTGCGAGAGAGACTAGTAATGTGGGCATAATCAGTAACTACTTGTACTCTTAAATTAATTGGCATAAATGGTTAATCTAAATTATTAGTTAACCACACCACCCACTGATAAACCACTGATAAATCACCCATAAACCAATGTGGGACATTATAATTACATAAAATAACCTAAAGATAGTTCTTTCGATGATAACAACAATTTTAACCTCTAGGTACGTCTATACTGTAACATCTTAACAAATATCAATTTTGTGAGAGATCTGTATGCAATTTATAATAACTTAGGTCGATTATCATGATTGTGTCTAACTATAGCAGGTGATTCACAGGCAAAATCTTATTCTTCTCCCTAATCTTATTTGTTTTGTAAGGTGTAGTAGTTTCCCTTCAGTGATGCACAAGTTTCCTAGTTGAGGCGGTATTTGATTTACTGCAATTTGAAGGGTCAAATTAGAATAAGAGAAGCACTCTTAATAATAGATGATTTTGAACATTTTGGATGCAGGAAGTAGTACGAAACTATCTTTACAAGTTGGGATAAAATGAATGTGACTAAGAGGGACCTTTTTGCTTCAATTGCAAAAATACCCAACAAAAGAAAAGTATGAGCAGTTTGTGAACAGAATGATCCACTTTTTCCACTTGCAACTTAAACTAGTCCTTTCACTCATAAAAGAAAAACAACCCCCCACCTCCACGGGCGGAAAAAGAACTCGTGAAGGATGCTAGGTAGTAATTTTTTTATTTGTTTCAAAAGAAATCCATCTTAGTCGGTAGCATATCAAATCCAACTTAAAAGTAAAATAATTTGTTAGTATAATAGTGCATCTTAACATACATAATAAATTTTGATTATACATAATAAGAAAAATAATAGTTTTCGAGTTCAAATTTTTACAAAATATAAAATTAAGAGCCTTAATTTTAAAACCTTTAATAAAAGGACTTGAACTTAAATTTTGTACATTGTTAAATAACAATGTTAATTTTAAGCTTACGTGGGCATTTTTTTTCCTTTCAAATATTATGTGTCATTTTATTTATCTTTCATAGTAGAATTTCTTATATTGCAACCTAATTCCTACATTGCATATACACCCAAAGTTATAAATTCTAAGTTTTATACACATGTACAAAATTTGAAAAATTTTATGTTGGCTAGGGAAATATAATTAAATTTACATTTACTTCTTTTGCTTAATATAAAAATTTATATATTTTTTAAATTTTGAAAAATTTAAATTAATTGTGCATTTTAAATGTTAAAAATAAATATTAAATAATTACAATAAACCAACAAAAAGAACACATAAATTGAGAGTAATTTACTAAGTAATTTTTATTTTGCAAATCCAGGGAAGGGCTTTTCAATTTTAGATACAATAAAGAGCTGATTTGGTTTTTCTTCCCCCTCTTTTCAAGTCACTTTTATTTTGTGATTATATTTAGTTTGATAGATATCATGTAAATTTAAAATGTTATGATGGAAACTCCACGTAAGCTACAAAAGAAAAATAAAAATGTTGGTTACTTAACGGTGTGTAGAACGTCATCTTTTTATAAGTTAAAGTCTTTCTATTAAAAATTTTAAAGTTGAGATCCTTAATTTTATATTATGTGAAGTTCAAGCCCTAAAATTATTTTTTATATATAATAAAGTATTAAAGTCTTTCTATTAAAGATTTTAAAGTTGAGATCCTTAATTTTATATTATGTGAAGTTCAAGGCCTAAAGTTATTTTTTTATATATAATAAAGTATAAATTTAAGTCTAAAAATTTTACTTAAAATAAGTTATTTTTCAAGCAATTTATTGCCAACACATGGGCAAAATAATAATGCCCCAACAATGTGAATTCTGGACAAGCTAAATCTTTTCTTTCTTCCAGAAGCGGTGCATTCTCTTCCTCTATTGCTCTCCTGCGTTCTTAATACTATTTTTTTCTGCCTTCCTTCTTCTCTCTCCCCTCCACGTAATTTCTGTGTTGACTTTTCTTTTTTTTTTTTGAATAAATTCAGATCTAGACTTTGAGGTTTCTCCAATTCAAATTTAGTTTCGTATTTGGCTGTTGTGCCTCCTCTAATTGTTGTTGTTTGTAATATAATTGTACTTATTGACCCAATTATAGTATGTTTCTATTTAATTGTTTAGTCTACTCTACATTTTATCAAGAGGCTTTTCTTCTTTATTTGAAATTTTCTTTGCCTTTCATCTTCCAGTCCTATGTCTATTATTGGGTCAATTCCATGGCGGATCGAGTCTTTTATTTGATTGGTATATCACATATTTTCTTTTTTTCAAGACTTATACACTTATTTTAGAGCTTTATTTATTTGTATAATTAATATTTTGTTTTTATTTTTTACTCATGTTGTAGTCAATATAAATATTTAGTTAGTTATTTGCAAAAATGAAAAAGGGTGGGCTCAACAAACATTTCTTAAGCGTGCACGAACATTGAGGTCCCTAATGATGAAAATGATTACATTTGCATCCAATTCTAAGGCCCACCACCCACCGTCAATTTTTTACTCAAGAATCAGCATCTTCTTTGTTATGAAGACCAAAAAAAAAAAAAAGAGAAAGGAAAAAAGAAAAAAAGAGAGAGTTCAAGCATCAAAGACAAAACCTTTACACGCTATATAGTGGCCTAATTTTTTATTCTTAAAACCCTCTTTTTCTTGATTAAAATTCTAATCATCTAAAAAGTATGAAAAATTACACATGTAATATATAATATATTGCTTTAATTTGAAATAAATTCATTGATCAATTTTAAGTAAACTTACTTTATTAAATGGAGTTAAGTATAAGAGTCTGACAACTAATTTCGTTCATTTTAATTATACATATTTTTTTAGTTTATTAAATGGAGAACTTTTTTATTTCTTTATTTTTGCCGCTATGCAAGGTCATCAAAACTTTTTTTATTTGACTCGGATATTGCAGAATCTAGGCCTAACATGGGAGATCATACGCGTTAAGTACAAATAAAGAAGACAACAATAGTTGGTATAAATTCCCTTCGCTTTCAGACTTAAAAAAATCTTCAGAAATGATCAAAGACTCAAAAGTCAATGCTTTATTGGCAATCAAATCTAATATGAAATGGATCACGTCTTCAGAAATTTTCCCACTTTCTGGGTTGCAACAAGAAGACATATATATTGGTGAGAAAGTTGTATACAGTTCATATTCCAACTGGAACTGGGAATAAAATTTAGGACTTCCAATACCAAATTGAAGATGTGTTCGTCTCAATATTTATATCACTCGGGTGATATTTCATCCTTTTTAATATAAAAAAGAGGTTAAATATTTAAAATTAGCAAAAAAGTTAATAACAACCCCATTCCATGCGAATTGACCAAGATTGAGTAGTAGTATTAGATTGTACTGCTATTCCTTGAGAAACTTCATAAAACTTTGGGAAACTTCAAGGTATATGTCAAAACGCAGTTAAGGGCATATGTATAAGAAAAAGAAAACACCAAAAGGAAAGCAAAAGAAAAAAAAAAAAGAATTGTAGAAGCAGATGCAGTGTGAAAAATATCAAATCTAAACAAGTCTGGAACACACACAGACACACACAAAAAAAACGTGAATAACAAAACTTAGAGATTACATTGGGTTTTTGGGACCCATGTATTTGAACTTGGTACTCGTGAGTTAAGTTTTTTAGCAGCCATGAGCCCAAAGAGAGAGAAAAAAAAGAGAAAAAATCTTTTAGCGTGGCCAACAAGTGACCTTCATGTTTTCTTAATCAAGACCACTGCAAAAAGAAAATTGAAATTTCATATACACGAGAGTTTAATACATGAATTATTAAGAAATAAAAAGGGGAAATAAATTTGTTCTGAAAATAAAATGCTCTACTGTCAATTTGTTGGATATCATGTAATATATATTGCGTGCAAGGTTGTAAAGGAGGAAACAAGTTAAAGACTTGAAGCGCATCATATATACTCATGATCTGTCTACACCCCATTCTCAGCCAGCAATCTAATTAATGAATTCACATTTCACAAAAGTAGAATAATTAAAAATTTTCGAGAGTACCGCCTCCCCTTCACGGACCAAAACAAAAAACAACGAAAGAAAAACCCAAAAATCTCCAATCTAAAATAAATAAGAGTTAAATTATCTTTGTATTTAAACTTCTATTTTTCATTCCAAAAGCATACAACCAGAGTGCTTACATTTCTAACAAGTTGGTGCAACTACATAATCGTCATCATCTTGCAGCCTAATTTTTCGCACATGAAAAGGGGCAAAAAGAAATTAAAAAAAAAACCAAAAAGGAAAAAAGAAAAAAAAGGAGAACCACAATTTTCCTGTGTATACAACTTTTTTTTTTTTTTTCAGGCCTTGAAGCACCAAGAATGGTGGTTGTGATGATGCTGCTGAGATCTTTCCTTATTGATCATGCCCTGAACGTGTTGAAACTCTTCAACATGGCAAGGAATATTAATGGGGCCATTGTGATGGAAGCCATACTCTTCTTCAGCTTCTTTAAGCAACTGCATGAAGAGTGGGTGGTTCATGTACATCACAGGGATGATGAACCTCTTCTGCTCCTCTCCTTGGCCAACCAACACCGCTAGGCACCCTTTCGGTATGTGATTCAATTCCTTCTTGCCATGATGATAGTGATGGTGGTGGTGATGAAAATGTATGTGAGGCATATGTAGATGGAAATTGATCAGGTGATGCTTATCCCCACTCCCCATCACAATAATACTTAAAAGAGAAAAACAATCACAGAGATCGAGAAAATCTTAGATTCTTTTTTCAGTATATGGAAAATGTTACGACAGTACGAGAGAGAACGGCCAGGGGTCGGACGCCGAGATGGCAAGATTGAAGAGGGTTAAAGAAGAGTCGGTTAGTGATCTAGGAATGTTGCTCATGATATATGGTAATTGCAAGAGTAAAGCATATATGGTGTTTTTTTTTTTTGATGATGAGATTGAGAAAAGGGGTATGTGGAGGTTGTGTTGGGTTGCTATAAGTATATGTAGGGGAGGAAGATTTGCAGGTGAGGAGGTTGTCGTTACTTTGCTGAGGGTTTTCTTAGTTTATATACACACAAAAAGGGAAAAATAAAAAAAGAAAAAGAAAAGGGGTTTTTTCTAGAGAAGAAAATAAGCTGCGGAAAGAGTCATACGTCAAATGGGCAGTTGCCGTGTGCCGTCTCCAAGGGGGATTCCAACTTGAAGCCATTTTTACTGGCGAAACGCGAAAGGGCGGATAAGGATGTTTTCATTGCGCAATAGTGTCCCTATATATTATTATTAGAAGATTCAAGATATTTTAAATATCAATTATTTGGTTTTAGTTTCATTCAATTATTTTATATCCTTGTAAACTCAAGGGTAAATTTATGAAATCCTCATGTGGTGTGTGAATATAATGTATTTTAATACCTATATATTAATTACAAAAACTCTAAGAACCACCCCTATGTTTTTTTTTTCTATTTTTATGTTTTAAATAAAAAATCCAAAAAGAACTCCTTATGTTTTTCTTTTTCTTTTTTTTTTTATAATATGAAAGTATATTTGTCTCCCTCAGTCTATTTGAAGCCGATCGGAAATTACTTTTAACTTATTTGGTGATAAATTCAAACACGCTTCAAAAGATTTGGTACTCCTATGAAATGTGAAAGTATAAAAATATCCCTTCTATGACAATAAATCTTCAAAAAAGAAAAATCCTGTGTCCTTTTTTAAAAAAAATTTGGTAATAGTACCCAAAAGAAGAAAGAAAAAATTGTAAACTAACCGTGATTCAAGTGCATGTCATTTAAAAAAACAAACCGAAGGGATAGTTGTTTGTAAATTTTACCCTCTATTAGATTAGATATAACTATGAGATTTCAACTGTTAAATTGTATATCTTTGAGTAAAAGTATTATGGAATAAAAATAAGTGATTATTTGGCTTTTTTATTTTAATAGTTGAGCTTTTAAGTATTTTAAGGGTAATATTAGACTTTAAAAATTATGAAATAATATTTCGAGAAAATGAAGAAAAATAATTTTTGATGTGCTGTAAAAATAACTTTTTAAAAGTCTTTTTTGAAAAGTTCTCTTGGAGCTTCTATATTTTCAACTTTGTTTAACTTTAACTTTAACTTTTTATGCAAAATCCTGTTAAAAATGAATCGAACAAATCAGATTTGTATTTGAATTCACAAAAAAATATATTTTTTAACTGTCTAAAAGTTAGATCGAACAGACTCGTTAATTTAGGACTCTTTGAAAGGACTTTTTGGATAGGCGAAGGGTGCAGAACCAAAAGACCCCAAATTTATTATACTCAACGGAATAAACAAAAGAAAGGCCAAAATTCACCGGACAAAATTGGTTCCTGGTTAATATGAGAGCCATAGATATAGCTTTGGATACTTAATTGGATGAGTACAAACAAACTAGTCGAATCTTGGATATTCTTTTGTGGTTTTCCAGTAGAATATTTCCAAGTGACATATTAGCCGTTGAGGAAGTCTTTCTTGACTCGTGCCTTAATTATTCTCAACTCTTCAAGTGGTTTCTCTAGTTGTGAAATTTTAATTGCTTCATTATGATATATTTAATTTTAATCAGGTCAATATAAGAGCAATTTATTTATATCAAAACTTAAATATTTACTTTTCGGATACTAATATATATTGATTATAATACACAGAGTCTAATATTTTAAAAGTGTTGTATAATAATTTTTGTTTTCAACCATTGTAAAATATATCTATTATTATGGTGTAAGTAACTAAACAATCGTTGTGTTAGTAAATTCACTTCTTTTTTTTTTGTGGTGTCAAATATATGTGATATATATAATTTCTTTTTTAAAGCAATATTGAGTGGATTCAAGCGAAGGACCCACTCAACTACATGTGCAGTCGTCCCTGTTACTATTGACCTTATATTTTATCGCCATATATGGTAAGCATTTATTAGTGTACACCTGATTTTCCTTTCAAATATTTTGAGATGCTACATCAACTTATATGGCTATTTCTAATTTATTAGGAGAAAAAGCTAGGTACCAACTCAGCTAATGCATTAATCATAATCTATTATTGATTGTCTATATATTTTGTGTAGAGCACTTTTTCACAAGATTTATTTTGTGAATTTCAAAAAAATTATAATTAAATTTGTTGTTGTTATTAGAAATAATAAACCTGTACCGTGAATGCGCTAGTTATTATAACCTTCTCTACTCGTATCTTTTCTAATAGAGCTTTTTTTATTTTTGGGTAAAATTTTCTAATAGATTCATGAAGTAGAAAAATATGTAATAACATAATTTAAGAAGAGCTTGTAATTAATACCAAGTAGAGCAATACAAAAAAAATTTTATTAGTCAAACTTCTCCCATAAGCATATAGACATGCTAAGGGCCCGTTTGGATTGATTTTTCAAAAAAATGCTTTTTTAAATGGCTTTTGAAAAATAATTTTTTTTGAAAAGTTAAAAGTTCTGGCTTTTAAAAAAAGTTGTATTTAATTTTTTTTTAAAATTTTAATTTTTTTATAAACTAAATCAAATAATTATTGCAAAAAATAATATAACTTTTTAAAAAAATTATATATTTTTTTCTTTAAAAAAAGTTAAGCCAAGCACTGAGTAATACAAGTGGCCTACGGCTCCAACATAATTGTTGACTTGGTAAGTGGCACATGGACGATTGCTGTCGAGAAACAATCCACGATGTTGGTGCAAGGAAAGGTTAAAGAAAGAGAAGTATGATAAATCATTGTTTTCTATTTTCTACTTTTTCTAAATACAGTTGCATAACAATCTTTTCATTATAAAAAAATATTAAATGTTTTTTCCCATCAATGTTATGTTAGCATTCGACGGCTTTCTCTTCCTATTCAAAAAATATTTAATTCAGCTTTTTTATTCATCTAAAATTATTTCTTAATCTAAATCACATTCCTTTCGGATCCCATTTTACTTTAACAATTTAAATAATTTATTCAATCTCTCTACATCTCTAATAGAAAATATGATTATTATTGAAAACTTATTAAAAATAAAATTCAATAAAATATCTTTATATTTTATCTTGCTATAAACTAATATAAAAATACTTATTTCTTCTATATATATGACATAGATCACACACTATTAATTTCAAAGAAGTGATGTATTGGCCCCATCATTAACAATCTTCTCAACCTAACCCATCTTGCTTTAGCAAAAATTAGAAGAATTAAGAGCATATGTTAACCCCACCAAATTAAAGACTAAAGGGCCTACCGCTTCATGGTGTGCCTCTCCCAGACCATACATGGAGTACAAAATTTCATTGTTTCGGTTGGATTTGTCGTTAGTCCACTTTACCTAATAAGATAGGTTTTTAACTTGTTGATGTGCAGCCAGGATACCCATTTTTGGTTCTTTACTTTAAATTCTCACAAAATAAATTAAGCCAATTATTATTTGATGTAAAAGATTACTCAATAGATGTAGGTTAGTCCACCATTTGTTCAATAACTGTTTTTATTTAGTCAAGATGACTCTGCAAGGTATTAGATCTCCCCAGAAAGAATCTCCCCTTAACGTTCTTTCATGTGTAACATAAGGTTCTCAGGTTGCAAGTCACATGTATAAATAATGACCAAGAATTTAATCCTTGTAATAGTAGGCCAATAAAAGGACGTCACAGGAGATTATCAGAGAATATGAAGGCAAGGAAAAATTTTCAACACTATTGAAAACGTTTTGAACGTTTTAACCAGGTGGCTCAAAACGCACCAGCTATTCGCTTGACACATGACTATATGGATATATATGAACAGACGTCACATTAGCTGACTAAATTCATTAATTTTATGAATTAATTTTCAGATTAAATCAATGATTAGAAATCAATTAATTTGAGAAGAGGCCGCAACTCACGGTCCTTAACCGAGAGAAAGAGTCAGTCCCACGACCCGATTTGATGCCAGATTTTGCTGCGTTGCTTTTCACAAGCATCTTGGAACATTAAAAAGAAGGAGAAGACCATTTTCTAATTAATGGGCGAGACCACAACAGATGAGTGCTCTCTACTTTTGAATCTCTCCATATGTGTTGATGATTATTTCCAACTCAGTCTTGTAATATAGACTTACAAATATAGACATCTCAGTGATGGGGACATTTGAAGATCCAACAATACTAGGAGCTCCATTGATGGAGATTGATGGGGTTGAAAGAATTAATGATAGATATTCTTGTGAATTTTATTTGCTTATTTATTTATTTTTTATGGTTAAGGAGGAGATAGATTCATGTGGTTTGCGTTTGTTATAATTAGAGTTCCATCTTATTGTACCAAACACGCCCCCTATGTGTAGTGTAATTTGTTTAGAACTTATATGTGAACAATTTAATATTTTTTAATAGGCGACGGTGAAATTTAATATTTTTAAGTAGGTGGCGGTAAGCTTTAAACCATAACCTAGACTCTGGTACCAAGTTAGACTTTCTTTGGACTTCCCGTAGACTATAACTTATAAGGCATTGAATTTTATTCAAATCTATATACTTTACATAAAAGAGTACATATGTTTTTATTAATTATTATTAAAATAATAAATTACATATTACCCTCCTATATTCTGACCTATGTGCATTATATTTCTCTATAGTATCAAAACTAGCTAATTATCCTCCTGTACTATGATATATGTGCACCATACCTCCTGTAATATTAAAACTGGCTAATTATCCTCTAAAGTTTTTAAAAGTGTGCAAAATGCCCCCTACCATCATATATTTCACGAAGTATATTGCACACTTTTAAAAACTTCAGGGGGATATTTTGCACACTTTAAAGAACTTCATGTGAGTAATTAGCTAGTTTTGATACTACAGGAGGGGTATGGTGCACATAGGTCAGAATACAGGAGGTAATTAGTTAGTTTTGATATTACAAGGAGCATGGTGCATATAGGTCAGAGTACAAAAGGGTAATATGCAATTTACCCTTATTAAAAACTTACAAAAAATAAAATTTAATAAAATATATTTATACTTTGCCTTTACCATAATTAGAAAAAATTAAATTAAAGTATTCAATTTTTCAATACATCACACAGGTTACACTCTTCTTTTTGGATGCGAGAGAATCGCAATTGACATAGCCTGATTGCTAAACATTTAGTGCTATCAACCACCAACTAGTAAAATCAGGATATAATTACCATTTCTAAGATCATACTAGATAAAGTAAGATACTTAACTTGATTGCAGCCCACCTGATTCAAGTCCACACATGAATGGTAATCTCTCCGTACTTTTATTACCAGAGCATTATTGCGAGGGGTTACTCTCTGGTTGATGACAGGAACAATGCCCAGTACATAGAATTTGGCTATTATAAAGAAATTCGATTTTTATCCCCAAGAATTTCCACCCACGTGCATTTGGGGCGTTTAGGTTCAAGTGGGGAGGAGCTTTTTGGTTCCGATAAGACAACTACGTGTAGATGCTCGCCCTAACCTATTCAATGCCACCAGTTGGGGTTAGTGGAAACAAAAGCAAAGCAATTGACCAAATGTCAAAAGTTTGACATGAAATTCGATTTCTTGTAATACAGAAACTCCAATCAAACTTGTGGCAGACAAAACTTTGCACATGTCAATATGTCATCGGATTAAGAAACCACTCTTCCAGCCAACATTGAACCAACAAAAGTGAAGAAATTGAAAGACGAAAATTGCGAAAGAATATGAGTTCCTACGAATGGATTTGAGAGAGAAATCATAATATGATTGTCATCTAAAATTGAAACTTATCCAATAAGCTTCTCCTAAAGGTAAGCATTTACTCAAGGCACTGATATCGCGAGCCTCTCAATTTCCTGTATTTTAGGGAGTTGAATCTTTTATTTTTATGAGTGGCATATGCAGACTCTATACCCCTATACCATGCACAGTAAGCATAAAATGCAGCGACCACTTCTTAAATCTTTTATTATTATTATTATTATTATTATTATTATTGTAGAGGGTGAGTTCTACAATTATAGACAAGGTCGGTTAGGGCTCCAATAACCTGCAGGCCCAAGAAGCGAGGTGAATGGTGTAACCCTTGACACCGGTGTGGTACTAGCTAAAGGTACTCCGATACTCAAGTTTTCCTTCCAGCTGCAATCGCGTTCTTATATTCTAAAAACTCTACTCAAAGCGTAGAGCTATCACCACCCACTGAGATTTTGGAAATTTTGGGCCTTAAACTTGGGCCCTTCAACACACGACTCAACGAACTGTGCCCCTAGTCCGATCGTAATCATAGGCCTCATGGACTTTCTTAAGTTCAACTATTTCTAGCCCAAACAGTTGTCCCCCTACCCTCTAAGTTGAAGTCTTTCAAAATAGAGAGTAGTACTGTCAAACAATACCCTCTGACACTGAGGCTATGAAAACTAGCTAGTAATTCAATACCACAACGTGCCGTGCAAGGCCACTTGCATCATTCAACACCGCAAGCACGCGGCATGCTTCACATTATCTGTTTGCGCGCTAGGTCAGCAGCCCTTGCTTGTTGAAGGCCTTCAAATTAGGGAGTAGCATCTCTAAATGAGACCTCGCGATGTTGGAGCGATAGAGACTAGCTAGCATGCAACGTCACAAGCGTGTACCATAAACCACGTAATGCCGCAGATATGTTGACGCCGCCTAGAATGCCCACGCACTGCACTTTGACGTTGTAGGCACTGAACCTTAACAAGTCACCTTGAAAAAGGCTGCCTAAAGCGTAACCTTGTCAAGTTGACAACGGGTACCTTAGCGGTTTACAGAGTACTTCCTCAAGCGCGATTACCCGAGCTTATATAGCTAGGCACGGACTTACCAGCAGCGTACTTACAAGACTGCTGCAAGTACTTGCACTGAAGGGCAACTCGCAGACCATGCGTCACCCCGCGACTTCACCGTGAGCAGCCGCTGGTATAAGAGCTCGTAGAAAGCCGTCGGTCGTCATCCTTGCATGCCCCGCTCCCTCCAAGCTAGCACAAGTTCCAAGTATAATAGCACAATGGAGGTCACTAGTTGGTGCATTGATCAAGGACAGTAGCCAAAAGCAACAGGTAAGCACAACGTACTCCACCTGCTTGACGAAAATCCCAAACACGCCTCCTTGAAAGGCTTACATGTTTCTTTATGCCTGCAAGGTGTTTGCTAAAAATTCCCACACGGGGACAACTTGCCCGAGAGCCAAGCCAGCATAACCCCTCAGCAAGAGCCCAGGACAGCAATCGTCCCCAGTGACGTGGTATATCATCATACCCCTTGGCTTGATTCTCACCATTATCGTGCTACACTCACCCTGCAATACTCATCTCCTCCCACGCTAGCGAGCCGACTACGCACTAGAGCTTGCGGAGAGGTTTCGAAGGACATCAGCTGTAGCCCGATGTTTACCCCCCTTTCTTGGTTTGTCACGCTGCACCTCCTTGTCATCGGTCAATCACCGTGAAAGTTGGGATCCTGCGTGCTTTAAGCAACTGAGAGCTAAACAACGAGCCAATAGCCGGACTTTCTTTTTCTCCCTTACTACAAGCGAGAGCTTAAATCAGTAACGTGCCTGATTGACTGTTGCACTACAAGTGTTTGAGTAAAATCCTAAGAAAGGGTGCAAGGATGACATGCTAATGTAGCATACTAAGGTGACGGTCATAAGATGTTTGACAAAATTCCTCACATACCTTCCTTGTAGCCTTCCATACTCCCCAAGTGTTTGATAAAATTCCAACGTGACCAAAACCCAAGTGTAAAGCTTTATAAAAAACGGCACCAGCATTAGTCTAGTCACCTCCTATATAACACTACACCTTATATGCATATATTTCATTTTTCTCTACCAAAACTTGACATGTTTGTTTTATTCAATAGGTACCTTGAAAATAAAGTTGACGGTTGGTGCCGATGGTTGAAGGCAACGGCTATCATAGCCAACAACACTTGGTGTAAGCTAATCTGATTCAACCGACACGCAACGGGCACGACCTCGTAGTCCATATGTACGCATTAAAGAGTAGCTCCCCGTGGAAACTACTTAGCTAACTTCCATAAGCACCCCCCACCTGTCACACTTGCACCTCGAAGGTAACACGGTACCCCAAGCAAACGAACATGCTTAGAGATGACATGAATCTATAACCCTCCATTTTCAACATCCTTTCATTTCTTTTATGCTCTTCAAGCCATTGTTCCCAGCACAAGGTTGTAACCTTTAGGGTGTTCTTCGTGATTCAGGTTCGGCTGCTCGACTTGTCCTTCACACTGCCATCTAGAAAGAGTCCTTAACCGCCCCCTTTACTTGCTGTAATGCCGCGCTATAAGCACGCCAAGCAAGTCGTGGATAACTCCAAGTTAATCATTCCGGTTCGTCTTGGCATGTGACGGCAAGAACCCAACTGAAAATTCTTTACCGAAGAGATCTGATGTACCACTGCAGAGGAGGAGTTCAAATACTATAGCGAATGTAATCAAATAAGTGAAGATGTTGTGGTAGTTCAACCAAGGACCAGAGACTGGTCAAGCTCCTCCCTTGAAGGGGAAATAACGATGTTTCAGGATGTCCTTAACTTGGGAATCCGGATTCCATTACATCCTCACCTGTGTGCTATTTTCAACTCTTTCAAGGTCAGTCCTGGCTAACTGCATCCTTGCGGATGAAAGATTATGTTAGCAGCACTCATCCTTTTGCAGCAAAAAGAAATTCACTTCTCTATGCTGGTCTTTAAGACATTATTCTCTATTATCCGATCCCCCAAAAAGCCTGGTTGGTTCGTCCTTTTGGCCCGTTAATGTTACAAGCTCTTTAACTCTACCCGGTTTGATGACGATGGTTCATGGCGAGGGAAGTATTTATTCTTCGCTCGAGTACACGGCATTTGGGACGTCCCACAAATATAGGTCACGATTGCAAAAAGCGATCTCTTTACATTAAGCAAAAACACTCATCGAGCTCCGTTAGCATTTGCCGCAGATTGCAGAAGCCAATCATATCACATGAAAGATTTGATTACATGCGACAACCTCATCGCGAGAGGCTTTGCTGTTCCACCGGAGCGTGGGATATGTCCAACTGTTATGGCTAGCCTTAGGGTGAGGCTTTCAATCCGTTCGAAGAGAACGCTAGCTAACGGGCCAGTAGGCTCGCCAAAGGTGACGCGACTTCTTCCGTCTCTCCTGCTCCCTGCTTGGCTGGGTCAACCATCTTCGTAGGCTTGCGAGGCCCAAGTGAGACGGAAAGCGACCATGAGAGTGACGAGGGGGACGAAGAGGGTTCCAGCCATGAAGAAAGCAAGGACGCGGAAGATTCCACAAACAGTGAGCCCTCGAACTCCCACTCGACTTGGAGACAATCGGTTATTCTTCCTTTGATGGCTCAGGTATATTCACGCTCATCCCTCGCTTTATACCCCTCATCTTTTTTTAAAAACATGTCGTTGACTCAGACTTACTTTTTCTTTATTACTCCTGACTCTTCCCTTTATAGATGTGAAAGGCCGACAAAGGCTACTTTGGCGGTGGTTGAGAGGCTCGCGCAAAGTTAGAAGAGGAAAAACGGTTCATCGTCTCAGACTCTACCCAGAGACGAAGCCTCCGCTAGTAGCCGCCAGTACTTGACTATACATTCTGTTGCAAGTACTACTTCCACGACAGCCGAGGGAGATCCATTTACAAGCTTTACTAAGAAAGACGCAGCGGTACGCGTATATACCCTTATATGGTGCATTTTTTACTTTTCTCGCTGCTCACAATCTCTCCTTTTTTTTCTTTTTTTTTTGAATGTAACTTGTTTCTGAAATTTCCTTCTTTGCGATGATGGTACCTGAGATTGCGAAAAAGTGTTAGAACCTTCAACGTCTACTCAGAAATGAACGGGATACGCACGTTAAGGCTGAGAAGGAGCTTACTAATGAACAAATACGCCTGGTTGGGCTAAAAGAGGAACTCAAGAGGGAGCGATCATCCCGAGCTAAGGCAGAGAATGGTCTAGCGGCCGCTGAAGCAGTCAAAGAGAAACTTGAGTCCAAATTCGACTCTTCGATCAAGGAGGCCCGGAGGATTGCAGTGAGCGATTGCAAGAAGGGCAGGAAGTTCGGTAAGTACGTTGCCAGTGTGTTGAAGCTAAGTTTGGAGAGGGCCGCTGAGCAAGCTGTCAAGAACTGCCTACGTAAGGTTCAATAGGGGTACTCTAATGTTGACATTAATCGTTTCAAGGTCATCATCACTTCTCCAACGCCTCGTCCTGATCGAGCTCCGTTAAGCATTGATCCACCGTCCATATCTGGCCCGTCGAACACAGACGGTACTACTTCGTCGGGCTCTGCTAATGCATAGTGCTAGACTACCAAGATACCTTGTATACGTCAGTTTTTGAACTAATATGTATTTTACTCTACTTTACTTCTTGAAGCATAAGACTGCGAATTATGTTAGTCTGTCGTATGTGCTCTCTTTCTCCTTCGTATTCTTCTTTTTTTTTCTTTCCTTTTTTCATACGTTGATGACGATTTTGTTTGTGAACTTTGAGGGGGTTGCTTTCTTTGCTCACTCTAGCTCGAATTCCATGATGTATCGAGTTTTTATGGAACTTTTGCTAAAGTGTGCCAATGGTCAGATGCTAATGCCAAATAAGGGGTGCGCGGGATGAAGCAAATTCTTTGCGGGGCACTGATTCAGCCTGTTAGCAGGTAATATCTACTGCTAGTCCGTGATGTAGTAGTAGCGATTTGGATGAGCTTACTGTCAGCCTCTAAAAGGCTAATTCGCTTACCTTGAGAAGTGAAATTAAACTAGCTAAGTTGTAGAAATAGAGACTATCGTGATAGAAACTACAGTTAGTTTCGTCTTGTGAAGATAAAGACCATTGTTAGTTTCGCGAAAACAAGACTGTTTGTTAGTCTTGCAGAAATAGAGACTGTTTGTAAGTCTCACAGAAATAGAGATTGTTTGTAAATCTTGCGGAAATAGAGCCTATTTGTAAGTCTCGCAGAAACAGAGACTGTTAGTAAGTCTTGTGAAAATAGAGACTGTTTGTTAGTCCCAAGGAAATTCGTTGTGATATTTTATGGTGAAATGTTAAGAAGGAATTGTTGAACTACAAGAGAAGATATTTATTCGTGACGTCGCACCATTTTTCCTTTGCTAGATGTCAAGAAGGAATCGTTGAACTACAAGAGAAGACGTTTATTTATGACGTCGCACCATTTTTCCTTTGCCACCTAGGCCTATGTTTTGTCAAAGAAAAAGAAAGCGAACCTTTTGCCAGAGTCGTCTAGCGGCACTTATTCAGGCCTAGCCTTTAAACTAATTTCTAAAGCACTAACTAGAGCAAAAACTTTTTCATTCTAGAAATAGTATTTCTTCAAATGGGCAGCATTCCGACTGTTTGGCACTCCCCTGCTGTCCTTGGTGCTAAGACTGTACGCCCATTGACAGACTACCTTAGTAACCTAGTACAGTCCTTCCTAGCTGGGTCCCAGCTTCCCTGCATTTACTTCCTTGATATTCTTAAAGACATTCCTTAACACCCAATCCCTTTGCTCGAACGTCCTTACCCTTAAATTTTTGTTGTAATGCTTAGCAACTTTTTGCTGATATGCCACCATATGAATGAGGGTCTGTTCTTTCTTCTCCTCAGTGGCATCTAGCTCACGGCGCATTCGTTCATCGTTTTGTTGTTCGGGAGCCCAAGTGATTCGCAGAGTTAGTAAGCCGACTTCTACTAGGATGACTGCTTCAACTCCGTATATCAATGAGAACGGTGTTTCTCCAGTACAAGTCCTGGTTGTGGTGCGATAGGACCATAGCACCCCTGGGAGTTCTTTTACCTAGCGCCCCTTGGCGTTCCCTAGCCTTTTCTTCAAAGTAGAAATTATGATCTAGTTGGATGAGTCGGCCAATCCATTAGCTTGAGGATGCCTTGGAGTAGGAAACGTGAGTTTGATATTCCATTCCTTATAGGAATCCTTAAAGTTTTGGCCAATGAACTAGGAACCATTGTCTGTGACAATCTCCAAGGGAACTCCAAATCTACATATTATGTTCTTCCATATGAAGTTCTTGACTTCCTTGTCTCGAATCTGATCATAAGACTCGGCATCTATCCACTTGGAAAAGTAGTCTGTAGTCGCTAACATATACACTTTCTATCCTGGTGTAGTAGGCGGCTTCCCGACGATATCCATTCCCTATTTTATGAATGGCCAAGCAGAAGTAATAGAAGTCAACGGCTCAGCCGGCTAGTGTGGGATTTGGGCGAACCTTTGACAACTATCACATTTTTTTACGTAGCTAAACGCATCAGACCGCATGGTAGGCCAGTAATACCTTGCAATGTATGCCCAATTGGCCAGACTCCTTGCTCCTACATGATTCCCACATTGCCCTTTGTGTAGCTCAGCTAAGACGTAGTTGGCCTCGCTTCTGCCTAAGCACCGCAGATAAGGTGCCAAGTAAGATCTCCTATACAAGCTTCCGTTAATGATGCAGAACCGGGCTGCCTTGGCCTTAACTTTCTTGGCCTCCGCACGATCCTTAAGAATAGTGTCATTTCTAAGATACTGGATAATCGGGGTTATCCAGTTCGGCTTGTCATCTACACACGTGATCTTAGACGTTTGCTTCTTCCCAATGGCTGGCCATTGTAGATACATCACTGGGATAGTCTTCGAGGTAGTAGGCCACGTCGCTGCTCCCAAGCTTGCCAAAGCATCTGCGTGACAATTGTCATCACGGCTTATCTGCTTTATTTCAAATCCCTCGAATAAAGATGCTAACTTTTTAACAGTGGTAAGGCAAGCTACAATCTTTTCGCCTTTTGCCTGGTAGGTCCCCAAAATTTGGTTTACTACCAACTGCGAATCGCTATTCACTATGATATGTTTGACGCTTACGTCTTTGGCCAATATCAAACCCGCTATGAGGACTTTATATTCTGCTTCATTGTTTATGGCCTTGAATTTGTATTTCACAGACTATTCAATTTTGTCTCTCTCGGGTGACCGCAGCACTATTCTGAGCCCACTACTCTTTGCGTTGCTTGATCTGTCTATAAAAAGCACCCATTTCCCCAACTTTGGATCTTCAATTAGGCATAACACTTCTTTTTCTACTTCCGGTTGGATGAGTGGTGTAAATTCTGCTACAAAGTCCACTAGAACTTGGGACTTCACTGTTGTCCTTGGTTGGAGTGTAATATCGTATGCACTTAGTTCGACGGCCCACTTGGCGAGATGGCCAGATAGTTCAAGACTGTGCAAGATCGCTTTCAAAGGAAAAATGGTCAGCACCTCACGAGCGATAGTAATAAGGGCTAGTGCTAATTTTTCCAATTGGATATACCTAGTCTCAACATCAAGAAAGGCTTTACTAGTGCAGTATACAGGAAACTGCTTTCTGCCTTCCTCCCAGACTAATACGGCACTGACAGCGGCTCCCGAGACCACTAGGTAGATGAATAAGGTCTCCTTATCTTTTGGTTTGGACAGCAATGGAGAGTTGGTTAAGTATGCCTTCAACTCTTGCAAGGCTTTCTCGCATTCATCCGTCCACACGAAATCCTTATTTTTTTGTAGTACGTTGAAGAATGAATGGCACTTGTCCGATGACCTTGAAATGAATCTACTGAGCGCCCCGATTCTGCCTGTGACTTTCATAACCTCCTGGACATTCTTTGGAGACGGGATGTTGAGGATGGCTCCTATTTGATTAGGGTGTGCTTCAATCCCTCAATAGGTGACAAGGTATCTAAGGAATTTCCCAGATTTAACTCCAAAAGAACATTGGTAGGGTTGAGCTTCATGTCGTACTTTCTCAAAACATTAAAGGTCTGTTGCAAATGGCTGACGTGTTGCTCTACAGCCAAAGATTTTACCAACATGTCGTCGTCAATATACCTCCATCGTGCGCCCTAACAAACATCTTGTTGACAAGGCGTTGGTGAGTCGCCTCCGCATTTTTTAGGCCAAAGGCATGACCTTGTAACAATAGGTGCCACGTTCAGTAATGAACGATGCTTTTTCCTGATCATCAGGATGCATCAGTATCTGGTTGTACCCGGAAAATACATCCATAAAGCTGAGGAGTTCGTGGCCGGCAGTTGCATCTACCATTATATCGATGTACAGGATAGGAAAGGAATCCTTGAGGCACACCTTATTCAAATTCGTAAAATCAATGCAAACCATCCACGTACCATTCTTCTTTTTTACTACAATGACATTTGCCAGCTATTCGGGGTAGTGTACCTCTCTGACAAATCCCACGTCGATCAGTTTCTATACTTCTTCGTTGATGACTCGATTCTTTTTAGGGGCAAATTTCCTACGCTTCTACCTGACTGGGGGAAGCACCGGATGTGCCTTTAGCTCATGAACAATTACTTCTGGGTCTATCCCCACCATATCGGCATGCAACCACGCAAAGTAATCTTGGTTGCTACTGAGAAAAGTTATCATCTGGCTTCTCAGTTCTGGCTTTAATCCTGACCCGATTTGGACTGTATGGCTTGGTTCCTCAGGATCAATTTGTACTTCATCTAGTTTCTCTGGTCGCGAATAATCAGGCGATGTTCGGGTGGCGGTCTCTTCTACATGGTATAAGGCATCATGTCGTGCCCCCTTATCGCGGTGCAATAGCATCCACGAGAGTCTGATTGCTGCCCCCTTATCTCTTTGATTCCCCACCTGGTCGAATACTTAAGGACGTGATGGCAAGTGGATGGGATTGTTTTCATGTCATGAATCCACAGTCTTCCTAATATAATGTTGTATAGGGATGGACTGTCTATCACTAAAAACCTGACATCCATGTTGACTCATTCTGCAAAGACTGGCAGATGTATCTCTCTAATAGTGTGTTTGTGCTCTACGCTAAATCCTACCAAAGGGGTGCATTGCCTCACAAGATGTTCATCAACCCTCATCTCCTTTAGAGCATTGAGCATCAAAACATTGGCTGAGTTGCCATTGTTTACCAAGGTTCTCCGAACCCAGCAATTGGCTATACCATAAGCGTGATAACCAATGCGTTATCATGCAGGTTATTTAGATGGGAAGTCTCATAATTAGAGAATGATATCACCATTTCTGGACCCAGGTCAACTGGTTGCGAAGGATGATGACCGTGTTCTACTGCCAGGCGTTCATGCCTGCTGCGAAGACACTAATCCCACTAATATGCGATCCCCCTATAATGCAGTTTACTATTCACTCATGCCGCGATGGATTTGGTAGAGCTAGATCTTCAGCTTTTGGCTTCCTATCTCGTAGGCTAAGGTCTGCTTTCCCTTGTCAGAGAGGAGCTCAGTCAGATATCCTTTCTTTAGTAACTCAGCTACTTCCCACTTTAGACCATTGCACTCCTTTATGGTGTGTCTGTGGTTTGCATGGAGTTCACACTACTTAGACCTGTCTCTTAATTCCGTCGAGGATCTCAATTTTCCTGGCCATTTGACGGTGTTACCTATGGTCCAACTTCATGGGCATCCTCCATGGTCTTGGAAGGATACTTTGTGAGCTCTTTGTAGAGGTCTGAATCTGGCAAAAGCCCTCTTCAGAAGGAAGAAATTACTATAGCCATGTTACACTGGGGCATGGACATCTTCTCTTTGTTAAATCTTCCTACGTAGTCCCTAAGGGTTTCCCCCTTCTCTGTACGATTACGTATAGGTCGTCTGATTGCTTTTCCAATTTTCTACTGCTTGCATATTATTCTACGAACATGTCAGTCAACTGGGCAAAGAATGATATGCACTCGTTTGGGAGATTGGTATACCATTGCAGAGTAGGACCAGCTAAACTCAAACCGAAGCTCTTACATATTAGGCTTCCTTTTTGTCACGGGGAATGGCCACAGTGTACATCTTCCACTTGTATTGCATTATATGGTTGTTTGGATCTATGGTCCTATCAAACGGCTTCATATTTGGGAAGGAAAATTTGGCGGGCAAGTCTACCATTGCAATAGCGTCTATAAAGGCAGACTCCGTATAGCTGTTGTCGGCACTTCTTTTAAAAGGTGCAGGTACCCCTGGAATTCTTTGGATTAAGGATTCCAATTCAGCGAATCGCCTAATCATGTCTAGGTGTGACCTATCTTGCGCGGGGGTCACGCGTTCCCCTACTTCTTTTTGTTGGTTTGAAGTGTTGGCCGCGTTGGTTGCGAATGTCAGGATTCCATCTCTAGGGGTCTGGTGCGGCGTAGAGTTCAATGACTATATTAGATCCACCGACTCGATCAGCATGGCCTTTCCCTTGTCCCGGGGTGTCGCGCTCGTTAAGAGGACAGTGATTTTTTCCGACAAGTCCAAGTTCTCTTGACGTATGGCGTTATTTTCTGCCTTTACGCCTTTGAACTTGTTCTCATACATTGCCAGTTTCTCCTCATAGGCCGTTATCTTCTCTAAGATGGCTTGCATGTTACTGTCCTCAGTAGCACTAGTACCAGGATTGAACGTCGTTGGGGTTATTGATTAAGTGCAAGCGTATTGGTTCTAGTCACAGCGTCTGATTATCGGGGCCCCACGGTAGGCACCAAATTGTATAGGATCAGTTCTACAATTACGGACAAGGTTGGTTAGAGCTCCAATAACCTGCAGGACCAAGAAGCAAGATGAGCGGCGTAACCCTTGACACTGGTGTGGTACCGGCCAAAGGTACTCCGATGCTTAAGTCAGTGTTGAGCCACAGATAAGATGGAAAATAGTTATAAGGCAAGTTGTGGGTGAAACACAAATGTAAGCAGGTTGGGTCAACTGTATATCTTACCTCCTCTACTAGCGAGCCGTACTTTTATAACTTCTTGGGTGAAAGAGTCCCTTGAACCCTCAAGTCCCTAGATGTATTTTAACCAACTTTTGCCAGTCGTTATACTTAGCTTCATGATATGCAAATCATGCATATAATTCCCCATGCACATCCTAGGAAAAGATCAAGTTTTCCTTCTAGCTGCGATTGCGTTCTTATATTCTAAAAACTCTACTCAAAGTGTAGAGCCGTCACTACGCACTGAGATTTTGGAAATTTTGGGCCTTAACCCTGGACCCTTCAACACACGGCCCAAGGGACTGTGCCCCTAGTCCCATCGTAATCATAGGCCTCATAGACTTTCTTGAGTTCAACTATTTCTGGCCCAAACAATTATTATCATTGTTATTGTTATTGTTATTGTTAATAAGAATAATAATAACAATAACCATATTATTATTATTATTATTATTATTAAATAGCGTGTTTTTGACAGGTTTAACAAGGAGCAAAGTGCTCAGGTAGTACACCAAGGATATGGCGCACAATGAAATTGGTAGTGCCTATGTGAATATAAGTTAGAAGCTAGTAATGAATTCGAGAAATAGTTACTGGATCAAATGGTCTAGATATCTCTCATAATATTTACGAGTACTGGAGATATTAAACTTAATAAGTATATATTATTTAATAGCTTAAACTGATGAAGTAATTGCTTCAAATAATATCAAACTCAAGCCAACATAGAGGGGTTTTTTTTCGGTTAAGCAACAGAAAAGTTATAAGTTCAACTCTCACCAGTATAATCTGATAGAAAGCAGTGTGATTATTGGAGCTCTCTTCTAGAATATTCAATCGTATCTTGCATATCATTGTAATCATTGTAAATTGATTTAATTTTATAATTAGTTAGGAGATTAGTTTAAGAGCAAGGCAATGTTGTCCATATTAAGAGGCATATGTACACTCTGTAAATCATTGAGGAATAAAATTCCTTTATGGTATCAAGCCTTCAATAGCTTTAACCAGCAAACTTCGATCCTTCTAGCCTACTTTCATTCAAAGATGAAACACATTGCTATTGATTTTCATTTTGTACATGATCAGGTGGCAAGCAAAAAATTACATGTCTCTCATATTTACTCTACTGACCAAGTGGCTGACTCTTTAAAGAAAGCTTTGCCAAAGCGATAATTCGAACAACAGCATGACAAGTTAGCCATCTTTCATAAGATGTCTATCTTGGGGGAGAGGGGGCGCATGATAGAAAGTAGCCTGATTATTAGAGCTCTCTTCTAGAATACTCAACTGTATCTTACATATCATTGTAATCATTATAAATTGATTTAATTTCATACTTTCTTTAGGAGATTAGTCTTGAAGAGTAAGACAATGTTGTCTATATTAAGAGGTTATTTACTTTCTGTAAATCATCAAGGAATAATACTTTATAATCTACTAGGGTGAGTTAGAGATATAATTAAGTTGTGGCGGACCATAGGGCGCTCCAATCTTTTTGCCTCTCTTTCATACAAATTTTCCCACTTCTGGTCACATCCTTGTTCCTTTTATTTTATATTTGGTTTTCTTGCTGTGTGAAATAATATTTTTTTTCCTTGATCATTAGTAATATTAAAAGATTTGAGGATCTGAGAAATGTTATAAATTGATACTGGCTTTTCACTGAAAATTGTACCCATTATGCCTAGAAAAAATATATTGGTTTGTTCTCTTTTTAAGAGAAACGTTGATGCATGATCACATGAAAATGCATCTTTGGTGATGATGTCACTTAAAACAAGGCTCCAGTAATAAAAATGAAAGATGAGTCCATGTTTATTTACATAAAATTATTTTTATTTTTTTAACATTAATTTTTTAAAAAAATAGTTACAAATATGTTTACCAGTAGAAAATAAAAACGAGTTTTCTTTATTATAAAACTAAAAGAAAAGCATTGACTTGTCAATAACTTTCAAATAATTTCCCTTTTGTAAAGCTAGAAAATACATTGAAAAAATATTACAATCATTCCAAGTTTAAGAGAGAGAGAGAGTGTGTGTGTATTCCTGCATTCTATGTTATTATTATTAAATTTATAATTATTTTTTCCTCATTATATATTGAGATGTAAGTTGAAATTAAAAATTAAAATTATATTAAGTTGAAAAAAGTTAATAAAGAAACAAGTAATAAGACGGTAAAGAAAATTGGACTAAAAATCAATTTAAAATTCTGAAAATTTAGGCATGTTTTTAAAATGAAGAATTGTTAGAAAACACTCTAGATTTATTAAAGGGACCTTTTGAAAATGTTAAGAATTTCTCCTAATTTCTTCCTACATAAAAATTTCATAAAATCTTATCACACATGAGAGGGAATGTTAGAATTTCCTCACACATACTAAAATCAATAAATCCAAAACCATCTTATAAGATCCTAAACTACTCCACCTAACATCAATTGATTTTAGATTATAATCTCAAAATTTTTAACATGATACTAGAGCTGGACCCTTGGTCTAGTTATATTTAACCATGTTTAAGTATCTATCCACATGCGAGTCATATTCATATTCATCCATGTATGATTTAGTCAATTATATTTAATTACATGTGAGCCCATCTATGCACGAGTCAATTATTCATCCAGGTGTGGCCATTCTTTAACCAAAATTGGGTTACAAATGAGGGAGAGTGTTAGAATTTCCTCCCACATAGAAACTTTACAAAATCCGGTCACACGTGAAAGGGAATATTAGAATTTCCTCTCATATAAAATAATCAATAAATCCAATATAAGATCCTGAACTACTCCACCTAGCACTAATTTTGTTTTTCACTACTCCACTTTAATTCAGTTTTCATTTTTAAAAAATAATTTTTTTTGTAAAATATTTTTTTTTTCGTTTCCATAAAAAGATTTTCTAAAGAAACAATTCTAGTTTTTTTATAAGTAAAGAGGTCCCGAGTTTCTCGCACATAATTTAGTCATCCATATTGAAAGGAAAATTACTGAACTTTTTGGTTTGGATTTCATCATTGATGATTCAAAGATTTAAGGGAATGACGAGAAGTATTGTAGTATATGGAGAGGTATGCCATTAAACAAGATAATTTCTAGTTATTTTTGAAATTATTTTATTTTTAGATACAATTTTTTACTTTTAGATACACTTTATGAAATTTAAAAATAAATATGCAGTTTGATAGCTGTTAAATATAATTTCATATAATCATTATGTATATAGGTAATAATTGGCCCCCTAAAATTTTCATCCAAGGTCCGCCACTGTAGGCTTTTGTTGTTTGCATAATTAATTCAACAGCCTCACTTGCGCATAAAGGAACATGAAAAGGGCATCAAACTTTTTAGGTATAAATTATTTAATAATTTAAATTTTTAAATAAATGTTCATTTAAAAATGAAAAGATCCAAATTCGTAAGCTGATTGATGACAAAAAGGGTCTCTGCTGAATATTTCATTATGAAGGGAAGGACGCAAACTAAAGATTTTGTGCCATGAAAAAACCACAAAATAATGGCCTTTGTTTCAAGAATATAATGTAGCTGGGGTAGGGCAAGGTCTGCCTTTCGAACAAAGCAATATCAAAGTAATTAAGCATAACGCATCGCGTGGTCTCTTTACACCACAGCCAAGAAGTTGCGAGTTATGACTATCGAAACGATGGCGTGGAAATGCACTCTGCTGGTATCTATCGATTCGTTTAGAGCCTGTTTGGCTTTGCTTATTTTATTGCTTATAAGCACTTTTAAAAAAAAAAAAAACATTCTCATATACTTTTTACTATTTATAACTTATAAGTTTCAAATAAACTTAGCCAAACAGGCTCTTAGTTGTTGGGCAGGGATTATGAAAAGAACCAAAAAGAAAAAAGAAGGAAAAAAAAAAAAAGAAGAAGAAGTTGTCTACCGCATAAAATAAATTCCTTTTCACCGAATATTTTTCCCCTCATGTGCTACAAAAAAATCAAGATTATGTGGTAGTTTCACTACAAAATAATGCGGAATAGGCGACGGTTTTACAATATAGGCAAAGGTTTAGATAATATATAAATATATTATTATGAAAGATAATTAATGTATTCTAGCTTAATTGGTGGATAGTATAATTATAAAATGCTACGATAAGGAAAGTTCAAAGTTTGAATCGTGAATGAAACATGATGGGTTTGTTTGGAACTGTTTTCAAAAATAATTTTTTTTGTTTTTGAAAACCAAAAAGCATAAAAACTTGTTTGGAAACAGTTATTTTCCAAAATTGTTTTTGAAAATTGTTCTAAAAAAAGTGTTTTTAAAAACAAAAAACAAGAAACACATTTTTGTTGATTTCATGTGTTTTTGACATATTCTCAAAATAGCAATTTCATTATTTAATTATTTTCCTTTGCCCCCAATCTACCCCGACCCTAGCCCACCCCCTCAACCCACCTACCCTAACCCTCGCCCACCCCACCCCACCCCACCCATCACCCATCCTTGTTCTCACCCCAACCCATGCCTATTTTAGCCTCTTTTAGAACACACACATTATACATATACATATACATGTGTGTGTATACATATGTAGATATATGTTTATTAGAGGAAAAAAACAAATATAAAGAAAAAAAAAGGGTGTAATGGTCTTTTTTATGCAAGATAAAAAAATAAATTTATCTTTCATCCAAACAAATTTTTTGTTCTTTTGTTTTTTAAAATAGTTTTTAAAAACTATTCTGGAAAACTGTTTTACAAAACAAAAAAACAAGAACACTTCCAAACAGGTCGGATGTATTTTCTTCTCTAGAATCATATATACGCGACATTTTCAAAAAGCCAACACCCATATAGGAAATAGTTTTAAAATAGCTAATCCCCATATAAAAGCCAACGCCCATACAAGCAGCAGTTTCAAAATATCTAACTCCCATATAGAGAGTGATTTTTACCGTCGTCTATTACTTACTTTTTTTGTAGTGATGGCTAATTAAAAACTAATGCCTTAATAGAAATCACAGCTTCCATACTTATGTAACGACTAATTGGCTGACAACTATGCGTCTATGCTAAGAATATATATCTCCGAACGGAACCTCAAAATAGGAAAAACAAAAGGAGTATGGTGCGCCGTGTTCTTTTGTGTTTTATAAAAATTATATTTCTAAAGTTTGAAAAGTCACTTCAAATTCTTTGTTTTTAGTAAAATGTTGCATGACATATTCTATCATCTACCTTTTTCTTTTTTTGTTAGAGTTAACAGTGATTGTGAGTATCGTGTCTAGAGGGCAATCATTCTTTGTATTATGTATCAGTACACATTTGGAAAGACAAATTTGCCGTATAACTATATGACATTAAAAATAGACCGTATCAAACTCATTTCATCTTTACCAATTTCACGTTCATCTTCTAATTGATTTATGAAGAACATATCTTCATTTCAGCTGACTTTATCGCAAAGGAATTCGAGTTTGATGAAATATTTGATATTTTTCTCTAGATAAAGATGGCTTTTGTGAGATGATTAAGCTGATATTTTTAATGAGATTTAAGGGGCCGCTATGGAGACTTCACCCTTATCGATCTTGCCATGACCTTTATTAGCTCAAATATACTACAAGAATGGGATTTCATTTTCCTCGATCCTTAATTAAACCCAACCTAATCCACTACCAATGTTAAGATTATAAATTTTGCCTCCACTTGGTCAGAATTTGGATCTATTCTGGTTGATGAACAATGATGATAACATGATTTAAGTTTAGAATTTAAACATACATCTCGCGAGTTTCAATTATTACAAGATTTTAAACCAGGAAATTGTTGATTGGGTAGAGAATAGCTCTAGGTGTTTTACCGTACGTCTGCCTGGGAAGTTATCAGAAAGAAATATGAGAAAGTTGGGTGGTTTAAACTGGTTTGGAAAAAAACATGGACTGAACAAATGTATAAGGCCATAACGAGTATGTTCCAATATTTAGGAGCGAAGAGGGTCCAAAGCCAATTTAGGTAACTAGAAGTAAGGAGATATGTCCAGCTCATGTATACAAGGTTAACCCTATCAAAGAAGGAAGTAAATCAATTTAAGACGTCATTTATTGGGGGTGTGCATAATTACGTCATTTATTGGGTGTGTGCATAATTGAAGGAATCATGCCAAATCCCCTTGATTGATTGGAAGATAAGCCTATGATTTAGGGCTTAGGCGTCCGTCCTTATATAAGAGGAGAAGGACAATCGTGAATGACACAAGATATCAACCCTATACACTTATTCTGATCCTGGCTTCACCAATAGCCCTACTATCTTACAAAGGGGTCTTGATCTATCATAAGAAATAATTTAAGGTCTTAATTGTAGATATTGATATCTACAACAAATATAATTTCTTTACTTGGCTTGGGATCCTGGATCATTTACCTACAAAAACAAGACCGGTAGCTTGGCGTATGCTCGATGATTATACATGTGAATTTGTCCCATGAGGATGTTGAAAATCGTGGACATTTATTTTTTCACTGTGGTTTTGTAAAGCAGATTTGGAAATGTTTTCTTTCCTCATTAATGCTGGAAGATTTGAGCTTGGACTCGGAAAACATATTGACTTGGGGTGCTAGATTTGCCAGTGCGAGGAACTTCAAAGCATGGTCTTTAGGTTAACGTTTGGGGCTATTATCACTGGCGTGTGGAACGAGTGTTAACGTAGAATATGCAAACAATTTCGCTTGGATGGTCAACTCTTTGATGATATTTTTGGTAGAGTTAAATGTTATGTAATTAGCGGAGGAAAAGTTATTCAAAATATACAAAATTGACAAATTGCTGACAGATGGGGCATAAGTGAACTTCTTGACTATGAGGCCCTACTTTTTTTCACCCCCTTGTACACGGTTGAGTTGAGTTTCAATATATTTTATTTTTGTTGATCTAGTAAAAAAAAGTATAGTGATAACTTTTATTCTAGTTACGATTTTAAACATAATAAAATATTTTTTACATTCCTAATCGTAACAATGATATCCAAATTTTTTTATATTTAATTTTTTTAGGATACAAAAAAATTGAAAATTTCTTTTGTTACACAAATTCTAACAAAACTTGAACATTTCTAAGTGTAATAAACATTAGCTACTTCCAACTGTAAAAAATTTTAGCTACGCTTAATTGGGCCAAACTCAACTAATTAATTTTGTTATACTTCTAAATATATTTAGGAGACAAAATATATATAACTACTAGTTTGATTTCTTGTAGTAAGTGACTAAGCTACTATATATCACTAATTGAATTTATTTTTCACTAAACGGAAATAAAATAAAAGTTATTTTAGCTCTCTAACTATGATAGTAAAACCCTAGGCAATATTAGCTGAAAACAATCGCAGGAAAAATAATAATAATAATAATAACAACATTAGTTGAATTCTTATTTCTAGATATAGCAGGGGTTTAATTTACATATTCATCTATATATGGATATCCATCGATCACGTTAATAGAATTCGTACCTATGGGCCAAGTGCTATAGTCCTATGAAGCCCAGAGTTGCAAGTTGAAAGAAATTTGGATCATTCTGCTTTACTACAAATCCAGCCTAGTAATATATTGAAGTAACAAAAGATAGCCCAGTAAGAACTTTTAGCTGCCATCAGGTTGATCCGTATTTCGGGTTTGTTTTCTGTTTACAAAGAAAAATTCAACAAAAATAAATTTACATTCTCTCATAACATACAATGTTGTGAAATAATATACAATTAAATGTCTGTTAAGAACCTCTACCTAATTGCTTAGTATACCTAAGGCTTCAATAGAAGAATAAAGCTTGAACAAGATACTAATGGAAGAGAGAGAAGAGAGGAGGAGAAGAAGAACAGAACAAAGAGAGAAGAATAAGGAGTTCAAGATATTATTTTCTGATTAATTGCATTACAAAGCTTATTCTTACTTATATATATACAACTAATGACATGAGCTGAGTTAGTAAACTAACTAACTCAATGAATTCTTCTAACAACTTGAAATGCTTTATTTATAGTCCTATCTCTACTTATTATGCATGTAACATATAACAAATTTTAACCTTTTAAGAACCAAAAAAGAATACAATATATATGATATACATACATATATGAAAGACAAAATACACATTATCCCCTATGGCTTATCTAATTAGCTAATTATCTCCTATGATTTTCAAAAGGTGGCAAGATACCCCTTGTAATTTATCTAATTACCTGATCATTCCCCTATAATTTATCTAGTTAGCTAATTATCCCCTTATGTATTCAAAACTTATAACATTACCTCTTGTACTTTTTAAAAAGTGGCACAATCACCCTTCTTTTGTCATAATCTAATCGCTATTAGCTAAAAATAAGGTTATTTTGTGGAAATATGTAATAAATTACTAGTTTTAATGGCCATAGATGCAAAAAAAGATGCTTATAATGTACAATAAATTAATCTAAACAAAAAAAAGTCAAGATAGCATATTATGTGTCATCTTTTGCAAAGCACATAGGACCATGTGGTAAATTTTTAAAACATAGAGGTGTAATTGACTAATTGGACAAACTATAGAGAAATAACGTGCATTTTACCTCATGTCTAAATATGCATATATATAGATAATTTCAAATTTATATGGAGTTTCAATTGTACATTAAAAATGAGAGTGCACAAGTATGTCTAAAATCATAGACAATGATTTTTCATTTACATATACACACACACATACATTGATGTACATGTCTACATAAGTTTGGCATTTTGTTAGCTTTAGAATGTTAAAATTTATTATTTGGTACACGAATTGAGGGTAGTTTGGTGTTAATGCAATAAATAAATATACCAATGTTCTTTTTATAAATTTAAACTTTTAAATGAAGTGGTAACTCTAATATAGTATTAGAGCTAGATTATGGGTTCAAAATTTACCACCACATGTTTCAAAACATTAAAATAACTACCACCACATATTTAAAAATATTAAAATAGTCCACGTGCAAGACCCAAAATAAATCACGCTTGCACCTGAAGGATGTGTTAATACAACAAATAAATAACACCAATATCTTTTTTTACAAACTTAACCTTTTAGATGAAGTGGCAACCCTAATATAGGAGTTTTTTCCAAACCAAAAAGAAGAAGAAGAAGAAGAAGATCCATGTTGAAGTGCAGTGGAAGATAAATAGCATTATTGTTAGTTTACAGTGTCCAAGTATCTCCTTTATATGAGTTTTATCCCTTCTATTAGAGTTTTAAAATTTATGCCCGAAAATTTATATTATACGACCAAGTTTAGATCTTAAAATTACCTTTTCTCCAAATACAAAAAGCCAGACAGGAGTTGAAGAAAGGGAAGAAAAGAGTGCCATATAGGAGTTAAAAAAATACAACATAAAATAAAAGTAACATCATTAGTTAATAGTGTCTAAAGCACCTCTTTTTATTATATCAAGTCATTGGATTCAAAATTTTGAACTTCATAATCTAAATTTCATATTAGACCAAGACCAAACTCTAAAAATCAGATTTTGCCTTGAAATAATATAATGCTTTTGGTTATACAAATCCAATAAGAACCAGATCCATGTTAATTTGTTACCCAAAACCACTCAACACTCTAAAAGGGTGTTTGGATTGGCTTATAAAAAAACTACTTAAAGCACTTATGGCTTTAAGTGGCTTTTTTTTATTATTAATTTTAAGAAGTTACGTGTTTGAATAAAAGTTGTAGTTATAAAAATAAGTATTTACATATTTGTTTAAAGTGGGTTGAAAAGTAAGTTATATAGTTAAAATAACTATTAAGGACATTAAAATAGAATTTAAAAAGTTAAGTATAAAATAAAAGAGTAAAGATATTTTAGTAATAAAAGTAAAAAGATAAGGATAAGATAGTAAATGATTTGGTCAAACTTGCTTTTTTTAAAAATGCTTAAAGCATTAAAAAAGCAAAAGTTAGGGTTGGGGAACTTTTTATTTACTGGTTTGGCTTTTTTTCTGGTCAAACTTACTTAAAGCCTAATTTAAGCTAATAGAAGTGTTTGTTTTAATTAAAAATGTGCTTTTTTTAAGTAGGTTTAAGTAGAAAATAAACCCCAACCCCAGCTTTTGCTTTTTATGGCTTTAAGCACGTTGAAAAAAATCAAGTTTGACCAAATCATTTACTATCTTATTCTTACCTTTTTATTTTTATTACTAAAATATCTTTTCTCTTTTATCTTATACTTACCTTTTTAAATTATATTTTAATGTCCTTAATAGTTATTTTAACTATTTAACTTACTTTTCATCCCACTTTAATCAAACATGCAAATACTTATTTTTATAATTATAACTTTTATTCAAACACGTAACTACTTAAAGTTGACAATAAAAAAAAGTCACTTAAAGCTAGAAGTGCTTTAAGTAGCTTTTTTATAAGCCAATCCAAACACCCTCTAAAGCCACTTAAAAAAGTATATTTTTATTTAAAACAAACACTTCCATTAACTTAAATTAGGCTTTAAGCAGGTTTGACAAAAAAAAAAAAAAAGCCAAACCAAACACCCTCTAAGTAAATAAACAAGCAAAATCTAGGATGCATCTAACCGCAATACTATAACTGGAACTGAAATTATAGCTAAAGGTTGTCTAAATCCATGCTTAATTATATATTAGTACTGCCATTAGCTCACATAGTTGATCTGCAGCAAGACATAGATCATCAAAATAATGCAAGAAATCAGGTATTTACCATGTTTTAGTTATATGGTAGTCTAAAATTTCATTTCAATTTCTATTTTAATTCACTAAGGCGTAACATTATCTTAAAACAATGTTTGAAGGTGCAAGGTACCTAAAGAAAAAAAAAAGGTGCTTTTAAGTGATTCAGATGATGAAATATATTTAGATAATTTACTCCATCTCTATAAAGGAGATTTGTTTTTCGGTTTCCTTTTTTTTAATCATTGTTTTGTTAAGCTTCATCCGATTTTACAGTAGTTTGTTAAATTCGATTTATACATTCTAAAATTTATTCGTGTTAAGTTTAACATAGTAAAAATCTCAATATCTCATAAAGGTAAACAAATGTCAATGGTAAAAGTTTGATATAGATAATCTTAATTAATGTGAAATGTTCTTTAATTTTTTTTCTACTTTTTGAAGCATGAATAACAAAATTTTCCTATTTATAGTAATTTTTTTGACAACTAATTAACATTTACTATTTTGTGGTGAGGAAGAACGTTTACAAATTGGATCAGAGCTCAGAGGAACACATTCAAGTATCAACTCACAGACTCAAAGTTTTGCTTTTGCATTTTGTCTCCCAGGAAGAGCGCAAGGTACAACCCCGAGCTGCACGCAGTGATCTGCCAATTACGAATTGACCGATTTGCCCTCGTCTCACCCCAAAATGACCATGAAGTCCACAACCATGAAAACATCAAAAACCATGGTCTTCCCTTTTGGCTCTCAACGCTATAGATTTTGATCCCTCTGAACTTGCGGCCGTCCTAACCTGATCTCCGGGCTCCACCGGCAATGATCCGCACCCGCGGCCAACGCTTCTGCGATCGGCCTAATTACCAAAATGACCTCCCCCACGGCAATGCAGCACACGACTGCAAGAAACATTGCCAGCGTGACAAAGCAATAGGCAGGGTCCTGAGGCAACCACAATGGTGAAATCCCAAGGCACAAAATCTGCACGGTGAGAGATATCATGACCGTAAAAGTGAGCACGTTGATACGAACCCTAATCGACTTGTTGATCACAAACGACGCAACTCTCCAGCACGAGATCAAGAAAGCCATTGAATACGCAATTGCAAACGCACCCAGAATTATACAACTGAACAAAGGGTACGTGCAAACCACCGTTTTGTTGCCATAAACATCGCTTGATAAAACCGAGCTCTCGTGCATGAATCTGGGAAATAAATCTTTGAATGGTGTGGAGAACACAAAGAGTATTTGCAGGAACAAAATAGGGCCACAGACGACGAACACGGAAGCCAGAGCCCACACCCGACGTGGGTTTTTTTTCCGAACCGATATGCTAACCAAGAACAGAAGGGTGACTAAAAAACCTGGCTGGAAAAGGCCAAACGAGAGAACAACATGCAATTTACACAAATCAGCTTGTTGGGGTAGGGTCAGCAATGGGAAGAAAGAATAAGCATATTTTCTCCGGAAAATAGGCAGGCGAAGAAGTTCATTCAACGCCCAGAACGAGCCAAACATGACGAGCATCAACCGAACGGTCCAAAACGAATTGAAGTTCTTCAGATGCTGCGATTGACGCGATCTTAACCTCAGGTGGAAGATGAAAAAGTCAGAGACAAGAGACAGGAGAAGAAGGCAAGCAATTGTCAAGAGGGTTGTTACGACAAAAGCGCCATCGGCGAAGGGCGCCGAAGCAAATCCCAGAACCGGACGATCTCGTACTCCCACGGATGGCGACGGAGAGATTAAAGATGTTGAAGAAGCATTCGAGGGTGGTAGAAAATTAGGTGGCAATGCCATGCCATTGGAATTGTTAACAATGAGGGGGAGCAGCTTTCTCATAGATGTCGTATATCGGGTGGTAATGGTGGCGATGGACGACGAGGGTGCCGCCTAGATGGTGGTTCCGATGATCTAATAGAATGTGGTGATAATTTGTTGATGAGGAAGGCTTGGAGCAGTTGCATATTCTGGGATTATGGTGTTGGCGAGTGAGGGGTGGAGGGGAGAGAGAGGGAGGGTTGTAAATTCTCCCCTCCTCTTCTCCCAACCGACCTTTAACGAGGGCGTTTCCAAAGCTACAAAAGATTTGCCCTGGAAAGAGAGAGAGAGAGAGAAAGAGAAAGAGAGAGAGAGAGGAGGGAGAGAGAAAGAAAGAGAGATGTTATGAGATGACTCCTAATGTTTCGGTATTGTACGGTGGTGGTGGCTTTTTCCATGCATCGCCACCTGAGATGCAACTGTTCAAAACTGGATTTAGCATGAATCTCTATGTAAGACGACTTCTCAAATACGGTAGTAGACTTTTTAAGAGATTAGTTCTAGTATTTTATGTTAAAATCTCAACTATTCATTTTATTTTTTTGGTTATAATAAATTTTAACCATTCAATTAAAATAAACACTCACTCCCAAAAAATAACTTTTTTCCACATTCTCTCACGCCATATCAGCATTTTTTTTGGGCTTTATGCCGTAACTATTCTTTGCTTGAGATATTATTGTTCTATTTTCTCTACTCTCTTCAATCTCCCCGCAGTCTTCCTTTAATAATTTTTCCAACAAAAATGATAAAGAACAATGAAATCTGCAAAAGCCTATTTGATTTTGATTAAAATCTTGGATATAAAAAAAACTATTTAATTGATTTTCAATAAATCATAAATCTTGTTGACTGGGGATTGATCCCAACCCGATACGCTCACCTAATCTCCTTAAAGCTATCTACAGTTGTCACGAGGTGTCTTTTGGAATCTTATAAATACCCTTACTTGTACTAAATTCGACGTAAATCTTTCCTTGTAATAAAACACCTCCAGATTAAGAATCTAACTTGATTGTAGAATTTTTGTAAAACAATTTAACTTGATTGTAGAAGAACTTTTAATCGGTACTACACCAATATCGAGTTGACTAGAGGACTTTTGACTATTGGACCTATGTTACTTAAATCAGTCTTCTTTAACTGGTTAACCGAATCTATTTGGGACTGTCTGTGAGAAACGAAATACCAAACCCATTGAATCCACATGGTAGAGTCAAGCTACCTTCGATTCTTTGCCCCGGGGAGATGATGAAGGAACACCAAACGACAAAATTAACCATGAAAATGAGTTATCAATTGAATAAAAAGATGGTTTACATGCTGTACCTACTTATTTTTGAGCCCGCCAATTCCATGCGTAGCCTGACAAGACGGAACACTTCGGTGCCGATGCCAGCGCCTGCGTATGTATAGCTTGTAGCACAAACCAGGCCCGAATACACAACATGCCAAAATCCCCGTATACTGCTGTTGGAGTTGGTGCCCTAAAGTCATTTAATTGTAATTGATTTACGAATATTTTATCTTAATTTTATTATTAATATGCATTTATTATTTCATGTTCATTTAGTTTATGTTAAAGTTTATGAAATAAATACAAGCGGTTTAAATTGGATTAGACTTATTCTTAAGAGGTTAATAATATGAGTGACAAGTATAATATGGTAATTTGCTCCAAATTAGTTCTCAATTATTGAAATATTAATTGGATATTGTATTCCATAAAATCAGTATGTGATTACGCTACCTTGATTAGTATGCGTTTATAATAGAGAGGGTAATAAGTCTCACATTGCAAGAGCAATCACTTAGGTAACTCATTAGTGAATGACTTACTAAATGTGATCATTTATATGATAATCACATAGAATTATATTAAGTCAATAATTAGTCATATAAATAATAGTGTTTATTCCTTTGACCATAGACTTCACCATTGTCTACTATATGCATTTTTATGATTTACTTAGTGCTCAATAATCTAGCTCGTTTATGAAAGAAAGCTAGCCTAATGTGGTTACGATTAATGGTTTTCGAAAAGATTAAATGAATGATTGGATTTGACCATGACCTGTGACTTAATCGGGATGTAGGACAGGAAGAATTATTTACGTTAGAATTATATTTAATTTTGGGTTAAATCCATCTTGTACCCCTAATATTTAGGGTCAATGGCATTTACTAACCTTGTCTTTTAACTTTAACCACTTATTACTCCTTTGCTAATTTGCCGTTAGAAATTATACACCCCGTTACAAACAACTAACAGTTGCAAATTTTTTAGACCAATTTGCCCTTAAAATGACTTTTAAAAAGAATGACTTCTTAAGCATGTCTGTTGATATATTAAAAGGGTGTTTGGCTTTGCTTGGCCAGCTTATAAGCCAAAAATGAAAATTAATATGTTTGACAAATCTGCTTATAAGCAATTCAAGGCTGCTTATAAGCTGGCAAAAAAAAAAAAAAGCAGGTGAGGAGCAACTTTGTTTTAGGTGCTTATGAGCACTTGGCCAAAGTAAACAAAAAGATTTGTTTGTCGTTAAAAATGATAAGCAAATTACAACAATATGTCTTTTTTAGTCATTTTAACTACTATTACCACTTATAAGTACTTATTTACCAAACATATCAACAACTTATAAGCACATATTATTCAAACACATCTCTACTTATTTATCACTAACTTAAAAGCAACTTTTTATTTATAAGCAGTTCCTACTTATAAGCACTTAAAAATAAGCAAAGCTAAACGGGCTCTAAGTTCCTAAAACTATCAAAGCTTGTTTTTCCCATTCCCTTATTTTCTTTAAAATCCATAGGCAACAAAATTAGAAGAAGTTTATTTAAATTCGTAATATATAAAGTTGCAAATTATCTATCATCTTTTTTCACTGTTACAATCCATATCAACAAAATCAAAAGAAGACACTCAAATCCCTGATATGATAGATCATCATAATCACTGCAGAACAAAAAAAGCTATTTAAGCCATTAATATGCATAGGTAATCAACTGATATGAAATCAAACATGCATAAATCAAACACATGCAAGCAATTACTCAAAAATTACAATGTCACACCATAAATCAAACATATGCATTAAAAAAATAAATGAAAAAATAGAAGCCAAATACATGCAATTACACAAACATTGAGTTTATACTTTTCTTTCAAAAAGTGGGGAAAGAGAAGGAGCTAGGTTACCAATATAGAAGCATTGTTTTGAGCGTCCAGTTATAATTGACAAGTCTTTCTTGTTTATGATGCCCTATTGTGTAAAAAAATTGCAAGTAATATCCATTCATCTTTCATTTCCTAAAAGCTTATCTCCTGCAAGTGGTTAAGTCCGATATGTATGCAATGAATTCTTGAATGATAATCTCCAGTAAGAGCTAGAATGCATTAAGAAATAAACAAAACAATTACACTAACGTAAATCAGAAACTAACTCAAATCACAATTTTCAAAAGTAGTTCTTGATAATGTCCTTAAAAGTGGGCTTTCATCTTAATCCCAAATTTAAGAGTTTGAGAGAAACAGCATTCTTTAAGAGTTTGAGAAAAACAATGATTTTAAGAGTTTAAGAAAAAGAAAAGAGTGAGAAAGAGAGAGAACTTGTTTGTGGGAGTTGAACTGGGGAAATTTGATCTTTCCCTCCAAGGAGGGTTAAATTTGTTATAGCAAAAAAATGAGGTTATTTAGTAGTTGAATTATTTCTTTTGACAAGATTTCACGTCCATTAAAGTTGACCAAGGTCAAAGGATAATAAGTGCCTAAAGTTAAAAGACAGGGTTAATAAGTGCTACTAACCCTAAACATTAGGCGTACAAGATGATTTACCCTTTTTTTTTTGTTCATATTAGTTCCACTTCATTACCAAGCAGGTAGTTAAGAAATATTGTTGCACGTTACTCACAATTTGTAGACATTAGAATTTATTTCTAATTAAATTAATTAGTTGAACTAATTCTACCGCCAATTGGTTATAAATCTAAGAGGTCGCACATAAAAAGAATGTCTGATTAATGAATAAGGAGAAAATGATAATTCTTTAATTTGAATTATAGAATTTAATCTTACAATTAAATAATTATTGAGGATTAATTACTGAGTAGGACTTTTTAGTCTTTGAATCTATCTTAATCTCTAAGATTAATTTCTAGTTCAATCAGGTTTCCTACTTCATGCTAGATTTGAACTTTATCGAGTTTTGTATATACAAAGTTAGACAAAATGCAGAAGCTAGCACTTCATTTTTCTATCTTCAGAAAATTTCTCCTTCTAGTGGTTAGGGTGAATTTTGTGAAGCTATCAAAATTTAGCAATTCTATGTGGATTGTCTTAGAAGTTTCACTTCTAGGGCACTATTAGAATTTTGTTTTTGTCTTCACCAAAGTTTTCATCACAAGAGTTATTCCTAAGATCTCATGGTTAGAATTTTATGAGCAAAATTTATCTATCATTTAATTATTGATTTCACTATATATATATATATATATATATATATATATATATATATATATATATATAGGATGTTAGTTTTAAAAGTACTACATTTTTTGACAACTACAACCCGACCACAATTAGTAGCTCTAGCTAACATGTTCACCAACATACATAATATTGACCCAAATATTCCAAACTAGAAGGCAATCAACCCCAAAACAAAACACCTTATGCATGTCTAGCCCAACCTCCATGCTACCCTCAAAACACTGAAGAAAACCCAATACAATACCTATTCAATAAGCCCATCCTCCAAAGCAAGCAGTAGTAGGCTGCAACGAGAATGAGGAGCCATTCAGCTCCATAATGTCAAGCTGATATCGAACTCAAAGGAGCAATTGTTTCCATTGTGTATACGCAATTAGCAACCAAAAACCTCATCGAGAGATGCTTATTATTCTCGTCGAGAAATTTGAGAACTCGTCTTATTCAGAAGAAATCGTTAGAGAACCAATTATAAGGGATTTGGTTATTCTAACATTGCTTTCCTATGATGGGTCGAACAACCCAATTGACCATATGTATGTGAGTGTATATGTATATAAGGTTGTGTCGTAAATCTTTCTTGACCACTCAGATCAAGATAGTGAAAAATTGGTATGATGAATTGTCTGCCAATTTAATCAAGTATTTCAAACAATTAGCCATAAGTTTCGTGATTCATTTTGCCGGCAACAAGATGGCACCAAGATCCTTAACCACGCTAATAGGGATGCGGCATAAGAAAGATGAGACCTTAAGGGAATTTGCCCAAAGATTTAACACTACAACATTGCAGATCCTCGACCTAGCTGATTCTGTGACATTGGTGGCCTTCGTCCCCAGAAGTTGGGATGATGTGTTGTCCAATTCTCTTACTGAAGAGAAACTAGTTAGTTTGTTCAATCTCATGGATTGGACGAAAAAATATATTTTGGCAAAAGATATATATCGGGAGCTAGTAAAACAAGCTCAAAGTAAGGTGAAAACCTAACCGTGGGATGATAGCACCAATAAGATGGATACTAAGAGAAAGAAAGAGGTATCGGACTTCAAAAGAAATACCCAATTCGAGGTCCATTCTCTTCTAGATGCTCCAAGGACCAAAGCCTTGGCCGTTACAAAAAATGAAAAGAACATCCAATGGCCAAAAAGGTTGAGAAGCAACCCAAAAAAAAGAGATAAAGACAAAATTTATAGGTTCCACAAAAATCCTTGGTACATAACAAAAGAATGCCAAAATCTCAAAGATACGATCGAGGCCTTAATTAGAAAAGAAAGACTGGGATAGTTTATTAATTGACCCAAAGAGTAGAAGTGGATCAACGAGCCCCAAGTCTATAAAAGGACGGATTCATACTTGGAAAAATAAACATGATTGGGAAGTTTGGTAGTTGGAGAAGGAGAGAGTGTGGCTACTCAAAAGTTCTATGTCAAATCATTAAAAAAAAAAAAAGCCAAGTTAAAGGATGACATGATTTTAAAATTTTGGAACCCGCCCTGTTCCTACCACAACATTGGGTGCAATAACAATTGGCAATTACATATAAAATTTAACTTGGTTACAAGTGACATTCCTACCCGCGATAAACATGGAACCATCATTGTTAGGGCCAGAGATTGGGTGGATAATGACATAATTGATTAATAGATATGAGTGTAGCTTAAATGGGAATTATTAAGTTAAATGACATTTAACTAAATGCCATTTAATTATGATGAAGCAAGCAACGTAGTTATACCTTGAACCATTCACATATGCCCTTTATGCAACATAAAGATAATGATGACCTTAATATAGAAGGGAAAAGCAGTAGATAAAGAACCAAGTCAATTACAACAAATACGCCGCAGAAATATACATCAATTTGATATGGAAAAACGACACCAAATGTTTTAGAGCATTACACAAAAATGAACACATTAAAATGAAAAAGGAAATTTGACCCTCATAGAACCTATTTATCATAACATGATATTAGAGTTAGACTTGAATCCATTTTACATATCTATGCCTTAAAAATGTATCTCTTCCATTTTGATCACTCGTTTAGAGGGATCTTCAAATATACGTAGAATTATATTCTTTTAGACATGGATGAAGTATAGTTTCATATCAGCTTATAAGTACAACTGCCAAGAATAGCTTTGGCACCAAATTAGTTCACCTCAACCATAAATATCTGAGGAGCTCATAGTCATTTAGATTGATCAATAATAACGATTCATTTTCTCTCTTCAAATGCTTTCCATCTTAGCAAAGTAACAGAGTCTATCCTTGGATTTTCTTTTTTTTTCAAAATCTACCAATTTTGATCGAATTCAGCATCAAGCTACAATAGTACAGTGTATTTTTTCACTAATCCAAACGAATTATTAATCTCTTCTTTAGGATATCGACCATTGATAAAGCTTTCTCGAGCTCAATTCTTTGTGTTTCTAGTGATATTTTAACTTGTTTTTGCTTCGTTTATCTGTGTAAGTGATTTCACTTCCTTGACTTAGTTGCAAAAGCTTGTTTGCTATGTATCACTAACTATGTTTTCATGGTTACTATACAAGAAAATTTACTTGGGTTTAGGGAATTTGTTAGGTCATGACAAACTGGATCATCTCAATAGTATTTCACCATGTCTAAATCCTCGGGTTAAAGTTGTTGATAAACACTTAAAAATATGTCTCTTTGCCTTATTTCAGCTAGTGATGTTTTCTCAAGTTATTCAGTTAAAGAGTGCTCGATCAATTTAAGAGCCATTACATAGAAGGTTTCATTCTTTGAGTAGGTCTTATGTCTATTAGTTAAGACATCAATTATCTATCATCACAAAAGGAGCTCAATCAAATTAGCAATATCTTCACAAAGTAAAAACAATTGCTAAGCACATTGCTACTATTGATGAATCTCTAAAAAAGGAAGACATTGTATGGTACATTTTAAAAGGTTTACTTGGTAAGTGTTCATCTATTAAAGGCTCACTTAGAGTGAGCCCCAAAACAATAACTATTGCTGAACTATGTGGTATTCTACTTACTAAATCAATATCAATTTCTCCAATTCTCTATCTTTAGCTGATTGTCTTTGTTGAACTTATTGGTTGTAATTATGTTAATTATATTTTGATGATGCCATAATTGTATTTTGTTAACTAATTGCTACTAATAAGTATTGTGACTTATGTGTTATAGTAGCTTGAGCAAGGTAAATACATTTAAGCGAAAAAATATGGTGCATGGAGATTGAAGATTAAAGTTCTATGGAGCTTTGTTGCAAAAATATGGTGCATGGAGATTGAAAATTTAGTATAGTCCTTCTTTCTTAGCTTTTTTTAAATTGATCTTATTGCATAGGCAAACGATATGATCTTAATAACTTATTGCATTGTATGCATAACCATTGATCTTGCTTATGGTTTTTGGATTTCTATACATGATCATCTTTTCTCCTTAATATATGTATATATTACATATATCATGTCTAGGATACCTTCTTGTCCTTATAGGAGATCATTTAATTACACTTACATAAAATGACTTTTCCTGTAGAAAATTAATCCTTGAAGTCCATATTTTTGTATTATAAAGTTGCATGTACTGTGGCACTTAGTACTTGACACTTTGATAGATATATATGGTTATATATACGTATATATGTATATATATATATAGTAAAAGTGCATTAAAATGAAGTATAGGCTTTGCATTATAGGTATATGAACATCTTGTACAATGTATATTTCTATAGGATAACAATCTTGCATGTAAGAGCCTTTTCATGCACAAAATCTAGGAAAATCATGTTGAGTGACAGTTTTAACATTGCATTTAATGTTTTTGCAAATTGGTTGGTGCAACATTTAATGAGATTTCATCTTACAAATATTTGTTATCCTCTTGAGTAGTTAAAACTGTAGAAAAATAAGCTACTATTGACTTTTTGGTATACAGCCACAATTTTTGGTGTAGTCGGTACAACTTTTTAGCTTTTTCTGTAGGTACCTGTTGAGACAGTCGATCGATTGGCTCAGTCAACCATAGAACTAGAGAACACTTTCTCTCTATTGGCCAAGCCAGGCGGTGGATCGGTAGAGTCGACCAGTATGGCTCTTTTGCTCTCTATTTCTTCTAGGTGAGCTAGGGGATTGACCGATACAGTCAACCCATAGCCTTCTTGAGCACTTTAAAAAATTGACTATTGGGATTTTATCTTTTTGGATTTATAAATACTTCTTTCACCTCCCAACTTAGACATAACTTGATAAAAACATTTGTACAAGCTCTTAACATTCAATACTCTATCTCTCTCTCTCTCTCTCTCTCTTGTGCATTCTAGCTTCATTTATTGCTATCTTCATTAATTGCATATCATTAATATTCATTGATCAAGTTTCTTGAGCTCATAAATTACTTATCTGCTTAGATCAACATAGGAAGATTTAAACCCCTCTTGTACTCTTGCTCACAAGAAGTTCTTGTACTCCAAATTTCTGTTATTTCATTGGGTGAGTGTTTTGCTTTTGGGTAAAATAGTTTGTGAGAAACCTACTATTGAGAGTGAAGGGTTGAAATCTTCAATTATTAGGTGAATACTTATGATCCTTGTGGAGAAGCGAGGTTTGTTAATGTTATTCTATGCTTCTACAATGTACCAAGCAAAGCCGATTCACTAGTAGAGTTTCCAAAACCCTAAAGGAAGACCTTAGGTAATGGAGTAGACCTTCGAGAGTTTCAGTCACTCTAAATCATTGCGTTTGATTCTCTAACTCTAAACTCTTTACATTTTAAGTATTATTTTCATATATTGTATGTGTTATTGCTTGAAATATCTGAGAAGAGTTTTTTATGCATAATTGTGCCATTAATCCAATTCATCCCCTTCTTAGATTCATTCTTTGGGCAACATGTGGCATCAAAGTCTAGTGCTCTACACATTATTTGCATAATTTGTGTAATTATTTGCATTATTGTGTGTTTGTGACTTCACCATCTAGATCTAAAAATCATAGCACATAGAATTCAAGAAGGTCTTTCCATCACTAAAGTCCCATACTTTGATGAAACAAACTATGTATTTTGGAACGTTAGAATGAGAATCTTTTTGCAAGCCAATGACTATATCACATGGAAAACCATAGTTAATTTACCTAATGTCCCCTTTAAGGAAGTAAATGGTGTGAAAGTTCCAAAATCGGAAGAAAAATGGGATAAGAATAATATAAATTTAGTTGAAGCTAATGCTAATGCCATTTATTATCTTTACCTTGCATTAGATCCCTTCGAATTCAATAACATCATATGATGCACTATGGCTAAGGAAATATGGGATCAATTAGAGGTCACGCATGAAGGCACTAATCAAGTTAAAGAAACAAGGATTAGCATGCTCGTGAATAAATATAAAATGTTCTCTATGCTTTCGGGTGACAATATTGAACAAATGTTTTCTAGATTCATTAAAATTGTTAACTCTTTCAAGTCTCTTGGTAAGAATTACGAGAATGCCAAACTTGTTAGGAAACTCTTGATGAGCTTACTAGTGGCATGGCTATCAAAGATTATGACGATCTCAACACATCGCAATTGAGTAAGCTTGTTGGATCACTCATGACTCATGAGTTCGAGCTCAAGGAACTTAAGAAACAACCAAAGGCCAACAAAGCTATTGCTCACAAAGCTACGCCTTAAGAAGAATCAACAAATGAAAGTGATAGCAAAGATGATGATGAAATGGTCACGTTTTCAAAGTTCAAGAGATTCATAAGGAAACAAGATTGAATAGAAAGAAAGGACAAAAGAAGGACATAAGTAAAGATAAATCAAGTAAAGAACTAGTTCGTTTCAAGTGTAAAAAACCAGGACATGTCAAGGCCAAGTGTCCTTTGAGGAAGAAAGGTGACAGGAAGTTCAAAAAGAAGGCATTGAAAACAACTTGGAGTGATACGGAATCAAGTGATAAAGAAGAAGACTCCATTGAAGAGGAAGTTGCCAACCTTTGTCTCATGGCAAAAGAAAAGGATAAGGTAAGTCCCAATTATGTTTCTTGTGATGAAAATAAAAGCTCATATGAAGAGTTAGAAGATATGTACAATGAGAAACTTATTGAGTTTAAAAAGATGGTAAACAAAAGCAAGGAGCTTAAGAAGAAAGTTTCAACTCTTGAAAATAAATTGCATGATGTTTCCATTGAAAATGAAAGTTTGAAAAAGGAGTTGGAAAAGAAGAAAACCAACATTAATTTACAAAATGAAAATGAGGAGTTGAGAACAAAAGTTAAGGATTTGGAAAATATTGTTTCAAAATTTACAAATGGCATCGATAACTTGAATGCTTTACTTGGAAAACAACGCTTGTATTTTTTATAAAGCCAGAATTGGCTATGACTCCTCAAGAAAACAAAAATCTTATATGAAGTTTTTTGAAAATAAACCAAATTCTTCAAAAGCTAGAAATGATTTCCAAAAGAGACATGATTATTATAAAAAGTATTTTATAAAGGCATCTTCATCAAGTGCTTCTAAAGTAACATATTGATGTGTCTTCGTATTTTGCAATAAATTCCACTATTTTGAATGCAATTACATATATCAAAGTGGTTAAAGTGATTTATTTTGTAAATTATTTGATCTAGTGTCGTTCGAGAGAAGAAGATATTTTGTGGAGAGGCCTACAAGAGCAATTTGCAGAAGATTCTAGGTAATTGAAGTTGAAGATCAATCATAATTTGAGTTGGGCTAATTTAATAGAGAAGTATTGGGCTCAAATATATGAATCAAGGATAAATTTCTCATAGCAAACAAGGAGCTTTGGCCTTTCTTGCAAATAAAGTCGTTGGTGAATGAATATGGCAAGTAACCTTGGTGTTAATTTTTGAAAAGTTTTTCCTGTCAGACCAGTTTTGATAATTTGCTCATAACTCCAACCCTAGAGGTCAAAATCACATGATTCTTGGGCCATTGGACTCTTATGAGGCAGGGCTACAATTGTTAAGAAGACCATCTTTCCAAATTCAAGGGGGATCAAGGTGAAAAATCAGTCACAACACGTTTAAAAAATTCCCGTCACCTGCTGGACACATTTCAGTATTTTGGACATAACTTGGGCTACAGAGGACCAAATTAGGTGATTCTTGCGGATATGGAAAGATAATTCATAGAGCTACAACTTTCCTTCTTTGATCTCAGCCCAGATCTGCCTTTAAGATGGTCAAAAACGTCGGTCAAACGAGGGCATTAAAACTGGTAGCAATTTCCTAATCCAAGTGGGATTTGAAAAGGAATTTGATACCATTATAAATACTCACAATACACAATAGAAAAGGGGGGACTTAACCTAAGAATTTGCGGAGGATTAAATTGAAGGAAAAGTTGGGGAGCAGCACTTGAAAAGAATTGAACACAAGAACTTCATCAACTTATTTGTCTAGGAATAATACGATGAGTTTTTCTATTCTCAATTCTGTTTCAGTTTTTGCTTTGAACTTAATTATGAACTAAATTCCCCATGATTCGGGGTGATATTTAGTGATTATTTTTATTCATGTTTCGGATTCTTTTGGGATTTATTTGATTATTCGTATTTGTGCTTTATTGCTATTAAATTCTTGGTTAATCATTATTATGCTTGTAGCTAATTTTTGTTAGTAAAGAATTTATACCTTTGCCATATAGGAATCTTGTAGGTTCTTGTGGGTACGAATATAGATCAATTAACAGGACTAGATTTAATTAATTGTTTCAAGATTGAGATAAGTTATGCCACTGAGATAGCTTATGCCTTTGTAATCTCAATTAATTTTCTAGGATCTGAGATTAATTAATTAAAGAAGAGTGAGAGATAATTTATGCCATTGAGATAGATTATGCCTCAACAACTTTAGTTAATTAATCTAGGTGAATTAGAGCTTGTAGCATGATCCCTTGGTCTTAATTGGAAATCCTGAAGTTGACGAACATGAATAAGATAATTTTCTGGCTATCACCCTGAATCGCGTTTCTCCTGAACTTAAGTCTCGCAATTTTCTTTGGTTGATTTTTGCAATTATTTTTCTTTTAGTTAATTTAATTTCTTTTCTTTTTTTGATTTTGTTTAATCTAAAAATTGTTTCACTCGTAGTATTTAGCTTAGTTATTTTTAGTTATTTTTTTTTCAATTCCTGACAGTAATCCCGATTCCCCGTGGTTCGACCCTCGAGTTGCTTTCGTGTGATAAAGAAGATAAATTTTTTGATTTTGTCGTTGCTTGATTTAATTGTTATTATTTGACCATACAACGACGTGGTCACATATAATTATTGTTGTAAAAATGAACATACTTCACATAAATGCTTTATTAGGAGATATTGAGAAAAGAAGTATAACTTAATGTGTGTTCCTAAGTGAATTAAAACTAATGTTCAAGGACCTAACAAGCCTTGGGTACCAAGTCATATCTGATTTGTTTGTGCAGGTTTGCCTTGCATCCTCCGAAGATAACAGAAAACGGTTCTTGGATAGTGGACACTCAAGGCATATGAAGGGTGACAAATCAAAGTTCTTGTCACCCAAGGAGAAGAATAGAGGATTTGTTACATTCAGGGACAACTCTAAAGAAAGAATCATTGTATTGGAGATGTCAATAACAAATCTAAACTATGTATAGAGAATGTGCTACTTGTACATGGTTTAAAACACAACTTGCTTAGTATTAGTCAACTATGTGATAAGGGATTGTTTGTTAATTTTAAAGCATCTTCATATGAAATAGTTGATAAATGTGGTAATGTTGTGTTTGTTGGTATAAGGTAGGGAACATTTATACTTTTGACTTTAATAATTTGCATGATCAAAATGTTAATTGTTTAAGTGCTATGAATGAGAATACATGAATTTGGCATAGAAGATTAGGTCATGCTAATATGGATTCAATAAACAAACTTGCTAGTCTTAATCTTGTTAGAGGATTGTCTAAAGCTAAATATGTTAGTAATAATGTGTGTCGTGCATGCAAACTTGGAAAGCAAACTAGGGAATCTTTTAAAATCGAAAATGTGATTTCAACTTCTAGACCTTTGGAACCTTTGCATAGAGACTTGTTTGGAACCAATAGGGTTGCTAGCTTGGGTGGAAAACTGTATGCTTTTCTGATTGTTGATGATTTCTCTAGATTTACATGAGTGATTTTCCTTGCACACAAAAATGACACACCAAATAAATTTATAAAGATTTGCAAATGTGTTTAGAATGAAAAAGGTTATTTCATTTCAACAATAAGAAGTAATAGAGGTACCGAATTTACAAACCAAAGGTTGAAATCTTTTTGTAATGAAAATAATATCTCTCACAATTTTTTAGCACCAAGAACACTATAACAAAATGAAGTAGATCTTTACAAGAAATGGCAAGAACAGTGCTTTGTGAAAACATCTTACCTAGTTATTTTCGGGTCGAGGCCATTCACACCCCATGCTATGTGATTAATTACTTCATCATTCAAAAAGGTCTTTTTAAAATGCCTTATAAGCTTTGGAAAGGAAGAAAATCAAACATTTCACATTTCAAAACTTTTGGTTGTGCATGTTTCATTTTGAATGAGAAAGATAATCTTGGAAATTTTGATGCAAAATCTGATGATGGCATATTGCTTGGTTATTCCTCATCTAGTAAGGCATATAGGGTTTATAATAAAGAACCATGGTTGTTGAAGAAACTATCAATATGAAATTTGAAGAAGGTTGTTCTGATCCTAAGTGTGATGATGTGAATGTTGTTACAATTCAAAAGAACTTGAGTAATCTTGACTTAAATAAAGGAAATGAACCTAATAATGCATGCCATAAGAATAAACAAGATGAGCATGTTGATGAACAATGTGATGATCAAAATGTGGTACATGATAAGCAAGATAACTCGCTTAAAACTTATAAATTTGTTGGTTATCATCCCCCTTCCCAAATCATTAGTGAACTCTCAATAGTGTTGAAACTAGATCTTCTTTGAGAAATGTATGCAATCATCTTGCTTTCTTGTCCTAAGTCGAACTTAAAATGTACATGATGCTTTGCTTAATGATAGTTGAATAAATGCCATGCAAGAGGAACTCAACCAATTTGAAAAAAATAATGTGTCAAAACTTGTTAAAAGACCTAAGAATCAACAATCGTAGAAACAAAATGGGTTTTTAGAAGAAAAAAAAGTTAGATGAATCCCACACAGTGACTAGAAATGAGGTTAGATTAGTTGCACAAAGTTATAAACAAGAAGAAGGAATTAACTATGATGAAACCTTTGCTCCTGTTGCTAGACTTGAATCAATTAGAATATTATTTGCCTTTGCTTGTTCCATGGACTTTAAATTGTATCAAATGAATGTGAAAAGTGTTTTCTTGAATGGTTATATTGATGAAGAAGTATATGTGGCTCAACCTTCGAGTTTTGAAGACCGTATCTATCCTAACCATGTTCTCAAGCTTAAGAAAGCTTTCTATAGATTAAAGCAAGCACTTAGGGCATGGTATGAGAGACTTAGTGGCTTCTTGGTTGAAAATGGCTTCACAAGAGATAAACTTGATTCAACTCTATTTGTAAAGCATGATGGTAAAGATATATTAGTTGTGCAAATATATGTTGATGACATTATTTTTGGTGCATGAATCTCTTTGTGAAAGCTTCTCTAAGTGCATGCATAGTGAATTTGAAATGAGTAGGATAGGAGAGCTCACTTTCTTCCTTTGACTTCAAATCAGATAGACAAATGAATGAATCTTTATCAACAAAACTAAGTACACAAAGAAATTGCTCAAGCAGTTTGGATTTGATGAAGCAAATGAGATAGAAACACCAATAAGTACCTCCACCAAGCTAGATAAAGACAAAAATTGTAAGCCAGTGGATGAAAAGCAATATAGAGGAATGATCGAAAGCTTACTTTACTTAACCACCTCTAAACCTGATATTATGTTTGCCATATACTTGTGTGCTCATTTTTAATCTTTTCCTAAGGAGCCTCACTTGTTTGTCATTAAGAGAATCTTTAGATATTTAAAGGAGCATAAGAGATAGGGCTATGGTATCCTAAAGGAAATGATTTTAAACTAGAAGGTTATTCCAATGCCAACTTTGCTAGTTGTAAAATTGATAGAAAAAGCACTAGTAGAACTTGTCATTTCTTAGGTAATTACTTAGTATCATGGTCAAGTAAAAAATAAAGTAGTGTAGCACTTTCAACGGCCGAAGCATAATATATTGTGGTAGGAAAATTGTGTTGTACAAGTTTTATGAATGAAACAAACTTTACTTGACTTTGGTGTTATATTTGAGCATGTTCTTATTATGTGTGATAATACAAGTACAATTAAACTCACCAAGAGCCCAACTTAACACTCTAGAACAAAGCACATAGAGATTAAACATCATTTTATTCATGATCATGTGCAAAAAGGTGATGTTGTGTTTAACTTTGTTGGCTCTATGCATCAACTTGCTGATATCTTCACCAAAGCATTGCATGAAAACCATTTTTTTGGCATTAGAAGGGCGTTGGGTGTGTTAAACTTGTGAAAAATCATTTTTTCTGCGTAAAATCAATACCGGATGACTGTACCATTCGACTGGTAGTGCACTTTAGCCACTCGTTATACTGGTTAACCGTCGAGTGGTACCCTATACTGGTCGAACAGTAGTCACGAATTTTTGTTTTTAAAACCTAGGGTTGGACCGGTAGAGGTTATTTAAACACAACCTTGACAGGAGCTACTGAAACAGGCTCAGATGCATTCTATGGAGGAGAATTTTGAATTGTAGATCTGGAAGAAGTTGCAGGAGTTAATAAAGTAGTGGATTGTAAGAAAATAGGAGTCAAGGGAAACAAGGAATCAATGGAAGGTTGAATGTGAGAAGAATCTGATGAGAATTGACTATAGGGAAACTGATCTTCAAAAAATCTAACATGCCCAGATCTATAGATCACTTTGGCCTGAAGATCATAACACCTATAACCCTTAAAATTAGAAGCATAGACTAAAAACAAGCAAAGTTGAGACCTATACTCAAGTTTGTGTTTAGTGTATGGTTTGAGTAGAGGAAAACATAAGCAGCCAAACACTTCCAAATTAGAACAATCAAGTAGCTTGTTATAAAGGCATTCAAAGGGAGATTTGTTGCCTAAAATAGGTTTAGGAAGTCTATTCAACACATAATTTGTAGTTGATAGAGCTTCAGGCCAGAACTATATTAGTAAAGAAGCCTGATGAAGAAGGGTGAGGACATTTCTATAAAGTCCATATGCTTCTCCTCTACCTTGCCATTTTGTTGTGGTGTCTAAAGGCAGGAGGTTTGATGCACTATGCCCTTTGATTGCAAAGTTTTAAGCATTGCTTGAATAACAAACTTTGTCCCATTATCAGACCTCAAAAACTTGATAAAAACATGAAACTGATTATGAATGTAATTCAGAAATGAGACAAATATAGAGTGAACTTTTGATTTAGACTTTATTGGATATAACCAATTGTATCTAGTAAATCATCCATAAAACAAAGTAATATCTATAGTTCTTAAAAGAAGAAACATGAGTAGGGCCCCATACATCAGTGCGTATGAGTTCAAAGGGTGCAGAACTATAAGAAGTTGAAACAGTAAAAAGTAATCTATACATCTTAGCCATGTTACAAGACTGATAGATCAGTTCATTTGGATTACAAGACAAGGACAAAACACTAAACAAAGATTGAAAAATAGCTGCATTGGGATGAGCCATTTTTCGATGCCATAGGACTGGAGAAGCAGTGTGCTTACTCTTGATGTAGGTGTTGCTTTGAGGTGTAAAAGCTGAAGAATGAAGAGAATGTAGAGTGTAAAAACCTTGCTTACAGGGACCTTTGAACAACACTTGATGTGTTTTGCTGTCCACTATGAGGACCTCCTTGAAGGTAAACACAAGTTAAACATTGTTGTATTTTGTTAGTTGAGAGATAGAGATGAGATTATAAGTAACATGTGGAACATGAAGCATATGTTTCAGGGTTAAGGATTGAGAAGTAGAGAAAAGACTACCTGTTCCAGTGTGTGCTATCTACAGAGTATTACCATTGCCTACTGAAACAGAATCTCCTCCTTCGTAAGGCTCATATGTAGAGAACCGAGAGAAATCATGAGAGACATGATGAGTTGCACCAGAGTCAAAGACCCAAGTATCACTTGCAGGAAGCGATTTGTTGTAGCTGAGCGATCATAACTTGTTTTGGTGGTTTTGGATTTGCATAACTGACTCTATCAAACCTATGCCAACACTCAATAGCACTATAATTTTTCTTGCCACAAATTTGACAATAAAGAGGAGAATTAGAGGATACAGAGGGTTGCACAGGATTCTGATTTAGGGATGGTCTTGGAGAGGAATTATGGTCTTAAGAAGAATGATTGTTGCCTCCTCTTCTTCCACCTTGACCTCTACCTCCATTATTCTGTGACCTACCTCTTCCTCTAGTAGCTTGTGCATACAGTGCAGAGTGAACGGTATTAGAGTTATCAGAAGACACATTTGCAGTAGCCATTTGCAAGTCTAACTCCTCAACCAATAACAGACTTGATATTTAAGACAGAATAAAGCGACTACAGTTGAGCTTGACTGAAGACTTAAATTGAGAATACTCTGAAGGTAACCCCCTCAGAATGTAAAGAATCAAGTCTTCATCAGAAACAGACTCATGAATAGAAGCTAATTGATCAGTTATGGACTTAACATCATCAAGATATTGTTGCATAGTTCGAGAACCTTTATGCAGAGAAAGTAATTTGTTCTTAAGTTGATGAATGTGAGCTCAAGACATGGAGCTATACCTCTTTTCAAGAGCTCCCTAAATCTCAATTGTTGTCTTCAAGAAAAGAATGTGTGGATATACTTGAGGAGAAATAGCAGAGAAGAAACATGTTCGAAGCTTTTTCTCAATAGTTTGCCACAGAAGGAATTGTGGATTGGTTGTATATGCTCCATCATGACCACGAACTCGAGATGGAGGACATGGTGTAGTGCCTTGAACATGTCGAGAAGATCATACGTAGACAAGAGACCTTCCATTTGATTTTGCCACACAATATAGTTGACATTATCAAGCTTGACCGAAACAAAAGACCTCCAATCATGCATTAGCTCTTTGAGATTGGAGAAAGTTTCAGTTAGATCTACGATGAGTCGCCATTGATGCAAAGCTAGAAAGCTTGAAGAAGAAACCCTAAACAATGAATTTCTTGAAGAAATCAACAATTTTGGTGATGCAATCTGAGACAAAAACAAAATTGAAGCTTCTTGTCCCTATGAGGAAGCTATCGCAGCTCATCAATGGCGGAAAAAAAAAAGATCAAGATCAAGAAGGACATCAATGTCCTTCTAGATGGTTCTGGATACCATGATAGAAAGAGATATTTTGAGAGGAGAGAATTTGATTCATTATTCCATTAAAGCTTTTGAGTACTATTAAGCTATTTATAGCCGAAGAATAAGCTCAGTAACTGCCTTCAAGTTACTTATAACAAACTGAAAACTAACCAACTTATAACTACTTTCTATCATGAGCTAGCATCACTAAGGGCTTATTGACTTCAACTTTACATGTTGACTTAGCTTTGACATTTTATCTTCTTATCACTCCATTATGAATATTCCTGAGCAAAGAGGTATTGTTGTACCAATTGACTATCATAACTATAAAGTCAGTCAAGTGATCGTTAATGGAGAATGGAGTTGGCCGGATGGGCTTGTATAGTTTGCAGACTACTGCTTTGGTTTTTCAACCCCTAGCAGAAGAGATGAGTTTATTTGGAAGATGGGTAATAACCGTGATTTCAATAGCCACTCGACTTGGGATCTTATAAGAAACAAAAAGGAACACGTTGGGAGGGCAGAGATTGTTTGGAAGGGACCTAGCATTCTAGGACATCAAATTTGCACTTGGATGGCCTGTTTAGATAAACTCCCCATGCTTTCAAGAATGCTCCAGTGGGGTGTGGTTAGTGCTGTAGGGTGTATCTTCTGCAATTTGGAAATGGAGACCAGAGACCACTTGTTCTTCAATTTTGTTTTTACTAGACGCATTTGCAATAACTATTGCAAGAAACTCAAACTTAAATGCAGTAACTTGGGATGGAAGAATATCTTGCAGGTAGTTTGTGGCATTAGTCGGTGGAGAAGTCTTTGGATGGATTTAACTAGATTAACTGTTAATGCATATGCTTATCATATTTGCGAGAGAGGAACAATCATATTTTCAACGGTCAATTCAGATCCGAGGAAGAGATTCTTCAAGGTGTTTTTTGTGATGTAAATGATCGTATTAATTTAGGTGGTAAATTTTTGTCTAGTCTGGATAATTCCTTTTTGTGTAGGAACTGGAATTTGACTTTTGTATAGTGACATGTTTGATTGTAGTCTATTGAAGTGGAACTAAAAGTTTTTTATCCTAACCCAACAAAAAAAAAAAAAAAGTGCGCCTCAACTAATCATTTTAACTTTTAAATTTCAAAACTTGAGATGTGAAGTACAATGTTAGATATTCTCTATGAAATACATAGTCACAACGCAATGCTAGAATGTTAGAGTAAAAACATTAGCGAGGAAATGACCCTATCCTGGTAGAAGAGTATGTGAACAATAAAGTTCACTTTGGCTATGTGAATGGAAGGAAAAGAAAGATTGCGTTGGAAGTTGAAGCCACTATGGCTTGCAATCACAAAGTCAAAGATTGCATGCAAATATTGAAAGTCAAATGCAAGCTTAAGATTTGCATCTAACAAGCCATGCATGCAAGATTGAAAGAAACATTTAATACTTCATTGAAAAGAATTGCACCTATGGTAATAGGATGGTGAATTTTATCAAGCTTATTTGAAATTTTGCTCCAAAATTTTGCCTATAAATACTCGAGAATGGATAAAGGCAAAGCACCAAGCCAATCAACAACCAATAAGCATCAGAGAGAAAATAAGTAGAGTTTCTCCTAGTGTTCTTATTTTTCCACTTGTTATATAAATTAGTACGAGAGTGAATTTCTCCTATTATAAGAAAGAGTAAAATAGTTCTCTCCTTATTTAGAGAGAATGTTATAAAATAATTTTACAATCATTTTACACATAGTGAAATCCTCACTTGCCTGTGGTTTTTTACTTAATTTGTTTGAGCGTTTTTTACGTAAAATTTTGGTTTCTTAGTTATATATTTTTTCTCATTTCTTATTTTAGGTGTGAAATCTTACTTCAGCAACTCTATCATTCTGCTATGCTGCACCCCAACAGAGTCCACAGTCCTGTGACCAAAGATTTTGCAATGTTTTATAAATCACAATCAGACAATTGTTACACCCCAAATATTTGAAAAATGACTCCAAATAGAATATTACAAGCCATTTATCTAACTGAAACCTCCAACTCAATGTAAAAGTATAAACATTAAAGTGTTTTGCCACTGTAAGTCTTATTTTCAATAATCCTAAACAAAGGAAGATGCTGATCCAACTCTATTAGAGCACACCGACTTGCTTGGGATTATCTGTAAGAAAAGAATAAAAGGATGAGCGCATCAAAAGCTACTCTATTAGCAATGCAAATAGAGTAATTCTGCAGAGCATTAGTATGAACTTTAACATGAATATTTTGTGTCTATAATTATAGGATGTATTGCATTACAATGTCAAAGGAAACAAAAGTGACAGAAGGTTTGTTGCATTTGACGGTAAAAGAAAAGTGACAGAAGTTTTCGAGCCGACACTACGAAAAAAAAAAAAACAAGACTAGATGGCAGTTTTACTACAAAATAACTAAAAATAGATAGTGATTTTATTATATAGACTAGGGGTCCTAGAATTGTATATGGGCGGTGGTCTAAAACAAGCGATGCCCTTCCTAGCGGCGGATTTAAAAAAGGCGACGCCCTTTCCGGTAGCGGTTAGTTGTAGTGCGAAAATGTTAATTGAACCAATGTTGGGAATTTAAATTATCATGAGGTCATAGTTTATAGACCATAGAAGGAATTAATGCTTTATAAATTTTGATTGATGAGTTATCTCGTTGATTTTGCAAGGTTAATGTTGTCAAACTAAAAGTATAAGATTATATTTTATTTTGTCTAACTAAAAACTAAATTTACTCATTTATACTTATTAAAGATGAAATGTAGAATGGTCTAAGGGTTATTTATAAATCTAAAGTGAGTCATATATATAAATTAATTTTAATAACATCATAAGTTACATGCAATAGTAATGATCTATCAAATGCAAGAGGGTCATGTGGGCCCCTTAACCAAAGGTAGTTATGTCAGTCCAAGTACTGGGAGCGTACTGCTACATTTGGATTTATTAATTGCTAATGGAGTTCTGTCAGATTTCCAGTGATCAATTCCACCAACTAGGTTCTTTTATCAAAAAAGAAAAAAATATGTAAATATAATCAAGACTTAATTTCATAACCAAGATTATCGTGAAAGAATCGACATGCCTTCTTGTTGGTCACCGCTTCATTTTCATGATTTGATGAACAGAAAGGGCGAAAGAGGAAGTTATCATTGAAATGCATGTAAAGAACATAAACACCACTAGTTTGATATAACTCTTTAAACTTAAGTCTGGTCAAACTCCTATATTTGGCAGATTTTATGATCTTTAATCAGGATACATTTTATCCCTCAACACAACTTTAATTTAGAAAGTATGTTAAGTGGCTAAAATAGATGGCCCGACAACCGTTTTAGCTCTAGTACCACAAAATAAGAAAAACTTTTTGCATAAATATTAACAATATCTTTACATAAGATACCATTTAATTCCCAAGCTAACAATTCTCAATACTTATTCCTCGTAAATACTATACATACATTCACTAGTGTTTTCTAGCCTGTGCTTTGCTTCTGTTTTTCATAATATGTTTGAGACTTATTTGGCATTGATAGTTTTGTATCCTTTGTAATGTCTTGTTTTCTCTCTTTCTCTTTATTTAATAATATTCTCACTGAATATTATATAATACTTTAGATATAGTAATAAATTAATAAATACTTTTTTATTTTTATATAATACTTATTGTACTACTATTTTCTCCCTTTTCTAATGGTTTTATTTGGAGTCAATATTTATGTGTCTTCTATAATTATTTTTTTTTCTTTCTCTTCTTTTGATTTAATTGACAAATTATTTTGTACTTTACTTTATGATTTAGTTAATATTAGAATATTTCTTTTCTTATAGTTGAAAACTGATACCTTTTTCTAATTCACACATTACTATTTGTAAAAGTATATAATTTAACTCGTATTTTCTCCAATATTAGCCGACAATTACATAGTGATTATACAATGAATCAACAAACCAATATGCTTTTTTAGATAAAGTGGTAAATCTAACATAGTATCAGAGCCTAAAAACCAAATAGTCTCATGTTCAAAACTTATCGCCACTCATTTAAAAATATTAAATTATTCATATGCAAGTTTTAAACAAATTATAATACACATGATGAGGAGTGTTAATATAATAAATTAAATAACTAATATTCTCTCTACAAGCTTAATCTTTTAAATGCAGTGCTAACTCAAGACATAGCATCTAATTAAGGAACACAAAAGCTTGATTGAGTTCTACATTTGGATTAAAATGTAATATTAAAATTTTTTAAAGTCATTCTATGAATTTAGATTTCAAAAATTTGTCCTATTCTTGATGGTATTACTGAAAACAAGTAACTATATATATTTTTGTGATTTGGTCTTCTCTTTTATTTTATTTATTAAAATATTAGCTAAATATTATATAATACCTCAAATATTATTATAAGATAATGAAATAACAAATTTTAATTTTTCTCAGTACTTATTTTACCATTATTTTTCCTCTTATTAATGGTTTTAGCATAATAGCTACTATCTTTTATAATTTTTTTCTTTTTTCTCCTTCTTTTAATTTTATTGTATTGACCAACAAATCTATCAACTTTAATTTATAATTTAATTGACCTCATCTAAAATCTTAAGCTTGTAGAGAGGATATTGGTTTATTTATTTGTTGTGTTAACACGCCCCTTCACGTGTAGCGTAATTTGTTTAGAGCTTGCACGTGGACAATTTAATTAAATGGGTGGCGCTAAGGATCGAACCTGTGCCGTTTGGCTTCTAGGCTCTGATACCATGTTAGAGTTACCACCTTATCTAAAAATTTAAGCTTGTAGAGAGGATAATGGTTTATTTATTTAGTGTGTTAATACGCCCCCTCACGTGCAGCGTAGTCTATTTAGAGCTTGCACATGGACAGTTTTAATGTTTTTTAAATGGGTGGCGGTGAGTTTTGAACCTGTGCCGTTTGACTTCCAGGCTTTGATACCATGTTAGAGTTACCACCTTATCCAAAAGCTTAAACGGTACAGGTTCGATCCTTACCTCCATCCATTTAATTAAATTGTCCACGTGCAAGCTTTGATACCATGTTAGAGTTACCACCTCATCTAAAAGCTTAAGCTTGTAGAGAGGATATTGGTTTATTAATTTATTGTGTTAACACGCCCCCTCACGTGCAGCGTAATTTGTTTAGAGCTTGCACATGGATAGTCTTAATGTTTTGTTAAATGGGTGGCGAGTTTTGAACTGTGCCGTTTGGCTTTGGGCTCTGATACCATGTTAGAGTTACCACCTCATCTAAAAGCCTAAGCTTTTAGATTATGTTTGAAAGTTAATGACATCTCTACTTTACATATCACATTTGGGAGAGTATATAATTCAATTTATACCCTATTTATTATGAGCCAATTAAGTATTTAAAGAGTTCCTAGTTCAATTCAATTTTAACTTTATATAGGTTGTTAGTGACATTTTTTGCCCCTGCTTTGCACAAGTTTATGAAAGCTTTAAATTATATTTTTTATTTTTTCTAAGGCATAGGTTTTTTTAATATTTTTTGCTTTTTTTAAAGTAATATCATATCTATTTAGGGGATTTTATATTTTTTAGGTCCCAAATGATAGTTTTTCGGTTTGAATATTTATAATTAATTAGTTCTCATGTAAAACAAACACCAAAAAAAAAAAGTTCGCTTTGCTTCTATTTTTGGGTATACATCACCCATATGCGCATAAGGGCTTGTTTGGATTGGCTTTTTTTCTTTCCCTAGGAAAAAATACTTTTTTTCCTGAATAAGTTATATTAAATTTGTAATAACTATTTGATTTGGCTTCCAAAAAAGCTAAAACTCTACAGAAAACTCAAATACAGCTTTTTTTAGAAGCCAGAATTTTCAGTTTCTAAAAAAAATTATTTTTTAAAAGCTATTAAAAAAGTACTTTTTAAAAAAGCCAATCTAAACGGGCCCGGCATATATATAAACACATACATTTCTGTTGGCTACATACTTGCTATTAGTTTTGATGATGAAAATTTATATGCATTATTTGACTAAAAGCATCTTGTGAAGATAAATGCTTAAATGTAAGTAGATGCTTGAAAGATAGAAGAAGATGAGCAAAAATGAGTCATTTGAAGAACAAGAAGATGAGAAGGCATAAGGAGGAGAAGAGACATCATAAGGGGTACCGAGCATTCTTTTTTTGCTATTTTGTGAAATGCCTAAATATTGTATATGTTTGGCTCAAACCTTCTTCATTGTTCAAACAATTTTTAAAACTCTTGCATATTTGATTTCATAAAGGCACAAATGAATTTGAATGCACATATAGAGTAAAAATGTATTTTTGAGGTGTTTCAAGTCATAACATGTATTTACAAAATATCTCAAAATGACTTGGAGTTGTGAAAATTGCACAAAAAAAGGTTTTGGCAAAAGTTTGACTTTACTTCACTTTCTGGAGTGGCCGGACCCCCCAACCGGTCGACCTGCTGACCTGGGTGGGTCGTTTGGCCAAGACAGAAGCTGAAGGACAAAGCCGGACTCCTTAGCCGGTCGACCGGCTAAGGCATCCGACCTAGTCAGAAAGGGTCAAAAGCAAGCCGGACGACCCAGTCGGTCGGCCTGATGTTGTAATAAATGCACTAGCCATTTATTACTATTCTGGCTATTTTTTTCCCTCTTTCCCTCATCTACCAAATCCCTAACCCTAAAGTCTCTTTAAATACACATTCATTACACATTCAAATAATTAATTCAAGTGTGCAAAATCTTTATATCATCATTCAATCAAGCTTTGAGCCATTCTTGCAATATCTTTGAACTTTCAAGAGCTTCATTCTTTGCAATATCTTCTTTTGAGAAGAAAAATTTTCAGATTCTACCATTTCTTATTCACTTGATTTTATACACACTTTGAGAGCTAGAATTCTTGTGAGATTTATGCATTAAAGCTTATAAAGTGTGGGAAAATCCTAAAGAGTGAAACTCTTGGCTTCTTTGAAGATTAAGCTTCAAAGAGGTGTAAGAAATTGGTTTGTGCTTCACCAAAATTTGAAGAAGCATATTAGTGAAGGTTACTGAAGTCCTAAGGGGAGTATCCTTGGGCGGTGGATGTAGGCTTAGCCGAACCACCTTAAATTGTTTGTCTCTCTTCTCCCTATATTTTTATTATCATACTTGCTTAAATTGCTTATATTGTGTCAAATATATTGCTTGAAAGAAATTATTGATTTTTCGAGAGAATTTTTTAAAACGAAAATTAGTAATTATATCTTAATTCTCCCCTTCCCCCCCTCCCCTTAAGATATTTGCTCCATCAATTGGTATCAAAGCTAGGGTTCTACCTATAGTTTAACACCTAGTAGAATCTTAGTAAATATGGAGGGAATTTCTATTAAACAAGCACCCCTCTTTGATGGAACAAATTATGCATTTTGGAATATGAGAATGAAAGTATTTATTCAATCACATGATTACAAAGCTTGAAAAATCATAGAAAATAGGCCTACTTTATCTACAAAATTAGAAGGTGATAGAAGAATACCCAAACCTGAAAATGAATGGAATGATGAAGATAATAAATTATTTGAGTTAAATCAAAAGGTATTACATTATTTATTCAATGCTATGAATGCAACCGAATTTGCTAGGGTAATGGGGTGCACTTGACTAATGAACTTTGGGACCAACTAGAAGTAACTTATGAAGGAACTAGCCAAGTAAAAGAATCTAGGATTACTATGCTTGTACATAGATACGAATTATTTAAGATGCTTTCAAATGAAAATGTTGAGCAAATGTTTTCTAGATTTGTTGAAATTACTAATGGTTTGAAAGCACTTGGAAAAGATTATTCTAATGTAGAGAAAGTAAGGAAAGTGCTAAGGAGCTTGCCATCATCATGGCAACCAAAACTCACGGCCATAAAGGAAGCCAAGGATTTGAATACATTGGAGCTCAATGAGCTCATTGGATCACTCATGACTCATGAGCTTGAGATAAAAAATCATAAAGAAGAAGAGAGAAAAGCAAAGAAGTCTATTGCTCTAGTTGCATCAAAATACACAACAAGTGATGATGAGGACCCGGAAGATGAGGAAACTGCACTTCTTGCCCGGAATTTCAAAAGGTTCATGAAATTTAGAAAAATGAAGAAAGGGGCATCTTCAAGCAATGCAAATTAGAAGAAGAAGGGAAAAAAAGGCAAGGGTTTCAAGAGGACAAAAATTTGCAAAGGAGATGAATTAAAATGCTTTAATTGCAACAAACAGGGACACATAAAAGCAAATTGTCCAAGACTTTCAAAGAAGAAAGAAGGCAAGGCACTCAAAGCCACATGGGACATCTCCAAAAGTGAAGAAGATGAGGAAGAGCAACATGAGGTAGCCAACTTTTGCCTCATGGCTAATGAGGATGAGGTAGTACCTTCACCTTCTTCATTTATCTATTATTCATCTAGTGAGAAAGAGGAAGAGAAATATAGTTTTGATGAACTAAAAGATACATTTGCTAAATTACATGATGATCTATCTTTAGCTTTGGCAAAAAACAAGCAAATGCATAGAAAATTGAAACTTGTTCTTGATGAAAAAGAAATTTTGGAAAAGAAGAATACCTCTCTTATAGAAAAAATAGAAATCTTGGAAAAGAAAATGATTCATATGCCAAAGATTTTGTGAAGTTTAAAAAAGAGGTTAAAGACATGAAAAAGGAAAACATGGATTTGAATAAAATTATTCAAAAATTTACAAATGGCAAAAAAAATTTTGAAAAAACTTTTTGGAAGTCAAAAAATGGCTTTTGATAAGAGTGGTATTGGATACAAACCTAGCATTAATCAAAAGTATTTCAAAACCTACTTTGTCAAAGCTTCCACCTCTACATTCTCTTCTTCACCAAGATCTAATATTACTTGTACATATTGCGAAAAGAAATGACATGTATCTACTCATTGTTACTACAAGAAAATTCGTGATAGAGGATCACATGTTCTACATTTGCAAACACCTAAAATGGTCAAAAACAAAAATTGAAACTAACGCCAAGGACCCAAAGTGTTGGGGACCCTAAAATAAAGAATTGCATTTGAATTTCATGTGTGTAGGCATGCAATAAAAGCAAAACAAGCAAAATGAAATGGATCTTGGATAGTGGTTGTTCCAAGCACATGACAGGGAACACTTCACTCTTCTACAAATTAAAAAGGACAAAAAGAGGAGACGTTACCTTTGGCGACAATAGCAAAGGAAAAATAATTGGAAAAGGAAGCATTGGTAACGAAAACTCTCTTGCTATACACAATGTCTTATTTGTATAAGGTCTAAAATTTAATCTACTTAGCATTAGTCAATTATGTGACAAATGTCATAAAGCGTTTTTCAATCTTCTAGATGCATTGTCTATAAATGTGGAAATGATAATGTATTATTTATAGCTAAGAGAAATGAAAATGTCTATCTGTTGAAATTGATCAACTTGTATGTCAACATATTAAATGCTTATCCGTTGTGCATGATAATGCTTGGTTATAGCATCGAAGATTAAGACATGCTAGCATGAGCTTATTGAATGATTTGTCAAAGCATGATCTAGTTAGAGACTTACCAAAGCTAAAATTTGAAAAAGACAAAATTTGTGATGCTTGGCAACTAGGAAAACAACACAAGACATTCTTCAAATCCTTAAATAAAGTTTCAACAAATAGAGCATTGCAACTATTACATATGGATTTGTTTGGACCTATTGATGTGGCTAGCTTAGGAGGATCTAGATATACATTTGTTGTAGTAGATGATTACACTAGATTTACATAGTTCATATTTCTTGCACATAAAAATTATGCCTTCAATGAATTTGCAAGATTGTGTAGAAAAGTGCAAAATGAAAAGGCTATTTTATAACTTGCATCTGTAATGATAATGGTACTGAATATGTAAACACTCATTTCATGAACTTTTGTGATGAACTTGACATTGAACACAACTTTTCGGCCTCTCGTACTCCTCAACAAAATGGGGTAGTAGAGAGGAAGAATCGTACATTACAAGAAAAGGCAAGAACTATGCTAAAAGAACACAACTTGCCAACATATTTATAGAGTGAAGCCATAAATACCGCATGCTATATAGAAAATAGAGTATTGATTAGAACTATCTTAAATAAAACTCCATATGAATTATGGCATGGTAAAACACCTAAAATATTATACTTCAAAGTATTTGGTTGTAAATGCTTTATTCTAAATATTGAGGACCACTTAAGGAAATTTCATGCTAAATCGGATGAATGAATCTTTTTAGGTTATTCCACAAAGAGCAAAGCATATAAGGTATATAATAAAAGAACTCTTGTTGTGGAAGAATCAATGCATGTTACATTTGATGAGACTAATCCATTTGAGCCGAGAAAGGAAATTGATAGTGTAGGTTATCTTTTGGAGAAAACAACACTTGAAGATCCAACTCCAAAAGACAAAGAAAAACCAACAAAACAAGAAGATGCAAAGCAAGAAAAAGAACATCAAGAAAGGAGGTTTCAAGTCAATGAGGAAAATGAACAATACTCGAACAAAGGAAATGTTGAAACAAAAGAACCTCATGAAGACCTACCAAAGAGTTGGAAGTTCGTAAGAAACCATCCTCAATATCTAATCTTCGGTGATCCAAATGAAGATGTAAGAAATAGGCGTAATATTAATACTTTTTGTGAGCATCTAGCATTTATTTCTCATATAGAACCCAAAAATGTAAAAGAAGCTTTACTTGATGAAAATTGGATAATTGTCATGCAAGAAGAACTTAATCAATTTGATAGAAATAAAGTATGGTAGCTAGTTGTAAGGCCTAAAGATAGACCGCTAATAGGAACAAAATGGGTATTTAAAAACAAACTAGATGAAGCCGGAATATTAACTAGGAACAAGGCTAGACAAGTAGCACAAGGATACAATCCAGAAGAAGGAATTGATTACGATGAAACCTATGCTCCCGTAACTAGACTTGAATTCATTCGTATGTTACTTGCATTTGCATGCTACATGGACTTCAAACTTTATCAAATGGATGTGAAAAGTGATTTTTTAAATGGATTCATTGAAGAAGAAGTTTATGTTGAATAATCCCCCAGTTTTGAAGATTCCTATTTTCCTAATCATGTTTTTAAACTAGAAAAAGCATTATATGGTTTAAAACAAGCTCCTAAAGCTTGGTATGAAAGACACAGTGGATTTCTTGTGGAAAACAACTTTGAAAGAGGAAAACTTGATTCAACCTTGTTTATTAAAAGAGAAGGGAATAACATTCTACTTGTCCAAATCTATGTGGATGATATAATTTTTGGTGCTACTAATATATCTTTATGTGAGAGCTTTTCCAAGTGTATGCATAAGGAGTTCGAGATGAGCATGATGGGAGAGTTAACTTTCTTCCTTAGACTCCAAATCAAACAAGCAAAGGAGGGGATCTTCATAAATCAAGCCAAATACACCAAGGAATTTATCAAAAAATTTGGACTTGAAGATGCAAAGGAGATTGGAACTCCCATGAGCCCCTCAACAAAGCTGGATAAGGATGAGAAAGGTAAATCTGTAGACGAAAAGAAATACAGAGGTATGATCGGTAGCCTATTATATTTAACTGCCTCTAGACCTGATATCATGTTTGCAGTGTGCTTATGTGCTAGATTTTAATCTAACCCTAAGGAAACTCACTTAATTGCTGTAAAAAGAATCATTAGATACCTTAAGGGAACAATTAATCTAGGGCTTTGGTATGCAAAAAGAACGTCATTTGACTTGTGTGGATTCTCTGATACTGACTATGCTGGTTGCAAAGTAGACCGTAAGAGCACTAGTGGAACATGCTAATTCCTAGGGCATTCCTTAATATCTTGGTCTGTAGGAAACAAAATAGTGTTTCTATTTCTACTACCAAGCAAAATATATTGCAGCTGGTGGTTGTGTAGCTCAAATTTTGTGGATGAAACAAAATTTACTTGATTATGGATTGCAATATGATCATGTTCCTATATATTGTGATAATACTAGTGCAATTAATCTCACAAAAAATCCTATTCAATATTCAAGAACTAAGCATATTAAGATTAGACACTATTTCATTAGAGATCATGTATAAAAGGAGATATCTCACTTGAATTTGTTAATACTTTGCATCAAGTCTGATATTTTTACTAAACCATTGCATAAGGATCAATTTTCCAAGGTTAGGAGAGAAATTGGAATGATAAAAAGTGGTTAAAATACACGCATATGTATTTATATGGCTTTGGCATGAAAAAGTACGCATTTTTGCACTTTTTGACTCGGTCGGTCGACCGACTGAAGCTATAAGGTGTCCGGCTAAAAGAAAAAAATTTTTGTGCTCTCTAATCCAGCCGGTAGACCCCTGCAACCAGCCAGTCGACCGGCTGAACACGGACAAGGTTAAAATTGGGGGTTTAACCCCAAATTCACTCAAATCTCCCAAATTGTTTTTAACCCTAGCCAAAAATTCTCAAACCCACTCCTAGTTCTTCAATTTTCAACCAAGTTCTTCCAAAATTCTCCCTATATTTTGATTACCCACTTCAAAAAACTAGTTTTCACTGATTCAATCTTCCAAAAACAACGCAAAATCATGGTGAATTTGAGGACTAGAGTTCAAGAACGTGGAAGAAGAGGGAAGAAGGCAAGAACACAATCTCCTCCACCACCTCCCGTATCAAAGATTCAAGGGAAACTTTCGATATTATACGATAAATTTCTTATGGACTCAGATTTTGCTGGCACTAACGTTCTATCATTATTTGATGATTGGCATATGTTTATGCATCTATATTGTGATGTTCAGGATAGATTAGTGATAGAATTCTATGAAAATCTTGAAGTACATCGTAGGAGCCCGAAACTTGAGTTAACTTCAATGTGTGTGGGGTAAAGTTTGTGCTTAATGAGGAAACATTGAAAATTATTTTTCATATGCTGTAGAAGGAGAAGGACATTATAATAGCCAAGGGTGGTCGGAAGGCATTAAGGGCACTAATAAGCCAAAGGAAGTTATAGATTTTATGCGGTGATGTAGGGCCTAAGGATTCAGAGTTAATACTTCCCTTATTAAAAGATGTTGATTTTAACAAGAGAATTGCATTCAAGATAATTAGTGAAGTAATTCTCCCAAGAAATATCAATGATGGGAAGATATCGGTCATGGATGCATACATCTTTTACTGACTTGAAAAAGGGTGTTAAAATTGCTCTACCTTTCCTTATCCTACAACATATGTTACATATTAGTGGAAAAGGATGGAGGAAAAACTACTACTCCTGGATATGGTATGGCCTTAATGTATATTTTCTCTCACTTTAAGATTTCTTCAAATGCTCTATATAGGAAGTTTGCTGAAACTTTGATATGCTCTATATGAATTTTATGGGCATCTTGGTACAATGAGAAGCCTATAAATAGAGAAACTTTCAAGAATTTGCCCCAAAGCACTCAAGCAACGATTAATAATAGAACTAAGAAGGGAACTACTTTCACTAATCCTGTCTATGGGCTTGATGCACAACAACTTGATGATATGCTTGAGGGAATAGACATCACCTTAGAAGAAGATGTAGGGCTAAAACTTGAGGGTGAAGCTGACATAAGCATACCAGGAACGATACCCATGGTTATTAGTACCTCTGATGAAGAAGAAGTAGATCCTGAGAAAGCTACTCTTAGGCGAGTGATGAGAGAATCAAGGGCACAGGGGCATATTGATGAGCAACGCCGAGTAGAGATTCGACGAGATGCAGGGTCTAACTCAATGGGTCAACAAGAAGACCTCTCGATGATGGCTCAGATTCTTTCACAGTTGTAGGCTTTGACCACAGGAATGGGAGAAATGAGGGCCACAATGACAAATCAATGGGATGAGCTCACTCTCTGGACGGAACACATTGATTTGGAGATGGCAAGTATGCGTTCTGACATGCAAGAGTACTTTAGAGATCACCATGATCAGGCACTCTGATTTTCATATTCAAAAACTCATTTCTTTGGCATTAGAAAACAATCTTAGCTCACTTTTAGTTGGTTTTAAACCTCTTGACTTTGCTTTTATTTTTGAGTAATCGTATTGTCTTTGTTCTTACTTCATACTATCTTTACTTACATTCTCTTCTTGCCTCCTATTAATTTTTGTGATGTCAAAGAGGAAGAAAAGAAACAGAAAATTTGATTTTGATTTGCTAACTTGATATGCTTATGGTAATTTGCATTTGCTTGTGAAGTGATATAGTTCACTTAGTTGTCAAATGGTGATTATGAGTTAATATGTTCATTTGCTAACTTGATGTGCTTATGGTGATTTGCTTGGGAGTTGATATAGCTCACCTAGTTGGATACTTATATGATGATATACTTATAAGATTATATGGCTAATTAATAGTAGATTTGCATGATAGTTGATGAGTTGATTATTGGTGAAAAATATTTTCAAAATACGCATGAATTAAATTTTGACAAGGGGAGTATTTTCCCAAATACATCTTTATTTAAGAAATGCATATATTAAGAGTACCTTTGCTCGTATCTTAAAAATTTGTCATCATCAAAAAGGGGGAGATTGTTGGCTAAATACTTGCTATTAGTTTTGATTATGAAAATTTATATGCATTATTTGACTAAAAGCGCCTTGTGAAAATAAATGTTTAAATGTAAGTAGATGCTTGAAAGATAGAAGAAGATGAGCAAAAAAGCGTCATTTGAAGAACAAGAAGATGAGAAGGCATAAAGAGGAGAAGAGACGTCATAAGGGGTACTAGGCGTTCTTTTTTTTCTTTTTGTGAAATGCCTAAATATTGTATATGTTTGGCTCAAACCTTCTTCATTGTTCAAACAATTTTTGAACTCTTGCATATTTGATTTCATAAAGGCACAAATGAGTTTGAATGCACACATAGAGTAAAAATGTGTTTTGGAGGTGTTTCAAGTCATAACATGTATTTACAAAATATCTCAAAATGACTTGGAGTTGTGAAAATTGCATTAAAAAAGGTTTTGGCAAAAGTTTGGCTGTACTTCACTTTTTAGAGTAGCTAGACCCCCCAGCTGGCTAACCGGCTGACCTGGGTGGGTCGCCCAGCTAAGACAGAAGCTGAAGGACAAAGCCGGACTCCCTAGCCGGTTGACCGAATAAGGCGTCCAGCCTAGTCAGAGGGGGTCAAGAGCAAGCCGGACGACCGAGCCAGTTGACCGGCTGAACGGGCTGCTGTAATAAATGCATTAGCCGTTTATTACCGTTCTGGCTATTTTTTTCCCCTCTTTTCCTCGTCTACCAAATCCCTAACCCTAAAATCTCTTTAAATACATATTCATTGCACATTCAAATAATTAATTCAAGTGTGCAAAATCTTATATCATCATTCAATCAGGCTTTGAACTATTCTTGTAATATCTTTGATCTTTCAAGAGCGTTATTCATTGCAATATCTTCTTTTGAGAAGAAAAATTTTCAGATTCTATCATTTCTTATTCACTTGATTTTATACATACTTTGAGAGCTAGAATTCTTGTGAGATTTATTCATTAAAACCTATAAAGTGTGGGGAAATCCTAAAGAGTGAAACTCTTGGGTTCTTTAAAGATTGAGCTTCAAAGAAGTCTAAGAAATTGGTTTGTACTTCACCAAGATTTGAAGAAGCATATTAGTGAAGGTTGTTGAAGTCCTAAGGGGAGTATCCTTGGACGGTGAATGTAGGATTGGCCGAACCACCTTAAATCGTTTGTTTCTCTTCTCCCTATATTTTTATTATCATACTTGCTTAAATTACTTATATTGTGTCTGATATATTGCTTGAAAGAAATTGTTGATTTTCTGAGAATTTTTTAAAATAAAAATTAGTAATTATATCTTAATTCATCCCCCCTCTTAAGATATTTGCACCATCAATTTCTAAACCAGTTTATTTGGAAAATGTACGAATTTTTGGTTTTTTTTTATATTCTTGGAAAATGAATATAATTAAATTATATTATTGTGAATTAAGCTACCAAGTGTGGGAGAGACATTGGGAACCGCGGAGATAAAATAATAAAAAGAAACAAAAGAAGCATTAAAAGAGTGAATGCATGAAATAATTTACTACTACTCGAGAATGAGTAATTGATGGAATTAATAATGGAAGCGGAGCGCACAAAGTGTAATAATTGCCTTTTGCATTCGTTAAAGAAGAGGCATTAGAGCACGTCGTGACACATTTTTGGACTTCTTAAGTTTTTCTTAAATTTTTATGGGTTATAACTCCGGGCATAGATGAACTCGTAAGAAGTTTTGATATTAAAAAATACCAAAAACAATAAAATATACAGTCATAAAAAGTTTGAAACATTGAAAGATAAATAAAAAGATGAAAAAGGTGGCCTAAAGTAAAAAACAATAGGTAGCCTATTTTATAAAATTTAAATGATGTGCAAGAATAAAGAAAAAAAAATCAAATCTACTTTACAATTTAGTTTTTGATCCACATTTTTTAAATCCAACCTTTAATATTTCTCTAGCAAGTTACCTTTAAAAATATTATATTACCAAAAAGAGGGAAACATTAATAGAAATAAAATATAATTAAAGAAATTCAATAAAAAGTAAAAAATAAGGGGCCTTTAATGTAAGCTTTATTTAATAAAGTTTAATGTTATGAGAACTTATAAATAAAAATAAAACCTTATAAAGGAATTTAGGTTTAGATTTGAACCGGTGCAGAAAATGGCATTTTTTTTTCTAAAATTTTTTCTTTTAAATTCTAATTCCCCATATTGGTTTTACCATTAATTTAAGGTACGATGCAAGTTCCTCATGGTATTAAGTTTCCATCGAGTTCTTTGTCACTTCAACAATCATCAATTTAATTTACATTTTCTCAATCATGTCTTATATCACAAAAAAAATATCGTGCAAAAATTTCAAATAATATAATATTACACGTTATGAAATTTTCTCAAGCCTAAACTTGTAAATCATTCTTATTTGAATATTAGCTTCTACCACACAAATGTCAAAGATAGAGCAAGATTCTTTGTGATAAAAGAACAAAGTTCTTTATAAGCCTATAGAAATAGCACATCTTTTTAATTAATGAATTTAACACTGTGAACAATTAAATGAAAATTAATGAGATGTGCAGATTTAATCTTAGCTAAAGGGAAAGGAAAAGGAAATTAAGAGAATGAAAGATAGAATGGATATCATTTCCTCCGCGAGTTTAGGATAAACATTAACCTCCCGTATGAAGTTTTTACTTTTAACCACTTTCCCCATGATATCATGTTCTAAGCAATACTTTGTCTTTGATTATTCTTTTCTTTTTTGTTTTATGTTTTTAAAATGTTAATGTATATATAATATGTATGTATGGAACAAGATTCTCTTCAAATTTATAGGTAGGTATGTATGTATGTATGTATATATGTATAAATGTATGTATAAAACAAGATTATGTTCAATTTTTTTCCTTAATTTTGTGAATAATGCAAATTTTTAAAATGAACTATTTTTATTTCTTGTTAAATGGTTACTTGGCAATAAAAATGGTGCGCAAATATAGTAAAGATGCTTCAATTTCAGGTATATATTAGAAAATAATTAGTTCAAATGGAATTTAATTTTTCTCTAATTGTGTGTATAAGGCAATTTTTTGCAAAATAAGTAGCTTTTTATCTTTTTTCTTCTTATTTTGAAATTAATTCTTTTGTGATTGTTTATTTTATTATAGAATCGTTTACTGAATAATTTTATGAAATGTTTTGTCTATTATTTTCTTTCTTCTTTTCTTTTTTGGACCATAAAAATAAAAGATAAAAGTACATTTAATATAAGGCTTTAGTTGGGCAAATTTAACATCAATGGTGATTGTGGGTGAAATTAAAACTTTATGGGGGAAGTTTAGAATTTAGATTAAAACTCATGGAAAAAAGAAAATGGGATTCACTCATGAAAGATAAGTATTGATGTGTCACTAGACAAACACATCGAAATACTTATGTGGCAACTCCTAGCATTTAAGGCACAACTTTATAACATAGCATAGATTATATAGATAGATTATCACCAGCTCTAGTTATGATGCCTAGCTAAGAAAGTAATCTTAACAGCTAGTTATGTTATAGACAAGCATATAGAACCATATCCGGAGACTCACTTCAAACACCCATAGTGAAGAAGTAAAACCATTGTTTTTCTCAATTATTTGACAAAGGCAGCCAACAGCAATGAGCCAACCTCATGGCTGAATGGATTGATAACTTTTGTAGGTGAATTTGTGCTAAAAGTGATGTTTTTGCCCTCATAAATCGAGCACGCATGTAAATGAAATTAAACGATAGATTACTACGAGAATTCTACTAGATTCAAGTCATTTTAAGATGTATGTACCTTGATAAAGTAAAATATTATTCCTAATAGATTGCAACTTAGAGATCACGTTGCTGATATTCATTCGATCTTGTGGTGAGTCCACTGAGCAAGCCAACCCAACCTGAAAAATCGAAATCAAGCACTTCTCCATCTTGCCATCTTCTATTGTGTCAAGCAAACTGGACTCATTATTGGTCATGTCCTCCATCTTTAGAATAATTGGATCCACAATATCTATGACATGGTCTTGTATTGCCATACTAACAAACTTGTGAAGGTTAAGACCTTCCACAAATATAGGATCAAGGGACATTTCCTGTCATCATTTCTAGCAATAAGATCCCAAAGCGTAAATATCTCCATGCGGCGTTGCTCCAACTCCAAGGCCATACTCTACATGTTATATCAAGCGAAAACTAAATAAATAATTAGTTGCCCTACAATCACAAAAGGTGGATTGATTATCTTCATGTGTAAGGATGCTCGATTACCTAGTAGAAAAGAATTATGACACAAAATTGTTTTGCTTACAGAGCAACATATCCAATGGATCCCCTTATCCCAATTGAGCTGCTATTGTTTGCATTTGTGTGTCCATGAAGGAATTTTGCAAGGCCAAAATCTCCAACATGTGCTATCATGTCTTGGTCGAGAAGAATATTACTTGGCTTTATGTCAGAATGAACAATTTGTCTTTCGCAATGGTGATGAAGATAATCCAGTGCACAAGCCACATTAATGGCAATGTTAATTCTTTGAACAACACTTAGTATGCGATGAATATTTGGTTCCTGTGTTGGTGTCCTTGCATGCAACCAATTCTCAAGAGATCCATTAGACATGAACTCATACACTAAAGCTTTAAAATCATTGCCTTGAAAATCAATACTGGAACAACAATTTGTAATTTTGAGTAGATTTCGATGCCTTATATTCCTCATTGCTTCACATTCATGCATAAAACTCTTGGAAGCTCCTCGATGGAGAAGGTTGATTACTTTGACAGCTGTAATGGATTCCCCATCATCGTCAAAGATCCCTTTATAAACTGAGCCAAAACTACCCACTCCAATCAAATTTTCAGAAGAAAAACCATTAGTTGCTTTGAAAAGTTTTCCATAGGTTACTTCCAAATGCTGCCATCTCACAGATGCTGATGCAGGGGGCAAATTACTTCTTCTTTTTGATGAGCAAATGAGGAAATATGCAATCCAGATCACCCCAATGAACAAACAAGCAGTTGTTACTATCACTATGATTATTGCAGAGGAGGTCTTTTCCTTCTTTGACTTGCTATTGCGGCACTTGGGTAGCTGAAGCTCGACTATGCCCCCGCATAAGCCTTTGTTTCCAATGACTGATATTACACTTGAATTTTTGAATATTCCTTGTGTTGGTACCTCATCCTCAAGATTATTGAAAGACAAATTCAAGCTCAACAAGGTAAAATTTTTTAGAAAGAGAAGAATTTGGTCAGACAAGTTGTTATGAGAAAAGTCAATATTTTGAATTCCTCTCAACAAACTAAATGATGAAGGAATAGATCCATTGAATAAGTTGCTAGCTAGAGATAAATTTACAAGATTGGTACATTTGCCAATGCTCGGAGGAATTTCACCAGATAGGTTATTCTCAGACAAATCTAGTTGAGCTAATTTTTCCAATTCACCGATCTCTAGAGGTAATGATCCGAACAAATGATTATGTGATAAATCTAAATAAATAGCTAAAGTAGAAACTTCAAAAATCTCTTTTGGAATTATATCACTGAGCTTGTTCTGAGAAAGATTCAACAATAAGAGGTTTTTGCAGTTCCCAAGACTAGGTGGTATGGCTCCTTCTAGCAAGTTTTGATGAAGATAGAGTTCATTTAGGAGAGTTAGGTTTCCTAAAGATTCTGGAATTTCTCCAAACAATTTGTTGTCACTAAGTGCAAATCGGTGTAAGTTTTGAAGATTACCTATACCACTAGGAATTCTGCCTCTGAGCAGATTACTTGCTAGATTGAAAGCTTGTAAACCAATAAGCTTGCATACTGTTGAAGGGATGCCTCCATATATCTGATTTAAACCAAGATGGAGGAATTGGAGTTGAGATGAGAGATTGCCAATATCTTCGGGTAATGTTCCTCTTAACTGGTTGTTCGCCAAGATTACGCGTTCCAAATTACTGCAGTTTGTCAGGGAACTGAGAAATGCCATTTCATCTGCCTCTCCACTTCCAAAATTATTTCGGAACATGAATACCCTAACGAGATTCCGCATGCCTCCAAAATTAATAGCTATTTTCCCTCTGAATCTGTTACCGCTTAAGTCAACAACTTTCAATTCTGAGGCGTTTGATAATGAGAATGGAAGTTGTCCGGTAAGACTGTTGTTCTCCAGCTGAAGAAATTGAAGACGAGGGAGCATGAGGCCTAAGTTTGGGGGAAGGCTTCCGTATAGTTGATTGTCACCCAATGACAGCACAGAAAGGGAGGAAATATTGTAGATAGATGGAGGTATTAAGCCAGATAAATTGTTCTTAGCTACCTCAAGGTACGTAAGATTCGAGCATCGAGACAGGTTGGCTGGAATTTCTCCCTCGAGTGAGTTTCTTGACAGGTCTAGTGTTTTCAACCTAAAGAGATGGCCAAATTCAGGAGGAATTTTCCCTTGAAAAGTGTTGTTCAACAGAATCAACTCCTGGAGAAAGCTCAAGTTGCCAAGTGAAGGTGACAAAGTACCGACAAAACCTCTGTGAGATAAGTTTATGGAGGTAACTCTTTTGTGTCGATGGCCACATTTGATACCTGGCCATTTGCAAAAATCGATAGACTCATTCCATGACTTCATGATGCCAGTAGGATCATACGAGATCTTAGACTTCATGTCCACCAGGGCAAGATAATCGTGATCATTGTGATAAGAAATATTGGTGGCTATGTCAGCAAAGGTCTTGATCACATGTAGAAACATGAGAAAAGCTAGAGAGATTTTAGTAATTGTGGTAACAGAAATTAGGGGGGACATCATTGAACTTGATGTTGGAAGATAACAAAGTTTCTTTTTCCTTTGAGTTTGTGTACTCCGTTTTAGGTAGTGATTTATTTATAATGTAGCATGAAGATGAAGTCAATGGAAGCCAACTAATTAATTAACTCGAATGACCGGCACCCCCTAACGTAGATCATTATGACATTGGGGATTGACAAATCTCAGCAATACTTCCGGCGAATAAGGTTTGATTTTGAATTTATTTCGAATCAAATTGAATCAGTTAATTTTAAATTTTTAACTAAAATATTCTTAATTATACAAAATAATTAAATTAAACTAGTATCTCTAAAGTTGGTTAGATTTGGTTTAGTTTCAGTTATTATAAGAAAGAATTTAAATTTCATCAAAAAGTTAAAAAAAAAGTTGAAATTATGAGGGACGTCATTAAACTGGATGTTCGAAGATAACAAAGTTTCTTTCTTTTTGAGTTTGTCTGCTCCATTTCAGGTGTGATTTATTTTATAATGTAGCATGAAGTTGCGGTCTAGATGAAAGACAATTGCAGGACCAAGAATTATATACGTTTGACGAAGAATGTCCTCAGATAAATCGACATGATGCCATGATGGTAACAATCATAATATTGAGATGAATGTTCCAACTTCCAAGGTCCAGCTAGCTGCTTACAACTTATACGAAGGCAACTTAAAGACTAATGTGAACCTTTTCTATATAATAAGGGCTAATTTGATTATTTTTATCAAATTGAGACCTTCCTAATGTGTTTTGCAAAAAACTAGAATTCCTTATAATTTCAAAACTCTCTAAGTCCTGCTGTAGTCTCAGAAATATTATAAATTGATCCATATAGTGTCAAAATTTGTTGCATATTCACCAATTTGATTTTAAAATCGACGCACATTCTCCCTTTCTGATTTTATACTCACAGGGATCAATGTGCAACATTTCAAGAATCATAAAGGAGTATCAACAGATTTTGAAATAATAATAGGTTTATGTGAGTTTTGCAAAATATAGAGAATAACGCCTTTTTACTCTTATCAAATATTAAGAATGATTAATTTAAATATTTTAAAATAATATAAATTAATTTAAAGAATTGTGATCTTCTCCAGATGGCGTATTAGTTAGGTAAAGGGAATCACAGTAGGCCATGCGCATCATTTTCTTGGTTTCCATGAAATGGTCATAAACCAACCAATCTGCATTATGTGAGAAGACTAGGAATTTTTTTATAAATAACACAAATTAAATAATAAATTTCAAAAATAGCCTTATTTTTTGTCAGATTTCAAAAATAGCACTTTCGGTTTTTCAATAAACGAAATCAGGTATTCAAAAAATGAAAACGTGGGAAATTGGCCCCACCCATTTTTCGGCTATTCAATAGCCGAAATCGGGTATTGAAAGACCAAAAAATTATTCGGCTATTGAATAGCCGAAAAATGGTGTGGAATATATTCCCCCTGGCAACCTGGCAGATTCTCGGTCTTTTAACAAAGAAATTTGATTATTGAATAGCGAAAGTTTGTCTTTGTCATTCTTACTTCCCATCAATCAATACGTGATCGACAAAGTGGCGTATATTCGTTTATTGAATAGCCGAAATCTATATTTCGGATATTCAACTAACGAACTCAGCATCACGAATGGCTATATAAACCCCCTCCTCCTTCCCATTGCTTGCACACATCACTTCATTTTTTTTTTCTTAGCATATCACTAGCAAAAAAACACTTGGTTATTTGTAAACCACCCAATTTTTGGTAGCAAATCCTGAAAATAATATGAATCCAAACGCAGTAACCGTTATTTTACATTATGGAGGCCAAAAAATCAACGGCCCTTTCGGCGTACAGTACGAGACTGCAAGGCCAAGGCGCAAAGTCAAAATAACAGAAGAAACGTCGTACGATGAGTTCGTTTACAATGTTTATGAGAAGCTCAATTTGCGTTACAGCGTGGACAGAGTTGTGTTGCATCATCATTTTCAATCAGCACTTATCAACTCCCAATATCCGTATTTCAGCGTTAGTGCAGTCAGTTCCGATGAAGAGCTGCGGGACATGTACGAGATTGCTTGTCATCCCAATTACATGTGCACGGCAGATGTTTATGTGGACGTAGACACGGATGACGTATACATTCACCAGCATCGGTGGTACTCCTTATGACGAGGGTGTCCCCGATCTGAATAGAAATTTTACATGTTACCAAGACGAAGGCGATGACATGGCGACGACCGTGCCGGAGTCTTCCAACTTAAACGTGACTCCTCGGGAAATAAATAATGTGGTTGGGACATCACATGCCGGAGGCTCGCATGTGATGTTCGACTTGAATATGGACACATTTCAATCTGAGCCCGAAGAAGATGACGAGAATGTGGAGTTGAACCAACAAAATGCATGGTACGATGATGATGAATACGATGAATATACAAACTCTAACATAGAAGGTGGTCCGAGTAGCGATGGAGTACCTACGGTGGAAGAGTTGGATAATGTTGAGTTACAAACTGCTACGCAGGAGTACTACATGGATAGCATGGATATACCAGCAAGCAAGCCCGTTTGGAACCCAGATAATAAGGAGCTTGCATTGGGCATGGTTTTTCCTACCAAAAAAGATGTGCAACGGGCCATATAGATGTACGCAGTCATCATACAAAGAGAGTACTCAGTCGACCGGTCCACACCGAGCTTGTCCGTCGCTTCTTGCAAGAGTAGCAGGTGCGATAATCCATGTAGATGGTACTTACGTGCCACTAAAAAATTCACGTACCGACAATTCGAGATTACAAAGTACTGCGGGATACACAACTGCTTAGCTCATAACAGACGGTGTGGGCACAGAAATCTTACCGCTGATTTGGTCGGATTTATGGTAAGACATTTTGTAAAACATAAACCTGATTTCGAGGTCGGTTTTGTTCGAGCTCACGTTAAAGAAGCACTCCAGGCTGATATATCTTACGGGAAGGCATGGCGTGGGCGAAATAAGGCGATCGAACTTGTATACGGCGATTGGCACATCTCATATCAATCCCTTCCACGGTTCTTTAGAGCTTTGAAGAGAAAGAATCCGGGGACGATCGTAACTTACAAGTTCTTTCCGGGTTCGACGGCAGAGTACAAAATTTTCGACTATGTTTTCTGGGCTTTTGCACCGTGATCGCAGCATGGAAGCATTGTCGACCTGTGATGACGCTCGACGGTACTGCCCATACAAGGCTCATCTTCTTACGTCACTGACGACAGATGCAGCAGGAAAAGTTTTACCGTTGGCATTTGCCATAGTTGATGCTGAGACAACAGATAGTTGGGCATGGTTCCTAGGGCTTGTGCGGCAGCATTTTCTCCATGATATGGAAGAGGTTTGTTTAATATCTGATCGTCACCCAGGGATACTTGCTGCTGTGGAAAATATCTCATCAGTCGGGCATTTACGTGTGAAACATCGTATTTGCCTTCGCCATCTGAAAAGCAACGTGATGAAGCATTGTCGAAACCAGTACGTCAAAGACTTGTGTTGGGTAGCTGGGAAAGAACATCAAGTTTGCAAGCATAATGCAATCATGCAAAAAATTCTTGAAGTTGATCCCACACCTGGCGGTGTTGGGAGGAAGGCGTACGACTATTTATCTGAAATCGACAAGGAACTTTGGACCCTTTCTTGGATGGAGGGCACGTTGGGGTATGCTGACCACAAACAGTGTCGAATGTTTTAATGGTGTTCTTGTTGGTGTAAGATGCTTACTGATAACTGCGTTAGTCAGTCACACTTTCATAAAATTGGTGGAATACTTCTACAATCGATCCATAAATGCTAGCTATTTGGTTGGACAACAAACGCTGCTCCCAAGTAAAACAAGGGAACTTTTTGAGAAGTGGGAGTCTCATTCACACCGTCACTGTATTTTAAATTTCCACTTCCCAACTTGTACGGCACAGGTTGGGCGTTTACCAGCGTCATTCACTGAAAGACCTCCAACACAAGTTGTGAAATTCAACGAGAAGACATGTACTTGTGGTAAATGGATAGCATATCATGTCTTTGTGTTCGCATGCACAGCATTAGCACGTTATCTAAACAACCAATCGATGGGTTAATACCACAGGAATATACGGTGGCAGCGTACACTGCAACATACTCAATGCCGTTCGAGCCTTTGGAACATGAGGATTACTGGCCATCAGCACCCACATGGCAACTAGTGCCCAATCCAGCACGATTGCGCCAAAGAAGGAGAGGTAGATTATGTGGTAGACGTATCCCCAACGAAATGGACCAGTCGGATCAAGTTGGTCAGAGAAGGTGTTCGAATTGTCATCAGGCAGGGCACAACTGTTTAAACTGTACAAGGTGATTGAACCTGTGTTATTATGTCATATTTTTTAACTTGTGTTATTCATCGGTGATTAAACATTTGCTATTTTGTAATGTTCGTTGGTGATTGAACCTTTGTTGTTATGTCATATTCATCGGTGATTGAACCTTTGTTATGATGGCATATTAACCAGCTTTTGAACATTTGATATTATGTAAAACGATAAGACATGATAATAAGAAAAAAAGAAATAAATAATAACAAAAGTGCATCTCAATGACATGTACATATACACTCAAACCACCCACCGATACCTAAGCCCTACGATGTCCGGTGCCACAATCTGGAGGGTGTCCCTTCTTCTCTCGTGAGGGCTGTCGCCTGCTCAGACCCTGATCGTGCGGAGGCTTCCTCTTCCGCGGTCCCTGCCCAGCTTGGAATGGTCCATGATGCTCGACCTGCGGAGGGTCCGCTGGACTCGCTTTCGGCTTGTCCCCGCCGTGTATGGTTGGGCTGCTGCGTGTCGGCCGCACTCCGGTCGTGATGGTTGAGTCTCAACCTATGGGTCGTCATGAAGATAATCCTTAACTCGCAGCGTATCATCGTGGGGTTGCCCAATCCCTGCACGCATCCACTACCAGTGCGTAGGTCGGATAGGCACGAATGGGTCGTCATGAGCGAGAAGAAGGTGTTTGCTGAGCCGTCTTTGGAAGGACCCAGACGACCCCCCAACGCCCTGGCTAGACAAAGATGGCTGCGCTGAATGAGCGGAAGGGCTGGGGGTGGCCTGAGTGGGCTGTGTGAAGAACGGGGACAGCTGCGTGGGCTGACCTGTCCAATATGCTAGGATATTCCACTGCGTCGGCGGGTAATGCCATGTGGGCGTGGGCTGTAGCGGTGTCGGCTGTGATGAAGTCGGGATATGCGGCTGCGCTGGCGGCGGGACATCGAAGTATGTAGGGGTATCGAGCACATGTTGGTACTGTGCCTGTGTCAATGTCTGCTGCATCTGGCCGAGTACACAGTGCATCTCTGGCCAGAAGCTCGCAGATGAAAATGTACCCTGCGCATGCTGCTGATACCCACGATGTAGATGGTGATACACGGTACCTATGGTACTAGCCTGCACACAGAGCACATCATTATTACACTACATAATATTTACATTCTCGTTATTACAAAAATCATGATGACGTTGTTATGCTCTACTTACCAAGCGATCCATGTCCCGGGACTGTGTCTGGTAGCTGGTATGCGTCTACTCCGACAACGACTGATCGATGACGGTGATAGAGTGACGCCAGTACCACTGCATATACTGAGACAGTGGGACTACATCTGCGCTCTCCTCGGCAATCACCCTCCGCTGCTGATCCCAGAGACCACGCAACCGACCTAACTCAATAGGATCATTTATTTTCTCTTTTCCTCGTATGTGGTCCACTGTCGTCAACGGCAGCGATGCGTCTGGGATCAACTGGCGCAAACGAAACTGCCTCAAAACCCTGTCGGGTCTATGATACTCAACCATCTGTCCCAAGAGCAGTGGGACACATGCTCTCCACCATTCAGACCCTTCCGTGCAATACTGTGGCAGCTGGTCCATGGTGCTCATGTACGGCTCCCAATCAAACTGTGATGCCAATATTGTTGCCCAAATAAGTTATATAGTTATTAAGTTAAAGAGTATATGTAATATGCAGTTATACGTCTTAATATGCTCATCACACCTGATCCGGCTGCATCTTGTCCAATGCATCGCGAATCACCAATAAACCGCCGTTAGCAGTATCTCGAAACTGCTTCAGCTGCTAATATATGGCACCACGGGGCTTCCCCGGTAACCCAACCCAATTACCCTCAGCCGGGTGTGATCGCCGCGCTTGCCGTGCTGGCAGCGGATGGAGTCTGGGCCTAAAAATGTCGAACCTATCTAACAGCCACCACTGCACGTAAACTAATACGTTAGTAACATTGTTATTCATAGAAATTTTATAGATACAGTATAGAATATATATGATACCTGTATCAGACTAAAGCCACCGCATAAATTCACTCTATCACTATATGCACATAGATCCAACTGATGGTAGATGGATGCAAGTGCTGCAGTGCCCCAATTCAACTGTCTAATATTCCCAAAGGCGTGCAGCTCAGACAACCAGTTCATGTCTCCCAGGTTGCCATTGGCGTCAGCAAACAGATGGCAGTTCAAGAAGGAGAATATCCACAAACGGGCACGATGCTGAGCCTGCTCCTGGGTGTACTCCTCTAGACGCGTCAACGTGTATATATGTCTCAACTCATGCAAGTTCACCTTGCCGGTTCTCGCATTAATGGCGTCCGGAGGAAGTGCTGCCCCACATACATCATGGAATAGCTGCTGCCACTTGACAACTGTGCGTCGCGCCTTACAGATCTCCGGCATAGGCGCACCCTGTACGGGTAAACCCCATAAAACAGCTATGTCCTGCAGTGTGATGCTGGCCTTTCCACAAGTAAGGTGGAATGTGTGCGTCTCTGCTCTCCACCGCTCAACTAAGGCAGTAAGCATAGGATAATAAAACTCCTGCCCACCGGCTGCATAGCACCCATAAAATCTTGCAGTCGCCAGTGCTTCCTGAACACGAGGATGCTCAGGCTAGTCATATAGATGCTTATCGCATCTGGGTACTCGGACCTCTCTCATATATGTGCTGCTCGTCATTAAATGAGTCCTGTGCTGAGCATAGCGAACGAGAAGGGATGTATCCTCCGGTACTGGTCTCTGGGCCATAGCGTCACCTACGAACAATAAATGAATTGATTAGTAAATATGTTAATAAAAATTATTATGATAATAATAATAATAATAGTACCAACAATGATGATAAAACTAATAATAATAACAATCAGAATAGTAATAAGATTAAAAAAACTAATAATAATAATAATAATAATAACAATAATAAAACTAATAATAATAATAATAATAATAATAATAATAATAACATTAATAATGATACAACTACTAATAATAACAATAAGAATAATAATAATAATAACAACAGTGAGAATGAGAATAAGAATAAAAAAACTAATAATAAAGCTAATACCAATAAAAATAATAATAAAACTACTACTACTGATAATAATAATAATAGGAAGAAAGGAGACAACTACTAAGACTACTACTATTACTACTAGTACTACTATCACTACTACCAATACATATATGTATACATATACATGTATACATATATATGTATATATATATCACTAAAAAGAAGAATAATAAAAGATATTTTAATAAAAATGATAATAATACCAATAATAGTAATAAAAAATAATAATAATAACAATAATAATAACAATAATAACAATTTCAACGTAGTGATTCAAATATCAACATTTTAAACTAAACTACACAACAATAACATCAACAATCATATCGGCAGATGTTTATACGTAACATAAACATACACAACATATATGTACATGCACATCATGAATATATACATAAATACGATACATACAACTATACATACATGTGAAACATGTATATACATGAAATAACTTGAAGAAAACGTAAAAAAATAATATTTTAAATCGGTAAAAACTTAAAAAAACTTACAATAAGAGGCAAAATCCTAGGCTTGAAGCTTTTTGAGTAAGATTTTGAGTTTTATGGCTAAAAAAACGTGGGGTAAAAGGGGGGGGAATTGCTTTGAGATTGGGTGGGGAACAAGAGTTGGGGGGTATATATAGCAAAACGTTCGGTTTTTGAATAGCCGATTTCGGCTATTCAAAAACCGAAAGAGCGAAAATCGAGGGCATTAAATATTGTGCCGTTGAGAAGAGATTTTTTGGCTATTGAATAGCCGAAATCGGCTATTCAATAGCCGAAAATTCTTATGTTACGATTACGTGTATATTTTGCACGTTTTTATTTTTTGAATACCCGATTTTATTTATTGAAAAATCGAAAGTGCTATTTTTACAATTCAACAAAAAACAAAATTATTTTTAAAATTTATTACTTAATTTGTGTTATTTGTAAAAAAACTCCGAGAAGACTACATCGTCCATCGAAAAATAGTACGATGTCAGATATGCCACGTTTTCTGAACCAACAGAAGGAGTCAAAACAACTTAACGCGTCTTCTTCTTAAAAGGGCTAACCAAAGGAGAACCCCTTTCCCACCTGGCCAGAGGCCCCTTAACCAGGCGGGAGGTAAATCGAGGGATGTGCGTGGGTGGCAGCCCGACCAGGGAGAGGACCAACGGGCGTGGAAATCCAAAGAATGACCCGCAATATTTCGGAGATCGCGCCACACGGACTCGATCCCGCGTTGTCAGGGTGTCTCCACCCTAATCACCTGGCCACTTATCAACTCACCTATGCCCCTGGGGGCGACTTAACGCGTCTTCTTGAAAATGATGGCTGCTGTTTGTTACTTATCCTAACAACTGTTACCTAAACGAAAGGAAACACTTTTCTACCCTCAAATCCACGCATCTTTTTATTTGTCACTTATGAGTACTAACTAGAATATAAGTTACACAATATTCAAAAAAAAGTAAATATTTTTAATATTTTTATTTATTATTAAAAGTTATTTTTATGATTCATACGATGAAAAATATAAAACATTTTTGTAAAATATAATTCTTTTTATGAAAGGTTTATAAAGAGGATCCCCAACACCTGCAGGAGATCTTGTGAGAGGAAATCAGGTTAGTGACGCTTTTAGCATCCTCCATTTTTGTGCATTTCAAGAGATCGTGCACATATTTTTGTTGATGAAGAAGCATCCCAGAAACAACATGCTCAACCTGTATCCCAAGAAAAAACGACAACCTGCCCAAGTCCTTAATGGGAAACTGATTGTTCAGATCATCAATCAGAGACTGAATAGCCATCAGATTGTTACCTGTAAGAATCATATCATCCACATAAACGAAGACCAAAGTATAAGAAGTAGGAGTTGCACCAATGAATAATGAAGAGTCAGAAACTGAGGACACATAACCCAAAGATTCAAGATATGATCGAAAACGGGCAAACCAAGTCCTCGGTGTCTGTTTCAAACCATACAGTGCCTTTGCTAACTAGTAAACATAATCTGGACGGGCACTGTCAATGAACCTGGTGGCTGAGACATGTAGACATTCTCATGCAAAAACCCATAACTAGACTGAAAGTCTCATGAAAATCCAAACCTTCCTCTTGACTATACGCCTTCGCTACAAGACGAGTCTTATAATAATCAATTATGCCATCAGGTTTCCTTTTTATCTTGAAAATCCATTTACACCTAACTATATTTGCATGAGACGGCTTAGGAACTAAAAACCAAGTGCCATTACGCATGAGAACATTATATTTAGAGTCCATTGCCATACGCCAATTTGATGATTTTGATGCTTGCAAATACGTATAAGGTTCCTTATCATCAAGTTTAGAGACTTGCGCTGCTTCATTTGTAACATGAAAAGCAACAAAGTCAGAGTAAGTTTTGGTTGTCTGGTGTTATCTCTTGACCTTGTTACCATAGTGTGCAAGAAGATTGACGACGCAATATGTCGAGAGGTAGAAGAAGAAGAAACAGCTTGTACGGGTGAGACAGATACACTAGGAAATAGGGAATTACTAGGGGAAAAGGCGAAAATTTTTTATTTTTACCCTATTTTAAAAATTTATTACAAAAATATCTTTGTTTTGAAAAAGTTTTCAAAAATATTCTTTTCGATACGGTAGGTGACTTATCGTTCTCAAATCCCAAAATTAAAAAAAAATAAAAAAAAGGTAATTAAAATTTTTTTTTTAAAAAAATTAATGTATTTTTAACGAAAACGGTAGGTAACTTACCGTTCAGGTTTGAGGTTTTCGTGGGGACTGGGTGGAGGCAGGGGTTGTATAATGCATTAAATGAGTTTATTTTCTTTGCAAAACAATCTCGGAACGATAGTATTTGCGGGGCAGGTCAGCCAATTAATGCATGAATATTTTATCATGAATAAAAAGTAGATAGAACCTTATCTGAATGCAATCCATTTCACATGCACAACATTGAAAAATGAGCTCTTCAACACGTCGCATGCAAAAACTCTTTTCATCTTTTTATTTATTATATTAACCATTGTGTCCATGTTCTCTCTCTTGAGTCTGTCTCCATAGAGCGCAGCAACTGCCTAGGTCTCACCTCCGTCCGGTGGTTTTCCACCTTTTCCAGTGGGCTTCGTCCACTTTAATTTAGTCCATCTCTCTCCTCTTAAGCCTTATCATTTAATGCGTTATACAAACTTATTTAATGCATTATATCCTGTTTTTAAAAATTTATCCCAAAAAAAACAAACTCATTTAAGCATGGTTTCTCGTGGTAGAGAGTGTGTGTGTATGTGCGTGAGAGAGAGTGCGTGTAAGTGTGTGACTTACCCCATTTTCGGTAAGTCAATTACCTACCGTTTTCGTTAAAATTGTCATCGTTTATTTTTTTAATTTTTTTAAATTTAGGAATTTGTGAACGGTAAGTGACCTACCAAAACGGTAGGTGATTTACCGAAAAGGGTATTTTTGAAAATTTTTTCAAAATAAGGGTATTTTTACGATAAATTTTAGAAAAAAAGATAAAAATAAAAAATTTCCGGAAAAGGCCTCTTGGTTTGGAGAAAAGGACGAAGCAATTCCATGAGAGTTAGAAAAGGAAGATACTTCATGTGGTGGGTCCCATCACGGAAAGAAATGTGATGAATGTCAGATTGTGAAGTTTGATGTTGACTTGGAGTCGGTTGTGCATTATTATTATCACATGGTGGGACCAAGAGTGATGCAATAGAGTTAGGTAAAAGAAGGACACGTAGAAGAAGAAAATGGCTGATGGATATTTACATTTGTTGGACTTTGACTTGATGAATGACTTATAGAACAAGATAAGTGTGTAGGAGAGAAATTTGAAGTAGACACGTTAATTTGATAGTTTCATGCAGCAGAATAGCGAGATATTTGGTCAACAGGATATGACGTTGTTAGACTTAAATTTGAATTTGCAAAATCAAAAGTATTGTTTCGAGATTTGTCCTCTAAGTAGGTGAGAAACCTGTGGAGTTTTTAAAAATTGTTGAACCTGGTCGTGTGTTTAAATTTTGAGAGGTAGCAAAAGGAAAAACACCCTCATCAAATACAACGTGACGCGATTCAAAAACTCGACTAGATTCAATACGGTAGCATCGGTACCCCAATTTATCTGAGTAGTTACCCAAAAACACACATTGTTGGGATTTTGGACTAAGCTTATCAGTTTTGTATGCTCCTAAATAAGGATAATAGAGGCATCCAAAACTTGCAAAACAGCATAATCTGGTGGTCGACCAAAAAGGTTTTGAAATGGTGAAATATTTTGCAACACAGGTGATGGTAAACGATTAATTAGGTAGACAAAGTTGAGAAAGCTTCTATCCAAAATCCTTTAGGCATGAATGAATTAAACATAATAATAGTCCCCATTTTTGTTGAATGTCGAATTTTACGCTCAGATAAACCATTTTGTTTTAGTGTGTGAGGGCAACAAATGCGATACTAGATACCGAACATGTCAAAATGCAACTTTAACTTGCCTTTAATTAATTTAGGAGCACCGTCACATTTAAAATATCTAATTTTAACAGAGAACAAATTCTCAACAAGTTTTTGAAATTGCAAGAAGTAGGAAACATCGTCATTTTTATTTTTGAGAGGATACAACCTATGTGTATCTAGTAAAATCATCAATGAATAAAGCAACATAACAAAAACCAGAACAGGAAGAAACTGGGGTAGGGCCCCAAATATCCCAGAGTATTAATTCTAAAACACTGGTAGTCTAACAAAAAGAAGTAGAAAAAGGGCCAGGCATAGGTGAGTTAGTAAGTGGCGGGGTGATTAGGGTGGAGACACTCGACAACGCGGATCAGTCAGTGTGGCGGTGATCTCATTGAAATATTGCGTGATATTCTTTGGATTTCCACGCCCGTTGGTCCTCTCCCTGGTCGGGCTGCCACTCACGCACATCCCTCGATTTACCTCCCGCCTGGTTAAGGGGCCTCTGGCCAGGTGGGAAAGGGGTTCTCCTTTGGTTAACCCTTTTAAGAAGAAGTAGAAAAAGGTAATTTTTGACTTTTGCCTTTCATACAAGAGTCACAAACTTTATTCAATGACAAGAAATCTTTAAATGAAATAGAAGCTTTAGAACGTAAAATGGACAAAACTGGCTTTGCATGATGACCCAACCAACTGTGCCAGAGAGATGCAGAGACGCGAGTTGTTGAAAAGGCCATAGAGTGAGTGGGAGAAGACACTGGTAATGTGAACAAATTTGACTCAACGCGGCCTTGAGTATTGGTTTCCTGTTTGTAAATCCTTAACAAGACACAAAGAAGGAAACAATTCAAGTGAGACATTATTTTGTTTAGTGAACTCAGAAACAGAAAGAAGACTACAAATAAGATTTGAAACATGAAAAACAGTTTGCATGTATAGAGGACGAGAAGTAGAAGAAAGATAAGATGAACCAATATTAACAATTGACAAAGGCTTAACGTCTATAACTAGAACTTGATCTGACCCTTGACAAGGATGAAGATTCTGAAGAATACGTGAGCCGTGGGTCATATGACAAGTTGCTCTAGAGTCAAGGACCCAAGAGGAAGGGGCAGGCGTAGGCAACAAGAGAAGGAGGTTAGATATTTGATTGTGCAAACCATCAAATTGTGCAAGAGAATTATTAGTGGGTTGATTATATCTCCCAATATCGATCAGTAGAATACCTTACTCGGCGACAAATCTGACATTTTCCTTTATATCTAGGACCAGAGGAAGTAGCATTATTAGAACGTTATGATTGTTGAGTCGAAGAGAATGACTTAAAGGATGATTTGGAAGCAGTGTTGGCAAGTAAAGCATATGAACTGATGGAAGCAGATTGAAGTTGAGCCGTAAGTGCCTGAACTGATGAATCAACTAGATTAGAAGCACCAAAATCAAACAAAAGTCTTTGTTCATAAGTTAACAGTTTTGCTCGAAGCTGGTTAAACATTGATGGCATACGCAAATTTTCGATAGATGTAACAAAGGCCCGGTATTCATTTGGAAGTCCTTCCGAAGCCATTGAACTAAATCCTCATCAGACAAAACTTCTCTAATGGCTGCTAAGGAATTTGAGAGAAACCTTATGTGATGTAAATAGTCATGGATAGACGCATCACTTTTCAGTACCGTTGGACAAACAGTTGCGGAATACTAGACAAACAGTTGCGGGATACTGGTTGTGAAGTACTGAACAAATAGTTGTGGAGTATTAGACGAATTAACAGGTATACATTATGTTAGGTGTACTTGTAGGTACAGAATATAATTTGTGGCCTAGAAGCCAAACGGCACAGGTTCAAAACTCACCACTACCTATTTAAAAATATTAAAATTATCCACGTGCAAGCTCTAACCATATTATGCTGCACGTGAGGGGGGCGTGTTAAGTACAATAAATAAGTATAGTAGTCTCCTCTCAACAAGTTTAAACTTCTAGATAAAGTAATAACTCAAGAGTTGTCGCCTGTGACAATATCTTAGAATCTTAAAAGTGTTTTAATTTGTGAAGTTAAGGTTACAAGTGTTTTAATTTGTGAAGTTAGGGTTACATGTATGTCTTTGTTTTAATTTCTTACACTCCTCCTTATGAGTTAGGAGTCCATCTTGGTGTGGACGAAATAAAATGATGGTTTTTGATAGTTATTTCCTAGCAAATATTGCAAATATGAAAGAGAATACTTCCTCACCTAATTGAAATCCAAATACTTCTTTATTTAGCTATTACTTGCTTGTAAGCGCTAATTGCTTTATAACCATGTTCAAATAGGCAAAGCTAAACGGGCTCTATATCTTTAATTTAAGCCAAACTATCTTCAGTTACACGCCCATTAGATTTTGTTCATGTCAATTAACTTTTTCTAAATTGGTTTCAACATTAGAAGCTAGCAATATTTTCTTGAGAGATTGCTAATAAAAAAATAATACACTATTATTCAGCAATTTAATCCTTATTTGAGAAACAAATGTATTTATATTCAGAAAAGATTAAATCATAAAGATATATTAGCATGACTTGTATAATGTACAAATCTTAGATTCATTAAATCCTATCACGAGCTTAATTTTAACCAGTTCTAACTCTAAAACAAAGATTCTATATCAATTTACACTGGAGCAATCACTTAAAACTAGAGAAATGCTCTTGGCGCAGTTGTAACCAATAAATATAGAAATAATATGACTACATAAGCAGGGGTGGCACAAGAAAGTAAGAGTCCTAAGGCTAAAATATAATATGACGTACTTTACATTTTCTAATTGTCATATTCAAATTCATATGAATTACAAAAATAAATAAATAAATAAATTAATTAATTAATTAATTAATTTGGAATACAAAGTTATGCATATTTGCCCCTGTACACCCCTATTTGAAAATACTATAATAAGAGACTATAATACTATTGTCACACTCTAAATTTTAACTTCAAGACATAACACTCTCGGAGAATAGGAGTAGCACCTTAATTCCCAAGGATATGAAAATTACACTCTAACTAACAGAGCACTAAAGCCATAATCTATTGAAAATCATTACACTCCAAGTATTTGAAAAATAACTCCAAATAAAATATTACAAGTCAATGGCCAAACTGACACCTCTAACTCAAAGTACAAATATAAACATTAAATTGTTTAACCATGGAAAATTTTATTCCCAATAGTCCTCAAAGAATTCAAGGAAAATGCTAACCCTATTTGCAAGAGTACACCCAGTTGCTCTGTATTATCTATGAGAAAAGAATAAAATGATGAGCAAATCAAAAGCTCATTAAGTAAGGGTCTTTCCTCATAAAAGGAAGAAATAGTTATAAAGGCATGACATAATGAACAAATCAAGAATATCCTGAACATGAGTTATAACAAGAGGTATAAGAGTGCATACAGTCAGGAAATTAGTAGCGAATCACACCACAATACAAGTTAAGTTATAGCTAAAAAATAATGAGCATGAAAGAAATATTAGTTAAGTGAAGTTATAGCTATATTGTAATATAATGATCTATAGTAAAAGTAAGGCCCTTACGGCACTCAAGACCTAGATATGTTGAATGTTCCACAAGTGCATTTGATAAGGGAATCATTCATTTCATGATAAGATCAACCATATCATAAGACATCTTACATTATATGGATTAATAACAAAAAATTTTTAGCATGAAGTGATATTCACGACTCAATGAAGATGATAATAATAATAACAATAATTAAGAAAATGGTATACAAATAACAAACTAGCGTACCAAACAACAAGTATGCACTGATGGCAAGAAACACTACCACGTGCAAACAAAAATCAGATAATCAACTGTCATTGGATAGAAGAAGACCATTGGAAGAGAAAATCATTGATATGAAAAAGACGATAATAAAAAATCGACCACGCTATTGTATTAGCCATGAAAATAAATTAATTCTTGAACAAGGTTTCCTTCAATTCACCACCTAGCAAAACCGACATTAAAAAGGCCTTCCATTACTATTCTAAAAGCTCAAGATAAATTATATCCCACGCACTCCCCTCAAATGATAAGAGTAGGGTTAAGAATCTTGATTGAATCGGTCAAAATGTTTGGGATGTATTGTTGTAGTCATGGTTTACTAGTTAGCGGTCAGGCTTTAGCGGAACTCCAGTGGTCGGCCTCTATTAGTTAGGTTTCCTTGTCATATAAAAAGTCAAGTATAATCAAGACCTAGTTCCATAATCAAGACTTACTGTGCAAGAATCTTGAAAGAGAAATCTTATCCACATGCCTTGTTGTCGGTAACTACATCTTCATTATTTGGTGAAAAGAAAGGGAGAAAAGTAAAGTTGTTGAAGTGCATAAGAAGAATATAAACCACTGCTTTGATATAACTATTTAAATCAAGCCTAGTCGAACTCCTAACTTGTTAGATTTTATGATTTGTAACCAATACACATTTTATCCCTTTATACAACTTAAGAAAGATAGCATATTATGCAGATAAAAGCTAAATGAGAGAGACCCAATCAATCATTCCAACTCTTGTACAAGAAAAATAAAACATTGACAATTTCTTTACCAATAATGCTCAACCTAACAATTATTCCTCGTAAATCATTATAAACATTTATTATTACCGACTTTAGTTCTAATATCTTGCCTAGAAGATGATATTAATAGCTAGTTATGTTGTACTCAAGGATATAAACTATTTGAAAATGAAAACAGTGATAATAAGCCAACCTTATGGCTCAAACAATTGATAACTTCCGTAGATGATTTCATGCTAGAAAATGCCATGTTTGCCCTCATAAATCATGTATACATGTAAATGAAATTACTTGTGTAAATGATAGATTACAATGAGAATTCCACACTAAAGTCGAGTCAGTTTAGGATGTACATACCTTGATAAAGTAAAATGTTACTCCTAATAGATTGCAGCTTAGAGACCACGTTACTAATATTCATTCAATCTTGTGGTGAGTCCATGGAGCAAGCCAACCCAATATGAAAAATAGAAATGAAGCACTCCTCCATCTTGTCGCCCTTTATTGCATCAAGTAGACTAGACTCATTATTTGTCGTCCTATCTACCTTTTGAAGAACTGGATCCATAATGTCTATGACATGGTCTGGCATTACCACACTAACAAAATTGTGAGGTTAAGACCTTCCACAAACATTGCGTCTGTGGGGTGTTTCCTAGTCATCATTTTCAGTAATAGAATCCATAACTGTAAATATCTCCATGTAACACCACCTCAGTTCCAAGAATATACTCTGCATGTTAGATCAAGTAAAAATAGAAAAATGTCTACTTACCCTTAAGCGCAATGACGAATTGATTAACTAGTAGAAAAGAATCATGATACAAAATCATTTTGCTTACCTGGAGCAACATATCCAATAGATCCCTTATCCCAATTAAACTTCTGTCATTTGCATTTGTGTGCAAAAAGGAATTTTGCAAAGCCAAAATCTCCAACATGTGCTATCATGTCTTGGTCAAGAAGAGTATTACTTGGCTTTGTATCAGAATGAACAATTTGTCTTTCTCAATGGTGATAAAGCTAATCTAGTGCACAAGCCATGTCAATGGCAATGATAATTCTTTGAACAATGACTAGTGTGCGATAAATATTTGGTTATTGTGTTGGTAAACTTGCATGCGACCACCTCTCAAGAGATCCATTAGACATGAATTCATACACTAAAGCCTCAAAATCATTGCCTTGAAAATCAATGTTGAACGACAAGTTGTAATCTTCATTAGATTTCAATGCCTCATATTCCTTATTACTTCGCATTCACGCATAAACCTTTTAGAAGCTTCTTGACGGAGAAGGTTGATTACTTTCACAGCTATAATGGATCCATCACATTCGTCAATGATTCCTTTATCGACTGAGCTAAAACTACATGCTTCAATCAAATTCTCAGAAGAAAACCCAGTTTTTACTTTGAAGATATTCTTGTAGGTTACTTTCAAATGTCGCCATCTCTTAGACGGTGATGCAGGAGATAAATCATTTCTTCTTTTTGATGAGCAAATAAGAAAATATACAAGGCAAATCACCCTAATGAACAAACAAGGTGTTGCCACTATTGCTATTATTATTGCATAGGAGATCTTTTCTTTCTTTGACTTGCTATTGCCGCACTTAGGTAGCTGATGCTCGACTACCCCTCCATAAAGTCCTTTGTTTCCAACAACTAATAGTACCTTGAATTTTTGAATATTCCTTGTGTTGGTACCTCACCGTTAAGATTATTGTAAGACAAAATCCAAGTTCAACAAGGTAAAATTTTCTAGAAAGAGAGGAATTTGCCCAAACAAGTTGTTATGAGATAAACTGACATTTTGATCTCAGTGAACTAGATGATAAAAGAATAGATCCATTAAATAAATTGCTAGGTAGAGATAAACACACAGGACTAGTACACTTGTCAATGCTTTGAGGAATTTTACCAGACAGGTTATTCTCGAACAAATCTAATTCCTTTAAAATTTGTAGCTCACCAATCTCTAAAGGTAATGATACCAAGAAACGGTTTTGTGATAAACCTAAATAAATAGCTAAGGAAGACATTCCAAAAATCTCTTTTGGAATTGTACCAGCCAGCTTGTTGTGATAAAGATTCAATAATAAGGGTTTTTTGTAGTTCCCAAGGCTAGGTGGTATGGCTCCTTCTAGGAGGATATTGTCAAGATAGAGGTTATTTAGGGGAGTTAGGTTTCCTAAAGAATTTGGAATTTCTCCAGCTAATTTGTTGCCACTAAAATCAACTTTCGTAATTTTGAAGATTAGCTATACTGCCAAGGATTGTGCCTTTAAGTGGATTATATTGCAAAGAAAAAATTTCTAAACCAGTAAGCTTACTAATTGTTGGAGGTATGTCTCCTTATATTTGATTTCCACCAAGACTTAAGAAGCAGAGTTAAGACGAGAGGTTGCCAATATCTTCAAGTAATGTTCCACTTAATTAGTTTTCATGTAAGATAAACACTTGTAAATTGCCGTAGTTTGTCACGGAATTGAGAAAATTCATCTCATCTGCCTCTCCTTTTCCTAAATTATTTTCGAACATGGTTACATCCCTGAGATTTTGCATGCCTCCAAATTTAATAGCTATTTTTCTACTGAATCTTTCGCTTGGTACTTGAATATCTTGCAATTATGAGGCATTTGATAACGAGGATGAAAGTGGTCTTGTAAAATAGCTGTTGAATAACTGAAGAACTTGAAGACGAGGGAGCATGAGGCCCAAATTTGCGAGAGGGGTCCGTATAGTTGATTGATACCCACTACAAACATAAAAAGGGAGGAAATATACAAATTAAAGACCATCCACAAGCAAGGTACTTTGTGATTGAACAGAGCATTTAGAACTATACAAATTGAAGACAAAAGAACATTTATGTTTCACAAAAAGGTTAAAGTGAAAAACATTCTCCATTGTTTCATTAACTTGTGCCTTGGCAGAGTTGCAAGTTAGATGCTTTAATAATCTGATAATGCCATATAATTTACAAGTGCGCAATATCAGGTAACTATTGTAAGAACATGGGTTATTGCCCCTTGATGTGGGTGGAAAATGTCTTTCTCATGTCAGTAGTAACTTGGACGACTTAGTTGGTACGCTGGATGCAACAGGGTTGGACGTGTGGGCTGAGGGTCAACCTCTGCCCGTGTGTTGGATGCGTAAGCTCCCTTCTTCAGGTTGATGTAAGGGTAAGCCTTCCAGGTTGGAGTAAAGGTAAGCTTTCCTACTTGGAATGAAGGTCCGCCTTTCCAACTTCGACTAGTAGCGTACGGTATCAACGCGGGCTTTCCCTTTACCCTGACCAAGGTCTTCTCTTCCCTTTCCCTTGGTCGAATCTCTCGGCTGTCTTTCATCCTCTTGGGTAACGACTCGCGCTCCATGATTGACATCCTCTTTTCTAGTGAACTTTTTAGCCTCCTTCATTAGGCCCCTGAACGAGCGGTAATCTTGTCTAGAGATGCCGAATTTGAAAGATCCGAGTTTCAAACCTCGTACATAGACTATAATAGTAACACCCTCGTTTAGGTCAGCCACCTTCAGGGCAGCGTTGTTAAACCTCTCAGTGTACTCTCGCAATGATTCATTGGGCCCTTATTGATACGAAAACAGGGTAGCTGACATATTTGGGATGACCCTATTGTTAGCGAATCTGTCAATCAACGGTTGAGCCAGCTGAACAAAGCCAGATGTTGACCAATCGGGCAAGCATTTATACCAATCATACGCGGCGTCTACTAAAGTAGCTGGAAAGGCTTGGCATTTTAAGGCGTCTATTAAGTCGTGTATCATCAAGGTACTCTTGAATATGCTGATGTGGTTTTGGGGGTTGATAGTTCCATCATAGAGGGGTAAACACGAGAGGACGACACCAGTGGGAGCTTTTCCGACTCTATCTCTGGCACAAACGGCCTTGCCACTTTCCTTGTGGTGAATGTACGGTCGGAGCTGCTACTGGTCATCAGGCTACCACTTGACTAGTGACTGTCGTGGCGTGCCCCCAGACAATCACCCCTTCTCCTTTTTCCCTTTGACGATTTGGTGCAATAGATCGTATAAGACTGCGTCTCTTGATCTCCGGAAGCCAGGTAAGGCTGGTACATCGGCGGTATCGGATATGGGCAATACTGCAGAGGATACGGAGACATGCACGGGTAACCTGCCGGAAAAGGGAATTGTTCGGGCCCAACGACAGCTGGTGCCATGGGATGTCCGCCAATCCTTTAGTATTCAGCTATCAAGCTTTGCATGCGTATACAGTCTATTCACAGCTTTCCGTTGGGAATCCGCTCCTGCATGTGTCGGGTTGTGCGTGTTCCCTCTTTCTTAGGGCTCTTGGTGACCAGGTAGGCTAACCTACCCCCTATTCTCTTCGTGCGACTCTCCGAGCCCGACCCGGCGTTAAGACGTTTTCCCTTCCTCAACAGGGTCAGGCTGTGTGTGCAGCCTCTTTGATCTAGCCATGGCTTTATATCACGTGTTTCTCAATGGGAATTATCTTTAAAAGCAATTCCCACAGACGACGCCAACTGATGTAGGTGGAAAATGTCTTTCCCACGTCAGTAGTAACTTGGATGACTTAGTTAGTACGCTGAATGCAATGGGTGGACGCGTGGGCTGAGGGTCAACCTCTGCCCTCGCGTTGGACGCGTAAGCTCCTTTTTTCAGGTTGATGTGAAGGTGAGCCTTCCAGGTTGGAGTGAAGGCAAGCCTTCCCCCTTAGAGTGAATGTCCGCCTTCCCGCTTGGAGTGAGGGTGCTCCTTCCCACTTAGAGTGAAGGCACGCCTTTCTCTACAAAGCAAGGACGAAGTAGGGATTTCCCCCCTTGTACCTTCGACGATCAAGTTAGAGTCATAGATGTACGGATACACGATTGAATGTGTTATGAATATACACAAGACAAATGGAGAGAATTTTAGTCATCACTTACTTTGCTTGAGTTATGGCCTGGTATTTATAGATATGGTGGCTCAACACTCGAAGTTTACCTTAAGTAGGGTGCTGATTGGACTTGCCTTGCTAGTTGACGTGACATACATTGTTACTTAGGGAAAGGAGCACGTGCTTGTCCATGAGTTTGGCCTAGGTGTACCTGAAGGGTGAGGGTACGCCTCCCCAACACTTCCTGGCTTACGCGTGGCCTTAAGGTCCCTTTCCGTACATATTCATGTATACTATCTTGAACATACAAAGAGGCTTACCCGTCGCGTGAGGGTAAGCCAGGAGTTTAGGGGGTGGTGGACCCGTAGCCTAAGGGTCTGCTGAGTGCACCCCTGGATTGGACCAAAGGGGCGGACCCATGCGCCGAGGGTCCGCCGATTATGTCACCTCATCTCGCGAGCCAAATGTTGTCTTTTTACCAGTCGGAGTAACATGCCTATATCACCCCTATATGAGGTAAGAGTTCTGATCTGTGTTTAGTAATGATGAGAGGTTTTTAGTTACATCTTTATAAACAATAAGAGCTCTATGGTTTTTTTTTTTTTGGGTTTACCAATCACAAAAATGATACTTAATGAAAGACAATGATCTATACTACTATAGAACTATTACAAATGAAATTGAATAACACAAGTATATTGACAATCATCAGAGAAAGATATGAGTGCCATTAAGCATGTCGCTTAAGAAATTCCTGAGAAAGATATAGACGCCATTAAACCACTTCTTAGAGAAATATAACCAAAACTTTGGATCCAATTCCGGATTTTTAATATATGCTATAGCTGTATAAAACAAATTAACAAGTCAAAATACACAATACCAATCATAGTAAAATATCATATATCAAAAGTTAGATGCCTTGGGGCTGGGCCACAATGTTGCGCCTGATAAGGCAACTCCATAATCTTTGTGATTTTCTATAATATAGGCTTTCCTTATGAATTATGGCAGAGATACTTTGTATATCATTACTAAGAGATTTTAGCTGTAAATTGACACGTTACCTCTATATACATCCTAGTCAATATAGTAGGAAACCTCCTACTTAATGGAGCATTTTGTACAATCACTTTCTGAACGAAAATAAAGAGAAAAATTCTTCTTTCTTGGTATCAGTTTTTGCTTAGGTTAAACCACCACGCATACTTTAATCCTACCTCCATGGCTGCCAACGGTAAATCATCTACTTCTACTATCGACTTGGACACTGATACCACTCCTCATCCACCGTCCCTCCTTCCTTCAATCACCTAAATTCACCAAGATATTTCAGTAAAGCTCACCGCTGATAATTATCTCCTATGGAAAACTCAGGTCTTACCCATCCTCTGCAGCCATCATCTACTTGGTTTCCTTGATGACACAATCACCAAATCATCGTCTCCCTCTGATGCCTCAAAATAGGACACTATTAACCACATGATTCTTGGCTGGATCCTAGTATCTCTCTCTGATTCTGTCCTCTCTCAAGTTGTGGACAAAACTACATCTCGTGACATTTGGAATACCTTAGAGACTCTCTATGGTTTGCTCTCTCGCACCCAGCTCCAACATTTAAAAATGGCACTTCAGTCTCTGTCCAAAGGATCTCTTTTTGTTCAGATTACATTCAAAAGCAAAATCTTTGGCCCTGGCCCTTTCTAGTGCTGGCAAAAATATCGATGATGATGACTTGATATTATGGACGGGTCAGAATTCGACCCCATAGTCACTGCCATCAACTCCAGGAACGATTCCTCCTCCTTTGTCGAAGTCTGTGGATTATTGCTTGACTTCGAATTACATCTTGCTACTGCTACTGCGTCTTCTTTTGATCACATCACTTCCTTTCTTGCTCGACAACAGGCTACTCATAGGTCGACTTCTCAGTAAACTCAGGCACCTGTACCATTCTCTCCTTCAGGCCAATCTACCTTTAATGCTTTACAATATCAATAAACACGCACTGGTGGATCTGGCCGTGGTTTTTTGAGTGGTCGCGGTCGCATGCGAGGTACTGGTCGAGGACGAGAAAGGTCCCAAAATGTCGTCTGCTACCATTGTGGCCTCCCTATCATAAAGCAAGCCACTGCTGGGCTCCTGATAATGTGGTTACCGAAGTTGCCAAAAGCGTTTAATGCCCTGCACTTCTCTGAACCTGCTGATCTAAACTGGTACTTGGACACTGGTGCCACTCACAGTATGACTCCAAATGCTGATGAAATAAATGGTAAGATCAAATATTCTGGCCGTGACTTTGTGATGATAGGTGATGCTAATGGACTCTCTATAAGTCATCTTGGTTATACTTCCATTTCTTTATCTGAAGGATTAACTATTAATACTCTAGTCTTGCATGTTCCTTCTCTTGCTAAACGACTACTTTCTGTTGCACAGTTTAGCAAGGATCACAATTATTACTTTATATTTAATTCTACTAGTTTTTCTATTAAGGACTCGAAGACAGGAAGGTTAATCCACCAAGGACCACTCAGTAATAGACTCTATTCCATCTCACTACCATCCAAACAGTGTCTCTTTTCCAGCAAAGTTAGTTCAGATATCTGGCATGCACAGTTGGATCATCCATCCCACAAAGTTCATCTTCAGCTTCAAAAATTTTTTGGGCATTTCTATTCAAGCTCGTAATAATAATATTTGTGAGAGTTGTCAACTAGGCAAATGTTATCAATTACCATTTGACAATAATGCTTCTCGTTCTACAACTCTACTTAATATAGTACATTGTAATGTGTGGGACCTTCCCTGGTTGTTTCTCCTGAAGGTTTTCGTTATGACCTTATGTTAGTTGATGATTTTAGCCGCTTTACCTAGTTTTATCCTCTTATTCGAAAATCTGATGTTGCTATGGTTTTTCCTATTTTCATTAATATGGTTCAAAATATATGTCAAACCTCAATTAAATACATACAATCTAATGGCGGCCGTGAGTTTATTAATCATTTTCTCAAAACTCTATTTCACAATCATGGTATTATTCACCGGCTGAGTTGCCCAGGAACTCCAGAACAAAATGGAATGGTCAAACATAAACATCGACATATAACTGAAACAGGGCTCGCTCTTCTTGCTCATAGCAATTTGCCATCAACTTTTGGGTTCATGCCTTTTCCACCGCGGTCTTCTTAATTAACAGGTTGCCTCTGCGATCCTCCATTCTCAATCTCTTTATTCATTACTCTATGGTCGTACACCTGTTTACAATGAGCTCAGAGTTTTTGGCTCAATCTACTATCTGTGTTTAACTCCGTTTAGTCGCATCAAACTCTTATACAAGAGTTGCAAATGCATTTTTTGGGCTACACTAGCAATCATAAAGGCTACAAGTGTTACAACCCTCAAACTGGTAAGATATTAATTTCAAGGCATATTTGTTTTGCTGAAAACTCCTTTCTTCCTTCTTCTATACAGGCGTCGGACTGCTCAACAGCACCTTCTCACCAATTTCGATTGCTAGCACCATTCCTGTCCTCTCTTCTCTGTCATGAGCAAGCTACCGTGCCCACTCCCCTATCCATGACACCTCCTCCAGTCCCGTCATCTCCTCCACGACATCATACAATATCCTCCTCTCCTTGCATCTCTCCTTGTGCGTCCCCTACTACAGAGCAAAATAACACACTGCCAATGGCCGCTAGCCCTTCCTGTCCCCTCACTAATGAATGTCCTCCTAATAACTTACATCAAAATGGATCACTCACTGTTTCTCTCCCTGCTGAATCCCCACTTGATCACAGCCCCTCACCATCATTCTCCCCAGCATCTCCTAGCTAACAACTCCCCTAGACGCACTCATACCATGGTTACTCGAACCATGGATGGTACTAGAAAACCCAAGGTTTTGCTATCCACTTGACACCCAATCCCTCAATGCCTCTTTTCCACCATTAACTCTCTTCCCCCTGAATCATCATGCTATACCCAGGCCCAAAAGGATTCCCGTTGGCGCATTGCAATGCTAGAAGAATTCAACTCCTTAGTCAAAAATAAAACATGGTCCTTGGTTCCTCACACTTCACACATGAACATTGTAGGGGTCTATCGGATAAAACAAAAAGCTGATGTGTCCTTAGAATGATACAAGGCACGCCTTGTTGCCAAGGGTATACTCAACAACTTGGCCACGATTTTGGTGAAACATTTAGTCCTGTTGTTCGTCTAGGTACTATCCGCATTCTCTTAACTCTTGCTATGACTAATAAATGGTGTTTGAAGTAGTTAGACGTCAAAAATGCCTTCCTTCATGGGGACCTCAGTGAAACCATCTATATGCATCAAGCACAAGGCTTTGTTGACCCCAATCATCCAGATTATGTTTGTAAGCTACACAAATCATTATATGGGCTTAAACAGGCATCACGCTCTTGGTATCATAAATTTAGTACTTATCTATTATCTTGTCAATTTCAATAATCTCATCATGATGCATCTTTATTTTATCGGCATTTTGAAGGGCAGATCATTCTTCTCTTAATTTATGTTAATGATATTATAATTACTGGTAGTTCAGATCATTCTGTCAATGCATTCATCAATCATTTATCCACTATTTTTGACATGAAAGATCTTGGTCCCTTACATTATTTTCTAGGGATGGAAGTTCAAACTACTTCTACAGGCTTATTATTAACGCAAACAAAATATTCTCTTCAATTTCTTCATGAATATGGTTTCGAAGACGTCAAGCCAATAGCAACCTCTATGTCTGGGGACCCCTCACCGGCGATGATGGTGAACCTTTTTCGGATCTTACAGAATTTCAACGATTGGTGGGTGCTCTTAAATATCTAACCATGACCAGGCCTGATATCTCCTATGCGACTAATTCAATCTGTCAATTTATGCATTGCCCTCGCGGTTCACATCTTATCGCCGCCAAGCGAGTGCTCCGCTATCTCATAGGACTCACGCTTGGTCTCTCTATTAATCCCTCACTAGAATGGACGTTGGTTAGCTATAGTGATGTAGACTGGGGAGGTTGTCCCACCACAAGGCGTTTAACTACGGGATTTGCTATCTTTCGAGGCCTCAATCTCATCTCCTGGAGCTCCAAAAAGCAAACGACTGTTTCAAAATCCAGTGCTGAAGCCGAGTATCGGGCCATGGTGCCATTAACTTCAGAACTGATGTGGGTCATTAAGATCTTAAAGTTCATTAATCAGCAACCTCTGACCACTCCTCTCCTTTCTTTGTGATAATGTGAGCTCTATTTATCTCGCCACAAATCCCATCATACACAATTGAAGCAAGCACATCAAAATTGATATTCACTTTGTGTGAGAAAAAGTTGTGAATGGCCAAATGAAGCTGCAATACATAGGCACTACTGACCAGCTGGCCGATATTGTCACAAAGCCTCTCTTCAAGCCTCGTTTTGAGGCACTTCGTGACAAGCTTCTGGTGCTTTCTTCCCCTCGGCTTGTTGGGGAGGGGGTGATAAGGCAACTCCATAATTGGTGTGATTTTCTGTAATATAGACTTTCCTTATGAATTATGGCAGAGATATTTTGTATATCATTACTGAGAGATTTTAGCTGTAAATTGATATGTTACCTCTGTATACATCCTAGTCAATATGGTAGGAAACCTCCTACTTAATGGAGCATCTTGTACAATCACTTTCTGAAAGCAAATAAAGAGAAAAATTCTTCTTTTAGCGCCAAGGCCCACTGTCTTGAACCAAAAAGATGAAATTGGGATGATAGCAAAAATCATACACAAAAGATACCACATCCTGAATTGACGTAGAAGTAAAACTAGATTCACAATCCACACCTACCCATAAGCAACCCTAGCATCATGACTCAAGAAATTAGTCTTGAGCCAGAAGGTGCAACTACGATTATAGGGAAAAATTACATAGCAAAAAGTGTTGCGTCCTAGACGAACCCGCTAGCAAGATTATCAGACTTGAGAACATAATTTCGAGAACCAAAAGTGCAATGTGATTAGAGCAAAATACCATATAGCAATACACATGTGACTAGTGTCATAACTCAGAAATAATTTAGTTTGAACCAAATATCCACATGAACTCGACTAATAAACTCCATAATTTTTTTTAATTTTTTTTGGTTTCTACAAATTCCAGTTTTTGCTGCATAACATTTTACTATAAGTTAGTATCTAGACAGTTAACTAAACACAAGACACCTGCAAACGAGACAACTATCATGCCCAATGCCAACCGAAGTTGTGCTGTAAACTTAATAAACAATTACCAGAAGCTAGAGTAGTTTCAAGCCTCAGTTAGCAACAAAAGTAAGATTAGTGCAGCAAGCCCAAAAAATAACGGTCTTGAACCCAAATATCGTAATGAATCCCAATATATTACTTAACTCACAAGAACAGCGCCATGAACTGGAGCAATAACTGTTGCAAGCTAGTCTAATGCACTGAACTCCAGAAATCACCATTGCAAGCTGGACTAGTACCATGCCCAAGCATGGCAAAAGCGAGACTAGCTTTGTAAACATGATGAAAAATATTCCCGGGCTCAAAATATAAATGATCGAGAAATTATTGCTTAAAATCACGACACTAACTTAACTACACGGGCATGGATAATAAATAACTATCTTGATCCCAAACATTCCCCAGACCTAAAAATAAATCACCGGAAAGTTATTAGTTATACTACAACATTAACTTAAACTTACCAAACCCCGAAACCCAATCTTGATCCTTTAAAAGCAAACTGCTATCATAATAATCCAAAAACTCTATCACCTTCTACTTCTTTCTAGCTTGAACAACATAAACAACGTAATAACGCAGAATAGAGACTCCTAATTTCGAGAGAGCCGAAAACAAAGAGGAGCCAGATGAAGAGAAACACTGCTTGAAGTCTAATACCATTAAAAAAAAAAAGAAAAGAAAAAAGGGAAGAAGAACAGGAATGGAACACAAGACAACATTTTCTTACCTACCTGGCAGCAAGTCCACGTGTGTTTGTGTGAGTATGTTGCATATAACAGCTGCCCCTTGCTTGGGGTTAACTAAGCAAAATAATTAAACCTTAGGGGCTGAAATGCAATAATGATAAATCTGCATCAGCCAGATTAACACTTGCTCAAAACCATTTCCTTCTCTTTCTTTTTCTGTTCGAAAACAGACCCAAAGCCCTCTCTTTCTTCTCTTTCTTTTGCTGCTACTGCTGGAATTTGGAAACAAGAAATTGGTCTTTTCTCTCGCAAAATCAAGTGAGTGGATTATTTGTTTATATTGCTGGTATCTTTAATTTATTCATATGTTCTTACAAATGTATAATTGTATGAGGTTAGGCATATGGAGCTGCTTCTGAAGCTAGAAATTGTGTAAATACCATGTTTCCTAACTATCCTGTGTTATACATATGTGTAGAGTAGAAACTTGAGAGGGATTGGTTATATGTACATAAATTGTGTTATCTCAGGTGCATGATGATTTCGCTTGTGTAGATATATATGTATATCCAGTTTGCCATATAAAAGAAAAGGTATGTCTGTATACTGTATACTTTGTGTATATGTGTTAAAATTGATGCTCAATATCAAAGCATGCATCTAGATTAATCTTTATTATTTCCAATGCATGCAACTTGTAAGAATTATTGAGACAATTAGTTTGTCAAGTTGATTAAGTAATTGACCAAATTATATGATAAGGCTTGACAAAATCTAGAGTTATGTAGAAATTAGATTACTTGGCTTAATTGGCTAAGTAATTAGCAAGGTGCATGATCTTGATAATACCACATATTTGACCACCTAGTATTATGTAGAAACTAGCTTACTTATTCAATTAGGTTAAGTAATTGACAAATTGAACACTAACCAACTTATAACTACTTTCTATCATGAGCTGGCATTACTAATGGCTTATTGACTTCAGCTTTACATGTTGACTTAGCTTTGACATTTTATCTCCTTATCATCCCCCCTCAAGCTGAGCCTTGGGGAAGCCATGGGAAGCTTGGAAGCTAGAGAAGCAAAGATAGACTATGGAAGAGCTTTGGTTGATAAGTCTGTAAGCTGAGCAGTTAAAGCCACATGAGTCAAAATGAGCTGGTTAGACTGCATCTATTCTCGCACAAAATGACAGTCAAGAGCAATATGCTTAGTCCTATTATGCTGAATAGGATTGGTTGCCAATGCCATGGCTGACTTATTATCACAATAGAGAACAGGGATGTCAATAGGAATAGAAAGATCCTTGAGAACGTAGGTTAACCATTTTATTTTAGTTACTATGGTCACCAAGCTTCTATAGTCAGTCTCTGCAGAAGACCTTGAAACCGTAGTTTGCCTCTTTGATGACCAAGAAATAAGATTAGGACCTAGAAAAACAAGAAACCATGTGATTGACCTCGTTGTTATTGGATCAGAAGCCCAGTCTGCATCACTATAAGCTGTGAGCTGCGATGAACCTCTTCTAAACTGCAAACAAGTCGAAAGTGTAGCTTGAATGAACCAGAGTACTCTCTTATGGAGGGAAACATGATGTTGTGTTGGATGATGCATGAATTGGCATACTCTGTTTACTGCAAATTGCAAATCTGGTCTTGTGATTGTCAAATCGCAAAGCACCAACTATACTTCTATAGAAAGATGGATCAGTATGGGAGCTAAGAGGATGACTATTTATTGCTAGAATTGAGAGGAATAGCGAAGTGGAAGCAGTTTACATTGCATCATACCGCTCTATTGAGTAAGTCAATAGCGATTTAGTTTGATGAAGTAGAACCCTATCTGTATTGTAAGCCACTTCAATACCTAGAAAGTAGATAAATTTACCTAGATCTTTGATACAAAGTCTTTAGCCATCGAGCTAGTAACCGGTAATGGAAGCTACTGAATTACCAGTAAGCAAAAGATCATCAACATAAATGAGCATGATCAAGAATTCAGACTTAATCTCTTTGATGAAAAGAGAATTATCAGCCCTACTACAGTAGAAACCATGTTTTAATAAGAATCTTGCAAGTAATTAGTACCAGGCTCTAGGAGCCTGTTTAAGACCATAAAGAGATTTTCTCAATAGATAAACATGCTCAAGATAAGCTGGATCCAAGAACCCTTGAGGTTGTAGCATGTACACTTCTTCCTACAATGTGCCATGAAGGAAAGCATTTGACACATCAAGTTTCTTAATAGGCCAGTTTTGAGACAAAGCCAGTGTGAGGATAATCCTTATGGTCTGCATTTTCACAACTAGACTAAAGGTTTCATAATAATCCACCTCATGTTCCTGATCATAGCCCTTGGCCACTAACTTGGCTTTGTATCTTGCTATAGAATCACCTGCATGTTTCTTGATTCTATACCCATTTACTACCAATTAGGATCCTGCCTGGAGGAAAGGGAACTAAATCCCATGTGTGTTAATGCTGAAGTGCTTGAAACTCTTCTTGCATAGCAGTATGCCAGGCTTGATACTTGGATGCTTGTTTATAGGATTTTGGTTCATCAGTAAGAGGAGTAAGTATAAAAGAATGTAACATATATCTAGATGGTTTCAAAGAGCCAGTCTGAGACCTTGTTATCATATTATGTCTAAGAGGTACAGAAATCTCTTCCTCTCTCTAAACATCAAAATCGTAGTTTTCAAAAATCTTTTCTTTTTCAAGAATCTTTTCTTTCTCTCATGGCCAACGCAAAAGGAAAGAACAAGGCTCAAGCTTCATCTTTCAAAGGCAAAAATGTTGCAAGCTGTTCTATGAGTGCAAGAGGATCAAGAAGGCCACCATTTTTCGAGCCTCAATTATCATAACCAACTCCTACTAAAAAGAGAGACTACTCTAGGAAGAAAATTTGGCCAGGTAAATGCCTTATTCTGGATAAAATTTAAAATCTAAATATGATTGAATATTGTACTGCCAATGGTTGGATAAAATACATGACTGGTAGAGAGCCGGTTTATCCTAAGCTTGTTCGAGAATTTTACGAGAATTTGAATTGGAATAATCCATACAGTTAAGTTTGGTCCACTGTTAAGGGAATTGACTTTGAGATAATTGAGAATGATCTTAGAGAAAATTTTGGGATTCCTTTGCATGATGGCAATTTCCTATTTTTGCATATAAAGACTTTCCTCAATTTCCTAACAATATTTGTGTTGGGTATAATTATGGATTCTTGTTGGGACATGAACTGGAGTGTGTTGAATTTCTATTATTAAATGAAGTATGTCCCGAATATAAGGCACTCATCAGGATGTTTAAACACAATGTGGTGCCAAAGGATATTTATGATGGGGAAATCTATAAAGATGAGGCATATTGTTTATACTTGTTCCACCACAATAAAAAAGTCAAGCTTCCGAAACCATCCGTGCATAAATGAAGAATATGGTTCATAGGAACACCGTACTAGGCTATGGGATAGTGTTAACAAGAATTTTTAGGGCTAAGGGGATTAGTTTTGAGAATACTCCAAGGAACTCCTGTAGTCATATGTGGAATCTTGACTTGCAAAGCCTTAAAAGGATAAAGTTGTATTATTAGAGAGAAAGGTGGATGCACAAACATGAATTTCAAGCCCTACCTTTGAATGTGAGAAGCCTTATCATTCAACGCATTGTGAACAAAACAACATCTAACTTGTCACATGAGGATAAAGGTGATGAAGATGATGATAATGATGATAAAGAGATAAAGGATGTGGAAGAAGAAGATAAAGATGAAGAGGCTAGGGATGACTACAATGAGGAACAAGGATAATACTATGAATTGCGGTCCAAAAATGCAAATGATAGGTTAATGCAATAGCTCTTTGACAAAGTTGATTTCGTTGGAAACAAGGTTGATGGGTTGGCTACTACCATGGGAAAACAACAATAAGTGCTTTATAGCCATGCTATGATTGTTAGGGATCAAAGCCAAATCATGGCTCACTTGGAACGGGATATAAGATTGATGAAGTTACACATGGGACTCCCCGATGATAATGATGTTGACCTGAGTCATTAGTTGTCCTTCCTCTTATCTAGCCTCTAGTTCCAAAATCGCACTCCTCTAGGATGTTTTTCAAAAAATTTCATTTCATTGGCACTTTTATTCCACTCTCTTTTGTTGGATAATTACTTTTAAGCTTTAGTTGCATGTTTTTTCTCTTACTTAGTTTTTATGCTTTTCTACTTGCTTGTCTATATTATTACTTGTTGCTTACTCTCATGCTTGTATATACTTGCTTAGGATTTCTATGCTTGCATGCTTGTGTGAGAGCCAAGTGATAATACCTCCTAGTATTGATAGCTCATAGTTATCCTAGACCTTCCTTATGGCTTAAAGTTATTTCTATATGATTTCTTTTGAAGATGCCAAAATGGAAGAAAGGGTATTGTTGTTGGTCTTATTGTATTTTGATTGATCTTGGTCATAAATATTTTGATTGATATACTCTTATAACTCTAAATTGCTTTTATGCTTCAATTGAGAAAGAGTTTTGAAGTAAGAGGAGTTTCCTCCTTAAACTCCAATTTTGACAATTTAGTCATCATAAAAAAGGGGGAGAATGTTGAACTTATTGGTTGTAATTATGTTAATTATATTTTGATGATGCCATAATTGTATTTTGTTAGTAAGTATTGTGTGTTATAGTAGCTTGAGCAAAGTGAAGGCATTTGAGCAAAAAATATGGTACATGGAGATTGAAGATTGAAGTTTTATAGAGATTTCTTGCAAAGAGTGGTGCATGGAGATTGAAGATTTAGTATAGTCCTTCTTTCTTAGCTTTTGTTAAATTGATCTTAGTACATAGGCAAATGATATAGGTTCAATAACTTATTGCATTGCATGCATACTCATTCATCTTGCTCATGGCTTTTGAATTTTTATACTTGATTATCTTTTCTCCTTAATATATGTACATAAATCATAACTAATATACATTCTTGTCCTTATAGGAGATCATATGATTACAGTTGCATGAAATGACTTTTCTTGCAAAAAATTAAGCCTTGAAGTCCATATCTTTGTATTATGGAGTTGCATGTACTATAGCACTTACTATTGTATTGGTACCTGATAGATATATGTGGTTATATATATGTATATATGTATATATTTGCATGATATTTGTAATAAAAGTGCATTCAAATGGAGTATAGGCTTTGTATTATAGGGATATAAGCATCTTGCACAATGTATACCTAGAGGATAACAATCTTCCATGTAAAAGCCATTTCATGCATAAAATCTAGGAAGATCATGTTGAGTGATAGTTTCAACATTGCATTTAATGTTTTTGCAAGTTGGTAGGTGCAACATTTAATGAGATTTGATCTGACAAGCATTTGGTATCCTTTTGAGCTGTTAAAACTACAAAAAATCGAGCTCCACATTCTTTGGTGTAGTCGGTACAACTTTTCAGCTTTTTTTTGTAGGTACTGGCTAAAATAGCCGGTTGACCAGCTCAATCAACTAGCAAAACCAGAGAACACTTTCTCTTTACCGATTGAGCCAGGCGATCGACTGGTAGAGTCGACCAGTATGGCTCTTTTGCTCTCTGTTTCTTCCAGGTGAGCTAGAGGGTTGACCAGTATAGTCAACCGGTAGCCCTTTTGAGCTCTTGAAAAATTTTGACCATTAGGTTTTTAGGTTCATAACTACTCCTTTCACCTCTCAACTTAAACATAACTTGATAAATACATTTGTACAAGCTCTTAGCATTCAATACTCTCTCTCTTACATTCTACCTTCATTTATTGCTATCTTCATTGATTGCATATCATTAGCATTCATTAATCAAGTTTCTTGAGCTTATAAATTGCTTATCTACTTAGAGCAATATAAGAAGGTTTAAACACCTCTTGTACTATTGTTCACAAGAAGTTCTTGTACTTCAAATTTCTACTATTGTATTAGGCGAGTGCTTTGCTCTTGAGTATAATAGTTTGTGAGAAACCTATTATCAAGAGTAAATGGTTGAAATTCTCAAGTATTAGGTGAATACTTGTGGTCCTTGTTGTGAAGCAAGGTTTGTGAACATTGTTATACGCTTCTACAATGTATTAAGTAAGAAGTCGATTCACTAGTGGCGTTTTCGAAACCCTAAAGGAAGACCTTAGGTAGTGTATTAGGCCCTTGGGAGTTCAAATCGCTTTAAATCGTTGGGTTTGATTCTCTAACTTTAAACTCTTTGCATTTTAAGTATTATTTTCATATATTGTATGTGTTATTGGTCGAAATACTTGAGAAGAGTTTTCAGTGCTTAATTGTGCCATTAATTCAATTCACCCCCCCCCCCCTCTTGGATTCATTCTTTAGGCAATAGTCTTCCTTGGAACCCCATATTGTTTTGTAAACTTCTAGATGTTGTAATCAATATCCTCAGTCACCTACTAAAATTAATGTTAGATATGTGGTAAATTTAAGCATTCTGCTCTTGATTATTGACACAGGTTGGACAATATTAATTACATCAACACCAAATTCAGCAAACGAGCTCTTATTGCTCAAGTTGGACCCTTGGCACCCTTGCTAATTAGTATCTTCACTCACAAGCTACAAGTTATATGACAAATGGCATTTCTCAGTTGCAAGCTTGTTACTCTTATACTAGACAAGACACTATTATTGTTGGAAGATGGCACTACGCTTCCTATTTCTATAGCATTGGCCAAGGTAGCATTCGTTTGCCTAATTCTTCTTTACATTTACTAAATAGACTTTATGTACCTAGTATTTCATCTAACATTATCTCAAATTACCAATTAGCGAAGAAACAATTGTCCTATTCTTTTTTATTCTAAAGAGGTCAAAATCCTAGACAATTGCACACATATTATTTTCTTTTCACAAAAGACAGCATCTCTAATTCTTTATAGTACATAAGCACATAAGACTTTGACCCAAAAGAAAAAAAGAAGCACAACTAGAAATTAACAGTTTAGAGACGAAAAAATTCCGTCGCAAACATGTAAAATTCCGTCTCAAAACTTGTTTGTCACATAATTTGAGACGGAAAATTTTCATCGCAAAAAAACCCCGTCTCAAATTTTGAGATGGAATTTTCCATCTCTGTTTGAGAGGGAAAATTTCGTCTCAAAATTCGTCTCAAACACTTTGTTAAAATTCGTCATTGACAGCATATAGTGATGGAATATTCCGTCTCAAAAGTCTGTTCTACTTTGTGACGGAATTTCCGTCTCTAATTGCGTTAAAGCTATTTTGTTGTTGACGAAATATAGCGACTAAAATTTTCATCTCAAATTTGAGACGAAAATTTTCATCCCAAATTAGTCTTAAACTATATGAAAGATATTGACAAAATGTTCGTCTCTATTCCGTCACTAAATACTTCCGTCTCTATTCCGTCACAAACCTCATCACGTTTTTTGAAAAATCCCATCTCAATTTTGTCTCTAATGTGATTGAACTAAAATAATTTCCGTCTCAAATTCGTCGCAAATAAAATTTAACTAAATTTATTTCCGTCTTAAATCCATCACTAATTCAATTTGACTAAAATATTTTCCGTTTCAAATCCGTCTCTATTATGTTTTTTGCTGAAAATATTTTACCTATTTATTTTGTTATCCATTCCTGTTAAACTATAATCATATACCAATCCATCCATTCAACCACTACAACTCATAAAATGCATATGTCCTCATACATTCCACCAATATACCATGCAACCCATACAATGTAACTCATACTAGGTTTACACCCAACCAACCATACATTTCACTAAACCATCAAGTCGTCAACATAGTGCCAAATTCCAAATTCACCATAATATAGTTAGATAGTTCATGAAGATAAAAATATCACATAGTTATATAGTTCACCAAAACTAAAACTACTATAAACATAACGATCTGAACTAATTGTCAAATAGAGTGAAAAGAGACATAGCTAGCTATCTGTAAAAGCACGAGCAGGAGTAGTAGGCATAGGAGGTAGGTTGATGCTAAGCCTAGCAAGTCTCTCATCAACATAAGATGAGATCAATTGTGGGATAGAGCCTTTCAATTCATTAAGTTCTGTTGTAGTTGAGTTGAGCTTCTTTTTAGTTGAATGTAGCTTTTCCTTAGTTGATTCAAGCTCATCCCTTAATGCAGAATCATCACCATAGTTGCCGGGAACAGAGCTTGATAAGGTAGATCCTGCAATGGGATAGATCCATGAAGCATCTTATGTGTTAGATATGATAGATTAAAAAGGGACACCAATAGAATTGATTACTAAGCCATATGAGGTACCTATGCCAAGCACTTTATCAACATCACATGCACCAAGGCCATATATACGACCTTTAACGGGTTAGCTGGTAGCTTGTGTCCAACAATCTCGTTCCCATACACTCTTAGCTGAGACCTCTGCGCCATATTTCTCCTCTACAAGTGACTTATAAGCTTCATATGCCTTTTTTGACCGCTCATTGACAAAATTTCCATCCTTATTCTTGTGTGTCTCCAAGTACAACTCTATCTCAGAGATATGATGCTTCTTTGCCTTCACCTGTACATATTATTTTAAAAGTAATAACATAATAACATTGCATAAAAGTATTTTGATTTTTTTAAAACTTTAAACATACTTTTCATAAAAGTAATTTAATTTATTTAAAACTTTAAACATACTCACTCTATGCCTAACAAATGGAGCTGAACCCCCAGTATGTTTTGAGACGCTACTGTCAACCTCTGTCATTCGATTCTTCCTATTCTGCTCCGACCTTTTTAGTTTATCACCATTGCAATAATAGTTATCCACTAGTTTCTCCCACACATTTGGATCAAAATCACTTGGATTATGAGCCTTCATGTCAAACACATTGTCAGATTTTGCGAGCTTCAAAGACTTCGTCTTCGCCAAATGCAAGATTTGTCTAAATCTAGGTTTAATGCTAGACTCCCGTGCAGCTCTTACTCGAGGTTTATCAGACTCCGGGTTCCCTCACCTTTTTTGAAATATTTTGTGAAAAAATTAACTTAACTTATAGAGTATAAACATGTGTTGACATTTGTTTCAACATATAAGCTAACAAAATAATTACCCAGAACTTTTCAAAGAGTTTATCTTTCACAGGATCCGGAACGTCCTTTTTCCAACTAGTCCATGGCTCCTTCCATTGTGCCTTCAAGTCATGTACAGCTACGTTTACAACTCCATTCGTTATAAATCTATGCCAAAACATTATATTAACATTCTCATAAAATCATTTGTACAATACACACACATACACATAATTTACACGTGAAATGAACATAACTTACCTTAACCCATTGGTAAGAATCACGGTACCTATTGGCGCTTCATACTCCTCGTCCTCCTAAGGTGCCACTCCTTTATCCAGTGAAATATCAGCCAATCTCTCACCTCCATCGCTGAAAGATGGTGTTGTTAAAGATGGAGCTGGCGATGGAGATAACGGTGGCTAAACTAAAGTTGAGGATGACAGCGGTGCAACTGAAGGCGATGGGTCCGATGACGGCAAGTGGGTGTCTGGAGGAGCAACTTGGGGCTTGGGGTAACCCCCTCGGCCAACACGACCGCCTCCACGGGATCCACGGCCGCCTCCACGGGATCCACGACCACATGTAGTAGATGTTATAACCATCCTGCAATATGTAAAACAAGTCAAGATATTAAAGTGTGATATGTAATAATCCATGTCCAAATACATGCCCAAATAAACAATTAGATCATCAGACTTTGATACATGTCCAAATACATCATACTTGTTAGTATAAGTGGATATCTCATCAGTTACAGGTAGGCCTCTTGTCTTGTTATATAGTACAATGAAATTGTTGTAATGAAAACATGATCCAAAATTAAAAATTACACAAGCATTAGACCATGAACAAGAAGTAAAGACAGGGAGCAAGCGAGGAAAATTAGATAATATGATCTTGTTCACGCTACTATTATACTATATATCTAGTGATCTTCCAATTAGCTTGATGACTTCATTTCTTATTGACATGGTCATCATTTCAGTGCAATGTGCTATATACTGAATCCCTGTAGAGATTTTAACCAATAAAGATACCTCATCACTGATATATTCATATGAATGAGCATAAAGTGAGTTACCATTTGACCAACCATGAAACCAGAAAGTAAACCACATTATAGTATAATCCCAAAAGAAAGAAAGAATTTAAGAACTCCTAACAGTAAGATTCTGTAACTTCTAAACTTATCATTTTCACCACATAAACAACGAGCCTAATTTTCATCTCCACCAAAGTAATTCATTTAAACATAAACCCACATAAAGTTATAAATACATATAAAGAGCAGAAAATGCAATATAAGACAAGAAACTACTCTATATAATCCAAAATATGGCCAAATGGCTTTTGGCAAGATCATTAAACACAAACACACAATCACATACACCCCATTCTTATGTGCAATGGTTACCAGACATTTATGTATTTAATACAACAGCGTAGTCCAGTGCATGACCTCTTGTGGTGCTGTCCATATTTACATATAAAAATACCAACCAGCTCAAAACCTTATTAGATAAATCACACTATTATTACTATATCTTTTATTTTTATATTACAACTCTTCTTCTTTGCGTACTAAAACTAGCCGTTTTATGTGAAAAGTCAGCATTTCTCTCCATCTCTCTACAAAACCATTCTCTTTTTTGCATAATTTTGAGAAGAACCCAAAAAAAAAAAATAGCGTTCAAACCCCGAAGAAACTGCTCATTTCTTCATAATCAAGAGCTTGAAGAAGTTCATATCCTTTACGTCTGTTTGATGTAAAAGATACCAAACTGCTTCCACAAAAGTCAAATGAGCTAAAGAGATGGTATAGTATCCAGCTGCTGCTTAATTTGGCTTCTGTAAAAGTATATTATTCTAAGCATGTGCAGTGAGCTCGTGGCAAGCATGAAAAATTTAATATCACAAATAAATAAATAGTGTCTGCAAAAGTGGGGAAACAGAGGATTTCAGCAAATGCTGCAGTTCATCACTCCACCATATAAATATATTTAACAATGATCCCAGAAAAAAAAAAAAAACGAAGCACACAGTTGAGAAAACGATAGATTCCAAGCATCTCTTTTCAATCTAGAGCTACATCTTACGCTTAAAACTGAAACCTTACAATTTTTACCAAAAATTTTATATTCAAAAATAAAATTAAATATTAAAAATTAAATATTCAAAAATTTTATACTCAAAAATAAAATTAAAAAATAAAATAAAATATCAAAAATAAACTAAAACCTTAGAATTTTTGTTGTCTGATTTAATTTTTCCCACCAAATTGAAATGAGAAGACCCTAAATTTGGAATTGTCCCCAAGAACAACAAAGCCTGATTCCAAAGCAATGAACATGCCACTGATGACTGCCTAGAAAAGCAAAAGAACTCGTGAAGCCCGATTCCAAAGCAATGAAGAACTTGATTAAATATAACTATTTACACCGCATAGACCAAAAGAATAAAGAAAAATTGAGAAGAACTTACTCGTAAGCATATCTGGATATGAAAAAAAAAATATTGTAAGCACAGAGCAAAAATTATTTAAAAAAAAAAAGAGGAGAAGAAGAAGAAGAAGAGAAAACGAAAACAAAGAACGGGAAAAAGTTAGGGCTACAAGAAATAAAAGCAGATTTTATGTTTCAGGCCAAGACCAAAATGACGTCGTTTCAGGCCAAGACCAAAACGACATCGTTTTGGCCTAATTATTTCCCACCATTCTAACCATTTTCCACCCTTTTTAATTAGGAAATAATAATAATAATAATAATAATAATAACAACAACAACAACAACAATAACAATAATAAGAATAACAATAATAACAATAACAATAATTACAATAATAATAATAATAGTAGTAGTAGTAATTATAATAATTATAATAATAATAATAATAATAATAATAATAATAATAATAATATTATTATTATTATTATTATTATTATTATTATTATTTTATTTTATTTTTTTTATTATTTTGTAAATTTTAAAGTAATAAAAGCACAAAGAGTTTCTCTAAGGTATTTTCTCTCTTTTTATTTTTCTATCATTTATTTTTATTTGCTTGAATTCTTGGCCTAATGACAAGCTGAGTTGTTGATGAATTGATATAATGCTGATATAACATAAAAGTTGTTTTAAGCCTTGATAGACTTAGTTGATAACCCTCAAATACTCCGCTGATATGTTTTAGACTTAAGGGTTATGATATATCTTTGATATTGCATGGAGTTCTGGTTCGAAGTATATGATTAAATCCTAGGAGTGTCCCAGGTCCATTGCCTGTTGCCATTGTTATGTTGAAGGCGGTTTGGCGTAGGACCTTCTTCTTTGTTCACTCCATGAATAGGGTTTGATAATATATTAGGTAATGTACCACGGATCCATATTTTGCATATCTCAGATATAGCTTAAAACTTAAGGACTCACTCATGTCCACGGATTGCTGTTATTTGCGGTCTTATCACCTGGGCCTATTTGGTATCAGAGCCATTGTTAGTCAATACTCTTTGGTGATGAGTATTAACTCAAGTTTTATGTTGATCAGTATTATTTCAATTCATCATTTGATTGCTCACATAATTTGAGTATGTCTTCAATTCTTTCAATATTTGAGAAGAATCAGAATACTGTGAAAAACAGTAAAAAAGAAGAATATGAAATTCCAAGGAATTTGGATTTGTTAAATAAATGGACAATTCCTAAAATAGAACCAAGGATGATATATTCTTTTGGTACTTTTGATAAATTAATTTTTAAACAAATTGTTAAAACTTGTGAAGAATCTGTTCCTATACATAATGAGGAATTGACTATTAAATTACTTAGTCAAGATGATATTGATGCATATACATCAGAATATAAGTTCTTGCATATTGGACTTGTTCAGGTAGCTTTTAAACCTCTTACTTTATCTGGTTTACCTGAATCATTTTTGGCTGTATTACGTGATGCTCGTAATATGAACTGGCGTCAATCTCTCATGGGCATAATGAAATTTAGTTTAGCTCATGGTCCTATATATTTTAATGCTTATCCGAATTTGCAATTATCTTTTTCAGATGTGAATATATTGGATGCGTTAACTTTATATGTGAAAACGCATGGTTATAATTATTTGCCAGATACAGAAGTTATTTGTATCTGTTATAGGGTATATTTTAAGCCTTTATATACTTTGAATCCAAAGTGTAAGTTGATGACTACAAATCAACAAGAAACAATAATATTTGAAACCAATTTTAGTAGATCTAAAATAACAACTCGAAGATCTATAAGATGGGATGAAATAAATTTTCCAGAAACTTGGTTAGCTGAAAAAATAATTCCAGCAACACCATTGATAAATGAAGATTTGGTGGATGCAATCCAAACATCTACTGGTGATATACAAATTCAGTTTAATAGGAAAAGTACATCTGAATTAGGTAGTACTTCAGGACTAGGAAGATCTAGGTATTCTAGAACTAGTTCAATCCATTCTTATATTTCTCCTATAGATTATAGAGTTGAGTTACCCAATACTGTAGGGAGTTCATCTTCTAAAACAGAATCTGAAAACCTGCAACATAAAGTTCAGGGAATCAAAATTAATGAAGATAATATCGCTCAGGGTGTATATAATAATCCTGAAGAAGAAGTTTTTAGACCAGAAATAACTGAGTCAGAGTTAAATTTTCCAGTTTAATAATGAATCAAAATAAAATTGATTTCAGTCCAGGCAGTTCAGCTAGGAAACAGATACAAGCTGAATTTCAAAAACCAATATATCAACCTTTTAGGGATTGGTTTGCTAAGAATATTAATTTAGCAGAAAGGAAAATACTTCAAGATGAATTCTATAACCATTTGGAAAATATAAATGAAATAAAAGATTTTATTCCATGGTTTTTAGAAACTTATCTAGGTAATCAAATTAATGTCCTAGAAAAATTTTGGAAATTAAAAAACGGGGAACAGGTAGAATCAATCTATCCTCCTACACATCAACCCATAATAATGGATAAAGAAAGGATGAAATTATATGCTAATGCTTTCTTTAATCTGCAAGAAAATGAGACTCTTCCAATCACAACTAAAAATATAAATGATGTGATAAAACAAAATAATTTTACTAATCTTTATTAAGTAGCTTTAGGAGAACAAATATTATTTCTCAATAATAAGCTATTAAAAAATTATGTGATGATTGAAGAATTAAAAAATTATCTGGAAAAATTACAAAGTAATAAGGAGAAAAATATTGGAGAACCTTCAAAATTAAGGAGTAATCCAATTCAACGCCTCCAGAAATCAAAAATTTTAAATTAGAACAAATATCTGAATTTGAGAAACTTCTTGATAATAAGTTTAAAACATTTAAATTAAATGTTATAACTAAAGAAGAAGTTCCAGATTTAGTTGATAATATACATCAGCAAGAAATGGTGAATGAAACTCTTAATAAGATAAAGAGTAATACTAAATTTGCTGATAAACCGGTCCAGAAAAATATTATTACCCTAGACCGACACCTCAAGATGTTTTATTTGAGGAATTAACAAATGAACAAACTTACTATAATGGTAAGACAATATATGAGTGGAATATTGATGGCCATTCAGATCAACAAATTTATAATACCATACATAGAATGATGATGTATGCTACAATCTGTAAACCACATAATAATTCAGATAGAAATATTGCTTTAATGATAATAGCAGGATTTACAGGCCAGCTTAAAGGTTGGTGGGAAAACTATCTGAATGAAACACAAAGACAAACTGTCTTGAATACAACAAGAACAGAAAATAATATAGTAAAACAGGAAGCTGTTTATACTTTAACAATAAATATTTGTGAACATTTTACAGGAAGATTCACAACAAATGCAGAAAATATAAGATCTCTAATCTTGAATCTCAAGTGTCCTACTCTTACCTCATTTAGGTGGTATAAGGATGTATTCCTTAGCAGAGTTATAGAATTACCTGATGCGAATCAAGCACATTGGAAGTCTAAGTTTATAGATGGTCTTCCACATTTATTTGGTGAAAGAGTAAAGAAAACTCTTAGAATAGGCATCTCACCTATTGATTATGATAATTTAACATATGGCATGATTATAGGAAAATGCATGCAGGAAGGTTTAGCTTTATGTAATGAAATTAAGTTAAATCAACAAATTAAAAAATAAAAGTTAACAGAGAAGTCTCAATTAGGACAATTCTGTGAATAATTTGGGATTGAAGTAAGTCAATCTAGTAAACCTAAGAGATATACTAGGTTTTCTAATATTCAAAAATATAATTCTCCAATCTATCAGAAGAAAATAGCTGCTAGGAGAGAAAGGAAACAAATAAGAAAAACTGTGAAAAAACAACAGGGTTATAAAAGGATTAGATCAAAATCCAAACCTACTGTTTGTTATAAATGTGGCAGAATAGGTCATATTTCTCCGAACTGTCCTATAAAAAAGAAAATAAAAGCATTAAATATTGATAAAAATTTAAAGGAAAATCTCATGAAAACAATGCTTAATTCTGAATCAGAAGAAGATCAAAAAGATCTTGATGACTCAGAGGAATCTAGCTCTGAGGATAATCTGAAATATTTATCAGAAGAATCTGAAACAGAAAGTTCTGAAGAAGAATATAAACCTTGTGAAAATTGTATAAATAATATACAAAAAGATGAAAATGAAAATTTCTATCAATTGTTATCACAATTCAGAAATATGGAACTGAATGTTTTAACTAACGATAATATAATTGAATTCCTCAGAATAATAAAAGATTCTAAAATCAGAAACAAAATATTGGAATCTTTAGGTAAAATAAAAGAACCTGAAGAATTAAGTATCCAAGAAGAACAAAAATTCATTCCTTATACTTTATCAGAAGTAAGAAAAAGGATGGAAGAAAAATAGAATATAAAATCCTCTGTTACAACTGTAACTACAATACAGGATTTAAAAGAGGAAGTTAATAATTTGAAAACTGAAGTTAAAAGATTAACTCAGGATAATATTAACATCAATAAAAGATTGGATAAGATGGATAAAGGAAAAAATAAAATTGAAGAAATTCCAGAATCCAGTATTAATCAAGAATTAGAACCATTTTTAGGAAAGATGGAATATATAACATCTCAGAAGTGGTTAGTCAAAATTGATCTCTTAATACAAGGAGATTATAGAAAAGAATTAATCGCGTTAATAGATAGTGACGCAGATTTAAATTGTATACAGGAAGGATTAATTCCTACAAAATATTTTGAAAAAACCACACATACATTATCAAGTGCTAGTGGTAATAAAATGGATATTTTATATAAATTATCTAAAGCTTATATTTGCACTAATAAACAGTGTATTCCTAATAGTTTTGTATTAGTTAGGAATATGACAAATCAGGTCATATTAGGAACACCTTTCCTTAACAAAATATTTCCCATAAAGGAAATAACTACTAATGGAATAATAGGTAGTTTTGAAGGAGCTGAAATTCAATTTGAATTTATAAAGGATCCAATAACTAGGGTTCTTAATGAAATGGTTGAGCTAATAAAAGCAAAAAATAATCAATTGAATTCTCTTAATCAAGAAATTAACTTATTAACAATAAATGAGAAATTACAAAATCCTCAACTTCAACAACATATTAAGTTGATAATTAATCAATTTTCATCAGAAATTTGTGCTGATCATCCTAATGCTTTTTGGGATAGGAAAAAACATATTTTTAATGTACCATATGTAGATGATTTTGATGAAAGAAAGATAACAACAAAATCAAGACCAGCTCAAATGAATGAAGCAGAGCAGGTTAGATGTAGAGAAGAAATAAATACTTTTTTACAAAAAGGATTAATAAGAAAATCTAACTCAGCTTGGAGTTGTACTGGTTTTTATGTTAATAAAAAATCAGAGATTGAGAGAGGATTTCCAAGATTAGTTGTTAATTATAAACCTCTTAATAAAGCTTTGAAATGGATCAGATATCCCATTCCTAATAAAAAGGATTTGATTGATAAAATACATGATGCATGTGTATTTTCAAAATTTGATATGAAATCTGGCTATTACCAAATACAGGTAGTAGAGGAAGATAGATATAAAACTGCTTTTGTAGTACCATTTGGTCATAATGAATGGAATGTAATGCCTTTTGGTTTGAAAAATGCTCCTTCTGAATTTCAGAGGATAATGAATGATATATTCATGCCTTATAATGATTTTATGGTTGTTTATATTGATGATGTCTTAGTATTTTCAAAAGACATTAATACCCATTTCAAACACCTTGAAATATTTAAAAATCTTGTTATTAAAAATGGGTTAGTTTTATCTAAACCAAAAATGGTGATTTTTCAATCTAAAATCAGATTTTTGGGTTATAATATTGAAGATGGGAAAATAATTCCTATTGAAAGAAGTATTGAATTTGCTTCTAAATTTCCAGATGAAATTTTGGATAAAAATCAATTGCAAAGATTTTTAGGCAGTCTTAATTATATTCAGCCTTATTATAAAAATTTGGCTATGGATGCTACTATTTTATATGATAGACTAAGGAAATCCCCTTCCCCTTGGTCACAAAGTCATACTGAGGCAGTGAGCGTGATTAAATCAAAAGTCAAACAATTGCCTTGTCTAATGCTCGCGAATCCACAATGGTATAAGATTGTGGAGACAGATGCTTCAGAAATTGGACATGGTGTGCTCAAACAAGTACAACCAACAACAAAGCAAGAATATCTTGTGCGATTTACTTCAGGAAAATGGAGTGAAAGTCAGAAAAAATATGCTACTATTGCAAAAGAAATTTTGGCTATTGTCAACAGTGTTTTAAAATTTCAAGATGATCTTTTGAATCAAAAGTTTTTTATCAAAACTGATTGCAAATCTGCAAAATTCATGTTCAATAAAGATTTTAAACATGATGTTTCGAAATATATGTTCACCAGATGGCAAACATATTTAGCCCCTTTTGAGTTTGAAATCAAACATATTCAGGGAAAGAATAATACTTTGCCTGATTTTTTGTCCCGTGAATATCTGCAGGGGATGCAACCTCCTGATGGGGGTTTTCAAGGCCGTGGGAAATATGCCCATGGTGGATCATCAAGAGGCCGTGGCAAATATGGTCATGGTAAAGGTAAAGGGAGAAATAATGCTCCTGATTATTTCCATGTAAATAAAGCAGTGGAAATTGCTTCTGAAGAAGCTGAAGTACGTAAAAATATATTGCGTGCTTAGAAGTTTGATATAAAGCTTCCACATCCCAGTTCACCAATATACTCAGAGACAATAAAGTTTCTTGAGGAACTGGAGAAAAAAGCAGATGAAAGAAATATAAGTTCTTTCGCTTCAGCTCTAAATACTATAGAGCAAGATGAATCTGTGCAATATACACAGAATGCAGGAGAGGAAATAATTCTCTATTTGTCGCAGAAGGATCTCATAGATCAACAAGATCCATGGTTGCTGATGTCCAAATATTTGGATGATTTCTCATTTCCAGCTCAGTCATATAAGACCAGACACCACTATGAGAAGATTCTCATGGAGACGCAATTTGCAGATTTTGAACACTTCAAAAAGAGTGGAAAGGTAGATATGATGTCCAAAGATATTGCTTATAGCAAGATCTACATCAAGACTCTTATCAATGCAGAGCAGTGGGGACTTTCTACACATAAATTAAAGTCCTATGTGGTATCAACACAACAAGGTCCCATATTATATTCATATTGGGATTATGTTGAAGGATTCTCAAAGGTATTTTATTTTGAGAATGACCAGCATAAACACTCATGGTTCGTGAAGATAGCTGGTACTGTCCTTAATAAGGATATCCTATCATGGTTTATAATTTGGTGGAATTATTTTGGTCCAAATTCATCAATACTTCCAGAACCATTCCAAGATCTTTATAAGAGATGGAAGGAAGTTTCGCCAAGAGTGCAGAATTTTAATCAACAATCAGTTGAAGGATTTGCAACAATGTATTTCTTTCTGGAGTTCTCAATTCCATGGATTGTCAGATGGATTCCAGAAGTCAGTCATGCAGATAAGCATGTTCCATGTTTGAAGAGGATATTCTTCACAAAATTCTGGCAAAAGATGATACAGAAAGATCCTAAGACGAATCAATTATATTCCCAGGATCTTATCAAAGAAATTGAAGTGAAGCTTCAACAATATAAGAAAGAAGCTAAAAAGAAGCAGAAAGCAACAATTCAACCAAAATCATGGTTTGAACAGTTCGTGACTAAGTTGCAAAAGGATAATCCATCCATATCATTGCAGGATATAATGTTGCAATATATGGATAATGTCAAAGAGGAGATGATACAATTCACTACTCAACAAAGTGATACATCTTCAGAGAAATCAATGGAGATTTCACCCCAAGGCAGCAGATATTTCTGTCTTGCAGGTCAGTCCCAAGATCCAGAGGAAGAAGAAAACTATTCCTTGGATGACGTGTTCGAATCCATGAAGGATGCGTTAAAAGGGCCACTTCAAATAAAGAAGAAGGGAGAATCGTCCCAAAGTGATCCTAAACAGGACAAAGTTTAGGTGAAAAGATGAAAAAATAGTGGTTATCATGATGTCAGTGGAGAAAGCGGTCGTGATAATTACTCAAAGACAAAGGAATCTAATGACTCAACAATCAGACAGAGGAGTCACAGTTGATTAGATAAAATCAACGAGGACAGATGTCATGAAGATTTGTCAATATTAGGCAAACAGTTCTACTATTCATAGATAGTGGAATTTACTGTTTATAAACAGTAATTTACTTTTACTGTTTGTAATTATGTTGTCTTCCCGGATTCAAAATATGTGAAGTCCGTGGAAAATTGTTTTGAAGTTTTGTTTCAAATCCGAGGCTTCAATTGTCCATAAAAGCCATACCTCGGAAGAGAAAAGGAGATATAGGAAAAAATTAGGTTAGTTTTCAATTTTTATATTTTGTAAATTTTAAAGTAATAAAAGCACAGAGAGTTTCTCTAAGGTATTTTCTCTCTTTTTATTTTTCTGTCATTTATTTTTATTTGCTTGAATTCTTGGCCTAATGACAGGCTGAGTTGTTGATGAATTGATATAATGTTGATATAACATAAAAGTTATTTTAAGCCTTGATAGACTTAGTTGATAACCCTCAAATACTTCGCTGATATGTTTTAGACTTAAGGGTTATGATATATCTTTGATATTACCTGGAGTTCTGGTTCGAAGTATATGATTAAATCCTAGGAGTGTCCCAGGTCCATTGCCTGTTGCCATTGTTGTGTTGAAGGCGGTTTGGCGCAGGACCTTCTTCTTTGTTCACTCCATGAATAGGGTTTGATAATATATTAGGTAATGTACCAGGGATCCATATTTTACATATCTCAGATATAGCTTAAAACTTAAGGACTCACTCATGTCCACGGATTGCTGTTATTTGCGGTCTTATCACCTGGGCCTATTATTATTATTATTATTATTATTATTATTATTATTATTATTATTATTATTATTATTATTATTATTATTATTATTATTATTATTATTAAAATATTAATATATATTCCGTCTCTAATCCGTTTCAAAACTGAGAAAAGAGAAAAACCATCATAACAGTCGTCTCAAATCCATCTCAAAGATTTGCAACAAACATTCCTCACAAATTCCATCGCTAAATATTATCTTTCCACCTTTTGAGACGAATTTTGTGACAAAAAAAATTGCGTCACAAATTCCGTCGCAAGTTTCGTCTCAAATCCGTCTACAAGCATGACAAACTTCTTGTGCAAGAGATCATTCCAATTCCATCTCAAATCCATCTCAATTTGAGACAGAAAATTTTCGTCTCAAACTATGCGTCTCTATCCTGTCAGTTTCTAGTAGTGAAAAAGAGAGAAGTAAAAATGTTTTAAGCTTATGATCGCATGTGCAAACTCTATGCAAATACCTATTAGCATTTTGAGATGCTGCCCTTTAATTTTTTAGGGCAAATTTAGCTGTTTGGGTAATTAATAGTTATTTGAGTAGTTAATAGCTATTTAGGTAGCTGATAACTAATAGCTATTGTATTTAGCTATTAGTTGATAGTTTATTTAGTTGATGAATATAAACTGACGTTAAAGAGCATTGGTATTATGTTATTATTATTATTGTTGTTATAACTATTATAATTATCGTTACTATTATAGGAATAAGGTAATATATTTCATAATTAAATATTTATTTTTATAAACATATTTTAATATTCAAATATAACTAATTTTTTTATAAAACATTTGTATCAATATTATAAAAATTAATGTTAATAGATTTAAAATTATTTTTTCAAAAAAGATACTAATAAAACTTATACTTTTAGTAATGTTGATTATATAGAATTTGAAATTTATTTTATATATTTTTTATTTATATTTGTGAAAGAAAAGGTAAGAATATAGAGAGAAATTGGAGAAAAAATAAAAAAGCCAAAAAATGCAAAAAGGATAGAATTGTAAAAAAATAAAAATAAAAGCTAAAAGCTGCCTAAAAGGCTAAAATTTATAACTTTTGAGAAACGCTAAAAGCTATCTGTAAAGCTCCTTGAAACGCTAATTTACCGAACAACAATAATTTAGAAAATTAGTGTTTTGACTAGTCAAAACAAATAAAAACTACTTGAAAAATGATTGTCGAACATGCACTTACTGTTTTTCAAAACACTGAAATTACATTTTGAGAATAAACAAAAAGAAAACTGTTTATATTTCTCATAGAATAAATTCTTTTTCTTAATTACATTTATTTATATGAAAAAGACTAAGTGCAGCATATTCCTTTTTTTTTTTTTTTGGCTACAAGGAAAATCTAGTTGGAGGATCTCGACGACCAACTGGTAAACCTTAAGTGTACAAAACGTTCCCTATATTGTACATCAATTAAGATGAGAGTATTTAATCTAGGACAAAAGATTAGGTTCAAACCCAAATCATAAATTATATCCGTCTCTAACTCTTACTGTTGAAGCATTTCTGAAACACGCTGAGTGTAACATATTACATCAAACAAAGTCTTGCTGTGTTTCTTCGTCTACGTGTCCCCTTTTGTCCCGCCCATACAGAATATTCATCTTTTCTCACTTGCGTGCCTTCCACTAAGCATAATGCGTTAATAATATTCATACAAACAGCTTCCTTTTGTGGTCCTTCAAGTAGATATTGCACCGCCATTGACGACACTGGATTCATTTATAGTTTATATAAAATTTTCTGTTTGATAATCAACTCAGAACCTCGCATGTATTGCTTACAGCTTGTTTGTTTCAAAACGGTTCCATTTTAATCGCTCGCTTTTTGCTTTTGGTGATGCATAAAAGTGTCCACCTAAGTACACATTTCAAAAACTTGATGCTAGCCCTCAAACTTTTTAAATTGCCCCCAAGGGTTAAGGGTGAGCCTAGTCTTTGGACAACTTGCGGCATTGCTTATAAGTTGGTTAATTATATTTGTAAATAGAAAAATAAAATATGTACGTTTGCCAAATTTTGTTTATAAACAAGTAAAGATAACTTATATGCAATCCAAAAAGAAGAGCACCATCGTCCTAATTTTTTCTTTATTTGCTTATAAATGATTAGGGTTGACCAATGAAAAGACATTTTATCCATTAAAAACTAATTTTGCTTTACAATATTATTAATAAAGATACTTTTGGTTATTTAATAAATACTATTACTTATAAGTACACATTTTTCTGACCAATCAACAACTTATAAGCATATTTTATTAAAATACTTTTCTACTTATTTATTATTTGTTTATAAGCATAAAAATTGCTTATAAACAACTTAAAAAGCAATGCCGTTTAATCAATAAAATTTTATACTTAATTAAATTGGAACAGGGTCTTCCAATCGACCTTCTACCTAACTTTCCCTCTTTTCTTTTATCACTCCAACTTATATCACTCTCTATTTTATTTTTCTCTCCTTAAATATTCAAAAACAACCAAGTTTATCGATTATTTTGAAGCATAACATTGTCTAACTTAGGACCTGTTTGAATTAGTTTTTTTTTCAAGATAAAACACTTTTTTTTTTGAAAAGTTCATTAAATTAACAATAATTATCTGATTTGACTTACAAAAAAGTTAAAATTCTTAAAAAAAACTTAAATGAAACTTTTTTTAAAAATTAAAATTTTTAATTTTTTAAAAAAAATTATTTTTTAAAAATTATTAAAAAAATTACTTTTAAAAAAAAATTAATTCAAACATGTCTTTAATAAGAGAAAACCAAAACCTTTCCTCGAGGGAAAGAAGAGGGGAAAAAAAAAACAACACCTTTATGACTTTTGCAATTAATTTGAAGGAAATGCTCTAAAGAATTGTCGAAGTTATGTAACATGCATATGGTAGTTTTTGAAGTTCGAAACTCAGCTTTTTCTGAACGAAGTCATGCCAATGGAAGAAAAAATGAAGAGTGTGCTGCTAACTCGTACGGGCGATAAAACGCAGACGTTTCTACAGTGAGACACAAGGCTAGAGAGACACATTAACCAACTAGCTTATGATTTAAGCCTTTCCTCATCATCTCTGTGAAGGTGTAGGTGTTGTCAATCTGAGCCATTTCCAGTCAGCTTTCTGTGTCTCTTTTATTGTTACGGTGTTCCCGAGGTCTGAAACACTGATGATATGATCACACCATGCAAATACTACAGAGACAAATGAACGCGAGAAAAACACTAGGTAACAGCATTATCTTCGCAATGTAAAAGGTTAACCACTCAGTCTTCGTTAGTCTTGAATTTAGAAAATATTAAAAAATATATTTTAATTTTTCATATTTGAAATTTGTGATATTGTTAGTCTTTTATTTAAGAGCATTACAAATTGTAAAGATGAAATTAGACTTTCAGTATTTTAAATTAATGAATTCTATTATTTATAGAGTCAAAGATCAAAAACTAAATAGGTCATCTATACCAATATAAATGAGTTTGGTCTTGGCCCTGCACTTTAAGATATTTCTAGCAATTTTCTCTTCTTGGTTTGAGAGATGATTTCTAGCAATAAAAGTTTTGCATTTCTGATGAAATTCATATTAATTAACTCGAGTGTGCATGTTTTCATGGCGGATATAACGTGATAGATGAATTAATGGAGGAAGAATAGGAAGATTACTTTTTAGTTCCTTTATGTTTGGTAATGGAAAACTGCCAAAGAGGAATCAAGATAATGAAGGATGTAAAATAATTAAACAAAGATGGAAAAGAAACAAATTTCTCCCATATCACGACATTGCATCAAGTCTCCGAAGTGAACAGCCTTCGGTGGATGGAAAAATTTAAGCAAGAAAAGTTGGCAAAATGGATCCTATATCTTTTTAATCCCTATTCCAAAAATGTAAAGTTATCATTTTTCACATATCTACCTCTGAACATTATACTATTATCGGATCTCCTTTATAATGTTACAACCACAATGTTATTAAAGAATCCAAAGACCTCCTTTCACCCCCGCTTCCAAGCATACCATAATAAAAACTGATCCAAAAAGAGAAGAAAACGTTACCATACTTGTGTCTCTTGGGGGACATATCAGGATCTTGGGAAACAAAAAAAAAAAGACTTTAATTTCGAGTAAATCAAGATATGTATCCAGAAGAGTATATACATAACAAGCCAAAAAAACTATTAATCTTGATTAGGCTTTCAAGGCCATCGTCCTCCTTGTTAACAAAAGTCACGTAATATTCATTAATTAAAACGACCAAATGGCTGTAATTATATCCTAAACCTACACATATTATCTTAGAGATTATCACTTTGTTTTTCTCCAAATATACTAGCAAGTAGAAACTAATTAAACTTCTATTGCTGTTTCAAGAAAACAGTAATTTACCTTATTATATCCCACTTAAAGATAACATGAACAGCGGTTGAAATATCTACTTTCACATCTAGCCATACTCCAGAAAAAATACAAATTCTGTAGTGTGTGCTATCTGTGTCTACAAACACACACACACACACACACACACACACACATATATATATATATATATATATATATATTAATTCTGCTGAAAAAGAAACATTTAGAAGTGAGCATATATATAGGAAGAATCAAAAAAGAAAAGGAAACAAAAAGAAGAAATTTGACACAGAAAAATTCCTGATTTGAAAGAGAGGAGATGTAGGCGAGATGGAATGGAATAAATACCTAGAGGTATCAATGCCTCCCTCACATGTCTTCCACTAGGCACACACATATATATATAATTACATTATCATTTTCTATATTTTATATTTTTACAGAGCATCGCATGTGAGATGCAGAAGTCAATGTTCATGAAACAAATATCGATCCAAACCAAAGTATAAACAATGCAAAATATCTGCAATACAGAAAAGATTTGTATGTACTTTGAGAACCCTAGCTAAGATTTATTTTATATGTTAGTCTAAATATATAGTAAAGTAATTGTCTCTCTTTTCTTTTTTTTTTTTTCCCCTCAAAATAAACCAACTCTCTTTTATCATACTGTTACACTTTTGTCCAAAAGAGAAACCCTAGCAGAGAAGGAACCAAAATAGGGGAAAAAAAAAGAAAGAAAAAGCAGACACACACACACACGTTCACAGATCCGAAGCAATTGTTGAATCATTAAACAAGATCTATGTTGTCCGATGATTCCAGCAAAGTCTGAACTTATTGACCAATGATAAAATCAAGTGAGACCTAGGAAACTAATTCCACAACATGATGATTATGAGGAGAAAAAAAACACAGTAGTAATGATTTAATCTATGCGTTAGCTATTCATAGACTATTAAAAAGAAAAAGTCAAAACCCTTTCATCATTAGCCCAATCTGCAGATTAAACATGACCTTGATTTTCACGAAAACAAAAAGCCTATAATTCGTAAAGGTACTCAAGCACAAAAGTTGGAAATAAGTACTTCTAGAGAACTTACCTGGAAGATATGAAGATCACCGAAGCCGGTTTATATAATTGGAAGCAATAGTTGAGGGGAATGAAGCCTGGTCCGACAACACCCACAAGCAACCATTTATAGGCACAAATATGCATAGACATGGATCAAGAAGTCGGGTGGCCTCGAGCCAGACAACATTCCCCTCAAAGATTTAAAGCTTCCCATAAGCGATATATCTTAGATAATCGACTTTTTCTTTATCGTCACTCCTAATCCAACCCTCGATCTCCATGAAATTCGAACCAAGCTTTCGGAACCTATTATAATTGCGGGTAAACATTCATATTCTGATAATACAATCATTATGGATCTTCGAAATAGGGATGTGGGTTGTGCTTTTTTCTTTTTTTTTTTTATTGTCAATCATGAAGGCTATGATGAAGATAATGATTTGGTGTTTAAACACAGGCGAAGGGAGATGAAAGTTATGCAGAGAGAAACAGAGAGGTAAGTGAATGAGAGAGAGAGTTAACCCTACTGCAGAGATAAGTACAGAGAAACAGCTGGGGAGCAGTAACGATGACCACCAGCAGCCCTCAAGGACCCATCCACCTCTCTCTCTTCCATTATTTTTTTTTATGTAATACGCATTTGACCCGACAACCAAATGTAACCGTTGGATTCGAGATATCATCATCATCCTCATCATAATCATCCGAAACCCTCTTTGATGTCCCCGCACTTCCCGTGAGGAGAAACTTTGAAAGGTTCTTTTCTCACTTTTTGTGATTTGGATTTTCTTTTTGATGCTTTCAACGGAATATTTGAGGTAAAATTTATCTCACTATTAAATCAAATTTCTTTCCAAAAAAAAAAAAACTATTGAATCAAATCAAGTAAAATGGGGCTCAATTTTAGTTTGATTTGATTTAACAGTGAGATGCTTTTTACTTCAATGTTGAGTCTTCCCATTGGGTTTTGATTGGAGATCTACCAAATTAAATGATATTTGCGAAATTTTAGAAAATAATATGAGAGGGGTTAGAGTACCTAAAATGATTCTTAATTAATTTGACTTTGTCTTCCAACAAAAAACCAAAAAAGAAAAAAGGAAAAAAAAGCCTAGTTTATCTCACTATTGAGTTGGTCGTATATATGCACCATTGAGACCGCTATTTGCCTTTGATGACTTCTCCAAAAGGGTGTTTGGCTTTGTTTATAAACAGGTCAAACTTGTTTTAAAAAACAATTGCGTGTTTAATAAAATCTGTTTATAAGTAAATTTTATTTGTTTATAAATAGGTAAAAGAAACAGCAACCCCTTTACTTTTCTTTACTTGTTTTAAGTAAGGTGGTTTGATCCAATAAAATGTCAACTTTATCTTAAAAAAGAAAAGTTAGGCTCCCCTATTTTAGTGAATGGTCATTTTTAATCATTTTAATATTTAATACTATTTATAAACACTTATTTTCTAAACAAGTCAACAGCTTGTAAGAATATTATTCCATAGAAAGGTCTCAAAGATTTATTAACTTATTTGACTATTTCAGCTATCAGGTTACTTAAATATTCTCGACACATTTTATAATATATATTAATTTACAAGCTTAATATTATTTCACTAAGAGGGTGTTTAGATTGGCTTATAAAAAAGCTACTTAAAGCACTTCTAACTTTAAGTGGCTTTTTTTATTGTCAACTTTAAGTAGTTACGTGTTTGAATAAAAGTTGTAATTATAAAAATAAGTATTTACATGTTTGATTAAAGTGGGCTGAAAAGTAAGTTATATAGTTAAAATAACTATTAAGGACATTAAAATATAATTTAAAAAGGTAAGTATAAGATAAAAAAGTGAAGATATTTTAGTAATAAAAATAAAAAGGTAAGGATAAGATATTAAATGATTTGGTCAAACTTGCTTTTTTTTAATGTGCTTAAAGCCATAAAAAGCAAAAGTTGGGGTTGGGGAGCTTTTTATTTTCTACTTAAAGCTACTTAAAAAAAGTACATTTTTAATTAAAACAAATACTTCTATTAGCTTAAATTAGGCTTTAAGCAGGTTTGACCAGAAAAAAAAAAGCCAAACCAAACACGCTCTAAGATACAAACAAGTTAAATCAATTTTCATGAAATTCTGCATTTGTTCCATTGCTCCCATTTCGAATAGAAAAATGTAAAGTTGCCCAATTATATCTTCTTCACCTTTTCTAAACTTTAGCAATTATGCTGTCCAATTTATATTTGACACGATTTCAAGGTGGTTAGTACTTTAATTGGTGAAGGATCGAAATAGGGATTGGCATGCATGTTATTCATTATTGTCGATACAGGCATTACATGAGAAAATATGCATCGTTATACTGAGTCAACTTTGATTAAGTCAAAAAATTAAAAACAGCCAATTTGAGTGCTTTGCACGTTCCTGAGCTATTATGGCTCTTAACTTTTTTCTTTTCCCTTTTTTCAGAGAGAGAGGGGATGTCATTTTCCTCGATGAGACTTGACTTGACCTGTTTGGCAAAACTTGTATGGTATGAGTTGTTCGTTAAAATTGTTCTAATAAAATATGTTTTTAAAAGAAAAAAATTAAAAATACATTTTTCTTACTTTCACGTGTTTTTAACTTTTTATTCCAAGAACAAATTTTACTATTTAGTTATTTTTCTTTTTATCTTTTTTTTTCACCACAATCCGCACCCACCCCCACCGACCCGACCCCATCCCATACTCCAGGCCTTCTCCACACTCTTACTTCTTAAAAGGGTTAACCAAAGGAGAACCCCTTTCCCACCTGGCCAGAGGCCCCTTAACCAGGCGGGAGGTAAATCGAGGGATGTGCGTGAGTGGCAGCCCGACCAGGGAGAGGACCAACGGGCGTGGAAATCCAAAGACCGCAATATTTCGGTAATCTGCCGCCACGGACTCGATCGCGTTGTCGAGTGTCTCCACTGTCTCACCAAACTACCATTCGCTATGCCGCACACTCTTACTTCTAACAGGCGCGCAGGCACACACATGTCTATTGGGAGAAAAAATAAAATATAAACAAAGAAATAGAAAGGCATAATGGTCTTTTAAATCTTTAAAGTATCTCCTATCCAAATAAATTTTTTATTTTTTTATTTTTAGAAACTATTCTGAGAATCTATTCTGTAAAACTAAAAAACAAGAACACTTTCAAACACTTCCAATTTTATATATTTCTCACGGCATCAAATGTTGTTAATTAATGCCTTATATTGAAAAGTATTTTTATTTTTATTTTTTATTGAGCTATTTAATTATATTTTATTATTTTTATTTTTCAAAGGTTAACTTGTTACAAAAAAAATTATGCATTGGGTTAAAAAGAGATTGGATTCAATTTGAGATGTATACATATGTATAAGAAAATGATATATTTTAAAGTGTTTCTAATTTTTTTTTCCTGATCTTGTGCATAGTGCACAAATTTTGTACAATAATCCATTTTCTTATCGTTTGGTTCTAATTTGAATTCAAAATATTTGTGATTTTCTATTTGATTATAGAATTTTTTTATCAAGTTCTTTAATTAAATTATTTTTTCTATTTTATTTGTTATTTAAAAATTGAAAAGATAAAAATGCACTTAAGAGAAGACATTGTTTGGCAAAATTTAATGTTATATATATTCAATTTATTCTCTTTTAAACAATTTAGAATGTTGCATCAATGCTTACACGTATGACTACCCTTAATCTATTGTTTATTATTTATTATTTATTATTTATTGTCAATTATCTACTTGTCTTTTTTTATTTGAAAATTGATTGCTAATCAATTACGTTTAAAACAGGGTTTCATTTTTGAATTTGAAAGATCCTTAACAATATTTATCTTGCTAAACACATATACACCACTATTAAAAACAAATAAACTGCGGAAAGCACAAATATGGAGTATATATAAGATTTGTTTCATTAAAAGAATTTTGAGAAATGCCATATCACCGGGAACATGGTTGTTTTTAGTTTGGAGATTTAACTACTAATCACATAACACTTAGACAAGATTCAATTTGTGAATTCTAAAAGTTCTATGACTACCTAGAGCTAGTTTAGTTTTCCATTTTGGAGAGCTAAACTGAATTTTGCAACTAAAAATCAATTATAAAACAATAAGAGTATTTGGTTTTTTATTTTAAAAGTTGGTTTAAACCAAAAGTCAATGAAATTTTAGGCTCAAACGAATAAGTTAAAATTTTTTACTTCTCCTTTTACCGTTTGCATGAACGAGTTTTCAAAAGCTTTAAGACAAAAATGTCCTCATTGTTCTAATTATTAATATTAGAAAAATAAATATAATAAAATAATTAAAAATAAAAATAAACTTAAATGTCTAAATTTAATAAAAAATAATAATTATTAAAAAATATAATAATAAATAATGAAATCAATTTAATAATAAATAATTAATAATTTTAATAATAAATAAAATTAAGAAAAATATATTTTATTTAATAGTTCTAAAAAATAATTATTAGTTAACTATAATTTCTTTAAAATTTGTTCACACAAGTTAAAATATAATTATAATAAAAAGTATATTATATAGAGCAAATAATAGTTTGTCATTAAAAGTGTCAAAAAATCTCTTTTAGTAATTTAAACAACCAACTATTATTTTTAAATATAAAACCAAACATCATCTTATTTAATGTAAATCTGTTTCATATAAAAGTAACTAAACATAATTTCATTTTTACCAAAAGTCATTTTAACCAAAATTTTGTTTCTAAGCTGCCTTTTTACAAAACAGTGTTTCAAATTAAAAGTCAAACTAACTCTCAGTCTTTTGTTCTTACAATATATAAACTCTTACAAAGCCTCGAATACAAAATTATGTATAGGACTTCTTTCGGTCAAGGATTTTGAGATATACTACATGATTATTTTTAATTTGGAAATTAATTAGCAATTAATTAATACTTATAATAAGAAAGCTCCAATATAATCAAACTCTCTGCTCAACCCTCGAATCTTTATATACTAGTCTATTTTTTGAAGCACTATGTGGTATTTTACTTACGCAAAATATATTTTTAAACATGAATGACTATGGGGAAAAAGTTTTTCACAATAAAATTTATAAAAGATACAATTCTTTTCCGTTGATCATGAGTACACAGACCATTACATAGACCAAAAAAAAAAAAATGTTTAATGATAGTAATCCTCACATAATATTTATGAATTTCAGATTGATCAAAGTATTGTTGGAGTCAGTAAAAATTACTATTAATTCTCTTTAAAAAAAAAAAAGCCATCGTAAAAGACTTTTAACTCTACCTAATATCAATTAATTTTTGTAACACTACCTATATTTTTCTAAATATATTAGTAGAGTTGGGTCTCAACCCAATATTGTTTAACCATGCGCGACCCATCTCCATTTTCTTCACCATCTCTTGGCTCAGGTACGTAACTCTTCTCACTGATTCTACTCCATCTCAACTTTCTTATCCAAAATTATTTCCCCAATCATGATTACACGTGAGGAGTGTTGGAAATATAATTTTCCTGCTTCATTATTAAATCACGACTTCAATGACCGTTAGTCCATTATTCTACTTTATATTAATTGATTTTAAGATAAAATTCTGCATTATTTGAAGAAAAGATTAAATTAAGTTCCTTAGCTTATTGATGATTTTTTCTTTTCGACCAAAATAATGTTTTTTTGTTGACTACATGAAAACTAATACATATTCAATGCTCTAAGTTACATTTACAGCCTGTTTGGCTAAGTTTATTTAGAGTTTATAAGTTGTAAATAATAAAAAGTATGTAAAAGAGTGTTTTTAGAAGATTTAGGAGTTACAAAAATAAACAGAACCAAACAAGCTTTTACACCATTTAACTTCCCTCCCTTCCGGCATAACAACATAAAACCACTCTGCGAAAAAAAAAAAGCAAAAGAAAAACAAGAAAACCTTTTTTTTTTTTAACTTATTATCATTATCATAAGATTAGCAGGAGTGTATTATTGTGGATGTCGAGACATTTTGTATTTGGCTATTTTTGTTCACAGTACTTTCCAACGTACCCGTGAGTGCGTGAGCATAAAGCCAATTGAGAAGACTTGAGAATTGAGAATACATTTCTGTTCCTTTTCCTGGGGTGGTCGTAAAGATGTGATTAAAGGTGGAGCAGTTGAAAAGTAGCATTGAAGACCTCGCCGTTGTCCAGGTACCTATACAAATAGTCAGTCAATGTGGAAATTAAAAAGGTTTCTACTGACGTGCACCATTATTTCTACGTGATTTGTCTAACTAATTAATTAATTTTTTATATTTTAAAATTTATCATATCATATGTTATAATTTTTAAAAGATAGCATTTTATTATTTTATAATTCATCTGATTAGGTGATTATTTCATATATGGTTTTAGTCATTACTTTGTTTTGTTATTATTTGAACATCAGTCACTAAAAATAAGTTGTAAAAGTATATAATATATTACAAGTTTTAGCACTCATTATAAATGCCAAAAGATGCACATATAATGTACAACAATTTATTTTGGGCTGAAATGAAAATTGCTAAGTTGGGAGATTGTTACTATTAAAAATAATTAAAGTTATTTATGACTCCAAATAGAGATTATGTGCCTCATTTTCAAAAGCACACGAGTAATATGGTAAGTTTTAGAGAAATCACAAATAACTTGCATTTTACCCTGGCCTAGCAGTCTTATGGTTTTATTTTAAGTGAGAGATCGAGGTTCCAAAATTAATTTTCTTCAGTAGCTGTAATTATTATATTGCTGGTTTTTAATCTCTCTTAAATTTAAGAAAAAAGAAAAAATGCATCCACAAACAATTTTGTAATTGGGACGTGAAATTTTATGCCTTTTTGCTAATAATAGGATCTTATTATATCTACTCAGCAAAGTGTTATAATATTATAAAACATATTTACTTGTTCCCTTTCATACGCAGCAAAATACTTTAGGACAGCAACTTGACCAGAAAAAAAAATAAAAAGAGAAAAAGAACTACGACAATTGACAAAGTACTGCAATTTTTTTTTTCCTTGCGAACATGGAGAGCTACGTAGAAAAGTAAAGAATAGAAAATGTTGGTAACGTTGTTTATAGTGGACATTCAAGAATCAAGATTGAAGGCTATTTTCAAAGCATTAAATGGTGTGTAGCATGTAAATTTTGAAGAAAAGGAAGTTATCATCTTGGGAAAGGAAAATTTGTTGAAAAATTACAAGCCATCACATGATGATGAAGAAAATTCAACACTTTAGTCATCTTGCATTTAATGATCATTTATTGATTTGTCTCCAAATTTTTCCTATAAATAGTATGGCTTGGGATGAGTATTTTGATCCATACAAGAAGAAGTAGAGAAGGATTAGTAGTAGAGAGAATTAGAGAGAAAGAAAAAGTGATATTATATTGTATTAGAAAGATATTTTATTATTCAAGTTATTTTATACCATATTATATTTAAGTTATTTTATAACACGTTATCAGCATGAGTCTCTGCCGACGAGGAGTTCTGCAAATTATTAAAAAGAGCACGATCGTACAAAAATTTTGATTTATAATGTCAAATCTCACGAAGCTTGAATTTGTGGCCCTTGATATTTCTGGAAACAATTATTTATCATGGATCCTAGATGCGGAAATACATCTCAATGCCAAGGATCTTGGAGAAACAATTAAAGAAGGAAATAGCGCATCTTTACAAGATCGCGCTAAAGCATTGATATTCCTTCGACATCATCTCCGTGAAGGGCTTAAAGCTGAATTTCTTACAGTAAAAGATCCACAAATCCTTTGGCAAAATTTGAAGGAAAGATTTGATCGTCATAAAACAGTGATCCTTCCTAAAGCTCGCTACGAGTGGATTCACCTGCGATTGCAGGATTTTAAAACTGTAAGCGAGTATAACTCTGTTGTATTTAGAATTACTTCACAATTGAAATTATGTGGAGAAAAGATCACTGATGAAGACATGTTAGAGAAGACATTCTCTACTTTTCACGCATCTAATATGCTCTTACAACAACAATATAGAAAATGTGGTTTCAAAAAGTATTCTAAGTTAATCTCATGTCTTCTTGTTGCTGAATAAAATAATGAGCTCTTGATAAAAAACCATCAAACACGACCAACTGGCTCAGAACCATTCCCTAAAATGAGTGAAATTGCATCTCTTGGGGTGAATGTTGCATCATCAAATAATTATGGTCATGGACGTGGTCGTGGTCGTGGTCGTGGCCGTGGTCATGGCCGTGGCCATGGTTATAGACATGATAATGATTATAATTTTTACAAGCCAAATAAACCAAATTTCAAAAGACAAGAAAACCACGACAAAGGAAATCATCTACGAAATAAATCTTTCCAACGTACTGAAAGTACTTGTTATAGATGTGGCATGAAAGGGCATTGGCATCAAATATGTCGTACTGCCAAACATCTCATAGATCTTTATCAAGCTTTGTTGAAAGAAAAAGGAAAAGGTGTAGAGACAAATCTTGTTGAACAGAATACTCAAATGAACTATACGCACCTTGATTGCTCTGACTTCTTTGAAGATGCTACAGAAAATATTGAGCAATGGATTGGTGATGGAAATATCCATCTGAATTAATCTTTATATAAAAATAGAATGTTTCTATTATGTTGGATTGTCTGTCATTTTAATTCTTATTTTTAGCTTGAATGTAATATCTGTCTTTTATAAAATGAATGTCATATTTTGCTAATATTTTTCTATTTCCTTTATTATTATTGTGAAGAAATATGGATTTGCATCATATCAATGATGGAGAAATATGTTTGGCTGATAGTGCTACAACACATACTATTCTCAAGAATAAGAAGTATTTCTCTCTGCTGAAATTAGCTGATGCAAATGTCAATACAATAGCTAGTTCTGCAAAATTAATTGAAGGCTCTAGTAGAGCTTGTGTTTTGTTTCCTGAAGGAACAAAGATGATAATAAGCGATGCTTTATACTCAAGTAGATCATAAAGAAATCTACTCAGTTTTAAAGATATAAGAGAGAATCGTTATCATATTGAAACCATGAAAAAAGACAATAAAGAATATCTCTATATCACATATCTTATATCTGACAAAAAATATATATTAGAAAAATTGCCAGCATTATCTTCTGGACTATATTGTACTTATATAAATCCTGTGGAATCACATATTGTGATAAATCAGAAGATAATTGATCCAAAGAATTTTACTCTTTGGCATGATCACCTTGGACATCTAGGCGCAATAATGATGAGACGAATTATTGAAAATTCACAAGGGCACTCATTAAAGAGTCAAAAAGTACTCTCATCAAATGAATTTTAATGTGCTGCTTGTGCCCAAGGAAAATTGATTATAAGGTTATCCCCAACTAAAATTGATGCTGAAAATCCTGCATTCCTAGAACAAATTCAAAGGGACACATATAGGCCTATTTTTCCAGCAAGTGAACCATTTTAATACTTTATGGTATTAATAGATGCCTATACACATTGGTCACATGTCTCCTTATTATCCACTCGAAATGTGGCATTGCAAGACTCTTTGCACAAATAATCCGCCTACGTGCACAATTTTCGAATTATACGATTAAGAAAATTCGTCTTGATAATGCAGGAGAATTTATATCCCAATCTTTTAATGATTATTGTACATCAATTGGGATTATTGTTGAGCATCCTGTGGCTCACACGCATACTCAAAATGGTTTAGCAGAATCTTTCATTAAACGTCTACAGTTAATCGCTAGACCACTGTTTATGAGAACTAAGTTGCCTAGTTCTGCTTGGGGACATGCCATATTGCATGCTGCAGCACTGGTTCGAATAAGACCAACTGCTTATCATAAATATTCCCCTTAACAATTGGTTTCTAGTCAAGAACCAAATATATCCCACTTAAAAATATTTAGTTGTGTAATATATGTTCCAATTGCTCCACCACAACGCACAAAAATGGAACCACAAAGAAGACTGTGAATATATGTTGGTTTTGGATCTCTATCAATCATTAAATATCTTGAACCCTTAACTGGAGATCTTTTCACAGCACGTTTTGCTGATTGCCAGTTTAATGAAACAGTATTCCCAGCATTAGGGAAAGAAAAACAAAAGCTAGAAAAGCAAGAAATTACATGGAATACATCATCTATGGTTCATTTTGATCCTCGCACAAATATATCTGAACAAGAAGTTCAGAAAATTATTCATTTACAAAGGATTGCTCATCAATTGCCTCATGCATTCATTGATACAAAGAGAGTGACTAAGTCACATGTTCTAGCTCGAAATGCTCCCGTTAGAATTGATATTTTAAAAGAGCAATCTAATATACTAGCAAATGAGTCTATGGCACATCAAAAACGTGGTAGACCAATTAGTTTCAAAGATAAAAATCCTCAAAAAAGGAGAGAGCTGAATAAGCAAGTTGGCATTTTTGAGGTTCTTAATGATCCTGTAGATGTTGCAAAAATTGCTGAAAAGGCAACACCAGTAGAGAATCAGGTACTTGAGCATGAGAAAAATAGCGACAATATTGAAAATGAAGAGATATCAATTAATTATATCTCTACAGGAAAAAGATGGAACCAAAATGAAATTGTTATTGATGAAAAATTTTCATATGCAGTAGCTACTGAATTAATGATAGAAAGCGAGGATTATGAACCAAAGTCCGTTCAAGAATGTAGACATAGAAATGATTCGCCTAAATGGAAAGATACAATGGAGGCTGAAAAAAATTCTCTTGCAAAGCGTAAAGTTTTTGGACCTATAGTCCAAACACTTGAAAATGTAAGGTTTGTAGGGTACAAGTGGGTATTCGTGCGAAAACGAAATGAAAATAATAAAATTGTAAGATAAAAAGCACGACTTGTAGTACAAGGTTTTTCACAAAAGCCTGGAATTGATTATGAGGAGACATATTCTCCTGTGGTGGACGCAATTACATTTAGATATTTAATCAGCCTAGCAATTTGTGAAGGACTTCATATGCATCTTATGGATGTAGTGACAGCATATTTATATGGGTCACTTGATAGTGATATTTATATGAAAGTCCCTGAAAGATTGAATATGCCGGAAGCATATAAGTCAAATCCTCGGGAAATGTATTCCATTAAATTGCAAAGATAATCAAATTATTCTTTCTAATATAAAACATTAAGTTAATCTTCACTATCAACAAATTTATTCTAGTTAGTCTATTTTTTTATATAATTTTTTAATCTTAAGATGGTGACTAATTTGAATAGTTTTGTAAAATATTAGTGACTAATGTAAATGTTTTAAATAGTAATGACCTTTTAAAGAAGGATTAATAACAATTCCCTACTTACCTATAATAATAATTAATATGAATATTCTAAAACAATAAATACTAATTTAATTATATTTAAAAAATAATTGAAGAATTTAAAGTAATAGAAAATAATTTAAGAAAATGCAATAATTACTTATTTATGAATTTTAATAACGGTAAATTCACAATAAATCCCTATTGTTTCCCCACTTTTTCTAATTAGTACTCATTCCTTTAAAACATTCAAATTAATCATCAATGTTTTATAAATATAGTCAAATTTGTCCCTATTATTTGGAATTGTTCATATTAGCCTTTAATATTTCACAAATTTAGTCAAGTTAGTTCTTATTGTTTGGGAAAAAAAAATTTACATTAGTTCTCAATGTTTTACAAACTAACTCAAATTAGTTCCCGCTTTAAGAAAATGAATTAAAAAGATTGAGACTAATTTAAATAAGTTTGTAATAATTTAAGGACTAATATGAATTTCTTTTCAAATAATAGGGATTAATTTGGCTATCTTTGTAAAACATTAAGGATTAATAGAAATATATCTAAATAGTAGAGACTAGTTTGACAATATTTATGAAACATTGAGGGCTATTTAAAATATTTTTGTAAAATATTGAAGATTAATTTAAATATTTTAAGATAATATGGATTAACTTTAAAAAATAAGAAAATAATGGGGACTAATTGTGAAATTTTCTCTTTTAATAAAAAGTTTATTCGTTCACAATTTAATGCACACTTAAACGGCTTTATAACATTGTTGGGCTTCTATGTGGGCCCATTTCATTATGTTCTGTTTGCTTGTGGGCTTTCTCTCTTTGGGCCACTTTTGCGCCCATCTGTAACACGTTTTCGTTTTCTGACCCAAACCAAAAAAAAAAAAAAAACCCAGCGTTTTAACAAATACAAGAAGGCGAAAAAGCGAAAAAGCGAAGAAGCTATCTTGTGTGTTGGAAGTGAAAGCAAACATGGCATGGAGGGCACAAATCTCACGCAATCTCAAGGAGCTTCGCTTCCTCTTCTGTCAAACTTCGCCCGCCAGTGCTTCTACTAGGTTCTCAAGCTTCTCTCTTTTTTTCTTTCTTTTTTTTTTTCTCCTTCAATTTTTTTTAATTTAGTTATATTCACAATAATTAACTCTAATAATTTTGATTTTTGTTTCAGATCATTTGTTGAGAAAAATTACAAGGATCTCAAGACCCAGAATCCCAAACTACCCATTTTGATCCGCGAGGCTCGCAACATCGAGCCTCAGCTCTGGGCTAGATATGGTACATTTCTCTTCTTTTTTATTTTTTTTTAAATTTTTTTAATTTTTAAAATTTTAACCTTCTCCTCTCTGAAATTAAGCTCCATAGATAGGTGAATTATTCTGCCCCGAAGTATTTTATCTTTTTGTGGGGAATGCTTTTTATCATTTTTCCGGTGTTTGGTTGACCTTTCAGATTTATTTTCTTTCGTAGAAGTAATTTATATATATTGATAAACAAAAATGTGTATTAAAGTAGATTTTCCTAGAAATTAACATGTTTTCAGATGGATGTATGCATGTATGAGGTATATATGTGTATGTCTCCGTGTGGTGGCCCTTAATATCCACACATTTGAGTCGTGATAAGATTGTGGATTACAGAATTAGTGTTGGCTAAAGGTAGCTTGCTGTTCTGGACTTGGGCCGTAAAGATGTTTGTCTTCGTTTGCTGTGTATAGCTGTCTCGAGTAACAATATTTGAGGCATATAAACATGTACGTATGTATTTACATGCAAATATTTGTTCAGGTTTCACATAAGTATGGTAACTGATAATGACTTTGGAGTACAGATCTGGAAGTCATATCCTAGTGAAATTGAACTGTTTCTGTAGAAGCCATTTTCGGTTAATCGTTTTAAGTGAGACCCTTAGCTTAGAACTTTGTTGCAGCGCTTAATGTTTCTTCGACACAATTAAAGGAAGCTTATGTTTCCTGAGCTTGAAGAAGGTTATGACTGGATTTTAAAAAGATTGGGATAGCTTCTTCTATTTATGTAAAGTCCAAAAGTAGGAGATGTTTTTCGGATATTAGGGGTCACAATAATGGAATTTGTACAGTAGGGCACCCCAAAAACTGATAGGTTGGAACATATTTTCTAGTTTTGTATATGCGACAATATTAATAGTTTTAAGGGTTGTTTGTTCCACTTTGACCAATGTTATTCATATCTTCTATGTTCTTATTTCATTGATGGATCCTTTCATTTGTGAGTAGACATGGGAGTCGAAAGGGGTGTTCGTTTGGAAGGCATGTCCGAGGATCAGATCTCAAAGGCACTAGAAGAGCTTGTTAAAGTTGGTGCAGCTCTCAAATCCTGATAAGTCTGCTGTCAGATACTACAAAATCCAATAAGAATTTATTCTTTAGAAAAGCCTTGTCGGGATAAAAGTTGTAAGGATTAGTGTTCTGTTCCCCTTAAGATAACAAGGACCAGCTGGAGCTTGTTTTCTGTAACTGGCTTTGTGTTTGGCTTTCTAACTGCTTATACTTTGATTTGGCAAAGCATCTGATTTGTTGATCTTTCCTTGCTCTGGATATCTGGTCTGAGATGAAATCGGACTAATGCAATAATGCGTTATTTACTTCCTGGAGTTGATCTCCTGTATTAGAAAATCATGGAAACGTTAATATTGCTTGATTCTTTTATAAACTGTAAAACAAACTATAAAATCAGATGAATAAATTTTTCTTTGATAAGGATATGACCATATTCGCTTTATCATTAACTGCTCAAGCATGCACAGGAGCCTGGTTGCATTGCTTTTTGTGCTTTGATCTTTTAGTTAAAATGTCTTAAGGTGTCATTTCTTAAAGTCTTCTTCAGAGTGTGTGTCATTTTTCTCTTCCTTTTCTGTATCTCGTTTACTGAAGGCAAGGCATAAGTTGTTTTCTTTTACCAGCTTATATGCTCAGCTCATGAACACCTGCTGTGCCCTGAAAATTTCAGTTGCTATCTGACAGAGAATAGGGATTTCTGTCAACTTTTGGAAAATACTCCTACTACTGTACCTTTAGAATAACCCTACTTCTACTCATCACTTCCACACATATTTTCTTTCTCTTTCCTACAAATGTACACATAATTATTTTACTTTATTTTTATTTTTTGGTTTCCCTTTTCCATGCATTTTTTTTATGTACCACAAGATGTGAGGAGGAAATTATGTAGAGATTAGAACGGAACTGCAATAAAAGAAGAAGAAGATAAAGATATTTCATTGTTTCATTAACTTGTTAACATGTTGTGAAAGATATAGGTGCTGCATTGAAGTCAGGTACTTTCAAGAAAATATACATAGGAATTATAAAGATAAAAGAAATCATATAATGCTTAGGTTTATATGGAACAGAGTCAGTTCCATGCTTAAACTTGCACGAGTAGTAAAAGTTACGGAGTAAAAGTAGGTCACTAAGTATAAAACTTGGTCTAATTATACAAAGGTGAGCCCTCTGTTCTCTTTGTCGAGGCCCTCCTTTGATAACTGTTCTGAACATTTTCTTAGAACTATTTTTAGGTATTAAACTTAGTTTTGTGCTCGGACATAAGCTAGGTTAAGCTTCATTGTGTACTCTTAGAATACATGCGTGCTTTGAGAACGTGTAAAGTGTATTAAAGTTTTTCAGTGTGCATCCAATGAGAGGTTCACCTTATGAGAATGTGAAGAATTGACGGAGGAGGAAATAAGGATTATAATCCATACAGACAACACATCTGCTGCAGGTAATTGCTGGCCTTTTCATGGATTCTGTTTAGAGTCATGAAAGAGGCGTACTTGGACTTGAACATCATGCAAAGTTGTCACCGACCGGCAGTTGCTAGGTTTCCCCATCTCTCTCTTCCAAGTACTCGTTAATTTCTTTGCCCGCCATTAGCCGATTTTTATAATTTGCAGGCACTGAGATGTTGAAGCAGCCGCAAGTACAGCCTCAACATCTAAGAAGTCATAAAACTAAGTTAAAAAAATGGGCATTATGAATTCAGTTTGCAAATTCAGTTGAATGCTTGAGCAGATTGGCTCCTTGTTCTTATTTCCATTTCTTGTACTTGCACTTGTTCCACTATTTGGTTTCCATTCCATATTAGGAGCTTTCCCCTCTCAAAAATAGTATTGAAATATTAATGATCTGTTTGGATTAGCTTTTTTTTTTTTTTTAAGGAAAAAATATATTTTTTTCCTTTCAAAAACTCGTATAGTGTTTTTTTTTTTCCTTCAAAAACTCAATACGGTATTTTTCTTCTTCAAAAAATCGTACGAACGGAATAGTGAATGATAATGAATTCTTTAAATTGTTTTATCAAATTGCTTTGATTGCTTATCAATCATACAATTTGTGTTGTTATCGTTACGTGAAAATGTTATGTTCAAGTTGGAGCGAGGAAAGAAAGTACAAATTAAAACACTCTCAAGATGCTCAATGGATAATATAACTTAGAAAATACTAGAATAATCTCACACGAACATCATCGCGTAAAGCATCAATAATCAGAAAGATTGCCAACCGTTCGACATCCTCCTGCGTTCGTATAGATATGTTGATGCGTATGAGATTTCCATGTCTTGTAATGTGGTGTAGCTTTTTTGCTATAAAAAATCTATCTAATTGACACACACTACCCTTTTCAAAAATCATTTCTTTTTACACGCATATATGGACGCTTATAATAACTTATCGAATGTTATCTACTATGATCACTCGTCCGAGACATGCACTGAAACAATTTCAAGAACAAAGGAACACTCAAGATTGAAACTAATATTTTTCTTTACATTCGAAAACTTACGTGTAGCTCGATATTGCAATTTTTCAGAAAAGAATGAACGTATTAAGTGCATGAATGAGTTCTTAATGTGGCCGTTTAGAGTTCTCTGTTTGCTAGTATAAATATGTGCCATTCCTAGTCATTTGTATCAAGAAAAATCAGATACCAAGTATTTAGTGTGTGAAAGTAATAGAAGTATTGCATGACTTGAGAAAAATAATTAAGATTGTTCTCCTCTCCAGCTTCCTCCTCTTTGATAGTAGCTTCTATTTTATATTTACCCCGCCACTATGCATAATCTCACCCAAAATGAGAGACATAACACTAGGCATGCACTTCAAGATAGACATATATAGCACTAGACTTGTCTATTCACACTGTTGTGTAATAAAGCTGACATAGAATTTCCTGTTTGTGCATACATACGAAAACTATAATAATAATCTATGTATGCTGGAAAACACATTTAAAGGGTATGATTTCTTTAGCAAGCATTCAATGAGATCAGATTCACTTTCCGAGAATATGAATCTATTTTGAAGCAGAAGGAAATGAGGAATATAATCCATACAAACACAACACACAGAAGAAACAATGTAAAAGTCATACCACAATGTCAATCATATAATTCCCAGACATCAGAAAGAAACACAAACAGATCCCCACCCCCCCCCCCTCCCCCCCAAAAAAAGAAAAAGTAATTGAAAGTTTTCCGTAGCAAGTGTAACTTCATCCTCAGAAGAAATTCAAAAAATGAGCATGATAGAATGTGAAGGAAACGATCGATGATCATGAGTTATTCAGTTTGCAGATTCAGTAGAATGCTTGAGTAGATTGCTGAGCTGTTGTCTATGGATTATTACTAACGGGAACTTCCTCTGCTTGTTCCTCCCCTAGTTTGGTTTCCAGTATGATCAGGTGCCCTTGGTTGTTGACGCCACACCTCGCCGCGCCCGTTGCACAGCACGAACTTTTCCCTGTCAGAAGAATATTGGGTTAGAAGAACGGTTAGAAATATGATCAAAATTCTATGATTTCATCAGATGTTTATTGTGACTACTGACTTACATTTTCAGGTGGACATTGTCTTTTGCAACTGTTGGATCATTTTCTGGGACTTGTACCTGGAAAATATAGAATCCTGTAAGATAACTTACTTTTTTCTATTTCTTTTCCTTCTTGTGCAGTAACAGGGACACTCTTCAAACCGGCAAATCACACCTCCCCCCTTCCCACCCCCCCCCCCCGGGGACATACATGGTGGACCCTCTTGTTCTTTTTTTGGGGCTTGGGTGGTGCTGATTTGAAGAATTTTCCGTAACTGAGTTTTATGTCAGAGAGGGCAGAATCTTACAAACTTCCAGCCTACATGATTCCTGCAATTCAGACAATAGAGATCTGCCACAGTGCGAGAACCAATTTCCCTGTGTTGCTCTGGTGTGACAATTTCCAGATTGATACTGCATAAAGTTATGTTCATAAGCTTCACAACTAAGTTGAGTACTAAATTCATAACAGAGATTTAATGTTGATGAATTTTCTTGATAAAATGGTTTGACTAAGATTGGAGAAGTAAAAAAGTTATGAGAATATCCAAAGTTTAATTTTAAGGAAAAGCAAAGGTTTATGATGCAGTATTCTTACGCTTTGCTGAAGAGATGTCCAGTGGCTCCATTCTCCATCTGTCAAGTTCATGGAGAACAAGTTAAAAGAAATACAATGGATTCTGTGTTCGGAATATGCTTGTTGTAAGATGCTTATCATATTCAATTCGTTAAGGAATGGTTCATCCACTAATGTGCAAACGAGGGAATGACATCTAATCACAAGCATCTTATGAAAATTGAAAACAAACGGTACCTTTCTACATAAAATTAATGCATCTATTTTCATAAGCTTATACCAAATAAAGCGGTGCTTGCAGATTAACTAATCCTATAAAGTGACAATTTTAACAGCTACTCATAGTTTAAGTTCTTCAGGAAAGCTCAATACAACAGATGAACACGCCAATACGAACTAAATTAAGACACCATAAGTTAGGTTATTCATGTGAATCAAACCATGTAGTGCCTCCAAATTATGAACCATTGTCAACTTTTTTAGGATGCTGCAGTTCTGTTCCATCCTCATCTAACATTAACTCTTTTTTTTTAATATTATATACATTGTAATGCCTATTATATACTTCCATTTTAATCATACATCATCATTAAAATCATTGAAACAATCCTATCGTCTTCCAATAATAATACACATGCTTAGAAGTCATTTGCATATATAATAATAGAAACCTTATATCATGTGTCGTGAATCAAAATCCATCTACTTTAACTATCCTAAAAAAGGAACTCATGTTTCAACCACATTAACTCTCTAGAAAAATTTGATCTATTGATGGTTGTTTAATTGATACATCCATCATCTTCTATTATTAGGAAAAGAAAAGAAATATTGAATAAGTGGTGCTTTGGCTTCATCTAATATCACCTGAACCCATTTCAATCAACAATTTCGCTATCAAAGTATGAAACAAATTTTCAAGTTAACATTCAGATGAGCAATAATGACACTTGAAGATGGTTCTTGACCCTTGTACGTAATGTTCCATGCAGATTTAGACGCTTTACAAAACTAATTCTATATATAAGAACCAATAAATCAACGATGCCACTATATCTCAAGAACGAAACAAAGATTTCGAGTACATATTCATAGTGACCAAAAGCAATAGAGAAAGCAGAGATTTTATGATTCATATATAACCATGAGAAAAACTAATAGAAGAAGAAGAAAAGGAAGAAGAAGAAGAAATCAGAAAATGAAAATACCGTGTAGTAATTAAGAAAATCATTAGGTATGGCAATGTGCACTCCACAAGAGCGGCACATGTAGACGAAAACAAGTGGATCAGACAGATCGTATGCAACAAATTGCGCCGCCACCATTGTTGAGAAGCTCTCAATGGAACTGTTTTACAGCTGCCAAAGAAGAGTGCATGCATGAATTATATATTTGATTATTAGCTAATTAACAATGAGGGAGGTGAGATGAGATAGAGATGAGTTGAAGTTTACTTCTTGATGATGGATGATGATGATTCTTTTTTCTATTTCTTCTTCGAATCTGCAAAAAGATGAAGCTCAAGAATGAAATAAGGTGCGTGTTCTTGATTACTGAAAGCAGGGCCTTTTATATATATATATATATATAGTGTGTGTGTATATATATATTATATAGACACACACACAAAAGGGTGTTACATAGAGCTGACTATCTCTGAGATATGCAACTACCATAACCGTCATAACTAACCAAGATTAAACCGACTTTTAGTAATTGGGTTTGCTTGCTTGCTTGCTTACAAGTAGTTCATATACACTATACACTATCACATATCTTTCTCCTTTTTCGCTTGTGAACAGTAGTCGAGTAAATTTATGTCGACGTTTCACCAATCCATCGTCCACACTGTGCGATGAGTTCAGAAGGTGGTAGCATGAGAAATGAAAAATTTTTTGGGTTTAACGTTGTGTTTGGTATAAGCTTATTGTAAGATGTTTCTTTTATATAAAAAAATATGGGTTATTTTAAATTTTTATAAAATGTTTATGATAAGATGCTTTATCTAGAGTGATAAAAGTAAATTAAGGATGAATTACTTATATCTTATAAGATAAAAAAAGATACGGTGGGGACTTTCATAAAATGATTGTGGTAAGATGTTATTACCTCTTTCACACATTAGAGGATGAATCATTCCTCAACGAACAAGATAAGCATTTTGTAATAAACTTATTCCAAACGCAGGACAAGTCTAGCAGGTTTTGAATTCTTCTCATTGGGCTGATTTGACTCAAGTAGTCTAAGCATACCTAAAGGTGTATTGTGCACTGCTTAATAAATCTTATAATTTGGCTGGCGGATTAACGTAAAATTTAACTAGTTTACTCTCCTCATATAAACAAATACAACACAAGAATCCGATACACCAATAACATCTTCGACTGCAAGCTCTAAAATCGTTCATAGATTGTGAACGTATCATTTAAGTTGTAAACATATTGTTCACAGATTGTGAACTTATATTAAAAAGTCATAAACATGTAATTTATCTTTGTAAACATATGATATAAAACTTTTAAACATATAATATAAGAGTAATTGATAAGTAAATTGTGAACAACTAAAAGTTTTGATCATAAAATGTTAAAATTATAAATATATAAAAATTTCGATTTGTAAATAATTAAAAGTTATAAACATAAAGTATAAAAAAATATAAATTTATAATAACAAAATTGTAAATGTGTTACTATGAGGCGCACAATACTAAATAAGTACACAATATTTAAAGTATAGGGTATCTACTTCCCTTGAGTCAATGCTTCTATCTTATATATGTGTTATAAACGCAACCCACTAGATATCAATCGCCAATGCATAATATTGAAAAAAATTAAACATTACTTGAGAATAGTTGTCAGTTGGAAGGTCGTAACTGGTGTGTCTAAATCATTGCATTACAGAATGCACATTATACTCTTGGAGTTCAACTGCAAGCATCTGTCCACTAGTGTACTTGAAACTCGAGGCTTGGAAGTCGAACTTGATGATTATAGTCTCAGAAATAGGATTGTTTGGATTGGGTTTCTTTAAAAGTGTTTATTTTAACAACTTTAAAAAAAATACTTTTTTAAAAAGTTAAAATTTTTAACTTTTGAAAATATTGTATTTAAGTTTTTTTTTAAAGTTAAAGTTTATTTGAAAGTCAAGGAAAAGAGTTATTGCCAAAAAAAATGTATTTTTTTAAAGGAAAAAAAATATTTTTTCCTTAAAAAGAAAGAGTCAATCCAAACAAATCCATAGTCTATGGAGGATGAAATCTTATATATTCTCATTCTTTTGTGCTAAAAGTAACTAGTAGCAAAAATAGCTTTGCAACAGTTTAATTGAGGTTCTTTTGCTTCTACCCATTGCAAACAAGCATCTCTTGTACATTATGTCACCTGGAGTTGATAAGAAAGCCAAAAATCAGCAAATATTTGACTCTTATAGAATATTTTGGTTTTTTAGTTTTTTTTTTATGAACAAGAAGCATATATGTCAAACTGAATCTTATAGAATTTTTTTTTAAAATAATTCTTTTTATTTTTATTTTTATTTTTAAATTTTTTAAATTTTTTTTAGTTTTTCGTTTTTTTTTCCCTTCTTCTTTTTGTCTTTTGTTAGTATATGAATTTTTTTTTCTATCTTTGTCGTAATTGATAGGACGACGTTCCGTTTTAATGTGAATTATAATGGAGAGCATTTACTTGTTAATTATTTGGAGAAAAATAATTATGGATATATTGAAATGGTGAATGATGTGTGTGGAGCACTTGGAGGAGAATGGTTAGGCCTACTAGTCTCTCTCGAGGGTGTCTATCCATATTCAGGAAGGACAGTTTCAATTGAAGGAGATGAAGATGTTCATACCCCTTTACAATTGTACCTATCAATAGGTAGAATGACAATTGATGTCAACCTGAAACTGCATACATGTGCCTCTCAATTATCTCAAGATGCTCAAGCCATCACCACAAATTACATTGGAAACCAGTTTGAAATCAATAAAACTGGAGCTAAAACAAGTCAAAACCAACCTAAAATTAGTCAAGTTCAAATTGTACCTCATCAATCTGGTCATGAATCTAATGGTAGTGATGGGGGTGAAATCTTTTATTAAATGACAGTAGTGAAAACAATTGTGGTAGAGATAGGCAAGTTGTGGAGGATAGTGAAACTAATGATAGCAACGATAATTTGTTTGATTATGACTTAGATAATGCTGAACATTGTAAAGGGATTGATGACGAAAATGAAAATATTGATAGGATTGAGAAACACACGGCCAAAGTGGCAGATAAGATGCAAGGCAATTACTTTAAGAAAGTTTTTGAGGAAAAAACAGGTAAATGGAAGATTGTGTTTAGACAAGGTCAAACATTATCAAATATCTATCATCTCAGAAAGATATTACATGAGTATTGTATACAAGAGGAGATTAAGTTAAAGAAAAAGGCAAATGATAAACAAAAGGTCACTGTTGTATGCAATGTTGAGGGTTGTCCATTTTGACATCATGCATCTATATTTATTGATGATACAACTTTTAATATAAGGGCATTGACTCCCAATATACACGAACTAGAGATTTAACTGGCATAGGCACAACTTCTACTTGGATAGCTATAGAATTTGAAGAAGAGTTTCAAGCCAATATTAATAAAAGCATTGATGAGTTGGCTAACATATTGAAGATAAAGTATGGGGTTGAGGTTCCAAGGAAAAAGTTGTATAGGGCTAAATCTAAGGTAGTGGACTTGGTTTCTAGCGATTGGTTTGAAAGTTATACTCTAATGCCCAGGTATGCTCGAGTTGTGAAAGATAGTAACCCTACTTCATGTGTAAGGATAAAGTAGGATGATTTGCTTTTCAACCACCCAAGAGGCAAGGTAATGTTTGATAGAATTTTTATCAGTTTTATTGCTCAAAGGGATAGGTTTGTTAATGGTTGTAGGCCATTTATCGGCCTCGATGGTTGCTTCTTAAAGAATCCATGCGGGCACAATTGTTGTTTGCCGTTTCACTTGATGCAAACTCTGGTACATTTCCCATTGTAGTAATGGTGTGCACATTTGAAAGTGAAGACACTTAGGGATATTTTCTTGAATGTGTGTCTGATTGTTTGGGAGTGGAAAATGTTGTTACTTTCATGAGTGATAGACAAGGGGTTACAAAATGCTTTTAAGAAGTATTGTGCAAATGACAGGGGTAGGCATTGTGCAAGACATTTATATGCCAATTTCAAAAAGAAATACCTAGGGGTTAAACTTAGAAAGTTATTTTGGAAAGCTGTTAAGGCCTTCGATTAGTATGAGTTCAATGACTATATGGATGAAATAAAAAGTTTAGATCCAAGTGCACATAAATGGCTCAAGATAAACTGCAAAATGGACCTATAATGTTGGCAAGACATGAGTTTGATGAACTTGTAAAGAGTGATCATGTGACCAATAATATGTCTGAATCATTTAATGCATCACTTTCCACATATAGAGCACGCCCCATTCTTACATTTTTGGAATGGATTAGAAAGAAGATAATGAAAAGAATTTACACAAGGTACTATAAGTCACTAGAATGGGAATCAAGAGTTCCTCCAAAGGTCTTGGAGAGAATAGAGAAGAACTTCCAAGATGGCAGAGATATGCATCCATACATATCGACTAAACAAGTCTTTCAAGTCCATGATGATAGAAGTTATGCAGTAAACTTACAAGTTATGACTTGTCAATGCAGACAATGCAAGTAAGTGGAATTCCATGCAACCATGCAATGATGTGCGTAACTATAATGAGGTATGATCTAACAGAGTTTGTGCATTTATACTTGACAGTGGATGCATACAAGAGGACACATCAAGGGATGATAAATCCAGTTCTTAATAAATGTATGTGGCCAGAAGTAAGCTGTGCTCAAGTGAATCCTTCTAAGGCATTGAGAAAAAGAGGGAGACCTAAAGTGAATAGAATTAGAGAAATGGAAGAGGTTATGAAAGCTATCCACATTAGATACAACCTTTGCAAAATAAGGCATAGCAAAACTTCATGTCCAAAAAGAGGCAACAAGAGAGTCAAGAATGAAGAATATTTCAACTGCACAACAATAGGTAATTACTTAAACTATTCACTCATTTCAATGTTTTAAACATTTAGTGTCAAAGTCTTTCATATTCATTTGCATACATATGCAATGTTAATTAGAATTCCTAAGTCATGCAGATGTTTTGATATTCTTATAATTAACTAATAGATGGACATGCAAAGAAAAATAAAATAAAATAAAGATGAACATGCAACGCACAATGAGAAGATGTCAAGTCTCTTATAACGAATAAAATTGTGTTCATTTGAAAATAAAACAATGCTTTTAGTCTAGTTAATATTTGTCACGAACTTCAAGTTTTTTTTTTTTTTTTTCTGTTAGCATGGCCTTAGTAGTTGGATATTAATCCGTACTTAAAATATTGCCAGGTTAGACTTTGTATCCAGCTAGTCATAATTAATACACAAAATAAAATTAGGGTAATTGATTATACAATTTTAATATATATACAACGTGGTGTGCTTCAACTTTTCATTTACGAATAGAAAATTTTTGTGCAACTTTTTTTTTTTTGGTATTATATTGCTAAAAGTTGAAGCAGTGCAGTTTTAGCCTACACTAGTAGGTTCATCTTAAAGTTAGAAAAAAGTACAAAAGCAAAATTAACCATTTATTATGTTTACCTCATAATTTACTTTATTATATTGGTGATATGATTATTGTACTTGTTTTTGTGCTTAAGTTATCATGTTATGCTTATTGATTTTAAACTCTGTGTTCTGGTTAGTAGACATGTGGAGCCTAACCATATTCATCAGGCACTACACTGCAGCAATCAAGAAGTTTCTTTTTCCATGTTTAACGAAGGCCTCTTACACCTGAGTAGTGCCTTTAAACTTTTTGTTTTCTAAGATAGCATAGAATTTTTTTACGATGATTCTATAAGGTTGTTGTCTTTATAATGAACTATTATTTTGTCAAGGGTTATGCAACCATTAACATTAGGAAATATTTATTAGTTAAATTTTGATCAATTGTTTTAATGTTTTTGGGTGATGAAGCTGAATTGTTATTTTTGAAGGTGATATAGAAGTTTTAAGGTAAAAATATTGATTGGTAGACTTTATGAGTTTAGTGGATGTTTTTGCAACGATATTGAACTGCTATTTCCCAAAGTAGTTTGATATTGTGATGGCAATATATAAATGTGGCGTTGTTAGATTTTTATTAAGATTTTAATTTTGTCTGGTGATTGTTATTTCTAGCCACTATTATGTATATCTGTATGAAAAACTAGGTTTAATCCCAAAAAAAAAAAAAAAGAAAGAAAGAGTGTTGATTGTATGTAAGGTTGATTTACCTTCTTTGCTCGCAGTAAAATTTTTATTTATTAATATTGAAATTTGGTGATAGTTTACAAATGCTATCTTATTCTTGATATTTGCTCTTTTATTGTTAATTTTTTCGTTCATGAGTAGGAAATCAATAGTTATACTTTGTAGATGCTGAAAATAATAAAAAATGAAATAAAATTATTTTTAATCTATTTACACAATGAGCTAAATTAAAATATGATAAATATGGGTTATGTCAAATTAATAGTAATCTAGATTTTTTTTCTCCCGTGCGTGCAATCAATTTTAGATTTCATAATCTAGAAATTTTTAGATCAAGGAGGTTTTTTCAATGATTGTGAACTGTTGGGATTGATATGCCCTAAAGACCACTTGGACACTGTTTTCTGGATGTTGTTATAATTATTTTAATAATGATTTTTGAATTTCATTTTTATATATTCTCTGGTGTATGATTATGTGGTGCATTAGTAAAGGTCCAATGACATTAATTGAGGACTTGGGTGCGTAGCAAGGCTGGACACACAATAGGTCCAAGTCAAGACTCAATAATGTCATAAAAAAGTCCATAACCGTATGGTAGTGTTGGGCACTCTACCAAGATAAGGTTATAGTGAGCAAGTCTCCTTGTAAGAGTGATCTACATAGGTCATTGGAGGTCTTTCTGGACTTGTCTCTAGTGCGTGCTTTGTGCATTGAACCTTTCTCATAACTGTACTATCAAAGTCAGGAAACACAATACTCACTGCTGCTAAATGGCCAATGCTCTCAATCTTAAGCATATGTGGATGAACTGATAGAGTCAAGGTTCAGCACTTTGATCCACTATGGCTGAGACCTTGCTTGGCTAGAGTCAATAGTTCTGTGCGTTGGGTGTTAAGTTCTGAATAGTTGGGACATGCATATGCAATAGTAGATTCTATGTGTCCCCTTGGTCTTGTCCGTATGATTATCTAAATCTAGATCTAGTGGTATAACCCTTCAAGGGTATATCGGTCATTTAACTTGTGGGTCACTCCCGAGATCAAAAATTTTTTGGGTTGTTCTTATAGAGGTTTTTGGAGAGAAAAAAACAAGAGGATAGAAACTGTCTTTTCTCATCACAGCCTGTGCAATCTCAGATTTGAGCATGATCGGGTGTCCATCACTTATCAGATCATTCTGAAATTTTAGGAGGACATTCTACTCTTCCAAGGCTTTAAATCCAACGGTTGGATTGCCAATCAAAGGTCCAGAAGACAGTCCAATAATTAATAAAATTTATGGTCATTTTTTTGCTCCAACAGGTTTATTTGTTCTAACAATTTTACTTTGTGTTCTTGTTTATTCTATGCAAGTGTGGTATTATTGTATACAAGTATTTATTTTTTCACTATGCCTAGGGTTAATAATTTAAAAATTAACCTAGGGGTTGTCTTGCACGCTCCATTAGATCCTTTATGTGAACTATTGTCAATTACAATAAAATAATCTAACAAATGATTATGAACAAGAATAGAGTAATCCTTTTATTACATAACCTTATGAAACAACTCAAATAGCAAAGATAGACAAAAATTAGAGTTCTAGATCTGAAAAAATAAAATAAAATAAAATCATAGACACTAATCAAGCAAAATTGAATAAAAAATTAAGCAAATTGACCATCATGTTTTTTCGCTAACATAAGGAAGATGACAACAAGGGTGTTAATGGTGGGTCGGTACCTAGGAGGTTTTCTTGGACATGAAACATATTGTTACGATCAGCAGAGCAAGGCAAATTTTATGATAGTGTTTGTCTAGTGTGAAATGACTAGTGGTGTTACCGGTAAAGCCAAGAAGAAAGGAGAGGAGAGAAAAGAGAGAGGAGCGCAGAAGTCGATCTGTACTTCAAATTTTTTTTTAAATAGCTGCATGAAAATCACGCACATGTAGGAGCATAATGCTCTACGGGAGCACCTTATGCAGGTCTATTATATAATTTGCAAACTTAGGAAGTGGAAACAAAAGCAAGTATGTTGCACCATCAACAAATAGATAAAGGGGAGAATGACATTTATCCGTATGACTTTTTGTTTAAATCTCAAAAAGTCCCCCACGACATTCTAGTTTTTTCCATTTTCTCCCGTAAGTCAAATTTTTTGCTAAATAATGTCTTATATTTAATGATGTTTTTCCATTTTTATCTTTTTTATTTGTTTATTAGACTATCTAATTCTACTTTAATGCTATTATTTTATATTTATTTTATTTTTAGATGTTAGCTTATTGTAATAAAATCACTATTTTGTTTCAAATTTATACATGTATCATATTTTGACCTAGTGGCCAAAGGCTTATAACATGTAACTAATGGGGATTGATCCCTTGACCTGCTCACACTAAGGTGTAAGACATACCACTTGACTACTAGATCTTTGGTTTTATCTAATTTCATGTATAACACAAATTTTCTATAGTAAACTACTTTTTATTTTTTTATTTTTTATATTCTTAAAAGTTAGTTCATTCCAAAATATGTGCATTAATTTAAGTAGAAAAGATTGGATTCTATTTTAAATGTATAAAAATATATTAAAAAATTGACTTTAAATCAAATCTATTTTTTTCCCCTTTTATCTCATGTTAAGAAAAATTTTGTTAATAGACTATTTTGTATATTTTTGCATATTTGAAATTAAAATCTTTTGAGCTTTTATTTGGTTGTATATTTTTATTGAATGATTTTATTAAATTATTTTATCTATTTTTACTTTAATAAATAATTAAATAGATAAGAAATAAAAAAGTAAAAAGTAGTTTATTGTTAACAAAAAATTTATGGATAAACTAATTTTTAATTTTTTCTTATTTTATAATTAAAACTTTTATGATTTGCAAATTGATGGTAGATTCTTTTGTCAAATAATTTTATCAATTATTTTATTTTTTTTACTTTAACAAATAAATACAAAATATTTTCGAACATAAAACTTTGTTTGATAAAGTTTGATAACATGGGTAAAACTAAAACTTCATAGTTGGAGTCTAGGATTTAATCTAAAATTCATGGGAAAAAATGACATTTACCTAGAGATAAAGTGTTAATGATGATGCTTAGAGGCAGTGCAAATTTCACAGAAACTTATATCATATACCTGCAGATATATAGTGTAAGGTGTATCGCTGAATAAACAGTTGTGGGGTACTGAAAAAATAATCATTGGATAAATAGTTATAGGGTACTGGACAAACAGTCACTGGACAAATAGTTGTAAGGTATTGGACAAACAATCATTAGACAAATAGTTGTGGAATACTGGACAAAATTATAAGGTACTGGACAAACAGATAGGTACACTTTGATATACCTTGTAAGGTGTACTTACAGGTGCAAGATATAATTTGCGCAAATTTCACCTCCTTGTTTTGAGAAATTCTCATTCCTTATAACAAAGGAGTGGGTGAGTCATTGCAGTAACCCAAAACCCACTAACCCACCAGTTAATAGTAAGGTTTGAGACAACAACCCATGCTAGTTAAGGCTTAGGAAGCAAGGGATACACATGCTAAGAGAAAGAATTAAGAGTGCTCTCGGGAGAAGGATGGAAAATATGCATAGGGCCAAAAATATGGTGAAAATCTAGGAGAATATTACGGGAGCATCAGTTATGGACGCTGAGGGCAATGGTCAAGGCGCAAAGCCTATATAGGCACTACCATATTTGGAGAAGGAAACACAACTGTGTAGACACATACTTGCCACTGGAAACCTTAGTTCAATTATTATTGTAATAGGTAGTGATTTGTTAATTGCAAGAAATACCTTGGAAAATAATTTTTTCTGTAGAGTTTGAAGAATTGATCCTGTTTCTTTTCTTTTTGTTTGTTTGATCTTTATCTTTGTAAATACTTTCTGAAGTGGAACAGAGATGACTTTCTTACCCAGCAAAAATAAAATAAAATAAAAAAAATATCAGTGTAACTTGAGTTTCACCAGTTCCAAGTTGGGCCATCAAATGTAGCCCACTTAAATTCTGGACCCAAAACATGTCCAATAAAAGATCCAGTAACTAAACCAAATGTCACTTCTCCTTTTCTTTTATCAAATATCCAGTACCTATTTCACAAAAATCGTAAGTAGAGACATAGAACTCGTTTGAATTTAACCCGTTTTCTTTATTGTGGCTCCTTTTTTTTTTTTTTTTTCTTTTTTGATAAAGCAATAAATTACTCACCACAGAAAAGTGTAGCCAGCAGAGAATCAGAAAGCAGTGCACTGAAGAAAATGGCTGTCTCAGCATCAACATCAATGGCAGCTCCCACTTTGCACGTAATTAGATGCGCTGCCCCTTCAAATGATTCTCTTCTTTCGTTCTCACCACCTTTAACGACCCTCAAGCTTCCTCGTTTCTGGCCATGGCAAAAGGTATGTATGCATCTATTCACGTGATGTATACACATAGCATCTTACGTAACTTTGCCTGTAAATGAGACTAGGGTGTTTGAATTGGCTTATAAAAAAGTTACTTAAAGCACTTATAGTTTTAAGTAGCTTTTTTTTATTATCAACTTTAAGTAATTACGTGATTGAATAAAAATTATAGTTATAAAAATAAGTAATTATATATTTGATTAAAGTGGGGTGAAAAATAAGTTATATAGTTAAAATAATTATTAAGGACATTAAAATATAATTTAAAAAAGTAAGTATAAGGTAAAAGAGAAAAGATATTTTAGTAATAAAAATAAAAAGGTAAGGATAAGATAGTAAATGATTTGGTTAAATTTATTTTTTTTTAATGTGCTTAAAGTTATAAAAAGTAAAAGTTGGGGTTGGGAAGCTTTTTATTTTCTACTTAAAGTTATTTAAAAAAAGCATATTTTTAATTAAAACAAACACTTCTATTAGTTTAAATTAGGCTTTAAGTAAGTTTGATCAGAAAAAAAGCCAATCCAAACACCCTCTAAAGTTATTTAAAAAAAGCATATTTTTAATTAAAACAAACACTTCTATTAGTTTAAATTAGGCTTTAAGTAAGTTTGATCAGAAAAAAAGCCAAACCAAACACCCTCTAAGAGGATGTTTGGATTGGCTTATAAAAAAGTTATTTAAAGCACTTTTGGCTTTAAATGGTTTTTTTTTATTGTTAATTTTAAGTAGTTACGTGTTTGAATAAAAATTGTAGTTATAAAAATAAGTATTTATATATTTGATTAAAGTAGATTAAAAAGTAAGTTATATAGTTAAAATAACTATTAAGGACATTAAAATAGAATTTAAAAACGTAAGTATAAGATAAAAAAGTAAAGATATTTTAGTAATAAAAATAAAAAAGTAAGGATAAGATAGTAAATGATTTGGTCAAATTTATTTTTTTTTCAAAGTGCTTAAAGTCATAAAAAATAAAAGTCAGGATTGAGGAGCTTTTATTTTCTACTTAAAGCTACTTAAAAAGTACGTTTTTAATTAAAAACAAACACTTTCATTAGTTTAAATTAGACTTTAAATAAGTTTAATCAGAAAAAAAGTCAAACCAAACACCCTCTAAGTTAACGTATTATTAAGTATATGACACCAACTTATAGAACAAACTTATAATCCTATGTTAATCATATTTGCGTTAATATAATAAATTAATAAACTAATATCACCTCTACAAATTTAACCTTTTTAGATAAAATGGTAACTCGGCATGGTAGGGACGTAATAACTTGGACATGAGAGGAATTTGCTCATGGTTTACAAGCATAGGCTTTTAAACGAAGTGGTAAAATGAAGTGATAACTTAATAACTCAAGCACTACAGGAATTTAAGCATGTAATTCTCAAAGTTTAGTATACTCTAGACTCGATCAATAGATGTCTTGACTTTGAATTTGGTTACTTCAGTAATCACAATTGAATTGAATTGAATTTTAAAGTCATATGACAAAGAAGAAAGAGAAAAGGAAAAGATAAAGAGTAAGGAAAAAATAGTGAAAAGAAGAGTCCAAGTATCGAGTCCCTATTTCGTGTGGAATACATGTCCAAGTGTCAGAGCATTGGCACAGGCACTGTGTCCCCAACTGAAGAGTCTGATTAACGTAGCTTATATCATGTCTACAACTAATATGACATGTCTAGTCTAGTGTTTTTTATGTGTTTTTGTGTTCTTGGATGAAAATTTTAATGTATAATACTATAATATATATATATATATATATATATATATATATATGCAGGTAAAGGTGGGACCCCTGAGTGTATCACCAATGGGGTTTGGAACGTGGGCATGGGGGAACCAGCTGCTGTGGGGATACGATGAATCAATGGATAACGAGCTTCAGCAAACTTTCAATCTTGCGGTTGAGAATGGAGTTAATCTGTTTGATACTGCTGATTCTTATGGCACAGGGAGGTTGAACGGGCAAAGTGAGAAGCTTCTTGGAAAGTTCATCAGGGAATTTCCAGGTAGACATTATTATTTCATTGTTTAATTTTATCAAATTTAGATTAAGTTAGAGTTCGTGTTGTGAAAACAGCCTCTTGTAATAAACATGTAAAATACAACTACTTAAAGACTAAAATGGTCGAACCCTTCTTGATTCAACGGGCAATTAACGAGAGATTCGTTCACCGGCACCTTTAGCTTGAGTTAATTGGGAGGATGGTGACATTGCTAAGTTACACAATGAACATGTAAAGTAAGACAACTTAAAGACAAAACTGGATCAACCCTTCCTGATTCAGCGTGTAATTAACAAGGGATTTGTCCACCGGCATCTCCAGCTTATGTTAATTGAAGGGTTTTGATGCTATTGCTCAGTCAATGCTGTTTGTTTGTTTAGGGAAACAGCAAGTGAGGGATAACGTTGTGATTGCTACCAAGTTTGCTGCTTACCCCTGGCGCCTTACACCTGGACAGTTTGTCGATGCTGCCAAGTAAACAGTATCTTCCCATCTGACAAATGCTTATACTCTTTTTTAGCGCTAATAGACCTTTCATTAACACGGTTTTCATTGAAAATAAATACTAATAAAGCATTGATCCATTCAAACAGTAAATGTTCCATCAAACGGAATTGTGAAAACTGGGGCTGAGTCGGTAAAGATGGAGTCTGATGGAGATTTATGTTTCAGGTCTTCTCTCGATAGAATGCAGATTGAGCAAATCGGGATAGGACAATTGCATTGGTCAACTGCAAATTATGCTCCTTTACAGGAGCGAGCTCTTTGGGATGGTTTAGTGGCAATGTATGAGAAGGTTACCATTAACCAAATATTTATTCACGAGGCACCAAATTTAGGAATGCATATGACATGTTATGTAGTATTAACACTTGGATTTTCATTTTAGTCTAGCAAACTTTGCATAATTCATTGTATTTCTGGACCAAAATTATATTCATACTGTTCTGGACATCAAAGGAAAAAGAATTTTAGTTATAGTCACATCAAAAGCTATCTATATATAATTGCAGAACTGGTATCTGAAGTGTGCATTTTGGATATTCAGGGTTTAGTTCGAGCAGTTGGTGTAAGTAATTATGGACCAAAACAGCTGCTGAAGATCCACTATTACCTTAAAGCCCGAGGAGTCCCTTTATGCTCAGCTCAGGTGCTTTCTGTTCTTCTAGTCTTGCTTTCTAAGTTTTAACTTCAGTTCCCCTAGAAGTGTTTTAAGAGATGAAAAATAGCAAAATTTTGGCTGGCAACATGCTCATAATTGGGATCTTTACCAGTTAACACTTTCCAAATACTGTATAAAGTGGCAATATGTCAAGCTCGATTGCCAATTTTCATTAGATCAGCCGTACAACCAGAATATCCTTCGGAACACTGTAATGTCTAGTTTTTAACACGGCTTGCAAAGCTTCCATGATGTATATTCTTGAGCACATTTTGATTGAGAAGGGAAGATCCAGGATGTCATTCTCACTCTGTTTATGGATCACTGTCAGGTACAATTTTCACTGCTGAGTATGGGACAGGACCAGATTGAGGTCAAGAATATATGTGATTCTCTAGGTATACGCTTGATTTCTTATAGTCCTCTCGGCCTTGGGATGCTGACAGGGAAATATACCCCATCTAATCTTCCATCTGGGCCTCGGTTTGTGCAGTTATCTGTGTTCTATCTTTTTACTTCTTAATTTGCCGAACAGTTATTACAGGCTCAAGTCCTGCCTATACTATGTGTTGAATGGCTCCTTATAGAGTATTTTGCAAATCTTTTACAGGGGCCTGCTATTTAGACAAATTTTACCAGGATTAGAGCCTCTACTGAATTCGCTAAAAGAGATTGCACAAAGAAGGCGCAAAACTGTATCACAGGTGTTCCTTCTTTACTTCCTTACACAATTAAATGATCCTCAGCTTACAAGGTCGATGAATTCAAGCATCCCAGCAAACTGCTCCGAATTAGTTCACCTTTCTTTTCCCTATAAACTTAGCTCCTCAAAGCAAGTTACAAGTGGCAGCAGCCTAGCTATTTAAGTCATTTTTCTTGAATTGAAAAGGAATTAGGCTCTAATCTCATTTAAATAAGACCTTACAAGTGGAAGAGCTGGGTACAGTCTTTCATAGTCCCTCTGCTAGTATGTTTGCATGAGTTGTTCATTTGAATATATCAATTCCTTTCCTCTCACGTTATGCATTTTGTAGCTCAAATTTATCTAGTATAGTTTTCCCATCTAACCTAACATTGTTGACAGGTTGCCGTAAACTGGTGCATCTCCAAGCGTACAATTCCAATACCTGGAGTGAAGTCACTGAAACAGGCTGAAGAGAACTTGGGTGCACTAGGTTGGCAGCTTACGTCAGATGAGTTGCTTCAGTTAGAAAATGCAGCCCTCGAATCACCTCGCCGGATGATTCAGAACATATTCCAAACAAGGTGATGCATGATCTTCATGCAGGTATTTGTGGAGGGCAGAGATTCTAATCTCCAATGCGTCATAGATGAAGGGGGTGGTACAACCTCGGCAGACTAAGAGACAATGAAATTGACATGGTTCTCTGTGCAACAGGCATGCTTGGAGGAGAGTACATGGTTCTCTGTGCAACAGGCATGCTTGGAGGAGAGTACATGTCAATGCAAGGGATCGTAGTTTCCTCTTGTTTAATGTTTCTTCATTTCATCCAATAGGAAAAAACATTTTTATAGATTTGGATCACCCTTTTTAAAACATATGCTTGAGTTGCTTGATGGTGTTACAGTTCTTTTTCTTTTCTTTTCTTTTTTTTTTTTCTGTTTTCTTTCAACCCTTACTCTCAACCAAACCACTGTCCCTTATGGGATTCCAACCGAGGTCACCTCTCGTAAAAGAAGTGGTCTCGTCCACTTAAAGCCCTTGATGGTATTGCAGTTTACACCTGGAATCTAACCATCTGAATTTCTATATCAAGCCCCGATGTAGCAACATCTGCAAGTTGAGATCTCACTTTTGTGTATTATGAGCACATCCATTAAAGCATTGGAGTTTTCATTTGTTGCTTCATGAAAATTATCTAGTATGTCTTTGCTTCCTAAGGTTTAAGACAGAATTTTATTCGAGGTTAATTGGCTAATCTTAGGAGATAATGGAGGTCTCCTATTTTAGAATATGCTTTTTCCATGTTCAATTTACTATGAGCTTGTTTTCTTTATCGAAAATTATTATTTTATTGCTGAAAGAGAAAAAAATTTAAAAAAGTACTTTATATGCATTAAATAATCACACTTAATTTTAGGTATATTGCATGCATGAATAGTTTTATTTATATTATTAACATTATTTGTATATATCTTATTTAATCTAATCACAGGATCAATTAATTTTATAATAATTATCTTAATTATATTAATATTTATACACATTATAATTAAAAGTTTACAATCTAATCATTGAAAAAGTAACTAAGGTATAATGAGGTTAAAGTAGAAGACAAAGTTAATTTTTAAATATAACAACTATTAATCCGAAATTTAATATTAGTTCTTTATTAATATATTAATATATGTAGTAGTCAATATGTTGCACATGCCATGTAATTCGTTGTTGATACTGATACTAATGAGGCATATCGATGAATGGGAAAAACATGTACAGAGTAACATATTGAATATGGAGCATCATTGTAAGTATATTTTAGGTATGGTATGTTACATACACGAGACTAAAGTGTCACAATAACAGTTGAAGCTCCATCATGAAGTTCATATTATTATTATGTGTTTTCTCTTTTACCTCCATTTTCATGACGCTTTGTTGTAATGTTTGTAACATAAAATAAGACTAAACAATTACTAATTTCTTTCTCCACAAATCAATACCTTCACACCCGTGCAAACGCTCAAGCTCTACGCTAGTATGTATATATATATATATATATATATATATATATATATATAAAGTTATAGAGGAGGTGGTGAAAGAATGCAATTATTGGTACTTGTTTATGCTTTTTGCTTTCAGAGCTTACATTGTTTCTTGATCACGGTATGCATGGGAGGAAAGACATGATGGTGCTGTGTTTGTTTGGCGCCACTGCTGGCTCTTCCATGTTAATAACAATGGAGAAGTAATGAATCTGTACGTGCCAAAAAAGAAATATATAAAATGTGGTTAATAATGGTACCAACTCTGGTATGCTAATTATAAAATGATTTTATGTTCCACGATTCTTTCTGATAAATGTTGGTGGATGATGAGATACCCAAAAAATTAATTTGCACTAGTGTGATGAATGAACAGGTTAGGTGGGTTGATTTGTGGGTCTTCACTCGTTTTGCTAGCTCTACCAAATGGAACCTAAATACGCTCTGACAAATCTTGATTTTCTTTTTCTAACCCAAAATTTTCAGCCTATTTAAAAAATAACCCACTTTTGCAAGTGTTTTAAAAAATAATCCTAGAGTCTGAAAACTGACTCCGGGAGTTAGATTTCAGGGAGAGGTGCCACAGCGGACTTTGGGAGTTGAATCGATTTCCAAAATCAGAAAAAGAAGTATGACACAATTGACATGGTTATGCAGTGAAAGGAAAGTTGCGTGTTTGAAATTGGATATGACTTTTTTAAAGTTTGCTTTTTCTTCAGCCTAATTTGTGTTATTTGTGGAACAAAAAATAAATAAATAAAGGTATAATTAAGCAGCATTTAATTCCTTATATAAAAAGGTGTAATTAACCATCTTTAATTAGACAATCATCTCTTTAATTTCTCCTTTTTTTTCCCTTTTCAATTGAGAGAATATGATTCTTTTTTCTCGTGCAACATCGTAAACAACCAAATTTTAAAAAGAAAAATTGAAGGCCTATTTGGATTGTTTTTAAGGAAAATAATTTAGTAATTTACTAAATAATTTTTACAAAAGGCATTGGGCCATTAAGTGGTCGCAGGTAGCACGTTTTCTTGTTGTCAGTCTAATAACTCGTATTCGTCTTCATAAAGCAAAAATGTCGTCGACTACTCACTTGGTTTTTCCAAAATTAGATTTTTTTTTAAATTTTATAAATTTTATTCTTTATTGTAAATTTTACAAAAAATTTAACTAAAAAATTAAAAATATTCGAGGAAAAATGATTTTGGTTATCAATTTTAAACTTTTAAATTATTTTTATCATATGAAAAATCATAATCTATAAATATTTAAAATAATTTGCAACTTAAATAAAAAGGCAAAAAGATTATGTTTGGAAAAAAACATTTTGGTTACTAAATTTTATACTTTCACAATTAATTTAATGACAATTTTTTGTAAAAACAATCCAGATACGCCTTCAGTTTGTTTTTTTTTTAATTAATTAGTTAAGAGATAAGTCTTGTAAAACACCATAGAACTAAAATATTGGAATGATGTTGGAAGCCTTTTTAGAAAAGCTTCCAAGTGCTCCTAAAATACTTTTCTAATGTTTTTAAAATTCATTAAAAATTTTAATATTTTCATAATAAAGAATAAAATTTATAATCTTTTTTTAAAAAATTCTTGAAAATTACTAGGGAATAGTAAAAGTCATTTTTTGACCAAAAGTACAAGTTCAATGTATTACACGAGAAAAAAAGATCATCGTATCTCAATAAAAAAGGGAAGAAGGAAAAATGAAAGAGTTGATTGTCTAATTAAAGAAGGTTAATTGTACCTTTTCTATATGAGGGATTAAATGCTTCTTAATTATTTCTTTATTTCTTTGTTCCACAAATAACACCAGCTAGATTGAGGAAAACACAAGCCAAGCCACATCCAAGTTTTGAACTCGTGATTTCCTTTCACTGAATAAGCATTCTACCATGCTATGCATGCTATGTTTGTTATAGTCTTATTTTAGGATACTTATCCTATTGAAATGAAGGTACATCTTATAAGATTTAAGAAATCTTTTCATGCATCCTATGAAAATTCAAAACAAAACCATACTTTTTATCTTATAAGAAATAAGCAATCATTCCTATCTTATTTTTTACAACTATAGATGCATAGTGTATATGATAAGATATCTTAAATCTTATAAGATATCTCCAAATTTCAATAGGATAAGCATCTTAAAATAAGATCATTCCAAACAGGCTAGCAATCAATTATGTCATTCTCCTTTTTCCCATTCTAGACGAATCAATTTTCGGACGCTGGAGCCCATTTGGACTATTTTTGAAAATGCTTGCAAAAGTGGTTATTTTCAAATGAGTTTGGAAAAATGAGTAAAAAAAGGGAAAAAATTCATTTTTCCGCATAACGTTATAGCATTATCCCAAACTCTCCCATGAACTCTAAGTTTTACCCAATTTCCCTATGTACACTAACACTATTAAAGATTTTTGACGGTCAACTAGTTGACCTTTTATGATTACTTTTTTTTCCCTGTTTTCTATCTTCATTTATCTCTTTTTCCTATAAATTTCAAATGATAAACTACATACTCCTATGCTTTAAATGTATTTTTTTTTTTGGTCAATTAAATGTAGTTGTAATATTTTAATTTGACTTTCACTTTGCACATTGCATAAATAAATTAAAAATATTTTCCTACATTTTTATTAAATTAAAAATTAATCTATTAAAAATAAATTCCAGTCGCATGACACTGCCACATAATTGAGAATAATACTTGACGATTTTATTAACGATTGCCAACATTTAGTAGCAGACGTAATAGTATAATAATTTAATAATTCTCGAAACATAAAAATTTACTCCCTCCATCGACAAAGAGCAAACTCATTACATAGTACCAAAACTGGTTACCAACAAGGTTACCAACAAATTAAAAGAAAAATAGCACAGCACCCTCATCAAATTATCACAGAGAGGCTTAAGTGAAAGAAAATAAAAACTAATAAAAAAATAATTAGATAATGGACACATGAACGGTTATAAAAAGATTAAAAATTTCGAAAATTATTTTTTAAAAATATTTTTCTTAAAAAATAATAAAATTTAAAAAAAATTAAAAAATTGTAAAAAATATTTTAAAAAGTTATTTTTGATAAAAATTTTGAACAAAGACCTGATTAATGACTTGATTGGTTGGGTAATTGAACAATGACCTTGGTGAACAAAACATACAGCGCGTATGCATATCAGAAAGCAATTACAGCAATTGAGTATCTTTGACAAAATAAAAAATATTAAAATTCTTAAAAAAGCTCAGGTACAATTTTTTTTTAGAAGTTAACATTTTCAACTTTTAAAAAAATTATTTTTTAAAAATTATTTAAAAAAATATTTAAAAAAAAAACCAATCTAAACGAGCCCTTTATTGGCGTTTCTTTAACGACTTTAGTGTACATGGAAGAGTCCTGGACGGGCCGAAATGGCTTTTTCCCTGTAAATCCCCAAATCTCGTGGTGCCAAACCACGTGTCATGTAAAAATATGGCAAGCCCATCCTCGTATGCGACGCCAAGTCATCATCTGAGTGTGATCTCACCAACTACACTTTCCACAATCGACCCCTTAGACGATTTTCTTCTCTTCTATAATAATACATACATGGCCGCCTCATCATCACGCGCCCTCCATTCAACTTTCCTCAATCACGCAGCTTCCATCCCTCGATCCTCACCGTTGATTCCGCTTACTTTCCCCTTTTCTCTCAGGTCAAACAGAGTCGAAAAACTGATTCATACGACTAGCAGTGGTGAGAGATTCTTTGATTGTAGAAGAACGAGAGCATCATCAATGGCTGAGGCTGCTGCTGCTGCTGCTGAGAAAAGCAAAGGCAAAGGCGAAGTTCAAGTGTTTGATAGTGAAGAGGAGATTGCGGTTGCATTGGCGAAATACACCGCCGATCTATCGGAAAAGTTCTGCAGAGAGAGAACCGCTTTTACTGTTGTCTTGTCCGGTGGTTCTCTTGTCAAGTCTCTCAGGTCCCTCATCTCCTCTTTTTTGTTTTTTTTTTCTGATTAAATACGTGTTTTGTCGAAATTATACGATAAAATTGTGTTACTCTATTAATTCACTGGCGTATCTGAATAATTGTTGAATTTTTATGTTAGATTCTATGTTATCATGATTTAATTATCAGTAGTAGGACTATCTTTATATTTACATTAAATTGTCGAGCTTAATCCGAGTTATTAGTTAAACTGGCACCACTGGATTATTATTTACACTGCTTTCACCTATGTGGAATCACACTGTTGAGTGACTGTGCTTAATCGTCAGTGTTAAAAGTTAATACCATTCTGTCACGTGTCACGTCAGAAAAAATAAAGCTTGCAAATGAGATTAGTATTATGCACTTAGGACTAATTTGTCTTAGGCTTCAAATCCACTGTTCCAAATGGTAAAACGAGTTTTTACTTGAATATCAGAATAGTAATTTATGGGCAACATTTGTGTCAATGTTCTACCATTGTGGAAAATTACAACAGGAACGATGAGTCGCATCCATATGAATTACGGGATTTTCTCGGCTTTAACCTTTTCCTTTTCTTTAATCTCTTTAAATTTAAGTGTTCCTTGTATTTTTTATTTACTGCAAATGAGAAGTTAATGACAATGGTCTTTGTTTCGTGGTAAAATGTGCAGGAAATTGGTGGAGCCACCATATATTGATTCAGTGGATTGGTCGAAATGGCATGTGTTTTGGGTGGACGAGAGGGTGGTGCCTAAAGATCATCCAGATAGTAATTATCTTCTTGCTTTTGATGGGTTTTTGTCCAAGGTATATTAACAATACTGATCTCTCACCCAAATTCATGGAATAATTGGACTGCCTTGTGCTTAGCGTGTTTATATTTTGGGTCTCTGGTCTAAACTTGAGCTAATTTTTCAGAAAAATAAAGGGTATTACATTTGTCACATAAGTGAAGATTAATTGTTTCAGAGTCACATAGCATTACAAGTTTCAAACTGTTCTTCGTTTCTTAAACAATGAGCTATTATTTTAGAGGTGAATGCCAAAAATGTCCAATATCAAGAATCCTGTAGACAAAATAAAAGTTAATTACGTGAGTGAAAGAATGATGGTTTGATAATACAGGCCAACATCATTTGGCCAAGTCAACGACAATGGATGATGTGCTGCGTTGGTATAGCAGATGTGATGTACTGGTCTTTAGCCAAAATTTGCCATAACGAATGGGAATAATATGCTTCATGGAAATAGAGGAAAGAGTTTTTGGGTTAATCATTTGGTAAACGATGCCCATCCTTGCCAAAAGTCTAGTAGGGAGACTTCACTAGAATCGTCTTCAATATTTTCTTTCTGTAAAAACGAATTGCTTCTTTCTTATGCATTCTGACTTTTAAGCAATTAAAGTCTGAGATGTCGAGGATAATGATGGTTTCTTATTCTATGACTTGAAGAAGGATGTTGGATTATCTTTTGATCCATCATTTCTGTGCATGCTAAGCCCTGTGTTCTAATTAGGTGAAACGTATACACAGCCCCCCATACATATGTGATATACATACTGTTGTGTGGCTACTGCAACTGATTCTAGCATTCCTCTTTCTTAAGTACTGTGATTTGAACTGAGATCAAGCCTATTGCAGCATAAGCATCTATGCTGACTGCATCATCCCTTTGCTTGCATCATTGGATGACTGCCTCTTATTTCTAAATAGTCAGTATCATTAGTTTTGAAATGTGTTGTTTATAAGTTCTGTACGTTTCAGACTCCAACAAGAAAATAAATAACAAAACCCTTTGCAGTCTATGCTTTTTGTATGTGGCTCATTCTTCAAATGTCAAGATGGACATCTTCTAGGCATTCCTCTAATTCGTACCGGTGACAAGGCAGTTTGCCTTTCCATGTGAAAGTGCATCTGGAGCTAGTTTCTGATAACAAGTACTTTAAGTGAACATGAACTGTTTTGAAATGTCAGGTTGGTGTACCTGAATCTTGCTTTGTCGCTCAAGTACCAAGATTGACATTTTAAGAGTCACAGCTCAGCAACATAGATGTATATTGTGTCTTGAAAATTATTAAATGGGGTAGCAATGGAGAGATCAGTCTCTCTGCACAATTTAACAACGAAACCATCTACAAGCATAGGTGATTACAGGCTTGGAGACACTAAATTAATCTCATATGCTAAGAGTATGTGGGTAAGCTCTTGCTCAGTCTCATATTACAAGTCAATATCAGCGCAATGACATCTTTGTCTCCTTGGGCTGGAAAGAGTTTTTATAGCATTACCTTTCCTTCGTAGAGGACTCATCTCGAGATAGGATCTGTTGTGTGCATGCCCCTTCTGCTGCTAGCATTCAAGATGCTACTTGCAGTTCTTGTTAAAAATAATAAATAAATATAGCCAACCCCTCTCTACAAGCTTAAGCTGTTAGGTAAGTTGGTTATTCAATATGATATCAAAGCGCAGGTCAAGGGTTCGAGTCTCACTGTCACCCGTTCAAAATATTAAAACTGTTCACGTGCAAGGGTCAAACCAAATCACACCTGCACGTGAGGAGACTTGTTAAGCATAACCAAACCCTTTCTATAAGTTTAAGCTTTTAGATAAGATGGTAACTCAAGTTCTTAGGGTGCTCCACTCAGGTAGACTGGAGCATCATTTCTGTCTTGTCTTTTGCCGGAAGTTGTTTTTAAAGATCATGAGTGCAGGTCTATCTGTCTGTATTCTTCTTCTTACCCATCCCCCCCCCCCCCCACCAAAAAAAGCCCCTGGAGCTTTGTATGAGTTGTTTCAAGTTTAAGCTCGAGTGCTAGATTGGAAGAAGAATGGGCTGATAAAATGATGAGAATTATATGTTCGGTATCATGACTGCTTACTGTAAGTCGAAACTCTATTTCTGTTTGGTAAATGATATGGTTTCCTTGTTCTGGAATCTGTTCCACAAAGGATTTTCAGGATAAGTCTCATTTCTGAAATGAAGCAGAAATTTAATACACTATATTCTTGTTCTCACTTTATGTGTGTTGATTAACTCTGTTTTTATGCTTCTCATCAACCTATGTGCAGCATGCCCTTCTATCTCTGTTTCTTTAGTTGATTTTCTTGCCTCCTATGATATGAAGACCTGCAAATTGAATAGCTTTGAGCAGTCAGAAATTGGTTTTGCTTCTGATCTCATTGTTAAATTGTGGATTTGTTGTTTTCCTTTCCTAGAAATTGGTGTTTTTATTTTTCTCTTCAAAGTGCAAGGTAAGGTTGTATAATAACCTCAAAGTGGCTATGAACCATCCATGTTCATGGCTACCAACTTTTCAGGTAGAAGATGACTAAACATAATGGGAACACGTCTTCAGAATCAGTTTTTGTTAACTTCTTTTTTTCTGACTGCCCTTACCATTATGTTTTGAACACTCATTTTCTCTGGTTCAAGCTTTGTTGATAACTTTTTCACCTCAAACTATTCTTACACTGTTTCCGGTAGTTATGTTAGACAATCTTTACAAGCAATGTGACCACTTGCTATTTGCTCTCTTGGTTCTCTTGCAGATACCTATCCCTCCTGGTAATGTATATGCCATCAACGATGCATTATCTGCTGAGGGTGCAGCGGAGGATTACGAGACCTGTCTCAAGCATTTGGTTAATAATGGAACAATAGCTAAATCCGAGGCTAGTGGGTTTCCGAAATTTGATCTCATGCTTCTGGGTATGGGCCCAGATGGACATGTAGCTTCTCTATTCCCAGGGCACCCTCTTTGTGAAGAAGATAAGAAGTGGGTTACCTTCATTAAGGACTCTCCTAAACCTCCTCCAGAGAGGATAACTTTCACCTTCCCAGTTATTAACTCTTCCGAGCAGATCGCGCTCGTCATTGCAGGAGCCGGAAAAGCTAATGCAGTCCAGACAGCACTCGGTAATAGTCGGAGTCCTGAAGTCTTGCCTGTGTCAATGGTTTCTCCTGAAGGACAGTTGAAATGGTTTTTAGACAAAGGAGCTGCTTCAAATCTGTAAGGTCTCTTTGACTCTCCAGTGTGTTGCCATGGACGTTTGTATTTCAATAAGTATTCATGTGTTGTATGCAAGTGATTGGACAATTCCATAGCTCTCATCTTTCTATGGTTTGCAAGCTTTTGTCTTATGATAGTCATGTGTCTAAACTAATATCAATGATGTTGTATTGGAAAAAAAGAGTGTTAAAGATAAATGAGAGAATGCTCACTTAGACTGGGTTTGGTTTTGGTGTTTTCTGGTTTTCATTTTTGAAGAAAATGAAATTTATGGTAGCGAACTTGTTTGGTTGGGTTGTTTTGTTTTCATCCTCAAAAGATTGAATTCTGTTTTATTGAAAATTAAGAGACATGTAGAAGCTATTTTCTCTTTTCCGAATTAAATGTGCTTTTTGAATTCTTTAAAACTATAGAAATGGAAACGGAAAATCAGAATTGTAGAAAGAAAAGAAATTCATATATATAAATTTTGAATGAAAGTTATTTTCTCGAATATGTAGCACAGATATCTTCTAAAACTGGCACCAAATCTCCTTACGATCCTTGAATATGTAAGATTTATACTCCCTAAAATTCGGGTGCATGTTTATTTTGGAATAGTCGTAGGGATATTTTTTTTTTTAAATTTAAGAGAGGTAAAAAATCGATCACAATATACATTTAACAAAAATTAATCTCTTGACTACTTATACTAAAGGTGAAAGAAATATCATTAAATCATTAAATCTTTGGTCTGGAGGATTATTTTCTTATATGTAGCGAATAATTGAGACAAAAACTATACTGTCGAGACTTTTAAGCAATAATATAATTATAACTCTTTCCTATGAGAACATACTGGCCTCGAAAGTCCCTAGCGGCGAGTTCTTTCACAAGAAAACCGGAAGATGAAATTTTGTTTAGCAAGAGAGCTTTGTTTGGATTGACTATTTTTTAAAAATGTTTTTTTTAACAATTTTTAAAAAATAATTTTTTTAAAAAAGTTAAAAATTCTGACTTATAAATAAAAAATTGTATTTGATTTTTCTTCAAGATTTTAATATTTTTGGAAGTCAAATTGAATAGTTATTATAAATCTAATGTAATTTTTTTATAAAAAAATATTATTTTTAAAAAACCAATCCAAACAGGCTCAGAATTTTTATTCTTATAATCCCTTTTCCGATTGTAAAAATAATTTCGTGTGCAAAGAAAAGGATCAGACTGCTTGAACAATAGATTTCTTTTCACCTTTTTCAAGGTTGGCCTGTCTAGATTGACCTTTTTCATTAAAAAAAAAAAAAAGTATTTCTTTTTTGAAAAAGAAGCATACTCTTTTTTCAATAAATATTTGAATTAATTTCAAAAATAGCATCTCCTTTTTGAAAAATCAAAAAGTTTTAGCTTTTAAAAAAGAAATATTTTTTTCTTCAAATATTAAAAGAATATTTTTTAAAACAGTCAATTCAAATTTGAAAGGCGCTTAAGCTCAGCAATAAATGGTTAGCCTGGGTGATATTTTGTTACTCAACAAGCTTAAACATTGACCCATGTTCAGAGTACTTGACTACCTTTTATTGTCTATAAAAAGGAGATAGAAAAGAGTCTTGTGCCCCCTGTTCAACAAAAGAGGAAACGTTAATGGAGAAAAGAAGCAGGTTGTACGAGGTGTCTTCAAAAGCTATGCCATTTTCATGGCAAGTGAAGCTCCTAACCCTATGTGTGTGGATGTCCATATTTCTTGCTGGCCACAGCCATGGAGATGTAGCTGCAATGGCATCATCATCTGGGGGCCCAAAAAAGACAATATTAAAGTTCAAATCTGAAGAAGAGGAGGCGGTGGCTGTGGCAAACTACACAGCCAATTTGTCTGATACGATTCTCATGCACAAAGGTTCTTTCAGTGTCGTCCTCTCTGGAGGTACTCTCATCCAATCTCTCAGGTAATCAATGTACGACCTGGGTTCGGATCCTGTGAGGGACGGGGATTGAATTGGGGTTGAAGGTTTGTTAAAGAAAGAAGAGTATGACCCGTGAATCACATGGGTTTTAACGTTAATTTGATTTTATCAAGTTTTATATAATTAATAATGTTAGAGATTGTAGTTTATGATTAAAATTACGCCAATGAATATTTTTTTGCGTAAAAAGCATAATCTTTCAAATTTCATTGTTACCAGATTTCTAGTTGAGCTAACTCATAGGGAAAATGTTAGAATATTTTCTAGTATTTTGGTTGTCATATCAAGAAATATTTTTTTGGTGTTTGATTGTTTGAAATGTGTAATGAAAAGGCAGAGGATAGAAAGCTTTTAGGAAAAATGTTTTCCTCTTTTCTTTAGGTGGGAAAATGTTTTTCAAAAATAGTTTAGCCACAATTGTTGACTAGAAAAGATTTTCTAGCTAACTTTGCCTTAAAAAGTGTCAACACCAAAAAGTGGAGAAAATATTTTGTTGCAAACAAAATTAATATGTGTATTTTTTTTTTTTTGGGCTAAAAACCAATTAATGTGTTGTTAATGTATTGTTAGACTTAAAATATTTAAACTCGTTCCTATATATATTATATATACACTCTATTTAAACAGTTGAAGTTATAATCAGTGGCGAAGTAATCTCATTATATTATACTTTTTCAATCTAAAATTCTGAGTTTGTCCCTGGTTGTAATCTATACAAAAATTTGTTCAAATGCAATTCACCTTACTATAAAGTTTGTGGGTTAGGTTGCTTTTTGATGATGTTATGGCGTTTTATTTTCAGGAAATTGGTGGAGCCGCCCTATGTTGGATCAGTGAATTGGTCGAAATGGTTAATCTTTTGGGCGGACGAGAGGGTGGTTCCTCTTGATGATCCTGACAGCAATTACAAACTCGCCTACGATGGTTTCCTGTCCAAGGTAACACATGCTACATTTTCTATGACATTATTTCCCCCTTTTTCCTATTTGATTGTCTTCTGGGATAGGGTTAGTTTCTTGACATTTTCTTAAATTATGACACGCGAGAAATTTCGGTTGATGAACTATTAAAGTGAACTTTTTGAACCTTAACTATTAATTATTAGATCTGTTGATCCCTTTAGCTATTTTCGTTCAAAAACTAGCCATCTTTGTTGAAAAACCAACGTTATTCGCATGACATAAATAGTTAAATGGACGAATAGTAACGTTAGTTTTTGGACCGAAATAACTAAAATGACTAGCTGTAACGTCAATTTTTGGGCAAAAACAACTAAAACGCATCTAACAATTAATAGTTCGGGACCAAAGGGCTTACTTTATAGTTAAGGGGTCCGAACATCTCCTTTGTCATAGTTTAAGAACTTTGTGACCTTCAAAATATAGCAAGAGTTTCATGCATTGAACTGTCTTTTAACTGAAGTTGATTCTATTCAACTGCAGGTGCCAATTCCTGCAGGTAACATCTATGCCATTAACTACAAGAAATCACCAAAATACTCTGCTGACGATTATGAGGCTCGCCTCAAACAATTGGTCAAGAGAAAAATCATACCTTTATCAAAGTCCAGTGGATTTCCAAAGTTTGATCTCATGCTATTAGGCATAGGGCCAGATGGTCATGTTGCTTCTCTCTTCCCTTCGCGGCCTCAGCGATACGAGAAGAAGCGATGGGTAACCTTCATCAAGGACGCCCCATTCCCACCACGGGCAAGGATCACGTTCACCTTTCCGGTGATCAACTCGGCTTCCGAAATCGCGATGGTGATTACTGGGGCCAGTAAAGCGGATGCTGTTAAGCAAGTGCTGGGTAAGTATTCACACCCCCCTGGTGTGAAACTCTTGCCTGCTGCTCAAGTTTCTGCAGAAGGGGAATTGATCTGGTTTTTAGATAAAGATGCTGCTTCAAAACTATGAAGCACCCATGTAAGAAAATTGACAATTAAGTTAAAAGGGCTTATGCAGATTAATAGATCATCTTGTTCTTTCAAGAAGTACTGGTTATCGTATTATGCTTATATGTTATAAGCCCTTCTTATGCGAAAAAAAGGTGTAGTACCACGCATTGCTTCTAGTATCACATACTGGGGCTGAGGCCAGAAATTGGTGAAATTTAGTCACTTTTAATTCTTATAAAAGATATTTTTCATTTATATAATAATTAAAAACTCGATAAAATAATTATTGAAAAGATAATCATATTATTCGAATCAAAATTTTAACACATCAAAGTATACAATTATTTATAGTTGACTGTGATGGTTTTTTCATATTTTGGAAGGATTCTACGGTAGCTTTATTGTCAATTATTCTATTAGCATCATCTCTTTGAATAGTAATCAAACAATTATTAATAAATTCATCTTTCATCTTGTTGCATATACTTTTATAAGTTTGATATTAAGAGTATCCTTTCTATTAGTTTTTCTTTTTTCTTTTTTTTACTTTTTTTTTTTAAAAAAAAATCCTTCCAACTCCAATCTCGTCCCTTACAGGATTGGAGCTCAAGTTATCATTCATGGAGAAGATAGTCTTAACCAATTGAACTACCTCTAATTTTATATCGTTTTGAAGATTGCAACTAGTTAGATGAAAGCCAGTTTCTTGTTGCATCTTCATAATATAAGGGTTGTTCTTCTATCTTCATGTAAGAGAAAGAATGAGAACAATAAGCGAAAGGAAAAAAAAAAAAAAAAGGAATATTGGAAAGTTTTAAAGTATGAAGAAAAAGCTAAAAAGACAAAGCTAACCCACTGTGAGAATTCAGTGTAAAAGTTGACTAGCCTTCTGCTAAACATTTTATATTTGTTATGAATGACATGGATATTAATGATTTATGAAGTAGTATTAGATTATGATCCAAATTTAAGATCGAGAAGAGAAAATTTTCTAATATTGTAAAGGAAAATTCTTAAAGAACAAGTCATTGTATTCCTATAAAGATGAGTTTTATCCTTATCTCTTCTCTTATTTTTATTTTTTCTTTAGTTTATAACACGTTATTTGAACGATTCTTTGCCAATTACACAAATAGACCAAGGTAAGTAGTTATTATATTTTTGCCTGTACATATTATGTAGACTCCTAATAGTCTATTATATTGTATTTGCATTTATATCTAAAAAATCTATTACTTTTACATGTTACGTGAACTCTTAATGATCTATAGTATTGTACTTGCATATCATATCAACAATCTCAATTGTTTTTACATTTTAACATAGACTTTCAATGATCTACATTGAACTGTACATGCATGTTATATGAACAAGTCAATCACTTATGCATGGTACATAGTATTATTTTGGCGTGCTATCAATAATATTCATTGTCAATAAATACTGATCTAAGGTAGTATCCTGACCAGCTATAATTTAATTGCCAATAAATACTAATCGAACCTGTATCGATCATATCTGGCAGGACGGGGCGTGCATTCTCGCTCTTCTATAGTGGAATTAAAAGGAAAAAAAACAATAGAAAAATGACGTTTCTTATCTTTTAGCGTAAAGAGGAAGAGAAATGATTTTGCATATCCCGATTACTAAAATTTGGTGCCATCTCACTCGATGACATTGAATTTGCAGATTTTTCACCTGGAGTTATAATGAATTGGCACCTGCGTTTCACATTTAAAAAAAAAATGAAAAAGATGAAAAAAATAATAATAAAATACATTTTACCCCTGTATTTTGTGAAAGTCACATGAAAACCCTTATATTTTCAAAACTCGCTAATGAACTCCTGTAATTTAAAAAAAAGTTACAAATTGACTCCTACCGTTAGTTTTTCCATTAAAATTAGCGGAGCATTTTTGAATTAGTACAAATTCCTCTCTCTAATTTTGAAAATGATGCAACCCCCCTCCCCCCACCACGGTTTGAAATAAGGTAAAAATACACCACTTGGTTTGTTTATATTCATTCAATTATTATTTGAATAAATATGTATTGTTTAACAATTAGTCGTTTAAACTACAAAATTTTCATAATTTAAGAAATATGTTATTGATTTTTTACTCATCTAGGAGGGTATTTGCACCTTATTTCAAATAAGGAGGAATATGCACTATCTTTCAAACTAGAGGGGGACTTTGCACTATTTTTAAAATCAGAAGGGAAAATTTGCACTAATTTTAAAACCACACTTACAACACCTGCAAAACGAGCAAACATTTAGCCAAAAAAAAAAAAAATGGATCTCCAGCCGAGGCTGGAAGGAGGAGTAAGACCATGGTTTGTTTAAAGGTATCGTATGAAGGCTGTCAGGAAAGAGGTGGAAATGGAAAACCACAACCCAATCAACTGAACAACGCTAAGAGACTCAAGCAGCTCCACCCAAACATTCGTATTTACCAACGCATGAAGCTCAGCCTCCATAACTGAGATATCTCCATGATTCTCAAAGAAACCAAAGCAGAGGCTCCCCCATTCATCACGGTGAAGACCTCCTCCCCCCGCTTGATTGCTCTCATGTTTACTCCTGTCGACATTCAACTTGAAGCACCCATAGCCGGCGTAATCCATTTGACCATAAAAACAATCGAACAAGGCAGCCTGATTAAGATCCCCCCGCCCACTGCTGTTTAGATAATAGCCCAGCGTCAAAAAGTTGCTTAATTTGCTTATTGACACGCCCAAAAATCATATCCGGGGAAAAGACCACTCCACTATGTTTGGCCTCATTATGCCCCTTCCAAGCGAACCAGCAAATAAAGGCCGGTAAAAGCGTACGAATGTGACCCTTCCAACAATGATCCCCATAATAGAGCCAAGCTGCCAACCAATGATGAATGCCATTCGAGTTAGGGAGCCAAACATTGAAGATGCTAGCAAGCTTACTCCAAACTTGTCTCACTTTCTCCCCATTAAGGAAAACATGATCAATTAGTCCCACATGACCCTTCATAAACCTCGACCAGAGACAGTCCGCTGTTCGAAATCGCCACCAGAGCTTCATTCCCATAGCAAGACTCGTGCCATTGCTTGCTTCCTTTTGTTATTCCTCAGGCCTCTTCATTAATGTCGATTGAAAGAATGATCTCAATTCGCTAGTTGTTGATTTCTTCATTCAAATCCCTTTTCATTGGTTTGCTTTGGCTGGACATTTTCTTGTATAATAGCATGATATGAAAATGAATTTATTTAGCAAATTAGTAAAACTTTTACATAAGTTGATGCAACAATCAATTTATAGCGAAATTAGTTTTAATTCACTGTTAAATTAAAGAATGGAACTTTCATATTTATATCATATACAGATACTACTATATTCACCTATTCTAGTCTATTTATGTCATATATTAACATATATGTAATCAAAACTAAGTAACAGGATATGGAAAATATCACTAAGATTAAACGGAACTTTTGCACAAAAGGCCAACCCAAACAAAACTGGGTAGACCCAAAAACTAAGAGTAAGAATAAAGCAATAGAAGAATAAGGATAAATCCAATGCGATGCACAGTAAACATAAGATAGACTAGGCTTGGAATAAATTTTAATTACCCATTTGAAGAAGGCATGTTATAGCGAAAATTGACCATTTTTCCAAGTCTGTGGCAAAAATGGGCCACTACCCTTTCGACTTCCTAAAAACTGTTGATGGATTTCTAAGGGTCGTTTGAATTGGCTTTTTCGAAAGCGTTTTTTTAATAATTTTTTAAAAATAATTTTTTTGAAAAATTGAAAATTCTGGCTTCTAAAAAAAAGTTATACTTAAGCTTTTTTTTATAGTTTCATCTTTTTTAGAAATCAAATCAAATAATTATTACAAATCTAATGTAATTTTTTCAAAAAAAAAAATATTTTTTTCCTTAAAAAATGTCAATCCAAATAGGCCCTAAGATCTGCCTACTGATGTAAAAATGTGGGCACACGAAACCCTACCGTTTATGCGACTATTGGGATATTTTGAATTTTAAAATTTAAACTAAATATGAAAACCCGCGCTCGAGTTTCTGAAACGCAAAGCGCGTAAAAAAACCTTAGCAACGGCTTTGTGAAACACGTTCGCGGCCCATGAAGGCCCAAACGTTCACCCCCTCCATTACCTCTCCCATTCTTCTCCCCCGTCCCCTATGGAAAAACCCTTTTCCTACCAACCCTTTCTTACAAAAATTCCCCTACTGCCTAACAAATTGCCTTCTTATGTAAGTTTTCAAGTTATATTGTTATCTATTATTAGTTTGTTATATTTTTTAAGTTATTATTTATTATTATTTAAGTTATGTTATTATTTTGTTATAAATTTTTTAAATTATTATGTTATATTGTTGTGATCATTAGTGTGATTTATTATGTTAAGTTATTATGTTATTATTTACTTTATGTTTTTATGATTATGAATATTTAATCTTAAAGGTACGTATGATTATGAATATTTAATCTTAAATGTGCGTCTCATATTTAAAAATGTCACATGTCCTCTTCTCTTGTATTTTATTTGTCTCCAAAATTTATTTCCATTTGTTTTATGTCATACTTTAATTGAACAATATTTTTAAAGTCAAGTAATTTATACTAATTAAAGTCATATCCATGAATCTTTTCAATTGAAAATTATTTCACAATTTAATCAATTGTACTTAATTCAACATTATATTTTTGGTCAACTAAATTAATATCTTTATAAGGATTAGATTTTTTTCTCCCAAGAATAAGGTCCTGGGTTCGAATTCCTTGGAGGTGCGGGTTGTCAAAAAAAAACTATGTATGTTATGAATTAATATTTTTAACTTTTTATACATTATCATAATGTCATACATTTTTCCTAAAAAAATTAAATATTTCACCTATTCATACAAAAATATACTTCGTATTTAGGGATGGCAATGTGCCGGGTGTACTTACTCCTACTCCACACCTTCTAAGAAAACTCCCTCCCCTACCCCTATTATATACCTATACTAGGGTAAACTTCTGCCTGACCATCGCCATCCCTGTTGGATGGAAAAAGACTCGCCCCGCACTCATGGAGTACCGGTTAACAAAGTCAATGATATTAGATTTTAAAAAAATACTAATACATAAGAATGTATTAAAAATAAGTTAACTTTTACAACTAAACCAAGGAGATTTTAATTGATATAAAGTTTATATTAAAATATATAGAAATATATTAAGAATATATACAAAATGATATATGTTTATATTAAAAATATATAAGAACATACTAAAAGTAACAAATATACATACATAGCAGGGCAGGACGAAGTGGAGCGGGGTGAACAAACTCCTACCTAGCCCCGCCCCTGCATAGGGATAAAACCCCGCCCTGCCTCTAGCAAGGGTTTTTCAACAAAAATTCTGTCGCTACTTCTACAGTACTCCTGTGGAGCAAAGCAGGCAATTGGTACCATTGCCAGTTTGTCATCCCTATAATCCTACTCAAATTTATTCTCTTTCTATTAGTTCTCTCTCTCTATCTCTCTATTTATCTATACATATATCGACATATATAAAATTAATTTTTTAAGGTTATTTAATTTTACAAAAAATATAAAAATTAACTATCAATAATAAATAAAAGACATAAAAAATACTAACCTATTTAGCGTATCGCACGGGTGTAATATGTCATACTTTTTGTTACATTTCCACCTAGTTAATAAAGTATATATTACTTGAATTCCTAAATTTTATATGACATTTTAATGGATATTTGTATTGCAAATAATTTATCAATTATTAGATAATTTTTTTTCTAACTTTCTAATTATTTTTACTATAAAAAAATATGGCCTCTATCCAAAATTAGGTATTGATATATATATATATTTTTATCATGAACAACTAGAGTGATAAATTTTGTATTTTTAATACAATTGTATGTCTATACCTTAAAGGTTAAAAACACTTAATTTTTAGAAATAGAATACATGACTTTCTATATATATTTTTATATAACATTTCAAAATATATATTATATTACTTTTAACTATAACCTTTAAAAGTAATACATTTAAATTAATCCTATCCCTCTCTTTTGTTTTATAATCCCTATATAAAATTATATCTTTTAATACATGATTAGGAATAAAACTAACAAATAATAAAATATTAAAAAATATATTTTTATTTCATTCTCACTTAAAATACAAAAAATTTTTATAAATAATAAATAAATACATTAGGAACATTCATTTGCCCGTATTTTACATGGGGTATACTTTAGTTATTAGGAATTTGTCATGATGTTGAGTTAGATTAATACAATTAATAATGATTAATGATAATTAACCCTATTAATTAATCTAATGTTATACTATTTTTTTAAATATTTTAAGAAATTTATGGGTATCACTTCGAAAGCTTTATATCTATACAGGATTTGAGGAAGAATACAAGAAGGAAATGTGGGACAAACACATAGTGAGAATAGACGATTACAGAATGGTTCTTACAAACGATAAGGATGAACTTCCATGGTTAGAAGGTTATAACAAAATCGTTTGTTACCAATTAAATAGGGCCTCTATTTTTAACTGCAAGCACTAATTCCAACATCTCTTTTTCATATACAGAGATAGTGACTGATGCTTAGGGTTTTGTTAAGAAAACCTAAGGATGCTCATCTTGCATAAGCATTGCTCCTACACCATAGCTGCAAGTATCCATTTCAATGACAAACTACTTAGAGAAATCTGGTAATGCTAGTACGTGTGTAGTGACCATGGCATGCTTTTAAGGTATGAAAAGCCTTTTCAGCCATGCCAGACCACTTGAAAGCCTCTTTTTGAGTAAATTAGTGAGAGGTTTAGCAATTAAGCCGTATCCTTTAATGAATCTCTTGTAATAACCAGTTTATCCAAAAAAACCCTTGAGTTGCTTAAGTGTTTTAGGAGTAGGTCAATCCTAGATACCCCTTCGCTTTTTTGGATCTGCTACTACCCCTAACTGAGAAATAATATGACCAAGATACTTCAATGTCTAGCCACAAGAACACTTGCTCATTTTGACAAACAATTGATTGATCTGCAACAACTTAAAGGCTTCCTCTGGATGACACAAATGAGTATCCTAATTAGGACTGCAAATCAAGATATCGTCAAAGAATACTAGCATAAACTTCCTTATAAATGGTTGAAAAACTTGATTCATTAAGCTGTGAAATGTAGAGGGTACATTTGTAAGGTCAAATGCATAACCATATATTCAAAATGGCCATGATGTGATCTAAATGCATTTTTTGGTATATCTTCTTCCCTCATTCTTATTTAATGGTATCTACACCTGAGATCAAGCTAAGAGAAGTGTTTACCTCTTCCTAACTCATCCGGTAACTCCTCAATAATTGGTATAAGAAATTTATCCTTTACAATATAAGTGTTAAGCTCCTTATAATCAATACAAAGTCTTCATGATCCATTCTTTTTCTTGACCATGACAATAAGGGAGGAGTAAGGGCTATTATTGTACCTAATAACTTTTGAGTCTCGCATATCCTAAATCAATTTTTCTATTTTATTCTTCTGCAAGGCAGGGTATCTATAAGGCCTAGCATCCATAAGTGGTACTCCTTCTTTAAGAGTGATCTTAGGTAGTTCTTCGGAGTCTCAAACAAAACTTCATACTTATCAAGCAAGTTCTAGAGAAAAGAATTCAAGGTTACGACTTGGGAACAAAGTGTTACATAGACTGAAGCTGCAGTAGAGTATTTGTGCTGAACTAAGATAAGTGTCATTATGGACAATTGAGTTGGCCTCTGCATCAACTTTTGCATCTCTTGATTAGGTATGGTCTTTGCCTCAAGTGAAGGACTGCCCCTTAAAGAAACCTCTTCCATGCTACTTTGAATTTCATTTGAAGTTGGCTAAAGTTTCAGGTGATATTCCCTAAGGTCACTAACCATTGCACTCCCAAGACCATGCCATACCTTCCCATAGGCAAAACCAAAAAATCTGCCTTGAATGAACCCCCTGCATCTTCCAAGAAAATCCTCCACATATGTAAGAGCTACAGATTTTGTTTCCATTAGCCATTACTATAGAGAAAGAAGGAATGCTTTCCAAAAACACCTTAACTTTCTTGCAGTTTCCATATCTAGAAAGTTGTGAGTACTTCCTATATCCTAAAGATATGCACTGCTTTCCCATTAACTGATCCAGTCATTTTCATAGTTTTGTAATCTAATTTGCCTATCATAGCATGCATAGACACTTGAGGGTTGAATAAAGATTCGTCAGTGCCAGTGCCTTCTATATTAGCTATGTCCATTGTATCCTCTTCCATAATTGCCTTAGTATCCCTATCCTCCTCTATTCCCATGATATATAACTGTTTTTTGTATTGACGTTGATGCCCAAGAACATATTTCTCATCACACCAGTAACAAAGGCCTTTTCTCTCTTCATTCATCTCAGTAATTAAAATTAGTCTTAGAGGCTTGGTCAATCCTTTCTGTACTATATTTGGATATGCATCAAGAACAGAATTAATAGGCTTAATTATAGCCCCTGGAATGTACAATGAAAATTTAACAACAGTTCTTTAAGTTGAACCAAAAGAGAGAGGTTTCCCTGAAGTTTGCACCACAGATATTCGAAGGTTGATAGATTACCCCACCAATTTTGCCGTGGTACAAGCTTTCTGCAAGGTTCTCGGCACCAAAAGACTCACCTGAACTGCAATTTCAGGTCGAAGTCCTGTCAAGAAACAACTGACTAAATACTTTGTAGATAGGTCCACATAGTTGAGAATCTCATCAAATTGGTCTAGATACTCTAGAACTAAGCCTTGTTGCCTGAGATTTATCAGCTTACTCATAGGATCATTATATGAAAGAGTGCCAAAATGATTATTCAGAGCCCTAATATATTATTCCCAAGTTGGATATTCTCGAGTTAACCTTAATTTCATGAACATCTGATGCCATTGGAGAGCTCTGCCTTTTAAGTGAACTATAGCAAGTTTGACCTTAGCTTCGTGTGGTGTGCCATCTAGGTCAAAGAATTGCTCACATATGTACAACCATTCTCGTAGATCCGTACCCCCAAACCTTGGAAATTCAATTCTTGAGCATCTTGTTGGTGGTTGATAGTATTGATTCCCCTTAATTTGTCCTTCTTGATGCATTGGGTCATCAGTTGTGAATGTCTCTGATTGTGGTGGTAGTGGTGGCCTCGCAGCCATGGCCATGGTGGTCATAAGCTATGTAACTCCTCTAATCCTTTTTCTTGTCAATTGGCGAACACTTTGACCTAATCTTTCAGAGCATCCATTTTATGTTGTAGCTCGGTGAATCAAGTACCTTTTGTCATGAGCAAGGATTTTATGGCAAACTGATACCCCTGTTAGAACACCTAACAAGCTAGGGTTAGAATAGCCCCTAAACAATACCTTAAGATGAGGATGAAAGAGAAAGAGATAGAAGAATATAGAGCTCAAGATTATGATTTATTGATTGCAATTACAGAGCTCGATTATGCCTTTATATCAGCTAATGGAAGTTGTTAATTAGTTAAGCCAACTGGACTTAACTGATTCCAACTAACTTCTCAACTAACTTGTAGCCTCTATACATTCATATCCTCATGTATTACAATCAAGCGTCAAGAATGCCCTCTCAATCTAATTAGCTACCTAAAATCATTGGCAATCGTCTTTTTTGGCCCTCAATCGATCTACTGGTCATAACACAAGAACTTAGAGAAAAGGCGAGGTCTTCTAATGGTGTGCCTCATTATGATTTGATTAATAGGCAATTAGGATTTTAAGAAATTAATGTATTTTTTAATCGAAATGAATGTACTAATTATTAGATTTTAAGAAATTTATATAGTTTTTATGTTTAATAGGGATTTAGAATTATAAGAAATTAATATAGTTATTTATCAATATGAATTTATTGATTTTCAAGATTTTAAGAAATTTATGTAATTTTAATTATTAATAGGCATTTAAGACACATGCATTTAGGATTTTAAGGAATTTATATAGTTTTTCATTAATATGAATTTATTATTTTTATGATTTTCAGAAATTTATGTAGTTTATGATCAATAGGAATTTAGGGTTTTAAGAAATTTATATATTTTTATTAATATGAATTTATTGATTTTTATGATTTTAAAAAAAATTATGTAGTTTTTATGATTCATAGGAATTTAAGAAAATTTATATGGCATCTATAATTAATGGGGTTTTATGATTTATAAAAAATTGTGCTTAAGAGGAATTAACTATAATTTTTATGATTAAAAAATTATAATTAAGAGAAATTTGTCATTACATTATTTTGGCTTAAGACAATCCATAATGATTAATGAAAATTTACATATTAATTAATTTGATATATTTTGTCATTATTGGGTTTTTAATTTAATAAGAATTTAGGATTTAATTAATTTTATATGATTTTTTATTAATATAATTTTTGTGATTAATGAGAATTTATGATTAATAGGACCTATGACTATGTAGAGTTAGCTTAATAAAAATCATTAATGATTAATGATAACTAACATATTAATTAATTTGATATGTTATGTTGATATTAAAATTTTGTTTAATTTATTGATTGAGCGTATTTTCAGTATTTTATTTAGTTTAATTATGATGTATAATGCCATTGTTATTTTCTTAGAATTATGTGATTTGATATATTTTTACCATTTTGTTCACTTTGTGTGATTTGTTATATTATTACTATTATTATTATTATTATTATTATTATTATTATTATTATTATTATTATTATTATTATTATTATTTAAAATTATATTAATTTTTTAATCATAAGATTCGTAATGGCTAGACTAAACCACATGATGGATCACTTCTGGATATCACATGTTCGGGTTACCAAAATATGTGTTTGTACGAAATTAACCTCATAATCAAGCTTCGTCAACGATCAAGCTTCGTAAATATAAAATGCTTGATTAAGGATCCTACCAACTCAGAGGTAAGATTTTTCAGTATACCCCTAGTAAATCACCTAGTGGCGGAGGGGGCAAGCAGGAGCAGCTGCACCCCTCCCCCCTCCCCAAGCACAAAAAATCACAAAATTTTTTTATATGTATTTAGAAAAAATAGATTTATATGTGTATTTTGTCCCCCAACTCATATATATATATACATATGTATATATATATGTATGTATATGTATGTATTTGTGTATATGATATTCTATTACAAATTTTTTTCTTTGATATTTTTAAATAAAAAAATAATATTTCGTCCCACTACGATGAAATCCTCGTTGTGCCACTAAAATCATCCACAGAAGTGTGTTGGTCAACATACTTGGTCATCTAAAAATTGACCAACATACTTTGTGATCTAAAAATTGTTGATGCTTGGCTTTCAAAGCTGCACGTAGTCCCATCTACATTGAGGTGTTCCATCGAGATAAGTTCCGCTCAATACTTGCCATGGACAAATGCTGTTTCATCTTCACAACTTTAGGGCATGTTTGAATTGGTTTTTTTTTAAGAAAAAGTACTTTTTTTTCCTGAAAAAGTTACATTAAATTTATAATAACTATTTGATTTGGCTTTTAAAAAATATGAAACTCTGAAAAAAATTCAAATACAAATTTTTTTAAAGACTAAAATTTTCAAATTTTAAAAAAAAATTATTTTTCAAAAGCCGTTAAAAAAAGTACTTTTAAAAAAAGCTAATCCAAACGAGCTCTAACACTCACAATGGATTTTGACCGTGTACGCCTGTACCGTCCCTGTAACGGGAACATCATGCCTTTCTCCAAATTTATCTCTATAGGGTCCCAAACAAACCAATTTATAGTTAATAATTAACTAATTCTATTAAAAAATTATTAATCTATTAATATATATAAAAAAATAAAATTCAAAAAATTATTTTATTAAAAAAAAAAACTTATTAATTTATTAGAGGTAAAATGAATTAAAATTAAAAAACAAATATAAAAAATAAAAAAGTGATCAAGGGCCTAAATATTAAACAAAGTACAAAGCAAATAATTGTGAGATGCCACCCAAGCATCACAATGGGTAAAGAGATTCAGGTGATGCTAATTAATGGGTAAAGAGATTCAGGTGATGCTAGTTAAGGAAGATATAAAGTATTACTTGTAAATTTTATAATTTAATAATATTTCCAATATAACGAGTTACCACTTAATCCTTCTGAATGCTACTCATTAACTAGATTATGGTGAGAAATTTCCTAAAAATTAAGGCCATGGATGCAATGATACTACTTGTGCGAAAATCACAAATATTCCCGGAAAATTCAAGCTTTTCAAGCTGAATGTTTGAATCTAACTTGTTTTTCTTTCACCCTTACTCATAGACGAAGCTACTTAGCACAAGGGGAGTCAATTGACACCCTTAACATTTTGAAAATCAATATTAATATACACAATTTAAAATGTTTTTGAGATTAATTTAAGTATATGACCCTCTTGATGATCCTGACAGCAATTACAAACTCGCCCACGAAGGTTTCCTGTCCAAGGTAACACATGCTACATTTTCTATGACATTGTTTCCCCCGCTTGACTGTTTACGTGATAGGGTTAATTCGGTCTTTGAACTATAGCATGCGAGATATTTTAGTCCCTATTTTTTGTATCTTAAAATTATTAATTGTTAGATATGTCAATCATTTTTGTTATTCTTGTCTAAAAACTAGTCATTTTCATTAAAATCTAACGTTATTTACACGATTATGGTACATAAAAAGACTGACGGTGACGTTAGTTTCTGTACCAAAATAACTAAAAAGATTAACTGCCATTTTAATTTTTGGATGAAAACAACCAAAATGACCAATAGTATCTAATAATTGATAGTCCATAACCAAAAGGCTTAATAGTTTAGGAGCCAATTGACACTCTATGACCAAAAGGCTTAATAGTTTGGACGAAAACAACTAAAAGGCTTCACAGTATGTAACAATTGATAATCCATGACCAAAAGGCTTATTTGACGGTTTAGGAGCCAAAATGTCTCCTTTATTATAGTTTAAGGAGTTGTGAAATAATTAACCTTTCAGGATATAGTAGAAGTTTTGTGCGTCAAATTGTCTCTAACTACATTGATTCCTGTTCAATGGCAGGTGCCAATTCCTGCAAGTAACATCTATGCCATTAATTACAAGAAACGACCAAAAGATTCTTCCGATGATTATGAGGGTCTTCTCAAAGAATTGGTCAAAAGAAAAATCATACCTTTATCAAACTCGATGAAGTAATTGCCCAAAAGGTAATCATATGATGGCTTTTCATATTTTGGAAGGGTTGTATGATAGCTTCATTGTTAATTATTCTATTCGAAACATCTATCTATATAAGTAATCAAATAATTATTAATAAATTTCTCTGATTTTGTTGCATGTTCTTTTGTAAGTTTGAAATTTAAAAGCATCCTTTCTATGTTTTTTTTTTTTTAAACAAACCCCCCAACCCCAACTCAAACCCTTCATTTTTCAAACCCAAGTCATCACTCTTAGGGGAAGATAGTTTCAACCCTTGAACTACTTTCTAATTCTGTATCCTTTTTAAGGTTGCAACTGGTAAGATGAAAGCCAATTTTACAAGCAACTAAGCCAATTTCATATTGCATCTTCATAACATATGGGTTATTCTTTCATCTTCATACAAGAAAAACAATGAGAGAACAATTGGCAAAGGAAAAAGATATATTGAAAAGTTTTAAAGTATGGTTTTGAGACTTAAAGGTTAGTTACTTCTATAATGGGTTCACAACCTAATAGAAATATATTAGAATTAATGAATGGTGGAGGGGGGTCTATCTCTATTTTTTTGGGGGAAGGGGGCGGGGGTGAGAGAATTTGTATGCAAGACCTTATATTTGGAGGAAAATAATTTTAATCATTTGAACTACCTTCTAATCCTAATGCGAAGTCTCTTGAGCCTGAAGAAAAAAAAACACTTATGATTTTTAGAAAGTTTGGCAAAGAGTTACCATGTCCACTAGTGGGATTTTACCAATCATATTCAGTCAATTAGAAAAGAGAGGTTATTAGAAATTAGTCAAGACTTGGATACTAAGGCTAGGTTAGATGCTTTCACACTTAGGTAGAGGATCTAGTTATAAATAAAAGGGAGGGTTCTATTAAAAATATTTAAGGTGAACCATGTTCTCTTTGTGCGAGTCTCATGCACATAACAACAATGTATCCATCAATGCTTGCATATAATGGGCATTATACTAACAAGCAAAATTCACTAAATAATTTTAGAAAAAACATTTGTTAATTCATCTTTAGCAACAAATAATCCTAATTGGAAAATTATCCAAATTTTTCTTCGAGACAAAATCAACCTCCTGTTAACTTAAGTAGTCTACACATATAATATCAAAATCAATTTTAATTACATAATTAGAGTACTGCTCTTTTTCCTCAAACCACATCCGCAATTCCCAAGAACAATTCCAATCAAGAAAATACAAGTTCTTTTTTTTTTTTTTGGGGTCAAAAATACTAGTTCTATTTGTAAAACCACATACACCAATTGGGCAAATATCTACTCAGTTAGGGAAGAAAGAGAAGGGAAATTTTCAAGTCAGCCTATATTCAATATTAGAGGGCAATATGTTATGGCTAGAATATATAGTTTTACACAGACTCAATTACTGTATAATATATTCTCACGCTTACATCTAGAAAATAAATTAATTATGAAGTAATAAGATTATAGAGAGTTGAAAATTACGCGATATGACAAGTAGGAAAAGTCTGGTCTAGTTTTAATTTGCTTAGAATAATCATTGTTACTGAAGTAATAATGAAGCAACAACATCAGTTGGACTAATTCACTTATTCTGAACAATGTTTACCATTATCTCTTACCCCTTTTTTGTTTTTTGTTTTTTTTTTTGTGTTTGGTCAACAAACGATTTTATTACAAGAGCAGATGCAAAGTTACAATTAACAACAAAAGATTACATTACACCAAACTTTCTCTAAGATTGTTACCAGAAGTTTTGTCGAAGGTAAGCACTTGAGACCCTATCCAAAGATGGCAATAGCGGCAAGTAACAAGAAGTGAAAAGAGACGCCATAAAGGAATGGGTTCAATGGGACTCACCAACCCAAACAAAGGTTTGGCCAAAGAAATCTAGATCCTAGATGGTATAAATATTTTCGAATGTAGGACGGACTTTCTAGGCCATAGGTTTGAACAAATGGTATAATAGACTACCCTATCTCCTATGCAATGAAGATCTCTTACATGTTTTAATTAATTAAAATTAATTATAGTAGACAATGATATAGTATTATGGACCACAATAGAGACACTGATCCACCATATCTTATACTATTATTTTTGTCGTTAGGAAGTGTTGCAAAACAATGATAAGGCATGCGCTAGAAGATGATAACGTAATATAATTTCATTCATTTGCCATTATTTTCGTTGGTTTGTTGTGTACAATGATATCCACTTACAAAAAGACAAAGAGTTTTATAATGATAATCAGTATATACATTTTTTTTTTCATTTTAACTTAATATCGCATTTATTCTTTAATATATGTATGTAATATATAAAAGGATGACGACGGCTGATTTTGTATTGAACCACTCTGGTTTTGTCCTTAATTGCCATCTTAGTTCTGATTGTGACATCTCTGGAGAAAAGAAAAAGAATGAAGTAATAAGAAGTTAAACAACCTTCATGATAATTCTTCTTTTCTTTTAATTTCCATATCAAAGAAATAATTCCTCTAAAATTGTTTCTTGGATTTGTGTTATGAGAGCTAAATTTTGAGACACAGAAGGTGAGAATTCGGTTGTGATGGAATCAAAATGAACTGAGCTAAATTTTTAATAATCGAATAATTAATTTATAAAAATATCTAACCAAATTCGAATTGAATTAGTTTGATAATCAAATTATTATCATTTGATTTCGGTTAGTATTTGAAATAATTGGATTACAAAATAAGAAGTTAAACCACATGACAATTTGGGTAAGGGAATTCCTAAAAGAATAAAAATATAACCAAATTTATGAAAAATTTGGATGACTAAAATAGTTCAATTTGATTCCAATTTGTATATCAAATAACTGAATTACAAAGCAATAAGTAAAAACACATGACAATCTTTTCTTTTTTTAGTGTAGTTCGATTTCCATTTTGATTTTGATCTTGACTCTAAAATTTGCCTTCCTAAAAGATTAACTTTTTTAACTTATTTAAATTTGAGATACATAAAAATTTTTATTTACATCTTAAACAGTCGACCACTATACTGGCTCATCATAGTTTGTGAAGAAAATCGAATAGAAAATTGTAGGCATGGTTAATTGATAACATTTCTCTCCACTTAAAATGGTATTTGCATACCATTATTAAAGTAAGTTATCGATTTCGGGGACGTCACTGAAGTTGATGGATGACGAGCATGGAAAAGTGGACAGGATATTATGACTAAACAATCCGCGTACGAAACTTCTTAATTCGATTTTGATACCACAAATATGTTTTTCACTTTTAATAATTTAATTTTTTTCATATTTTAAAGAAGAACAATTGAGTTAAATGGAAAAAGGAATCTCTTGTTTGTCAAAATTTTAAATCAAATGGTTGATATTGTAATAATTTAATAATATTATATTATTTATAAGAATGTAACATGAAATCTCAAAAATTACCGCATACAAGAAGTGATATATATATATATATACATACATATATATATACATATATATACATACATATATATACATATATATATATATAGCATTAGAAAAATATCTGCCTTTTTTTATATATTCCACATGCTATCATTTAAATAACTTCATTCTCTCTAAAAAAAAAATCTAATTCATCCTTCTATGTATCTAAAATTATTTCTTGATCTAAATTAAATCTCTTTTTTATTTTACTTTTTCAATTTAAAAATTCTATTTAATCATTTCAATCTTTCACAAAAATATAATTATCGTTAAAAACTTACTAAAAATAAAATTTTATAAAATATATTTATATTTTATCTTTTCTTATCATAAATTATAAAAGTTTATATAAAAGTATTCTTTTTTTTTTTGTGTGACGAATGAGTCCTACTTTAATGACACACTACTCTTCAGCCAAAAATGGCACTAAACTTCCAATTTTTATAGCACATGAATAAGCCCTTGTTCGGCAATAGTGTTTTAAGTAGGTTTAGTGTTTTGACTTAGCCAAAACACTATTTATCTCATTTTTGTCGTTTGATAAGACAGTGTTTTGAGTAGTATTTTCTTTTAAAATAGTGTTTCAAGTAGAATTTGTGAAATGTTGATATTTCTAACGTTTCAAGATAGAGTTTAGTATTTTATTTTATCTTATTTGGTAATACTACCCTCTCTCTAATATTTTTCTGGCAATTCTATCATCCATTCAATCTCTCTATAAATTTTTATATTTTTTTCACAAATATAAAAATAAAACAACACAAAATTTAATTTCAAATTTTATTCACATCAAAATAAATTAAAAAAAGTATAGGCCTTTTTCATCCTTTATTATTTTTTTTTGAAAATATAAATTTTCAATCAACTAAAAATATTTTTTATAATATTAATAAAATTAATTTATCAAAAAAATAAATTTATTATGCTTTACTAATAAGATATTATTTTAAAAAACATACATTTAATTATAAAACAAAACATCGTCATTATTTCAATAATAATAATAATAATAACAACAACAACAACAATAATAAAGTGATACTAATTTCTTTTTTTTTTCATGATTTTGTATTTATCAGCTAACCCAATAGTTAATTTTATCGAACACAACTAAAATAATTCGTTAGTAAAATAGCTATTCGCTATCCAAATAACTATCCGTTGCTCAAGTAGCTTTACTACCTAATTTGATAATTGTGCCGAATAAGCCTTTAGTGAGCTATATTACACTGTAAAATTATCATATACTTCTAATAACACTTATTTATGAAAAACATGGCATACAATCCCTAGTAATTATTAGACATGAGAAATAGTGGGTTATATTAAACTGTTACAAGAATAAAGATCTAAATTTTGTGAACCATTGTGGAGCCATGCTTCTGAGGGCTAGGGTGCACAAGTATCTGGGCTCTTTTATAAATTACTATTGTTGTTGTTGTTATTATTATTATTATCTTATTATCATTATTTGTAATGAGAAACTACCTCACATGAAGTGTATACTATTGTGATGATGATACACCTTTTGGTGACTACGATTGTGAAGAGGGTGTTTTCTAAACAAAAAATTAAAATAAAAAGTTAATTTTTTTCATAGTCTTAGGCTATGACTTTTGGAACATTTAGTCCCTTGACTATCAAATGATTCTTTTGGTCCTCAGATTTCTTTTAATTGAATATCATTAGTCCTTGACCAGTATCTTCATTCTTTAACAGAAATGCCACATGAGTCATATGTGTTGAGTACATTTAAAGGCATCTTTGACAATGGCTATTTAACACCTTAGTGTTTATAAACGAATCTTTTAGTCCTTCGATTTTTATTAATGAGCTGTCATCAGTTCTTCATGCTATTTTCATGAAAAAAAGTTAGCAAAAATCTCAAATAATAATCAATTACACTCCAAAATATTATATTAAAAGGGTTAAACGTGTAATTTTACAACTTATCTTTGCTTCTTTTTTTTTTTCTTTTTCTCATTCTATTTACTTGAATTCTTATGTTTGTTCATCTCAATACATCTACAACAAACAGCAAGCACATGCGCGTGCACACATACATACATGTCACTACACACACACACATAATATCCTATCATAGGATCTTTGATAAACTAGAACTGATTCATACTCCTTGCTAGGGACCATAATATAGCAATCTCTAATCAATAATACAACCTCAAACCACCATCAATTATCAAAGTCGCGCCTAATGGTCTCCAACCTTTTATGCCAATGAAACTATGATTTTCTTGGTGACTTGACCACTATAAAAAATAATCCTATTTACTTGTACAACTGGTGTTCTTGGTTAGATTTGGTGTTAACTATATCATATATTTGTAAGTAGATCCTCCATTAACGAAACATAGGAAATAAAGTAAAATAAAATGAGAAAAAAGAAAAAAAATAAGTGGTTAAATTTTGATTCCTTTAAATATAATTTTTTGGTTTGCATTTGATTATCATGTGAGATTTCCGTTAATTTTTGCGTAGAAATGACATAAAAGACTCACAAGGTCCTACTACTAAATTTGTGAAGATGTTAAAATAGCCTTTGCCAAAGTGCATTTAAAACTATTCAATATTCATAGGGTGTTTGGTTTGGCCTTTTTTTTTTTTTTTAATCAAATCTGTTTAAAACCTAATTTAAGCTAATAGAAGCGTTTGTTTGAATTTAAAAAAAAAGTACTCTTTTTAAGTGGCTTTAAGCAAAAATTATAAAATATACTAATATAGTTTTATTCACAATAACTATAGTTATTTATTTATATTTCTCATGTATATTAAAATGTTATTGCTATATTAATTATCATATATTTTTATAATTACTTTTTTAAATTTATATAAAAATTTATACATAAAAGTGCTTTACTGATCACGGGGCATGGCTCCGCCCTTGCTCATGAATGTTGAAATAGAGAAATTTATACCTTCAATTCAATGACCAATCTTTTCTCAACAATATTGATTAAGAACCATGTGATTATTTAAATTACAACAATAAACAACAAAAAATATGTACATTAACCACCTGCAACATCGGACCATGTTTACTTTTGGTACTCACAAATAGTACAATGCATTTTTTGCTTAGTGTGTAATTTAATTTCCTTTTTAGATATTTATATTAAATTTGATTTCGCCTCCTTTTTTTTCTTCTTCTTTTAAACAGGATGTGACGCTGTTAACAAAGGAATACTATTTCGGGTTAACACTCTTCTCAAATCTTTCCTAAGTATAGTCTTCTGTGTTCAATCATTGATACTCACAATAGCTCGAATGCATCTTTTCTTTAGTGTATTTATCATCTTTTATTATTTGATTTAGTATTTGTTTGTTATGTGCTAATACTATAATCTATGTTATTTTTTAGTCTTGAAGAATAAATATATCAGTCTTCAATATTGCATATTTTGCTAAATGTGTCACTTTATTGACCATAAAATTTGTAAAATCTTTCTCCAAAATCACAATAACTATATCATTAGGTATACTATTAACTGATCAATATATGATCCACTACCACTAATAAATCTTGATATCATAAAATCTATGTCGTTTCCTGTGCATACTGACACTATAATGTATTTTATTTTTTAGTTTTGAAAAATTAATATGGCATATAACGTGTCACTTATTTACCATAATATTTGTAATTTTTTTTCAAAATTACAATAAATATATCATTTGGTATACGTATAATTGATTGATCAATATATGGTTGGGTAGTATCAATAAATTTCAATATTATAAAATTTATGTTGTCTTTTCAGTATTACACGAGTTTTATACTAGTTTCGAAATATATATATTTATTCATGCAAATCTTTTTTTGGTCAATGTTTGTGGATGCAAATGATATTGTCAATGGTGGTTTGTACTCTTCAGAGTCTTGTAGTGTAAGCCTAGTCTAGTTTCTCTCACTAGACTATTAGATCTTGCTGGTTCCACCATTCTCTCTCTCTCTCTCTCTCTAGAGAGAAAAAGCGCTACAGAACAGGCAATTAGCTGAGTGGAACAGACAAAGAAAGAGACCAATCGGATTGGTAAAAAAGAAAAAGCCAAAAAAGCAACCCCCTAACACACTACTAAAAGGGAAGAGAACAAAGAAAAATTAGTAAACAATAAAATCAACAGGAGGAGGAGGTGGTGGTCTATCGAGGGGCAAAATCGTCATTCCAGTAGCTTCCATGGCTTGCTTTCTCCGTGCTCTTGCTGACGTCAGATGGAAGTTCTGATGTTTCCCGACCGATCGGCGGTGGTATCGTTAAGCTAGGCGAAGTTATTATCGTCGGCGGCCAGGCGGCGGAGGCGGAGGAGGTACTGTAGCTGAAAATGGATGAATAGCTCTTTTGCTTTCACGGCCTTGGCTTGTGTCGCCTTGGCCGCCGCTGCTCTATGCACCACTAGCTAAAGAAGAAAATAGGAAAAAAAAAAAGATATTGCAGAACAGTTGAAACCCTAGAAAACAGTAGAGTAAAAAAAGAATTTTTTTTTTTATAATAGGGAGAAAAGCTATAAAGTAATCCTTGAAGTGTTGTTTAAGAGGTAAATGAGAGCTCTAAGACGAACTCAGACTTCGTCGTCGTCCACGAATAATAATAATAATAACTCTCCACCGTCTTCATCGTCGTCGTCATCTTCATCGTCTTCGTCGTCGTGGAATCATTTGAGATCGGTCCTGTTCGTAGTAGCTTCATCCTCACCAGCTTCTTGCTCTTCTTCTTCCGATCGGTGAGTCTTCTCTTTCTCTAAATTAAGCGCTTATTTTATACTTCAAGAGCTGTTTTTTTACTTTTAATTAATTGCCTCTTTATTACTTTCAAGCTTCTGTTCAGATCTTGATCTCAAACTTTTAGCTACCTTGCAGCTTCACTTGCTTAACTTTTACTTCTTACTTTTTGTAATTGCATTTGACTCATCGTTAGATTGATGATAGCTAAAAAATTCCAAAAACTTTTTTTTTTTTTTTTTTTGGTTTTTATAGGAATTGTAGTGTTGGCTGGTCAAAGTTTGACCAGGTCATCAGGTCAATGAATATATACTTTTGTTGAATTTAAGATGAATTGGATGGTTTCATAGATTAGTCATTGCATGTTAATTAACTTTGACTTCTTCTTAGATGTGATCTTTGACCTGTTGGGGCTTGCGTTGATGATTTGTCTTAACTGAAGCTATTGCAATTCATTGTGTTTCCTTTTGTGTGCAAAATTGGGCGAGACCTTTTCCGTTCTATTTTTAAGGTGTAGTGTATACTTATACAACTGAGCAAATTCTTGAAAAGGTGATGCAAAACAATTAACAATTCAATTTTAGTTGAAGTGTATACTTGTAGAACTGAGCGAATTCTTCAAAAGGTGATTCCAACATGGAATAATTAAAAATTCAATTTAGGTGAAATGTATACTTGGACAACTGCAAGTTCTTCAAAAGGTAATGTGAAAATGAAATAAGTGACTATTCAATTTTATTGAATTCTTATTCAATTGTTTTCGATATTTTAGCAAGAGGAAATAGATAAAGTCCAGGAAATCATAAGTAGGTTTCGATCTGGCTTTGAGTGACTTACAGAAGGTAAAACACTAAAATACTCACGGAACTAGGTGGTATCTTTCAGATGGTCCTATACGTTGTCCTTGTTGTAGGTTTCCTTTGAATGCATTTTCAACATTTACCAGTTAGATTGGTTTTTCCCTGGCTTATTTTGAATGCCAGATGGCACTTAGTGCTTCTAAATTATCCTTATTATCATCTGGACCAAATTTTCATGTGTTCTCTTTTAAAAATCTCACCTTTCTTGTAAACATATGTGTGGCCTCTGCTCCTTTTGATTAATGCTTTTTCTGTACCCATTCAGCCTACTGGTTTTCTTTATGCATAAAGTAGTAGTAATTTGATTATTGTGTGGTATCAATATACTAACTCTTAAGGCATTTAAGAAGGCTGCAAAAGGAGTTTCCCATGTACGGACATGCACACAGACACACTCTCTCTAAATGCCTTGTTGAATGACATTGTAGCAATCAAGGGTGAACAGCTCGCATCATGGAAGCATAGCTGTATGTGTTCATGTTGCACTTTGTTACTCAAACTTTTGGTTTAGGTATGCATGGAACATCATGTTGTTAGAGGTTACAATTACAAGAGAGATTGTAATTTTTGTAACTATTCCAGCCAGATGTCAAAATATTATCTTTTTGAAATTCTGTGTTAAAAAGAACATGATTTTGCTAACTCATAGTCTGTTTTCCCTATTGCAAATTATGACTTACAAAAGATTCCCATGGATACTTAAATATGAAGATCTATGCATATACTTAATTGATTATTCTCTTTTTGGAAGATGGTTATGATAATGGAACTAGAAGGTGGCTACCTGGCACAACAGCATAGGGAAATAATTCACATATTGAAAACCTTATAGTTATCATTTGCTGCTTATAGTTTTATGCTGACATTGGCTGCTCAGTGACCAAATTGATTAACTGCAAGCATCATCATCTTCAGGGGTCGCCTTAAGTCTCCATGGTCTCGCAGAAGGAGAAAACGTGCCCTTTCAGCTGAGCAATGGAAAAGTCTATTTACTCCAGAAGGAAGGCTTCGTAATGAAGTAAAATTTCTGAAAAAAGTCCGCAGCGGAGTGAGTTACTTGTTATGTGGTTCATATGTTATGTCAGCTGGAAATATCGATATTTCATGTATCCTTTTGCATACTCTCATGACTTTCTGGTAGTTAAGTATATCCTCTCTATTTCATACAGGGTGTTGATCAGAGCATAAGATCAGAGGTTTGGCCTTTCCTGCTTGGAGTGTAAGCTTCTTTGCCTTGTCCTTTTATCTCTGTGCTGAGTTTGACTGCTTTATCAAGACAGAGGGAGCATGAAGTCTCATAGAGCTGACACTTTTCCAGAACCTTTAATTTAATATGAATTGGTTGCATTGCTCTACAATTTTGACTTTGTGTTTCCTTGTTCTGTTTTTAGTGTAAATTGATCAATGAGAGCAGAATATTGAGCCTGAAGCTGCCTCATTCAAGACTCCAGCAAAACAATAGTATTCATTTTTAGTCACTGTTCTATGACCTCATTTAGAGTTTGTTCCAGTGCTGGACCTGAGAGTCAAAAATATGTGTGCGAGGACCTCAGTATAAGAGACGCCTTTATTGGTTGACCTGTGCCACAAGAACAGATGACTGGTGTTGGTTGGATGGTGATGGTTGGCAGTTGAAAGAGAGAGTGAGAGTGAGGCAAGTTCTGGAGATGGTGTTTTCTTGAGTTGCAACATTACTCGGGTAGTTGGGTTCTAGGATTTCTTTGGCAAGTTGACAAGTGCCTGTAGCTTTTTTCTTTCTTTCTTTCTCTTTCTTTCCTCCTCTTTTTTTTTTTTGGTTTGTTTTTTTTTTGTTTTGTTTTGTTTCTTTTCAAATGTTTCCCTTTTCTGTTGACTCAGAACAATATACTTAATGAAAAAAAGCATGGGAACTGTGTAATAACATCAGCTTTGGTTTTTCATGCAGCTATGACTTAAGCAGTTCCAAAGAAGAGAGAGATGCCATAAGAACTCAGAACAGGTATGGTTAAGAAGTCATCTACTTTACTTTTCATTTTTCAAATGAATAAGATCACTGCATGATATATCTGAAAGTGAATTTCTAAATGATGCAGAAAGAAATATGAGAATTTGCGGCGGCAGTGCCGTCGTCTGCTGAAACAAAATGATGAAAGTCTTAAGTCAAAGGATCCTGGTGGAACAAACAGCAATGGAGATGGTGGAGCATCCACAGATGGCATGGATTCTCCCAACTCAGAAGACATTGTTAGTGCCAGGGAATCCCTCTCTAGTGAGGAAAACAGCCCATTTATCGAGTATTCAGATGTTAGCAATGGTGTAACATCATATGAAGATGCTGGTTCTAAGCGAGCCATAGATTCAAGTGTTATCTCAGATTCAGAGTCATCAGAATCAGACTTCTCCGAAGGCCCTGAAGTCAGTCAAACTTTTCCCTCAGCGGAAAGCAGAGAGGATAATACTCCTGACACACCTCCCAAGGAGAATCCTTCTCCCTCTATGACAGAAGTCCAGTCAGATCTCCAAAATGCAGAAGATTTTGCTACATGGCAGCGAATCATCCGCCTAGATGCAATTCGTGCCAATGGAGAATGGATATCATACTCCGCAGGTCAGGCTACGGTATCCATTGACAGGGCGCGTCGATCTGCAGAAGTTGTTGGGCTGAAGGATTATGATCACCTGGAGGCAAGCAGGATCTTTCATGCTGCTAGATTGGTTGCCATTCTTGAAGCTTATGCTCTTTCTGATCCTGAAATTGGCTACTGTCAAGGGATGAGTGATTTGCTTTCTCCAATAATCAGTGTCATGATGGAGGACCACGAAGCTTTCTGGTGTTTTGTAGGTTACATGAAGAAGGCGAGGCATAACTTTAGGCTCGATGAGATGGGAATCAGAAGGCAACTGAACATTGTTTCTAAAATTATCAAATTTAAGGATTCACATCTTTATAGACACCTGGAAAAGCTCCAGGCAGAGGACTGCTTCTTCGTATACAGAATGGTGGTAGTACTGTTCAGGAGAGAATTGACTTTCGAGCAAACACTTTGTCTCTGGGAGGTAATGTGGGCAGACCAGGCTGCAATTAGGGCCGGTATAGGGAAGTCTGCATGGAGCCGGATCAGACAACGAGCTCCACCGACGGATGATTTACTTCTGTACGCTATTGCGGCTTCAGTGTTGCAAAGGAGAAAGCAGATCATAGAGAAGTATAGTAGCATGGATGAGATCTTAAGAGAGTGTAATTGTATGGCTGGGCATCTTGATGTGTGGAAGCTCCTAGATGACGCACATCACTTGGTGGTAACACTTCATGATAAGATAGAAACATCGCTCTGATGGAGCTATCTGAAGCAAATATGCTAAATACTATGGCTGGGCATTCTTGATTCGTGGAAGCACCTTAGAGGATGCACACGTTTTGGTGGTAACACTTAATGACAAGATGAAGATCATCGGCGCCATTTCAAATTCTCTAATTTATTCTCTTTGGTTTGCTCATTTTTTTGTGTCATGGTCTTCTGAGTCCTTGAAAAACACTTGATGACGAGATAGAAACATCACTCTGATGGTACCGTCTGAACTTTGCTGATACCATGGCAATCCAACTAATACTATGGCCGGGCGTTCTTGATGTGTGGAAGCACCTAGACAATGCACACGGTTTTGGTTGTAACACTTAATGACAAAATGAAGATCATCGAGCTGAGGACGCCATTTGAAATTCTCTAATTTATTCTCTTTGATTGATTTGCTCATCACTGTGTCATGGTCTTCGAGTCCTTGAAAAAATTGGATGTGTCTCTGGAGGCTATTGGTATTTGTTGAATTCTAGCAGTTATGGGTTCTGCTTTGAGACGCGACGTGTGGGGTGGAGCAAGGACAACGTCTTAAAACCTGACTATTTAGAAACATCTGCATTGTAATGTATCCCCACTGGTAATACCGAAAGTGACATTTTTGGATTACATTTAACCCTTTCTGAGCTAGATACGTTTATTGCCAGTTGATGCCCATGTCAGCCTTTGGGCCAAAATTGACATCCGCTTTTAGTGGCTTCCACTTTTTCAAGAAAAGCTGCCAAGGGTTATCTCCATGGATTTGGTTTGAACTTTTTCGTAACCTAATAATTCTTTGAGACTCATAATTCCGTGAACCCCTTTTTTCCCATTCTATAAAGCATTGCAATTGGCTCAACATTATCATGCTTCAGTCTTGCTGTCTTTTCTTCATTAATCTCTCTTTGCACCCCTACCTTTGTACGGTTAGAATCTTAGCACACGTCTTTTTGAACTGCAAGGGCTGTTGTGGTCTTGTGTAAGAGGCTTTTTGTGTAATTCTAGTTAGGGATTGGCGTGCACTTACTTCATTATCTTTTTAGGTAGAGTTTTGAGTGCCCTTATTTCATATCTTTTTTGGTATTGCCTCATAAGAGAATCAGTAGTCTGGTCCAGTAACCCTTTTGATGCATAAAATAAGCTGTGAGGGCTTTTGCACCCCAATCATTCTATTTACGTTTGTGGTGTTCTTTCTGGCCTATGAAAAGCTTCTTTCATTGAATTCAAAGAATGAATGGCTGTGAATGAGCTCCAACTTCATAGAGAAATACCAAACTAATCTCCAGAACCTTTTTACTCCCAATTTGAGAACATATTTTTCTATCTTTGCCTCTTAAAGTTCTGGTGAAACAACAAAAAAGAAAAAGAAAAAGAAAAATTACAGTGTTCTCTTACTACGCCAAATTTGGCAGGGCAAGGGTGATAAACCATTTTCGTTGGTTCCTTATGTAGTGAATCTATGAAAAAAGCTCTATGTCATGGCATGGCATTATAATGTTACGAGAAAAAAATTAATAACGATAATTATCCAAATCGTTTCAAACTTTTCAACCAAGTTTCCGACCTTTAAGCTTGTAACTGGCTATCGGTCAGCAGTCTACAATGTCACATAACCGATGCTAAAGAAACATTGATCTTAATTCCTCAGTAACAATTTCCATGTGAAAACAAGTCCAAAGCCAAAAAAGAAAAAAACTACAATATGAGTCTGCGCACAAGACAAACTCTTATAAATTACTTCTCCTTGGTGTAGTGCCGGACTGCAAAGGCCAACCCCAAGATCAAGAGGGGTACAAGGAACTGTAAAATCTTGATAACAAATTCTGGAGTCTTGTCGGGGTTATATGGTGCCTGTTGTGGTGGAATATACAACCGTTTCAGGGGGACCGTTGACATGTCTATGTCTCCAATGTAATATTTATCCAGCATCTCTCTAGCAGAATCACTATGGCCAACATCCTCGAAGTCATTTGTAGCGTCCTTCCCTGAAAGTTTCCAAACAAGTGAAAGGCAGCCAAGTCATTATTCACTTTAATAATCTAGAAAGCAAGAGTTGAATGTAGAGCCGGAAAGCATCAGAAAATTACCGGTTGCTGACAGCAAAACTTCATCACCCCCAGGATGATCATCCATAAATGGGGTTACATCATAAACCTGTATATTCAAACAAAAAGAGATAATCAATAAAGAATATCTAGATTATCAACCTAAAAATGCTATTGGGACCACAATAAGCGAACATGAATTAATAAAACACAAACTTGGAAGTAAAAGTTTCCAATTTCAAGAAGTATACGTGTACTCATGTGCCTTAGAACAGAGACATGCAGGTTCAATTTTAATGCTGTCTCTGGCTATTAATGTTTTCTGATCATACCTCTGTTAAAAAAATAATGGTATGAGATGATATACCAGCAACACTCCACCAAAACACTTCGATTTGGATAATGAATCACCCAGACTTTCACAAATATAGAAAGAAATAACTCGACATTTCATTTTGGAAGATATCCAGGTTTGTAAACCCATGGAGAAGATAAATCTTACAAAGGAAATAACCCTACTTAAAAGTATATTGAACCGATGTAATAAGCACTTGATGATTGAAAGTTATCTTTGAACAATGGCAATGTCTTAACCACTTCCTCCGCCCCCTCAATCTTCCCCTTTTTTGTTGTTTCAATTTCCACAAGTGTTGGAGAGTCGTTCTCGCTCTTACTAAAATCTGACACATGTCAAGCATCATGTCCAGTGTCAGGCTGCATCGACACTGACATCCCTATCTAAATTGCTAACCTCCAAGTATCCTAGCATAAAATTAAGATGAAAACACAAAACATAGATCACATGATACTAATTTCTTTAGCAATTGAACACCAGAAATCTGAAGACCAGGAGCGCAATCCAGATCAAACCACAAGAAGATACATTACCATAATCATGCTACCAAAACACTCTGAAATCCAATTGAAGGAAAAATGATCCTCTCCTAACGCTGGGTCCATATGAGAGAGAACCAACCGCGACAGAATGGAAAAGAAGATAAAGTGGTTTATGGAAAAATCATCGTCTCCTGACCTTATCGTGGTATGAGAGAGAACCAACAGCGATAGAACAAGAAAGAAGAGAAAGTGGTTTAATTGATTCGAGCAATCGGTGGTTAGCATCACTCATTGTGACAATCATCAATGTTAACTCCTCTTGTGACATCACAATAAAGATACCTGAAAATTCCTAAATGTAGCTAATTAATCTAATTCTTTTGGTAAGGAGTTAATCTAGATGAATCAATACCAAATGAAAGATACCCAAAATCCAGCCAAATTGGAATTAAGAGAATAGCATAAATTCAAAAAAAATAATTAAGCAAATACCAGAATGCACTAGAACTAACATACCCAGATTCACAAGAAACTGCGTACATAAGATCAAAAAGACAAACACATATAAGGTAGAATTAACACATTTAACATTTAAAGCCAACAAAAATAGAAAACAAATTAAAACTTAAAAAAAAAAAAAAAAAAACCTGACCTTGCCATTGATAACAAGCCAACAATCCTTGGTCTTATTGTGCTTAGCAACTTCCTCAAACGTCAACACTTTGGGATCAGACACCATCCTTTTTTCTTGCTACTGCAATTAAAAATTCACCCAAATGCCAAAATTGAAAATAATAAATAAATGAAAAAAAGAAAAAAGAATTGATTAATTTCAAAACTTTTCACTATTTATCCATGCACATATATCTTAAAGAGGACAATAATCAAGTCGTTATTTTACAGAAAGCTAAATCTTTAAACAGAAAAAGGAAAAAAGTGAAGGGAGAAAAGAATTCATACGAGAGAGAAAGTTGATATTCAAAGACGGGAGGTTTTTTTGTTCTCTTTCTCTCAGTCACCGCACGATTCGATTTGTTTAGTGAAAAACGACGTAACGCTCTAGAAGCTACCATTTAACTGACCAAATCTTGACTGGTCTAAGTTTTGACCCCTGAAAAATCTGTCAGATTTACGGACTTGCCATTGTGGGCCGGCCCTATTTTGATAGCCCATAATCTACTTGCCTTTGGGGCAGTAGTGGTACCTAGGGTGGATTTGGATTGACTTTTTTTTTTGAAGTATTTTTTCTAAGTCTTTAGTTCCGCCTCAAAAAGTTGAAATTTTTTTAAAAAATTCAAATACAACTTTTTCAAAAGTGAGAATGTTTAGCTTCTCAAAAAATCACTGTTTTCTTAAAATTAATTAAAAAGGCGCTTTTTAAAAAAGCCCTTATTAATATATATCCACCAGTGTAGAGTCACATGAGTTAACAACGTTAGACCCGCTTAACAACCCACCCTGCATAGGTCACTGGATGTGCAAGCCAGGCTGGTGGCTTGGCCCCTACAAGTATGTCGGACAAGCCTAATTAAACTAATTCACTTGAAACTTATAGATCTCGAGTTCGAGTCATCAAAAGGGATAAGTGGAGAACCACCGTTGATCAAAAACACACATGAACCCGACTGAATTACCATCTTGAATGTACATCGTTACTTTTGTGTTGATTCACATGTTATGTTAGGTCTGTGGTCATCATTTTGATCAATCCTTGAGAACAAGAAGCTTGATTTGAAGGGCTCATTGCCAGAAAGTAGATATGTGGCAAGTATAATATAAGCATTTAGCATAAGTTCTTCAATGATTCAAAGTGCATTTGCTAAGTCCTTGACCAAAGCAATAATGTAGAACTGACATATCCAGGGCTACAATCAATCTTGTAAAGCATATGATTGATCTCTCTCATATTGATGTCTTTGTATGATATTTGGTATATGCAAGAGACACAATAGTTAATTTCTTTCTGGTGTATCTAATTGGTATGTCATGGAATATTCTGCATCCGTGAGAAACATGATAAGAGCAGTTTATAAGTGGGAGTTATAAAATTTAGTAGTAACTCAGATTAATTTAGGCCAAATAAATGAATTTGAATCATTAATTACTTTTACGTTCACAATAAATTACGATGTAGTTTCTAATATTGTAACTTGATTTCAATTTAGTCTCATTATTTCAAAACATTCAAGTTATTCTTCAATATTTCATAAAGTTCTCATTGTCTGATAAATATTTATATTACTCTTTAATTTTTCACAATAGTAATCAAATTGGCCCTTAACCTAGTAGGAGATGAGTAAAATAATGGAGACTAATTTTTCTTTTTAAAAAAAAAATAATTGTGTAACATTAACAACTAACACTAATATTTTGAAACCATGAGACTAATTTAATTACATCTGTGAAATATTAAAACTAATTTAGATATTCCAAAATGATGAGAACTAATTTAGAAAAATAAGACAATGCTAGCAATTAAGCCCCATGCTGTACCTGGTTCTAATATACTTTTAACTACTAACTTCAAAGCTTGTCATACTAGCTTTATCTGTAGGTAATATTAGAATGATACTCGATAAAATAATTTCAAAATTTTAACAATATATATATACACACACACACATATTAAGTTTTATTAATAAATCACAAATAAAAAATGATAAAAACCTGCCTCAAACTTCAAAAATTCCATCTGCAAACTAATAAATCCTTCGCACAAATCTAGCTTGAATTTGACAATATATCATACCATTTTTAAAATCCTTTAACATGCATGTAAAAATAAGAATATATAATAACTATATCTTTGACACGTTAATCGCATATGTATAGTTCTTGTATAGATTCGTTTTCACCATTTTAATAGTAATATTCATGAATAATACGATATATGTAAGATTTTTATTAAATTAGAGTCAACATTATATATATGTAGTATCTGATATTAATCTATTGGGTTAAATGTATTATGCTTTTCGATTGAAGTTAGCATAACTTACATTATATCTAATATCAATCTAATATATATGTTATATCACATTAAGAGCACTAAACTTTTTCCTACCTTTTTCCTCTACTATAATTGCAAGTCTATTGTTGTATTGGAAAAACAAACTTCAACAAGTAGAAGCTTCTTGGCAAAGCTTCAAACAAAGAGGTTGGATACATTATAATTACACTAAAAGCATTTATATTTTTATTTAACAAAATTAATAAAATTTGTAATCTAACATGTCCAGCTCTCACTCATTAAGAGAAATGATGTGTCAAGCACGAACATTAATCCTCCAATTTTAGTAATTACGGGAACTCATGCCTGTGATAGCACATGTTATTGTTTGCTTTTTCCCATCGATTCAAATCTTATTATACTTCTTTTGTAGGTGAAATAAAAGTTTATTAATAGAATTGACAACTAAAATTTTGTATTGGAGAAACAAACTTCAACAAGTAGAAGCTTCTTGGCAAAGCTTCAAACAAAGAGGTTGGATACATTATAATTACACTAAAAGCATTTATATTTTTATTTAACAAAATTAATAAAATTTGTAATCTAGCATGTCAAGCTCTCGCTCATTAAGAGAAATGATGTGTCAAGCACGAACATTAATCCTCCAATTTTAGTAATTACGGGAACTCATGCCCGTGATAGCACATGTTATTGTTTGCTTTTTCCCATCGATTCAAATCTTATTATACTTCTTTTGTAGGTGAAATAAAAGTTTATTAATAGAATTGACAACTAAATTTTATTAACAAACGAGTGTTTCTTTCTTTTTTTTTTTGTGTATGAAAAAAAACCAGCCTTAATCCAATTTCCTGTCCATTATGAGATTCAAATTTAGGTAATTACTTCTGGTGAAGTAGTCTTAACAATTTGAGCTTTTTTGTAGTCTCTATTATTTATTTATTTTTAAATTTTATTTTATTAGAAAATGATAAATGAAAAAAAAAAATGAGTAACTTACCTCATAATTCTAAATACAATTTTTAAACTAACAAATTCATTATTCTTGTCATAGACAATATTTCATATCTTTCTGTAGATATACAGTGAAATGAATATCATGTTTATAGTATCTAATATAATTTCTTGTGACTAAATATATTCGACAGACGAATTGAAGTCAAGAAAATATGCGCAGTATTTATTGGTGTATTTATGCATGCAAATAGTACTTAATATTACAATTATACAAGTATGTAGTATTTATATTATATTCATACATATATGTGTAGTATGTAATAGTTTTCATGGTTTTGCTAAAATCAATAAAGTTATACTTATAAATTATTATCCAAAATAATATCTAATAAATTAATTTTAAAATATTGCTTCCATTATTATTTTCTAAGGACTAATCAAACTTCCCTCCATTTAGATAACTGGGGGCATATGTGAGTTGGTAAGTGGCCAGGTGATTAGGGTGGAGACACCCTGACAACGTGGGATCGAGTCCGTGTGGCGGCAGTACTCCGCTGAAATATTGCGGGGGCTGTTGCTGGATTTCCACGCCCGTTGGTCCTCTCCCTGGTCGGGCTGCCACTCACGCACATCCCTCGATTTACCTTCTCCTTTGGTTAACCCTTTTAAGATAACTGGGGGCATAGAATTTTTCGACAATAATAATTGAGTTGTCAGGCAAAGAATGGAGCAACATAAAATGATGGGAAAGGGGTTCTCCTTTGGTTAACCCTGATTTACCTTCTCCTTTGGTTAACCCTTTTAAGATAACTGGGGGCATAGAATTTTTCGACAATAATAATTGAGTTGTCAGGCAAAGAATGGAGCAACATAAAATGATGGGAAAGGGGTTCTCCTTTGGTTAACCCTTTTAAGACAACTGGGGGCATAGAATTTTTCGACAATAATAATTGAGTTGTCAGGCAAAGAATGGAGCAACATAAAATGATGGGATAGGTAAGAATTTTCCATAGGTAGAATCTGCTTTTAGACTGTTGGTGAACTTTCTGAGATAAAAATTCTGCTGCACATTTTATGTGCTCCACAGCATTAAGTGATGGAGATGGGAACTCTGAATCTATACTTGTGGGTTTGGTTCAGTGTCAAATTTTGTGCCTCACTGAGTGGTAGGTCCTATAAATCCTTTCTTTTCCTTTTTTTTTTTCTTTTTTGACTAAAATGATCGTCTCATATGAAATTCAACGTCCAAGAATATGCAGTGGTAAAAGATTGTTCTTGCTGAAAAACGAAGCCGTCAGGAAGGAGACCTATTCATCCAAGGCATCAAATGAGGTGAGCTGGCGTGGATTGACTTTTTTGTTTTTTAATTTCGACTTTTTTAGAATGAATCCAATTGCTTAATTGCAAAAACGATGTGTTTTTTGGAGGGAGAAAATATAATTTTCATGCAAAAAGAAAACTATACAAACTAGCCCATTTGCAAATATGTGGCCTGTGAAAATCCGTGGACGAAAAACGTTAACGTAGAAAATTACTTGCCCAGGTATGGAGGTAATATGGTAAAGTAAATCTTAAAACGCATGGGGAAGTTAGCTAATTAGACAAACCACAAAGAGTACCGTGCATTTTACTCCAATAATTTTAAGGTTGTTGTGATGTTTCTTCCGATAATTTCAAGGTTCTTAAAATGTTTCTTCCATGGTGTAAATGTCATTTCATATTCTAATACTTGTCACGGGTCAATATACATTTTACCCCAATAATTTCAAGATTTTTGTGATGTTTCTTCTGCGATGACATGACGTAAATGTCGTTTCATATTCTAATACTTAGTCACCTAAAACTACATAAGATGTCAATTGCGAAGTACAAGTTTTTGGGTTGGATGACATACCAAACATAAGTTCATAGGAGACATGAACCAGGCATATGTGACTCTGCTGCTAACTAAGTAGTCTGCTTGTCACTTAATACTACATAAGATGCTAATCAAGATGGAGTTTTGCTAATACAATTAATTTGGGTGATAAGTAGTGGTAGTGGTGATATATTTGGCTAACATTTAGTTCATAGGAGATGATCCAGGCATATGGACTGCTATTAACAAAGTAAGCTATTCTACAAGCTTTTCTAAATTCTCTATAGAATTCTGCTTCTGCATTTTGCTACTAAGAAACATTCCTGTCACCTCTCTTTTGTTCTCTATCTCCCTCTTTAGTCCTGATGCTTCCGAAGTGCGAATGTTAAGGAAGATACAGACTAGCCGCTAGTACTTCGCGCTATATACTTCTCGGAATTTTATTCAAAACGGCAGAAGAGTAGCCATTCATCCGTTTTGTAGACGTACCCTTTCTGTTATTGTTGTTCGGTAAGACACCTCAGCCGTCCTCTTAAAGCTAAAGAGCAAAAGACCTCTGGACTTCTCAAGGGCTTTTTGAGGGCAAGAAGTTCATGCAGATAGGCGGGTTGACTTTGGCTAAAGCTAGTATCGATGAAGGGAGAATCCACAGCCCATCGCCGCATATTAATCCGGATGCAACTGCAGGAACCATCAAATGCGCCCTTCTGCTGTTGATTTTGTGCCACGTGTAGACGATCAAACTACCAACACACATATCAATTGCAAAGTAACCACCTACCAGGAAGGGCACAGCCATGGCCATTGGTAGAGGAATCCATTTCCCAACTTTCTTCGGGGCTACGTCTCTCACCAAGTTAGCAATCACCGCGAAGATGAAGAAACCATAACAGAGCTGCAGGCAATGCCGTGGAAGAGCAGAAAAGCCTTGAACGCCCAGGATTGCCATGTTTCTGTATATCAGTGCATACGGAGCTTTATATTCTCCGTCTGGATTCCCTACATCGAACGCCTTGTAGAAGAGGAAGAATGTGAGAGGAGCCACCACGCAGCCAATGGCAGTTCCTATAGCTTGGCTGAGAAGCATTGCCCGAGGGGAAGTAAGAGTGAGATGACCGGTTTTGAAGTCATGCATCAAGTCGGAGGATATGGAAACAATGGATTTTATCAGACCGCATCCTATTAGTCCTGCAACTACGCCATTATCTTTCCCAGCCAATGCAGCAAGCACAAAGAGCGCTACTTTCCCGTAATTGTAAGCCATATTCATGTCTGTAAGACCGGCACCATAGGCATTGCAGAAGCTCAAAGAGGGTGCAAGAGTGTAGGCCACCAGGACATAATACCACTTCAGCGGAGGAAACATGATTGGGATTACAATGATGGAGATAATAGAGAATAGCACGTAGCCAACACATGCCACCCATAAAGGGATGCTCTCTCGCAGGAATACTTCATTTCGTTGGAGATCATCAAGGGGTCGATTCTTGTCATCTGGATCTGCTGTAACAGAATATGTTCAGTCAGCATCTATTTCTTGTATCAAACCTAAACAAGGATATTCTCCTCTCTGCCTTAGACCCTTTCCAATTGATCCAACAATTGAAAGCACACTTCTCCTTTGCCTATAACCTAGCATTAAAACAGAAAGAACTAGTTGTGGAAAGCAAATTAGTTCCTCTTTTCATCTCACATAGCCAGAGCTTAGTGCAGAGATGTGATTTCAAAGATGGAGATGGAGTAAATAAGACGGGTGCAGAGAGATTCAGAGTAAAAACTTTTAACTTACACGTCTTGGGATTGTTCTTATTCAACGAGACATATAGGCTTCTACCGGTTAAAAAAAGCGTCTTGAGAAAATTATATAGACCATCTCCAAGGATGAGAGCTATGGAGACAAAAACCTGCAGGCAATCGAGGAAAAGAACAATGAACCCATCTATTCATTTAAAAGATTAAACGTACAACTGAACTATTCGCATTCACTAACCTTCCAACACTAAGCAGCAAAACTACAAATAAAGGTATATATCTTTATGAGCAATGCATTCAAATACATGCTTAAAATTTGTTGAACTAGTGCTAATTAGGCAAGTTATTTTAAGATTTGAACTTCTAAGTCGCTAACCTTGTAACCATTGAGACTCTTCATACTGCTTTCTGATAAAGATTTAGGGAACCATTCTCCCTTGCGTTCGCTTATTAGTGGCCACATTATTCCCCACGAGAGAATAGCACCAAACAGCAAAGACAAGTTCACAAGATGGGAACAAATCATCCCTGCTCCAACATAAGTCATGCTGAAATCAAAGTAAAATCTGCAAAATCCAATTTTAGAGTCAATGATAACTGATTAAACACAGAACAATCACGAAATACAGATTAACTGATTAAACACAGAACAATGACGAAATACAGATATTATCAAGTACGCACGATTGTTTCCAAGCTTTCAACCCGAATGTAGGAAAGTCAACGAAACCACATTCTTCTCCACCAGAGTAGAACCACTGGAAGCAACCCCAGAGGAAACTCAATGAGAAGAATTTCATGAACCCACGAACCTGTTGCCTGCAAAGTTAGGAAGCGAAAACGTTCAGCGATGCACACGATTAGAATTTATCAAGATGACCAATTCTTCAGTGAATAGCATACTTGGCCAATTTGTCTCCCTTGGGTGTATGGAACCCATTAATGAGCACAGCAGTAGCAGTTCCACTAGGATATGATAGCTTATAGTCTATTACCATGATCTGAATAACAAAACCAAAATTATAGATGAATATACAAGTCAATCTAATGCAAGCAAAAGCCTTTTTCAAGCATCACAAGTTCAAATATCTCACACACATGAAAGAAAGAATGGCTACTATATGCTGCACTATTGAGTTGTTGAAACAAGTTCTTACAGTAGTAAAAATTGCATGGAAAATTTACCTTTCTGAGTGGAACCAAGGCCAGCAAGCCAACAAAGCTAACCACGAAAAGGAAACCAATCATCCAATCAAGACCAGGCTCTTTTACACTGCCTGGTGAATTCCCCTCTGTACCAACCCCTGCTTGTTCGTATGTCTTCTTGTTCAACCCCAGAAGATAAGATCCAAAACCACCTAAAACACCATAACCGATCGACCCGAAAACAAAGAATCAGATAAATTTCTGAACAACTCAATCAAGATTATGAAGAAACAATTCAAGTTCAAGAGTTATCACAAACATTTTACAGACCTCCAACAGCAATGCTATAGCATGCAACTGCACAAGTCTGGATGATTGTGTTCTCCTGTCTAGTGAATGGGGTTTTAACAAAATCAGTCTTCTTGATCAGCTTAGTCCAACCCCGGATAAACACAAAAGCAAGAAGTGCAGCTGAGACATTGAGGTTTGGGACAAGCCCAGTGGTGAGGTTGAGCTTCATCACTATCACACTGTAAATCATCCCTATCAATATGCTTGCAACAACCCCTCTAATTGTTATCTGTTTTGTCCATGGAGGAATTCTCTTCACATCCTCATGCTGGCTTCCCACTTCTTCTCCTTCTTCTTCTGCCATGGCCTCTCTCTCAATCTCCTGTGAGTCTTCCTTGTTTATCTTCACCATTTTCGACTCTAAAATTCACTTGCCTGACTGTAAATTATCAAAATGAAATATTAGAAAGGTTGCATATATTTAAAAAAAAAAAAAGAAAAGAGCTCAAAGCTTCAGACAAGTGTGAAGATGGACATGTTTCAATTTTTTTATCATAAGACAATCACAAAAAACATGAGAATTCTATGCAATCAACAAATGGCCAAGAGGGGTTCTCTGCCAACCTCTGCTTTCAACAAAATGTTGCAGCTCACTGCTCACTCAATGATGGAAAATATCATATAATTCGGTGCATGAAACGATATCAGAATTTTTCTCAATAATAGAAAAATACTATATATTTTGTAAAATAAAATATAGTTCAGTGTACCAAAAAAACACAAAATTTCATATAGATTCTCTCTTATCTCTAACCCAACCACATTTTCTACAAATACAAAAAAGGGCAGTGCATGGCATAATGAGCTCAACCCATCAAGATTTAAAGAGGTTGATGAACCAAGAAAAGAACAAAAAGCCAAAAACTTAACGACCAACACTGAAAAAGAAATTCAAGAGATCCACCAGTGAACTATTAGTGCTCCATTATCCCATGTACTATTTACCTTGGTAGTACAAAAGAAACAACGTTGTACTAACAAGAAAGTAAATGTGTGAAAAATAGTGCAAACCTTGGTGCAGGTTTCAATTGTGCAAAGGTGGTAGGCTTGAAATGATTTGCCTTCTCGTTGAGTCTTCACTTTTCTTTTTTTTTTTTTCTTTTCACCAAGTTTAAGTCTTTTCCCCTCTCTGTTGCCATGGCCATTAATGTCAATGTCATCTGTATAGAACATTGTTGATTGTGACAACTGACAATATCACAAGATTGGGTGGTGTGATGTAAGGCCAAAATTCTTCTTGAGACATTTTTGGTACTACAAGTTGGGTTTTGAAGGAAGCTTCACTTTAAAGGCTGTAATAGTAAGGCGCGTGCTGTAAACATGGCATATTTTTCCTCTTTTTTTGGTCGACCACACATTTCATTTCAAGCAAAAACTATCTTTTCTTTCGAGAAATTAAGCAAGAACTATGTGAAATCAGAAATGAAAAGCTATTTGACTAGGAAGGAATATGAAGGAGACAACTTATAAACAAATTGTAAAGACGACAATGTTAAACTAAGCAATCAGCAACTCGATTCCCTAGCTAATTGACTAGGAAGGAATATGAGATAGACAAGTTATAAATAAATTGCAAACACGACAATTTTGAGCTAAGCAATCAAAAACTCGATTCATCGGTCTACAAACATGGTCACTTACTAGACCGAATCTTACACTTAATGGGTATTATAATGTTATGAAATAATAACTATATCTTTAGTGATTACATAAAATAACAATCGTACCTCGTAAAAGCATACAACAATAGGTAAGAATGTCATGCATCCTAAGTTATATGCACTAAAATAATATAGTCCACCTATTTACCATTTTCTTTATATGTTCACAATATTTATATTATATGTTCATAACTTTTAATTCTTTATAAGTCGTAAGTTATATATTTACAATTTTAATATTTTATTTTCAAAACTTTTAATTGTTCATAATCTACTTATCTATTACTCTTATATTATATTATATATTCACAATAATAAATTACCTATTTATAACTATTTAAGATATGTTTACAATCCGTAAATGATATATTTATAATCTGTGAACGACTTTGGAACTTATAGTCAAAGGTGTTACCGATGTCCCATTGATGATCGGATTCTTGTGTTGTGTTTGTCGGCGTGAGAAGAGTGAATTCATTAAAGTTCACGTTGATTTGACGGTCGGATCGTGAGATTTCTTGGGAGCTGCACAATGCTTATTTGAGTATATTATAATATGGGTACGTGGTATAATTTTGCATACAACAATAAGTTATAAGTGTTATGGAAGTACCTAATCTATAAATAGGCGTGTTAGGCATCAATAGTTTACGTTGTTTTCATCATTACCAATTCCAAAACGTGATTAAGAGAAAACATTATTAAGTTAGAAGAAAAAATGACGTAATATGATTCCACTTTCATCCTTAGAAGCTCCACCTCACAAATTATTATCTTTTAGCGGAGGTGGTTTTTGGTTGTCTTCCCATTAATTAGTGTGTTGATTGAAAAGTATCATTTGATTACACCAATGGTATAAAGGATAATGCACTTTAATGATTTAATTATTAATAAATGTCTATTATTAAATCCATTTCAGGAGCATTGGCTCTTTTTTTGTTCATTGTATTCTCAATCTCGTTCGAATAACTTTATTTTATTATTAATAGATCTTCTGACTAAAAATAGGGGAATATTAAATAGTGGATATTCCAATTTTGGCATACGGTGGTAATTGTAGAATAACGTTTCTATTTTTTTCTTTTTACCATCATGATGTCATATTTAAAACCCGTTTGAATTGACTTATTAGTAAACCAGTAAACAATTTATCCATTGCCACATCAACATGTAACCATAACGATCGCATTAAGAAACGAAGAAATAGGAGTTTATGGAGGGAGGTGGAAATACTTGGTAATGGACTATTGAAGATGATTACTTTCACGTTTGGTGATTAAGGTTAAATTATTGATATAGAAAACACTCAAGTTCAATTATTTCAATTAGTTATGTGTGTGTTTATCTAGTTATGAATTGCTCATTATTAACTAGTCATTGAATAGGCCTGCGAAAATTCAATTTTATATTTGTCACTTGTAGACTACGTTCAAATATATGAATTCTTGTATTAATTGTTGTTTCATTAAAATAAAAATAACTTCCTTTCATCTTTATTTAACTTGTATATAAATGAATGCAAATCAATAAACCCCAATTCTTAATTCTAACATTTCTTATTGACCAAAAAGAAATCCTAACATTTCTTTGCTTTGTGTAATTCATATCTTTCTCAAATGATCATCTAATTAAAAAATAATAATAAAACTATTAGAGTGCATATCATGTATTTATCAAGGTGTATCCACCTTGATGTACCTTGATATATATATAGATGGGAATTTGGAATGTTAGAAGATCAAAACAAAAAAGAAGAGCGATGGACTAACAAATTTTACATGGGTTGTCCTAGACCATATATTCATGGCTGACAAGAGATAATTTACTATTCAACAAATGAATACATCATGGGGAGAACTCGAGCTTGAGACCCCTATTGTAGCCAAAAATTGGCTTGGGCTTGAACAGAATGTTTTATCTTAATAAACTCTACTTATAAGGTCAACTACAATTACTATGTAGCCCGAAGAGGCTTATAATCCAAACTCAAGACTTGATCCATCCATAAGAGTAGGCACCCTACTTGAAATCGTGTTTGATGTAGTGATGAAGGTTATGTGATTATGTACAATACATATCTCCAAATTTGCATAATCTAATATGATAAAAACTTTCATTATGATGAAAACTAGCCCCCAAGCTTGCCTTATTTCTAGCATACGTGGGAAGCTATCATGTGCTATACAGGTCTCCTAACCACTTTTGAAGGAGAAGCAGATAAGATGATCTCAGCATGTGCTGTGGGTCAATACCAAATAATCAACATTAAGCTTTAAGGAGCTTACTTGAGATCAAAGTTGTATAATACCCCATGACTCTTGATATAGATATAAATAGACCCCTCCTATCAAGGAGGCATCTAATAATTGACCCTCAAGTTTATTACATAGCTCAGATAATCGTAGTTGGCCTTATACACACTCCCAAGGTTCACTCTTCACCTCTTTTACATTGTAACTATACCATTTATCTCTATTTGATAACTAACTTGGGCATTGGAGTTGTCTTGGCTGGCACCACACCTAGCTAAGGACTCATATGTCTTTCTCGCCTTCTATCTCATAAGTTGCTAATGCTCCGAATCTCATGATTATAGATTTTGCATATACAATTTTGTACCCACCATATGGACCTAGCAACTATTGCTATACAAGAAAGCCTTGCATTCTAAATCATCAAATATTTATTGAATATTTGACTTAATGCCTGCCGAAACAAGTTTTAGTCAAGACCTTAAAAATGCCTAATGAAAGCCATGTTGGCCAAGATGGCAACGTAGAAGAACAAGTTCAAAACCTTTGAAGATGAGAATACCACTATGCGTAAGGAATATAATGCCATTGGAAAGAAGAATGTCACCAACCAATAGGAGAATGCTATCTTTTCCCATGAATATGAAGATCTATGAGAGAGGATCACATATTTTCCTTCAACCATGACAGAAACTAGGTAAATGGAAAAAAGTTGTAAGTTGGATAATTGATCCAATGCAAGCTTTCAACTCTATACCTTTTCTAACCCCATAAAGACCCTCTATAACAACTACGAAGGTGTGGAAGTTTTAACACTAACACCTCTCAACAAATAGTTGTGCCCACCATCAATAAAGGAGCAAAAGATCATACCATTATCCAATCAGAAGCATCAAATACAAAAAGTACTTAGACGATTTGCCAAATAGAATCCTTGATCCAAAGGATTATAGGAATACCTACTCTTATCAAGATAAATGTCCAATAACTATGCAGAATCTCCTTTCATTGACACCATAGCAATGGTACACCTATCAACCAAGTTTACTTTTCCAAACATGTAGCCCTTTGATAGGACTATTGACCCTTATGATCACATAATGCGATATAAATGAAGATGTACATTGTGACCATCCCATGGGACAAAAGGGAAGCATGTATATGCAAAAGCTTTAACTCAAGGTTGGTAGGACCTGTTCTATAATAGACAACCAACCTATCAAACAAGTGCATCATCCTTTGCTAAACTAACTGACATATTCATCAAGCAATATGCAAGCAACAAGAAATTGAAAAACAATTAGACAACATGTATCTAATTGTAGAGAGAAAGAGTAAATGTCTAAAAAAATATGTGAGGAGATTTAATAAAGAAAATGTATCTATAACTCACTACAACATGGCTACACAGTAGTTTTGGCCTTCTAAAGAGGTCTCTTGCAAGAATCAGAGCTCTACAAAAAGCTTAGTAAATATCCTTCCAAAACCATGGAGGACAACTTATCTAAGGCATAGGTTCAAATTAAGTGGGAGAGGATGACTAAGCCAATGTACGTCATCCATCTTTCGAAGCACCATAGCCATAAGTGTCACCATCATTCTGCATTATTTAACCACCATTCTAAGAGGCATAACCCTTACCTAGTTGAGAAACAAATGGCTACATGCTTGGAAGAAGAGAGACGTTTACTTGAACAAGGGCTTACCTAAAGAATCGGTCATAAGTTCTTGAATGCAACCTAACACAATTCTTCTGTAACAAAGGGAAATAGCTAGTTCTCAAAGGGAAGGGAAAAAAAAAAGATTAAATATGTCATTTCTCCATGTCTATTGCACTGAGAATATACCATAAATTGCATTTATAAGGGATTGGGGAAAATGAACCTACAATCTCGACATCGGGGAGACAAATCCCTTAAGCCAGCTCTCAGAGGGAAGAAAAACAAAAGATTAGAGATGTCACTCTCCATATCTATCTGTTTACTCCCAAAATCGACAATCAATTGACCTAGCAGCTGAAAGAGTGAAGGAAATTGTTCCGCACCTGGAATGCACAAGTAATTAGCCAAAATGGTCAAAGAAGTTGGGGCAATGAGAGCCCAAGGGCTAACATCACGACCTGCATTGACTTCAAGGCTGAGCTTCGACCAGAAAGAAATAAGCTGGCGAATGGCAAGCACATGCTCAATTCAAATAAAGAAGACCAAGTTTGATGTAATGTGTAGTGCCGAAACAAAAGGAACAAAAACAGAGCAAAGAACTTAGTCAGCTTCAACCAACCAGAAGATACCGGAGTCATTAGTAAGCATGAAGATTTCGGATGCAGCAATTATAAAAGTTGGTCGAGACCAAGAAGAAAGGGGTTTCACAACCACTATGCATTAATCTTACATCTATCCCTTAGCTTTTTAGCTTTTTAGCTCCATAGCTTAGTCCTATCCTTAGTTTAGCTCTTAGCTTAGTCTTAGTTAGCGTGATATTACTTAGTCATATCCCAAAACACTACTGTAATTAACTTTATAGCCTAGGTTTTTCTTTTTTGCTGTAATTCAGTTTGTGGCTTTGTTGTAATTAAGTTTATAGCCTTTCTGACTTTAGCTGTAATTAGCTTTGTGGCTTGGCTCCCACTCTTTATCTAAGTTGTAATTAAGTTTATGGTAGGATTGATTTGCTGCAATTAACTTTATTGCATAATTTGGTAAACCTTTACTTTGTAATTAATGCAATTGTTTGAGGGTCCATCTTACTTTCGCTTGTTTCTCTAATTGTAATTAAAGCTAGCTTTTTGGATTCATGGCGGTTTCAATGTTCTTGCTTGATTCCTACTTTGGTTTTTGTTACAATTGAGTAACCCATATCTTGTTCTTTGCAAAGCCCCTGAACAGAGTTTGGGATAGAGAATAAAGAATCCATAATCGTAAAATTGTCTGCAGAGACTCCAAGCCCGAAAAGGCATTGCTGTAAGGTTCGCCTTTCGCACTCCAGATGCACTTGGTCGAGGCTGTGGCCCCGAGTATGTGGTCTGGTGAAGGTTTTTCTAAGCAATCACTATCACACCAAGAATGTACCGTCAATTGCATTTATAAGGGATTGGGGATAAGTGAACCTACAGTCCCAATATCGAGGAGGCATATCCCCTTAAGTGAATTATTATCTATTATATAATTTTAGATGTTTATTAAATTAATTAAAATTAATCAACTTGGTGTCTTTGTGTGTATATAATACTATGCTTAGAAATTTATTTTAATCTAAATTACAAATAAGATACTAATTTTGTTTCACAACATTGTTATTGAAATGTCTTTTTATAGTCATTTTAATAAACTCTTTTAAAGCTTTTCTTTTAAACTTAATCTAATTACTTAGAAAAAGACACTTTTTCATTAAAAAGATAACCAATCCAAAAGAGGCCATTAATCAAAGCTTCCATCTAGGCTTTGTCTCGCACTAATTTTGCCTTTTTTCTTGGTTTGGTTAGAGTTTGATACTTATTAGGAAGAATTCCACAAATATTTCTTATTGTTTACAAAAAGTTTTAGTTAAGTTCTTATTGTTTCAAAAGTGATCCATTTGGTCCTCAGTGTTTGCGGAAAAAAAAAAGTGAATTTGGTCCCTATTACTTCAAAAGTAATCCATTTAGTCCTTAATATTTACAAAAAATATCAATTTTCATGAAAAAAATCAATTTCCTTCCCCATTAATTAGTTATGTGACCACCAAATGACTATTTTTTAGTGTAAAATTGGGTTACATGACTATTTTTAAGGCCATAATGGGGATTAACTAGGTCACTTTTTATAAACATTAAGGACCAAATTAGTTACTTTTGAAATAATAGGAACCAAAGTGGCACAGCTTAAATATATTAAGGACCAAATAGGTCATTTTTAAAACAATAACGACTAATTGACACTTTTTATAAATAATAAGCGCTATTTGTGAAATTTACCCTACCCATTAATATTATTATAATGCTGATGACATCATCATTTTTAAGGGTTTTCTTGAGTTTCTGGGATGTTGGGCCTGTGGATGAGGCTGGTCAGAATATACGTGTTGTATTGTAGGGCCTTTTGTATATCCATCTTCTTGAAGATCTAGGGAACACTGGTATGAAAAACCTTTGTTGCACTAATAGTTTGACAAAGTGGTCTATTATTTATATTTTCTACTATTAGTCTACTTTGTTTTAAACTGATTGGATGAGTAATAAAATTGTTTACTTTACTGGAGTGAAATTAGAGGGATAAAAATTTGTTCATAAAGTCCAAAATATTTAAGATTATGTATTTGAATTTGACAATTCTAATTCATTCAATTAGGCAATAATCGTGATAATTAGAGTTAAATTTAATTGTTGAAATTTCTTTCTTAATGTTATAATAATTTTAGAATAATGATTGAAGAACTTTCATATTTCTCTCTATGCAATTTTGCCATAGTAAAGTTCTTTTTATATTAAAAATCTGTTTAGCAAAGAGTTATATATATATATATATATATATATATATATACAGACACACACACAATATACCCTCTTGTTTTATTTATTTATTTTTCCTTTTGAAAACAAAGCATACCATGTGAGGTAAAATTACTTTTTCGAACCGAAAAAAAAAATGACCCAAAAAAAAAAAGAAAAGGAAAAAGAAAAGAAAAATTATAAAGAAATTATCTATATCTTGCTTTTTCTTTTTTTTTTTTTTGGAAAATTCAAAGGTTACCAAAATACAATAAACCCTTGTCAACTAAGACGTCCTCGCGAAACATTCCTACGTCTTCCCTCCCTTTCTTTCTCCCCAAGCATTGCAACAAAGACAGACACACCTTTATATTATTATTATTATTATTATTATTATTATTATTACTAGCATATATAAATAAATATATATATATTTTTTTTTGCGTTTTTGATTAATTTCAATTAATTAAATAGAAATCGAAGTGGAGAAATCAAAGAGTAAATTCGAAAAATGAGGAGCGGTGGTGGTTCATCGGAGACGAAGTTCGTGCAAGAATTGATACTATACGCGGCCAGCGCCGCCCTCAGCTGCTTGGTTCTCTTCGTGGGGCTCCGACATCTTGACCCGAATCGCGAGGCGTCCAAGAAAGCTCTCCAACACAAGAAGGAAATTGCTAAGCGTTTGGGGAGGCCTCTCATTCAAACCAATCCCTACGAGGTTCTTACACCCTTTTTTTTTTTTAAATAATGTTCTAGTTACATTTTCCTTTGGGGAATTGGAACTGTAAATTTTTCTTTTTCTTTTTCTTTTTTTCCTCTTGTTGAATTAGTTCTTTTTGGTGAATTTGTTTAGTTGGATATTTTTTCACTCTTATTGCTAAACTGCAAAAGTATTGTGTTTTGCCGGGTTGCACGTTAGAACTATTAACATTTTTATTTAATAAAGGGATATTGTGTTTTGTCGAGGCTGCAGTTTAGAGCGGTAGCTTAATAATCTAATAAACCCCTTTTCGTATGAGAATGTGTAGGAAAGACTTCGGTTGTTACCGAGCATGATTCTAATGAATCTATGGAGTATTAGATTATTACCGTAGCACAGCCTTAGTAGACCATGTTTAATGTGCAAATTTGACTAAGCAAGTTGCTTGGTGTAGCATACAATGATATAAACATAGCTTTTAGAGCTGGATTAGTTACATTGCGTAAATTGCGAAAGGGGCTCCAATTGACTTATGCAAATTTGGGTACTATTAACTGTGTGATTATCTATTATCGGGGGCAATGACCATGTTTGATCAATGCGTGATATTTGGAGAAAATGTGTGATAACTGCTTAGTGATGTTTGGCTAGTGAATTTGGGAGTTAAAAAGAGTTACGTATTGGTTTCGTGGGTAGAGATTTAGCATGGAAACTATAGATAATCTTGAACTTCATATTAGTTTTCCTGTGTAGAGAGCAGACTCTGTGGCAAAGTTGCATGCTTCGTGTTATGTTATGGCTTAGATGGATGCTATGCACTGGGATTTTGTACTGGGTTTGGAGACTCTGCTCCCACAATAAATCAAACCTGGTGAATAATTGTTGGAATCAATAAATTGAATAAATAGTTCTCAAAAGTTTGATCAGTGAGTTTTGATGATTATTCGTCTATGATATATAGTTACATAAACATGTTTCAGCTACTAGATAGGTTCCTATCGCTAATTGCTATTGCCTTATCCCAGTCTGTCTGCATGAATTTCTATTTTATGTTAGTACCAGAAACTTCCATGTAGGTATATGTGTCTTTAAAATGTGCTTCACTGGTAATGGAAAGAGAGGATGTATGGATTTTTTGGATGCTAAATTTGTTGCAGCAAATGAAGGCATGACTTTTCACAATTTTTATTGGTTAGACGAAATGAAAAATTGATGACGTTTGTTAAAATGCTTTCTAGTAGTATTTTGGGATCTAGAATCTTGAGGTTAGTGGTGTTTGAACAATTTAACACCGCATATATGTTTAATTTGAAAATGCTGTAGTGAAATGTGCATGTCCTGTAAGCTCCCTAGAAAAGCAGACCTCTCAATGTATGAGGTATGCCTCATACAGTAATTACTTCTACACCAACAATAAATGGATTTATTAGCTTTCTATATTATTTTGTATGACCCATAACTTTGAACCTTTCGATGCACCAGACCATTGATTTGGGTTGATGGGGTGATGAGGTGATACTTAGGGTATCAACACATTTGATGCGAAGTTTCCTATTTTGCTTCATTTGGATGTCATACCATCTTTTTAGTAGCTAGATCCTATGGTTTCCGATGTTTCCTGTCTTGCTTAACTAAGGATTCTTAATGGTTAACAGGACGTAATAGCCTGTGATGTTATTAACCCTGACCATATTGACGTGGAATTCAACTCTATTGGAGGACTGGAAGCCATTAAGCAAGTACTATATGAGTTGGTTATTCTCCCACTCCGCAGACCTGAGCTCTTTTCTCATGGGAAGCTTCTTGGTCCACAAAAAGGTGTACTGCTATATGGCCCACCAGGCACGGGAAAGACGATGCTTGCCAAAGCAATTGCAAGAGAGTCAGGAGCTGTTTTCATCAATGTGAGAATATCAAATCTGATGAGCAAATGGTTCGGTGATGCACAAAAGTTAGGTGTGTATAGATCATCATATTCACTTTGTCAAGTTTTTCTTTTATATTGCATGTGTTTTAGGTTATCTTGCTTCAATGCCTTAATTGTGAGAAAAATGTGGTAATTATGCTCTTCATATGTTGTTATCATGTGTCCTCTGCATATCTCTTTGAGCAAATTCTTTTGAAGAATGCAAAAATTTTCCTTGGAGACGTTCTCTGTATGAAGTTCTAGTTGGGGTGTCATTCACATTTCCAATATGTGATCTCCAATCTGTTTCTTTTTTTCCATAACATAAATCAACAACTACTCCAAAATCTTTTGCAGTGGCTGCTGTATTTAGCTTAGCGTATAAACTCCAGCCAGCAATCATATTCATTGATGAGGTAGATAGTTTTTTGGGTCAGCGTAGAAGTACTGACCATGAAGCAATGGCAAACATGAAGACAGAATTCATGGCTTTATGGGATGGCTTCACAACTGATCGTGAGTTCTCTATTGACTCAACATGAGTAAACTTCTGTTATATAATTGTCAATTTTGGGAAGAATTTGATAGTGGTTTTAGTGATGGAGAATTTGTGTGATTCTTCTATATGATGTTATATGGTTTTATGCTTTTCCTTGGTCTGTCTAGAGCATGCTAGGGTCATGGTACTTGCTGCAACTAATAGGCCATCAGAGCTTGATGAAGCAATTCTTCGACGTCTACCTCAAGCCTTCGAGATAGGGATCCCAGATTGCAGGGAGAGGGCTGAGATATTAAAGGTCATTCTAAGGGGTGAGAGAGTTGAAGATGACATTGACTATGACCATGTGGCTGGTCTTTGTGACGGCTACACGGGATCAGATCTTCTTGAGCTCTGTAAGAAAGCTGCTTATTTTCCTATCAGGGAGCTGCTTAATGAAGAAAGAAATGGAAAATCATCTGAGGTTAGTCTTCTTCGTAATTGCTTTCCACCCATCCTTTTGGCAATTAGTACAAAAATCTAAGCTGAGAACAGATTCAGAACGATGATTTACTACACTGACAAGTTTGTATTGCATCAACTAAAACCTGCATATAAATGCATTGCGCTACTATTCATTTCTTGTATGCTTCTTACTGTTATCTGATGCCTTGAAAACAATCATAGGTTGCAAAAGTATAAAAACACCTGGATTCCTAATCAAGCCTGGTTCTTGCGCATGTTTTGAATCTTTTAGATTTACCAACCTAGACTTTTACTGCTTCAGTATGAGTTGTCATTCTTCTTTTCTGTGATTGGCGCTCAAGATTTATACAGTACATGCACACCCTGTATATGTATATTGGTATATTGTGTTGTGACAAAAGATTGATTCTTATAGAAACAGTTCAGCTTTGCAACTTTGCTGGCCCTCTGGTATTTAATCACTGCTCGTCATTGTGACCCTTGAGCTCTATTTGTTGTTCAAGTTTCTTGCTTTGCTAAAATTTATTATATAGGACTATATCATTAGTATGTATTACTTGCAAAGCATGAGTTACAACACTTCAGTAGAAAAGGTATGTCTGTCTGAATATGAAGATAATTGCTGCATATATGACGGAATAGGGCATGTAGGGTTTTTCACTAGATGTGAAAGGATTACTTCTAATAGTTTGTTTGACTTGTAGTTTATTTTGACTTTTTTTTGACTTTTGTTTTCCAGGAGCCAAGGCCATTGTCTCAGATGGATCTGGAGAAAGTCATTGCCACGGCAAAGAAAACAAAGGTTGCTGCAAGTGAATACACTAGATTGTCATCGCAGTCGTCAGCATGGTCACAGCCTAGGGATTCGGATGATTACCCGGTCCAAATAGCCATCAGTGAGCTCTCTAAGATTGTCGCATCCCAGATATTGAACCTTCAGTCAGATGACCGAGATGACCAAGATGACCGAGATGCATAACTATCACTGCCCACTTCCACACTCAGCATTACCATGCTTATGTTTGAAAGTAACCCAAGATTTGCATGCCCCTGTTTTTCTTTTTGAAATGCTAAGAATGGGTAGGTAAAAACTAATACATAAATTAAGCATCATGTGATTTAAGATCCTCTTATTGTCCTGGAGTCTAGTTGTTTCCATCTTTTTTGACACGATGTAACATTCATTTTTGGTGTGTCTTTTACTCGCCCAAAGTTTAGGCTGGCAACTGATGTTTATTGTCAAACATTTCAAGCATTTTAGAGTAGACTAATTGTTTTCATCATTTCTCCTTTTTATTGAGCTCAAAAAGTTATTGAGCTGATGAACAATTTCATACTCAAAAGTGGTAAACAAGCCCCCAGGGGCATAGGTGAGTTGGTAAGTGGCCAGGTGATTAGGGTGGAGACACCCTGACAACGCGGGATCGAGTCCGTGTGGCGGCAGTACTCCGCTGAAATATTGCGGGGGCTGTTGCTGGATTTCCACGCCCGTTGGTCCTCTCCCTGGTTGGGCTGCCACTCACGCACATCCCTCGATTTACCTCCCGCCTGGTTAAGGGGCCTCTGGCCAGGTGGGAAAGGGGTTCTCCTTTGGTTAACCCTTTTAAAAAAAGTGGTAAACAATGCCGAGTGGGTACCAATGTCCTTGCTCCTGTGGAGAATTTTACTAGAGAAAGTCAATAATAATAAACTCTTTAAAAATATATTCATCGTCAACCGTGCATTAACCATTGAACCTTTCAAATAATATATCATTGTGGGTAGGTGCTAGATATTTTTTTTAAAAGGGTTAACCAAAGGAGAACCCCTTTCCCACCTGGCCAGAGGCCCCTTAACCAGGCGGGAGGTAAATCGAGGGATGTGCGTGAGTGGCAGCCCGACCAGGGAGAGGACCAACGGGCGTGGAAATCCAGCAACAGCCCCCGCAATATTTCAGCGGAGTACTGCCGCCACACGGACTCGATCCCGCGTTGTCAGAGTGTCTCCACCCTAATCACCTGGCCACTTACCAACTCACCTATGCCCCTGGGGGCGTAGGTGCTAGATATTTGTACCATAAACTATTTGTTTAAAAGGGTTGGCATAAAGTGGGTTATCATTAGGTGGTGAATGAATGACAGTAATGGGTGCATTGATGGAAGTCTTGATTGGGACAGCTAATGCTTGAAGTCTATAGCTTTTGTTTTCACGATCTAATATGAGTCTACTCATTAATTGTTCGGTGAATTGTTTAATTCCTCCCTATAATTTAATTAGTATTTATAATTTTTTTTTGTATTTTATAAATTAACTACTTAATCCCTTATGGTTTCAACGATAGTGCACACGACATCGAAAAGCTAACTGTCGCTAGCTTTTTAACAGATTTTAGTAAAATATCATTTTTGCCCTTGTCTAATTCAATTAAAAAATCTATTTTATCTTCATTTTATTTTAAAAATAAAAATAAAAATAAACTTTAAAAAGTCTATTTTGCCCTTAACTTGCTAAATAAAATATTTATTTTAGCTTTATTTTATTTAAAAATAAAAAAATAAAAAATTACATTAGAAAAAACACAAAAAAAAAAGAAAACATGAGGGATGGGGGGTAGGGGCAACGAGGGTGGGGGCTACAGGGGGTGGGGGTGACGGGGGTGGGGGCAGCGGGCGTGGTAGGGGGTCGGGGGTGGGGCGTGAGCGTGGTAGGGGTCGGGGTGGGGGTGGGGTGGGGTGGCAGGGGTAGTATCTTTTTTTTTTAATTTTAATTGCTTTTTTTTGTTTTTTAAACAAATTAAATATAGAAAAGTTTATTTAATGCATTTATTATGAAAAAAACAAAGCAAAATTGCACAAGTCCCGCGTGTATGTCAAAACACGTTATTTTGGACGAAAAAATTAACGGAGGGAGTCTATGTACACCCTCACTAAAACCACAGGGAGTGACTTAGCTAATTTCGTAACCACAATGTATTATTGTGCACATTTGTCAAACCACAGGGGGAAGTTGAGTAATTCACCCTTAATTGTTGTCCAACTTTTGCAAAAATAACTTGTTGGTATTGAGTAGCCTGTGGGATCAAAAGCATGTCTACAGTGAGAAGGCTCTTTTACAGCCAGTTGTGTGCCATCTCTCCTTGTCTGGTCTGAAAGGAAGAGTAGAGTAGTGAAAGTCAAACAGATCAATGCTCCCCTTCCTTTGGCAATGCTGAGATCAAAAGTCAAAACTAGATACCTCCATTGCATTTACTTTTCCTGAAGAGTAGGGTAGTATAAAGAGGGATTTTTTTTTGACATAAGTTTTAAAATATCATGCAAAACTAAACCCATTCTTAAAGCGTTTTTAAAAATAACCCAAACTGATTCCGAAAATGCGTTTCACGCATTCCTAGAATGCGAAACGCAATTTATAATGGAAAGATGAACGTGGCAGCGTTTCATAAATTCGCAACATCAGCCCCTTTTCCCTCATTCTTCCCTTTGCATGTCGAAAATTTTTTCAGCCTGCGTTGAACCTTTGGCAAACCTATATCTCGCAACACTACCTGGATTCTTAGCCATCACGGCACCAAGAAACTGTGGGAGCATTTGATACGATGTGTCCCAATTGCCATACATTAGTTCAATTGCTTTATTCCGGCTGTTCCATGCTTTTCCATAACTGACATCCGCGTTAAGCTTCTCCTTCATGTGAGCTTGGATAAGTCCAACTTCATAATTAGTCTTCTTAGCTATGAAATGCCTCATTAAATATCCAACCAAACCCAAGGTCAAATTTATGTGCCCCGACGCAGTTATTTGCACCATACATACATGTCTGGCGTCATACTGCGTGATCTCCCACTGCTTGTGTGTTGCTTTCCTTATGACACGTACATACCATGGGCATGCTACACTTCCACTGTGTGTTTCCCTACATCGTACCTTCCACAGGGTCTTACTCAACTTGACAACCCGATATTCCTTTTGTATTTTTATCGCGTTCTATTGAATAGCCCTTACCACATCCACTTTGGATGGGAATATCATTTCTTTGGCCAGTTCCATCCTGTCAGGGTCCCATATTGGACGTTTGGTGACCTCGTACCGGTTTGTTGTGTAGAATTCAGTCCTAGCAGTATGGAACTCTACTGCCTCCTCCTCATCTACCTCCGCCTCTGCATTGACATCCGGCCCTTCTACCTCGCTCTCAATTTGGTAGTTCAATCTTGCTTTTGAGGCTGCATCTTCTTCTTGATCGTTCAATTCACCGTCCTCGTTTTCTTCATCTGCCTATGACAAAATAGTATTTGCTCCGACTTCAAAAGTGAACTGTGGTTGCGGGGAAAGGGAAAAAGTGGCAAACTCTGCCGCTGTTGTTGCAATATTGATATGTTCATCTTCTTCATACGATGGTGTTACATTTAGGTCCGGCATGCTAGACTGGTATGGGACGTCGGGCATTTGTTGCGGCACATACACATTGTCAGACTGAACGGACTGAACGTCCACTATTACGTGCGCCACACAACGGTTTCATTCACAGCGAGTTGTGCCATACATCTCCCGCATATCTTTATCATCAATTATTGCACTTGGATAATAATAAATCTGCTACAATGTAGCATCCCATCTAGGGTTACGATAGCATAAGTTAACCCTATCGATGGTTGGACGAAACTCTAGTTTTCTAATTACACGAGAAACAAATTAATCTAAGTTTTATCAAGATGAATTTTGATTTTGTGTGGCATTTGGACTTCCATAATCAAGACCGTAATCAGTCATTATTGTGTGTTCGCCGTAGTATAAAAGAACAGTAACATCGGTTGAATTCATTCTTTTAGGTGCTTTGATAGAAACTTATGCTGACAAATTGAATGAATTTGGTAGAAAGTGGAATGATGGGTAATGGATTGAATGATCCGGTGGAGGAAGGGGTTGGGGTTTATATAGGCAGAAAAACGCATTCTGGGAGTGCAATTTCTGAAATTTCTAGTGACGCGAAGTGACTAAAGCATGATTAATGGCAGGGAATATATTCCGAATACTGCAAACACACTCCCAGAATGCGTTGCTAAAAATATTTTCTCTTTCTCGCAATCAAATCAAATTTAACAGGGTTGGAGGGAAAACCCAGAAAACGGGTTCCGGGAGCGCGGGGTCGCTCGGAAGTGCAGAACGCACTCCTGGAATGTGGGCGCACTCCCGGAGCGAGATGATAAGATGATAAATGATAATCTATCATTCGGTAAATGATAAGATGATAGCTTAACTTAAACAAAAGTGTAGGTTATTAACTTGTTAACCTCGTGCGGTTAAGTGGATATCCTTTCAGTACATAGAGTAGGGTTGTACTTTTATAGTAATCAAATATCATTTGGGAGTAGGCTTGTACTTTTATAGTGAGTAATCAAATATCATTTAGGTAATGGTAAGGTACCTCCCATGGTTAAATGAAAGTGTAAGTTACTAGTTCCTTAAACTCGTGTCTTTACGTGGATATACTTTTAGTTTATAGAGTGTCATATTGTTAGAGTAAACGATAAGATATCATTCGTGGTTAAACGAAAGTGTAAGTTACTAACTCATTAACCTCGTGTGTTTAAGTAGATATGCGGTCTGAACGTGGGAAATCCATTTGGAGAATGAGATTAACAATGTCTCTTGTGCGCATGATACATGTTGCCCTTGCAGAAGAAGCAAGCAAGATTTGCTAAAGAAAGGAACTAGGAGGAGAAAAATAGTACCAGGATTGCATGTCGCCGCTAGGTAAACCGTAACGAGCCATTGTGATTAAAGATTTCTTTTTATCTTTTTTCTTTTCTTTTTGGTCGAAGTGACTAAAGATTTAAAGAATGCACCCAAATTTTCTGGTTGCAAACATTGTTTGCTTTCCATTGATCTAGATCACGTGTTCAAATTTTTGTAACTTTAAGATGAATGATAAATGATGCTGTTGAGAATGAACAGTAAAGTGGCATTAGTGGTCACACCATCAACAGTCCGTGACAAAAAATCATCGAAATTCACAAATAATTATCAATGGAGCTTTTTGTATCTTATTGAGGGCTCATTTAGATTGCTTTCTTTAATTTTTTTTTAAATAAGTATTTTTTTGAGAAATTAAAAATTTTGGTATTTCAAAAATATTGTATTTTGAGTTTTTTTTCCTTTAAGTTTTAACTTTTTTTAAAGCAAAATCGAATAGTTAATGTAAAAAGAAATATATTTTATTTAAAGAAAAAATACTTTTTTTTTTAAAAAAACCAATTCAAATAGGGCCATCATCTTAGTTAGGTAATTCTTGAGTTGACTTTTTTTTAATAAAAATTACTTTTTAAAAAAAATATATAATTCTTTGAATTAGATTTCAAATACAGTTGAAACTTTGAAAAAAACCAATTTCAATTTTTCAAATTTTAATTTTTCAAAAAAGAACTCTTTTTTCTAAAAAATTATAAAAAAATACTTTTAAAAAAAGTCAATTTACACGAGTCCTTTGTTCATTGAGTAGTGCTATATATCAACAAGAATAAAAAAAAAAGGAAAATATTCCATGAGCAAAGCAAAAAGAAGAAAAGAAAAAGAAAGAAAATAGATGACTCTAATATTTCAGTCAATTATGAAGTACATCAATTTAAAAAAAAGAAAAAAAAAAAAACACTCTGAAGCACATAACTGTGTGTTGACAGGAAGAAGTAGTTGCGGTGTGGCCGGTTCAATTCAATTGACAATTATGGTGGGTGCGCAGGACCGGCGATGCACTGACTGACACCCCCAATCTTTTATCTGCGATGGGCATTCATGCATCATCATTATTCTTTTCTGGACAATGACGTGCATCATCCACCTTAGCCTGAGAAAATAAAGAAGTTGGTTTCTCTCGAAAGGGTTAACCAAAGGAGAACCCCTTTTCCACCTGGTCAGATGCCCCTTAACCAGGCGGGAGGTAAATCGAGGGATGTGCGTGAGTGGCAGCCCGACCAGGGAGAGGACCAACGGGCGTGGAAATCCAGCAACAGCCCCCGCAATATTTCAGCGGAGTACTGCCGCCACACGGACTCGATCCCGCGTTGTCAGAGTGTCTCCACCCTAATCACCTGGCCACTTACCAACTCACCTATGCCCCTGGGGGCAAGAAGTTGGTTTCTCGACTTTGCTCCATGTTGCCCAACAGTTTTAGAGCCTGTTTGGCTCGGTTTATAAATTTTTAAAAATAAGTATTTTTTATATATTTTTTATTTTTTGTAATTTATAAGCACTACATAAACTTAGCCAAACAAGCTGTGAGTCCATTTTCCACCCTTTTTTGGAAGGGTTTTTTAAAGTCGCATCGTTTTAGATTTATCTTATAATTACAAATTGCATATAATAATGGTGAATGGTACCGCATATTCTAAATTAACTGAAAATTAAATAGCAGAAAAGTTTAAACTTGAGACTTTTGATCACGACTAATTGCAACCGGACCACAAGTTTTAGCTATGCTCGTTTTTAGTTTCGAAGGATCCTTGTATTTTAATTTTCAGATTGATGATGCATATATGCTTTGGGCAAATAATTGTTGCCAATTGCAACGGTGAGGATAACTAGGAATAAATTCCTTACGATCTTTTTCTAATTCTTAGGTCAATAAAAACACTTTTCTTATAATTATTATTATTATTATTATTAATTTTTAAGCACTCTATATATTGATTATTTTTCAACACTTCTTATTATTAGTGAGTTTTTATTTTAGAGACTTTTTATTTCGATAATATTTCTATAATGCTCCTCATGCAAGTATACACCAAAAATAAATAAATAAATAAATAAAGAATAAAAGGGAGCCGCTCCATTTGGTCGAGGCAAACACAAAAACTTAGGTTGCGTTTCGTTTGTTTGTTTTCTATTTTCAATTTTCAGTTTTCATGTTTTATTTTCAATTTTTGAAAACAGTTTTTATTTTTTGTTTTCTAAAATTTAAAGAATATGTTCGGTTAACAAAAGTGTTTTTCTTTTTTATGTTTATATACAAAATTGTCACCTTATTTTAGAAAACTCCTAATAGAGACTGTATGCCAGAGAGTATTTCGAGGATTTGACTCTCTAAAATGACTAAGAGCGAGTTTGATATTTAGTTGAGAAATTTAATTTTTGTGAAAAAGGCATTTCCAAAATGAACTTTTAATCAAATTGACTTTTGGTGAAGATAAAGATGTGTTTGGTTATTTCTATGTGAAATAAACTTTTACCAAATGAGATGGTATTTGGTTTTATATTTGAAAAATAATTATTGGTTGAATAAATTATTGAAATGGACATTTTTGAACTAATATTATTTGATTTTTACAACATACTATTTTATTCATATTTCTATTTGTTTGAAAAAAAAAACTCTTTAAAAAATTATAGTTATAATTTAAAATATTAAAACAAAAATAAAATAAATTAGCAAAAATAAAACCATATATCATTGCAATTTAATGAGAATCTAAGAATGCTGAATTAAATAAAATAAGGATAGGGAAAAAGTGGGTGGCTATTGGCGTAATGAAAAATTAAAGAGGATATTTTTGTCCAAAAAATTATATTAGAACAACTTTGGCAAAAAGACAAACAGAGAAGTTAGCCTCAAAACTCAGTTGACTTTTAATCAAAACCAACTTTTAGAATAGAAAACCAAATACCCTTGTTTTTTTTTAAAAATAGATTTTTAAATTCTAAAAGTCAGTTTAGCTCTCCAAAACGAAAAACCAAACTGGCTCTAAGACTAATCTCAATGATTTACTTATTTTTTTCCTCTTACATTTATGGGGATTTGATTCATTTTTCTATGTTTAGGAACCTCCTATTTTAATTTCAATCTAATATTTTCCCTACTTTTAATCAAGCCCTTATTTCAGGAATGCCTATGTTTTGAAAAAGTTGGTGGGACGTTTGAGACCTCTTATATGTGGGGGAAGTAAAAAAGAAATAGAAAGGAGCTCCAAAAATTTGAGGGGTAAGATAGGGGGTTGGTGGAGCTTATTTTCCCTTTGCCAGTTCCTAAATTTAAAATAAGAGGTCATTTAGGGGACTATTGGAGATGGCCTAAGAAACCCCTCATAGGAACCCTTAGGAGTTGGCTTTATAAAATAGTTTATTACTATACTGAAATGAAAATTATAGTGGCTATTTTAAAGGTTATTTTACCAATGGAAAAGTATTTATCTGAGTAAATTCTGTTACATTAGTCATGTGTGAAGTTAATGAGCTTTACTGTGAACTCAACTTTTGTCCTTGTCTCATAGAAGATTAGAGCGGAATTCATAGTAAATAGTTTTAATCATTTGAAATATTCTCTACTTCTAGACCTTCCTTAACTTAGCACTATGATTATACCATGGACAAGGCGCAAAATTTTCAAAGTAAAATTAGTTGATAAATGCTTTATTTAGTACATGCTTTGGAAAATTAAAGCCGGATTAAGCAACTAAGGGAGACAAAAGTCTTCATCATCGTCTCTTAAAGTAAGATTCAATCAAACTATCGTAAAATTGAATTCACCAAGTCAAAAGCATCTTACCTAAGTTTACACTTCATTTATTGCATTTTCAAAGGTTAATGTCTAATCATGGAAATTAGGGTGCCAAATTGTTGGATAAGAGGTGAATCCATTAATGTTTACTTGGTCAAGACATATAAAACAGAAGGGTTTCATATTAGCGTTGTGTTGAAAATCTTGACGAGGTCACGGATCACGTTTGGAGACCAGTGAATTTAACCGGACAAACTAACGTCCTAATGCACTGCATTCAACACTTATAATTCTTTTAATTCCTTATGTGTCATTTGCCAGGGAATTACGATTGATTCACGACTAGTAGGTATTATTTATAATGTTATGGTATTATGAAAAAAAGAATTATCTTGTAGACAATAAAAAATAACTTTTGCAGGATTTTTTTTTGGCTCATACATGGTGCACAAAGTTTCATTATACACAAGATTCGAACAAGGGTTTTCTTTTTTCGCCTAAATTATTATGATAAGGATTGGGATTCACTTTTAGGAGACATAGTCAAATACCTTTTAAGGTTAAAATTTTGTAGCTAGGATTACGTGCGACACATATTTTGAAACAATTTAGACCAAAATAATATTTAAAAAGAAATGCGCGTTAATTCTCTGTGATTCACTTATTCTTGACCTTTAACCTATAAAATATATCTCATAACCTCCTAATGCTTGCTTTTTGAAAGGTTGCGCATTTGGTCCTTTTTCATTATTTTCTTAACTATCACCAAAGTTATGACAAAGGCCATCATGTAGGATGGTAAGTAGTCAATTGAAAAAACTAAACGGGATTAATTAAATAGCGGAGTATTCATAAACACGAGAGGCATTTTTCTCTAAATTTATACTCATATTTTCCCATAAAGTACGTATAGTACACGTAGGGTAGAAAATGTGATGGAAAAGATTGTTTACCATTTCCGATACTTTTCTTTTTCCCCCTTTTTTCTTTGTTTGCTTTTTAATCCCTTTTCTCTTGCGAAATTCAAACCTAAGATCTCTTGTTTGAGAGAAATAGTTTCAACAATTTGAGTTACCCTTAAACCAATGTTAGTTCAATACTTATAATGAAAGGGCATTGAACTCATAATTTTTAATTTACAATAACATTTTAAATTTATACTCATATTTTCCCATAAAGTACGTATAGTACACGTAGGGTAGAAAATGTGATGGAAAAGATTGTTTACCATTTCCGATACTTTTCTTTTTCCCCCTTTTTTCTTTGTTTGCTTTTTAATCCATTTTCTCTTGCGAAATTCAAACCTAAGATCTCTTGTTTAAGAGAAATAGTCTCAACAATTTGAGTTACCCTTAAACCAATGTTAGTTCAATACTTATAATGAAAGGGCATTGAACTCATAATTTTTAATTTACAATAACATTTTTTTGATTATTCTATCTAATCTGTGAAGGCAGATCAAACTTCACTTGGGGGAGTAAACTAGAGTCTATAAATAGTTTTTTGGTGACAGGTCGGACTTCGCTTCGAGGGGTGTGATAATTAATTATTTTAGTATTCAATCACATACCCTTCCATCAGTCTCGTGTAATAAATTACTAGGCTTAACCGAGAATAACGTAAGATAGATAAACTTCCACAAAGAGAAGACAAAAAAAAAAAAAAAAAAAAAAAGGATTCTTGGAGGCGCATAATTTGCTTTAATGTGTTTACTAATCAATCTGAGGTTCTAAATTAAAGGCAATTGTACATGTGACATATTAATTACGGTTTTTAATCGGTATAACGTTGCACCAATTAAGGTTAGATTAAAAGTTTTAATGATGTAAAAATTTATCGTTTTTATTTATTTTCATATTACATATAACTCAATTTTTAAAATAAAGAACGATTAAAAATGATAAATTTTCATATCAATATAAATATTAGCTAACTTTAGTGAGTGCAATGTTGCACTTGTTAGAAAGACTAAATTAATTATTATTGGGAATTTGGGTGTTAGGACAAAGAATTAAATAGAGAAAGATAATAATAGATTCACAATATTTAATGTGGTTCAACCCTATACTTACATTGACAGACAAAGAAATCCTACTATGAGCCAAAAGAATACATAACGAAGAAAGGGTTCAAGCTTGAGAGCCCACCTCTCAAACTCTCCTCTCTCAAGGGCTTATTCTATCTCACTCTTTATTTCATGTTCTACCTCTGTTTCACATATAATACAATAGGTTAAGCTAATATTTCTAGAATAGGAACAGGATTCTTGATTTGGACAAAACTAAAATTTTTAAGGGTCATATCCTTAAGGCTTCTTTAGAATACATGCCATATCCGACAATTATAACGTGCTCATTGTAGATATTTTTGGAAGAAAATATTTTTAGCATGCATGCATGCATAGAATAATTCAATGATTTCATTGCACCATCCAAATGGAATCAGAAAACACACACCCACGTACTTGAATTTTCTAACACCAAAAAGTTTACCAACGACACCCATGAGGAGATTTGAATTGTAACTTTCAACACGGTTGGCTTTTTGTCTACATTCATCATTCTAATTTCGTTTGCTATTCAATTCTCAGACAAGTCCAAACTTGAACCCTCGAATAAACAATGAGTTTAGACTGAAAGTTAACAGTGGAATAAATAAATATTCACATTAGGATTAGTTACAATATTGCGGTATTTTTAGCTATATTTTGCAGCCACGTGTCTAAGATATTTTAATTTATAGAGTACGTTACAAAAAACAATTTTAATTAACCAAAAAGATAGGACGGAATATAATAGATTTTTATTTGAGCATAAGTGTTATTTAAACATTTCACATTAACAGAAGTTTCTTGTCTCGTGTCGAAATATTTACATTCTATTCCGTCTCATCTTAAACTTTTTGGGACAGTATGCTCCGAGTTTCGGTTGAATTTCAGTTTTAAAAATAAAAAATAACAAAATAGTAAATTCAGTCCTGAAAATCACTATGCATGCAATTAGAGATTGTTTCCTATTTTATCAGTCAACAGTAAAAAAATAGCAAATATATACACACAAATATATATATATATATATATATATATATATATATATATATATATATATATATATATATATATATATATGACACTACAAATGCAAGCGGAACATTTTTGGTAAGGAGTAATTCAATTCGGAGTTTTTCCCTTGGTACGTGAAACTCACATCGAGTACTCGGCCCTAAATATCATAGCTATTAACTTAAAAATCTCAAATTTTCCTATATATACACATAAAATTCTGTTATATAAAGAAAAACAAAAGAATATATATATGCACGCGCTCATTTCAACTATGCATTCCAAATACTCCAAACTAATAAAATTACTCAGGAACTCTATATACATACACACACACACACACACACACACATATATATATATATATATATATATATTTTAGTGATGTATATGTACAGATTACGTAGCTAAACTTGTCCGGCATAAATAAAATATAAACATTTGAAAAACTCAACTCCCGTATAATTTCTTCCACTCTACATTGAAATATATGCAGCCTATATGTCTCTATGACTTACCTAAAGGTCCATTCTACGAGTAATTAAACTTGTGTTCTCTAAAAGAGACAAAATTAGGTAATTATTTATCCTATTCTGTTGAGAGTTGCCCATCCTTTTCGTGTGGATATAGAGGTTGTTTGTTTTACTTATTTAAAATTGTTTATAAGTTATTAATATTTATAAAATGAAAATAAATAGAGAATTGTTCAAATAAATATCCGTTTAAGTTATCAGTTTATGTAGTAAAAAGGCACTTATAAGCAACAATTTTTTGTTAAAATGATTAATGAAAAGTATCTTTTTTAAACAAATGTTGTACTTTTCTTATATTTTTAATGTATAGAATAATCTTTTACTTGAATAAATTAGATTATTAATTTATAAATAAGTAAAAGAAAAAAGTAATTGGAGCGTTATTTTTTGCTTATTATAAGTGACTTAATTATATTCAAACAAAATTCAACAAATATATAACTTTTATTTTTTTAAAAAAATTTATAAATAAATTTGAGCACCTTATAAGTAAAGAAAACACCCTAATAGTCGTCGTCTCACGTTCATAATAATAGTCTTTAGTCATAGTCATACAAGCACAGCTATTAATTAAGTAGTCAGCCGTGAGACACTCTCTCAAAATTCTCCTTCCACGCATTGACCAATTCAATTGCACCTTTTATGTTATCAGCATAATATTTTCATCCTTTTTTTGAAACCCTAGCTTGAAAATCTAATTGTCTTTCATAATGTTACCTAATTTTGTTTCGGACAGAAAAATCAAACTTTTCATTAACAAATTAATTGACTCTATTATTTTCAAATACAACGTGAAGGATGTTAAAATAACTCCATTGTCTGTGTGAATGTGTGTGTGTTGTGGGCGCAGGGTCCTAAGATTAGGTTCTTTGCTAATTAATCTGCCACCTTAGTCATATTTCTACGAACATGATCGATATTAAAATCTTGAATCCTCACGCCCAAAATCATTAACATCTCTCATAAGGTGGTGGATGGTCCAGCCCAGCAAAGTTCCTTCAATAATGTTAATAATTGATACATACAATATTCTCATAAAATATTCTCCTCACGTAACTAAACTCGGCTAGTGTTAATAATGAAAGAGTAATATTTTGTATCATTCAATGATATTTTTATCTCTTTCTATGATGAGGATTACTTATTAAATTCTCTTTCATTTTGTATAATCATAATTGTTTTCGTATATATTCAAAAAAAAAATATGACAAATTATCAATCAATTGATATATAATAATGTTGTTAATGATTCCCTTCAGTCACGTTAGAGAAATAAGTGTCCCTAAACTAATGATAGTTCGTGCGAATAATATATTAATTCTTTCATATGGTAAGATCATTTGCATTAGAAGATAAAATTTCCACATAAAACTTCTATATTAGAAGGTAAACTTTCCAAATAAAAATATTTTAAAATGATAGAATATTATTCGACTAATATGTAAACGAAATTCTAGGAGTAAATTATGCTATAAGTCATCTTCATTTTAATTAGTTCCTATCATTTAAAAAATATCCATATTAATCATTAACATTTTACAAGTATAGTTAAATTAGTCATCATTTTTCAAAAATAGGATTAATATAAATATTAATATTCAATGTTTCACAAACTTATTTAAATTATTTCTCAACTTAACAAACAATGAGTTTTGACCAGGAATTTCACAAGCCTTAAGACAGTTGTAATTATGGCATTTGATCATCAGGGCTTCCCTGTTATCAGATCACCAATTTCCTTGACCTCTAGATACTGAGCAGGCGTTAGTCCACGTACATGGTCTTGCGAGTAAAGTCATACGAACTAATTTGAATAAATTTAAAATATATAACTTAATTTAAAAATTTTAAAATAATAAAAATTAATTTTAAAAGAAATATGACAATATGAGAAGACATTTGGGGTTAAGTAATTTATATATTGACTAATCACACCAACCTCGCGATGACATTGGGGTGCTGCCTACAGCCGTCTTCAACATTCAAACCAAAACACCCAAAAAACAATTTATAAAAATCCCTCCCCCAACCTCCTCCCCATATTTTTTATTACTCATCTACAAGAAACACTTTCCTCCTCCTCCTCCTCCTCTTCCTCCTTCTCTCTCTCATTATGCCTTCCTTACCCCCACTACCCACCATCGTTACTCCAACCTCGCAAACTACTCTCCCTTTGTTTCTCTCATTGATTTGATAGAAACACGTAACACAACACAACACAAACCCTCCTTTGTTTTTCCGTTCTTGTTCTAGTACTGAATCTGAATATCGTGCTAGTGATTCACAATTGTTACTCAATAGTCACGACGCGGATAGCCATGTTCTTCTTGAATCCCATCCTCTTATTTTTTATAGTAATTTTCTCGTTTTTAGCACTTCGATTTATATCGAAAACGTCTTTGTTTTATTTGCTGAAGAAATGGTGGAGATGGTTTGTGGACACGCTTTACGTGTATCAATACTACAAGGTGCCGCAATTCAACAACCACATGCAGGAGAATCAACTCTACCGGAAAGTTCAAACGTACCTCAACTCCTTGCCGTCCGTCGAGGATTCCGATTTCACGAGCCTCTTCTCCGGCAACAAATCCAACGAAATCAACCTCGAGCTCGACCCCAACCAGACCGTCGTCGACACGTTCCTCGGTGCGAGATTGCATTGGATCCACCACGGCGCGTGTGAGGGATCGGCGCGTTTGAGTTGTCTGGTTTTGAAGATGAAGAGGAGCGATAAGCGGAGAATTCTTCGTCCGTACTTGCAGCATATCCACGACACCTACGATGAGATCGAGGCGCGGAAAAAGGAGGTCCGGCTGTTTGTTAATGTGAATAACGGAATGGAGAGAAACGGACGGTGGAGATCGGTTCCGCTAACGCATCCCGCGACGATGGAGACGGTGCTGATGGACGTTGACCTGAAGAACAAAGTCAAATCCGACATGGAGATGTTTCTGAAGTCGAAGCAGTATTATCAACGTTTAGGCCGCGTTTGGAAACGGAGTTATCTGCTGTACGGCCCGTCCGGCACGGGAAAGTCAACGTTCATCTCCGCCATGGCGAAGTTCTTGAGCTATGACGTGTACGACGTGGATTTGTACAAGGTGACGGACGATTCGGATCTCAAGTTTCTGTTATTGCAAACGACAAACAAGTCGTTGATTGTCATAGAAGATCTCGACCGTTATTTGAGTGAGAAATCAACGGATGTCAACGTGAGCTTGTCGGGGGTATTGAATTTCATGGATGGGATCTTGTCTTGTTGTGGAGAAGAGCGCGTGATGGTATTCACGATGAACGGCAAGGATCAGATTGATCCGACGGTGTTGAGGCCCGGGAGAATCGATGTGCACATTCATTTCCCTTTGTGTGATTTTACTTCGTTCAAGAGTTTAGCAAGTAGTCATTTGGGGTTAAAAGATCACAAACTGTTCCCACAAGTCGAGGAAATGTTTCAAACCGGGGCGAGTTTGAGCCCGGCTGAGATCGGTGAGATCATGATCTCAAACCGCGGGTCGCCCAGCCGGGCTCTAAAAACGGTTATTACCGCGTTACAATCCAATGCCGATGGTCGCAACGCGAGTAAGGTTGCTCAGCCGAGGCTAAGCGAGAGCGGGTCGGTTCGGGTAGTGGAGGAGTGCGGAGACTCCGGAGCGTTCTGTAGGGATGGTAGCGGACACGGTTTGAAAGATATCCGAAAATTATACGGGTTGTTGAGAATGAGGAGTAGTAGGAAAGATTCCATAGATTTGGATTTAGGTGATAAAGAAAATTCACGTCACGAGAATTGATATTATTCATTTTGTAATATAAAATCCCCAAAAATGGGGTTCCATGTAAAACCATCTAAATTTTAGCACTTTGTATGTGGAAACATTTCTTCATTGTTTAGCATTAGGCTTTTACGAGTGTACTTTGTTGATAGCCTTTTTGTTTTAGTAATAGACTCAAAAACGATATTGATGTCACATGTTTTTTACCAAAATTAATTATTCCTTGATGATCATAAAGCGAAAATGTTTAACGATGTTCACCTTAATGTGCAAGAGTGGTGGTTGTAGCTTTTCGTCGATCCCAAGGACAAAAATTCGCGCCAATTGATGCGATTGGACGGCTACTTTGCAATAAAGCTAGAAAAGTTTGTTTGATTATTGCTTTTTTGATTATTCGAATACAAATGAGTCAAAACTGAAGAATTTCACAAGTCGAATAATGAATAGGGAGTTGCTTTCTCAAGTTCTTCTGAAAAAGTTTCCCTTTATTTTCTTCTTTTTTTTTTTTTCCCCTTAACTTTATCCTTGCATTTGATAAGCTTTTGATGCGACTCGGTCAAAGCCATACGTAATTTAATGGTGAAACACAGCACAGGAATCTGGCCCTACCCTCTTCTTTTTGTCCGAAAGACCTCGTTCAATAGTAAAATTATTGTTGTGGGATAAAAAAATCACGAGTTTTGAGTTATCAAAAACTGAGTTATATTGTTTGTTTTGCAACTTATCACAACTATTTATCCCGAAACATCGTGAATCTTATGGGGCTGCCTACTTATAAAGGCCATGGTAATGAAAAGTATTGCTAGACTTTATTGCGTAAGATAAGGCAAGAAAAAGGGTCAAATGCCTTCCACAAATGGGAATTGACGAGGCTGAAGGAAAGAAAGCAATTTTTAATCACAGTCTATTTGGACTTATTTGAGTTTTGAAAATGGCCTTGGCCTTTAATTTGTCCAGCCGTTTTAAGTTGAACAAGGCCTTACCCACTGATTTTATTTTTGTCTTTGTTTTGATTCTCCAGAGACTAATTTATCAGGGGCAGCTCATATTGTGAGATCAAAGATATGGTATTGGTCAAAACAGCAGCATATATGCTCAATTATAGGAAATGAGAATAAAGGGGAGAGTCGAATCGGACCAAGATTCTCTTATATCCGGTAACGAGAAATCTCTATTTATTTGTACATAATATCATTTTTGAGACGAGTTGAATAGTTCTCAAGCATGAGTATTTGGAGATTATTCTCACATTATAAAATCTCGAAGACGAGATAGAAAATGGAGATAAGCTCATCAAATTTGACTACAAGAAGATTTTTGCAGGAATTTGGTATGAATGCGAAAGGGCGAGTTTAAAGTGATGTAGACGAGAGAAAAACAGTTCATATATATATACATACGCGGTCAATTTCGCGTAAATCTTGGTACTAATAGGGCACGGTCAAATGGCTTAGTATGGAAATGTGAGAAAGAAATGGCGCTGTCGGAAAAAGAAATGGTTTGACGAAAAAGGGCATATTTAGTTGCTCAATATTATATTTGGAATCAAATGAATAAAGGAATTAAATTTATTGAATTGAAAAGTATAGCGTATCTATATCTATATTTGGACGACGATTCTCTCCTAAATTAAAATCTCAATCATGTATTTCATATATCAACAAATTTTCACCATTGATTTGAATAAAAAGAGTGAGAAAGTCACAATGGAAAATTATTCTTGGTAAAGATCTGTTAATATATAAAATATATGATTGAAATTTTAAATTACAAGGCTAGGACCAAATAAGAGTTAAGAGAGGATCTTTATCCTCTATATTTACCTATTAAAAAGTTATACCTTTGCGCTTCAAGAGCTGCCACATCATTAGTTTTAGAAGATTTAAGAGTTGCAACATCATGAGCTTTAAAAGACGCCACATCAACTCTACAATATTTTTTAAGATGACATTTTCAAATGACACATTATCACTATTTTTTTTGTCATTTTGAGGTAAATAATGCAATATATATATGTGGTAAGAAAATAAAAAATAAAAAATTACATTTGTAGGATGTTAAAAAAAAAAAAACAATAGATAGGATGTTTGAAAGATACCAATAAAAACAAATCTACATACATACTATGTCATATTTTTGTAGCCTAAAAAAATAAGAAAATAAAAAAATACAAAAGAATAAACAGCAAACAACAACGGCTAAAAAGCCGTTGTGTGCTAACTTATAGTTTAGGGGTATAGTAGGGTGCCCCTTCTTTTCGCCCACTTGGTTTACTCGTTTGAGTGGCTAGCTTTCCTAAAAGTTCTAGTTTCAAAAGGGGCATTCGATAGGGGGCTTCTATGGCATGCATATCACCATTTTCATGAAGCAACTTGAGGGCACCGTATGATCTTTCATTTGGGCGGGATTCTCAGAGAAAGAGAAACTTCGATCCTTGGGCTAGCAGACGCTTTATGCAATCTTATTACAGTGATATATGAAGGGATGGGAAAGTAGCTTTTGGGCTTTCTTCTCTCACGGACCCACCAAATGGCCTGTGCCAAGCATATGGAGCTGAAGGGTTTCACCTTGGTAGGATTCCTTCCTTTTTGTAGCGAGTGGGGTCCTTTGAACTGATTAGAACTGAGAGTGGAGACTCCAAAAAAATGACTAGTTTCTTTTCCCGATAATTTCTTGCCTCTTTACTCTTTATCAGATGATTTCCAACGTGATTTATAAGATGTTGGAAAAAACAAAAAAAAATACACAAGAGTTAAAATTTATAGGATGTTTAGAAAATATAAAAAGACACAAATCTATATATCTATGTTATTTTAGAAAATCACATTTATAGGATGTTCAAAAAATTAAAAAAAAAAGAAATGCAAAAAGAATCACATTTATAGGATATTTAAAATAATTAAAAAAATAGATAGGATGTTTAGAAATTACCAATAGACACAAATCTATATATCTACTATGTTATCTTTTTATAGTCTAAAAAATAAGCAAATTAAAAAAATACAAAAGAATCACATTTACGAGATGTTGGAAAAACACACAATAAAATATACAAAAAAATCAAAATTTATAGGATGTTTTAAGAAATAGAAATACACAAATCTATATATCTATGTTATTTTTTGTTATAATCTAACTACAACCTATACGGTTTTGCTCATCTATAGGATTTTAGAAAAACAAACAAATCTATGTATCTACTATGTTATTTTCTTATAGTCTAACCATATAACCTATATGTCTTTGCTTTTATTAATTACTCAATAAATGATGTAAAAGAATACAAAAAATAAGAAAATAAAACCTTGAGCTTTAAAAATGCCACGCCAACTCCAAAATGCTTTACACTTTTGCTACATCACCTTTTTGATGATGAGCTGAAGAAGGAAAAAGCAGAATCCCGAACATCATAACTCATAAGGTTAATGCTTAAATTAATTAATTAAAATATTTAATAAAACTTAAGAGCTTTTAACTCGACTAAATACTCATTTTTCATGTCACCAACTACACGTTTAGATACTAAAACACTTCGCCACTATCAAATTGCTTTTTATCACATTATCTTCTTCTCTCAAGCATATTTCCAAGAATTGCGATTACTAGAGTTAAATTATCCCAACAGCGAACTCCATTTTCTTTCTTTGTTATTAAGCAATAATAAATTTCTATAAAGCTTATTTGATTTACTTTATTGATAGGTTCAAACTGAATTTTTGTCTTTTATTTTTGTGTAGTTACAGGATTTCCTTATTGTTTAGGGCCATGAGATTTTTAAGCCTTGTTGGCAACTCGTTTGGATGCTGTACATCTGGTGAGCAGCTCGTGCCCGTGGAAAGAGGTGGAAATCTTCAAGAACCCAAGAGTTTGTTAGAATATTATCCAAGAAATTCTACTTTTGGTGTTTGTAATTCTCCCTCTCATTACTCTGCAATGATCACCAGAAGGTACATTATAATAGTATTTAGAATATGATTGTGATTATTGTTGAATGAAATTTGAAGTTTAATATTAATTAGTTTTTGATTGATTGACTAAACCTTAATATACAATTCACATAGATATTATGTGTTTATGGTGATCCTGTTGCCCCTTGCCACCATGAGGTACATTATAAATAGTATTCAATATATGATTGTGATTATTGTCGATGAAATTCGAACTTTAAGATGAGTTTGTTATTGTTTAATTGATAGAACTTTAATCTACAAGTCACATAAGTATTATCTACAATTCACATAGATATGAAATTTGACGTTTAAGATGAGTTTGTTTTTGATTGATTGTGATTATTATCGATGAAATTTGAAGTTTAAGATGAGTTTGCTTTTGATTGATTGACAGGACTTTAATCTATAATTCACATAGATATTATGTATTTACCGTGATCATGTTGTTCCTTCCCTTTAGATCTCTCTTTTGATTGAGTGGATATTAACCTCATAAACTACCGTTAGCAGGTGCATGTTTTTTCTTGCTCAATTGACTATCCTTTGTTTTTGCTTTGAAATTACATCTAGGTTATCCTTTCAACCTTATAATGCAAAATGCAGAGGACATATATGCTTTATCACTTATTATACACAATATTTGCATTATTGCCAATTGATGTTGTTTCTTTCTTTTACTTTTTTTTTTTTTGATCAGACAATTGATGTAATTTATCGTAATTGGTATTGATCGAACAAACAACCTTGATGCAAGATTGCCGATGTGGTCATTGGGAAGTTCAGATTAATACTTTACAAAGCGAATGCATCATAATATGCTTTCCATATATTAGTCATTTTTCATTTATAACTTAAAGACATTCCAATGACTCGTGATACTTCCTAAGACACTCTCAAAGATGAGGTGTAACCTTATATAGATAGATAGACAAATAGATATATAGACTAGCGTAACGCTCACGTGATGCACGAGTTTAAATATTAACATAATAGTGTCTAGTTATATAAATAACAAAAAATGAAATTAATTTTCAATAATGAGGTTTAAAAATCTAATTCAATTAATATCTTGACAATTAATTTATTTGAGATTTTATTAAATATAATATTTGTCTTTTTCTATTTTAAGTTTTTGATAAAATTAAATTATTTGAAAGTCTAAAGCAAACTATGTTAAATAATGATTTGTGTGCGTGTACATACATATATATATATATGTATATATGTATATACATATATACATATATATATATATGTATATATGTATATACATATATATATATATATGTATATATGTATATACATATATATATGTATATATGTATATACATATATACATATATATATATGTATATATAGATATACACATATATATACATATATACATACACACATATATATACATACATATATATATATTATATTGCATAAGCATTTGCTAAATTTGCAAAAAAATTCCAATGGCAAAGATTAAAACAACAAGAAATATATCTAATAATGCAAAACAAATACTAATCTTGCACATAACAAATCTATCAAATCAAAATTCAAAGAATCAATAATAAACTCAAATAACCAACATATGACACCTAACCTATTACAAACGTCTAATACCATGTGTATTCATATTCTGGTATGTGTTTTTTTTTTTTTTCCTTCTTCTTTTGAAAGGGTTGATTTTTGCTTTGTAAGGAGATGTGTAACTTAGATCTATCAAGAGAAAAAGAGAAAAGCAAAGTACTGGAAATGTCGCACAGAACAAAGCATTGATAATATACATGCTTTTATTATTTTGCAAAGTGTAATTGCTATGGCCCAAAGGTCAGATGTCAATCAAACATGCTAATACTGGAATTCACATGGCAACAGCTGAGCTGCATTAGTTTAGGCGGGAAAGGATATGGTGCACTGGCTTTTGCTTTATAATGTAGTGTAGATAGATATAAATGTTTTTAGGATGTGGTGCAGCTTCAATGACTTTGTATGTGTGTGTGTATCATACACTAATATTATGTAAAGTAGAGTTTATATTTATCTTGTAATGTCACATGCTTTTCTATTGTAGATTAAATAGATACGGTACAAATATAGCGCCTTGGATGAGTGAACACCTTGTTAAGATGTGTTTTTCTTATTCTTTTCTATGTGCTCAACCACTAGTCTTGAAGAAGCTTCACATTAATTCTATCAAATTTCCCCTTTAAAAATGAGCTAAACTCACAAGAACTTCTATTACTTTTCTTTTCCCACTTTGAACATTTTATTCAAATTACTGTAGATATCTTAAAAAGAAAACATGATTAGTATTAAAAACTTACAAAAAATTAAAATTTACAAAAGTTCATATATTATCCTTACACAGATGATAAAAATTAACCATAAGTAATAAATAAAGTCATTAAAACTATATGTTTCTCCTATGCACTGCTCGGGATCTCTAGTTTGAATAATACAATATGCGACACATTTCTCTCTAGACCTACATCTTCCACTTACTAACTTTTATATGTTATCACATCAAAAACTATGCTTAGAGTTCACGTTGTGCCTCAAGCGTTTCATATCACTGCTGAGAAGACTCGTGTGACGTACGGATTTGTAGATGAACTAAGCATTTTTAACTTAAATATTTAACTAAGCAAAATTTCAATTGGCAATATAAGAAAGTAGGCCAAATTGTACTCTAACATAATCAAATTTAAACCAATCGTTTAAGTTTACAAATCATAATTAGAACTTGTTATATTTAAAATAGTATAAAATTGAGGATGGAAGACTTCAATTTTTAATTTTACTTGCTAACTAACAGAAAAAATCTACATTTTTGTGGAGAATGTAAAACAAATCTAACATCTATGGCCTGTAAAATTAATCCAAGAGGAAAGGGGGATGAATTGAATTTATGGTACAAATTATAGAAAACAAAAAATTCTTTTGAGACTAACAAAATGATCTATGATGGAAATTGTTGAAATAACAAATAATAAGCAATTAAGCAACTTAATTTGAAGAGATAAAGGATAAGAAGACCAAATATAGTGATTTTTAGGTGGTTTGAACTCCAATGAACCTAGTCCATGACCTAAGGTTTCCCTTAAGATTTCGGAAGTTTTACAAAGAACACGACTTCTTGCTTTGATCGTTGGAGAAGGGTAGACCAACGTAGTACACTCCTTGTTTTACCAAAAGGACTTTAAATGTTCATCCAACACAGAATTTTTACCCTTCACTTATTTCCTCACAATATTGATTACAAATTTAATAGTAGGGATTACAAGGAAAACTTCTTAGAGGAAAGTGTTTACACAAGTATAAATAACTTCTTGTATACTTAAAGTGGATAGGCAAATTAAAAGCTCAACAAACTTGATCAATTGTAATGAATGTGAGTATTGAATGAAAGAAGATAACTTTAAATGCTTGTGTATAGAAAATAAAAGCTCAAGATCAAGTTCTAAAATATTGGAGGTGAAAACATGTATCTTTATAGAAAATAAAAGCTCCAGATCAAGTTCTAAAATATTGGAGGTGAAAACATGTATCTTCATGGCAAAACGGCAAAACTCCATGGCTATGTTTTCGAGCAAGTAGCATTTCTGGTTGAACCTATTGGTTGATTGATACCTCAGTCGGTAGTCTATTTGGACTCATTGGAATTACTAGTCAATCCTGCCTGTCAATGGGAACCCTTATTTGGCTCCAATCCTACCTGTCGATGGGAACCCTCATTCGGCTCCAAGTGCAAACTAACTGATCATGCTGATCGACCCAAGCCTTTACCAGTGCCTATCGGTCGACCGACATACTCTTCTGGTAGTAGGCAAAAGTGTTGAAAAAGCTTGACAATTTTTTAGAAAAGTTTTTCCACTAAATCTGCACAATAGCAACACATTTTTTTTAAACAAAAAAAGCCTGTTGGAGACAACCGCTATTACTTTATCAAATCTTGTTTACGTTGTGTTTGGTTAGACTTAGTTTAAAACACTTATCTTATTTGGTAACTTATGTGAAAAAAATATTGTTGTTATTAACTTGTCAGAAGTTACTTATGAGATCCTTTTCATAAGATGTCTTATTAGAAGTTACAAAAGTTAAGTTGGATTTTCGGTACTTAGTTCTATAAGTTATAGTTGGCACATACAATAATACAATCAATTAAAAAAATTTAAAATTAAAAAACTAAAAATTTAAAATTTAGAAATTATAAATTTAAAAATTTAAGAAATTAAAGTTAAAAATAAAAATTCTAAAAATTTATAATTGAAAAATTAAAAATTGAAAAATAAAAAATAAAAAATAAAAATAAAAATTAAATAATTAAAAATAAATTTTTAAAATTTAAAGAACAAAATTCTAAGATTAAAAAATTAAAAATAAAAAAAACTTAAAACTAAAATAATTAACACTTTATAATTTAAAATTAAAAATTTTAAAAATAAAAAAATAAAAGAAAAAAAGAAAGAATTAAATGATTAAAATGTTAGAAAATTCCAAATTGAAAATTATAAATGTAAAAAATAAAAAATAAAAAAATTAATTAATATTTTATATTATATAATTTATTATATAATCATAAAATTATAATGTCTTGGTTCAGAATTGGCATTATTATTGTCAAATTAAGGGCCTGTTTGGATTGACTTTTTTTTTAAGAAAAAATATATTTTTTTCTTGAAAAAGTTATATTAAAATTGTAATGAATAATTGATTTGGTTTCCAAAAAAACTAAAACTCTGAAAAAAGCTCAAATATAGTTTTTTTTTTTAAAAGTTAGAATTTTTAGCTTAAAAAAAGTTATTTTTCAAAAGTTGTTAAAAAAAATGCTTTTGAAAAAAACCAATCCGAACGGGTCCTAACTCATGATAGCATTTCATATTAGGTTAATAGTAATTACAAACAAACAGTCTTATTTTATCAGACAGAAGAACACTTATTTTTTATCACGCACTTCTCAGATATGTTTATCAAATTTCAAATTTAAGATAAGTTTATTCCAAACAAATCCTTAATGCATTTGCAATTTAAGCACACAAAGCACTTTTGGTTGTAAGACTCGTGCACTAATGTCTAAAAAAATCACATGCAAGATATGAATATTGCAATGAGCTTTTACTAAGGTATTCACTAAGACCAGTGTAGAAATAATTTTGGAGTGCTACCAATGCCGAAATAATTTTGCTAAGCACTCCAATCTTGATCTTCTTCGCAAGCTCCGTACTCCCGAACTTCATACTTGAAAGTCATCTCCAAATAATCATCATTATCCAAAATATGCAATATATACTCACAAGTAATTATTTGATATCATAAAAAAATATAATATATATATATATATATATATATAATCTTACAGTAATTTCAGCAATCTTTCTTTTTGATAATGACAAATAATTGAAGTAATTGGAGTCTAAGGCATGACTCCCTCATTCATAAAGCATGAAATAATAACAAGGGAGTCTTAAAGGCTCTACCATCCAATCAACGGAGTCTTTAAACGATCCCCTTCAGAAAAGCATTATTTCATAACAATAGTATCAATATCATATGTCCAAGCATATATTTTACAAACTTAAACAATCAATATATCCTCAAAATCCTTAATATATCCTTTTTCTCCTTTGGCACCATAAAAAAGAAGCCCTTTTTGAGCTCCAGACACTACAGGAAATCTTACTTTTCCAGGCGATTTTTTTGAGCTTTCGGCGCTTCTAAATGTCGCTAAATCTCCCACCGGCGTTAGCACAACCGTCGGGACGTACGCCATTGTTTGACCAGCCGGCAATGGTGTATGCCGGCGTTAGAAATGCGCTGTAAAAATACCTTTCCAGGCGTTTTCCAGAAATGCCGTTAACTCCCATTTTTTGCATCACTTTTTGAGTATGTGATTTGAAGAACCAGCCGACGTTTATGCTGGTTTTCGCCGCACTTTTTGATCTCGTCACAAGCAGGAAGCAGACCGCCGTTTTGCTCTAATTTTAGCAGCATTCCTATGTATTGAGGCACAATACCGCCGTCATTTACGATTCTTTTCTTTTTTTTTTTTGGGCCACAATATGTTTTTCATTTCAAACAATGAACCATTAATAATTACCGAAATAAAAAATTTCAATTAAGAATACTAATAATAATAATAATAATTATTATTATTATTATGTTGTGAAAAGATTGGTGTGGACATTCATTACCCAAAGTCAAATATAATGGCTTTGAGATTGAAAATGGAAGTTGTCTTCTCACAATAGAAATTAAAACTAGCATGCAAAAGCTATATGCAGATTTGCCTTGGATTTTCTTGCAGCAAACATTTATTGTTTTGTTCCCTCCATTCTTAGCTTATATATATCATGGTTTGGATGAGTTTTGTAAGGTTAAGAAGTAGAAAAATTTTGAGAGAAGTAGAAAGTATATTTGAGATATTGAAATAAAGTTTAGTTCTCTTTATATTTTCTCCCTATATATTTTTCTCTTTCATAATTATTTTATAAAACGTTATCAGCACGAGTCTCGACCAACGAGGAGTTCTGCAAATTATTAAAAGAAACACGATCCTACAAAAATTTTGATAACGGTTCTTATTTTATTTTTGGCATTACATCATACCTATAACATAAAGTTTTTACTACCCTATTTGTTTTACATTGTATTTATTCTAAAAATAAAATTTCTGTTATGTTATTTCCTTTAGAATATATTATTGCAATATTTCCTCTTCAATAAAATAATAATAAAAAAATAAAATAATAACAAATACCATAATTTTTCGAAAGACCAAATTATCGCAACTTTTGAGGACGTAATCACCTTGACTTTTGGACATGTGATTATGATGACTTAATTCAAAAAAAAAAATTGATGACTTCTAAGGGCATAAATACTAATATAATTATATAATGACTAATTATAATAATTATACTAACATGTTATTTACAATTGAAATTAATATCTTTATATTATGTCATGCTTATAAGTCTCATATGCATATTTATAATATTTTAATTTCTTTCTATATGTTTATATTTATTGATCAACAAGGTACATCAGGAAAATATATTATTATTTCTCTTACTAATTTTTTTTTTTTTTTGGAAAGATGCTAATGAAAATATTGAGCAATTAATCGATGATGGAAATGTCCATCCAACTTAATCTTTATGTAAATATAGAACATTTCCATTATGTCAAATTGTTTGTCACTTTAATGCTTAATTTTGGCTCGAATGTGATATCTATCTTTTATAAAATGAATGTCGTAGCTTTGCTAATATTTGTGTATTTGCTTTATTACTATTGTGAAGAATTATGGATTTGCATCATACAATGATGGAGAAATATGTTTGGCTGATAGTGCTACAATATATACTATTTTCAAGAATAAGGAGTATTTCTCCCAACTAAAATTATTTGATACAAATATCAATACAATAGCTGGTTCTGCAAAGCTAATTGAAGGCTCTGGTAAAGCTTGTGTTATGTTTCCTAGAGGAACAAAAATGATAATAAGTGATGCCTTATATTTTAGTAAATCACAATGGAATCTACTCAGTTTTAGAAATATACAAAAAAATGGTTATCATATTGAAACCATGAAAGAAAGCAATAAAGAATATCTCTATATCACAACATTTATATCTGGGAAAAAGCATGTATTAGAAAAATTGCCAGCATTATCTTATAGACTATATTGTACTTATATAAATCCTGTGGAATTACATGCTGTGATAAACCAGAAGATAATTAATCCAAAAAGTTTTACTCTTTGGCATGATCGCCTTGGACATTTAGGCGCACTAATGATGAGACGAATTATTGAAAATTCAAATGGGCACTCATTAAATAGTCAAAAAGTACTCTCATCAAGTGAATTGTCATGTGTTGCTTGTGCCTAAGAGAAATTGATTATAAGGCCACCCCTAATTAAAATTGATGTTGAAAACCCTGCATTTTTAGGACGAATTCAAGGGGACATATGTGGGCCTATTTTTCCAGCATGTGTACCATTTCAATATTTTATGGTGTTAATAAATGCCTCCACACGTTGGTCATATGTCTCCTTATTATCCATTCAAAATGTGGCATTTGCAAAACTCCTTACACAAATAATCCGTTTACGTGCACAATTTCCGGATTATACAATCAAGAAAATTCATCTTGATAATGCAGGAGAATTTACATCCCAATCTTTTAATGATTATTGTACATCAATTGGGATTATAGTTGAGCATCTTGTGGCTCACACACATAATCAAAATGGTTTAGCAGAATCTTTTATTAAACGTCTACAACTAATCCCTAGACCACTACTTATGAGAATTAAGTTGCCTAGTTCTGCTTGAGGACATGCCATATTGCATGTTGCAACATTGGTTCGAATAAGACCAATTGCTTATCATAAATATTTTCCTTTACAATTGGTTTTTGGTCAAGAACCAAATATATCCCATTTAAAAATATTTAGTTATGCAGTATATGTTCCAATTGATCAACCACAACGCACAAAAATGGGACCACAAAGAAGACTGGGTATATACATTGGTTTTGAATCTCCATCAATCATTAAATATCTTAAACCCTTAACTGAAGATCTTTTTACAGCACATTTTACTGATTGTCAGTTTGACGAAACCGTATTCCCAGCATTAGAGGGAGAAAAACAAAAGCTGGGAAGGCAAAAAATTACATGGAATGCATCATCTATGGCTCATTTTGATCCTCGCACAAATCTTTCTGAACAAGAAATTCAGATAATTATTCTTCTACAAAAGATTGCTCATTAATTGCCTGATGCATTCATTGATACAAAGAGAATGGCTAAGTCACATGTTCTAGCTCGAAATGCTCTCGCTAGAATTGATATTTCAAAATAGCAATCTAATACTCTAGCAAATGAGTCTACGGCACGTCAAAAACGTGGTAGACCAATCTGTTCTAAAGATAAAAATCCTCGAAAAAGGAGGGAGCTGAATAAGCAAGTTGGTATTTTCGAGGTTCTTAATGATCCTGTAGATGTCGCAAAAATCGCTGGAAAGGCAACAACAGTAGAGAATCAGGTACCTGAGTGTAAGAAAAATAGCGACAATATTGAAAATGAAGAGATTTCAATTAATTATATCTCTACAAGAAAAAAATGGAACTGAAATGAAATTGTTATTGATGAAAAATTTTCATATGCAGTAGCTACTGAATTGATGATAGAAAACGAGGATTATGAACCAAAGTCTGTTCAAGAATGTCGACATAGAAATGATTGGTCTAAATGGAAAGACACAATGGAGGCTAAATTAAATTCTCTTGTAAAGCATAAAGTTTTTGGACCTATCGTCCAAACGCCTCAAAATGTAAGGCCTGTAGGCTATAAGTGGGTATTCGTGCGAAAACAAAATGAAAACAATGAAATTGTAAGATATAAAGTACGACTTGTAGCACAAGGTTATTCACAAAGGCTTAGAATTGATTATGAGGAGACATATTCTCCTGTGGTAGACGCAATTACATTCAAATATTTAATCAGCCTACCAATTTGTGAGGGACTTCATATGCACCTCATGGATGTAGTGACAACATATGTGTATGAGTCACTTAATAGTGATATTTATATGAAAGTCCTTGAAGGACTCAATATGTCTAAAGCATATAGATCAAAACCCCGAGAGATGTACTCCATTAAATTGCAAAGATCCTTATATGGATTGAAACAACCTGGACGAATATGGTACAATCGTTTAAGTATATACCTCCTAAAGAAAGGATATATTAATAGTCCCATAAGCCTATATGTTTTTATTAAGAGATCAAGAAAAGGATTTTTTATTATTGCTATATATATTGATGATTTAAACATCATAGGGACTATTGAAAAGCTTAAAGCAGCAGCTGCATATTTGTGTAAAGAATTTGAGATGAAAGATCTAGGCAAAACTAAATTTTGTCTCAAGCTCCAAATTGAGCATTTGCCAAGTGGAACTTTCCACCAAAAGACTTATACTGAAAAAGTTTTGAAGAGATTTAATATAAACATAACTTACCCATTGAATACCTCAATGGTCGTTCGATCTCTTGATATCAAAAAGGACCTTTTTTGTCCTTGAGAAGATAATGAAGAAATACTTGGCCCTGAAGTACCGTATCTTAGTGCAATTGGTGCATTGATGTATCTTGCTAACAATACACATCTAGATATTGCATTTTCTATAAATTTATTAGCAAGATTTAGTGCTACGCCAACACAAAGACATTGGGCCGGTATTAAACATGTATTTCGTTATCTTCGTGGAACAATTAATATGGGCTTATTGTATTCAAAGCATACACATCCTGCATTAATAGGATATGCAGATGCTAGGTATTTATCTGACCCGCATAAAGGGCGATCCCAAACTGGATATCTCTTTACATATGGTGGTACAGCCATTTTTTGGCGCTCAACAAAGCAAACTATTGCTACCACCTCCTCAAATCATGCTGAAATACTTGCACTACATGAGGTGGGCCGAGAATGTGTATGGTTAAGGTCTTTAACTCAACATATTGAAGGAGAATGTAACATTTCAGCTAACAAAAGAGGACCTACTATACTATATGAAGATAATACTGCATGCATTGCTCAAGTTAAAGAAGGTTCCATCAAAGGTGACAAAACTAAGCATATCTTACCAAAGTTCTTCTTTACACATGAACTCCAAACGAAAGGTGAGATCGATGTTTGCCAAATTTGCTCAAGTGACAATTTAGCAGACTTGTTTACAAAAGCATTACCTGTAACAACATTGGAGAAATTGGTACACAAGATTGGCATGTGACGACTCAAAGACCACTCCTGATTGTCTTCATGAGGGGGAGACTATATGCACTATACTATTTTTTCCTTAGCCTAGGTTTTGTCCCACTGGGTTTTTTTTGCAAGGTTTTTAATGAGGTAGCATGACGCATACAACGAGAATATTGTACTCTTTTCTTTTACGAGGTTTTTTTCCACTGGATTTTTCTTAGTAAGGTTTTAACGAGACATATTCTTGTAATGAATGTCCAAAGAGGAGTGTTGTGAAAAGATTGGTGTAGACATTCATTACCCAAAGTCAAATATAATGGCTTTGAGATTGAAAATGGAAGTTGTCTTCTGACAATGGAAATTGAAATTAGCACGCAAAAGCTATATGCAGATTTGCCTTGGATTTTCTTTCTGCAAATATGTATTGTTTTGTTCCCTCCATTCTTAGCTTATATATATCATGGTTTGGATGAGATTTGTAAGGTTAAGAAGTAGAAAAATTTTGAAAGAAGTAGAAAGTATATTTGAGATATTGAAATAAAGTTTAGTTCTCTTTATTTTTTCTCTCTATATATTTTTCTCTTTCATAATTATTTTATAAAATATTATTATCATCATCATCATCATCATCATCTAATTTTACATTTACACCAATATAGCTTGATCAAAGGGTTGGCATCTACTGCTAAAACAAATTAAAATATGCCATAAAAGAATTAAAAGAGATAAAAACAGTAAATAAAAATAAAAATACGCAAGGTTAAAAATCCGCATCGCCTTAAGCTGTCTGGAATGTGATTTGATTTCTCTTAATGGTGAGGTGGTTGCCTTTGTCTTCTGATAGCCAAGCTTGTGCAATCCAGGTGTGACTTTAAACACCTATTATTTGCAGAAGATCACAAAGATCGCATTTAACCAAGATCATCCAGATAAGAACTATAACATTTTTATTGAAAATATGAAGTTACTTAGTGTGCTTGAAGCTCATCATTGCCGGCAATGATCATTCCCGCATTGTGAAGCTAAAACGGCACCTTGACACTGCATTTTGCATCAAGGATCTTGGTCGACTGAAATATTTTCTTGGTCTCGAAGTAGCACATTCCGCAAGTGGCATATCGTCAACGGAAATACATTCTAGATATTCTAGCAGAACATGGTCTTCTTCGTGCACGCCCTAGTAAATTCCCCATGGAAAAGGAAAAGCAACACAAGTTGTCCGTTGACTCAGGTGATCTATGTGACGATCCAGGACTATATCGTCGCTTGATGGGTCGTCTACTTTATCTCACCTTGACACGATCGGACATTTGTTACGCTGTTCATATTCTGAGCCAATATATGTAGACACCGCACAAGCCTCATATTGATGCAGCCTTTTGTGTCTTGCGTTATCTCAAAGGTAATCCCGACCAAGGAATTTTCTTACCATCTAATAGTGCTCCGCTCTTACGGGCGTATTGTGACGTTGATTGGGTGGGATGTCCCACCACACGATGGTCTACTACTAGGTATATCATTTTCTTGGATCTCCCCCTATATCCTCACCATCTAAGAAATAAACATTTGTTTCTCGTTCTTGGTTGAAGCTGAGTACCAGAGCATGGGTGCTGCCACAAGTGAAATTTTGTCGCTTTGTTGCCTGTTACAAGACCTCTATGTGACACACTCCACACCAGTTCCTGTATTTTGTAATAATCAGGCTGCAATTCACATTTCAACAAATCCAGTATTTCATGAGTATACCAAGCATATAAAGAAATATTGATTGCCACTTTGTCCATGAAAATGTTCAATCCAAATTTATATCGCCACAAGCCATCTCCACACACCATCTGCTGGCTAACATCTTTACTAAAGCCATAGGCTCGGATCAATTTCATAGTCTCTTGGCCAAGTTGGGCATTTTAGTTCTTCATGTGCCAATTTCATAGTCTTTTGGCCAAGTTGGACATTTCGGTTCTTCATGCGCCAACTTGAGGGGGAGTATTGGAGTAGATACAATCCCACTATCTCCTTGACTTATGAATAGCAAATTTTGTTCACATGTGTAATTGTATCTTTGATTGTTGATTTGTTGTAACCTTAATTAACATAGAATCTTGCCTTGCAGACTATTTATTCTACCATATGAATCAATACAATTTGCTCTTTTGCCTCTCAATTTTCTCCAGCTAAGGGTTCCACTCAAGATATAGATTGATTACATGGGTACTTTCAGACTCCCCCAAAGTCAATAAACAGCGTATTGGTAAGTATTGACAGTATTGGTTCATTTGCAAAATCTTGGACTAAAAAGAACTTAATACATGTTTTAGGGATATTGATAAGGGGATTTGTACATTTTTTTTTTCTTGTTAGGTGGAGAATCAAAGAGATTGATTCACGAATTAGAATTTGTGGTATGTTGGATCAATCTTTTACTCTAATTAATTTTTCTCGTCAATTTTCTGTGTATCTACAAGCTCTATGCCTTATTTTCATCAAACTTGAGATGCGTTTCTCATTGAACCCATAATTATTATTATCATCTTTTTTTCTTTTCCCTTCCAATCAATTGGTGGCTATCGTGAATTTCCCCCAGTGCTTGTACTGTTATAGGTGAAAATTGCTTAAGAAATGTATTATTTCTTGTTCTCCCGACCTGCTGCTCACTTCAAGCTAAGTTGCTGCATGTATGTTTGAAAAAAAGTAATAAAATAAAATTCTACTAGAAGTGATTTTTACCATACTTGCTCAGTTGCTCAATCATCGGTAAGGAAAACTGTTGGGTTATGACTCAAAGTCCAAGCCCATACAAATTAGGAAAGAATTTTAATGAGAATTAAAATTCTAGTTATGGTAAGAGTCTTAATTATGGTAGGATTGATAGATGAGAAAATCCTTTGTCTTGGAAGAAAAGAAAATCTCCTCTATAAATAGGACTCTTACATTAGTTATATAAGGTGTGCCTTAGGGGTGTGCCTTAGGACCACACCCCATGGAGGGGTGTGGGTGAGAGAGAGCCTGAGAGCATCGAGAATGCCTTATATTCGTTCTAGTCCTGTTGAGGATAGAAGCATTATAAGAACTCTGTTGGGAGGGTTTAGACTTTTCTATCCGTGCAAAAAGTCAACACCTGGGTTGTAACCATTATTATTGAATAGTGGAATTTATCCCAGAGGAGATTGTGGACGTAGGCAGAGGGCCGAACCACGTTAAAATATTGTGCGTATTCTTTTCTCGTTATTCGTGATTTAATTCCGCTGCGTGAGTGTGTATTATGCGTCCTAATGATTTCCCAACAAGTGGTATCAGAGCCTAGTTGGAAAGAGTTTTAATGACTTGTTGGGAAATCATTAGGACGCATAATACACACTCACGCAGCGGAATTAAATCACGAGTAACGAGAAAAGAATACGCACAATATTTTAACGTGGTTCGGCCCTCTGCCTACGTCCACAATCTCCTCTGGGATAAATTCCACTATTCAATAATAATGGTTACAACCCAGGTGTTGACTTTTTGCACGGACAGAAAAGTTTAAACCCTCCCAACAGAGTTCTTATAATGCTTCTATCCTCAACAGGACTAGAACGAATATAAGGCACTCTCGATACTCTCAGGCTCTCTCTCACCCACACCCCTCCATGGGGTGTGGTCCTAAGGCACACCCCTAAGGCACACCTTATATAACTAATGTAAGAGCCCTATTTATAGAGGAGATTTCCTTTTCTTCCAAGACAAAGGATTTTCTCATCTATCAATCCTACCATAATTAAGACTCTTACCATAACTAGAATTTTAATTCTCATTAAAATTCTTTCCTAATTTGTATGGGCTTGGACTTTGAGCCATAACCCAACAAATTCCTCCCTTGGCGAAAAGTCCGAAGCTTCTTTGAACCTCTTCACAGTTTTTATGCTGGAGCCCTCGCTCGACAACACTCTTCACGGCAGCAGCTACCAACACATCCTAGCAGGTTTTCGGAGTCATCCCCAACATCCCTCTTCATGCCGTCTAACCAACATCCTCAAGTTCTTATAATGTCCTAGCCCCTATTTATAGTACACAAGTATCCTAATCCGTATTCTATAAGGATAAGGAAACAGTATATTACTAGGAAAAATAAACAGTATACTACAAGGAAAAGGACGCATATTAATTTAATACGGGCCACATTCAACAAATCTCTACCTTGGCACGTATTCGCTCTAATCAACATACCATCATCCCTGCTGCCAACTACCCCTAAGGGCTCACTGCTCCACACCGCTAATAGCAACCAAATCCAAACAATGCTTGAACTTGCTGACTGGAACCACCTTAGTCATCATATCTGCTGGATTCTCATGGGTAGAAATCTTCTGCACCGATATGATTCCTTGTGATATAATATCTTTGATAAAATGATATCTAACGTCAATATGTTTAGTCCTCTCATGATACATCTGATTCTTCGCCGATGGATTGCACTCGCTATCACAAAAGATCAGATTTGTATCTTGCTGCGATCCAAGATCACGAACCAGCCTTGTAACCACATGGCCTCCTTCACGCCTTCGCAATTGCCATGTACTCCGCTTGAGTCGACAATGCCACGAGATCGTAATGTCGCTTTCCAACTGATAGCACATCCAGAGAGAGTAAACACGTAACCCGTCAGAGATCTTCTCTTATCAAGGTCACCCGCAAAGTCTGAATCATAATAACCTACTAACCTCGCGCAATCTCCAGTCATCTTGCTAAATAGCAATCCTATATTCGCAGTGCCACGCAAATATCTCATTATCCATTTCACCGCTTCCCAGTGTGTTTTCCCATGTGATGCCATATACCTGCTCACAACACTAACTGCATGTGAAATATCAGGACAAGTGCACACCATAGCATACATCAAGCTACCAACAGCACTCGAGTATGGAACATGAGACATATGCTCCACCTCCTCCTCAGTTTTAGGTGACAAATCTGCAGACAATTTGAAGTGAGCGAAGCGGCACACTCACAAAGCTTAGCTTTAAACATCCCAAACGCTCCAAAGACCTTCTCAATATAACTTTGTTGAGACAAGAATAGCTTCCCAGCGTTTCTATATCTGTGAATCTCCATGCCAAGAATCTTTTTCGCTGCTCCAAGATCCTTCATCTCAAACTCATCACCTAGCTGCTTCTTTAATTCATTGATTGCAGACATGCTTTTAGCAGCAATAAGCATATTATCGACATACAACAGCAAATACACAAACGAACCATCTGGAAGCTTATTGAGATATACACAGTTGTCGTAAGCACTCCTTATGTATCCAGCACTTACCATGAATGTGTCAAATCTCTTGTACCATTGTCGAGGTGACTGCTTCAACCCATACAAGGATTTCTTCAGTTTGCAAACATGGTTCTCCTTACCAGGAACTACATACCCCTCCGGTTGACTCATGTAAATTTGCTCTTCAAGATCACCATGCAAAAACGCTGTTTTTACATCTAGCTGCTCAAGCTCTAAGTCATGAAGAACAACCAAGGCAAGTAAAACCCTGATGGAAGTATGCTTCACAACTGGAGAGAACACTTCGTTGAAGTCAACACCCTGCCTTTGTGTATAGCCTTTTGCCACCAATCGTGCCTTGTATCAAGGACCCTCAACCCCTGGAGTACCTTCCTTTTTCTTGTAAACCCATTTGCAACCGACAACTCGCTGTCCCTTAGGCAATTCCATAAGCTCCCATGTTTGATTCTTATGAAGAGACTCAATCTCTTCACTCATGGCACCCACCCACTGAGCAGAATCTTTCCCAGATATGGCCTCTTTGTATGAATTCGGCTCATGGCCTTCAATTGTTTCTGCAACAATCAAATTCAGCCGACTCAACCAACTGAGGCACATGATCAAAATGTGCTTGAACAACAGAAGTACAGCATTGCCACTGGGCGAGAGTGAGAGAGGGTTTAGACTTTTTAGGCCGTGCAAAAAGTCTTATTGAGTTTGTACTCTTTTCTATTAGTGGAGTTTTTCGAGTAAATAATAAAAAAAAATTCGCTGATCTGCTGGTCGCGTTTGGCAGCCTTCCCGGAGTACAATCGATGATCCGTTTGTTGCTGTGTTTTCGTCTTGACGAGAAGAGTAAGCTGCTAAAATTTCGCAACGATCTGACAGTCGGATTGTGAGATACAAGCAGGTCAAGTTTTGTGAGTTTGTGGTCAAACAGAAGGTTTGACCAGCGGGCTGCAGGGGTTTGACCGCATTGACTGAGGGTCTCCCTATCGTTTTTAGGTCCGTTTTGCCAAATTTCTTGATGTATTACGGGTGAGCCTTGAAATTGGGTAAAACAATGAAGTGGTAATGAAATTCTGCAAAAAGTCATCACCTGAGTTAGGGTGAGAGAGAGAGCCTGATAGCATCAAGAGTATATTATATTCGTTCTAGTCCTGTTAAGGATAGAACCATTATAAGAACTCTGTGGGGGGGGGGGTTTTGACTTTTCTGTCCGTGCAAAAAGTCATCACCCGAGTTGTAATCCCATTATTATTGAATAGTGGAATTTATCCCAGAGGGGATCGTGGACGTAGGTAAAGGGCCGAACCACGTTTAATTGTGCGTGTTCTTTTCTCGTTATTCGTGATTTAATTCTTTATGTGTGTGTGTGACGCGTCTTAATTTTCCAACAAGTTGGTATCAGAGCTAGGTTGGAGGGCGGACGCTAGTTTACACGAAAAAACGAAGAAAAAAAAAACGCCGAAGAGGAGTAAATACAAAAAGTAAAATTTCTTTATACCCACAACTATGACAAAATGGTTCTTAAATCTTTCTTCCTGTTACTTTCCTTTCTTTTTTTAACTTCGCGGTTCGCATGTTGTTTATAACTTTATTATGGTTATTATAATACAATGAGCAACTCTTGCAATTTTTAAGGTACGTAAAATTCTTTTGTTTATGATTGGTTACAATAATACTCTAGTTTATCTTTTAAGTTATCCATCTTCTATATATTTATAGACTTTAATTTAATTTGCAAATAATTTGACTAATTCATGCATTTATTTATTTATTTTATGTTCCAAAAATATTTATTATTCACCCTTACATAAGACTCATATTGACTATCATATTTGTTTGCAAACCTTAGTTCTTTTAAAAAATAATTTAATCATAATTAAATTTTTTTATTTATTTATCTTTATGTTTTGTTACAAAATAATCCAATATTAATATCACACATATAATTTTTTGAATTACATGTTTGATGATCAAAATCAAAGATATAGACAAAAATTAGGTTATGATCGTACATACATAGAAAACTTGCTAGTCATGAATATTTTCCATATACACTGTACATACCTTAAAATGATAGAGAAAATAAAGGTAATAATTGGAATGAATTAGGTTGTTGAAGTTTGGTAGTAGCCGTTATATCTTGAATGTCATAATAGGTACATGCCATACTTAAAAATATTAACTCGCTTTCAACCCAACTCCTCATCTTCTGCAAGTTGGCTGACTCGCTTTGCTACCCCGATTTGAGGGGTGGCTCAACGGTAAAGCAACTAAAGCAATCGCTTTAGCCCTTCGAATCTTTAGGCCTAAAATCTAATGTTATTATAAATAGGGTTTATATAATTATAAAGAAATTAAGTTTTCTTATTTTAATTTAATGTCAAAAATTTTGAGTTAGTTTCTTTAAAAAATACTAATAATGAGTGAAGACCCACTAGTACAATAAATCACATTCTTTGTGCATGTGCTTAATGTTTATATACGGATTGAAGAAACAAAAAAGAGGGATATGATTAATCTAAATGTATTACTTTTAAGGACTTTAGTTAAAAGTAATATAATATATATTTTAAAATATTTTATACAAATATATATATATATAGGCATGTATTATATTTCTAAAAATAAGTTTATTTTTAGCCTCTAAGGCATAAATATACAATTGTACTAGAAATACAAAATTTATCACTCTAGTTATTGGTGAAGAAAAATTAAATATCAATGTCTAATTTTAAATTGAGGTCATATTTCTTTATAACAAAAATAAATAGAAGAGTTTGAATAAAAATTATCTAATAACTCAAATTATTTGCAATTCAAAAATACAATATATAATTATATAGATCCTATTTATAATACAATTAGATTTTGGGGCCTAAAAATTTAAGGGGCCTAAAGCGATTGCTTTAGTTGCTTTACAGTTGAGCTACCCCTGAGGTTAGGGTAGCGGAGCAAGTCGGCCGACTTATAGAAAACAAGGAGTTGGGTTGAGAGCAAGTTTTGAAAAAGTTGCTAATTAGACGGGTCATTGGAGATGCCCTGTTGAGAAGAAACCAATCCAAATGAAAGTAGAGTGAATTACGAGCTCATTTAAATTATTTTTTAAAATATTTTTCTATAATTTGAAATAAGTTTTTTTCTTTAAAAAAAAAAAAACTGAAACTTCCTGCTTTTTGTGAAAAGCTCAATCAATTTAAGTTATTCTTTTAGAAATAATTTCAATCCAAGTAGGCCTAAACAAATATTTGTTAGAAAAAACTTGAAAAAGAAAAGAAAGGAGAAAAAGGCATAAAGGTGTGTTTAAGGTTATTTACTTAAATTGGGAGATGGAGCTAGCAAATATAAGGTGGCAAGAAGCAAGAGAAGGAGAGGAGAATGTGTGGTGTGCTTATGCTTCTTCATTATCTTGCATAAAGTGTGTGTGTGTGTGAGAGAGAGAAAGAGTGAGGATTGTTTGGCTTTGGTTGGGGTTGTACTATTTTTATAGTGAAATCTCAACACGTATTTGCTTTTGTCTTAGTTTTTTTAAATCCTCTTTTTGGCTTGATAGAAACATGGGGTTATTCTTATTTTAGGGGAAAATGTACCCTATTCTTTGAGGTTTGTTATAAGTGTTTATTTTTTTAATAATTTAAAAATAAGTACGGAGTTCACTTGTAATTTCAAAATATATAACATACATGTCCCTTAAAATGAGATTTATGTCTATTTTGAAACCACAAAGTAACGTGTATCCATGGTCAACCACATGGGGTAGGGGCACTATTTATCCCTTTCTTGATGATGCAAAATTCGAACTAAGTATGATCGCATTAAATTTATTTTAGAACAATGAATTTGCAATATACTTGCTAGTATATATATCTATTATAAAGTTATACCTCAAAGGTTTAGGGACTGCCACATCATCAGTTTTAGAAACACTAAGAGTTGCCACATCATCGGCTTTAAAAGACAGTGTATTAACTCTAGAATGTTTTTTAAGATGAAACGTTAAGATGACATATCATGGCTGTCTTTTATCATTTTTTAAGTAAATAATGCAAAAAATAGATATATATATAATAAGAAAAAAATAAAAAAAATCACATTTGGATGTTTAAAAAATAAAAATAAAAATGCAAAAAAATCGCATTTATATGATGTTTAAAATAATAAAAAGATAATAGATAGTATGTTTGAAAGATACCAATAAACACAAATCTACATATATACTATGTTATATTTTTATAGTCTAAAAAATAAGAAAATAAAAAATACAAAGAATCACATTTACAAGAGGTTGAAAAAAGGCACACAACAAAAGGTATACAAAAATAAAAATTTGTAGGATGTTTAAAAAAATAGAAATCCACAAAATTTCTAGGTTGTTTAAAAAATAGAAATCCACACATCTATATATCTATGTTACTTTTTGTTGTCTGACTATAATCTATACTTCGAACAAAAAAAAGACTATAATCAATACATCTTTGCTCATCTATAGAATTTAAAAACACACAAATTTATGTATCTACTATAATCTATACGTCTTTTATTAATTACTCAATATAAATAATATAAAAAATAATAAAAAAGACAATAAAACCATGAGCTTTAAAAAAAGCCACACCAACTCCAAAATGTTTCACACTTTTGCCACATCACCTTTTTGATGATGAGGCTGAAAAAAGAAAAAGAAGAATCCCAAACATCATAACTCATAAGGTTAATAGTTAAATTAATTAATTAAAATATTTAATAGAACTTAAGAGCTTTTAACTCTAATAAATACTCATTTCTCATGCCACCAACTACACATTTAGACTCTAAACACTTCACCACTATCAAATTGCTTTTATCACATTATCTTCTTCTCTCAAGCATATTTCCAAGATTTGCGGTTACTAGAGCTAAATTATCCGAACAGCAAAGTCCATTATCTTTCTTTGTTATTAAGCAATTAATTTCTATAAAGCTTATTTAATTTACTTTATTGATAGATTCAAATTGAATTCTTTTCTCTTATTTTTGTGTTGTTACGGGATTTTTTTATTGTTTGGTGATCATGAGATTTTTTTGCCTTGTTGGCAACTCGTTTGGATGCTCCACATCTGGTGAGCAGCTCGTGTCAATAGAAAGAGATGGAGATAATCTTCAAGAAGCCAAGACTTTGTTGGAATATTATATATCCATGCCTTGCTAGATATTCTACTTTTCGTGTTTTTAATTATCCTTTTCATTACTCTGCAACTTAGGATGACCATAAGGTAACCATGAGGTACATTATATTAGTATTCAGTATATGATTGTGATTACTGTTGATGAAATTTGAAGTTTTAGATGAGTTTGCTTTTAATTGATTGAGAGAACTTTAATCTATAATTCACATAGATATTATGTATTTATAGTGATTTTGTTGTTCTAGCTTATTAAACTACGAAATTCGATGTGCATATATATGCTTTATAGCTATTGAAATCTGCAACTTAACGTATTCCGGCAAAACTAAACTAAAACCTTTTCATGAGTTAACACAATGATTATGACAATTAAACAAGTTTTTACATGATTGAATAAATTAATAGCTCATGTTGGATAACATATTTTTTTGTAACTATTCAAGTTTGATTGCTAATGTGCTAATAGAATGGATCTAATTAATTAGCATAATAGAAAGGAGTGTTCATTGGAGATTATTCGGTCCAAAATAGAGTATTACCGTTTCTCCAAAATAATTTTGGAAAAAAAAATTTCACCAATTTTTGCATAATTCCCCAATGGGGAATACAATTTGGATAATGGGGAAATTGGACAAAACTATTGGGGAATGGAGATCTCCAATTAAAAAAAAATTACATTAAAGGTAAACACACACTAAAAATACACACACTTGTAAAAAAATAAATTGTTTATATTTTCTTTGGAAAATTTTTTTTATAATTTGGTTGTCACACCAAAAATCCAAGCTCCACTGCCCCATGACCTGGCTCGGGGCGCCGGGACCCAGACTTAGTGCCCCAGGACCCTGCTCTTGGCCTCGGCGCCCCGCCTCATGACCAAGCCTCCAACGCCTCGGGACATTGAGGGCGGTGGGTGGGCCCTTAGGATCAAGGATGCAGCTCTTGGCCCCTAGGCCCCTATACCTCAAGACTTGACTCAGGACTCGGGACTCAGCCCGGGCTCGGTGTATGGGGTGTCGGGACCCGTGGCCGGGGTCAAGGCTAGGAAGGGGCTGGGCCAGGTCCGGGGCGGCAAAGGCCCTGGCGCTGGCGCACAGGGGACCCGGGGGCCGCAGTGTGTTTAGTGTGTGTAATGTGTGTAGCATGTTAAATGTGTGTAGTGCGTGCAGTGTGGGAAATATGTGTAATGTGTGTAATGTTTGTAATGGATGAAGTGAGTGTAGTGTTTGTAATGGGCGGGGGGGGGGGGCCGCAATTTGTTTAGTGTGTGCAATGTGTGTAGTGCATTTAATGTGTAGTATGTGAAATGTGTGTAGTGTTTATAATGGGTGGAATGTGTTTAGTGTGTGTATTTGACCTTTTAAAAAGTTGGTCTACTTAATTTTAAATAAATTAGAAAATCTCCAAATTTTAAAATTTTATACAATCTCCAATTTTTTTGTCAAGAAATTTCCTATATCCAATATTTTTTCTTCAATTGACCATTCTCCATATTAAATTTCCCCAAACTCCAAAAGTTTGGAGAAAATATTGGGGATCTCCGATGAGTGAACACCCCTAATAATATATATGTAATGACAATTCTGAATCAACATCATAAAGTATCATGTATACTTAGTTCAAATTCAATCACTAGCTTGTTCATGTCATCAAAATTAATTAATCGGCCTAAATGAATCATGATCTAGGATGATCAAGCTTTGGGGCCATATGTAACTATCCATATCTAAGTGTTAACTGGCCAATACATAAACATAATCAACGTCAAACAAAATCTATTAGAATTCAAAAACTAACATTTATTTAATTTTATAATTCAATTAATTTTCAGAATTAGAATTAATAATCAAAATGAGAAAAATAAGAGTTAAAGTATAAATTGAAAAATTTAAGCTACACTTTTTTCTCAATTTTAAAATTACAATTAAAAATAACAAAAATTAACCCGCGCAAAGGACAAGCTTGGAAATGACTAGTTAGTTATATAGAAAACAACAAAGTAAATTAAGGCACTGAATAATGCTAAACCCAGAAAAAAATACTATCAAAATCAATCAGATATCAATTTGATCGAGCTATTAATTACTATTAGCAACACAATAGTTAGATGGTGCATGCATACGTGTGTATATATGGATAAGGATCCTCTCTTAACTCCTATTTTGATCCTAACCTTCTAACTATATTCCTTCCAATTGTGATCTCTTCACAGATAAAGAGGGCCTTCGGAATGGCGAGAAAAATTAGTGATTATGGATTAAACATGAAGGGATAAGTTGGTCCTCCTTTACAACTGCCCATCGTAACGTTTTCCAATTGTAACGTTTTGCTTATATGTCAAATCCAATGAGTATACGTTTAGGGTTTAGCTACCTATTCACACGCATATGCTAATGGTCACACCAAGATACATGATTACAACAGCTTCCACCATTTTGCGGTTTAAGCCTTCGAAATATTTAGGTGCATGCTCTAAGCGCTTGCTTTGTCTAGTGACTGATATTTAGTTGCATCCTTTGTTACTGATATAACTTGATTTAATTATTTTGAAATAGTTAATTTTAAGCTTAAATAGTGTGCTAAAAGTGTTTCATTACTCAAATACAGCGAGTAATATTTTAAACTTACACGAGTCATCTTTAAAGTTCTAAATTGTCTGGCAGATTATGAGTGCGCGTGTGTTTGTGCCTGTAATGTGTGAGTATATATTTTGTCCAACATCAAAAAGTTGTAAATAATGCATTGTATAAAAATAAATGTTGTGGTACTGAGCTACTTGCTTTGAGACTTAAATAACTTTTTCTTATACTTATGACACATGTCTTGCTTTCAAATTCGGGATTTTAGTCTTGAGCCGTGATAGCTACACTTTTCAATGCTTTTTCTATTTGGCATGCTTTTTTTTTTTTAAAAAGGGTTAATATGAAGGCGAACCTTTTTCTCACCTGTGCCAGAGACCCCATGACCAGATGGGTTGTAAATCAGGGATGTGCATGAGTGGCAGCTCTGCCAGGGAGAGGACTAACGGGTCACGAACCCAGCAGCAGCCCCACAATATTTCAGCAGAAAACCGCCACCACACGGGTTCGAACTTACGTTGTCAGAGTATTTCCACCCCAATCACCTGACCACTTACCAACTCACCTATGCCCCTGGGGGCTGGCATGCTTTTTCTTGTTCTGTCCAGAGATGGCGCAAGGGATTTACAGGTCTAAAGCCAAACTATAATATGAGGGCTTTCATATTTTCTAATCGACATATATTAAGTTTTTGCAAATTACAAAATAAAAATATAACAATCATTGAGAGTTTTTTGACAGAATGGCAGGACTGCCAACAAGAAAAACAAAAGTTTTCTTTGCCTTTCAATACGAGAGAAATACAATAAAAGTCAAAATAGAGTGTCAGTTAGGAGAAGGCTACAAATGATTAAAATAAAGTGAAGACTCAAAACTAAAACTTTATTAAAGTTTTACAAAGAAAACATGTGAACATTGGCATTCGAGAAAGAGATTTTGTTAGAGGTATATTATGAGATAGAGAGAGAGAGAGATTATAGGAGATATTGAACTAAAAAATAGTACACTTGTTCTATTGATTATAGATACCATTTGATGAAATAAAGTTAGAAATGAAAATAATTTAAATAGAAAGAATCGAAGAGAGAAAATAAGGTTTGTAAAAATTTAAAAATATTATTGTAATTGACTAATTAACATGAATATATAGAATGAGATTTATAGTATTAGTAGGGCCTTCAATTGTTATGAGTTTTCTTTTTTTTTTTTTTGGGTTTAAACAAGCAAAATCTGACCTTTTATCATTGAATATAAGATAACCTATTTTTTTATAATTATATAATTATAATATCATTAAATTTTGGGACCTTGGGTCACCCTTGGTTCTACCTCTCAAGTTTTTGGTTTAGCATGTGTTACAGTACAAAATCTTCAAATAGAGTAGTCTTAGAGCCATATAGATTTTGTTAATTTA